>JAPDNY010000004.1:14998760-16346260 GCA_029375565.1 Gekko gecko
GGGTGGGGCGAGAAAGGTTTCCCGGCTCCTCTGAGCGCCGGGATGGCGGCCCGGGACTCCTTGCAGGAAAGTAAACCTCTCCCGGCTGACAGCCGCGGGAGGTCATTCTGGCTCCGCAGTCCTCAGAAGTCTCGCGGGAAGAGTGCTGGCCCTTGGCGTCGCGGGAGCCGGCGCGGCAGGGGTGGGGTGAGAAAGGTTTCCGGCTCCTCTGAGCGCCGGGATGGCGGCCCGGGACTCCTTGCAGGAATGTAAACCTCTCGCGGCTGACAGCCGCGGGAGGTCATTCTGGCTCCGCAGTCCTCAGAAGTCTCGCGGGAAGAGTGCTGGCCCTTGGCGTCGCGGGCGCCCGGCGCGGCAGGGGTGGGGCGAGAAAGGTTTCCCGGCTCCTCTGAGCGCCGGGATGGCGGCCCGGGACTCCTTGCAGGAAAGTAAACCTGTCAGCCGCCAGAGGTCATTCTGGCTCCGCAGTCCTCAGAAGTCCCGCGGGAAGAGTGCTGGCCCTTGGCGTCGCGGGCGCCCGGCGCGGGAGGGGTGGGGCGAGAAAGTTTCCCGGCTCCTCTGAGCGCCGGGATGGCGGCCCGGGACTCCTTGCAGGAAAGTAAACCTGTCAGCCGCGAGAGGCCATTCTGGCTCCGCAGTCCTCAGAAGTCCCGCGGGAAGAGTGCTGGTCCTTGGCGTCGCGGGCGCCCGGCGCGGGGGGGTGGGGCGAGAAAGGTTTCCCGACTCATCTGAGCGCCGGGATGGCGGCCCGGGACTCCTTGCAGGAAAGTAAACCTGTCAGCCGCCAGCGGTCATTCTGGCTCCGCAGTCCTCAGAAGTCCCGCGGGAAGAGTGCTGGCCCTTGGCGTCGCGGGCGGCCGGCGCGGGGGGGTGGGGCGAGAAAGGTTTCCCGACTCATCTGAGCGCCGGGATGGCGGCCCGGGACTCCTTGCAGGAAAGTAAACCTGTCAGCCGCCAGAGGTCATTCTGGCTCCGCAGTCCTCAGAAGTCTCGCGGGAAGAGTGCTGGCCCTTGGCGTCGCGGGCGCCCGGCGCGGGGGGGGGCGGGGCGAGAAAAGTTTCCCGGCTCCTCTGAGCGCCGGATGGCGGCCCGGGACTCCTTGCAGGAAAGTAAACCTGTCAGCCGCGAGAGGTCATTCTGGCTCCGCAGTCCTCAGAAGTCCCGCGGGAAGAGTGCTGGCCCTTGGCGTCGGGCGCCCGGCGCGGGGCGGGTGGGGCGAGAAAGGTTTCCCGGCTCCTCTGACTGCCGGGATGGCGGCCCGGGACTCCTTGCAGGAAAGTAAACCTCTCGCGGCTGACGTCCGAACAGCGACGCCGTTCGGACGTCAGCCGCGAGAGGTCATTCTGGCTCCGCAGTCCTCAGAAGTCTCGCGGGAAGAGTGCTGGCCCTTGGCGTCGCGGGCGCCCGGCGCGGGCGGGGGGGGGCGAGAAAGGTTTCGCGGCTCCTCTGAGCGCCGGGATGGCGGCCCGGGACTCCTTGCAGGAAAGTAAACCTGTCAGCCGCGAGAGGTCATTCTGGCTCCGCAGTCCTCAGAAGTCTCGGGGAAGAGTGCTGGCCCCTGGCGTCGCGGGCGCCCGGCGCGGGAGGGGTGGGGCGAGAAATGTTTCCCGGCTCCTCTGAGCGCCGGGATGGCGGCCCGGGACTCCTTGCAGGAAAGTAAACCTCTCGCGGCTGACGTCCGAACAGCGACGCCGTTCGGACGTCAGCCGCGAGAGGTCATTCTGGCTCCGCAGTCCTCAGAAGTCTCGGTGGAAGAGTGCTGGCCCTTAGCGTCGCGGGCGCCCGGCGCGGGAGGGGTGGGGCGAGAAAGGTTTCGCGGCTCCTCTGAGCGCCGGGATGGCGCCCGGGACTCCTTGCAGGAAAGTAAACCTGTCAGCCGCGAGAGGTCATTCTGGCTCCGCAGTCCTCAGAAGTCTCGGGGGAAGAGTGCTGGCCCTTGGCGTCGCGGGCGCCCGGCGCGGGAGGGGTGGGGCGAGAAAGGTTTCCCGGCTCCTCTGAGCGCCGGGATGGCGGCCCGGGACTCCTTGCAGGAAAGTAAACCTGTCAGCCGCGAGAGGTCATTCTGGCTCCGCAGTCCTCAGAAGTCTCGCGGGAAGAGTGCTGGCCCTTGGCGTCGCGGGCGCCCGGCGCGGGAGGGGTGGGGCGAGAAAGGTCTCCCGGCTCCTCTGAGCGCCGGGATGGCGGCCCGGGACTCCTTGCAGGAAAGTAAACCTGTCAGCCGCGAGAGGTCATTCTGGCTCCGCAGTCCTCAGAAGTCCCGCGGGAAGAGTGCTGGCCTTTGGCGTCGCGGGCGCCCGGCGCGGGAGGGGTGGGGCGAGAAAGGTTTCCCGGCTCCTCTGAGCGCCGGGATGGCGGCCCGGGACTCCTTGCAGGAAAGTAAACCTCTCGCGGCTGACAGCCGCGGGAGGTCATTCTGGCTCCGCAGTCCTCAGAAGTCTCGCGGGAAGAGTGCTGGCACTTGGCGTCGCGGGCGCCCGGCGCGGCAGGGGTGGGGCGAGAAAGGTTTCCCGGCTGCTCTGAGCGCCGGGATGGCGGCCCGGGACTCCTTGCAGGAAAGTAAACCTCTCGCGGCTGACAGCCGCGGGAGGTCATTCTGGCTCCGCAGTCCTCAGAAGTCTCGCGGGAAGAGTGCTGGCCCTTGGCGTCGCGGGCGCCCGGCGCGGCAGGGGTGGGGCGAGAAAGGTTTCCCGGCTCCTCTGAGCGCCGGGATGGCGGCCCGGGACTCCTTGCAGGAAAGTAAACCTCTCGCGGCTGACAGCCGCGGGAGGTCATTCTGTCTCCGCAGTCCTCAGAAGTCTCGCGGGAAGAGTGCTGGCCCTTGGCGTCGCGGGCGCCCGGCGCGGGAGGGGTGGGGCGAGAAAGGTTTCCCGGGTCCTCTGAGCGCCGGGATGGCGGCCCGGGACACCTTGCAGGAAAGTAAACCCCGCGGCTGACAGCCGCGGGAGGTCATTCTGGCTCCACAGTCCTCAGAAGTCTCGCGGGAAGAGTGCTGGCCCTTGGCGTCGCGGACGCCCGGCGCGGGAGGGGTGGGGCGAGAAAGGTTTCCCGGCTCCTCTGAGCGCCGGGATGGCGGCCCGGGACTTCTTGCAGGAAGTAAACCTCCGCGGCTGACGTCCGAACGGCGACGCCGTTCGGACGTCAGCCGCGAGAGGTCATTCTGGCTCCGCAGTCCTCAGAAGTCTCGCGGGAAGAGTGCTGGCCCTTGGCGTCGCGGGCGCCCGGCGCGGCAGGGGTGGGGCGAGAACGGTTTCCCGGCTCCTCTGAGCGCCGGGATGGCGGCCCGGGACTCCTTGCAGGAAAGTAAACCTGTCAGCCGCGAGAGGTCATTCTGGCTCCGCAGTCCTCAGAAGTCCCGCGGGAAGAGTGCTGGCCCTTGGCGTCGCGGGCGCCCGGCGCGGGAGGGGTGGGGCGAGAAAGGTTTCCCGGCTCCTCTGAGCGCCGGGATGGCGGCCCGGGACTCCTTGCATGAAAGTAAACCTCTCGCAGCTGACAGCCGCGAGAGGTCATTCTGGCTCCGCAGTCCTCAGAAGTCTCGCGGGAAGAGTGCTGGCACTTGGCGTCGCGGGCGCCCGGCGCGGGAGGGGTGGGGCGAGAAAGGTTTCGCGGCTCCTCTGAGCGCCGGGATGGCGGCCCGGGACTCCTTGCAGGAAAGTAAACCTATCAGCCGCGAGAGGTCATTCTGGCTCCGCAGTCCTCAGAAGTCTCGGGGAAGAGTGCTGGCCCTTGGCGTCGCGGGCGCCCGGCGCGGGAGGGGTGGGGCGAGAAAGGTTTCGCGGCTCCTCTGAGCGCCGGGATGGCGGCCCGGGACTCCTTGCAGGAAAGTAAACCTGTCAGCCGCGAGAGGTCATTCTGGCTCCGCAGTCCTCAGAAGTCTCGGGGGAAGAGTGCTGGCCCTTGGCGTCGCGGGCGCCCGGCGCGGGAGGGGTGGGGCGAGAAAGGTTTCCCGGCTCCTCTGAGCGCCGGGATGGCGGCCCGGGACTCCTTGCAGGAATGTAAACCTGTCAGCCGCGAGAGGTCATTCTGGCTCCGCAGCCCTCAGAAGCCCCGCGGGAAGAGTGCTGGCCCTTGGCGTCGCGGGCGCCCGGCGCGGGAGGGGTGGGGCGAGAAAGGTTTCCCGGCTCCTCTGAGCGCCGGGATGGCCGCCCGGGACTCCTTGCAGGAAAGTAAACCCTCGCGGCTGACAGCCGCGGGAGGTCATTCTGGCTCCGCAGTCCTCAGAAGTCTCGCGGGAAGAGTGCTGGCCCTTGGCGTCGCGGGCGCCCGGCGCGGCAGGGGTGGGGCGAGAAAGGTTTCCCGGCTGCTCTGAGCGCCGGGATGGCGGCTCGGGACTCCTTGCAGGAAAGTAAACCTCTCGCGGCTGACAGCCGCGGGAGGTCATTCTGGCTCCGCAGTCCTCAGAAGTCTCGCGGGAAGAGTGCTGGCCCTTGGCGTCGCGGGCGCCCGGCGCGGCAGGGGTGGGGCGAGAAAGGTTTCCCGGCTCCTCTGAGCGCCGGGATGGCGGCCCGGGACTCCTTGCAGGAAAGTAAACCTCTCGCGGCTGACAGCCGCGAGAGGTCATTCTGGCTCCGCAGTCCTCAGAAGTCTCGCGGGAAGAGTGCTGGCCCTTGGCGTCGCGGGCGCCCGGCGCTGGAGGGGTGGGGCGAGAAAGGTTTCCCGGCTCCTCTGAGCGCCGGGATGGCGGCCCGGGACTCCTTGCAGGAAAGTAAACCTCTCGCGGCTGATAGACGCGGGAGGTCATTCTGTCTCCGCAGTCCTCAGAAGTCTCGCGGGAGGAGTGCTGGCCCTTGGCGTCGCGGGCGCCCGGCGCGGCAGGGGTGGGGCGAGAAAGGTTTCCCGGCTCCTCTGAGCGCCGGGATGGCGGCCCGGGACTCCTTGCAGAAAAGTAAACCTGTCAGCCGCGAGAGGTCATTCTGGCTCCGCAGTCCTCAGAAGTCTCGCGGGAAGAGTGCTGTCCCTTGGCGTCGCGGGTGCCCGGCGCGGGAGGGTTGGGGCGAGAAAGGTTTCCCGGCTCCTCTGACTGCCGGGATGGCGGCCCGGGACTCCTTGCAGGAAAGTAAACCTCTCGCGGCTGACGTCCGAACAGCGACGCCGTTCGGACGTCAGCCGCGAGAGGTCATTCTGGCTCCGCAGTCCTCAGAAGTCTCGGGGGAAGAGTGCTGGCCCTTGGCGTCGCGGGCGCTCGGCGTGGGAGGGGTGGGGCGAGAAATGTTTCGCGGCTCCTCTGAGCGCCGGGATGGCGGCCCGGGACTCCTTGCAGGAAAGTAAACCTGTCAGCCGCGAGAGGTCATTCTGGCTCCGCAGTCCTCAGAAGTCTCGGGGGAAGAGTGCTGGCCCTTGGCGTCGCGGGTGCCCGGCGCGGGAGGGGTGGGGCGAGAAAGGTTTCCCGGCTCCTCTGAGCGCAGGGATGGCGGCCCGGGACTCCTTGCAGGAAAGTAAACCTCTCCCGGCTGAAGAAATTGAAAGGAAGAGTGGAGAAGGTCAAAACCATTGGGGAAGCTTGGAGACTATTTAAAAAGACAATCCTAGAAGCTCAGAAAAAATATATACCGCAGGTTAGGAAAGGTACAAATAGGTATAGAAAAAAGCCTGCATGGTTAACAAATAAAGTAATGGAAGCTGTAAAAGGTAAGAAGGATTCCTTTAAGCGGTGGAAAGCTAGTCTTAGTGAGGTTGATAAAGGGAACACAGACTATGGCAAATAAAATGCAAGTCTGTGATCAGGCAAGCAAAAAGGGAATATGAGGAGCATATCGCAAAAAACATAAAGACCAACAATAAAACTTTCTTCAAATACATTAGAAGTAGGAAGCCAGCCAGGGAGGCAGTGGGGCCCTTGGATGACCAAGGGGTAAAAGGAGTAGTGAAGGATGATAGGGAAATGGCTGAGAAGCTGAATGCATTTTTTGCCTCTGTCTTCACTGTGGAAGAGGAGAAGTGTTTGCCCACTCCAGAAGCACGGATTTCGGGAGGGGGTTTGAAAGACCTGAATCAGATTGCGGTGACAAGAGAGGAAGTCCTCCGACTGATGGACAATTTAAAAACTAATAAATCACCAGGCCCGGATGGCATTCATCCGAGAGTTCTGAAAGAACTCAAATGTGAACTTGTGGATCTCCTGACAAAAATATGTAATCTTTCTTTAAAATCTGCCTCCATTCCTGATGACTGGAAGGTAGCTAATGTCACTCCCATCTTTAAAAAGGGCTCCAGGGGAGATCCAGGAAATTACAGGCCAGTCAGTCTGACATCGATACCGGGTAAGTTGGTGGAAACTGTTATTAAGGAAAGAATTAGTAGGCACATTGATGAACAAAAACTATTGAGGCAGACTCAGCATGGGTTCTGTAAGGGAAGATCTTGTCTCACTAACCTGTTAGTGTTTTTTGAGGGAGTGAACAAACATGTGGACAAGGGGGACCCAATAGATATTATTTACCTTGACTTCCGGAAAGCTTTTGATACAGTTCCTCATCAAAGGCTCCTAAGTAAGCTCAATAGTCATGGGATAAAAGGACAAGTCCTCTTGTGGATCAAAAACTGGCTTATAAATAGGAAACAGAGAGTGAGTATAAATGGGAAACTTTCTCAGTGGAGGGTGGTAAGCAGTGGGGTACCACAGGGATCAGTACTCGGTCCCATGCTTTTTAACTTGTTTATTAACGATTTGGAATTGGGAGTAAGCAGTGATGTGGCTAAATTTGCAGATGACACGAAGTTGTTCAGGGTGGTGAAAACCAGGGAGGATTGTGAGGCACTCCAAAGGGATCTGTTGAGGATGGGTGAGTGGGCGTCAACGTGGCAAATGGGGTTCAATGTGGCCAAGTGCAAAGTGATGCACATTGGAGCCAAAAATCCTAAATATAAATACACGTTGATGGGGTCTGATCTGGCAGAGACTGACCAAGAGAGAGATCTTGGAGTCGTAGTGGATAACTCGCTGAAAATGTCTACACAATGTGTAGCTGCAATAAAGAAGGCCAACGCTATGCTGGGGATTATTAGGAAGGGAATTGATAATAAATCAGCCAGTATCATCATGCCCCTGTATAACCACAGCGACTCATTTGGAATACTGTGTACAGTTCTGGTCACCACATCTCAAAAAGGATATTATAGCATTGGAAAAAGTGCAGAGAAGGGCAATCCAGAATGATAAAAGGGTTTGAACACCTTACTACCACTATCCAGGAACCAGAAAAGATAATTCTCGTCACCTTTTCTCTGACCATTTCCGCAGTAGTGAAATTCCCTGCATTGACATTTTTAAATCTGTGCGTTATGTGAAATTTTGGACAGTAGATTTTTCCTCACCAGGTGCAAACCTCAAGTTTTCTCCTTCTTTCCTCACATTTTCGGAACTCACTAAAACTGGAGGTTTCAAAAAACATGGGGAAAGAGGAGAAAATGTTGGGTTTGTGCCTGGTGAGGAAAAATCTACTGTGGAAAAATTTCACATGTGCAGATTTAAAAGTGTCAAAGCGGGAAATTTCACTGCTGCAGAGATGGTCTTTCCCTCAAATTTCTTTAAAAACAGTGCAGTGAGACACAAAAGAAGCTAGAGGGCTTCCTGAACTCTTGTGAGTTCACTGCTATTTTGATTAGCCTAGCAGGAGACAACCAAAGATGGTAGCCTAAGTCTCCACAAAAGGAAGGATCTTGTGAGAGTTTGGGGGATTGTCTTCTCTGGGTTCTCAGCTACTTAGGCTGCCTCTGTATGTGTGTGTTCTATCAAAGTTTGTTCTTCTTTAATAAATGAATTTATCTCTCTTTAAACAGTTGGTGCTCCACTTTCTTGCATATTTAAACTCTGCCAACAGTTTGTTGATACACAAGTAGTGGTGAAAAGGTGTTCCTTTCACAAGAAAAAAGGGGGTAAGAAGAAACAGAAAACAACAGGAAAATGGGCTTTCTTTGCATAGCAACATAAAAAGAGCCCTGCTGGATCAGCCCAGTGGTCCAACTAGTCCAGCATCCTGTCTCACACAGCAGCCAACCATTTCCTCTGGATGGCCAACATCAGGGCACAGAGGCCAAGGCCTTCCCCTGATAAGAACGTAAAAAGAGCCCTGCTGGATCAGCCCAGTGGTCCATGTAGTCCAGCATCCCATCTCACACAGTGGCCAATCAGTTCCTCCTCTGGAGGGCCAACAACAGGGCACAGAGGCTGAGGCCTTCCCCTGAGGGGAACATGAGAAGAGCCCTGCTGGATCAGACCAGTGTCCATCTAGTCTAGCATCCTGTCTCACACAGTGGCCAACCAGTTCCTCCAGAGGGCCAACAACAGGGCACAGAGCCTGATGCCTTTCCCTGAGGAGAACATAAGAAGAGCTCTTCTGGATCAGGCCAGTGGTCCATCTAGTCCAGCATCCTGTCTCATACTGTGGCTAGCCAGTTCCTCTGGACAGCCAAAAACAGGGCACAGAGGCTGAGGCTTTCCCCTGAGAAAAAAATAACAAGAGCCCTGCTGGATCAGACCTGTGGTCCATTTAGTGCCCAACCAGTGCCTCTGGACAACCAACAACAGGGCATGAGGAAGAAGCATCATTGAAACACAGAACTGGAAGTCAAGACAGCAGAGATTTATTTATTTAATTAATTTGTACCCCACCTTTCTCCCCAATGGGGACCCAAAACAGGGTACAGCACTCTCCTCCGGAAAGTGAGTTATCCTAGGGTCGCCCCACTCTGGGTTGGGAAATTCCTGGAGATTTGAGGGCAGAGCCTAGGAGGCTTGGGGGAGGGGAAGGTCCTCAGTGGGCTATACTGCCATAGAGTTCACCCTCCAAAGCAGCCATTTTCTCCAAAGGAGACTGATCCCTGCAGCCTGGAGACCAGTTGTGATTCTGGGATATCTCAAGGCCACACCTGGAGGCTGGCAACCCAATGCCATCCCTAATTGGCATGCAGCCATGTAAAGGGAAGATTCCTCAGCAGATGGAGGGAAACCCAGTGGTAGAGTATGCTAAAGGTAGGAAGCCTGAATGCCATGGGCAGTTCAGTCCTATGCACAGTTACTTCGGTATAAGCCTCTTGGAATCAGTGGGCTTAGACTGGAATACGTCTGTATGGGATTGCATTGTAAGTCAGACGCATGACTGCAGGCAACGTAACTTGGTTTCTCTGCATACAGAACGGGAGAGGTGGAGAACCCAGACTCACGCCTGGCTTACGTTTTGGCTTGCTGTAAAGGTTAAGCATGACAGTATAGCCGTGTTAAAAAGTTAATTCTTTTTGCCAATGACAAATGAAGACAGAAACAAAACATGTGCTTATGCACATATTAAGAACTTGGCTAGACACACAACCCTCCTTCCCTGCTAGACAAGAGGGTTATACTCATGTTTTACACAGAAGGCAATTAGAAGTGACTTGAGAAGTGAAAATAAGCCAAGAAGAACGTGACCAAAGTGATAAAAGCTCACAGAGGGGTCGTGGCTCAGTGGAAGAGTCTCTGCTTGGCATGCAGAAGGTCCCAGGTTCAGTCCCCAGGATCTCCAGTTAAAAAGGACCAGGCAGTAGGTGATGTGAAAGATCTCCAGCTGGGGCCCTGGAGAGGGGCTGTGGCTCAGTGGGAGAGCATCTGCTTGACATGCAGAAGGTCCCAAGTTCAATCCCCGGCATCTCCAGTTAAAGGATCTGGCAGTGGATGATGTGAAAGACCTCTGTCTGAGACCCTGGAGAACCATGGAGAGGGGCTGCGGCTCAGTGGCAGGGCATCTGCTTGGCATGCAGAAGGTCCCAGGTTCAGTCCCCAGCATCTCCAGTTAAGGACCAGACAGTAGCTGATGTGAAAGACCTAAGCGTGAGATCCTAGAGAGCTGCTGCCAGTCTGAGTAGACAATACTGACTTAAACGGACCAAATTTCTGACCAAGTGTCTGATAAGGCAGTTTCATGGGTTCATATGATCCAGCTTGATCTCATTCCATCTTCTCATTTCACACACACACCCCCCCCCCGGGAGAAAGACAGTATCATTAAGAAACGCAAGTTATTTTCACCCCTGGGTGCCTTTAACAACAACAAAAAAAAACCCTTCAACAATCAAAAGTGTAATAACCCCAACCAAGAAATGCAGAATTTAATTCAGAGAGTGCAGGAGAGCAACAATACAATCTCTCCGTGATGGAGGGCGAGGGAGAAAACGTACGGCGGGGGGAAAAAATCAATGATTTGGCCTTTATTGCCTTAAGCACTGGAAAAAGATATAAATATTTTGTTTATCGAGAGAGCCTCTTTATTAAAAGCGATTTTCTGCCATGTTTTGATTAAAGGGGTCTCATAACCTATTCACAACAATGAACCGGCAAACAAACTAACATAGCGGAAGGTTTCCTTCTCTACGTGCGTGGGAGGTCTCACCGGGGTCTTCAGCAGAATGTATCAGCGATTCAGGACCAGAACACGAATCAATCAACCTTTCTAATGACAGCCGTCAACCTTCACATGTAATTGTCTTTTTAAAAAAATATAAAACAAAAGGCAAACTTCTTGTGGACTCTGTCTGCCCCCCATCTTGCCCATTCTTGCTTTCTGTAGCCGGCAAGCCTGTCTATCAGACCCACCAAATGATATTAATAAATGACATTACATTCTGTCTCCATCAGCACCCTGGATAAAAATTCTGGGTTTTTTTCCATACTGGACAGAAGCACTGTAATTGTAGAGCAAAGCTTACATAGGCTTAAAAACATTGGTGTACAAAGAGAAGACCATGCTATATCCAGAGAGAGAGAGAGAGAGAGAGAGAGAGAGAGAGAGAGAGAGAGAGAGAGAGAGAGAGAGAGAGAGAGAGATTGGTCTTTCAGTAAAATTCAAACAGCCCTTTTCTCTACATGGTTCAAGTGTGGCTCAGTCGCCCACTGAGAAAGCTGAGAAACACAATAAAAAAAGATGAAAATGTTGGTTTTTCACCAACTGCCATCATTAAAAGCTCCTTGGGTGTGCAAAGTGGCAACTTATGTTGACCCAACAGAGTATAAGCAAGTGACATTCAGAGGTAGTTTGCCATTCCCTTTGCCTTCTTCCGTAGTGACCCTAGACTTCTTTAGCGGTCTCCCCTCCAAGAACTAACCAGGGCAGGCACTCCTTAGCTCCCATGAGCTGATGAGATCAGGCTAGTATGGACCATCCAGGTTGGGACCAAACTTTCTTAGCACCACACATGGGGGTCATTGGACTACAATCCAGAACTTTCGAGAAGAGACATCTGCTTATACAGTCCATGAGGGAATCTCATAACCAAGAGGAAAGCCAGGTGGTAAGAAAGAACTGAAAACAAAGCATGGTGGGAATTGTAGTTTCAGAAACTAGTAGCGAAGATCCAGAAAGAGATAAAAGCATAATTCAGCAAAGGCACAAGTATTTTTTTTCTCTCTCCAAAAGTCTCATTTTGCCGAAAGATGGTCAAGGAAGCTGAAGTTTGGCGGCGGCTCGGTTCAGACATCATACAAAACCATGACTCAAAAAACTATTGACAGTGTGGATACATCTTGGAAACCTGATTCCTTTGATATGCCTGCCAAGTCCCTACTGTCTGCCAAAAATTCTACATGTGCTTCTGGGAATTCTTGGGTGGAAGTGCCCTATCTGCCCGGGTTCCTTATGGTTTGCTTTCTTTCCTACAAAGCTGATCACATAACCCAGAACACGCTCCATTGTGCCATACGGGAAAATACTACCAAATGGTCGACAAGGGCTTTGTCGGACAACTGGTTTGCTGCTGCAAGTGATCTCATGGAGATGTTGGAAGTGAAGGACAGTGCAACATCTCTCTGGAGCAAACACACCTGTACTGTAGGGGCAGTAGAACCAGTAAGGTGGACGGGTCAAATCCTTCTGCCTGCTTCCCTCTTGTCAGTTCTGCTTCTAGACCTTTGTTGTCCAGATTGCTAATCTCCAAGGATTTCTTTCCTTCTGTCAGCCTCTTCCCTCTCTCCAGCCTCCAGGAGGCCACCATGGGTGCTCTGTCTCTCCTAGTTAGACACCCTAGCTCATGTTTCCTATCAGCGTATGGATTTCTTCATCAGCAAAGAATATCCTTTGCTTTTTTAAAGCACTGAGTTTTTATGAGGCAGCCTCCCCTCCAGCCAGCTTAAATGAACCTGAGGAACACCAAGAAGATCTCCTAGGTTCCCTCAAGATATCTTGCATGTGTGTGTGTGAAATGCTATCAAGTCACAGCTGACTGATGGTGACCCTCAAGGGTTTTCAAGGTAAGAGATAGACAGAGGTGGTTTACCACTGCCTGCCTCTGCCTAACATGCCTGGGCTTCCTTGGTGGTCTCTCATCTGAATACTAACCAGGGCTGACCCTGCTTAGCTTTGGTAAACTGTGAGATTGAGCTAACATGTGCCATCCAGGTCACGGCAGATGATCAGGAGTGGTTTCCATTTTCTGTCTCTGTGTAGCAACCCTGGTAGTTCCCCAACCAATTACTAACCAGGGCCGACCCTGCTTAGCTTCTAGAGATCTGATGCTATTAGGCAACCGTACTTCTCAGTAGTGTTTAATGCCTTTTAACCAGCTTTGTCATGAATCTTTCTTGGCCACACTTATCGAGGTAGGACGACTGCAGTATCCTTTGCATGCATATGTCCATGACAGGCTTGTCACTGGCCTGTCCGTGGTGGGTGCACAAACCCTTGCCTCGAGAAACTGAGGAGCAGGAGTAAAGAAATGGCTGGGAAATGGTCCCCATAGCAACGGTCTAAGAATTTCCCAGTGCCTCTGTAGTCTAGGGGAGAGACTCTGTAGAGACTAGGGGAGCATCACCTGGAAGTGACATCACACCCTCCATAAACTCCGCTAGCCTGGGGCATCCAGGTCAGAGGTGGTTTGCCATTGCCTGCCTCTGACTTTGTCGCTTGCAACCCTGGACTTCCTTGGTGGTCTCCCATCCAAGTACTAATCAGGACCAACCCTGCTTAACTTCTAGAGGCTGGATGACATTGGGCTAGTCTGGCCCATCCAGGTCAGGTCCCTCAAAATATTACTCTAGGAGAAGCACATTTCCCCAGAACTGGGCACCTCTTCATTTTTTAAAAAAAAGATGAGAAGCAGAGATGGAATCAGCGCAACGGGCTCCCTTCAGCTACAGCTCCAGACTTAGAAAGGGCTGCACCTGTTGAATCACTGCCTGCTACACTTATCCTCAAAGAACCAAGGGTTCTCGTCCACTCTGGAAAGCCCAAGAAATCCTCCCAGTCAAAAGTCTCCCCCTCCCCACTGCCACAGGGCTGTGGATCTCAGGCCTCCTGACATCAGTTCTGCCAGAGATAAAAAGAGATACCCACCCTTACAGATACATACAGACAACACCCCTCCCTCCTCATCCAGTGAAGTTCAGCAAAGAGAAATAAGTTTCCGACCACCGGCTAGAATGCCTCTCTGTTCCTTTGCTGAGGCTTGCAATCTGGCGATGGCAAATATGTTTATATGTATTAAGGCAGCATCCCGGAAGACCGTCTTCCTCAGCAGAAAACCTTGAGCAGATGTGCCTGTAAGAACCGCTGTAGCAGCACACACCGACTCACCTGGATGAAGCCGCCCTTCCCCTCCCATTCCACCTGCAGTGCGGAGGACTTGGCTGAAGCCAGCTTCCAGGGGAAGCAAAACAGCCAAGCAGGGCAAAGTCGGCTTGGAGGCTGAGCTGCTGCGGAAGCATCCATCTTAGACCCACCGGACGAAGGAGGAGGTTTGGGCCGGCTTGCCTTTTTAAAGTCACAGAGCTCCTCGGAGCTGGGTGAGTAAAACAGCAACTCCACCACCACTGCTGTCCCAATCGGCAGCATCCTCAGAGCTCAGCTCTCTCCGACGGCTCCCCCCCCCCTCCATTATGGCTGGAATACACAATGCACTTCAGCTGGCGCATGCATTACTAAGCACATTACCTGGGATGTTTGGCTCACAGTCAATGGGCCCTTGCTTCCAAGTGATGTGTTTTAGTCAGAGGGCGATTGCTGCCACGGCCACATCTGACGGTTGACTCACGCATGTCGTAATCTCTGTGTTACTTGGGGTTGCCCATCTCCAGGCTGTGGCTGGAGATTTACCGGAATTACAACTGGCCTCCAGACAGCAGGGATCCATTGCCCGGGAGAAAATGGCTGCTTCGGAAGGTGTAGCTTGGTGCAGTGGTTAAATGCGCAGACTCTAATATGGGAGAACCAGGTTTGATTCCCCACTCCTCCACTTGCACCTGCTGGATGACCTTGGGCAAGCCATAGTTCTGTCAGAGCTGTTCCCTGAAGGGCAGTTCTCTCAGAGCTCTCCCAGCCCCATCTACCTCACAGGGTGACTGTTATGAGAAGGGGGAGGGGAAGGAGTTTGTAAGCTGCTCTGAGACTCCAAGTGAAGGGCGGGGTATAAATCCAATCTCTTCCTCCTCCTCCTCCTCCTCCTCCTCCTCCTCTCTCTTCTTCTTCTTCTGTTATACCCCACAGAGGTCCCTCCCCTCCCCAAACCCTGCCCTCCTCAGGCTCCACCCCCCCCATATCTCCAGGAATTTCCCAACCCAGAGCTGGCAACCCTAGGATGGTTACCCATCTCCAGTGGGGCTACCAACCAGTGTGGGAGATGCCAGCCAAGCCTAATCCCAAATCCTCAATAGATGATTGTCAGCTTAATAGACAGTTGGCAGGCAACACAATCATGTGCCGCATAGCGTTGCCAGGTCTTACCTGGGTTCCAGCGGGGGTCTCCAGCCCAGCTCCCGGAGTCTTCTCCTGAAGTAATGTCATCACACTGGGCACATTGTATGGGGGAAGTTCTAGCATTTGGGTGAAAAACTCTATGGCCATCATAGAGTTTTTACCCAAATGCTAGAGCATCCCCCGCATGATGTGCCTGGTGTGATGATGTCACCTCTGTGTGATGTCATCACTCCGGGCACATGAGGTGTGATGGGGCTCTTCGGGGGTGAGGCTCCCCCACTGGACAGCTGGCCAGGGGTGGATTGGGGGGCCAGAAAGCAGGGAAAACCCCACCTCATTGGAGTGTTGGCAACCCTAGTGCCGCATGCTGCCAGATTGTGTTCTCTGTCTCAGACACCTTTCCTTCATGGAGCTCAGGGTGGCACACAGGGTCCCACATTTGACCATCACAACAACCTTGGGAGACAGGTTGGGGTGAAGAATTCTGCCCCTGTCACAGGTTGAGGACTGGGACTTGGTACAGGCCACCTAATGAACCTGTGGCTGAGAGGAGACAGCCACAGTACTGTAGAGGTTTGAGCGCCAGACCAGTATCTGGGAGTCCCAGGTCTGAATCTCCACGGTGCCAGGGAAGCTTGCTGGGTGACCTTGGGCCAGTCACTGTCTCAAAGACTCACCAGGTTGTTATTGTGGAGAAGAAACAGAGATGGGAAGAGTGATGACAGTGGAAGCCACTCTGGAGAGACAAGTAGAGTATAAATGTCTAAATAGACATTTGAGCTAGCAGCCTCCATAAACACTGTTCATTTTCATAGGTAGTAGGGCTGCCAACCCCCAGGTGAGGCCTGAATACCTCCCAGGATGTCAACAGATCTCCAGGCTACAGAGATCACTTCCCCTGGAGAAAATGGCTGCCTTGGAAGCTGGAGAGTATGGGATTATCCCCTCCCCTCCCTCCACACCAGAAATATCCCAACCCAGAGTTGGCAACACTATTGGGAACTATAAAATATGACCCCTACTTGGGGTCCAGCCACAATTTAGAGTGCCCTTAAGGTACAAGCCACGTCCTGGGTGGAGTTTATGTAGCCCATTCTGATTGGGTAACCCCTAATCAAAGGGACCAATAGCAGAGCAGGGAGAGAGTGGGGATTCAGAGCACTTAAACGCACAGACGCCATCTCTAGACCAAGGCCTCTTTCAGACAACCTTTGCCAATCGGTTTGGTAGCCGGTTGCTAATGGATCTTTTTTGTGTGTCATTTCGGCAACAGGTGTTTTTGTCCTGGCAACGGCTCCTGCTCCAAAACCCACGTGCTCCCAACAAAATTGCATTTCCACATACAGGCAAGGGGGAAACGATTTTTGCCAATTCCTCCCTCCTGCTGCAGAGTCCTATGTTGCCCTCCGCACACTGATCGTGGGGGCCCAGTGACCCACAGCAGCACAATTGGGAGGGGGCACAGAAGGCTGCAGTGGGAGGGGGGAAGTTGCTTCCTCAGATGTGTTTCTGCTCACTCTGCTTCGGATCCGAGCAGATTTGCTTCGGATTCAAGTATGTCTGTTTTTAACTTTCTGCGAATGATGGATTTCACGACAAGTTATTCCCCCCCCCCCTTCATAAGGAAATTGGGTGTTTAATGGTCATCATTATACCACGAAAATTCCCACTTGGCTCTCACTTACCAAGAAAAGGTGATAAGACTCCTGCCTGGACTTGAATAACTACAGCAGGCTATAACGCCAAGGCTTTCTGTGCCTCAGCTAAATTTAAGCGTAATGGCTAGGGAGATGTCTGTAATTGGTCAATGAAGAACAGCATTTAAAGTGAGGTTTTTCATTAGTAGAAAGACTTTTAGACTGCTACTTGCTTGGTGTGGTAACAGTGGGGGGAAAGGACCTTATTTCTGTTGGAGATGGCGGAATTAGGCTGTAGGATTCCTCACTAAAGTGTAGAAGAGGAGAAGAAGAGATTGGAGTTATACCACACCCTTCACCTAGAGTCTCAGAGCAGCTTACAAACTCCTTTCCCTTCCCCTCCCCACAACAGACACCCTGTGAGGTAGGTGGGGCTGAGAGAGCTCTGACAGAAACTGCTCTTTTTCAAGGACAGCTCTTGTCAGAACTATGGCTTGCCCAAGGTCATCCAGCAGCAGCAAGTGGAGGCGTGGGGACTCAAACCCGGTTCTCCCAGATTAGAGTCCGCGCACTTCATCACTACACCAAACTGGCTCTCACACCAAACTGGCTCTTAAGGTACAGACCACATCCTGGGTGGAATTTATATAGCCCATTGCAATTGGGTAACCCCCTAATCAAAGGGACCAATAGCAGAGCAGGGAGAGAGTGGGCATTCAGAGTGCTTAAAAGCACCAGCGCCATCTCTAGACCAAGGCCCCTTTCAGACAGTGTTTTCCATCCGTTGTGACCTGCGGCCTGGGTCAACTGGGTAAGTTCCACACCACCTAGTAAAACTCCTCAGCAGGAGATCATGTGGGAGGCAGGGACATGGGGGGGGGGTGTTGGCAAAGGCATGACATCACATCCCAGTTTATTCATTTATTTTATTAGAACATCTATATTCTGCTTTTCCTTGTAGCTGAAGGCAGCTTA
The DNA here is from genome assembly GCA_029375565.1 of Gekko gecko. Taxonomy (NCBI): domain Eukaryota; kingdom Metazoa; phylum Chordata; class Lepidosauria; order Squamata; family Gekkonidae; genus Gekko; species Gekko gecko. Next base: position 15,016,027 of record JAPDNY010000004.1, read on the forward strand.
CGTTAATAGTTAAATAACATTTCCAGTGAAACCCAGAATCAAACAACACAGAATTCCCAGAGATTCTTAGAGAGGCCTGATGTCACTTCCAGGTTGTTCCCGGAAGTGACATCACACCACTGGACCACCAGCCATTGCTTTAATTTTTTCTCCCGCCGCCCTTCTGAACGGCTGCAGGGAAGAGGAACTGGCTCCCCGCAGTGAAACACAGATACCTTTGGATCCCATTTGGCCACAGCGGCATTCCAAATTTTGACGCATGATCACAGGGACATATCTAAATGTGACCTTACAGTGTTGCCAACTTTATTCTGGCCGTGGCTCCTATTTGTCGAAGAGCAACCAAGTACACTCAGATGAAAGTAGCAAAACCTTCCCCACAAATTATGATGCAAGGAAACGCTCTGCCTACTAAAATTTATACAGAGCAGGAAGCCGTTCAAAGTGCCAGAGCAATTTTTTAAAAAAAAAAACAGTTCATGACCCCGCAGACAGCTCACAGCAAGAGACCTTGTTTTCCTTTCAGTAACATATTTTGCTTACTGTTGATCAGCGGATCAGCGGCCGGAGTTTAGTGCCCTCCCGAAAAGCACCATTCTAGTCTCGCTACCGCATTTTGCCTACAGCGATACAGTGCATGTAGCAAGTATAAACTCCCTTATTTTCGGGGTGGGGGTGCAAAACGCAGGCTACCTGGGGTGTCACTAAATGCAAGCGTGGCAATTTAACTGATTAATTGTTTCCTTCTCCAGGGACCCCTGGAGTTTGCTGACCAACACATTTCTGCAAATTGGGTAAAAAATGCATAATACATGAACGTTCATACAATAATGAGCCCCACTTTTGCCATGAGCCTGTGAGAGGACCTTGTTCTCTGTGTGTGTGTGTGTGTGTGTGCCATTTTTATTGCTTCTTTTCTAAAAACACGGGGCTATGGTGGCTCAAGTGGTTAAGATGCTGAGCTCCAGACTGGAAGGTCAGTAGTTCAGCAGTTTGAGACCCAAGTGCCAGGCAACAGAGTGAGCTCCCATCTCTGACCCCAGCTCCTGCCAACCTAGCAGTTCGAAAGCAAGAAACTGCAAGTAGATAAATAGGCACTGCTTCAGTGGGAAGGTAACAGTGTTCCATGCACCTCGGCATCTAGTCATGCCTGCCACATGACCACAGAAACATCTTTGGACAGCGCTGGCTCTTTGGCTTGGAAACGGAGATGAGCACCGCATCCCTAGAGTCGGATTCGACTGGCTTTCAAGCAAGGGAAACCTTTACCTTTACCTTTCTAAAAATAGTAGTTGTTTCAACAGTATAGTCTAGCCAGCATTAGGGCTGGAAATCACTTGATGGCTTGTCCTTCACGTCAACTGTAGACAAAACTATCCTTTTTCAAAATGCTTCCGTCTTAGGTCACCTGAAGAGGATTTCCCAAAAAGCCTTAACTGCACACAGAAAGTTTACAAATGAAAAGCTCACTCCTAAATATGCATCTTTAGAATGGATGACAGGAAGTCCTTCTGCACCCACAGAGTAATTAACGTGTGGAATTCACTGCCACAGGAAGTGGGGATGGCTATAAGCACAGACAGCTTCAGGAGGGGATTGGATAAACACACGGAGCAGAGGTCCATCAGTGCCTATTAGCCACAAGGTTTAGATGGAACACTCTCTGGGGCAGTGATGCTCTGTATTCTTGGTGCTTGGGGGGCAAGAGTGGGAGGACTTCTAGTGTCCTGGCCCCACTGGTGGATCTCCTGATGGCCCCTGGGTTTTGGCCACTGTGTGACACTTCCTGTAAGCAGATGATTTGCTCCTAGGATGCTGCCTCCCCACAATCCTCCTGCTCGTTGCCAGACACTTCAGAACAGGCAATACTGAGGTTCTTTCAGGTCAGGTGAACAGAAAAGGTGAAAGACGCTTCATTCCTCATGTATTGCAGCCCCAGTCTGAATCAGGCCCACATGCACCTGGAAATGGACTTCCCAGCACAGAACTCCAGGCACACAGCTGACCCAAAGTACTCGTGGTGGCCATATTCTGCCATGTGCTTTTTGTAATGCATGAAATTATGATAAGACCAGCTGCTCAGCCATGTCTTCCGTGTACCCGAGCCACTGCCTAAGATTCTGCTACCGCTGCTTACAGGGGAGAGAGTGCACTTCAGCTGGGGCTGAAGGGATCTCACAGACTGAGAGAAAAGCAGGGTAAAGTATCAAAGAAACAAGCCAATAAACCAAGATGCGGCCACACATATGGAGCGGCCAGAAAAAATCAAGCTCCTTCTCCATGACACACTGGCAAAATTCACCATGTCTTGATGTACTGTGTCTACCCATCTCCATCACTGGTGGCCGATGACAGGGAAGTGAGAAATATCATCAACAGGGAGACCTGCTTGTTCACCCCTCCGTTTGGTTCACAAAGTGAATGTCACAACTCTGAACATTCAAAATACTGATCTGTGTGTTTTTTTTTAAAATGACTACAAGTGTCCCAAATTGCAAGATGTTATGTGCATATGCACTCTTGCAAAATTTAATTAGTTTCTTCTCCGTCCCCGTCCTGTCCACCTTCTTCCAAATACGTATCTTTTGAAACGGTTAATTGATTTACAAAAGAAAAGTGTCTTCGTTGCCTGGCTTGCTTTTGTCTGGGTTTTTTCCCATATGTTTTACACTTGCCTGTCCAAGAGTACATTGATGAGAAAATCAGGCAATAATCCACACATGTGCATTCATGCACGGCAGCCTGGAAGCAGTATTTCAGGGATATCAGCATGTGCCAGAACAGCAGAACTGTAGTTCAGTCACAACCACAAATGATAATGTTTCAGCTTTTATCAGTTACGCTTACCTAGTGTTAACGCAAATAGCTTAATTAGAGAATTTTGTTTTAATATGTTGTCGAAGGCTGTCGAAGGCTAATGTTGTTTTAGCAGCACACTTTTTCACTTTGCCTGCAGTGCCAATTTCTGCCACTAGATGGCTGCAAAGCATTACATGACTGTTTTGTATGTTTAACCTCCTAGATTCAGGCAGGACTGTACGCTGGAAGCAGATTCTATCTGGGACCCTCCTTGCAAGTTGCACCCTTAAAAGAGAACCAGAGCTACATAAAAGGTAACTCACCAATCCATGCATGAAGAGGAAGAGAGGAGGCTTCTCTAGGAATCCATTGTCACTTACCTTAACCCTTTGCTTAACTGGAAAACACAGCAAGTTCCCTATTCCAACCGGAGAGTACCTGCTATGATTTCAAGTGAAACAGATGGTTAAAATAAATTATAAGCTGTGGAGGCTTCTAAGACGTTGGTTAAGCCCCAACATTACAGGCATGAGAGGGTGGCAGCATGAGAGCGAAACAAGGCAAAATTCAAGATGGACAGGGTGATTAAACAGCACCTTTCAATAGCCTGTTCTTGTGTAGGTCACAGCTTATATTAGAAGGTCCAGGACAACTCAAAGTGCAAAATAACCTCAGCCAAAGGAACGTCGTAACCCCTGCCCATAACACTGTCTGTAGTCATGGACTTAGACGATAGGATCATTCCCAAAAGCCAGATAGGAGTGAGACCAAATTAGGAAAGCTGCTGATTCAGTTTGGATACCCCTCCCCTAATCCAGTTGCATCCCTCTGTGGTGAGAAGCAAATGTGTATTTTCACATTCTTTCCTCTTCCTTCATGCTGAATTATGTGCATTTCCCAGCATCAGTTGCAATTTTAGTGGAGGAGAGGTCTATCAGTGGCTACTAGCCATGGTGACTAAAGGGAACCTCCACATCCACAGGCAGGAAGCCTCTGGATCCCAGTGGCAGGAGGCAACATCAGGAGAAGGCCTCGGCCTCTCTACCCTGTTGTTGGCCCTCCAGAGGAACTGGCTGGCCCCTGTGTAAGAGAGGATGCTGGACGAGATGGACCACTGGTCTGATCCAGCAGGGCTCTTCTGATGTTCTTCTCAGGGGAAGGCCTTGGCCTCCGTGCCCTGTTGTTGGCCCTCCAGAGGAACTGGTTGAGGCCACTGTGTGAGACAAGATGCTGGACGAGATGGACCATTGGTCTGATCCAGCAGGGCTCTTCTGATGTTCTTATGTTCACGTGACGGAAAAGTGGTGCCTAACTAGAAGTGGCACAGAACTGGAGCAAAAACAGGCCTGTTGTTGCCATTGTTAATTTGTATTCCGCCTCTCTCCTTGGGACCCAAGGTGACCTGGCTGTGTGCGTGAAGCATCAACTAGTCACAGCCGACTTATGGCAGCCCCAGCAAGGGGCTTTCAAGGCAAGTGAGAAGCAGAGGAGGGTTTGCCATGACCTTCCTCTGCAGAGTCTTCTTTGGGGGTGGGGGGTCTCCCTTCCAAGTACCAACCCTGCTGAGCTTCCGAGATCTGATGAGATGGAGCAACACTACGCCTTCCCAAGGAAGCTTACGAGTGGGCCAGAAATCTTTCCAGTCAGTCATTAAGAAGATCACAAGGCATGACAACGTTCAACAAGAAAGAGTCCTAGTGATACCAGAAATGCAGCTGAGTTGCAGAACAGAGGACAAATTGGGGTGGGGGTGGTGGCAGAACAATTCAGGCAAACCCGTCTGTTAAGGGCACCTGGACCATCAGTGTAGGAAAGCTTAGGAAGGACATTATCCCCAACGAAAATCACTTCCTGAGCTGAACCGTGACACCGCAGTTTTGCTCCTCTGATGAGAACGCCCCCCCCCGGAAGATTCTGCTTTGTACCTTCTGCAAGAATGATGGGAGCGTTTGGGGGGTGGCTTCCTACTAGGGTTGCCAACCTCCAGGGGTCATCTAGAGATCCCCTTGAATTGCAACTGATTTCCAGGCTACAAAGATCCCCTGGAGAAAATGGCTGCTTTGGAAGGTGGACTGTATGGCATTGTCCAGGGCTCTTTTTGTAGCAGGAACTCCTTTGCATATTAGGCAGCATGCCCCTAATGTCAATCCTCCAAGAGCTTACAGAGCTCTTCTTACAGGGGCTGCTGTAAGCTCTTGGAGGATTGGCTACATTAGGGGTGTGTCGCCTAATATGCAAAGGAGTTCCTTCTACAAAAAGAGCCCTGGCATTGTCCCCTGCTGAGGTCTCTCCCCAGGCTCTATCACCAAATCTCCAGTAATTTTCCAACCTGGAGCTGGCAACCCTAGGCCCTCCTCATCTCCTAGGTAGCTTCCACTTTCCTTGCTATGATCTTAGCAGCATGCTAGCCCCAGCATCCCTCCCCTCCCCAAACCCTGCCCTCCCCAGGCTCCACTCCCCAATATCCAGGTATTTCTCAACCCGCAGCTGGCAGCCCTAGTTCCCATTCAGGGGTTCGAGGTTGCCTGCTTAGTACCATGGGGGTTCGAGTTGTTATTAAAGCTACTGTAGAAAAGAGCGGGAGTCCTGCAGCACCTTCAAGACAAACAACATTTGTGGCAGCGTATGAGCTTTCGTGAGTCACTGCTCATGTCTTCAGATACAGTTAGAATGGGAATCCATCTATCCTATTTATTGGAAAGTGGAGTGGTTTCAGATGCCACATGACAATAGCAGGTGAATGACAATAGCAGGTGTGATTGGATTTAGGTGAGGTATGCAGAGGGGTAATAGGCATGGAGAAATCAGCATCGGTAATGAGACAGGAAACCTAGGTCTTGGTTCATTCCAGGTGGATATATTGTCTTGAGCTTCATTCAAGCCCCCAAAACTAGACTAGTTTAAAGGTCAAAGTGAAGCATATTGACATTCTGTTGATTTTAGGGCAAGAGTTTGGAGCTGGAAAAGCATGGCCAGAAATCCAGATGTGTCATTTGAGCATAAAAGCTGCTGTAAAGAGGCCAATATGGATCACAGCATTGTGCGGGGAAAGGAAAGTTTAAATCTTCTCTGTTTCATTCCACTGTTCAAAGAATTCCTCCTCTCCCAACTCCTTTATATTCTGGTAGGGAAAAAAGACAGGCCCTTGTATTATGTCTGTCTTTTTCTCTGCTGGGATTTAAAACTGCCAGAGGCAGGATTCCTCACAACCCTTTAGGGCCATTTTACACATCTTGAAATTGGCCTGATGTCTTAGCTGTAGGTAACGGGACATCAGAGTGCTTATTTTGGCTGGTTTGAGCCTCTGGATTTTAAAGAGCCTTCCCATTTGTTAGGTTATTTCTTCTACATCTATCATGTGAAGCTCTCAGTAGATCATAGGAGTCTGCTGCCTTTTTGATCTATAATTTTTCCTTCTCTCCCTCCTCTTCAAGTTCCTAATATAAAAAAGAAACATTAGATCTTATTTCCCCAAAGAAATAGCTTTTTTATGTTGTAGCCAAAATGAGAGCCACAAATATCTGTCTGGGCCTATTTCGCTAAGGGCATAAAACTGCCGTGCCCGTGGCAGACGATTGCCTCTCCAGCCAGGGGAAGGAGCCCAAGCATCAGCAATAACCGCCAGGCGGGCGCTTTAATAGAGACGCGTACCTGAAAACCATGCCGTTCTTTGAAATGAATTGTCTGTGCAAATTATTGCTCAGTCCAAACAGTGCCTTTAGGAGTCTGAAGGATCGGGGTCTGGGGGAGAAGGCGAGGATTCTACATCTCTTAGGATGAGAGCATCTCTTAGGCACGTGGAGTTGTTTTCTGTTGCCCTGGAAGGTCGGACCAGAATCAGTGGATTGAAATTAAATCAAAAGAGTCTTCAGCCAAACCTTAGGGAGAACTTCCTGACAGAGCGGTTCCGCAGTGGAACAGGCTTCCTTGGGAGGTGGTGGGCTCTCCTCCTTTGGAGGTTTCCAGACAGAGGCTAAATGGCCATCGGACAGCAATGAGGATTCTGTGAATTTAGGCAGATCATGAGAGGGAGGGCAGGAAGGGTTGCATCAGTGCTTAATTCTTGTGGCCCTTTCTTATATGCCCAGGGTCATGGCGATCGCCGCTTTGGAGACAGGAAGGAATTCTCCTCCAATCCAGATTGGCCCAGGGATCCTGTGGGTTTTCTGCCTTTCTCTGGGCATCGAAAGCCACTTCTAAACTGGACCACATGCAAAAACCATCGGTGGAAAGGGTGGAAAGCAGCAAACTGTGAACTCATATAGCAGAGGAGACACATCTAAGGAAGGGCTGTGCTAGTCCCGCAAATGGAAATTGGCCTTTTTGGCTTATTTAATATTGGGATGAAGTTGATGTTCTAGTATTTGGAATGCAAAGCACTGCATTACAATGGCATTTGCTCCCTTTCCTTGGGCGCTCATCCCTGAAGGATTTACACCTGGCAGTCTTGAGAGTATAATATTCAAGTGAAAGTCGAGTGAATGACTCATAGGATCAAAGAGTTGGAAGGGATCTCCAAGGTCATCTAGTCCAACCCTCTGCACAATGCAGGAAATTTACAGCTACTCCTCCCCACACTCCCCCAGTGACCTCTGCTCTATGCCCAGAGGAAAGCAAAAACCCTCCAGGATCCCTGGGCCAACCAAACCTGTAGGAAATACAATAACCTGAGACTGTGTGACTGGCTCAAGGTCCCCCAGCAAGCTTCCATGGAAGAGTGGGGATTCAAACCCGGCTCTCCCAGTTCCTAGTCTGACACCCTAGCTGCTATGCCACACTGGCTCTCCTGGACTCCTTATGTGCTAGGGGGAAGCTGCTCGCAAATCCCATTCTCCTCCCTGCCCTTTACAGTTTTCAGCTCATGGTCCCTCGTATTCCGCAGACAAAACCGGCCACTTCTGGCTGTCCCTTTGCTCGGAGTCTCCAGCAGGGCCACGTTCCATCCCTCCCTCCCATTATTCCCTTCACCCCCACCGCCAGTGTCTGGTGGGGAACGGCTGTTAAGCAAGTTGGATTTGCAAACGTGTCCTTCACTGGGAGCCAGCAGCCAGTCGGCTGTCAACACCTCCCGCAATCGAACGTGATGTGTACGGGCAAGCAGCTAGACGTGCCAGCAGTCAATCCGGAGCTGGGCCAGAGGCGGGCGAGCTGGCACGGCACCCAGGGGCAAGTCGCTATCTTGCCATGAACCAGAGTGACACCACTGCCAATGCTTTTTTGTTGCGCGCCATTCAGTCCCCCTGTTCTGTCATTGTTACGATGACAAGGTACCACGGGTAGCAATGGGGTGACATCTCTAGGGCCGGCATCGGCATACCCTGAGGTGGGGCAGCAGTCATGGGGCAGGGCTTCTGGCAGTTCTTCTCCCCATTCACACACTTGCTAGTGCCCACTGCCCACTGTCACTGGGGGAGGGCTACAGGCAGGCATTTGACTGCGGGAGGTGTGGACAGCACGGATGATGGGCAGGGTTGTCAGACCCCAGCTGGGACTACACCAATTTGCTGTAGTGGTCAGGGCTGTGGACTCTAATCTGGGAGAACCGAGTTTGATTCCCCACTCCTCCACATGCAGCTGCTGGTGTGACTTTGGGTCAGTCCCAAGTTCTTTCAGAGCTATTCTCTTAAAAGCAGTTCTCAAAAGAGCTCTCTCAACCCCACCTACCTCCCAGGGTGTCTGATGTGGGGAAGGGAAAGGAAAGGAGACTGTAAGCCACTCTGAGACTCCTTTGGGTAGTGAAAGGCGGGGTATAAATCTAATCTTCTCCTCCTCTTCTTCTTCATCTTCTTTTTTCCCAGTGGATGCTCCTTGCTACTGCATAGCTGGTTGGGGGGTGGGAATGCCACAAAACAGGAGGGTTGCCAAGTGGGGAATGGGGGGATGTACGGGGTGGTCAGGGCCATCGGCGGCGATGCCCTGATGTCAACTGTGTGCCGTCATCACTCTCTGTTATTGTTATTGTGAGGGGGAAATGGAGGAGAGGAGAATGCTACAAAGATCTACATAAATACAATCAATGTGTGTTCAGGAAACATGTTGTGATTAATATCAGGAGGGTGATGGATTCAGGTGGGCGGCACCCCATTAAGCCTCATGGAATGGAAATCCATCAGCCTCGCGGAGAAACTTGCACAGGGACAGACTGAAATTTCCTTTCTCGCAAAACGCAAAAACCTGGACGTTGTACCTAAGGGACTGAGAATTAAGAATCGTCTACAATCCACTTATCCTACAAAGTGTGCAGATTTAACTGCTCAGTTACTTCTGCATCTTGACTCTAATTGGCCCTTCCTGGCAACACCCTCCCCGCCCCTCTACCTATAAGTCATTGTCGGTGACTTCTGTTTCAGTGTATCTGAAGAAGTGTGCGTGCACAGCAAAGCGAATACCCAGAATAAAACTTTGTTGGTCTTAAGGGTGCCACTGGACTTGAACTTTGTTTGGTAGGGTGATGAATGATTTGTCCATCACTTGTAAAATTATCAGTGATGAGTTGAGAAGTTATAGAATCATAGCGTTGGGAAGGAGCCGTACATGCGGAATGGGCCTGCTCTGGCCTGCCAGCACTGTTCCACCCTGCCCTCCAAGGTTTTCCCAACACCTGGAGAGGCTTTTCTTTCTCTCCAGTAACCTGCGGCTACCACCTGACTTCTGTAAGAATTGCCTGCTGGGAGGGTCAGGACTCCCAACTTCCCTTCCAAGTTCTGAGGCCTTGTCTCTCTGTCTCCTGCTGCCCAGTGCCTGGTCACCACGAGGACAGTTTACTGCCTTGTGCATGCCTTCCCCTCAAGCCCCTTTTAAAATTGTGTGTCCAAGATGGTTGGTGTCTATGTGGTACAGAGAACCACTACCAACATGAAAAGTTATAAAGTATTTATTAAAATGATGTTCACAAGCATACTTTTAGCATAGCACCAGGCTGAGCAAGGGATTCAAAAGAAAAGGGTAAAATGCAATTCCTCTGTCCCTTCCTCTATGCATGGCCTATCAGTTGTTAAATACAGGACAGGCTCTTTAGCTTAGATTGTTATGGATCTCTTCAGAGTTTGTTACCCTGACACTTCCTTTAGCTGTTCAGGCCAGCACATGGTAATAGCCGCCTCCTCCAGACCTCAGTTAAGAGTTCTGTGTGCTCTGATGGACTCAACACAAAACAGACCCATCTCCTTGCTCCTGTGAGTTTTATCACCTCTCTTTTCCCCACACGCTGACCAGGTCAGACCTGGTCAGAGAAGCTTTTTTGTGGGGATTCTTCCTGGAGACTTTCTAATCTAAAGTCCTCCAAATCTCTGTTCCCTGCTTGGAGAAGTGGGAGAGCTTGACCCACCCATTGTCTCTTCTGATAGATCCATTAGCATTTCTATGAAGGTGGGCTGAGGTAAGTCTGGAAAGCAACTGAACTGACTTCCCTCTTCCTGCCTGTTCTCAGCCCAGAGAGAAAAACTTTTAAAATCTCGTGCTAAAAAGTTTACTCAGATCAGCCCTCTACCCCAAAAATGCATTTCTTCACACAGGCCATCTAGTCTAGCCCTCCGCTCAATGCAGTATCAGCCTAAAGTTCCAATGGCAGATGTGTTCACCACGCAAACGTATGTTCTCGTTATTTCTACATCTTTGTTTGTATTCCAGCTCTCTTTTTAATTGTTTTACTGATTTGTGGTAGGGTCGTCGGTTTTAATGGTTTAAAGATGTCATTTTATTATGTGTTAGTTGCCTTGGCAGGCCTTGTGAGTACAGAATGGCAGGATAAAAATTTTGCAAGATACATGAAATAAATTGGCATTAGGAAGCCAGGATCACTGTGCCTCCTGATCGCGTGTGCCAGAGCTTTCTGAAAAGAAAATGTGGAGCTCAACATTATATGCGATCATCACTCGCACATGGAGCACACACCAGTACAACATACCGTTTGTGCGTGTACAGACATCCTTTGATGCTTAAGACTAAATGGGTCAAATTCAAGGCAGAGAAAAACCCTCTGAAGCCCTTAGACTTCAATGGACTTTGAAGGTTGTAACTCTGCTTAGCACAATGAGAAGCCTATGCAGAGTGGGAGAAAATTCTCAGAACTGGGCAATACCAATACCAGTGTGGAAGACTTGAGTTTCAGAACTGCACAAATGTTCTTTTTGGAAGGATGCTTTCGTTATTTTTTTTCCCCTCTCTAGAACTGAACATTTGGTATCTGGCTGCACATTTTTAAAGAGCCCTGGAGTGTACTTCTGAAAGGTGTGAACTGGAGTTGAGAGACAAAATGGAAAGGGGGAGGAGCCGTCAATGGCAGAGAACAGGCATTCTGTTAGACAACGGGGAGCTACGGCAATCAGTGGTCTGACTCAGACCGATTCCCCACAAGCAGCTGTGCCACCCTGCGGCATTGGTCAATTTCACACTATTCTCTGTGTGACCCAATTTTGACCCGCATCCCCCCTGATTTCCCATGCATCTTCTTGATCTCAGAAAACAAGGATCGAGAAGACCTGGGGGAAATCGGAGAGGGGGAAGATGTGGGTCAAAATGTGGCCGTGCAGAAAATAGTGTGAAATTGACCAGTGCAACTGAGGGAAACAGAGAGCGAGGGTGGCACAGCTGCTGGTGGGAAATCAGTCATAGTCTAAGGTAGCCTTGTAAGGAAGGAGAATCTGGGCTTCCTCACTTATGAATTAGAAAGCGCTGTAGGGTTTTTTTCACAGATCTGGAAGTATTTGCCTTGTCCATGGTGCCATTTTCCATTTTGGAACATTTGCCTTGTCCGTAGTGCCAGACCAGGTTCCTTCATCTACTGATTCAACAGCCAGCTCCACCGGCAAGGGAGTTAAACCTGACAGTCTTCGACCTTTCGACCAGATACCTACCTGGGCCCTGACCTGGATGGCCCAGGCTAGCTCGATCGTATCAGATCTCAGAAGCTAAGCAGGGATGGCCCTGGTTAGTTCTTAGATGGGAGACCACCAGGAAGCCCAAAGTCATTATGGAGAGGCAGGTAACGGTGCAGCAACTCTGTTCATCTCTTGCCTTGAAAACCCCATGGGGTCACACTTTCCACCAGCACCACTACCTATGTGGGGCCGTACCAGAACATCTGTTCATCCCTTTTTGCAGGTCACGTACAGTGCAATCTTAAGGACATTTACACCCTTCTAAGTCTATTGAGGGGGCCACAGTGGCTCAGAGGTCAAGATGCAGAAGCTGCAGACTGGAAGGTCTGTAGTTCAGCAGTTTGAGACCCGAGTGCCGCATGACGAAGTGAGCTCCCGGCTCTGGCCCCAGGGCCTTTAGTCATGCCGGCTACATGATCACAGAAATGTCTTCGGACAGCGCTGGCTCTTTGGCTTGGAAATGGAGATGAGCCCCGCCCCCTAGAGTCAGATCCGACTAGCTTTTGAGCAAGGGAAACCTTTACCTTTACCTTAAGTCTATTGAAATGAATGGGTTTTAAAAGGGTGTAATCCTGTTCAGGATCGCAGTATTAAAGCCTGAGTTTAGTCAGAGGTGTAAACTCTTTGCCCTTGGTTTGTAACCTTGCTTGTTCGCAATGGCCAAAGTGCCTTACAAAATATAATCATATACAGCCAAAACACGGTTGAAAGGCATCAATCAAGTTAAAACTGCATCAGCTATATCAAGTTAACAATGAGTCTCCTGCAACAAATATCACTGCTTAACAGCCAGTCAGAGACATCCATTAGTTACTTCCAGCAAAAAAGCGTTGGGATCAACTAACTAATAAACCAGCTAATAAAGATTGCCAACTCCAGGTTGATAAATTCCTGGATATTTGGGGGCAGGGCCTGTGAAGGGTGGAGTCTAGGGAAGGGAAGGGAAGGACCTCAGCAGGGAGGTGACACCGTACTGCTCACCCTCCAAGGCTGCCATTTTCTCTAGGGGAACTTATCTCTTTAGTCTGAAGTCCCCTTGTAATGCTGGGAGATCTCCAGGCTCTGCCTGGGGGTTGGCAACCTGACTTGGAACCATCACACTTTGTATTTTAGCTTACAGAGCTGGTCAATGGAATCAGCACCAGATCCTTAATTCACTGTCCGTAGATGAGCACAGATGACTTTAAAAGAAGGCCAGACAGACACAGGGAAGCCATAGCCTCTAGCCTTGGGGACTAAAGGTAACCTTCATACACAGAGGCAGCACCCTTGATATACCAGTGCCAGGAAGCAACAGAATGGGAAGGCCATGGCATCTGTGCCCTGTTTGTTCCCCCCCGTCCCGGCGAATGTTTGGCCCTGTGTGACACAGGTCGTTGGACTAGATGGATCAGCAGTTGGTATTGCAACCAAACAAGATTAATCCATATCGCATTTAATCTTCCTGCTTCCTAGTTTGGTCTGATAAAACAGCTCCAAAATTTACAAAGGACCAATTCCTTAGTTCAATACTGAACTGGCACCGGAGATATTTTGTATAATATTCTCCATTCAGATTGGAACGTTTGATAAAGAATTTACGAGCTATTTTTGTAAATTCTTTGTTATTATATTCACAGGTTTCTAGTCTTTTGTTTACTTCTAGGTGGGAGAGATAAGAATACAACGTACTGTTCTTCAGTTTTGCAGATGTAGAATTATATATTTCTTGTATTCTGTAAGATCTGAGGAAGGCAGCAGAAATGAGTCAACACCAGTTCCCGTTGTCTTATTACTATTTTCCAGCATCTTCATTTCGTCTCGGCTTTCATGTCAATTTATAACCCCATGGGGCAAACATTGTACTTTGGGCAGGGGGGGGATTCCTGAATGCTTTGTATTTAATCTACATGGCAATTATTGTGGCTGTGTAATAATAATTTAGCATTAGAAATACCAATATATTGGAAGAAAAAAAAAACGAATTGATTTAAGATTATATTATTGTTCATTACATGGTACTTTACAGTTACTAACTTCTAGGTGGGGCCCGAAGATCTCCAGGAATTACAACACATCTCCAGGTGACAGAAAACATTTTCCCTGAACAAAATGGCCACTTTGGAGATTGGACACTATTGAATTACACCTCCTAAGGTACTTCCCCTCTCTAAACCATATTCCCGCCATGTTTCACCCACAAAGCTCTGGGCATTTCCCCACACAGGGCTGGCAACCCTAGTCTCAAGTTCTGTAGAAAAGTGGAATAGACATATTTAAGTCAATAAGAATTCGGGGGGGGGGGGGTTCACAATAAACAGCTTTTAGCTGTCTCCCAGAGGTGAGCCCAGAATGCTGCAGGAGAAAGATATTGATTAGGGGGCTATCAGCAGAGCGCCACAGGAGCGGGAAATGTGTTAATATACCTTGACTAGAGCTCTCGACTGATTCATGAATTTTATTTAATTAAGCATCTGACTTGCAACTGATGAATCATTCCGGGTGCCTATTACGGAAACCTCATTCTGAAGCAGTCGTGAAACAATTACAAGGAAAAAAACAACTACCACCCAATAATAGCTGAAAACGCCCTTCCAAAGATATTCTGCTGCATTGCTTGTTCCAGTACAATAGCAGCATCAAAATATCTTCCGTATTCCAAACAAGATGCCCTTAACTTTTAGCTCCGCCACTTAGGAGTCCGCCTCCACTAAAATTGGCCTAAACCAATTACGCAGTTCAAGCTCTAGTTGATTAATATGCTGATTAAATTGATTAAAGAAAGCTGAGGGTATATTGTCGCCACTCGACACTTGATCCCGGCCTACAAATCGACCGAAGCCTCAATTGATCTACAGATTAATGCCTGCAGCTTTGATATCTCTAAGACCCATCTACCTCAAATATTTTTAACCCCACCATTCTTCCAAGAAGATAAGGGCAAAATACATTGTTCTCCCTTCTCTGTTTTATCCTCACAACAGTCCTGTGAGGTAGGCTGTGTCAACAATCCTGTGTTTCTGTAAGTCTGGCTGTAGATGAGTTTGATCTACTTGACAGGAACTGACAGCTCAGAGTGACAATCTAGCTAGCTCCAGCTGGTTCAGTTCAGTTCAGTACAGCACTAATTAACATGATCACTATGACAGTAATGTGATTGGTCAATGCCTGTATATAAGCAATTGTGTTCTGTACAGTTTCTACCTTGATGGTAAGCCTGGTGAATGCGGAGCATTTTGTCACTGTGTCTAATATTTGTGGTGAAGGCTGGTGTAAATAAATGTAAATAGTTTTACACTAAGCTATTTGGACTTAAGTCTTCATTTGATACTCATACTCACTTATTTTCTACTGTGGGCTAGCAGGATGACTGGTCAAGGTCATCCAGTAAGTTACATGTCTGAGTAGGGATGCCAGACCACCACCACCTCCATGGGGCCAGGGGTCCCCCACTCCCAGGCCTCACCTCTCTGCCACCGATCAGCTGGCTAGCAGCAGGGGCTTACCACAAAAAAGGCAGTTTCATCTGATGTTACAGCGACATTCCCCTGCTGCCATGGCTGGTGGAGGGGTGCAGTGGCTGATGCAGTATTTCTTGTTATGCTGGAATGTTAACTTTCACTTCTTCTCGCTGGGTCTTATCTCCCCGACTGGCCGTCTGACCTTGGTACTATTCTCCTGATGCTCTGCTGGGAATGGGAACCTGTTAGTTTAGGCGTGCTGCAACTGTTTCTCTGATTGGTTCCATCTAGTCAGGGGGCCCCACTTTGAAACCTGTATATCTATTCTCCTCCCGCCTTTACAATCAGTTCTGACACTAAATGTATGCACAGAAGACTCGCCTTTACGGTACTCAATAAACTTGAACTTCTCTGAAGGAACATTGTTGAGAACTGATTGCTGCGGGACTCTGACACCAGAAGTGATGCAGGCACATCAGGGCAACATTCTGGTTTTTGCCCTCCTTTTGAAGGCTTTTCGCTTTGTGGACCTGGTTGGAACACTGAATAGGCTTTAGTGTCAAGGGAAATAGCAGAGCTCCTCAGCTTGTTATAATGCCTGAACGGTGGGGTGTAGCTGGGAACAGAGGGGAAGTGCCTATGCACGTCCTGCACTAGTCCCCTCAACTCTTTCCTGGCTTTACCATATGATTATGGCTTGATGAAGGATCAAAATGGAGATTTACCAGGGACATCCATTGCCGTGGTTAATGCTATTTATTTGATTATCAAATTTATACCCTGCCTTCCCTGCCAAAGCAGGCTCAGGGCGGCTTACGGAAGGATTAAAACACATAAATAACAGTTAAAACAATCCTAAAACCTTCTAAAAACAATCCAAATATTGAAGGTGCTAGTACATAATAAATCTGGCCATAATGCATGGTTAATAGCGGTTAACCTCATGCACTGTGGTTTAGCTTCATATGTTTAAGTTCAACTTGTACTGCAATAAGAGAGGGTTTTTTGTAATTTCAAACAGGCGTTTGTGCATATTCCTTCATTACAGTGTTTTTCAGATTTACAATACTACACACACTGAGTAGCCACTTTTTTATCATACTACCTGGAGGGTGGCAATCCGTTCTCTAGCGATGGTATCAGGTTCGGCCTCCAGCATCACTGACTAAAGGGATCTCAAACAGTAGAAATGGGAAAGACCTCAGTCTAAGACTATGGAGAGCCATTGTCCGACACAAGACATAACACTGGGATAGATGCACCTATGGCGTGATTCAGTATATGACAGCTTCATATGTTCAGATGCTTTGGAAAGGGCCACAGCTCGGTGACAGAGCACATGTTTTGTGTGCAGAAGACCTCCAGGTCAATCTCCAGGTAATGGATCCCAGATAACACATGATGGGACGGGCATTTCTCCACGTGAGACCTTGGACAGCTTCAATGAAGCATACTAGAAAATACTGGGTGAGGTGGCCCAGTGTCTGACACAGTGCTTTGTATTCCACATAGAAACATGTAAAAATGGGCTCATTCAGTTACCTGTTAATAACTACAATTGGAACAAGCATTCATTCTGCATATTCAATGTACACAGGGTTGTTGATTCCCACCTATAGGGCATTGGGGTGAAAAAGGCAAGTGAATCACCAGTGCAACGTCGCTTCCAGGGTTAACACAGAAGTGACATCATCATCTTGGGGGCAACGCTCTAGGATTCCACTGAAACTCTATGAGTTCCAGTGGAATCCTAGGGCGTCACCTCAATGTGATGATATATCACTTCTGGGCAATGTTCCCTCTAAGCTGAGTTAGTGTGAGCTAGCTCACAGTTTTTTAGCCTTTGGCTCACACGTTTTTGTCTTCGCTCAGGAAGGATGGCTCCAGAGCAAACCAATTTATGCAGTAGCCAAATTGCTTGCTCACAACTTTAACATCAGTAGCTCACAAAGTAGAATTTTTGCTCATAAGACTCCACAGCTTAGAGGGAACATTGCTTCTGGGTTCATGCAGGAAGTGACACTGTGTTACTGAAGTGATGTCGATTCAAATTTCCCCAGCCCCCTGAGCCTGCTGCTGGTTCTCAGTGCTTGGTTGGCAGTCCTAAAAGTACAAAGCAATTGAAAGAAACAATGGGTTGGATCCTACCAGCTTTTCTGTTTGATCTCACCTGATCATAGAATCACAGAGTTGGAAGGGGCCATGCAGGCCACTTAGTCCAGCTCCCAGCTCAGTGCGGGATCTGCCTAAAGCATCCCTGACAAGTGTTCCTCTCCACAATGCAGCCCCACATGTCAACTCTTCAGCAGCCAAACAGGCCCCTCTTCCCTTTTTCTCCAGGAGGAAATCCGGAAGAATCAGAAGAAGAGGAAGAGATTGGATGTATACTCTGCTGTTCACTACCAGAAGGAGTCTCAGATTGGCTTACAATCTCCTTTTCCTTCCCCTCCCCACAACAGACACCCTGTGAGGGAGGTGGGGCTGAGAGAACTCTGAGAGAACTGCTCTTGAGAGAACAGCTCTGAGAGAACTTGTAAGTGACCCAAGGTCACACCAGTAGCTGCATGTGTCAGCATGGGGAATCAAACCTGGTTCTCCCAGAGTAGTCTGTGCTCCTAACCATTACACCAAACTACACTACGCCGCACTCATAACCGCTATACCAAACTGGCTCTCTGAACCGAAGCCTCTGAACATGCAATTGAGAACTTCCAAGTGAGATGTGGAGTTGTAAAGGCACTTTCAGGGTAACCATCAGCTCCTAATGGGAACTGATAGCCCCAATTTGTTAAGTATCTTTGAAAGTCTCCAGTATCCATTCCTGTGTACCTTATTTCTTTAACGATTACATTGTCTCCTCTATTTCATTTTTAAGAAATAACCTCTTGTCTCCCTCTCCTACAAAACCGGCGGCAGAGCGTAGCTTCCTATCTCTCTGACATTTGCCGAGTGTGCCCTTTCTTAGATCATAACTTTGTCTCTCTCTTTCAGTAATGTCTCCTGGCTGTGTTTGCCAATTTATTTATTTCTTTCTTTTTTTGTCTAGTTCCTGTGAAGGCATTACAAACTTTATTTCAGAAGTTATAGTTGGCAGCGATGGCTTTCTTTTTTTAAAAAATTAAAAAGCGCCTTTAAAATTTCAGTATTTGTGAACCATCTGGTCTTATTGATTGTAATGAGAGCCTTAAAGTGTGGTTATATTTTTTGCAGTGTTCCAAAATACCTTCTGTCAGTGCTGCTGCATCATGTTTAATGATGTCTTTTGCATAAGAGGCACCGGTCGCTGAAATCGGGAATCGGATGTGAGGTCTCGGGTCACGGGTTTTCCAGCAGGCTGACTGATCTCTCTCCTTTGACTTACTTAGTTGCAGACATCGCTGTCAGAGGGGGTCCAACTGAGAGCCAGTTTGGTGTAGTGGTTAAATGCACAGACTCTACTCTGGGAGAACAGGGTTTAAGAGAAGACAATGTTGGATCAGTCCAATGGCCCATCTAGTCCAATACTCTGTCACACAGTGGCCAAAAATACCAAGTGCCATCAGGAGGTCCATCAGTGGGGCCAGGACACTAGAAGCCCTCCCACTGTTGACCCCCCCAAGCACCAAGAATACAGAGCATCACTTGCCCCAGCCTGAGAGTTCCTATCTATAGGTAAAGGTAAAGGTTCCTTGCTCGAAAGCCAGTCGAATCCGACTCTAGGGTTGCGGTGCTCATCTCCGTTTCAAGCCAAGAGCCAGCGCTGTCCGAAGACATTTCGTGGTCATGTGGCATGATAAACACCAAGTGCACGGACGCTGTTACCTTCCCACCAAAGTGGTACCTATTTATCTACTGCAATTTCTTGCTTTCGACTGCTAGGTTGGCAGGAGCTGGAACTAGAGACAGGAGCTCACCCCATCTGCGGCACCCGGGTCTCGAACTGCTGAACTACTGACCTTCCACAGCCTGCAGTTCAGCATCTTAACCACTTGAG
Source organism: Gekko gecko (assembly GCA_029375565.1). Classification (NCBI taxonomy): domain Eukaryota; kingdom Metazoa; phylum Chordata; class Lepidosauria; order Squamata; family Gekkonidae; genus Gekko; species Gekko gecko. The sequence continues at coordinate 15,035,118 of JAPDNY010000004.1, forward strand.
CCACCGCAGCTCCTGTTCCTATCTATACCTTGTGGCTAATAGCCACTGATGGACTTCTGCTCCATATGCTTATCTAATTCCTTTTTGAAGCCATCCGTGCTTGTAGCCACCACCTCCTCCCGTGGCAGTGAATTCCAAGTGTTAATCACTCTTTGGGTGAAGAAGGACTTCCTTTTATCCGTTCAAACCCGACTGCTTGGCAATTTCATTGAGTGTCCACGAGTTCTTGTGTTGTGAGAAAGGGAGAAAAGTACTTCTTTCTCAACCTGCTCTGTCCCATGCATAATCTTATAAACCTCAATCATGTCACTCCTCAGCCGTCATTTCTCCAAGCTCCTCAAGCGTTTTAACCTTTCTTCATAGGGAAAGTGTTCCAACCCTTTTATCATTCTACTTGCCTTTTATGCACTTTTTCCAGTGATTCCCCACTTCTCCACATGCAGCCAGCTGGGTGACCTTGGGTCAGTCACAAGTTCTCTCAGAGCTGTTCTCTCAAGGGCAGTTCTGGAAAGAGCTCTCTCAGCCCCACCTACCTCACAGGGTGCCTGTTGTGGGGAGGGGAAGGGAAAAGAGTTTGTAAGCCACCCTGAGACTCTGAGTGAAGGGCGGTGTATAAATTCAATCTCTTCACCTCCTCCTTCTGCTATATTACTTCCTTTATACCAGGGATAGCCAACATGGTGCCATGGTACCCACTAACATCTTCCCTGGTGCCCAACAAGTATATTTAGAAAGTGAGTAAGGCCAGGTGGGGCTTCTGCCTGGGAAGGCTTCTGATTGGCCATTGGAGATTTGATTGACTGTACAGATTTTTTAAAAATGTTGCTTTGGCAGCTGCGGCCACCCATGACACGAGGATCTTCACTCTGTGAGTGGAGGTAAGCTGTGGCAACCACTTTGTGGCTGCACCCACCATGCTAGGTCAGAATTCGAGAGGTGCCTGCAGGCTTAAAATCATTGGGGACCCCTGCTTTATACTAGTCTCTGCACAGGGTATGAATAAGATTAAGACCACACCCTTCCAGCCTCTATCAAGGTGCCTCTATATCAATCTATGATGCGGCCTCGTTTGGAAGACTGTGTACAGTTCTGGTCACTGCATCGTAGGCGAGATATTTCAGGGCTCTTTTTGTAGCAGGAACTCCTTTGCATATTAGGCGACACACCCCTAATGTAGCCAATCCTCCAAGAGCTTACAGTAGCCCTTGTAGGAAGAGCTCTGTAAGCTCTTGGAGGATTGGCTACATTATGGGTGTGTCGTCTAATATGCAAAGGAGTTCCTGCTACAAAAAGAGCCTTGATTATAGTATTGGAAAAGGTGCAGAAAAGGGCAACTGAAATGATTAAGGAGGTGGAACACCTTCCCTGTGGAGACAGGTTAAATCAGTTAGGGCTCTTCAGCTTGGAGAAATGATGATTGAGGGGGAAACATGACAGAGGTTTACAAAATTATGCGTGAGATAGAGAAGGCAGAGAAAGAAGTCCTTTTCTCCCTTTCCCATATTACAAGAACCCCCAGGCATGCAATGAAATTAATGAGCAGTAGGCTTAGAACAGATCAAAGGAAGTCCTTCACCCAAAGAGTCATTAACATGTGGCATTCACTGCTTCAGGAAGTGGTGGCAGCTTCAAGCATAGACAGCTTCAAGAGGGGGTTGGAGAAACATCTGCAGCAAAGGTCCATTAGCAGCTATTAGCCACAAAGTACAGATAGAACAGGCAGCAGGTGGCGAAGAACCATCAGCAACATGTTGTCGGGAACATCTCAGGCAGCGTGTCTGTCTGGGGCAGTGATGCCTTGTATTCTTGTTACTTGGGGGGCAAGAGTGGGAGGGCTTCTGGAATTCTGGCCCCGCTGGTGGATCTCCTGAAGGCACCTGGGTTTGACCACTGTGTGACACAGACTGGATGGGTCATCAGCCTGATCCAACATGGCTTCTCTTATGTTCTTCATTGGCTTTGGTATTTGGGCAAAAACTCTATGGGGCAGAAGTTACTCCCAAATACCACGTCTAGTACCATCTGACGTTTCCCAGATGAAAGCGGGGACATGCTTGTGTGCTTGTAACATTCTCCCATCATCGCACTGAGAGACATTGCCTGAGATGTTCCCTATGACATGTTGCTAAAGGTTCTTCGCCACCTGCTGCCTGTTCTACCCATTCCCTGCACAACGGCCTCCCCGGCACTGACTTATGAAACAGAGTGTCTTGCCAAATGGAACATCGCACTCGCTCCTTTTTAAAACGAGTAAATAGTGTTTAACAGGATGATTAATCTTGCAATGCTTACTACGGAAGCGGAGTGCACTCAAAAAGTTCAACGGCTGATGTTTACTATCTAGACTTGGGGAGGGGGATATATGAACACGTGCATGAAGCTGTCTGAAACTGAATCAGGCCCTTGGTCCATCAAGGTCAGCATGGTCAGCTAGTGCGATCTTGGGGTGTTTCCACAGAGGCATAACATCCAAATCATGAGATGTGATAGTCCCGTTGTCCACTTCATTGGTCAGGCTGCACCTGGAGTATTGTGTGAAGTTCTGAAGGCCTCACTTCAAGAAGGATGTGGATGGAATGGAGTGGGTGCAGAGGAGAGCAATGAGGATGATCGGGGGCCTGGAGACCAAGAAGCCCTGTGAGGAAAGGCCGAGGGACTGGGGAATATCCAGTCTGGAGAAGAGGAGGTGGAGGGGGGATAGGATGGCTCTCTCGAAGTCTTTGAAGGGCTGTCACTTGGAGAAGGAGGGCAGGGAGCTGTTTTTTGTGGGCAACAGAGGAGAGTACTCGCAATAATGGGTTTAAATTAAGGGCCAGAAGGTACCGGCTGGATCTAAGGAAAAGCTTTTTGACAGTCAGAGTTGTGCAACAGTGGAACCAACTGCATAGGGAGGTGGTGAGCTCCCCCTCACTGGCAGTCTTTAAGCAGCATCTGGACAAACCCTTGTCAGGGATGCTCTAGGCGGATCCTGCATTGAGCAGGGGATTGGACTAGATGGCCTGTCTGGCCCCTCCCAGCTCTGCGGTTCTAGGATTCTAGTATTCTATGACTCCCAGCAGCTTTCCAAGGTCTCAGATAGGGGTCTTTCACTACCTGATCCTCATACCTGAAGATGCCAGGGATTGAACCTGGGACCTTCTGCATGCTAAGCAGCTGCTCTATCACTGAGCCACGGTCCCTTCCCCAAGAAGAAGAGCACTGGCATTTCATGACAATATGGGAGTCAGATACACACATTGCTTAGCTTGAGTCAGGCAAGTCCGTATTGCCTGCTCTGACTGGCAGTGGCGCCATGGGGTCTTTCACAGCCAGCCTTTTAACTAGAGATGCCCGGGATTGAACCTGGGACCTTCTGCATGCAAAGCTAATGCTCCAGCACTGAGCCATAGTCTTCCCCATAAACAAGATAACAAGTGTGCAGTTTCCCAATGACTTCTAGATGCATGGGGAGAGTCTGAAAGCTGAAGAATCCTAGCCCACTTTTGGTGACATGATTAAAAAGTTTTCCCTAACATCTTTTCAAAAGGAAAAACAACAACAATGGGACAGCAGTTTTCCAGAGAAAGGTACAAAAAAACCCCTAAGGCTGCCCGGATAAAGAGGGACAGCTGCAGTGGAGCAGGGGTCATTGCAGATGTGTGGGAGGGAGGTATTTGTGAATTTCCTGCATTGCCCAAGGGGTTGGACTAGATGACCCTGGAGTTCTGTTCCAACTCTATGATTCTATAAATATTAATGGGGAGGAGCTGTGGCTCAGTGGCAGAGCCTGTGCTTTTCATGCAGAAGGTTCCAGGTTCAATCCCTGGCATCTCCAGTTAAAGGGATCAAGCAATAGGTGATGAGAAAGACCTCTGCCTGAGAAATTGGAGAGTTGCTGCCAGTCTGAGTAGGCAATACTGACCTTGATAGACAAATGGGTCTGATTCAATATAAGGCAGTTTCTTGGGGGGGGGGGTTCCTTCTAACATTGGTATCCCAGAGTAGGTATGCTATGTTTTTTTACCATATCTCCTGGTTATCAAAAGCCAGCCTGACTGCAAGGGCTGAGAAGTCCAAAGCTGATGGGCACTGAGGAAGGATCCTTCTCAGTATACCCTTGCAATCCAAATGGGGGGACAGAACTGGAAGCCTACAGGAGCATGCCTCCAGGTGATATTCTAAGATGGAGGCATTCCCCCCCCCCAAGTTTGCCCAGCTGTTTTAGACTTTAGAGATTATCTTCATCCCTTTCCAACAGACCCAACCCTTCCACTTGGACGTATCTTCCAGAAATGCAGCATCAAACCAATAACTGCATCTCCATACATTTGCTTTTTAATTACAAAATTTATATCCCACTCTTTGGTTTTACAACCCCCTCCCAAGGCGCTAGTTCAAATAAAACTCAGGTGCCCGCTGGTGGACTTCCTGGTGGCCCCTGGGTTTTGGCCACTGTGTGACACAGAGAGTTGGACTGGATGGGCCATTGGCCTGATCCAACATGGCTTCTCTTATGTTCTTATGTTCTTATGTTAAGTGCTAACTATTTAAAAACAATACCCAAAGGACAAAGACAGTCCTCAAGAGCATCGAAACTGAACTGTCCAGAGATCAGAACGTAAGACGACCATCAAATTGCCAGCAAAGGAAGGCAGAAATACATTGAGCTCTCAAGAGCTCACCTAAGTACCATTTTCCTCTGGTTCCAGCACTCCATTTCAGAGGCAGCCAAGCGAACTTCTGAAATACCGGAGTTAGTGCCACTACTGAGAAGGTCCTGCCTTGTGTAGGCAGCCACTGGACCTTTGGTCAGAGGGGGCACATGAAGAAAGACTTCAAAGAAAGGTTTTCCTATGGGGCGAGCCAGTTCACATCATGATGTACAATATTCCAGCTTAAAACTGGTACTTAAAATTAGGTCTTGAAATGGACGGGCATCCACTGCGGCTGTTGCAAAATTGCCACAGTATGATTTATGCAGACGGATATTGTTAACAGCCTGTCCAGCACATTACCCATTTGTTATCATTTCCAGTCGCTCGTTAAAAGCATGGGGCGCACCACGACAGTGCAATCTTCACCCAGCGTCTTTAGAAAAATCAACCGACTCTGGGCTTCCGTCCCATGCAGGCGATGCTTTATATCCGGAATCAAGCATTCAAGAATTACAACACACTCTGTCGTGCTATTTTAGCCCGTCTTCTGATTTGTTGCTGCAAGCGTGCAGCAGGAATTCTCCGCGGTTCGCGAGTTGTTAAAATTTCTTCCCCCCACCCCCACCCTGATTTAATTCTTTCTCTTCCAGAAGATGGCAGCTGCTCTGTAGAGAACAAACTGCCAGAATGCCTAGAGATTATTAAAGTAGATTTTACTGGCGCTGTCTCAGGACAGGCTTCTCTTAAATCGGCCAAAAACTTAGCTGATGTTTGGCTTCCTTCCTGACTCACGCGTCAGGATGCAAGAGATCTCGTCGCCAGCGTTTTCTTCTTCCCAGTATTTATAAAGAAACCGTTAATAATAGCACGCTGCTATTGTAATTATAGTAGCAAGGCTGCAATCAAAGGTGCCATTCCAGCACCAGGAGGGCCTTCCTCTGGTTTTTTGACCAGTGCAAATTAGTGTTCCCTCTAAGCTGAGCTAGTGCGAGCTAGCTCACAGCTTTTTAGCCTCCGGCTCACACGTTTTTGTCTTCGCTCAGGAAGGAAGGCTCCAGTCCAGAGCAAACTGATTTATGCAGCAGCCAAATCGCTCGCTCACAACTTTAATGGCAGTAGCTCACAAAGCAGAATTTTTGCTTACAAGACTCCACATCTTAGAGGGAACCTTGCAAAAAGTTACAGTGTCAGGAACTGATATGGTGGTATAGGTCACAGTTCCGATCCCTTTACCAATGCAGCCCAATCTTATTTACCTGTGCAAAAAGCCCTCTTGAATAATCCCATTTTGTGAGGCCATTCCCCCCCACACCTGATATTGTAGAATATGAAAGAGGAGATGCACGTTCCCATCAACACAGGGCTTCTGCCAAAAATACCAGCCCTGTGTCAATTTATGCAGAAGCCAAATTTATTCATGCAGTAACCAAATCGCTCGCTCACACCTTTAATGTCAGTAACTCACAAAGTACAATTTTGCTCACAAGACTCCACAGCTTAGAGGGAGCACTGTGGGATAAGAGGCTTGTTCCTCTGGCGGAAGCCTCCTTGTGCCGGCGGAAATTTCCACACATTGGCAGAAGACTGCCCGGTTGGATTCAGCTCACAGTCATCAGTGTGCATGCGGCATTACAGAGCAACACAAGCATGTCCTTGGAATAGAAGGCAGAATCTGAGAGCCAGCATAGTTGATCCATCGATCTAATTTATTACAGCAAGAGCCAGTAAAACAGTACAGTTCTGGTATAAGAGGGATTAAAACAGTAATAACATAGCAAGAGCATGAAAACATTAACAAGAGAAGCTTAATAAAATTAGTAAAGTAAAATAATAAGAATAAGAGAATCATGCAGTTTTTTTTCCAGCTAAAATAAGTTTACATTTCCTAATAGCTAAGAAACAAAATTTTGCCAAAATGTAAGTCACTGAACACTGGACGTCTTCTAGGAGGAATTTGCCTAGGACTTCTGGCCTAAAGTCAAGATAAGACTGCAGAGGGCTAAATCTAGACAGAAGGAGTGATTTAAGATGATCTCGATCCTCCTGATAGAATCTGCAGAACAGGAGGACATGAGTAACTGATTCCACCATATTAGCCATGCATGGGCATACATGTTCAGGCATTGGAACTCAAGTGAATTTACCTTGCAGTACAGTGGAAGGGAGTGCCTCAAAATGGGCTCTGGAGAAGGCCCATCTATTCATAAGGCTCATAGGAATGTTAAATAAATAAAGGGCAGCAGTAAAATTAGGTCAGGATTTTAGATTTCTGAAGTTCTTGGTAATAATTAAAATTACTATGTAAACCACTCAGAGCCTCCAGGATTGAGCGGTATAGAAATTGAAATAATAAATGAATAAATAAATAATGGGAGGGAAGGCAGCATGGTATAGCCTGATCTTGTCAGATCTCAAAAGCTAAGCAGGGTTGGTACTTGGATGGGAGAGGAAAACATTGGCAAACCACCTCTCCTTCTCCCTTGCCTTGAAAGCCCCTTGCTGGGGTCACCGTAAGCCAGCTGCAACTTGTCAGGAGATATGTAAATACATACTTACACATATAGTGTAAAGGTTAGAGAGCTGTGCTAGAATGGAGGAGATCCTGGCTTGAATCCCCACTCCGTTCATCTGAACCCCCCCTGTGTTCCTTTGGGGAACTCATTCCCTGTCAGCCTTCAAGCAGAAGTTGGTCAGCCATCTGTCAGGAACACTCTAGGACTAAATGGCCTAGAAGGACCCTTCTGACCCTAGACGTCATGGGAGGATGTTGTGAGGATAAAAAGGAGGAGGAGGATCCATGTATCCAGCCCAAGGATTCTTGAATGATTGATGGTATAAATCAAGATGGGTAGCCATGTTAGTCAGGCAGTAGCAGGAGAAAAGAGCTAGCATCCAGGAGCACCTTCAAGACTAACGAAATGTATGGCAGGGGAGGAGCTTTCATGAATCACTGCTCACTTCTTCAGATACATGAAGATATGAAGAAGTGAGCAGTGACTCGTGAAAGCTCATGATGGTACAAAAATGTAGTAGGCTGAGAGACTGTCCAGAGGAACTGGTTGGCCACTGTGTAAGATAGGATGGTGGACTAGATGATCCAGCAGGGCTCTTCTGATGTTCTTATCAGGGCAAGGCCTTGGCCTCTCTGCCCTGTCACTGGCCCTCCAGAGGAACTGGTTGGCCACTGTGTGAGACAGGATGCTGGACTAGATGGACCATTGGCCTGATCCAGCAGGGCTCGTCTGATGTTCAAAATAAAGAAAACATTCCAGTTGGTACATCATCTGGGTGGCTATAGTTAGCCTTATCTACCCATTAGGGCTCCAGGTCTCCTAGGCTGTTGATAGACCTCCTGCCAGGAGCTCTCTTCCCCATCACCATTTGGTCTGGTGGGGGAGGGAATGGGAGGAATCGCTGGTGATGTGGTGACCTCACTTCTGGGAAGACCCAGAAGTGGTGTCACCGTGTCCCTAGTGACATGCTGCTTAGCATCCTGTTTCTACCCATCCATGTGTGGACATGGTATATGAATCAGCCTCACAAGTATATGAATCAGCCTCACAAAAGATGGTGTCCACATAGACATACACTGCAGTCCTAAAGAGACCTGGTGGTGGTGGGAAGTGCCATCGAATGACAGCCAATTTATGGTGACCCTGTTCGGTTTTCAAGGCAAGAGATGAACACAGGGGGCTTGCCATTGCCTGCCTCTATATAGCAACCCTGGCTTTCCTTGGTGGTCTCCCATCCAAGTCCTAACCAGAGCCAATCCTGTTTAGCTTCTGAGATCTCATAAGAGTGGGCTCACCTGGACCATCCAGGTCGGAGCTAAGAGATCTACACATTTCCTAACCCATCAACTTTAGATTACTATTGTGTATTTCAGTTTAGTAATATACTGATAGGCTTTGACCAGATCTAATCACATACAACCAGCTGGCCAAGTTGGCAAGCTACATTCACATGAATCCTTAACATGTGAAATACCCCATCCATTCATCCTTGAGTACTTCCCACATTTAGTGCTAGGAAGCAAGATACCTGGGGATCAGGCTGAATATGTCCTAGAGATACAATTTTTTTTTAATGCTCTGTCAAGCACATGTTAATCCTGCCCTTCTTCCAAAGAGCTCAGGCAACCACACATGGTTCTTTCTACCTCATTTGATTCTCACACAACCACCCGATGAGGTAGGTTAGGCAGAGACAGTGTGACTGAGAGAAGGTCAACCAGTGAGCTTCACAGGTGAGTGAAACCTGAGTTAAGAACATAAGAGAAACAAATGTTGGATCAGGCCAATGGCCCATCTAGACCAACACTCTGTCACACAGTGGCCAAAAGTACCAGGTGCCCTCAGGAGGTCCAGCAGTGGGGACAGGGACACTAGAAGCCCTCCCACTGCTGCCCCCCCAAGCACCAAGAATACAGAGCATCACCTGCCCCAGAGTCCCTAAATGTACCTTGTAACTAATAACCACTGATGAACTTCTGCTCCATATGCTTATCTAATTCCCTCTTGAAGCCGTCCATGCTTGTAGCTGCTGCCACCTCCTGTGGCAGTGAATTCCATGGGTTAATCACTTCCTTTTATCCATTCCAACCCGACTGCTCAGCAATTTCATGGAGTGCCCATGAGTTCTTGTATTGTGAGAATACAAATCTACCTGCTGCATCCCATGCATAATCTTGTAAACCTTGATCATGTCACCCCTCAGCCTTCATTTCTCCAAGCTAAAGAGCCCCAAGGGCTTTAACCTTTCTTCATAGGGAAAGTGTTCCAACCCTTTTATCATCTAGTTGCCCTTTTCTGCACTTTCCCGAATGCTTTTTCCACAGTCTAGTCCAAAACAAGACACTGTAGCACATTGCTGGCACTGGGATGATTGTAGCATAGCACCGCAGTGCAAGCATTCCATTATTTAAAAAAAGAAAAGAAAATTGCTTTGCAGGAGAATTGTTAAGACTGTAAGTTCCTTGGGGTGGGAATATGAGCTTTTCTTCTTTTTTTTAGGATGGCCCAGGCTAGCCCAATCTTGTCCGATCCCAGGAGCTAAGTAGGTTCAGTTCTGGTTACTACTAGGATGGGAGACCACCAAGGAAATCCTGGGTTGCTATGCGAGGCAGGCAATGGCAAACCACCTCTGTTCATCTCTTGCCTTAAAAACCCTATGGGGGTCACCATAAGTTGGCTGTGACTCGACAGCACATTCCACCACCATCTTCTCGGCAGTCTGATGGTCCAGTTTGGTGTAGTGGTTATGTGCGCGCACTCTAATCTGGGAGAACCGGGTTTGATTCCTCCACTTGCACCTACTGATGTGACCTTGGGTCAGTCACAAGCTCTGGCACAGCTGTTCTTGAAAAAGAGCACTTTCTGTCAGAGCTCTCTCAGCCCCACCCACCTCACAGGGTGTCTGTTGTGGGGAGGGGAAGGGAAAGGAGTTTGTAAGCTGCTCTGAGACTCCTTTAGGTAGTGAAGGGAAGGGTATAAATCCAATCTCCTCCTCCCCCTCCCCCTCCTCCTCCTCCTTCTTCTTCTTCCAGCCTAACCCAGTCTCATCAGGGCTTGGAAACTCAGCAGGGTCAGACATGATTAGTATTTGTATGGGAGGCCACTGAGGAAGACTTTGGGTTGCTCTGCAGAGGCAGGCAATGGCAAACCACCTCTGCTCACCTCTCTTCTTGAAAACCCTCCATGATTGGCTGCAATTTGATAGGACTTCCCATGACCACCTATTATTCCACTACCAGATATTATTCCAAAAGAATGTGGACAGAACAGAGCGGGTGCACAGTAGAGTGAAGAGGGTGATGGGGGGGGGATGGAGACGAAGAAGCCCTGCCAGGAAAGGGTGGGGGACTTGGAAACATTCAGTCTGGAGAAGAGGAGGTGGAGGGGGACAGGATGGCTCTCTGGAAGTATCTGAAGGGCTGCCACTCAGAGGAGGAGGAGGGCAGGGAGCTGTTCCTGTTGGCAGCAGAGGAGAGGACGCAATAGTAAAGGTAAAAGTTCCCTTGCTCGAAAGCCAGTCAAATCCGACTCTAGGGTTGCGATGCTCATCTCCGTTTCAAAGCCGAAGAGCCAGCGCTGTCCAAAGACATTTCCGTGGTCATGTGGCCGGCATGACAAAACGCCAAGGCGCACGGAACGCTGTTACCTTCCCACCGAAGTGGTACCTATTTATCTACTTGCAATTTCTTGCTTTTGAACTGCTAGGTTGGCAGGAGCTGGAACTAGAGACGGGAGCTCACTCCGTCATGCGGCACTCTTGGGTCTCGAACTGCTGAACTACTGACCTTCCACAGCCTGCAGTTCAGCGTCTTAACCACTTGAGCCACCGCAGGGTTTAAATTAAGGGTGGGAAGGTACCTGCTGGATCTTAGGGAAAACTTTTTTTACAGTCAGAGTTGTGGCACAGTGGAATCAGCTGCCTCAGGAGGCGGTGAGCTCCCCCTCACTGGCCGTCTTGAAGCCGTGGCTGGACAAGCCAAACCCTTGTCAGGGATGCTCTAGGCTGTTCCTGCATGGAGCAGGGGGTTGGGCTAGATGGCCTGTATGGCCCCTTCCAACTCCGTGATTCTAGGATTCTATATGGTGCAATGTATGTGGATGATTAAAAAAAAAAAACCTCTAAACTTATCTAAATAGGATGGTCAATCTAATACAAAGCTGATTTTTTTAAAAAAAAAAAACCCTTGCGTATGTATCTCTCTATGGTAATGGAAGTGCCAGATCAGATGATTATTCTGCGCACGGCAGTGACAGTTCAATCCAATTAATTCAGGCAATTTCAGAGGAGGTTGTAACTATCAGAAACTCTAAAGGGCAAAATGAGCATCCTTTCTTTCAATGGCTCGGAGGCAGTGTTTGTAAGGAAGGCTTTTGATAGGGGGGTGGGGGGAGCTGCCTCGTTGAAAGCAGACCACGAAACAGGGCTGTTGTATTTGCTAATTAGCCAGCTTTTCAAGCCCTAGCTGAGTGTTTGCCTCACTCAGGCCTTCCCTTCCTAAGATCCCCTTTCATTTGTTTTTGCTTCCATCAAAATAATTTAAGCAACCTACCGATGACCATCAAATTCACACCTGCACATCAGCCAGAAGTGCCTGGATATAGCCAGTGGCGAAAAGAACACCTGGACGGCAATTATCATAGGTTTCAGCACAGGAGGGTTCTACAGTAAAAACAGGGATGTGGCTAAAAAGGGGGGGGCTCTCCTTTTCCATTATGCATCGGTGATGCATAATGCTTTACTCTGCCAACATCAGCCTTGTTCAGACAGGTCATCCAGTGTACCGGGAGCCTCCCAACTGTGCACAGATCATAAGGACATGAGAACATAAGAGAAGCCATGTTGGACCAGGCCAAGGGCCCATCCAGTCTAACACTCTGTGTCACACAATGACCAAAAACCCAGGTGCCATCAGGAGGTCCACCAGCAGGGCCAGAACTCCAGAAGCCCTCCCTCTGTTGCCCTCCAAGCACCAAGAAGACAGAGCATCATTGCCCCAGAGAAAGTGTCCCATTCATACGGCTAATAGCCACTGACGGACTTCTGCTCCATATGTTTATCCAATCCCCTCTTGAAGCTGTCTGCGCTTGTAGCTGTCATCACTTCCTGCAGCAGTGAATTCCACATGTTAATTCCTCATATGTGTGGTCTCCATGTTGTCTGAATAGGTCAAAGTATGTAATTTTGCATGGATCTATGTGCAGATATAAAGCCCTGACCTGGATAGCCCACTCTAGCTCAATCTGGTCAGATCTCGGAAGCTAAGCAGGGTCTTTCCAACATATGTTCATCCAACCTTGAGAGGGCGGGATAGAAATCTAATAAATCAAATCAAATCAATAGGACAGAAGGACTCACATTCTAGTTGTATCAGAGAGAGAGAGCGCGCCTGGAAGTAGTGGCTGAGTTCTAGTGACACCTAGTGGGGCTTGGATGTTTCAGAGAGATGGCTTGCTATTGCTTCCCTCTGCCTCCCGTCCCTGGTATTCTTGGAGGTCTCCCACCCAAATCCTTGCCAGGGTCGGCCGTGCTTAGCTTCCAAGATCTGGGCTATCCAGGTCAGGGCTCCATTGACCATACTTGATTTACACTATGTAATCCACCCTGCGTCTCAGTGAGAACGGCACACTATAAATGAATAACCTGAATAAAATTTACAGTGAAATACTAACTAAGCAGAGCTACACTCTTGTAAATCCATCAAGTTCAATGGGTCTAGAAGGTAGGGTTAAAAAACACCTGCTGGTAACATCTGCGAACTGCCTTTCGGGCTGTTCAAAACCCGCCGCGGCCAGGGTGAGCACCTGGTCCAAGTCCCAGCTCCCGCCCACCCAGCGGTTCGAAAGCCATAAAAAAATGCAAGTAGATAAAGTGGGTACCTGCCCTAGGTGGCAGGGAGCACCCCCCCCCTGTGGGGGGTAGTGGAGCATCGACGGCGGCGGTGGCGGCGGCAAGGCGAGCAGGTGGCAAGATGGCGACGGGACGTGGCACCAAGCAAGAATCGAGCGTCGATGGAAGGCGGAGCCAGGAGGCTGCAGGGGAGCGTGGAAGCACAGGCACGGCGGAGCCAAAACGGACAGAGCCGGAGCCATGCTGACATGCAAACCACGTGCCGGATGGGCCTGCCAATCCGAAAGGAAGCCGACGGGAGAAGGAGAAGGACCGGGGCCAGATGCCGAGCCGAACTACAACACTCCACTGGGTGCCGGTAGGGCAGTCCCCTCCCTGATTATATATGTGGCCTTAGATAGGATAACGATGAGTAACTGTAAGCTGCTCAGAGACCCCTTTGGAGGTTCGAGCGGGATATCAAGCTGAAAGTATAAATAAATATAAGTATAAATAAATAGGGTTGCCAGGTCCCTCCTGGCAACTGGCAGGGGTGGGGAGAGGACTTACCAGGAGCAGTGGAGGGGGAGGCCCATCCAACTACAGTAATGTGTCTACATCACTGCCCACACGGCCTGGAAGTGACATTACCACTTCCAGGATGATGACGCTCTGGTATTTGGACAAAAACTCTATGGTAAATTTGGCTTCTATCATAGAGATTTTGCCCAAATACTGGAGTGTTGCTCCTGACGTCCTGGAAGTGATATTGTCACTTCTGGGTCACATGAGCAGTGGCGTAGAAATGCTGCTGCATGTGGAAGGATATCCTCGCTTTTTCAGAGTAAGTTCCCCCTACTGGCCAGCTGATTGGCAGCAAGGAGGTGGGGCCTGGTAGCAGGGGACCCCCTACTTCTACGGGGGGGGGGCGTCTGGCAACCCTCCTAGAAGGGTATGACTCTGCTTAAGAGTACAAGGAAGATGACAATACTGGAGGCTTTGTTGGTGTTTGATTGTGTTGCCCAGAGACAGTCTGGAACATCTAACAGAAACATTAGTCCTGTCAACAGATTAAAAGAAATTATTTGATTAACCATCTGCCTGTGAACAGATTACTTTATTAAATCTGTCTGTATGTTACTAAAGCCTTGATGTAGATGCCTTTGACATAATGACATGTATAATATCACTTCTTGGGAAGTGACGGCATCTTAAATAATCTCTTTTTTTTTTCGCTATTGCAGTGACACCCCAGAACCAAAACACCAACAATTTATGCACTCTTAAATTGCAGCTTCTTCCAAAATGCAACCCAGTGTGGTTCTATAGGGGCTTGAGACCCAGAAGCTGTTGGTCTGTGCCCCACCTGAGGGTCCCGGCCAATGGGATGAAGATAAGGTTGCTAATCTCCAGGTTAGGGTAGCCAATGTCCATGTGGGGCCTGGAGATCCCCCATTATTAGAACTAATGTCCAGACAACAGAGATCAGTTCCCCTGGAGAAAAGGGCTGCTTTGGAGGATGGACTCTATGGCACTGAACCCTGCCAATGTCCCTCCCCTCCCCAAATCTTGCTCTCCACAGCTTCCCCCTATAAAATCTCCAGATATTTCCTCAGACAGAGCAAGGTGGAGGCTGGAGATCTTCCAGAACTACAGCTGGTCCCCAGGTTAGAGAGATCAGTTCCTCCAGGGGAAATGGCTGCTTCGAAGCCTGCACTCCATGGGCATTATAGCCACCCAAGGTCCCTCCCTTCCCCCAAACCCACCGTTTCCAGGTTCCTCCCCAAAATCTCCAGGGATTTCCCAAACCGGAGCTGGCAACCTTAGCTAGGGATGCCAGCTGGCCTCCAGGTTGGACTTGGGGATCCCCCGGGGTTACAGCTCGTCTCCAGACTACAGAGATCAATTCCCCTGGAGGAAATGGATGCTTGGGAGGGTGAAGCAGGGTTGCCAGGTCTGGGTTGGAAAATACCTGGAGATTTTGGGTGGTGGATCCAGGAGAGGGTGGGGTTTGGTGAGGGGAGGGACCACAGCATGGTACAAGGCCACAGAGTCCACCCTCTGGAGATCAGTTGTAAAAGCGGGAGATCTCCAGGTCTGACCCTGGCAAGCCTAGGGTGAACTCTATATGGCGCTGCACCCCACTGAAGTCCCTGTCTTCCCCAGGTTCCAGGAGCTTCCCAATCAAGTTGGGCGACCAGGATGGTGAGAGGGTTGGAGTCCAAGTCTTATGAGGAAAGGCTGAGGGAGTTGGGTATGTTTAGCCTGGGAAAGAGAAGGTTTAGAGGGGACATGATTGCAGTCTTCAAGTATTTGAAGGGCTGTCATGTAGAAGATGGAGTGGATCTATTCTCTCTTGCTCCGGATTGCAAGACTAGATCTAATGGGTGGAAATTACAAGGGAGTCATTACCGGCTTAATATCAGGAGAAACTTTCTGACTGTAAGAGTGGTTGAGCAGTGGAACAGACTGCCTCGGGAGGTGGTGGATGCTCCTTCGCTGGACATTTTCAAGAGGAGACTGGACAACCATCTTTTGGGTATGTTGTAGGAATGTAGGGGTTTCGGCTGTGTTCCTGCAGAGTGCAGGGGGTTGGACTAGATGGCCTGCAAGGTCCCTTCCAACTCTAACATTCTATGATTCTATGATTCTAAGTTTTGACAGCCCTATTGTTCCATCCCCTGCTGGTGGCCATGGGGGACCTGGAAACCCTACCCTTAGCTGTAGACCACTCTTCAAACACCTTATTCTCCAGCATGTTGTAAATCAGGCCTCAAATAACATATTGCCTGCATGCTCATATGTAAAATAACCCATTTGCAAATTTAAGTGGGTCCCCCCCATGTGCCTCTACCTCCTTCTAAATTCTCCTTTCATGAAAACAGTATCCAAGCTGGGCCTTATCCACCCTGTCCTCAGGGTGTCTCTGTTGACCATGAAAGGAATTACTCCCTCTTCAGAATACTCTGTAGAAGAGAACGATGGGACATCGTTAATTGACTTTGGAGAACATAATCGTCACGCCGGGGGAAACCGAGGAATGCCTTCGCGAACACAAAGCAAAGCTAAACCATCTACCGAAAATTCAATCACTGCGGAACAGTTTTTACAGAAAACACCTCCCGCCGTTCCCTGTTGCTCATGTGAAGGCGGGCAGGGTGATCAAAATTAATTCCTTGCATGCCGGTGGTGCAGAGATCTCCTTAAGCCATAGTCTTTTGGGGGGATTGTGCTACTGGGAGATAAACTGACAGCGGTCTGACTTATGCATCAACATTCGCAAGGAAACAACGGGAGCCAAGGTCAATTATCCTGCATCCTTCCCCACTGCAGAGAGACGGCGTTATGATTATGGTCACACTACACGTCGAAATCCAATTTCCGGCAGTTTAAATCTCTGCACTGTTCTTTAGGAGCGTATTCCTCGGCACGGACTTAATGCCACTTTCGAAAAAGTCCGGAGCTCCTCTTCTTTCTGGCTTGGATCCTACACAGGGCTGCCAGCTCTGGGTTGGGAAATACCTGGATATTTGGGGGGGTGGAGCCAGGGAAGGTGGAGTCCGGGGAGGGGAGGGACCTCGGCAAAGCAGAATGCCATAGAGTCCTCCCTCCAAAGCAGCCATGTTCTCCAGGAAAACTGAGCTCTGTTAGCTGGAGAGCAATTGCAATAATGAGGGGTCTCCTCCAGATGCCACCTGGAGGTCGGCAGCCCTAATCCTACACTTTTAAAACTCTAGCCATAGTTCGATTTACAGGATTGCTTGTGGCAACGCTATTGTTTATGCAAGCACAATTCTCCATGAGAGATGATGCTTCGGCTTGCGCAACCTGTTGTGCGTACGGAAAAAAAGATCTACAGGATACAAAATCCGCCAAGGTCTTGTATAGGGCTGCCAGGTCCCTCCTGCCCACTGGCAAGGGGTGGGTGTAGGGTCGCCAGCTTCAGGTTGGGGAAATCCTGGAGATTTGGGGATGCAGCCTGTGGAGGACAGGAAACTTAGTGAGGTACAATGCCAGAGAGTCCACACTCCAAAGCAGTCGTATTCTTGGGGGAAACTGATCTCTAAAGCAGAGGTGTCAAACTCATTTGTTACCAGCAGGGCTTCTTTTTGTAGAAAAAGCCCAGCAGGAACTCATTAGCATAACTGGCCACACCCAACAGCAGAAACTCATTAGCCTTTTGGGCCACACCCCTATGCTACCAGAAGTGTGGTCATCCAGCCACAACCACCTTTTGCTTCTTATTCTGTTTACCTTGTTTGTTGTCAAAACCCAGGGTTTTTTTGTGGCAGGAACTCCTTTGCATGTTAGGCCACACACCCCTAATGGAGCCAATCCTAATGAGTTCCTGCTGTTGGGTGTGGCCTATTATGCTAATGAGTTCCTGCTGGGCATGGTCAACTCGGGAGCCAGCCGGAACTCCATTCCTGTGCGTTCCTGCCCCAAAATAGCCCTGGTTAGGAGAGCCATAGCGGAAATAATGGCAGGCCATGGGTGCCATAAAATGTAATGCCACATACCAGAGATAGAAACTTTATAAAGGACACAGGCAAACCCAATTAACAATATTAATTTTTACTCAAGCTGCACACATGCTTAAAACATTAACACTCTTACAATATTTCATTATGGTAACTCCCACTTCCCTCCCTCCTACTTCCATCACCGATTATGCATCAGCACTGGGACAGTATACAGGGACATAATGCACAGCCTCGGTCACCTGGCAATAAAGGTAATCAGTTGCTCCTGGGCCGGATAAGAGTCCTGAATGGGCTGGTCCTGGCCCACCAGCCATATGTTTGACACCCCTGCTCTAAAGTCTGGAGACAAGCTGTGATTCCAGGGGATCCCTAGGTCCCACCTGGAGGCTGGCATCCCTTAGCTCTTGTAGGTCACCAACAAGAGAATCTGCTCACATCAATAGGCAGGGCATCAACAGCAATATCACTTGAGTGGCCACTGCCAAAAACTCTTGTGGAAGTGAAGCCTCATCCTGAGAAGTGACTGTGTTGGTTCCCAGTGGAAGCAGGAATCGTGGGGGCAGATGGCTGCCGCCTTGGAAAGCAGACATAAAAAACGGGTCACTGCTTTTCATAATTCCGAAAGGTTAAAAAGTGGATTTGGCAACAGTTTGGCTGGCTTGTCATTCAGGAGGGAAGTCACTCCCCCCCCAAGTGGTTACACAAAAAGCTCCCCCCCCCAACTTTCATGCATTTAAAGGTCACATTTGCAGGCAGCATGCCCTACCCTTGCAGCGCATGTGGCTCTCCCAGGCATTCACAATGATTATTAGATTGCTCGACACCAGATGGAGTGGGGCCGTTATTCTTTCAGTGGCAGGGCCATTTTTAAAGGCTTTGGCTCTCCGAAAGGAAGACTGATTTAAGTCAGATGGGGGCCATTGTGCTTTGTAAAGTAAAATGGAGAATTAATTGGCCTCCCCCTCTTTCCTGGAAACCTATGTGTTCTCCGCTGTCATTTTCAGTTATTCTGTATTTGGGGCAAAACACTGTCTTTCCTCTTCACCTACCACACAGGACATAAAAACACAAGAAGAGCCTTACTGGATAAGACCAATGGTCCATCTAGTAGTAGTAAAGGAAGAAGAGATTGGATTTATACCCTGCCCTTCACTACCTGAAGGAGTCTCAGAGTGGCTTACAATCTCTTTCCCCTTCCCCTGCCAACAACAGACACCCTTGTGAGGTAGGTGGGGCTGAGAGAGCTCTTTCGAGGACTGCTCTTGAAAGAACAGCTCTGAGAGAACGGTGACTGACCCAAGGTCACACCAGCAACTGCATGTGGAGGAGTGGGGAATCAAACCCAGTTCTCCTAAATTAACGTCTGTGCTGCTAACCACGACACCAAACTGGCTCTCAGCATCACGTCTCACACTGTAGCTAATCAGTTCCTCTGGAGGTCCAGCAACAGGGATAGAGGCCAAGGTCTTATAGGTCCTTTCTGCACTAGACCTTAAATCCTGGTTCAACCTTGTCCCCGAACTTACATTCTACACTACATGTGAGTTCACCCCTGTAATTCTCTTGGGGTATTTTTACATTCCACACTACACTCGAGTTCACCCCTGTAATTATCTCGGGGTATTTTTTGTTTCCACATTACATTGAGGTCACCCCGGTTTCACCCCACACTTGTCCCAGGATAAACGGATGCTGTTATAACCAGGGATAAAAGCAAGGTCTTGTGACGCGAGCTGAACTCTGATAAAACCAGGGATGAGATCCAAGTGCGGAAAGGACCATGGATTTGCCAGGTGTCTCCCCACCACCACCACTGGTGGGGGTAGAGTTGCCAGTTCCAGGTTGGGAAACCTGGGAGATTTGGGGGTTGAGTCTGCAGAGGACAGGGACCTCACTGGGGTACAATGCCATAGAGTCCATCCTCCATAGCATCTATTTCCTCCGGGGAACTGATCTCTGCAGTCTGGAGATGAGTGGTAATCTCAGGGGGTCCCCAGCAATGCTCCCTCTAAGCTGTGGGAGCAAAAGTTCTACTTTGTGAGCTACTGACATTAAAGTTGTGAGCAAGAGATTTGGCTACTGCATAAATCAGTTTGCTCTGGAGCCCTCCTTCCTGAGCGAAGACAAAAATGTGTGAGCCGGAGGCTAAAAAACTGAGCTAGCTCAGACTAACTCAGCTTAGAGGGAACGCTGGTCTCCAGGTCCCACTTGGAGGCTGGAATCCCTACATAATGCTGGTTCTTGGCCCTGGGACTCAAGGATTAGCTGCCTCTGATTGTGGAGGTTCCCTTTAGCCACCATTTATTTTTTTATTTGAAACACCTTCCTACCTTGCAGTACTCAAGGCAGCTGGCCATACAAATAAAAGAGCGGTTATAAAACACAGGAAAGATGACAGTTTAAAATCTCGCTTAAGGCTGCCAACAAATAAAAACTAAATGAGTCAAATGCCATCCTCAATGAAATTGTCCTCAGCAGCCCCTTAGAGATCTAAAGTGAAGCAGCCAGGTGCCCCTTCTTAAGGAAGTTGTTCCATAATCATGGGGCTACCACTGAAAAGGCATTTTCCAGTGCGCCCACCAGAAGAACGTAAGAGAACATAAGAGAAGCCAGTGTTGGATCAGGCCAATGGCCCATCCAGTCCAACACAGTGGCCAAAAATACCAAGTGCCATCAGGAAGTCCATCAGTGGGGCCAGGACACCAGAAGCCCTCCCACTGTTGCCCCCCCAAGCACCAAATAACACAGTGCATCACTTGCCCCAGACTAAGAGTTCCTATCTATACCTTGTGGCTAATAACCACCGATGGACTTCTGCTCCACATGCTTATCCAATCCCCTCTTGAAGCTGTCCATGCTTGTAGACGCCACCACCTCCTGTGGCAGTGAATTCCATGTGTTAAATCACTGTTTGGGTGAAGAAGTACTTCCTTTATCTGTTCTGACCCAACCGCTCAGCAATCTCATGGAGTGCCCACGAATTCTTGTATGGTGAGGAAGGGAGCTTCACTAGTTGGGGAGGGGGGGCAGCCAGGAGGCCCTCCCCCTGTGGTCTTAATTCCCAGTCAGGAACCTATGGGAGAAAATGGTCCTTCAGACACCCTGGTGTCAAAACCAACACCTTGAACTGGACTTGGGAGTGGCTCACTAGCCAGAGTCAATGCTGTAGTATCAGGATCACATGCCCTCAATAGCTGGTCTCCACCAGCAGTCCAGCCTCAGCATTCTGCACTAGCTGCAGCTTCTGAACACTCTTCAAGGGTCGTCCCATGCAGAGTACATTTGCAGCAGTCCATTATAGATGTTACTGCCATGGCTAGTAGCTACTGGTAGATCTGTCCCCCATGAATATGTCTAATCCCCCTTTAAAGCCGCCTGTGCCTGTGGCCATCACTACATCCTCTGGCCACAGAACTGCGGTGTAAATTTGTTTAAAAAGATATTGAGTGGAAGGAGAGCATATTATGATCCGCTTTTAATGAGAAACTCACAAAAATGCTACAGAAAGTGTGGGAGAGAAAATACTTCCTTTGCCTTTTGTGAAATATGTAACTCCCCATCCACCCGCCGAAGCCGGCAAATTTAGATCCTAGCGAGGCACCTGGCTTTCTTCACAGTGATGTAGTTTTTTTAGTATTCCTAACAACAATTCAGAGATTTGCCCACCGCCAGGCACACGTCCGCAAGGCACAGAGAAAGGTCCGCGATGCACAGCTTATTATGATTCCTCCTCATGCACGCTTAGACGCCGGTGCAGCAGTTATTAAAACTGCGGATGCCGCACTCGGGCCTGCGATTCGATATTCCGCTCTGGTGCAACGTATCGGCATGCTAACATATGTAGCTAGTTACCATAGCATTCCCTAAAAGAGTACACTAACCATAGCAACCATATGCTTCGGAAGGTTGCTGCAGCCACCTGAGAGATGCGCAAGGAATGCTCTTTAACTTATGCATACTGGAGCAGTCCAAAAGTCAGAGAGTAAGTGCAGCACAACAGCTAACAGAGTGAGCAATAAGCTCACAGATTGCCGCTTCACATCTTACCTTTGCTATATACTCACCAGGTACCCTCTCTTAATTTCAACCCCCTGCCCAGTCTTCCTTTGGAGTGATGCCTACACGTTGGAACTCCCTCCCCAGGGAGACCTGCTAAAACGTCTCTCCACTTCCCTTCCGTTCACAAACAAAAGAGTCCGAGGGCTCAGCTATGCGCTACAATTTCTTCTCTGTGCATTTTAATCATTTTTTTTTCTTTTTTGCAAATTGAATCCACAGGTTGGCTTTATCCAGGAGGAGAACAGAGCAGGGAGAGAGGGAAACATTAACCTTTCCATCCCCTGCTATGGTCTCACTGGTAAAGGTACTCCCATGCTGTCTATATGAACTGTTCACTTCAATTTCAGCATACCTGAGGAAGTGTGTGTGTGTGCACACGAAAGCGCACACTTTGAATAAAACTTTGTTGGTCTTAAAGGTGAAGCTGGACACTAATTTTGTTCCCATGCTGAATGTCAGTGCCGTTCCACTAGTGCTGATTTCTACCATGCTCAGATCCACCCATGTCAATTTCGAGTGTGCTCCTATCTGTGCAGGCTGACTTCAAGTATGCTCAGATCTATGGGTACGAACTTGTAGTATGCTCAAATCTACACACACAGGGATGGATCCAACCCCAGTCCTTTCACTCCTCGGAGCAACATTTGTTTATTGTTAAACATTTTTACCCCACTTTTATTTTTTTGGCTCAGATTCAAAACCACCCATCTAAAGAGGCTTCCTTCAACTTAAGCGGCCCTTCCATTGGAGGTAGAGCCACAAGTTGGCAGACATCTCCTTAGGCTGGAGGAAGACTACTTGGAGGATAGTTCAATCCACCTCACTACTAATCTTAGGATGCATTAACAGAAGCCTTGTGTCCAGATCATGGGAGGTGGTAGTTCCACTCTATTCTGCTATGGTCAGGCCTCACCTGGAGTACTGTGTCCAGTTTTGGGCACCACACTTTAGGAAGGATGTTGACAAGCTCGAGTGTGTCCAGAAGAGGGCAACCAGAAGGGTTGAGAGGGTTTGAATCCAAGTCTTACGAGGAAAGGCTGAAAGAGTTGAGTATGTTTAGCCTGGGAAAGAGAAGACTTAGAGGGGACACGATTGCAGTCTTCAAGTATTTGAAGGGCAGTTGTGTAAAAGATGGAGCAGATCTATTCTCTATCACTCCGGATTGCAAGACTAGATCTAATGGGTGGAAATTACAAGGGAATCATTACTGGATGGATATCAGGAGAAACTTCCTAACTGTAAGAGTGGTTGAATAGTGGAACAGTCTGCCGCGGGAGGTGGTGGATGCTCCTTTGCTGGACGTTTTCAAGTGGAGGCTGGACGACCATCTTTTGGGTATGTTGTAGGTATGTAGGGCTATCTTTTGGGTATGCTCCTGCAGAGTGCAGGGGGTTGGACTAGATGACCTGCAAGGGCCCTTCCAACTCTAACATTCTATGATTCTAATATGCTCAGATCCACATGTGCTGATTTCTGCTGTGCTCAGTTCCACGCATGCTGACTTCTAGGATGCTTAATTCCACCCATGTCGACTTCTAGTACACTCAGATCCACAAAAGCCTCTGTTATGCTTTTCTGTAGAGAGGCACAAAGCATGGAGAGATTACCTGGTTCAGATTAGCTTTCTCCATTAAGAGACTCCTCCAATGAATGAAAAGTCCTTGTAGGTGGAAGAACACCCTTTTCACACAGGTGTTCATGCAGCCATAAAGAACTACTGGATCATGTTCTATGAACACAAGAAGAGCCCTTTTGGATCAGACCAGTGGTCCATATAGTCCAGTATTCTGTCCCACACAGTGGCCAACCAGTTTCTCTGGAGGGCCAACAACAGGGCAGAGAGGTCAAGATAGGGTTGCCAGGTCTCCTCGTTCCTCCAGGGAGGCAATTTAGGGAGCATTCCGGGGGTGGGTGAGGATGTCGTGTGACGTCCGTGATATGATCTGTCGAGGATACGTGAGTGGGCATCAACGTGGCAAATTGGGTTCAATGTGGCCAAATGTAAAGTGATGCACATTGGAGCCAAAAATCCTAAATATAAATATATGTTGATGGGGTCTGAACTGGCAGAGACTGACCAAGAGAAAGATCTTGGAGTCGTACTAGATAACTCAATGAAAATGTCTAGACAGTGTGTAACTGCAATAAAGAAGGCCAACGCTATGCTGGGGATTATTAGGAAGGGAATTGAAAACAAATCAGCCAGTATCATAATGCCCCTGTATAAATTATTGGTGTGACCTCATTTGGAATACTGTGTACAGTTCTGGTCGCCATATCTCAAAAAGGATATTATAGCATTGGAAAAAGTGCAGAGAAGGGCAACTAGAATGATAAAAGAGTTGGAACACCTTCCCTATGAAGAAAGGTTAAAACGCTTGGGGCTCTTTAGCTCGGAGAAACAATGGCTGAGGGGTGACATGGTCGAGGTTTATAAGATTATGAATGGGATTGAGCAGGTTGAGAAAGAAGTACTTTTCTCCCTTTCTCACAATACAAGAACTCGTGGGCACTCCATGAAATTGCTGAGCAGTCGGGTTAGAACAGATAAAAGGAAGTACTTCTTCACCCAAAGAGTGATTAACATATGGAATTCACTGCCACGGGAGGTGGTAGCAGCTACAAGCATGGACAGTTTCAAGAGGGAATTAGATAAACATATGGAGCAGAAGTCCATCAGTGGCTATTAGCCACAAGGTATAGATGGGAACTCTCAGTCTGGGGCATATGATGCACTCTATTCTTGGTGCTGGAGGGAGCAGCAGTGGGAGGGCTTCTAGTGTCCTGGCCCCACTGCTGGACCTCCTGATGACACCTGGTATATTTTGGCCGCTGTGTGACAGAGTGTTAGACTAGATGGGCCATTGGCCTGATTCAACATTGGCTTCTCTTATGTTCTTATGATGACATCACCCAGAAATGACATCATCACATCGGGGACATTGCACAGGGACACTATGGTTTCCCCCCCCCACTACGTTATTCTGGATGTGATGACATCACTTCTGGGTGATGTCATTATGTTGGGGAAAGGTTTCCCCTACCTGCCAGCTGGTCTGCAGCAGACAGAAGCCCCCAAAACTGGGGGAGCCCCTGCCCAGACCAGGAGGCTGGCAACTCCAGGCCGAGGCCTTCCCCCAAGGTCACCTCCTGGCACTGGGATTCACTCCAAGCAGTAGCAAGATAATTTTTTACATCCAGGGAAAACCCAGAAGTGACTTTGGGTAGCTCTAAGAATTACTGTAAACTCTATGATAAAACCAGATTTTCCCAGGAAGTGATGTAGAGACGTAGGTGACATCATGCCCTCCCCATGTCCATGTCCCTGTCCCTGACTCTCCCACCAGGCTGAGCCTGGAACCCTATTTGGAAAACAGCTAAGATGGATCTTATATCAAAAATTCATATTTTGGCAAAGACTCCTTGGGGTGTGACTGGATTATTTGGGTCTGGGAAGTGAGAGCGTTAAAACTAACAAAACTGGTAAAGATCCACAGCTGCAGAAATTGCTATACCAAGTGTTTGACTTGCCCCAATAAATGCTTTTCTCCACGTATGAATATTTTTTAAAAAATGGCTACCCAGTTCTAAACTTCCTTTTGAATACACCATTTTTATCTCTTTCCTGCAGTGAAAGCAACGGACACAGCTTATGGCGTGGGCTCCCAAGTCTATTACAGCTATGAGATGAGCAGACAATTCAGCAGGCAAAATATTTGTTTTCAGACTCGGCTAAAATTGCTGGTTTTGACCTTTAAGCCCGAAGGGCCTTGGGACCAAAAAGGGCTGCCTCTTCCCATACGAACCTCAGGTCATCAGTAGAGACTCAGTTCCATATTTGTTGGCTCTGAGATCGATCCACAAGAAAGGTGTTTTTTTGCGATTGCCCACAGGTCCCAAAATTGTACATCTTGGAAGGTTTGCTAGGCCCCATTACTCCTCGCTTTCTGGCATATCTGGGCGGGGGGGAATTCAGAAAGTTGGAAAATTAAATTGCCTACTATAACTCCTTCCTTGTAGGGATGCCAGCCTCCAGGTGGGACCTGGGGATCCTCTGGAATTACAGCCAATGCTACCTCTAAGCTATAAGCAAGTGCTACTGTATAAATTAGTTTGCTGTGGACCCATCTTTCCTGAGCTAAGACAAAAATGTGTGAGCCAGAGGCTAAAAAACTGTGAGCTAGCTCACACTAACTCAACTTAGAGGGAACACTGATTGCAGCTCATCTCCAGACTACAGAGATCAGTTATCCTGGAGAAAATGGCGGTTTTGGAGGGTGAAGTCTGTGGCAATCAGAAGTAGAGTTGCCAGGCCTCTGGTCCGGGTGTGGGTTCCACTGCTTTTGTGGACCCCTTTCCACCCACAAATGCCCCCAAACACAACGTAATGATGTCACCCAGAAGTGACATCATCATGTCACTGATGTTGGGAGTGATGCTCTAGTTTTGGGGCAAAACTCTATGGTAAAACTTGGCTCAAACCATAGAGATTCACCCCAAAATTAGAGCATCCTCCCCCCTGACAGTGGCAACATGATAACGTCATTTCCGGGTGACGTAACCACAGTGTGTGCACTTTGCACGGGTGCAGGAACATCCTAGACCAGCTTCTGGTGCCCCCCACCAGCAGCCAATAAGGACTTGGCAACCCTAATTAGAAGCCCTACTGGGGAGGAGCCTATTGGGATCCATCCACTTAAAAAAAACCTTGGTGGGCATCAGAAAAGGTGTGGGCAGACCCGTGCCTTACATCATAACAGTGTACATTAAGATGGGTAGCCGTGTCTGTCCATAGCAGCAGAAAAGAGCAAGAGTCCAGTAGCACCTTCAAGACTCACACAATTGGAGACTTCTGGTTTAAGTGTTTCACTGTTCAGTTGCGCCCCATCTTGCTCTGGTGGGGGGGTGCCGAGATTCGGCTGACAGGAAGGGTCCAAAATCATTCCATACCCTCCTAGGGTCTCTGTAGGAGGCCTTTAGCCTGGGGAGCTGAGGAGAGCCTCTTCCAAGGTGATGTCCAAGGAATTAAGGCTCATCTTTTTCCCCAAAAGGTCCCGTCGCCGCAGAGCCAGTATGGCGCCTAGAGATGACTGCCGGACAAGTGGACACAGTCAAATGTTTTGAAATGCTTCTAAAATCTCCAAGGCTCCAAAGCGTGAGTTAAGCAATGTTCAGGTGATTTAAAGCGATTACAAGAACCTTGGTTGTAATTAGAAGTGCCTAAGTGCAAAGTGAGGGTTGAGGGGAAACTCAAGACGCCCCCCCATACTAAAATCAAAGCAGTTTTAAGGCAGAAATAAAGAACTTTGAGTAAAAGCAAGCATATGAGAATTTAAGCAAACTCAAAAGCTACATGAGAACATAAAGTGGATTAAAATCTGCCAACTTTTATCTTGTTTTTGGAAACTTACTTCTTGTTGATATTATGGCTGGGAGAGGGTGGAAGGCGCTGCTGGAGAAAAAAACATCGACCAGAAATAACCATCCATCAACTCCCTCCCAGAACCAGGAAGTAACTGTAGATATGCCCACACTGTTAGCGAATGCATTGTGCCCCCTAATGGAACAGATGATGAACCTCAACGTTAAAATGGACCATTTACAAAAACTATTGACTCATATGGATAAGAGAACCTCAGCAACTGAAAAGACGTTAAAAAAGATGGAAAAACAGACTGAAAGCATTAACAAAAGAGCGGATGAAGCAGGGAAAGAAAGATCCTCTAATAAAATACAGCTAATACAGTTTCAGCTGGAAAGATCCATGTATGTCTTACATTTCCAAGGGATCCCTGAAGAAAAGAATGAGGATTTAAAGAATCTTATAGCGGAGGCTCTTGCCCCATTAATGGATTACAAACAAGAAGAATTGTTGAAGGAGATGGACTGGGCTTACAGGACTTATCCAGACTTTATAAAGAAAAGTAAACTCCCAGGAGAAATATGTTTGAAATTTACGAAACGGTATACCAGAGATCTGGTGCTGAAATCCGCACAGGGAAATCCCTAAAAATCAAGAATGAAGAGATAAAAATCCTAAAGGATATCCCCCTTGAAGTCAGGAAGCGGAGAGACTTAGAATCATAGAATGTTAGAGTTGGAAGGGACCTTGCAGGTCATCTAGTCCAACCCCCTGCACTTTGCAGGAGCATAGCCAAAAGATAGCCCTACATACCTACAACATACCCAAAGATGGTCATCTAGCCCCTGCTTGAAAACATCCAGGGAAGGAGCATCCACCACCTCCTGAGGCAGACTGTTCCACTGCTCAACCACTCTTACAGTTAAGAAGTTTCTCCTGATATCTAGCCAGTAACGACTCTCTTGTAATTTTCACCCATTAGATCTAGTCTTGCAATCTGGAGCAAGAGAGAATAGATCTGCTCCATCTTTTACACAACAGCCCTTCAGATACTTGAAGACTGCAATCATGTCCCCTCTAAGTCTTCTTTTTCCCAGGCTACACGTACCCAACTCTTTCAGCCTTTCCTCATAAGACTTGGATTCAAACCCTCTCACCATCCTGGTCACCCTCTTTATAAGGAACTTTCTCTTTACAAAAAAAAGGAATACTCTACAGATGGACATTTCCCGAAGGACTGAGTTTCAAATATGAAGATAAAAAAATTAAGATTGACACTGTTCCTAAGGCAAAAAAGTTTATGGACCAATACTTAAATTCAACTCAAAGCAAAAAAGAAAAGAATTCAAAAACTAAAGAGGAGGAGGAAGAAGAAGATGAAGGAGAATCCTACTCACAGGACTCATCGAGCGATAGTCCCAACCTATTAAACTCTTCAGAATCATCGGAATCAGAAAAAGGAGCAGCCGTTCCCAAACCTCGGAGAATAAAGAAACACAAGAAGAAAGGACTCTAAAACCAAGATAACTGTTGATAATGCAGTTTTTGCTAATTAGTTAATTAAAGCAATCTCATTACTTTTCTGTATAATTTTTATAAGCAACAACAATTTTATATCACTAAGTGACAAAGATACATATTTATGTAAACCAGATGGTGTCACCATATTAGTGTTCCCTCTCCCTTATCCATTAGAATGTTTAGAGGCAGGGTCATAGTTTTCCTTTCCCTATTCCAGCAGTGTTGATGTATTAGTTTCCTATCCCTGTTTCCCTTAAAATTTAGAGGTAGGGTATTAGTATCCCTTTCCTAAGCCCCGTAGTATTGCAAAATCAATAAAATCTAAAAAAAAAAAGACTAACACAATTTGTGGCAGGATATCAGCTTTCGTGAGTCATTGGCCACTAGAAATGAACAGCGACTCGTGAAAGCGCCGACCCTGCTGCAAGTTTTGTTAGTCTTTAAGGTGCCACTGGACTCTTGCCCTTTTCTACTGCAACAGTGTACATCGTAACGGTGTGCATTGGCCTCCCAAAGGGGCCAATGCCACAGAGCTAAAGTGGAAGGACGGACATCCTGACATCAGGGAAACAGATAAGATGGAGTAGAAGTTGCAAAGGGAGGAGGGAACTAGGTGCCTGGCTGCCCGTTTTTGTCAGCGGCCAGGCGTCTCGAGTCAAATCCGGTCCCAGCCTAACCAGAAATGAAAAATGGATGTTGTCAAATAAAAAGAAGACAGTGGGTAAAATCCAGGCTTCACACTTCTAACGCTAATGATCAAGTGGGGAAATGAAAACCTCAGTGTCTCATTTGTACTTTTCAGCTGAGTCCTCTAATGAGTAATCTGAAACAGACTTCATAGCCCGGTCTGCTGTTTCCTCTTCAGCTGTGAAGACCGCGTCTCCCCGCTATTCCGACACAGTGTGAGTAGTATTAAATCAGCAAAGTGCTAATTCAATAGGAAAACCCAAAGAAAAGCCTTTCAAGAGTCCTCCGTGTGATTCCTAATCTTTTCAAGAACATCCGCCAAAAAAAGAAAAAAAAGATGTAGGCTCATAAGAGGTTTCCCTGGGAACTGTGATGAATTCCTGAGTGCAGAATTAGTTTGTTTGTTATCTGAAGAGGGTGTTTTCATCCAGAAGTCTGAGCTAATATGAAGCCCTGCTAGGACCAAGCAGTGGGGTAGTTTCCTGCTTTACTGAGAATGGAAAGGATGGATGACTAAACAGCACAGAGTGGATTGTCATGGCCTTCCTTTGTTCTGGATTGCAGCTCCGTTCCATGGGTCACAGGACAAAATCTCAAGTGCACAAGACCTCTGGTAAAACCACCAGCATGTCAGAGATCTGAGATATCCAAGGTTGAAAGAGCCATTGCAGGGTTGACTCTGGATAGTACTTGGGTGGGAGGCCACCAAAGAAGACCAGTCTCACTACACAAAGACAGACAATGGCAAACCCTTTCTGTTCTTCTCTTGCCTTGGAAGCCCTACAACAGGGATGCCAAACATGCGGCCCAGGGGCCGGATTAGGCTCCCGGGGGGCTTCTATCAGGCCTGCAGTGGAACTGGCTGTCTTCTGCTGCTTCTTCCAGTTCTGCTGCTGCTGCGTCATCGTAGGTTTGCAGCTTACAGATACACACCTGAACAGCATACTCAAGATTGCAGCAGCACAGACATTTTGATGCAATAATTCAGCGCAAGAGGTGTCCGTTACCAGACACTGTTAAATAAAATATTGCAAGAGTGCTGACGTTTTAAGCATGTTTTTATTTTAAGTTAAAAAAACAACAACCTTTGTGTTTGTGTCCTTTATAAAGTTTATATCTCCGCTACCTGGCATTACATTTTATGACACCCATGGCCCGGCCCAACAAGGTCTCATTTATGTCAGATCTGGCACTCATAACAAACGAGATTGAAACCCCTGCCCTATGGGGTCACCATAAGAGAAGCCAATGTTGAATCAGGCCAATGGCCCATCTAGTCCAACACTCTGTCACACAGCGGCCAAAATATACCAGGTGCCATCAGGAGGTCCAGCAGTGGGGCCAGGACACTAGAAGCCGTCCCACTGCTGCCCCCTCCAGCACCAAGAATAGAGTGCATCACCTGCCCCAGACTGAGAGTTCCCATCTATACCCTGTGGCTAATAGCCACTGATGGACTTCTGCTCCATATGTTTATCTAATGATTCACTGCAACTTGATGGCCCTTCATGAGAGCCAGTATGGTGTTGCAGTTAAGAGTGGTGGATTATAATTGGGAGAACTGGGTTTGATTCCCCACTCCTCCTCCGCGTTAAAACTGCTGGGTGACCTTGGGCCAGTCACAGTTCTCTCAGAGCTCTCTCAGCCCTGCCTATCTCATAAGGTGACTGTTGTGGGGAGAGGAAGGAAAGGCGATTGTAAGCTGCTTTGAGACTCCTTAAGGTAGAGAAAAGCAGGGTATAAAAACCACCTCCTACTCCTCTTCTTCTTCTCTTCCTCCTCCTCCTTCCACCACAGAGAACCACTGCCGCCAGTTGATGTAAGCAGAGCTGGACTAGACTGATGTAACAGTGTGAATTATGGGGACCTCTATGTAGCACGTGGCCCATTTAGCCCAGGCTAGCCTGATTTTGTCAGATCTCAGAAACTAAGTGGGGTCAGCCCTGGGAACCACTTGGATGGAAGACCACCAAGGAAGCCCAAGGATGCTACATGGAGGCAGGCAATGGCCTTGAACACCCCATGGGGTTGCCGTAAGTCAGCTGTGACTCAAAGTCACTCCCCCCACCTCCATTTAGCAAGATGCAGGGCTTGTGGCTGTATGATTGTGGCTCTGTGGTACAACATCTGCTTTGCAGGCAGAACGTCCCAAATTCAATCCTCAAAATTCGGTTAAAAGGGTCAGGAATTATTCGCTTCTTCATTTCAAAAACTGGGACCTGCCCAAGAAGGCTTACAAAATAAAACATTCTGAAAAAGACATCGGCTTCATTAATTAAAATCCACCATTAAAAACCCAGCCAGAGCAGAAAAAAACATAAAACGCGGAGCACCTGGAAATGAGTTCCCATGCTAAAAGCAGGCCATACGAATGATGTTAAAAATCAACCGTGGGTGATGTGAGACCTTTCCCTGAGACACTAGGGGGCCGCTACCAATCAGAGGAGACAGGGCTGACCTTGACAGACCCCAGAATCAGACGCAGTATAAAGCAACTTCATGTGTTCATGTGATGTCTGCCGCGCCTTGGGATGTGAATCCCAAATTCATTCTCCCGCACTCCTGTCACAAGCCTACCTTTGCTCTTCCATCTCTACACGTTCTTTAGTCTACAAAAGCCTTTCTGACATGATACAGGTCTATAAAATTATGCATGGGAAGAAGAAGGAAGAGAAAGAAGCACTTTTCTTCCTTTCTCACAATACAGGAACTTGTGGGCACCCCATGAAATTAATGAGCAGTCGGGTTAGAACAGATAAAAGGAAGTCCTTCTTCAACCCAGAGACTGACAAACATGTGGAAATCACTGCTGCAGGAGGTGGTGGCAGCTACAAGCATGAACAGCTTCAAGAGGGGACAGGATAAACATATGGAGCAGATGTCCATCAGTGTCTATTAGCCACAAGGTATAGGGAACACTCTGTCTGGGGCAGTGGTGCTCTGTATCCTTGATGTTTGGGGGGGGCAACAGTGGGAGGGATTCTGGAGTCCTGGCCCTGCTGGTGGACCTCCTGATGGCCCCTGGGTTTTGGCTACTGTGTGACACACGGAGTATTGGACTGGACGTGCCACTGGCCTGATCCAACAAGGCTTCTCTCATGTTCTTATGCTAGGAATCAGACTAAGGTTAGAGTTCTGGCCCCGCTGGTGGACCTCCTGATGGCCCTTGGGTTTTGGCCACTGTGTGACACAGAGTGCTGGACTGGATAGGCCACTAGCCTGATCCAACATGGCTTCTCTTATGTTCTTTCACAATTTGCCAAGCTACTTTCCTCTTCCCATCTTCCAGTCCCTTCCCAAGGTGCAGGTGCTTAACAAAGACTTCACTCATCCATCCTGGCCTCTCGTTACCCAATCCTCCCAGCTGCTCTTTGTCGATCTTTGACTTTATGGCCTACCCTTGTTTTGGAAGCCTGATAAATAACTGGGATGCTCCTGTTCCAGTTTGGTGTAGCGGTTTCTACCAGAGAGCCAGTTTGGTGTAGTGGTATAAGTGCACGGACTCTAATCTGGGAGAACTGGGTTTGATTCCCCACTCCTCCATTTGCGCCTGCTGGATGACCTTGGGCAAGCCATAGTTCTGGCGCAGCTGTTCTTGAAAAAGAGCAGTTTTTGTCAGAGCTCTCTCAGCCCCGCCTACCTCACAGGGTGTCTGTTGCAGGGAGGGGAATGGAAAGGAGTTTGTAAGCCCCTCTGAGACTCCCTTGGGTAGTGAAGGGCGGGGTATAAATCCAATCTCCACTTCTCTTCTTCTACCTTCTCTCTCCTCACCGCATCCTCCAAACTTGAACTGCTCTTCATCCATCAGCCCCAGGAATAATCTCGCTGGGAAGGCAGAAGAGACTAGTGGGGGAGATGAACATGGGAGAAAAAAACTGAAGTCCATCAGTCCTTCTCTGGATACAGACCACCGACGACCAGAGCTAAGTATGTTTCAGAGGATAGCCATGTTGGTCTGCCATAGAACAGCTAAATTTGAATCCAGGAGGACCTCAGAGAACGACACAATTTGCTGGCAAGAGTCCAAGCTCCCTTCGTCAGATGGGGACCTCCATCCCTACTTGGTTTGACAAAGGGAGCTTGGACCCTCACAAGCTTATACGCCACAAATTTGGTTGGTTTCTAAGGTCCCACTGGTCTCGAATGCAAGCAGGGCTGAGAATGTAGGCTATTGTGTCTGTCAATGAGCCACCCTTGGTTCTGTTGGTCAGTGGGAATTTCTGTAGCCGACTGACTCTCTTGTGGGCGGAAGGAGGGAATGAGCAGGCCTTGTGCACCTGCCTACCAGGGACAGGGAGTGCATCCCAGGCTGCCCTTGCCATTTGGGCTGCCAGACCCCAATCAGCTGGCTGGTGGGAGGGAACTGACGCAAAAAAAGAGCAAGGCCCAGTCAACGTTGCAGTGATGTGTCTATGTCACTTCCGATGTGACCCGTAAATGACATCATCATGGTGGTGATGTCGGTGTGATGCTCTGGTATTTGGGCAAAAAAATCTACGGTAGAAGCCAAATCTATGATAGAGTTTTGGGCCAAATTCCAGAGCATCACCTCGTTTCTGTGTTATGATGTCACTTCCGGGGAGTGACATAGACACATTGCTACAGTGTTGGCTGGACATATGGAGCAGAGGTGAGTGTGGCTGGATGACCACACTTCTGGTAACATGGGGATGTGGCCTAACATGCTAATGAGCTGTGCTGTCAGGGGTGTGGCCTATTATGCTAATGAGTTCCTGCTGGGCTTTTTCTACAAAAAAGCCCTGGAATTAGATAAACATATGGAGCAGAGGTCCATCAGTGGCTATTAGCCACAAGCTATAGATAGGAACTCTCAGGTTGGGGCAAGTGAGGCTCTCTATTCTTGGTGCTTGGGTGGGGGGCAATAGTGGGAGGGCTTAGGGAGTTCTGGCCCCACTGGTGGACCCCCTGATAGCACCTGGTATTTTTGGCCACTATGTGACACAGTACACACATTGCTACAGTGTTGGCTGGACATATGGAGCAGAGGTCCGTCAGTGGCTATTAGCCAGAAGGTATAGATAGGAACTCTCAGGCTGGGGCAAGTGAGGCTCTGTATTCTTGGTGCTCAGGGGGGGACAACAGTGGTTTCTCTGTATGGATCCCACAACTCCAGGAATGGTTTTTCCAGGGGTCAGAAGGCGCTGTCGTTACGGAGAGGGACACGGGAAAACACCGAGCACCCTCCATGCACAGATGGCTGGCCACAGACCATTT
The DNA here is from genome assembly GCA_029375565.1 of Gekko gecko. Lineage (NCBI taxonomy): Eukaryota > Metazoa > Chordata > Lepidosauria > Squamata > Gekkonidae > Gekko > Gekko gecko. The sequence goes on from JAPDNY010000004.1 coordinate 15,069,440, forward strand.
CGTAAAAATGTTTTACGCTTCTACGAAATCCGATATAGTACTTATCTGTAACGGTTCAGACAAGTTCACCTTCATTCCCTCTGACCATTTTCTCTTTTTCATCTTGCTTTCTTTCTCAGGTTTATTTTTGTCCTTTCTCTCTCCCTCTCTCTCTTCTTCATCTCTCCTCTTTTTAAAAAACGTTCTCCTGATCATCCCTTTCTCGTTCCTACTTAAAGTTAGGGCAGATGAGCAAACGAGTTGTTAGGATTTAGGGGCTGCCTGGAAGTGTTGTGTGTGTGTGTGTGTGTGTATTAATTGACAATCCACCCTGAGCCCACTTTGGGGAGGGTGGAATAAAAACCTCAAAATAAAAATAAATTAAAAATAAAACAATAAACACATTCTTAAAAGGGGGTGGCGGTAAGTTATATCAGTTTGCTCTTTGGAACAGACATAAGATCCGGTATGAGGAAGCAATTTGTGTGGTGTCCTGGTTAGAATATTAGACTAAGATCTGAAAGAGCTGGCTTGGAATCCCCACGGTGCCATGGAAGCGTGCTGGGTGACATTGGGCCAGTTGTGGTGTAGAGCCAGTTTGGTGTAGCGGTTAAGAGCAGCAGAGTCTAATATGGGAGAACTGGGTTTGATTCCCCACTCCTTCACATGCTGGGTGACCTTGGGCAAGCCATAGTTCTCTCAAGAGCAGTTCTCCCAATGCTCTCTCAGCCCCGCCTACCTCACAGGGTGTCTGTTGTGGGGAGAGGAAGGGAAAGGAGATTGTAAGCTGCTCTGAGACTCTGAGTGAAGGGCGGGGTATAAATCCAATCTCCTCCTCCTCCTCTTCCTCCTCCTCCTCCCCTTCTTCCTCCTCTCCTTCTTCTTCCTCCTTTAGCCTCACCTACTTCACAGATTTGTTGTGATGGCAGAACGGGGAACAGAGAGCCATGTATGAGACCCTGAGCTCCTTAGAGAAAGGGCGGGATAAAACCCTAGTTAAGAATCTAGTCAGATTTTGGAAGCTAAGTGGGGTCAGTCCTGGTTAGTACTTGGATGAGAGGCCACCAAAGAAGTCCAGGGTTGCTATGCAGAGGCAGGCAATGGCAAACCACCTCTTTTCACCTCTTACCTTGACCTGGATGGCCCCGGCTAGCTCAATCGTGCCCTGTCTCAGAAGCTAAGCAGGATTGGCCCTGGTTAGTACTTGGATGGGAGATACCAAGGAAGTCTAGGGTTGCAGTGCAGAGGCAGGCAATGACAAACCACCTCTGTATGTCTTTTGCCCTGACCTGGATGGCCCAGGCTAGCATAATCTCATCAGATCTCGGAAGCTAAGCAGGGTCAGTCTTGGTTAGTACTTGGATGGGAGACACACTGAGGGAGTCCAGGGTTGCTGTGCCGAGGCAGGCAATGGCAAACCGCCTCTGTATGTCTTTTGCCCTGACCTGGATGGCCAATGCTAGGTCAATCTCATCAGATCTCGGAAGCTAAGCAGAGTCAATCTTGGTTAGTACTTGGATGGGAGACACACCAAGGGAGTCCAGGGTTGCTACACAGAGGCAGGCAATGGCAAACCACCTCTGAACGTCTCTTGCCTAGAAAACCTACAGGGTCGCCATAAGTCAGCTGAGATGTGACGGCACCTTCCCCCATCATATAGACAGCCAGCCACCTTCCAAAGTCGCAACTAGATAGCACACCGAACCACCCCAGCTAGATTCATTGAAGATGAATCACAGTGTGTGTGTTTGCCTGTGTGTTCTTCCAACGTTTCTTTGCAAGGGCAATAGGACTGCTTTACCCATAAGATTAACAAATCCTTGCAAATAATTAAGAATTACGCCAGGAATTAACCAAGAGCTTCTCAATGGGCTCCTATCAAATTAACATCCCACTGTTTTATTGCTATATCTTCAAAAGTGCAGCGCCGTTTCCTTTCAAATGAGTCCTAGTTCAATGTAATTAATGGGGATGTACGCGGCCAAATTTAATAATGTAACTAGAACTCACACTGTCTAATGGAAGGATTTGGGCAGGAGGCTAATGTGTCTTGGAGAGAGCGCATGCTTGACAGACCTGATCCCGGTCTTGGATGGCGAGGGCTCTCCCCGTGCATTGCTTTTAAGTGCACAGACCCCATTTTGCAAAACAAATAAGAGAAAGGGGAGGGAGGAATGGTGGGAATATTATTAGCCTGTGTGTAGGGGGAAGGGGAATATCTGCCAGCTGCCTTAAGATCTCGCCTTTGTTTCTGCTTCTGTGGATAAGCACTGTGGTTTACTGGTAGAGCCCCTGCTTGGCACACAGAAGGTTCCAGGGTCAGTCCAGGGGCATCTCCAATTAAAAGGATAGAGTAATAGGTGATGCCTGGACCCGGATGGCCCAAGTTAGCCTCATCTCATCGGATCTCAGAAGCTAAGCAAGGTTGGCCCTGGTTAATACTTGGATGGGAGACCACCAAGGAAGAAGAGAAGAAGAGTTTGGATTTATACCCCGCCCTTCACTACCTGAAGGAGTCTCAGAGTGGTTTACAATCCCTTCCCACAACAGACACCCTGTGAGGTAGGCAGGGCTGGGAGAGCTCTTTCGAGGACTGCCCTTGAGAGATCAGCTCTGAGAGAACTTGTGACTGATCCAAGGTCACACCAGCAGCTGCAGAGTGGGGAATCAAACCAGGTTCTCCCAGATTAGAGTCTGTGCTGCTAACCACTACACCAAACTGGTTCTCAACCAAGTTGAAGAGTTACTATTAGAGCTGTGCATAACCTCACTTCCTGACGTTTTGTGGTTGGCATTGCTTGCGGTGGCAGCCATTTTGTGGTTGTGCCCACTACCTGGATCTGAAATCCAAAGGTGCACACAGGCCTGAAAAAGCTGGGAGCCACAGCTCTATGAGACTGAGGCAAGAGAGTGTCTGATGCAGTGAACATCAGGGATGAGTGGAGGGTTAAACCCCTCCCCAGTTCTAGTCTGACCACTGCAGCAAACTAGATCCAAAAACGGATGCATACTCCTTAAAGGGAGGAGAAGGATGCAGGAAATACTGTAATCCCCTTCCTTCTACGCTGAGTCTGTAACATCCAGGTCAGATGCTTGGCCTAAAACTTCTACCTGGACAGCTGACATCTTTGTCCATGCATTCTTTTTAAAATCTCTTAACTTTCTTAAGATAAATCAAAGGAATGTCAGATCTATGTGAAACCTATCAAACCTCAGTGTGTGAATTCTCCTGAAACCAAGGTCTGACAAAACGGAAGCTGAAGAACAGAGGGACAGCTTGGCAGAGGTAAAAATGTAACTGATAAAAATACACTGTCTGATAAGGCACACTGATTCCTGGATAGGAGAGATGTTATAGCTTAATTTTTAGGAGAGATTCAATATATAAATGTTATCATTAGTTGCTGTAGATTTTCCGGGTTGTGTGGCTGTGGTCTTGGCATTGTAGGACCTGACGTTTCGCCAGTAGCTGTGACTGGCATCCTCAGAGGTATAACACAGAAAGATGGAGTACTTTCTGTGTCAAGGTGAGAAGAAAAATGGTAGGCCCCCTCACTTCTGCAGGAGTATACCGCATACCATGCAGCTGTGGACAAGTTTACATCGGGACCACACAGCGTAGCATTCAGACAAGAATAAAAGAACATGAAAGACACTGCAGATTTGGCCAACCTGAAAAATCAGCAGTGGCTGAACATAGCCTAACTCAAACAGGACACAGTATCTTATTCCAAGACACTTAAAGGCTGGACAACACTTCCAATTACCATGTCAGATTACACAGGAAAGCTATTGAAATTCATAAACATAAACACAACTTCAACAGGAAAGAAGAGAGTTTAAAAATAAATAGGGCATGGTTTCCTGTCCTGAAAAACACAAAATGTTCTACATCTGACAATAGTACTACAGATAAGATTAGAATGTCAATAGCCATTCCACATACAAAAGACCCTCCTCAGGAAACAGGAGACCCCCCTCAGGAAACAATCCATAGACAAAAGAATCTCCTCAGGAAAGCTCCTCTATTAGCATGTTCATAGCCCGGAGAACTCCTACAAGATAATGACTCAGCCCTACCTCACACTCATGCATCCCCACCAGAACCAACATGGCCGTCAAAAATAAAGAAGAATCTCACCAGTGCCCTGCCTTGCTGATTAAAACTGGGCTCCCACAGGTTAATCAACTAAAGCTTCAAGTTGATTAATCTAAAGCCCAAGTGTCACTCTTTCTTTTTGATTTTGTTTTCTGAAATCTTATTTGGCAGCGCTAACAATGAGCCACGTTGAAAACCCAGCCACCAGTCTGGTACCGCTTGCACGACGCAGAGAGGAGACAAGCTCAAAGACGGCAAGGAACATACTCTTTGGCAACCAATACTTACTGAACAGGCTGCTCCGCATAAGGACAAACTGCTGTATGTCTTTGTAAACAACAAACCAAAATATTTTGCTCGCAAAGAAGATCAGAGACAAAAGGGCCAGATGTTACTGGAGACTTTTTTAAAAAAGGAAACCAACAAAACACAATCCTTTGCATGTGGGTGTCTCAAAGGCACCAAAAGAGCAAGATCCAAAGATCATTAAGTGCTCCCACCATTTGCCAATGATTTCAAAGAGACAGCTTGTGGGGAGATCTTGAGAAGACACAGCAGGGAACGGGTAGGCCCACTACTATTGCTTCAAGCGTAGAAGATTAGGCGCCCCATAGAGAAGAAACACTGAGGAATAGTCACAATGCCTTGCAACCTTTCAGGGCACCCACCCAGACATCTCGGACCCGGGACTGTGTTAAACTCCTGCCTGGGAAATTTCAGTAGTCTTGTCAGTGCTACTTTTTTGCTCCCACAGATGATTTCATGACCACATGAAGCTGCCTGATACTGAATCAGACTATCGGTCCATCAAGTGTTGCCTACTTAGACTGTCAGTAGCTCTCCAGAGCCAGTTTGGTGTAGTGGTTAAATGCATGGACTCTAATCTGGGAGAACCAGGTTTGATTCCCCACTCCTCCACTTACAGCTGCTGGATGACCTTGGGCAAGCCGTAGTTCTTTCAGAGCTGTTCTTGAAAAAGAACAGTTTCTGTCAAGAGTTCTCTCAGCCCACCTACCTCACAGGGTGTCTGTTGTGGGGAGGGGAAGGGAAAGGAGTTTGTAAACCACTCTGAGACTCTTGAGTGAAGGGCGGGGTATAAATCCAATCTCTTTTTCTCTTCTTCTTCTTTCACATCACCTCCTGTCTGGTTCTTTCAATGGGGGATGCCAGGGATTGAACCGGGGACCTTCTGCATGCCAAGCAGATGCTTTACCACTCAGCCACAGGCCCTTTCATCCAAACAGGAACTGTTTATTGGGGGGGAGAGAGAGAAACAGCACAAGAAGGCTACTGCCTTCTCACCTTGCTTGTAGGCTTTCTCACAGCATCTGTCTGGGCACTGCATGAAACAGAATGCTGGACTAAGATGAAGTGAGCCATCAAGATGCAATGGACTTATGGTAACCCCCATCCTGTGGTTTTCAAGAGATGTTCAGAGGTGGTAAGCCATTGCTTTCCTCTGCATAGCAACCCTAGACTTCTTTGCTGGTCTCCCATCCAAGTACTATCCAGGGTCCCATTCAAGTACTAACCAGGGTCACCCCTGCCCTGCCAATTGGCTCCCCAAAGATCAATCAGAAGGCCTGCTGGGTATGAGCCCCATTTGGCCCCACCCACTTTCTTAACCAACTTGGTGGGCACCAGGAAAGGTGTTGGTGGGCATCATCGTACCCATGGGCACCATGTCAGGAAACCCTACCCTATTGCCATCACAAATGCATCTGTAGTCACAGCAGTGATATGAGCAATATGGAGGATCGTCTCCATGGGCAAGCTGCCTGGATTGTACTTCTGGGTCTTCTGTGAAGCAGAAGTAGGCCTGTAGCTACGGTTTGGCTTTTGGGGGCTCCTCCCCCTTTCTTAAATGCACAGTCCCACAAGAAGTTCTCTGGGATGGCTTTTTTCAATCATTTTAAAACATTTTTTTAAAAGGTGTGTGCTCCTTTAGCAGAGTCGGGTGCTGTAGTTGACTGATTCCTGCACTGAGCAAGGGTGTTAAGGTAGGTGACCTCTAGGATCCCTTCTAACTCTGTTTCAAGAAACTGGTCTCCTTTAAGAGAATTTTTCTGCCTAAGTTTTCTTGATTACAGAAGTCATCACCCCCACCTGCCGGCTTGTGATCAGAATTCTTGCTTAGGCTGGTGGAAGTGATTAACTTGCAGCATCTGAGAACTGTCATCTAAAGTGCTGACAGCTTGCAATTTAGAGATCTGTCCTGGTAAGAGGTTTCTATTGGTTAAATGGCTTTCTGCACTGAGAACTTCAGTCCCACCAGAAAAAAAATTGCCCCACAACCCACAAAATCCTGGCTATGGGCCTGAGCAGAAGGTGAGATAGAGCCAGCCTCTGCCTGTAAAAACAAAAAACTGCTTCCTGTACAAACATCTAGATTGTCTAGGAAAAGTGCAGGTCACCTAGGAAAGTAAAGCAAAAAAAAAAAGCTGGACACTCAGCAGTTTCTAAAATGAGACGATCATAAAAACATAAGAACATAAGAGAAGCCAATGTTGAATCAGGCCAATGGCCCATCTAGTCCAACACTCTGTCACACAGCGGCCAAAATATACCAGGTGCTATCAGGAGGTCCAGCAGTGGGGCCAGGACGCTAGAAGCCCTCCCACTGCTGCCCCCTCCAGCACCAAGAATAGAGTGCATCACCTGGCCCCAGACTGAGAATTCCCATCTATACCTTGTGGCTAATAGCCACTGATGGACTTCTGCTCCATATGTTTATCTAATTCCCTCTTGAAACTGTCCATGCTTGTAGCTGCCACCACCTCCTGTGGCAGTGAATCCCATATGTTAATCACTCTTTGGGTGAAGAAGTATTTCCTTTTACCTGTTCTAACCCGACTGCTCAGCAATTTCATGGAGTGCCCACGAGTTCTTGTATTGTGAGAAAGGGAGAAAAGTACTTCTTTCTCAACCTGCTCAATCCCATACATAATCTTATAAACCTCGATCATGTCACCCCTCAGCCATCGTTTCTCCAAAAGCCATGGATGTATTTGCCCCAGCGTCAGGATCTCCACAGTTCAATTGAAGTCTTAATGTTTCTTCATCTGGAAGGACTGTTTTCAAAGTCTGAGAGGTTGTGCACTGAATACTTGGTGTATCTCACACTCATGGAATCTTTGATGTGTTTCCTGCAGTCCTATGAAATCCCCAAACACCCTTCTCTAGGCAGGTAATTACTGGTGACACTGACGTCCCTTGAATGAAAAATTAAATTACGTGCTTAGCAAAAGTTAATACCCCTGAAATTAATTTCAAAAGGCAATTTGATATACATGAGACTTTTAAACAACTGTGACAATGTTTAAAGTTGTTACGGGGGGGGGATGTGCTGTTACTGTGTCTTATTTAGTTTAGACTTTACTGAAGGAGGAGGAGGAGGAGATTGGATTTATACCCCACCCTTCAATCGGAGTCTCAGAGCGGCTTACAAACTCCTTTCCCTTCCCCTCCCCACAACAGACACCCTGTGAGGTAGGTGGGGCTGAGAGAGGCTCTTCCCAGAACTGTCCTTGAGAGAACAGCTCTGACAGAACTATGGCTTGCCCAAGGTCATCCAGCAGCTGCAAGTGGAGGAGTGGGAAATCAAACCTGGTTCTCCCAGGTTAGAATCCATGCACTTAACCACTGCACGAAACTGGCTCCAGCCTTCATAGTTTGTTTCTTTTCATATGCATTTATATTTTAGACAGCAATTTCTATTATCTCTTGTTTGTGATGTTGGTACTGTAGACTGTGCTGACCTGGATGGCCCTGGCTAGCCTTATCTTATCAAATCTTGGAAGCTAAGCAGGGGTGACCCTGGCTAGTAGTTGGATGGGAGACCACCATGGAACCCTGTGGTTGCTATGCAGAGGCAGACAACGGCAAACTGACTCTGTTTACCTCTTGCCTTGAAAACCCTACAGGGTCACTCTAAGTTGGCTAATACTTGATGGCGGTTTCTACCAGAGAGCCAGTTTGGTGTAGTGGTATAAGTGCACAGACTGTAATCTGGGAGAACCAGGTTTGATTCCCCACTCCTCCACTTGCAGCTGCTGATGTGACCTTGGGCAAGCCATAGCTCTGGCACAGCTGTCCTTGAAAAAGAGCAGTTTCTGTCAGAGCTTTCTCAGCCCCGCCTACCTCACAGGGTGTCTGTTGTGGGGAGGGGAAGGGAAAGGACTTTGTAAGCTGCTCTGAGACTCCCTTGGGTAGTGACGGGCGGGGTAGAAATCCAATTTCTTCTTCTTCTACCACCAACTGCATCTTCAATTAAAAGGATCTGATAGTAGGAGATGCCTTGATTGGATGGCCTAGGTTAGCCTGACTTCATCAGCCCTCGGAAGCTAAGCAGGGCTGGCCCTGGTTAGTGGGTAGGAGACCACCAAGCAATTCCACAGTCGCTGCACTGAGGTAGGCAATGGCAACCCCCCCCCTCCAAATAGCTCTTACCTTGAAAGCCATACAGGGTTGCCAGAAGTCAGCTGCAATTGAACAGTACTTTACCCTTTTCAAATTGCCTTTGCATTCTGTTTTAGTAACTGGTTGTTAATAGATTTTTTTTTCTGCCGTATCAGAAAGACTGTTTTTAGTAACCGGCTGCTGGTGAAATTTATTTACCTCTTCATACAAAGCAAAGTGTGATTCAGCTGCTTTTGAGGGAAACTGCTTTTTTTTTCATTTTCAGACTCTTAGTTGCGCTTCTGAATCACTGTGGCGTGATGCTTAAAATGTCCATTCTGCTTCCTACAATGCTGTTTTTCCTGCCCTTTTTCACTGTGCAATCTTCCTTGGACTTTTTAAAAGTTTTCTAAGGTGAGCACTATAGTGCTATCAAGGAAGAAGAAGAAGAAGAATCCCAGAGCAACCTACTATCTCCTCCCCTTCCTCTCTCCACAACAAACACCCTGTGAGGTAGGTGGGGCTGAGAGAGCTCTTTCAAGGACTGCTCTTGAGAGAACAGCTCTGAGAGAACTTGTGATTGACCCAATGTCACACCAGCAGCTCCATGTGGAGGAGTGGGGAATCAAACCCAGTTCTCCAGATTAGGGTCCACTGCCCTTAACCACTACACCAAACTGAAGTGCTATAGTGGCACCATTGAGATGCATGGTGTCAAGGGAGTCAATGAACCTCAGTACTATAGCAGTTTAGTGCTAAAACGCTCCCCTTAGATAAGTCCAAGGAAGATCATGTGGTGAAAAATGGTGGTGGTGGAGGGAAGCAGCACTGTTTGAAATACCATAGAACTTCAAAGATGGCTCATTAACAGAAGCAAAATCGCTCTATGAAACACCCGTCCCTGTATCTCTTTACTCGGAACCAGGCCAACAACAAATAGCATGCAGTTTAGATTGGTAATGTGAAAAGGGCCATTGTAGATTAGCTTGTGTGTTGCACATTTCCTCGTCCAATGGCTCAGTGGCAGAGAATCTGCTTTGCATGCAGAAGGTCCAAGGTCCAACCTCTGGCTTCTCCAGCAGAAAGGATCAAGTAGTAGGTGGTGTGAAAGACCTTGATCTGAGCTCCTGCTGCCAATCAAAGAAGACAGTTCTGACTCAGGATAGACCAGCTTCATGTCTTGATGTGATGAAACTTTATATCTCTTCTATTTTTTATCCACAGTATAAATCAGATTGTAAAGATTTGGGGTTTTGTTAGCGACTGTTTACGATGTGGATTGATTTTGCCCACACGGTTTTTGTGTCACTGTAACCCAATTTGAATCCCTTGCTGGAGAAAGGTAAGCAAGAAGGGCTTCTCATAAATAAGAAATATTAAAACCGCTGAAAACTAGACAAACGCTATTGTCACAATGGTGCATTGCTGGGAATAATCCGGTGTGAGGCAGGGTAACATTGGGGAGGAACTGAAGAGCGTCTGCCTGGTATGCAGACGTTTCCAAATTCAATCACAGGCCCACGGTTGCCAACCTCCAGCTGGAGATCTCCTGGGTATACAACTAAGCTCCAGGAGACAGAGATCAGTTCACCTGGAGAACATGGAAACTTTGGAAGGCACACTGTCAGACTAGGGTTAAACATGTATACCTTTTCTTCTATGCCTTGACCATTTTGACTCCATTTGCTATTTCCCCCCCTGTAACCGTTTCCCCTGCCTTAGTATGAGTGCACTTATCTACCCCTCGCCTGGCACTACATTCCGAGGAGAGGGGCAGTGTGTATGTGTGTAGGAATGCAGTCGCTTGCAGATGTAACTTTCTATGGAACCCTCAAGAGAATGCTTTCTCACGGGAAGGTGTTCTTGGGGGACACAACTTTGATTAGCTAGAGGTGGTCCTTCCTGTCTCAGGTACGTGTAGGCTGCTGACATGTTTGTGTGGAATGTGTGATTGTAACTATAACCAATTTTCCCACCTTCAGGTGTCAGACCTGACGAGAGTTTCATTCCTGGCACATCTTTAATCTTCCCGTAAACTTTTCAAAACCGAAAGTTGGTGTGAAGAATGAGTGGACTGACGGGGACCCTGGCACAGACTTTATGACATTATAGAATCACAGAATCACAGAGCCATGCAGGCCACCTCGTCCAACCCTCTGCTCAATGCAGGACCAGCCTAGAGCATCCCTGACAAGGGTTTGCCCAGCCGCTGCTTGAAGACTGCCCGGGAGGGGGAGCTGACTACCTCCTGAGGCAGCCCATTCCACTGTTGAACAACTCTGTCAAAGAGTTTTTCCTAAGATCCAGCTGGTACCTTCCCACCCTCAGTTTAAACCCATGATTGTGAGTATTCTCCACTGCTGGCCAACAGGAGCCGCCAGTTTGGTGTAGTGGTTAAGTGCGCGGACTCTAATCTGGGAGAACTGGGTTTGATTCCCCACTCCTACACTTGCACCTGCTGATGAGACCTTGGGTCAGTCACAAGTTCTGGCATGGCTGTTCTTGAAAAAGAGCAGTTTCTGTCAGAGCTCTCTCAGCCCCGCCTACCTCACAGGGTGTCTGCTGTGGGGAGGGGAAGGGAAAGGAGCTTGTAAACTGCTCTGAGACTCTTTTGGTAGTGAAGGGTGGGGTATAAATCCAATCTCTTCTTCTTCTTCTCTCTGCCCTCCTCTAAGTGACAGCCCTTCAAAGACTTCAAGAGAGCCATCATGTCTACCCTCAGCCTCCTCTTCTCCCAAGTCCCTCAGCCTTTCCTGGTAGGGCTTGGTCTTCAGGCCCCCGATTATACCCCCTATTGTCCCTCCCCTCCCCTCCCTCTTCCCTCCTCAGCCTTCACCCCAAAAATCTCCAGGCATTTCCCAACTCAGAGCTGGCAACTCTACCCAGGTATCTCCAGTTAAAAGGATTGGGTGATAGGCAACATGAAAGCTCTACCTGAGACCCTGGAGAGCTGCTGCTGCCAGTCTGGGTAGACAATACTGACCTTGATAGACCCCAGGTTCTGATTCAGTATAAGGCAGCTTCAGGGGTTCAATAGGATGTTAAAAAGAAAGAAGGGCCATCAGTTCGATTGACACAAAGGAGATGCAAAGTCGAACCTCCCTGAGCCCACTCGTGGGAAGGGTGGTATGAAAGTCTAAATAAAATAAATGAGTAAGTCGGTAAATCAATAAAAGAGAAACAAAATCAAAGCAGCAACGAGAATTCTGAAATCACCCCGACCCTGACCTGAGCCTCTCGTTTCATTTTTATATGGAGGAATCCGGGAGTGTAACAACAAAACAGGTCTTGCAACAGCAAGGTCCGTTGCTCAGAGTAGCGGGGGGGGGAGAGAAAGCCAGTGACATCTCCAACATTACAACCTCACTTCCAGAAACCACCCAGAGGGGTCAAAAGGTAGCTCTAGGAATTGCGGTGTGTGTGTGCTTGTGTGTTTGTGTGTTTGTGTGTGTGTGTTTGTGTGTAAGGTGCCGTCAAGTCGCAGCCAATTTAATCACTGGTTTCCAACAATTCCTAGAGCTACCCTTTGTTACTTCTGGGTTCTACCCAGAAGTGACATAGTGATATCAATGACATCACGCCCACCGCTCACCCATGTCCCAACCCTCCTGCCAGTGGCCAAGCTCGGCCTGGCAACCCTAGGGTTGCCAAACTCCAGGTCATGCCTGGAGATATCCTGGAATTACAACTGCTCTCCAGACGACTGAGCTCAATTCTTATAAAGACAATGGCTGCTTTGGAAGGTAGATACTTTGGCATTACCACCTGGTGAGGTCCCTCCTCTCCCCAAACCCTGCCCTCCCTAGGCTCCACACCAAAACCTCCAGGAGTTGGCAGTCCTATTATTTATTTATTTATTTATTTATTTATTTATTTATTTATTTGGATCGTAGTCTGCCCTCCCTGATCACATCATAAACAGATAAAAACATACATTAATAAATATAACAATATTTAAAACAACTAAGATGTTATGTATTGAGCCTAAGCCTTTCCTCTAGCTGTACCTAGAATGGGCTGAGCTTGTTTCTCTAGAACAATAGCTCGCCTGGATCCAGGAATTAACCTATAGATAAGCAGTGTAATGTAAATAGCCTATCACTGGGAGTGGGTGGGTGTTGGGTGTGGTGTTTTGCATGCTTATAAGCCGGGCTCCAGCCCTGATAGCTCTGTCTTGTAGTTTGCTGAAATCACTGAATAAACCTGAGCTGATCACTGCAATGCATCTAGAACCCAGTATTTAACATAAGAAATACAATTAAAATACCTCTGTATAACCACAAATACAGCTTCTGCTGGTTGGATCCAGAGGTCTTCTTAGGGTCGCCACATCTGGGTTGGAAAATACCTGGAGACTTTGGGGGTGGATCTGGGAGAGGGCGGGGTTTGGGGAGGGGCCTCAGCAGGGTACAATGCCATAGACTCCACCCTTCAGAGCAGCCATTTTCTCCAGGGGAACTGATCTCCATCAGCTGGAGATCAGGTGTCAAAGCGGGAGATCGCCAGGCCCCACCTGGAGGCTGGCAACCCTAGGTCTTCTTAATCTGGGTCAGATAACAATGACAAACTTCAGTGAGGGAGGCTGACTTCATTGGACAGCCTCTGCCTCAACTCAAGGCCTGGCGGAACAGCTGTGCCTTACGGGCCCTGCGGAATGATAATAAGTCCTGCGGGGCCCTGATCTCAAGCGGGAGCTTGTTCCACCAGACTGGTCAAGGCTCGATGGACGTCCCTCAGGCCGGGGACTACCAGATGATGCTGATCGATCGAGCGCAAGGCTCTCCAGGGGGCACATATGCGAGTGTGGGGGCTCGTCTTCTTTAAACAAACAAACAAGTGAATCGATGAATAGGCGCTGGCAGGTGAATTAGGAAGGGGCGGCAGTCAAAGGGAATGGGCAAAGCAACTGATGTAGGAGGCGGGGTGGGAGAGCAGAGGACCTGCAGGTTTAAAGAAGGCCTCTCGCTGTGTTCCACACTGCACAAAAATAGTGTCTTTGTTGGACAATTGTGTGGATGAGGCAAAAAAAGTTGCCTTCACTCCTACTTCTGCTGGCAGGAGCCGGAGGGAAGGAACAGGACGGAAGTGCTGCATTGCTCTAAGAATGGGGATTTATCCCCCCCCGTACTATAAGGCCCAGAGGGAATCTTTCTAAAGAAAAGAAAAATCCTGTTTCTATGGAAACACTGAGTTGGGGCCCCCTTACAGTCCAAATTTAGCAGAACTGTGTGTGCCGGTTTATTTGGCAGTGTAATCTTCACTTGAGGCTACAGTGAAACCACTAACAGTGAAATCCCGAACACTGACACCCTTCCAAAGCCATGGAAGTCCATAGGTTTAGAATTGTGGGACTTTGCTTGGGACAGCACAGTAAAGGCATTCGAGTTCAGGCGGTAGGTTGAACAGGAGACAGGATGGATAGTGTGGCCAATATCAGCCAATTAGTGTGGACAACAGCTAGAATTATTGGCCTATATGTTAAGAACATAAGAGAAGCTATGATGGATCAGGCCAATGGCCCATCCAGTCCTCATTGTGTGTCACACAGTGGTCAAAAGCCAGGACCCATCAGGAGGTTCACCCATGGGGCCAGAACTCCAGAAGCCCTCCCACTGTTGCCTCCCAAGCACCAAGAATACAGAACTATTCTCCAGACAGTGTTCCATCTATAGCTTGCGGCTTATAGCCACTGATGGACCTCTGCTCCGTCTGTTTATCCAGTCCTCTCTTGAAGCTCTCTATGCTATGAAGTTCTCTATGTAGCTGCCATCACTTCCTATGGCAGGGAATTCCACATGTTAATTACACTTTGAGTGAAGAAGTAACCCTTTGTGTAAGGAAGAAATTCACATACCCTGACCGAGATAGCCCAGGTTAGCCTGATTTCATCAGATCACAGCAGCTAAGCAGGGTCAGTCCTGGCTAGTACTTAGATGGGAGTCTACCAAGGAATACCAGGGCTGTGGCACAGAGGAAGGCAATGAAGAGAAGAAGAAGAGATTGGATTTACACCCTGCCCTTCACTACCCAAATGAGTGGCTTGCAATCTCCTTTCCCTTCCCCTCCCCACAATAGACACCCTGTGAGCTAGATGGAGCTGAGAGAGCTCTTTCGAGAACTGCTCTTGAGAGAACAGCTCTGAGAGAACTTGTCACTGACCCAAGGTCACCCAGCAGCTGCATGTGGAGAAATGGGGAATCAAACCCAGTTCTCCCAGTTTAGAGTCTGGACTCTTAACCACTACATCAAACTGGCTCTCCACCTCTGGCAAACCACCTCTGAATGTCTTAATATGAAAAGCCTAACGGGGGTCACCATAAGTCGGCTGTGACATGACTGCACTTTCTACCATATACATTCACATGCATATATAGTGCCCCCGCCAAGTGAAATATTACAATCAAAGGACCAAATTAACCATATTTATTTTAAGAACATAAGAAGACCCCTGCTGGATCGGACCTGTGGTCCATCTAGCCCATCATCCTGTCTCACACAGTGGCCAACCAGTTCCTCTGGAGGGACAACAACAGGTCATAGAGGCTGAGGCCTTCCCCTGATTCGTCCTCCCAGCACTGGGATTCAGAGGATTAGTGCCTTGGAATGTGGAGGTTCCCTTTCATCACCATGCCTAGCAGTCACTGGTAGACCTAATTCCCTTTTAGAACAGTCTATGCCTGTGGCCATCACTACAACCTCTGCCAGGGAATTCCACATTTTAATAACTCAGTGTACAAAGAAGGATTTCCTTTTGTCTGTCCTGAACCTACTGCCCATCGGATGCCCTCAAGTTCCAGTATTTGGGGAGAGGGAGAAAAAAATCCCCTTTGTCAACACTGTTCATCACATGCTCCTGATAGCTGGCCCAACTACCAGTCTAGTCACCATCCTCGGTCACCACAGCTAGTAGCTAGACTCATCCACCATGAATCTATCTCATCCCCTTTTAAAGCTGTTTGTTCCTGTGGCCATCACTCATGACATCCCCTGGCAACGAATTCCCCACTTTGATCACTCTCTGTGTAAAGTAGTATTTCCTTTTGTCTGTCTTCAACTGACTGCCCGTCGGCTTCATTGGATGTCCTCAAGTTCTAAGATCTGGGGAGAGGGAGTTCTCCTGGTCAACTCTCCCCCCACCCCCACCCCTTTGCATAATTCTGCTTTTATAAACTGACTCAAACAGCCTACAGCAGGATGAAAGCAAACCATAACATTGCAGAAATAAAATTAAGCTGAGTGAAAATGTAGTATACCCAAGTGGAGAGTTCAGATGACTTCACAAACAAAAAGAGATGCATTATAAAAGCCACTTCAAGTCATTATTATATTAGTTCAGTTAATGTACACACTGAAATGCTCTCAGTGCATTCCCACTCAAACCGCCATTTTTCTGAGGCTAGCCTTTGACACGCTAAAAATAAGTTATACCAACACTAAAAGCATAATAAGTGATGCTCCATGGAGATACCAGGGATATTCAAACTAAATAAAAATGCTCATGCTTACTGATTCAGTTCCAATTACAGTTTTTACTGTCTATAAAATGTATACTTCAGTTTCCTTGTGTGTTAAAGAAAGCAGGGAGTTCAATATGTTCTTAACAATATTGTAACACTATGGAGAAAATGAGCCTAAATTGACTTCGATCCAGAACTAGTATACTGCATTGCATCTTTAATCTATTCAGTGTGCAGTTTCTGTTAGCTATTCTCATATAAGAATACTGGGAGGTTCGGGGGCAGGGCACGGGGGCCATGATATCCTGTGCATTGCTACATCACTTCCTGGGAAGACCCAGAAGTGATGTAGGGTTGCTCTAGGAATTGCTGGAAACTTTATGGTAAAACCATAGAGCTACTTAGAAACTCCCTCCATCACTAGGTGAATGCTCTGGTGAATATTTGCTTCATATATTATATATATATTACTGTCTTGTTTCATGTCCAATATATATAGGTTTTTCATCTTATATTGTATATTGACCAATGTATCATTTTTGGAACAAATTTTGATCCTCGCTTCAAAAAGGATGTGGACAGAATGGAGCGGGTGCAGAGGAGAGCGATGAGGATGATCGGGGGCCTGGAGACCAAGCCCTGGGAGGAAAGGCTGAGGGACTGGGGAACGTTCAGTCTGGAGAAGAGGAGGTGGAGGGGACGACGACATGATGGCTCTCTTGTATCAGAAGGGCTGTCACTTAGAGGAGGAGGGCAGGGAGCTGTTCCTGTGGGCAGCAGAGAAGAGGACTCGCAAGAATGGGTTGAAATGAAGGACGGGAAGGTACCAGCTGAGGGAAAACTTTCTTGACAGTCAGAGTTGTGCAACAGTGGAATCAGCTGCCTCAGGAGGTGGTGACCTCCCCCTCAGGACTGGACAAACTCTTGTCAGGGACGCTCTAGGCTGATCCTGCATTGAGCAGGGGGGTTATTTATTTATTTATATTATTTATTTATTGGATTTATATCCCACCCTTCCAGCATGGGCTCAGGGCGGCGAACAAAGGCAAAAAGCCATACATTAACAATAAGACGTAGAGGCAAATGCCATAAATAAGTACTAAAAGCATAAATAGTCAACTACCAATAGAACAATTAAAACAGCGGTCAACAGAGGCAATCTATACACTCTAGCAAGCACTTTTCTCGATGCTCCGATAATGTACCACCATAGATTGGACTAGATGGCCGGTATGGCCCCTCCCAACTCTTAGATTCTATGATTCTATCCTGTCTTTGTAATTAATATTATTTTTAAATATTTTTGTAATAATTGTATTAAGTGGTCCTCCTATTGTTGGTGTAAAATGTAAAATGATGTTTTGATAGATTGCCCCTGACGAAGCCTGCACGACGAAACACAGAGGGACTTTGTGCAATAATAAATCAGTCAACTATCTCCTGGCATTCCCCCCCTTTATTTGTTTATTTATTACATTTATATCCCGCCCTTCCCAAAATGGGCTCAGGGCGGGTAACAACAAAGTGCATAAACCATTAAAACCAATAATGAATTCTTAAACAGCGAAAACTCATTAGACAATTCAAAGATGGTGTATTGAGGGTAGCAATTCAGACCCCCTCAAAGCTGAACTGATGGTACTGGAGCCGTATCAGATTCATACAGTACCAAGCTCCGCATAGGGCAAATAGTCAGAGCAACTTCTATGCAGGAAGGCCAACTAATAGGTTGTCCTCCACCTCAACTGAAAGCCTGTTGGCACACTGTTGGGGCGCAGCCCATTTTTTCTTGGATACTACCGCTCCAGTAAGCAAAGTGTGAAGCCTTCCCCTCAACCAAGGATCCCCAGTGTGGTACTTATGAGCACCATAGTGCCTGCTGGGACTTTTCCCAAAGCCCGCCGAGTATCTTTAGAAAGTGGGAAGGGCCAAATGGAGCTCTTGACTAGAGGGGCTTCTGATTGGCCACTGGAGATCTTATGGGCTGTGCAAATTAAAATTTAAAAAGTCTCCCAGATCCTAGTCTGACATTCCGAGACTTGCACAATCTTATTTATTTATTTTTATTCATTATTTATTAGATTTTTAGTCACCACTCATCCAAAGGGTCTCATAGTGACTTACAACATTAAAACCAATAAGGTAAAAAAAACCACCATAAAAACAAATAAGAAATATAAAATATTGACATTAAAATATGTGGCTCTCACCATACCACCATTAAAACAGCCCAAACATGTGGTTACCCTCCAAATGCCAACCTAAATCACTCAGCTTTGCATGTTTTGCGTAAACTAAGCAAGCCTAGCGGGGCACGAGTGTCATTTGAGAGTGCATTCCACAGGGTTGGGGCCACAACTGAGAAGGCCCTTCCCCTGGTGGCAGCTAACAGGGCCATCCTGGGGCCAGGCACCTGCAAGAGGCCCCTAGATGGTGACTGAAGGGAGCGTGGGGGGTTGTAATGGGAGAGGCAGTCCTGTAGGCAAGAGGGTCTCAAATGGTTAAGGGCAATCTTGAAAATACTTTTCAAATCTAGCTTGAGTCATCTGTCCAATATATCATGCCTCAATGCAGAGGTTTTTGTTTTCATTTCAATATTGTCCCCTCTGCCAACATGTTTGCCAAATCTGGAAAATTCTTGAACTCTCTGCTCCGCGGCTGTGAAGGCAGCCCATTCAATTTCCTCTTGAAGCAGTCGACAGAACAAATAATGTCCACTGTGGTTTTATTTATTCCGCGGCTCCAGGTTCAGTTCATTTTGTGTGGCAGGGATGTCTCCCAGGAAAGCCAGGGACAGCGACCATTCACCATTGCTGAGCCGCGCGCTCGTTCCTCACCTCAAAATGAGAGAGACTCCTTGATGTCTGGGAGCGAGTCTCTGAATTGTTGCGAAACATCTCCTCGGCACCGACACCTTCCATCTGTCTGAAGCAGCAAAATCTCCACACAGCGATGCTTTTTCTCCCAGCAGTGCCCTCAACAGTCACCTCTGCAAACTTCTGGCTTTGATGGAATTCGCTGTTTTCAAAGCAAGGCCCGGCATACTGTTCACAGGCACTCATTTACCACATGAAAGCTGATGACGGATTATGAAGTGGTTAAAAAAAAGTAATCATCATCTTTTCAGACAGCTGGAAACCTGCTCTTACAGGCGGTGGCCGCAGCCACTTTCTCTGCGATGACAGGAACCAATTTGTAAATGGGCCGCTGGCTTAAAAGTTTGATAAATGTTCTCCACCGTTTCTTCCCTCCTCTTTAGAGGAATCATGGTTAACACATGCCATTTTCATTTGAAAACTGGTCTAACGGAGATGCAGAGCTGAGAGACTTGGAGTCTTCATCAGGTTGGGAAGAAAAGACCATCTCAAGTCAAATCAGGACTCACGCGTCACGATCCAAAGTCCCACAAAACTAGTTCTTATATTTGAGTCCAGCGGCACCTTAGACCTCCCTCTTGGATGCACACCTTAGTGGGGGGAGAGGTTTGTGTGTTCCACAAGAACACAAGAAGAGCCCTGCTGGATCAGACCAGTGGTCCATCTAGTCCAGCCTCCTGTCTCACACAGTGGCTAACCAGTTCCTCTGGAGGGCCAGCAACAGGACATAGAGGACTTCCCCTGATGTTGCCTCCTGGCACTGGGATTTAGAGGTTGACTGCCTCTGAATGTGGAGGGTCCCTTTAGTAACCATGGCTAGTAGCCACTGATAGCCCCGTCCTCCATGAATTTGCCCAGTTCATGGCAAAGAGTACATGCATGCCTCAAAAAAGTAACATTCTGCTCATTCTGAGTCCCCCTGCACTGATTCAATAGGGAGAAGCATACAGTTGTTATTAGCTTCATTTATAGTCCATCTCACTCACTGGGACTGAAGTAGGGTTGTCCAGGTCTGGGTTGGGAAATGCCTGGAAACTTTGGGGGTGGATCCAGGAGAGGGTGGGGTTTGGGGAGGGGAGGGGCCTCAGCATGGTACAATGCCATAGAGTCCACCCTTCAAAGCAGCCATTTTCTCCAGGGGAGCTGATCTCTGTCAGCTGGAGATCAGTTGTATAAGTGGGAGATCCCCATGCCCCACCTGGAAGCTAGCAACCCTAGACTGAAGGCAGACTACAAATATGAATACAAACTATTCAGTCAATCAGGAAGTGAATTGTAAAGTAGGATAAAACATGAATCTAACAGCAAAGATTCCTGGTTAAATAGAATAACGTAGTGGGGTAGGGCAGGTTACAGATATCTGCAAATACAGAACAAAATATGATAAAACAAGTCTAACAGCAAAGATTTTTCATAAAAGAAAATAATGCACCGGTGCTGGGACTGAAGAACTGAAAACAGAACACAAGGTTCTGTTTGCAAAAAGGCAAAGCTGTTCCAGGCCTTTGTGTGGAACTCATTGGGGCCAGTACTGACTAAGGTTGCCAGCTCCAGGTTGGGAAATTCCTGGAGATTTTGGAGTGGAGTCTATAGAAGACAGGGTTTGGGGAGGGGAGAGGCCTCAGCTGAATAGAATGCCATAGAGTCCACCCTCCAAAGCAGTTATTTTCTCCTGGGGAATGGTTGCTGCCATTCTCCAGGTGAGGGCTGGAGATCACTCAGAATTACAATTGCGCTCTAGATTGCAGAGCTCAATTTCCCTGGGGAAAACAGCTGTGTCATTATACCCTGCTGAGGTCGCTTCCCTCCTGTTTGGATCCCTAATGTGGAGAAAGACTACTTTTCCTAGGTAGAGGCTGCAGGTGGTGGTGGGGAGATGGAAAGCTGAAGTCAGAGGGGCAGATAAAGTTACGCTGATGGTTGGCTGGGAAGGAGATAGAGTTGCCACCTCCAGGTTGGGGAATTCTGGAGATTTGAGGGGTGAAGCCTGAGAGGGTGGGGTTTGAGGGTGAGTGGGTCTTCAGACAGGTACAATGCCATAGACTCCACCCTCCAAACCAGCCATTTCCTCCTGGGGAACCATTGTTGCCAATCTCCAGTCTCCAGATGGCAGAGATCAGTTCCCCTGGAGAAAACAGTAAGCTCTGTGTCATTATACTTTGCTGAGGTCACCACAGCAAATTAACGCTGAGTGCCCGAGGCCAGGGTACCCATCCAGATCCTCTTTCTAGAGCTCAATGTATTTATTTATTTCCACAATGGGCCTTATTTCTAGTTTCACGTAATGCACAGTTTTGAAAACATCAGTGTGGGGAGTTTCACTACTGTGGAAACGGTCTTTGGCAACAAGTTGAGCATCTTCTGTTATGGCCCTTTGTTCTCCAGACTCATTACCACGTGAGATTTCACCAGAACTGAACATTTGGTTCGTTTAGATGGGCTGATAAGTCTTTTCTTCTTAGGCAAGCTTTTAACCATCAAACACGACGGAGCCTAATTGGGCTTGTTTTATTTTCCCTGATACTAAATGTAACTCTGCTGATTCAGCTTTTATGAGTTGTTTGGATGTTTAACAGCCGATACATTTAGTGTTTAATACAGTTAAGGACTCCTGGGGGACAGAATGCAGATTATAAAATCCCCCCATATATACATGGAGGAGACGTGTGGCACTTCCAATCAAAAAGGAGAGGGGAGTTCTGCCTATGATGGTATTTACACAAATCAGGGTTGCCAACCTCTGGGTGGCACCTGGAGGCCTCCTGCTATTACAGGCAATCTCCAGATAATCATGATCAGTCCCCCTGGAGAAAATGGCTACTTTGGGGGTGGACTCTATGGCATTAGGCCCCTGCTTCCCCTCCCCAAACCCTGACATCCTCAGGCTCCACCTCCCAAATCTCCAGGTATTTCCCAACCCAGAGCTGGCAACACTAATTCAGATGCAAGACTGGGTTTTTCCACAGGTATATCATTTAAAAAAGAGAGAGATGGGAGGTTTGCATATTAATTACAATTATGTCCAACAATATATTTTTTGAAAAAAGTTTGAGTCCAGTGGCATCTTTAATACCAACAAAGTTTTATTGAAGGTATAATCTTTCGTGTGCATGCACGCTTCCTCAGATACAATGAAATGGAAATTGCCTGTCCATTACATATAGGTAGAGGGTGAGCAGTAAATTAGCATACAGCATAATGAAGATGTTTAACAGATTCAGGGACCAAACAGGAATAATTTCCATTTTATTGTATCTGGAAAAGTTTGTGTGCACATGAAAGCTTATACATTGAATAAAACTTTGTTGGTCTTAAAGGTTCCTCTGGACTTACACTTTGTTCTGCTGCTTCAGACTGACATGGCTACCCACCTGAATTTAATACATTTTTGGTATGTGTATAACATTTTAAAAGAGACCATCTTACATTCAGGGTCGTCGTCCTTTCGGGTAAATACAGTACTTTTTCTCATTCCCTTCCACCAAAGAGCTAAGGGTGGTATACATGGTTCTGCCTTCCTTCATCTGACCTTCACAACAACCCTGTGATGTATGCTAGACTGAGAAAAAGCAACTGATCCAAGTCACTCCATGGACACAAGGGGACTTGAATCCTGGGGCACTTTCACACACACTAAACAATGCATTTTCAGTGCACTTTCAATGCACTTTGCAACTGGTGCGTACTGTGGGAAATGGCAAGATCCACTTGCAAATGGTCGCTGAAGTGGCTTCAGACTGCATTATTCAACATGAGTGAAGGCACCCTTGGTCTTTATGACCCTAGTCAGATACTCCAAACTTTGAAGAAAAACAAAAGTGAAAACTCATAGAACGTGTCCTTAGGAGGGAAACGAAGATGGTGAGGGGTCTGGAAACCAAGTCCTATGAGGAAAGGGTGAAGGAGCTTGGTATGTTTAGCCTGGAGAGGAGATAACTGACAGGTGATACGATAGCCATCTTCAAGTACTTGAAGGGCTGTCATATAGAGGATGGGGTGGAGTTGTATTATGTCGCCCCAGAAGGTCGGACCAGAACCAATGGGTTGAAAAGAAATCAAAAGAGTTTTTGGTTAAACAACCGGGAGAACTTCCTGACAGTTAGAGCGGTTCCTCAGTGGAACAAGCTTCCTTGGGAGGTAGTGGGCTCTCTTTCTTTGGAGGTTTTCAAACAGAGGCTAGGTTGACAGCAGTGCGGATCCTGTGAACTTGGTGGGCGGGAAGGGTTGCCTCAGTGCTTAGTTCTGGTGGCCCTTTCTTACAAGCCCAGGGAAATGCTGATCGCCATTTTGGGGTCAGGATGCAATTTTTATCCAGGCTGGTTTGGCCAGGGATCCTGGAGGTTTTTTGCCATCTTCTGAACATGGAGCAGGGGTCACAGGGGGTGGGGGAAAATATTTGTGAATTTCCTGCATTGTACAGGGGGGTTGGACTAGATGACTCTGGAGGTCCCTTCCAACTCTGTGATTCTATATAATTATCTAATACAAAGGACATGAAAAGGGCTGACTGGTTTGAAACAAATGCAAAAAACAGTCCAGACACACAAACACATCTCACATTATTCATAAAGATATTGGGCAAGCAACACCACTTAACAGATGCTGTTGTTTTCATCCATTTGAGTAAAGGTTTTCTTTGGGGGATTTATAGATTTTGAAATGGCCTTTCCCTCTGTGTTGTGATTCTGTTCCATGATGCTTTTTGGTAATGCCTACAGTACCTGATGCTATTAAATTAGATTGGTTTGGTGGTCATCACAAACTAGTTTCTGATGGAACACAAGCTGGTCATGGTTTTAATGAGTCTTTCATTACTTTTTGGCACACTAACGTTTGAATTTTTCTGTAGATGTTTAAATAGGTGGGATGCATTCCAAAAAATCACTCTGTATTTCTCCATATTATAAAAAGAGAAGAAGAAGAAGAGAAGAGATTGGATTTATACCCCGCCCTTCACTTGGAGTCTCAGAGTGGTTTACAAACTCCTTTCCCTTCCCCTCCCTACAACAGACACCCTTTGAGGTAGGAGAGGCTGAGAGAATTCTAGCACAAACTGCTCTTTCAGGAACAGCTGTGCCAGAGGTTGTGACTGACCCAAGGCCACATCAGCAGCTGCATGTGGAGGAGTGGGGAATCAAACCCGGTTCTCCCAGATTAGAGTCCGCGCACTTAACCACTACACCCAACTGGCTCTACACCAAAAATATTATTATCCTTCTTCTGTCGATCATTAACGTTTGAAATGTGTGCCTTTAGAGTGCCATCCTAACAAAAGTTACATCCTTCTAATCATGCTGACGTTAATGGACGTAAGCGTATATAAAACTCGCATCAGGATCGCATGACTTGTGATTGTTTTATCAACATGTCAACAAGATTTTGGGTTAGCTGCAGCTTTTCTGTATACCAGTGTTGTGTCCGCAGACCACTACGGGCCATCAGTGAAGGAGCCTGAGCTTGAGGTCCTGTGAACAATGGGACGGGGGCTCCTGGCTCCAGCGTAGGGGAACCAATGGGAACGGCGGCGGGAATTCAAACCTGCCAATGGCACCAGGGGGCGTCCCCTGTCGCGTGTATATAGTTGGCTTCCTGGCCAGGTACCTTTGTCTCGTGTTGTATAATAGCGAACCATGCTGATCACTACATCATTGTCTGTGGTTTCATTATGCGTCTAACCCACTATACAACAACCAGTCTGCGGTGGTGGCAGCAAGTGCCATCAGTTCACAGCCAACTTATGGTGACCCTGTAGGGTTCTCAAGGCAAGAGACCTTCAGAGGTGGTTTGTCCATTGCCTGCCTCTGCGTAACAACCCTGGACTTCCTTGGTGGACTCCCATCCAAGTGTTAACCAGGGCCAACCCTGCTTACCTTCTAAGATTTGATTATTGCCTACTCTGTTTTATGTAATGGTTTCAAACCAGTTGGCCCTCTTGTATATGAGAGAGAGAGAGAGAGAGAGAGAGAGAGAGAGAGAGAGAGAGAGAGAGAGAGAGAGAGAGAGAGAGAGAGAGAATGTTTCCTCAACCTTTTCCCTGTTATTCCAGGTTTCGGGTGGTTAAAGGTAGAGCTGCCAGCCTCCAGGTGAGGCCTGGAGATCTCACGCTTTTACAACTGGTCTCCAGCTGACAGAGGTCAGCTCCCCTGGAGAAAATGGCTGCTTTGAAGGGTGGATTCTATGTCATTTTGCTATGCTGAGGTCCCTCCCCTCCTCAGACCCCGCCCTCTTCCAGATACACCCCCAAAGTCTCCGGGTATTTTCCAATCCAGACCTGGCAACCCTAGTTAAAGGTTTTAGTTGCCTTTTTTAAAAAAAAAGTTATTCTATTCCTTTGCACCACATCAGCTTTCAAGACGGCACTCGCAAACCCCTTGAAGCAACAGAACAAAATCTGAGTGCCATAGCACCTTAACGACCGAGAAAAGTTTCCAGGGTATAAGCTTCCAGGATTCAGTGCTTCCTTTATCAGATACCCTGAAGCAATGGCATCAAACATCAAGAGCCAGTGCAGGTTGGAACAGGGGCCTGCGGGTACTTTTGGAATTCTGACCGGGGGTGATGGGCACAACCACAGAATGACTGCCACAGGAGAAACCACAAAACCGCCACCACGGGCAGCAAAGCCACATCCACAGAGGAAGGCCAAGGGCAGCGGGAAAGGGGTAACTAAATTTTATTAAAGTAATTAGATTAATTTTATTAAAGAATGGGGAAAAACCACTGTGGTGGCAGCTGCCACTGGAACAACATGATTTTAATTGGCATGATTTATCAGATCATCAGTGGCCAAGAGCCACATCTGGCTCCACCCACTTTTTCAAAACACCACATTGGGGGGGCCTGAATTAGAAGGTGGAACTAAGATCTAATCCCAGGTTCAAATCCCGACTCTGCCATGAAGCTCGCTGGGTGTCCTTGGGCCACTCACACACTCCCAGTCTAACCTACCTCTCAGAGTTGTCATGAGAGCAAAATGGAGGAGACGCAAATGATGTAGAAGAAGAAGAGGAGAAGAAGAGATTGGATTTATACTCTACCCTTCACTCGGAGTCTCAGAGCGGCTTACAAACTCCTTTCCCTTCCCCTCCACACAACAGACACCCTGTGAGGTAGGTGGGACTGAGAGAGCTCTTTCCAGAACTGTCCTTGAGAGAACAGCTCTGACAAAACTATGGCTTGCCCAAGGTCATCCAGGAGCTGCAAATGGAGGAGTGGGGAATCAAACATGGTTCTCCCAGTTTAGAGTCCACACACTTAACCATTACACCAAACTGGCCCAGTGGAGAGAAAGGTGAGGTGTAAATGAATCAAATAAATAGGAATGAGGTTCCCAGCAAACTGCATATTGTGCCAACGGACGGTCGAGCTGCACTCGAGAAAACCAGGATTCAAGCTTTGTTGCTCCACACAACATTAAATGTGCTCTGGGCCACTGGGAAGTGCAGGAGGAGAACCATTTCCCATCCCTGTTATTTGCGAACATTTTAGATGGATTGGCTACAATAGCCGCTTGTGCCGGAGAGTAACGGAAAGAGACAAACACAGGCTGGGGCCAGGGAAACAAGCCTATAGCTATTTATCCAGGAGTGCTGATTCGGGTTGTAAGTCTCGCAACATCTCAGTCTTGACCTTTTCCGGGGTCCTCTGTGGCAGTGAAGCAGCGGCTAATTCTTCACTGCCACCTACGGAAAGTCAGCCTCCGTTAAAACCATTTGACCCGCTTTCGCCTGTTCTGCTATGCAGGCGTTTCCTTCCTCTTTAATGCCAAAGGATCAGGCCGGCCGTCCTTTCGAAATGAAAACAAAGAAAATCCGGGGGGGGGGGGAGGAGGAATGAAGCAAAGTGAAGTTATCTGCTTACAAAGTATCTCACTGTCACTTAACATTTGACGGAGTCAATGTAATCAACCGAATCTCGATAATGGCCATTTTTCAAAACCTGATTAATGGTGCCCTCCTAAGCAGACTTTCACTCTTCTAAGTCCATCACCTTCTGTGGGCTTTGAAGGTTTGTAACTCTGCCTAGGACTGCCCTATCCATACATGCTGCTAGCCTGTCGTTCTGTTTTCAAAGCAGCACGATACGCATGTGAAAATTATTGCAAGGATACCGCTCTTACCAAACATTTGCAGTGTCGTAGTGGAGTTCCCCTGGCCGTTGCTGTTTTGGGTACCGCTATGGGATTCTGGCTCACTGGGAGAACATAGGTTTGGCATGCAGAAGGTGCCAGGTTCAATCCTAGGCTGGAGATTTTGGGGGGAGGAGACTGGGGAGAACAGGGCTTAGGGAGGGAGGGAACTCAGCAGGGTATAAGGCAACAGAGTCCACCCTCTAAAGCGGCCATTTTCTCCGGGGGGACTGCTGTTGGTGGCGTGGAGATCAGTTGTAATTCTGGAAGATCTCCAATCTCCACCTGGTGCTTGGCAGTCCTAGTCTTTCCCCGGCATTTTCAGATAAAAGATCTCAGGTAGCAAAGGTGAGAAACGTCTTTGTTCTGCCTGAGAATTTGAAAGGTCAGAGCAGACGATACTAGACTACATGGTCCAATGATCTAATACAAGGTACCATCACATTCTTGCCTCTACCCTCCACCGTGTTTATTATTTATTTATTTATTTAGTACATTTTGTTGGAGCTGCGGTGGCTCAAGTGGTTAAGACACTGAACTGCAGGCTGTGGAAGGTCGGTAGTTCAGCAGTTCGAGACCCAAGAGTGCCGCATGATGGAATGAGCTCCCGTCTCTAGTTCCAGCTCCTGCCCACCTAGCAGTTCGAAAGCAAGAAATTGCAAGTAGATAAATAGGTACCACTTCGGTGGGAAGATAACAGCGTTCTGTGCACCTTGGTGTTTAGTCATGCCGGCCACATGACCACGGAAACGTCTTTGGACAGTGCTGGCTCTTCGGCTTTGAAACGGAGAGGAGCACCGCAACCCTAGAGTCGGATTCGACTGGCTTTCGAGCAAGGGAACCTTTACCTTTACCTTAGTACATTTTAATCCCACCCTTCCTCCAAGGAGTTTTGTGCAGTGCACAGCATTTCCCTCTCTCCCATTTTACCTTCACAACAGCCCTGTGAGGTTGGTTAGGCTGAGAGAGAGAGAGAGAGAGAGAGAAGAGGAGGAGGAGGAGGGTTGGTTTTATACCCCACCTGTCACTACCAAAGGAGTCTCAAAGTGGTACTCAAAGGATTCGAACTGAGACTGACCCAAGGTCACCCAGTTGGCTGCATGTGGAGAAGGAGTGGGGAATCAAACCTGGTTCTCCAGATTAAAGTCTGCCACTCTTAACCACTACACCAGAGAGAGAGGGCGGCTGTCCCAGCAAGCTTCATGGCATAGTGGGGGTCTTGAACTGGGTTTCCCAGATCTGAGTCCAATACCCTATGACACACTCCACCACATGCTAATATTTAAACCTGATTGGTTGCAGCCTCCCACATGACTTTGTTTCCGAGAGACATCGCCCCGTCAAATGTAGTGCTGTGACATCCTGAGTTGGGTGAGTGTGGGCAACTGAGGTTAACTGAGGGCAAAGAAGACAGTGAAGGCAAAGAAAACTAAGGGCTAAAAAGGAGCATGTCAAAACAACAGAAGCTTGTTTGCAACAAATGCTGGAAATGGCAAAGTCCTTTTTAGCACTTCAAAACAGCACATGACCAGTGTTCCCTCTAAGCTGAATTAGTGTGAGCTAGCTCACAGTTTTTTTAGCCTCCAGCTCACACATTTTTGTCTTAGCTGAGAGACAATGGCTCCAGAGCAAACTCATTTATGCAGTAGCCAAATCACACCTCACTGTGAGGTACTGGGTGCCACTGTTCCTCTAGAGAGGTGATTGTCCAATTCCCTCTAGAGCAAAAAGGGTCTCTAGCTCTGGTTTGGGAAATATCTGGAGATCCTAGGGGTGGAGCCTAAGGAGGGTGAGGGTTTGAGGAGGGGAGGGACCTCACTGTGGGGGGAGGAAAAAGAAGAGGAGGAGGAGGAATTTATTTTTTATTTTTTATTATTATTTCAATTTATACCCCGCCCTCCCCACAAGCAGGCTCAGGGTTGGATTTATACCCCACCCTTCACTCCGAGTCTCAGAGCAGCTTACATTCTCCTTTCCCTTCCCCTCCTCACAACAGACACCCTGTGAGGTAGGTAGGGCTGAGATAGCTCTCCCGAGAACTGACCTTGAGAGAACAGCTCTGAGAGAACTTGTGACTGAGCCAAGGTCACCCAGGAGCTGCATGTGGAGGAGTGGGGAATCAAACCCGGTTCTCCCAGATCAGAGTCCATGCTTCTAACCACTACACCAAACTGGCCATAGAGTCCACCTTCCGAAGCGGTCATTTTCTCCATGGGAACTGATCTTTTTCACCAGGAGTGATCCCAGTAGATCACCAGCTACAACCTGGAGGCTGGCCACCCTAAGAGCAAAGGTCTCTAACACGGTGCCCGTGGACCCCATGGTATCCACCAACACTTTTCCTGGCACCCACCAAGTGTTTTTAGAAACTGAGTGAGACCAGGTGGGATGTTTTCCCAGCAAGAATTCTGATTGGCTACTGGAAATTTGATTGGCTGTGCAGATTTTTTTAAAAAAAATCTTGCTTCAACAGCAGCTGCCACCTCAGCACAAGGATCTTCACTCCATGACTGAAGGTAAGCTTCGGCAGCCATTTTGTGCATGGCTCCACCCTCTGCAGCAGCCATTTTTTGGCTGTGTGCCCACCGTACTGCGTCAAAATTCCTGAAGTGCCCACAGGCTCAAAAAGATTGGGGACTCTGCCTAGTGTCTCCCTGCCATAAGAAGTCATGTTCTTCCTCCTCTTTCAAGGGGAGTGGTTAAAAAGCACTGGCTTTGCTGCTGCTCCTCCTCCTCCTCCTCCTCATGCCCGGACTTTGAGTTCTCAGCCAGTGCCCTGACACAGTCTTTTTCAGCCATTGCCTGATTGGCTGCAGTCAGACCTACCTGCTTTTAGTCCCAACCCCCTCCACCAAACACCCAGGGTAGAAAGATGCCTTCACATTCAACGATGTGATGGTACTGCAATTTCCTAAGAAGTTTTTGGAGTAAAATGAGAGCTAAGAAAAAAAAATCATAACTGGCTATCTCATTCCTTTTAAGAGCCGAGATAATGCTACTTAATGCCTGGCCTGATAAAATGATTCCTGCAATTAAGAGGGACTTAATAGCAATGTTATGTGCAGCAGGTCGAATGGTAACTGCTTCTTCTTGGAAAAACCCAAAGGTACCAACAATTTCTGCTTGGTATAATAGGGAATGGGAAATTTAAATGGTAGATAAAATTTTAGGTAAATTGTATACTAATAATGTCTCTCCAGAAAACTCTCATTTTGTGGGACTATGGTTTCATGTAACTGATTATATTGCTAAAAATGAAAACATCATTTGATGCTCACTCCCAAAAGAGGATTTCTTTTCTTATTGTTCTGGTTTGTTTTGGAAGTGCTCACATAGTCAAGTGTTTTGAGACTGTGCACACATAGTCAAGTGTTTCGAGATTGTTTTGCTATGCATTACTGTGCCTCTGTCTTTGGTATTGCATTGTTGAATGTTTTTAAAAAATATTGCTTCAACAGTAGCGGCCACCTCAACACAAGGATCTTCACTGCATGACTGCAGGTAAGCTGTGGCGGCCATGTTGTACTGGCCATTGTGTGGCTGTGTGTCCACCACACTGTGTCAAAATTCCTGAAGCGCCCACCGGCTCAAAAGATTGGGGACCCTGCCTATTGTTGATATTCAGATTAAATTATTATGAAACTGGGGGGGGGGATGATGATGCATGTTTCCTGGGACTCGGACTTCTTAACTCTGGCCCCGGTCACACAGAGAATTTGCCACGTGGAAGGCACGAATGTTAGGCACATTTTCGGGGTGCAATCACACCGCAACATCTGGGAAGCGTAGCACTTCCTTGGGCAACCCGTGGCGTCCCGCCGAAGATGCAGAGTTAAAAAGTACCACGGAAAGTATACTAGTTTCCGGGAAATGCAGGGGAAAGGCGGGCATCTGACTGCAGGAGTGCCAGTATCCCATGGCATCCAATGCCCACCCATGTCCCATCGCAAACTGAATGTTGTAAGTCTCCATAGGATGCGCACCAACGCCGAATGGTGCATGCACACAAACAAGACACCGATAGTAGCTCCGCCCCCTGGAACGGCACATGCGCACAAAGAAACAGCGCCACTTGTGTGATCGCGCCATGCCGCTTCTTTGCCATGCTTCAGCATCGCCGTGTGATTGGCAGCTAACAGCCGAAGCGCGGCAACCTGGGGGACCATGTGATCGGGCTACTGCGCTTTATTTCACTCCAAGGTGAACAGCCATGCCTCCCTCCCGCATTATCTGGCCCGTGTGACCGGGGCCTCTATGTCGTCACCTTGGAAACTTTCCAAAGAAGCAACCTGCCTCTCTGTCCTTTGCTATGCTGCTGCTCCACCTTGGCCAGGAAAGCAGGGATCGGGCCTCATTAGGGGCCAACTTGATTACATCCCCTTGAATCCCATGTGGGAGAAAGACAGGGTGAACGTGCTGGAAGTGACTGAAAATAGAAGCAGGAGACTGTAATTATCTATGTAGTCCATTTTTTTTATCCCAGTGATCTCATAGATCTCCCTTCCCTGATTTATCCTCACAACAACCCTCTGAGGTAGGCTAAGCTGATGAGTCAAAGGACAGCCTGAGGCCATCTGGTAGGGTTGCCAACCTCCATGTGGGCCTGGAGACCTCCCGCAGTTACCACTGATCAGTTCCCCTGGAGAAAATGGCTGCCTGGGAAGGTGAATTCTCTGGTATCATACCCTGCTGGGGTCCCTCCCCTCTCCGAACCTCACTCTCCTCAGGCTCCACCCACAAATCTCCAGGAATTTCCCAAGCCAGGGTTGACAACCCTGTCATCTGGTAAGCTTTGTGTGTCCCAGTAAGGATCTGAACTCCTAGGTCTTAGTCTGGCATGCTTTCCACTGCAGTTACAGTAGCATACATGGGGCTAGGTGGAAGGATGCCAACTTCAAAAATGAGTTTGTGATCCCTTTACACTTCTTTCTTTTTGTGCACCCGAGATGTTTGGCTCTTCATTTGTAACCAGCCCATCTCAACCTACAATAGCTCCTATAGCAATGGCCACAGGGAACAGCTTTAAAAGGGGGACTAGATAGATTCATGGAGGATAAGTCTATCAATGGCTACTAGCCATGGTGACTGAGGAGAACCTCCACATTCGGAGGCACTTTGCCTCTGAATCCCAAGGCCAGGAGGCAACATCAGCCTCTATGACCTATTGTTTGGTGGCCCTCCAGAGGAACTGGGTGGCTACTGTGTGAGACAGGATGCTGAACTAGACGGACCACTGGTCTGATCCTGCAGGGCTCTTCTTACATTCTAACAAAGGCCTCAGCCTCTGTATCCTGTTACTGGCCCTCCAGAAGAACTGGTTGGCCACTGTGTGAGACAGGATGCTGGACTAGATGGACCACTGGTCTGATCCTGCAGGGCTCTTCTTACATTATGTTCTTCTCAGCCAAGTATATATAAGAAATGAAATACAAGCATTTTGCTTCTCCCCCCATCTGCAAAAATATATTAATTACGGGCGGGTCAGACTATCCCCTCCCATGCTCCCAGTACAACAGAAATGTTAAACTTCATTAAGTGTAACCCTCCTTAGCCATGACCACACTAACCTAGTGGTACAGAACTACCTGTCATGTCCTGTTATCTTATCCCTCAGTGCCCTCCAAATCTTGTGCCATTAACAAAGCCCTCATGACATCCTTTTGTTTCAAGTCATGCCGGGCGGGGGGGGGGACTCCAGTTGAGAATTTGTATTCACAGACATAACATGCAGATGCCAATTCCGCAAAGCCACCCAAAATCTTAAGTGATGACAAGCCAGTCAACAGACTAATTATTTTAAATGTCATCATTAAAATTAAAATGCTGCCAAAGAAACCTGTTAAACAAGTGGGAAAGCCTCGGAGCTGAGCCTGACGCAATGTCAGCAATGGACTGTCATCAGCCTGAGTGCTTGAGATTGTGGATTGAGGTTAAAAGTAATAATTCCTATGTCTTGCCTTTTCATGATCACATGATTGCCTCATACTGAATCAGACCCTCGGTCCATCAAGATCAGTCTCGTCTACTCAGACTGGCAGCTGCTCTCCGGGTTGTCAGGCAGAGGTCTTGCAGGTCATTTACAACGTGGTCCTTTCAACTGGAGATGCTGAGGATTGAACCAGGTGTTGGAAAAATGTGTGTTGCAAGGTGTAAATTCAGTCATTATAGGGTTAATGCATTTTCCTTGTGTGCTGTTGCTTAGACTGACCTGGAAGGGAACCTGGCAGAAAGCCAATGGGGAGAAAGCCCGGGAAACTGGAGCCTATTTACTCACAATCATTGGCTAATATACTCAGGTGATTTCCTTCTAGGGGTCAAGAAGAAAGAAGAATCTCCATTACCAACTGTGTAGTCAGTCTGTCTGTTGTTGTACTTGTAACAGTGAGGATGTAGTCTTAAGCGTTTGTTGTTTTGTAGATTTCCCGTGCTACCCTTCCCTTTAGAAATAAAGATTTTTACATAGAAAGAAAATGCCTCCTCCCCAATGAACAAAGACCCATTGCAAGCTCTGAATATCTAACTATTTTTACCATTGCATGCCAAGCAGAGGCTCTTCCGCTGAGCCGCAGCCTTTTTCTTGTGTGCTGGCCTGCTCCACTCAGCCAGAGAAAGAGAGTGGACCCTCAGGAGCAGCCCAGCGGGGAATCAGAGAGAGAGGGAGGAATGTGTGGAAATCTGTGCAACCTTTGGTGGAGTGGTTAGTTTGGGGTAGTGGTTAGGAGCATGGACTCTGATCTGGGAGAACTGGATTTGATTCCCCATTCCTTCACATGCAGCTGCTGGGTGGCCTTGGGTCAGTCACAAGTTCTTTCAGAGCTGTTCTCTCATGAGCAGTTTTCTCAGTGCTCTCTCAGGCCCACCTACTTCACAGGCAATGCTCCCTCTAAGCAGTGGGGTCTTGTGAGCAAAAATTCAACTTTGTGAGCTACCAGCATAAAAGTTGTGAGTGAGCGATTTGGCTACTGCATAAATTAGTTTGCTCTGGAGCCATCCTCCCTGAGCTAAGACAAAAATCTGTGAGCCAGAGGCTAAAAAACTGTGAGCTAGCTCACACTTACTCAGCTTAGAGGGAACACTGTTCACAGGGTGTATGTTGAGGGGAGGGGAAAGGAGATTGTAAGCTGCTCTGAGACTCCCAGTGAAGGGCGGGGTATAAATCCAATCTCTTGTCCTTCTTATATAATACTATTGGCACCTCCTTCTTCTTTACAAAAAAGTAATGATTATACATATAAATGCTCTGGACACCGTATTATTGTAAGGATAAAACAGAGGAAAGGAGAATTGTTTAAGTTATTTTGAACTCATTGGAGGAAAGGTGGGATAAATATGTAATAGACATACGTTATGTATTAAAACAACCACACACCATGTGTATACAATGCAACCAAATCTACCAAATCTACACTGAAAATCAAAGACCCTAAAGCACTGATAAATATATAAATGTATAGAAAACACCCCTAGGTAATGGAGTGTGTGTCCCAGTATAATTGAAGGAGAGGTGTAGTTAAGGATCTGTGTCACATCCCTGAGAAAATTTACTGGCATTATCAAAACTCTTTTGAGTTTCTCTGGAATTCCTCAACTATTTATCGAAAGCATGCTACCTTGGTGTGCTTTTATTGATGCACACCTGCACACTGGTAAGACACCACACAAAAAAAACGGTGATATGAATATGAACCATGATAGGTGCAATTATACCACAGTTGCTTTTTCAATGGAGATGCCTTTTTTTAAAAAATGGAGGCTCCAAATAGGGATCTTCTTACGAACCCCTTGAAGAACCCATCCAAAACTTTTGAGCTGAATTTGAGAACTGGAAGATTCCAAGCCCATTGATAATGGGAAACTATATCCAGATAGATAAACAGAACCTGAGAAAGGATGGTAAGTGAGAAACGTAAGAAGAGTTCTGCTGGATCAGAGCTGTGGTCCATCTGGGCAAGCATCCTGCCTCACACGGTGGCCAGTTTGCTTCCCTGCAGGGCCAACAAACCAGGCATAGAAACCTTCCCTGATACGCCTTCCCCTGATGTTGCCTCATACCTCTGGCATTCAGAGATTTACAGCTTCTGGATATAGGGTTGCCAAATTCCTGGATATTTGGGGGTGGAGCCTGGAGAGGGAGGAGTTTGCAAAGGAGAGGGACGTTGATGGGGTCAGTGCCATTGAGCCCACCCTCCATAGCAGCCATTTTCTCCTGGGGAACTGATTTCTTTTGTTTGGAGATCAGTTGTCATTCTCAGAGATCTTCAGGTCCTGCCTGGAGGTTGTCAACCCAATGTGGTTCTGAAGGTTCCCTTTAGCCATCATAGCCAGAATCCACTGATGCACCTTTCTCTCTATGAATCTGTCCCAGTTTGGTGTAGCAGAAGTGCGCGGGCTCTAATCTGGGAGAACTGGGTTTGATTCCCCCACACCTCCACTTGCAGCTGCTGGATGACCTTGGGCAAGCCATAGTTCTGATAAGAGCTGTTCTTGAAAAAAAAGAGCAGTTTCTGTCAGAGCTCTCTCAGCCCCACCTACCTCACAAGGTGTCTGTTTGTAAGCCACTCTGAGACTCTTCTGGGTAGTGAAGGGCGGGGTATAAATCCAATCTCTTCTTTTTCTTCTTCCTCCTCCTCTTTTAAAGCCATCACAGCCATCACTACGCCCACTGGCAAGGAATTCTAGTTTGGTATTACATAAATAAGTGCTTGCTTTTATCTGCTCTGAATCTATCTTCCATCGGCTTCACTGGGTACCCTTGCCGGTTCCAGTATTCTGAGACAGGAAGAAAAATGTCCCTCTCGTAAAGGAGGAGAAGCCCTGACTTGGATCGCCCAGGCTAGCCCGATCTTGTCAGATCTCAGAGGCTCAGCAGGGTTGGCCTTGGTCAGTAATTGATGGGAGACCAGCGAGAAAAACTAGGGTCATGGCGCCGTGGCAGGCAACGGGCAAACCACCTCCGAAGCTCCTTTGCCTTGAAAATCCTACAGGGTCACCATCAGTCAGCTGTTACTTGACAGCAAAAACAACAAAAATGAGGAAGGAAGAGGAGTCCAAACTGCAAATAAAGGCTTTGGGATTATTTTAGGGTTGCCAGCTCTGGGTTGGTAGATACCTGGAGATTTTGGAGGTGGACGCAGAGGAGGGGCGGGGCTTGGGGAGGGATTTCCCTGGGTTAGAATGCCGCAGAGTCCACCTTCCAAAGCACCCATTTTGTCCGGGGAAATGGATCTCTGTCGCCTGGAGATCAGTTGTAATCAGGGCTATTTTGGGGCAGGAATGCACAGGAATGGAGTTCCAGCTGGCTCCTGAGTTGGCCATGCCCAGCAGGAACTCATTAGGATTGGCTACATTAGGGGTGTGTGGCCTGAAATGCAAAGGAGTTCCTGCTCCCAAAAAAGCCCTGGGTTTTGACAACAAACAAGGTAAACAGAATAAGAAGCAAAAGGTGGGTGTGGCTGGATGACCACACTTCTGGTAACATGGGGGTGTGGCCTATTATGCTAATGAGTTCCTGCTGGGCTTTTCCTACAAAAAAAGCCCTGGTTGTAATCAATGCTCCCTGTAAGCCGTGAGCAAAAATTCTATTTTGTGAGTGACTGGCATTTAAGTTGTGAGTGAGCGATTTGGCTACTGTCTAAATTAGCTAGCTCTGGGGCCATCCTTCCTGAGCAAAGATAAAAATGTGTGAGCCGGAGGCTAAAAAACTGTGAGCTGGCTCACACTGACTCGGCTTAGAGGGAACACTGGTTGTAATCCTTAGGCGATCTCCAGCCACCAACTGGAGGCTGGCAACCATTTTGGGGGAGGCTCAAGGTGGTCAAATCGTGAATACTGCCTTTTTCACAACAACCGAAAACTGACAAGGTTCAGATTTTCTACAAAAGGGCTCAACGTGTTGTATTCGCCCCCACTTTCTTGGAAGCAAATTATAGCCACCAGCTTTATGATACCAAGAGCATTTCAGAAATGAACTCCACAATTCTGTAAGTGTTCTATAATTTTTACTTCAATCAATGACTGCTTTGGCAGTTTCATTTTTATTTGAGTTTATATACGATTGTGAGGAACGTGTTTTAACAGTATTGAGTATGAGACCGTACACCTTTATTATGCGCTCAATAAATACACAGATTAAAAAAAAAAAAAAAAGAAGAAGTAGGAAGCATTAATCACATCCTGATTGCCTTGAGCCCCCCTCCCAAAAATATTCCCAGCAATCCTATTTGCAATGAATGATCATGCAAACAATAACAGAGTGATCTACTGGATTCTCACAATTTAGGGCACATCAGTCTCCATTTCTGGCATATTTATTACCTATGTTGTTCCTCCCACCCTCGGTTGAACCCAAGCAGATGATAACCAGAAACCGAGCTTGTCATTCTTTTGATCTGTCAATAAACATCTTCACTATTTTGCACGCTAATTTAACAAGCCACCCCTATATATACAATTATGACCTGTAACTCCATTTCAATGTATCTGAGGAAGTGTGCATGCACACGAAAGCTCACACCTTGAATAAAACTTTGTTGGTCTTAACGGTGCTGCTGGACTCTAACAGAATGATCTACTGGTACATAAACAATGTTGGGAAATACATATATGGGGAGGGGGTCATCAGCTATGGAGAGCAGAATAAGATTGGAGATTCAACATATTTAGCTAAAACTGTTTTAGTTCTCTGCTTTTGGTTTTGAAGATTTGTTTCTACGGGTTCCATATGTTTTTATGATATCTTATGACATTTATTCTTATAACTAGCAGCCAAGCCCATTGCGGCATCATATGCAACGGGCACTAGCGGGGGCCCTGCCTAAGGCCCTGTCAGGGCAAGGCCGCCGGCGCCGGTGGGAAGTTCCTGTCCTCCCCCTTGCCTCCCTTCCTCAGTGCCCCAGCACTGGCCAGTCGCAGTGGGCCTGTGCGTGCCCTGCAAGCCACCGTGCTGAAGGTCCCGTGCTCCCCTTGCCAGCTCCCCACCACTGGCCAGTTGCCACAGCGCCGTGCGAGCCATGGCACTGAAGGGTCCATCCTTCCCTTGCCGGCCAGCAATGCGAAGTTCCGATCATCCCCCTTGGCTCCCTCTGTCAGTGCCCTGCCTCTGTCCAGTGGCAGCAGGCCCGGGCTCAGCCCACCAGCCGCCACCCCGAAGGTCCTGTCCTCACCCTTGGCAGGCTCACGTTGTGTGGGGCAGCTGGCTGCAGACTGAGTTTGGGAGGCTGGCTGCAGGCTGCGTGGGCAGTGTCGAGCCCACACAGCCAGGCATGGCAGCCAATGGCCAGGGCCCCACATTTGAGTGGCAGCCCCCGCGGCCAGTGGATTCTGCCACGCATTTTTCCCTTATATGGTCAAGCTGGATGACCACTACTCTTTTATATAATAAGGAAGGATGTATGGTATCTGCATGTTTATGTTTACTACCAATTTGGTAGTACAAAGTGGTAGAAAGTCACAGTGGATTTATGGTGACCCTACAGGGTTTTCTAGGGGAGAGACTAATAGAGGCGTTTTACCATTGCCTGCTTCTGCGTAGTGACCCTGGATTCCCGTGGTGGTCTCCCATCCCATCTTCAGAGTCCCTTGGACTGCAAGGAGATCAAATCAGTCAATCCTAAAAGAAATCAACCCCGGCTGTTCCCTGGAAGGCCAGAGATTAAAGCTGAAGCTCAAACACTTTGGCCACCAAATGAGAAGGGAGCACTCACTGGAGAAGACCCTGAGGCTGGGAAAGATTGAAGGTCAAAGAAGAAGGGGACAGCAAAGGATGAGATGGTTACACAGTGTTATCGATGCAACGAACATGAAATTGAGCAAACTCTGGAGGACGGTGGAAGACAGGAGGGCCTGGCGTGATATGGTCCATGGGGTTGCGAAGAGTCGGACTCAACTGTGCGACTGAACAACAACAACTCCTACCCAAGTACTAACTAGGGTGACCTTACTTAGCTGCTGAGATCTGACCAGATCAGGCTAGCCTGGGCCATCCTGAGCAGGGCACTACACAAATGATGTTGGAAGATCTTATCTAACATGGTATAACCTGTCCTCTCTGGCTTGAATTCTTCCGTTCTTCTTTTTATTCCTAGTTGAGATTGATTGATACTACTCAAGACCTGTTGCTCAGAGGAGGAG
Organism: Gekko gecko; assembly: GCA_029375565.1. NCBI lineage: Eukaryota > Metazoa > Chordata > Lepidosauria > Squamata > Gekkonidae > Gekko > Gekko gecko. Next base: position 15,108,506 of record JAPDNY010000004.1, read on the forward strand.
ATGGAGGGAGGGAGGGAGGGAGGGAGGGAGGGAGGGAGGGAGGAAGGAAGGAAGGAAGGAAGGAAGGAAGGAAGGAAGGAAGGAAGGAAGGAAGGAAGGAAGGAAGGAAGGAAGGAAGGAAGGAAATGCATATATTTTCTGTGGAATATTCAGTGCAAGGAAACCGAAAGCTCTACAAGAATAAAGAGTCCCTGGTTCAGTTCACACAAGAGAGAAGCAAAATCAAGACAAGGATTTTCAGTGAAAGCTGCAAAGACGCAGATTCAATATTGTTCCCACCTATCACTGACCCAGAGCTGGTCTCAGTGCAGAGTTGGCCTTATTAAAAGGTATAAATAATCTGATGCCACAAATAGCCCCGATGCACGAACAGCAGCCAGGGTTCCTCGAGGGACAAGGAATGATGAATGGGGGGAAAAATTAAATGCAAAGAGGGACACCAGAGGGGATGCTGCAGGGTCCGCTCTCAATATCGAGGCCCCAAGCCAAGGCTCCTTCTCTCCTCCCCACATTAATGAGCTGACTATCGGCAACCTGGGGTCTTCATCCCAACTAGCTCAAATTGCCGGCTGTGAACGATGCTTTCAGGGGAAGCTGTAGAAAGCCCTCCTGTCATCAACGGACTTCTCGAGATGCCATTGAATGGCATAGGGCTCAGCAATCAAGTAATTTGGGCAAGTACTAAATGGAACAGATTTCTCTGGTTTCTCACCTTGATTCGCGATGGCTCAGAAGAGCGAACAGTGACTGAAAAGTAGCACAAATGCAGGGAGGCCAGGAAAGTGTGCAGTATCACTAGGGTTGCATCTGTGAAGGACTAGAGATGCATTTTTGGTGAACAGAGATCACAGTTCCTTTGCAGTCTCTTGCATCAACATGGGCAGAGCTGGATCTATAATAAACAGGGTTGCCAGGCAGTGCTGGCAACCAGCAAGAGGGTTGTGGGCAAGGATATGGAGGGGCACAATACCAGCTGCAATGCCATGTCACTTCCAGTAAAAAAACTGGAAGTGACATACAGTAGCTCTAGAATTAATCAACAAAGTTTCCTGCCATAGAGTTTCTGATGATTCCTAGAGTTTCTCTATGCCACTTCCTTTTTACTGCAAGTGATAAAGTGCTGAATTTTTTGTTTTTAATTCTTCAGCCCTGCTTGGAGTGGTGGCAGGCAATGGGAGCAGGGTGCAACTGCAACCCATACACTATAATGTGAAGTGAGACAGTGTATTTGAAGGAGGCAGCAGACTCCACCTACTCTATGGCCCCCAACTTCTCACATCGGTCTTCACGCGCTCCTCAGAATCCCTCAATCAGGAACTGGAGCAAGCAACTTTCCTTCTCTCTTCATTCCCCATATATTTTGAAACCCAATATAGGTTCCTGACCTCTTGTGAGCCAGGTGTAAGTGCTAGCTATGTGACCTGCAGAGCCATTGGGATGATCTCCATGCATGGCTCACCATTTTTTACTTTGGCTTTCAAGAGGTCAGGACCAGTGTTCCCTCTAAGCTGAGTTAGTGTGAGACAGCTCACTGTTTTTTAGCCTCCAGCTCACACATTTTTGTCTTAGCTCAGGAAGGGATGGCTCCAGAGCAAAATGAGTCTCCCATGAGGAGAAGCCTGAGTCAGCCCGGTTTGCACTCCTCTGGTCTTTGGGGAATGGGCTGTGACTCAGTGGTGGAGCATCTGCTAGATATGCAGGAGGACCCAGGTTCAGCCCGTGGAATCTTTAGCTAACAGGGTCAAGGTTTTAGGTGGTGTGAAAGGCCTTTACCTAAGACCCTGGAGAGCAGCTGCAGGCCAGAGTAGACAATAGGACCTGACTTAGTAGACTAAGGACCTGACTTAGTAGAAGAGACTAAGGACCTGACTTAGTAGAAGAGAGAAGCGGGTGTTTATGAGAGACATTTGTGCCCCTTCTTGGAAATCCTAGCAGAAAGGAAAAGATTTCACCTCTTCTCTTAACTCCACCGGACATCTTACCCTGTTCTTCTGAGGATCTCAGATTGACATACATGGTTCTCCCTTCCTCCAACGTATCCATACAACAAAAGCCCTGTGAAGTAAGTTAGGCTGAGAGACAGCAAACTTCCTTGGCAAGCAGAGATTTGGACCCAAGTCTCCCAGGGCCTGTCCCAATACTTCTAAGCAGAAACCCACACTAGCTGACTTCAGAAAGGATGTGGTGGACAGAATGGAGCGGGGGCAGAGGAGAGCAAGGAGGATGATTGGGGGCCTGGAGTCTAAGCCCTGTGAGTAAAGGCTGAGGGACTTGGGAAGGTTCAGTCTGGAGGAGGAGGAGGAGGAGGAGGAGGAGGAGGAGGAGGAGATTGGATTTATACCCCGCCCTTCACTCAGAGCCTCAGAGCAGCTTACAAACTCCTTTCCTTTCCCCTCCCCACAACAGACACCCTATGAGGTAGGTGGGGCTGAGAGAGCTCTTTCCAGAACTGTCCTTGAGAGAACAGCTCTAACAGAAGTATGGCTTGCCCAAGGTCATCCAGTAGCTGCAAGTGGAGGAGTGGGGAATCAAACCTGGTTCTCCCGGATTAGAGTCTGCGCACTTAACCACTACTGGCTCACAGGGGGGCTGAGGGGGGACAGGATTGCTCTCTGGAAGTATCTGAAGGACTGTCACTTAGAGGAGGACAGGGAGCTGTTCCTGTTGGCAGCAGAGGAGAGGACCCGCAACAATGGGTTTAAATTAAAGGCAGGAAGGTACAGGCTGGATATTAGGGGGGAAATTACGGGGAGAGTAGTTCAACAGTGGAACTGACTGCCTAGTTGCAGGTTGATGCTGGTATAAAGAGGGCAACACACTTAGGCTTGACCTGAAACAAAGTGAATTTTTTGCGAGCATTCCCATTGAACATGTTCCTCTTGGCAGCAGAGGACAGCACTCGCAATAATGGGGTTAAATTACAGGCAGAAAGGTACTGGCTGGATATTGGATGGGGGGGGATTTACTGTAAGGAGTAGTTCAGCGGTGGAATGGGCTACATAGGGAGGGATGGTCTAGGCTGATCCTGCACTGTGCAGGGGGTTGGACTAGATGGCCTGTGCGGCCCCTCCCAGCTCTGTGATTCTAGATTACAGATGCAGCTTGGAGAAGCTCCGAAGCTGAAGTTATTTCAGTTGACCTTTATGTGATAGACATAATGTGTACAGGGACCTCACCCCTCTTTCCATGCAAATCATAGCTGGAGAACAAAACAAAGAAAGTGAAATGGACGGCCCTCTAGGTTCCCCTTTTCAATTACACAGAAAGCCCAAGCTCACACTGGAAACACGTTTTTATATCTCCCAGCTTCCTCCCAGCTTCCATATTAAAACCCATTTAAGGAACAAGAGAGAGTATATTTATTATCATTATTATTCCTAGAATGCCTGTATAAACTAGGCACTGTACGTAAAAGGGGGGGGGAGACACAGGCTCTGCCTTTGGGCTTTCAGGCTTAATAAGAAGAGACGCGCAAGGGAAGAGGAGTGGCGGGGAAAAGGCAGCGATGTGAGATCAGTTCTAGGAACTGTGAAGAGGCAAATACTTGATCAGTTCTTTTAAAATATCAGCGGGAGATGGACGATTAAAATGGGGGCAGCAAGACTGAGGCTTTAGAGTTATCAACCATGGGGAGACCGGGAGGTTGTTATCTGATTCTCAGTCACCTCAGATGCAGTTCTAGTCGCACCCTTCTCGAAACATTGAAGCCAATAAACACAGAAAGGGTAGACTGTGCTGAGGATGCTTGAAGTCTGCTTAATAGTAAAGCTGCTAAGCCTCCAGTATGGGGGATAACCCGCCCCCAGGTCCCATTGGCTGTAGGTAAGAAATTCAAGTTTTACCATAGAGTTTCCAGTGATTCCTAGCGCTACCCTTTGTCATTTCCTGGTAGCTCTAGGAATATCAGGAACTCTGCTGTAAGAAGTTCCTGTAAGTAGGGAGGTATCCAGTAGGGTGCCACAGGACTTTTCAGTACTGTTATAAATGACCTGGATGAGGTGGTGGAGGAAGTACTCATTAAATTGGGAGAAGACACCCATTGAAACAATAAAGTTTGTGTCTTAGGGAGGGAAGGAAACTGGGGGGTACAGGGGAAATTGACAAGGAGGGAACATGAGAACCAGCCCTGCTGGATCATACCAGTGGTCCATCTAGTCCAGCATTCTGTCTCACATAGTGGCCAGCCAGTTCCTCTGGAGGGCCAACAACAGGGCATAGAGGCCGAGGCCTTCTTCTGATGTTGCCTCCTGGCTCTGGGATTCAGAGGCTTAGTGCCTCTGAATGTGGAGGTCCCCCTCAGTCACCATGGCTAGTAGCCATTGAAAGACTTATCCTCCATGAATCTATCTAAGCCCCTGAGCATGGGCAGAATGAAATTTCGAAATCTGTAGATCCTCCCTTCCTGACTGCCCCCTCTTCAAATTTCAGAAGAATCTGAAGAAGTGAACAGCGACTCACAAAAGAAGAAGAAGAGAAGAGATTGGATTTATACCCCGCCCTTCACTGCCCAAAGGCATCTCAGAGCGGCTTACAAACACCTTTCCCTTCCCCTCCACATAACAGACACCCTGTGAGGTAGGTGGGGTTGAGACAACTCTTTCCGGAACTGTCCTTGAGAGAACAGCTCTGACAGAACTGTGAGGTAGGTGGGGCTGAGAGAGCTCTGACAGAAACTGCTCTTTTTCAAGGACAGCTGTGCCAGAGCATGTGACTGACCCAAGGTCACATCAGCAGGTGCAAGTGGAGGAGTGGGGAATCAAACCCGGTTCTCCCAGATTAGAGTTTTAACCACTACACCATTTAACCACTACACCAAACTGGCTCTCAAGCTCCTACCCTGCCACAAATCCGGTTAGTCTTTAAGGTGCTACTGAGCTCTTGCTCTTATTCCTGCGCAGTTACAGATGGGCAAGCCACCAGTCTTCCTGCCTCGGCTTCTTGGATGCAATAGGAGCGGGGCAGCGACATCGCTCCAGGGTTGCTCGACAAGATGAATTTGCCAAAAGCTGCAATGCGCTTCGGAGCCGTCGACGGGGGCCGCACAGCTGATTAATAATAATTATGTGCACATCCGCAATTTATTACAGTAGGTCAAGCTCTGGAGAAGTGAGTCAGCTTCTTTTGCTGAGAAACCGTAAACATTCCCTCGCCCGGCCCTTGCTTACTTGGAGCGTGTTAATGCTTTTCTTGGCCCTTGCCCCGGCCATCTGCATGGAGAGACTCTGTCTCCAAATAAACTCCCAAAATGAAAAGCTCCACATCTGTTATCTGAATCGATGGCCCCTCCCCTCCCCCTTGAAGAACCGGGTGCATTCTTTCTGGGAAGCTGCTATTCAGAAGGTGACGGGCTGATTCAGAGTCCCTCGAGATCAGCTTGCTGTAAGGCGATGGGAGAGTTTGTGCCAAACTTCTTGACATTTTCGGGAGTCGCTGTCCAGCTTTGCATTCCCTTTCCTCCAGAAGCTGGGCCACTGAATTATCCAGGGGCCTGTTTGTGGGGCCGCGGGGAGGGGAAGGGAGACGGCACCCACGGCGGACTGGCTGAGGGGGTGGCCCAGCACCAGAAGCAGGAAACTGGGGCTCTCCTGACCAGTGTTGGCCCTATCAGGAGGGTTTGGGGCCCCCTGGGGGCGGGAGCGCGGAGGTGATACTTAAGGGGCTGCACCATCTCACCCCCCCATTCCTCGGCTTCGGACGACATTTCCTTTCCTCCAGAAACCCTCCATGGTATGTTTTCCCCCCCACTGAACAAAGAAGAAATACTAGGCAGGACTAAAAAGCAAGCTGTGTTGATTTTAACCGACCACTTCCAAAGGTATTTGTCGCTGCCAGTGCTTACACTGTGGGTGCCATGTGGGAGGTCCTCGCAAAAGCACTGTGGCCGCTGCTCCATGGAGCTGATGCGTGTCGGAATCAGATAGCGGAAATGGGAAGAAGGGATGGCGGCAAGGCTAGGAGAGGATTGGCTAAGTGGTCCTTAGAAAGCACAGCTGGAACAATTAAATTGTGAAATCTGAAGCTGAGAGAGACGGTGGACGCAAATGTAGCCAGGTTTTCTTTCCCACATTTCCTGCTCTGAAAGTACATATGAAACTGCCATATAACCAGCAAGGCGATTGGTCTATACAGCTCAGTATGTCCACTCTTGCCCTGACCTGGATGGCCCAGGCTAGGCTGGTCTCCTCAGATCTTGGAAGCTAAGCAGAGTCGGCCCTGGTTAGTACTTGGATGGGAGACCACCGAGGAAGTCCAACATTGCTACAAAGAGGCCGGCAATGGCAAAACCACCTCTGTTTGTCTCTAGCCTTGAAAACCTTATGGGGTCACCATAAGTCCGATGCCACTAGACAGCACTTTCTAGCACCAAAGTCCACTTGGATTAGCAATAGCTTCCCAGGATCCCATGCAGAGAAAGTCCTTTCCCAACATCTGTCAAGTGAATTCCTTTAACCAGAGGTGCCTGGGATTGAACCTGGGACTCTCCGCATACAAAGTGTGTGGCATACCATTAAATCACAGTGCATCCTGATGGACAGGTTTAAGTTATGGACCTTGTGATGCAGTGGTGGTGGGTGTGCCCTGGAAGGTGGAAATCAATAGAAATTGGCAAGCAGCTATGCCCAGTGGCAATGGCGTCTGAGTGAGGATGGGATCTCTTTTCAGAGTGGAAACTCAACATTGCTATGGTTCGAATGGTGCAGAGAAGAAGAAATAGGCTACAGAAGCTGAACGTGCAAACAGCACTAAAATAATTTACAAACCAAGTTCAAGTAAAACTAAATTCCAGATACAAACAGGTGGATCTGACTTAAACTGGATCAGACTGTTGGTCCGGCAAGGTCAGTCTTCTCTACTCAGACTGGCGTGGGCTCACCAAGGTCTCAGGCAGAGGTCTTTCACATCACCTACTGTCTGATCCTTTTCACTGGAGATGCTGGGGATTGAACCTGGGACCTTCTGCATGCCAAGCAGAGGCTCATCCACTGAGCCACAGTTCAGTGTGGACTTTGCAACTGGTCAATTGTGTCATGTGTGCAGATACACTTTGTCCCAAAAGAGCTTTAATAAAGAATGATTAAAATGTAGAATTCCCTGCCAGAGGAAACAGGGGGATTAGATAGATTCATGGAAGATAATTTATCAATGGCTACTAGCTGTGGTGGTTGAGGGGAACTTCCACATTCAGAGGCATTAATCCTCTGAGTCCCAGTGCCAGGAGGCAACATCAGGAGAAGGCTTCAGCCTCTGTGTCCTGCTGTTGGCCATCCTGGCTGGCCACTGTGCGAGACAGGATGTGAGACTAGATGGACCACTGGTCTGATCCAGCAGGGCTCCTCTTAGGTCCTTTTCAAGGGAAGGCCTTGGCCTCTCTGCCCTATTGTTGGCCCTCCAGAGGAACTGGTGGTTGGCCACTTTGTGAGACAGGAGACTGGATTAGATGGACTGTTGGTGTCATCTGGCAGGGCTCTTATGTTTGTTTATTTTTTGGATTTTTATTCCCACCCTTCCCTTCCCTGTTCTTAAAGTTCACAAGTTTACCCAGAGTCTGACACAAAAGGAACAATTTGGGGGTTAGGGCCTGTGTCCCTCCACTGTCTTCCCCTTGCAGCCACCCACCCACTTCCCTACTTCCATCATCTCTGAATGGAGTAGATACACCTTTCTATAGCTTTCCCAGGCATCTTTAAACACAGCACAGCAAGCCACACTCGTCCAGTAGAGCTTCCTGAAGTCTCACAAGACTTTCCCTTGCATTAGCAGTTGTGCAAGAGCTCTTGCGGAACCAGACATTTTACTCTGGATCCAACCCTATGTGAGCACACCCTAGATCAGGAGTGTCAAACATGAGGCCCGGGGGCCAGATCAGGCCCCCAGAGGGTTTCCATCAGACCTGCAGTGGAATTAGCTGTCTCCTGCTTCCAGTTCTGCTATTGCTGCTGCATCATCACTGGCTTCGCCAGACTGCCTTAACCACTCAGCCATTTCATGTTTTAACCTGGGTCTCCTAGACTCAGAACTCTTGAGCATGAGATTTCTGTGGCGAATGTCAATAAATCAAAAGTAGGCTTGCAGCTTACAGAGCTAATGTTTTAAGCATTTATATAGTTTATATCTCCGCTCCCTGGCGTTACATTTTATGACACACATGTGGCCTAGCCCAACAAGGTCTCATTTATGTCAGATCCGGCCCTCATAACAAATGAGTTCGACACCTCTGCCCTAGATGTGTTCAAATGGTAGAAGTGTGGTATGGTAGATCGCCATCTGGATTGTAGGTTTTATGTCTGTAATTGTGTTTTAACTGTTTAGAACTGCTGGAATTATTGTTGTTCATTGTTGTTGTGACCTGCCCTGAGCCCTGCTGTACAAGGGGAGGGTGGGACAGAAATTCAAGGGAGTCGGTAAGCAAATAAATAAATAAATCCTATCAGTGTACAACTTGTATATAATAACTGTGCCCCCGCAAATGGCAACCCCCGCAAGTGGCGACCCCAGAGCTATGGGATTTTCAAGGAAAGAGATGAGCAAAGGTGGTTTGCCATTGCCTTCCTTTGCACAGCAACCCTGTCTTCCTCAGTGGTCTCCCATCTTAAGTATGAGCCACGGTCGACCCTGCTTAGCTTCAGAGCTCTGACAAGACACGGCTAGTCAGGGTGCTGCAGTCTGTATATGCACAGGGTCAAATATGACTGGTATACGCATAGTCAATGTACAGAGTCCATGAAATTGCTGAGTAGTCGGGATAAAAGGAAGTCCTTCTTCACCCAAAGAGTGATTAAGATATGGAATTCACTGCCACAGGAGGTGGTGGCAGCTACAAGCATGGACAGTTTCAAGAGGGAATTAGATAAACATATGGAGCAGAAGTCCATCAGTGGCTATTAGCCACAGGGTATAGATGGGACAAAAACGGTAGGGACCTAAAGGACAAAAACGGTAGGGACCTAACAGAAGCAGAAGAGATTAGGAAAAGATGGCAAGAATACACAGAAGAACTATACAAGAAGGACCTCAATGTCCTTGACAACCACGATGGTATAATCACTGACCTCGAGCCAGACATCCTGGAAAGCGAAGTTAAATGGGCCTTAGAAAGCATTACTAACAACAAAGCTAGTGGAGGTGATGGTATCCCAGCTGAGTTATTCAAAGGCTTAAAAGAAGATGCTGTTAAAGTGCTGCACTCAATTTGCCAACAAATTTGGAAAACACAACAGTGGCCACAGGATTGGAAAAGGTCAGTTTACATTCCAATCCCAAAGAAGGGCAACGTCAAAGAATGTTCAAACTATCGCACAATTGCACTCATTTCACACGCTAGCAAGGTCATGCTCAAAATTCTACAAGCTAGGCTCCAACAGTACGTGGATAGAGAACTGCCAGAAGTACAAGCTGGGTTTCGAAGAGGTAGAGGAACTAGAGATCAAATTGCCAACATTCGCTGGATTATGGAGAAAGCAAGAGAGTACCAGAAAAACATCTACTTCTGCTTCATTGACTATGCTAAAGCCTTTGATTGTGTGGATCACAATAAATTATGGCAGGTTCTTAAAGAGATGGGAGTACCAGACCACCTCACCTGTCTCCTGAGAAACCTGTATAAGGGTCAAGAAGCAACAGTTAGAACCGGATATGGAACAACTGATTGGTTTAGCATAGGAAAAGGAGTACGACAAGGATGTATATTGTCACCTTGCTTATTTAATTTATATGCAGAGTACATCATGCGAAATGCTGGCCTGGATGAATCACAAGCGGGAGTTAAGATTGCTGGGGAAAAGATCAATAACCTCAGATATGCAGACGATACCACTCTGATGGCAGAAAGTGAAGAGGACCTAAAGAGCCTCTTGCTCAGGGTGAAAGAGGAGAGTGCAAAAGTGGGCTTGAAGCTCAACATCAAAAAACTAAGATCATGGCATCTGGCCCCATCACTCCTTGGCAAATAGAAGGGGAAGTCGTAGAAGTAGTGACAGACTTCACGTTCCTAGGATCCCAGATCACTGCAGATGGTGACTGCAGCCATGAAATTAAAAGACGCCTGCTCCTTGGGAGGAAAGCGATGGCAAACCTAAACAGCATGATAAAAAGCAGAGACATCACCTTGCCAACAAAAGTCCGCATGGTCAAAGCAATGGTATTCCCCGTAGTAATGTATGGCTGCGAGAGTTGGACTATAAGGAAGGCTGAGCGCCAAAGAATAGATTCTTTTGAACTATGGTGCTGGAGAAGACTCTTGAGAGTCCCTTGGACTGCAAGGAGATCAAATCAGTCAATCCTAAAAGAAATCAACCCTGACTGTTCCCTTGAAGGCCAGATCCTGAAGCTGAAGCTCAGATACTTTGGCCACCAAATGAGAAGGGAGCATTCACTGGAGAAGACCCTGATGCTGGGAAAGATTGAAGGTCAAAGAAGAAGGGGACGGCAAAGGATGAGATGGTTAGACAGTGTCATCGATGCAACGAACATGAAATTGAGCAGACTTCAGCGGACAGCGGAAGACAGGAGGGCCTGGCGTAATCTGGTCCATGGGGTCGCGAAGAGTCGGACTCGACTGTGCGACTGAACAACAACAACAATAGATGGGAACTCTCAGTCTGGGGCAGGTGATGCACTCTATTCTTGCTGCTGGAGGGGGCAGCAGTGGGAGGGCTTCTAGTGTCCTGGCCCCACTGCTGGACCTCCTGATGGCACATGGTGTTTTTGGCCGCTGTGTGACAGAGTGTTGGACTGGATGGGCCATTGGCCTGATTCAACATTGGCTTCTCTTATGTTCTTATGTTCTTAGAGTCTATTGAACCCAAGTAGACTGGCGGAGGGATTTAACAACTTGTGATCATGTGCTACTGGCTCTACAGCAACAGGGACTGGCTGTGTTAAAAAAGGATCCCTGGCTCATCAGCACAAAACTTGTGCAGGGATAGCAAGGCTCACCTTTCCCCTATGTGCACTCAGCACAACTGCATGAAAATAAATTCAGGTGGTCAGCCGTGTTGGCCCGAAGCAACAGAACGAAGTTTGAGTCCAGTGGCCCCTTTAAGACCAACAAAGTTTAACATTGAATATAAGCTTTCGTGTCCATGCACACCTCCTCCTCATCAGATCTGACGAAGTGTGCATGCACACAAAAGCTTTATGCCCAGAATTAAGCTTTGTTGGTCTTAAAGGGGCCACTGGACTCAGACTTTGCACGAAAATACAGAAAGCCTGTGGTCTCCATTTGCCATTAATCATGGTTTGTTCTGGAGAAGACGAGTAGTCCATTATTTTGTTGCGGTTTCAGGGATTCCCCGTTAACAAATCATTGTGATAGGTCGTGGGAGCTTACCAAGTGGAGCCCGGCCAACGCCTGGGACAAGACCTAATATGCACACCTCCTCCTCATCAAATCTGTCGAAGTGGGCATGCACACAAAAGCTTATGCCCAGAATTAAGCTTTGTTGGTCTTAAAGGTGCCACTGGACTCAGACTTTGCACAAAAATACAGAAAGCCTTTGGTCTCCTTTTGCCATTAATCATGGTTTGTTTCGGAGAAGACAAGTAGTCCATTATTTTGTTGCGGTTTCAGGGATTCCCTGTTAACAAATCATTGTGATAGGTCGTGGGAGCTTACCAAATGGAGCTATACGGCAGGTCCAAACAATACTGGTTGTCACGTTCCTGGTTGTGATGTGATGTCTTGTGTGAATACTTGCCACACATGTTGATTGTTGCCAACATTAATCAGCAACGTGTAAAACTGTTTCCCCCCTCCCCCCGAACTCTGGAGCCTTATTTTATCCCATAAGCCATTTCAAGGTTTTTAAAGGAAGTTGTAGAAGTCAGTATTTTAGAAGGACAGATCGCTAGTCTCCATTTCTCGGGTGATTTGGAATCAGCATTTTATGGTGGAAGATACACAAAGCCTCATTCCCCATCAGCCTAATGCAACTCTTCAGAATACCATGGGATCAGAATATCACATAAAATCATCATGGAATGCTTGGGGTGGATTCCTGAAGGGACAGGCTACCAAATCAACATGACAAGCGTGTGGAGTGGCTCTGGAGAGCCATTACCACTCAGAGAAGACAATACTGAGCAAGGTGGACTAATGTTCTGACTCAATGGAAGGCAGCTTTCTATTTCCAAGGGGTTATTAGAGGAAGATCCCTGACTTGGATGGCTCAGAACTTGGAAACTAAGCAGGGTCAGCTCTGGTTCTTACTTGAGCGGGAGACCACCAAGGATGCCCAGGGTTGTCATGCAGAGGCAGGCACCGACAAACCACCTTTGAGCAGCTCTTGCCTTGAAACCCCTGTGATAGGTCACCATAGCAGTGACCTGAAGGCATTAAAATCGAGTAGGAAGGATCCTGTGAACCAGCCCTTCAGACACAGAATGCCAAATCCATGCGAGCTTTTATCTGCAGAGACTTATGCTGCTTCTGCCTCCTACCAACTGGGCCCTGGGTCCAGTGACTGTATAAACCAGGGCCTACATCTGAGATTTAGAATAAATCTTCCCACCGCCAGGGTTCTGTTGCTGAGGAAGCACAGATATTGCCCGAGACCTGAAACCAGCCTTCTCTGCCAATTGAATATTGTGCTGCCCTCATTTTAACTAGAAAAGGAAAGCTGCTTTGGAATAATGTGAACTGAACCTAGAGGAACACGAGCGGCCATCTGTCTTGTCATTTCCCCCCTAAGGTAATTCAGGTTGGATGGCTTTTCCTTTCTCTCTGTCCTGAGGTCCCATCTGGAGGGGAACCGACAGAGAGCTCAGTAGGAGCACCTGAGCGGCATTTCCTCCCTTCCCTGTACCCATCGGTCTTCCTCCGTTCAGCACTCAAAGCGAAAACACCCTCGATCATTTCATCTCTTTTGTCAGTTGTTGCCTTGCCTTGCCTTCTGCCTGCTAAATTATTTGGTTGCTCCGCATGAGCGTTTTAAATTCTAGACACCGGCTCCGGAAGCGAGAATGCAAAATTAAAGAGGGCTGGAAGGGTTCCCTGGCAAAAAAACAAAACAAAACAAAACAAAACAAAACCGGAGCAAAGAAGACAAGAAGCGGAACCGTCTTTCTTTCAACATCCAGATATAGCATCTTCTGAGGAGCAGAATATGAGAAGATCTCAGTCTTTGCATCTATGACTTTAATCTGTCTTCTTCGCAAAGAATCACCATATTCTAAACTACATATTTAAATCTTGCAGAATGGTGGGATCATGTTGAAACACTGAGGGGGGGAATATCTATCCTGTTGGCGGCAGAGGATAGGGTTCTCAGTAATGGGTTTACATAAGTTATTGCACTCTGGAACGTCTTAAAGTTTTTTTATTCTGTATGACTATTTCTTACTTTGCTCTTTATGAAGGCGGACATGGGGGAGTTTTCAATTTTTGTATTTTTCAGTTCAAATAGTCGATTAGATGAACATATTCAATGAACTTTAACTGTAACTTTGAGCTAATAAGCTGATTCTATAAGAATTATGTCTGACCACCATCTCGTGGGTTTTAGTGGGTTTTCTTTACTTTCACCATTACTTTGTAGTTCCCTCCCCTTTTTTTGTTGTCGTTTATAGAAAAAGCAATTAAAAAATCCCCTTCCGGGGGGCAAAAATAAATAAAATAATGGGTTTACATTAAGGGTGGGAAGGTACCGGCTGGATCTCAGGAAAAACTTTTTAACAGTCAGAGTTGTGCAAGAGTGGAATTGGCTGCCCAGGGAGGTGGTGAGTTCCCCCTCCCTGGCAGTCCTTAAGCAGTGGCTGGACAAACCCTTTTCAGGGATGCTCTAGGCTGATCCTGCATTGAGCAGGGGGCGGGACTAGATGACCTGCATGACCCCTTCCAACTCTGTGATTCTGTGACCAGGGAACCAACTGATCCCTGTTCCTGTCAGCGAGTGGCGGATGATTCTAAAGCTGGTATCAGAAACACTGCGGCGAAAAACGAAACATGCAAGTCCGGAAGGAAAACGTCTTTGTGTGCCGTGACCCCTATTGCCTCAAAAGCGAAGCGTGACGGTTCGTATCCCTGGCTGATTTTCGGCTGGGTTGTTTTTTTTTGTTTCTGAATCCTATCGAAACAAAAACTCGGCAGTATCCTCTGGTGATCTGTCCGCAGACCAGCTCTGTACTCTGAAAAAGTGTCTTCTTGTATCCGTTTAAAAACTGCAGCTTTTCCTTCCCGCCGACTGTCCCACGGTTCCTCCACTGTGCAGTGAAATTTAATAGAAGATCTCAGTTCACCCGTATCTGTTACTAGTAAAGTCCGCATCAGTATGAGCAGGTATGTTGGAAGCAGCTTTTTTTAATATTAGAAGGAGGTTTTTAAACAGAGGCTGGATGGCCATTGGACAGCAATGCAGATCCTGTGAACACAAGCAGATCATGAGAGGGAGGGCAGGAAGGGTTTCATCAGTGCTTAGTTCTCGTGGCCCTTTCTTACACGCCCAGGGAAATGCCGATCACCACTTTGGGGTCAGGAAGCAATTGTTCTCCAGGCCAATTTGGCCAGGAATCATGGAGGTTTATTACCATCTTCTGGGCATGGAACAGGGGTCACTGGAGGTGGGTGGGGGGAGGTATTTGCAAATTTCCTGCCTTGTGCAGGGTTTTGGACTAGATGACCCTGGAGGTCCCTTCCAACTCTATGATTCTATGACCCTTGGCAATGCTGGAGTGCATCTTGTGCCGTTACTCTGCACCCGTATCCCTTGTGAGATTCCTCTTGGTAGCAGCTATCCATGCCATGTAAGGCATGTGGTAGTGTTTCCCAACCTGTGGGTCAGGACCCAAAAGTGGGTTATGAAGCCTCTGGAAGTGGGTCATGTTATGGGCCTCCCTGATGGCCACTTCTGCCCTTCGCACCATTCTTTCTCTCCTTCTCCTCCTTGTCACCATCACGTATTCTTGTCCGGCAACTAGTAACTTTATGGTAGTAGCTGGAAGGAGGGGGAAAGGGAATGCCACTGGCTTGGGGGCCACAACTCGAAGGTCACAGCCACAAAGATGGTAACAGAAAGAAAAACCACAAGGAAAGCTGCAATAACGTGCACTTACATAATTACAAAAATAGGTATATATTCATTCACACCAAGTGAAAAAATACAAAAATTTACAGTATTTTGAAATAATCAGAACAATTCATTTCATTAGACAGTGTAACAGGTGAGTAAAACCATAATGGTATGAGTTGTTGACAAAAATCTCTGGAGTTCAAATTCTGTTTTGAAGAGACTTCCTCTGAACGTCATCAAACTTTTTGAGTGGCAACAAACAAGATGTTTTCTTTGGTTTCCAATAAGTATTCATTCCAATCTGATGATATCCTGATCCATGATCTACAAAAATATACTTAGACGGGCATATTCTCTAGCAACATTAACACAGGCTCTTTAACTTAGAAGTTACATTTTTCTAAAACCATGCCATTACCTTGATGTCTTTGTTCAGGCCAGTGGCCCTCCACATGGCAAGTGCAGCCTTTGGCAGGAGCCTAGTTGTGAGAACTCCTTCTCCCAAATGGAATTTGTCATGACTCACCATTCTGCCCAGTCAGTCTAATGTCTTAGCCAGCCAATGGTGGGTCTGACGACGACTCAGAAGAAGAGAGGAATGCCTTGACTCACTAATGGAGGAAATTCCTGGGTGGCTGACGCAGACCCTACCAAAAGTTTACAACCAGAACTGTCAATAAGCACAGGCCCTCCCCAAAATTTACAGCCGGAGCCATCGACAAGCACATGTTTCCCAGGAATTACAACCCAACTCTGAGGAGGAGGAGGAGAAGATCTCCCCACCTTCACTGCTAGAGTGTTGAAGGACTGTCCACCAAATCTGGACATTAGGGGCCTTTTCTATGACTTGCTGACACTGGGCTTTTGGCTTCAGTCATGATACACAACAGAATCAGCAAGAGACCTCCCCTCTGTGTTCCAAGGTATCTCCATTTCTTCTTATGTTCGTTTTCCTACCCCTCTGTGGTTCAAAGAAGCCATTCCTGAAATCTGGCATCTTAAACATCCCAAATCTTTGTCTGCTTCTAGTTTTGTCCCCTGCAGCACTCACTGGTAACTCAGAAGCAGGTATACATCTGATCCTTTCATAAGAGTTGTCCTGTTTAGAGCTGTCGGATTTGGAGAAGGGGGGATACAGTACATCAAATTAGCGCTCCTGTAATCATTAAAACTTCACAAGTCTCCCACTGAGCCTTAAAGATAAGTAATTAGGTGATTATCCTATCACGCTTCTTGATGCTTGGAGCCCCCCCTACTCCCCACACTACCACACTAGTTTAGCTTAGTCACCTGCAGCCATCTTAGAGCGAAGGCACCCTCAAAACACTGTCAAGATTCTGGCTAAGACTAAGGGTGGCTTTGGAAGCTGTCCAGAAGGAATGAGGGTGGAAGACTGAGTGATTCATGCTCACAGGTATTTTCTTCGGGGAGAAGAGACGAACATTCTGTCTCTGCATCAGGAAAACACCGAACTCACTCAATGCTTGGGCAAAACCCAAAAACACAGAAGAAGAAGAAGAAAATCCTCCCCTGCAGTTTCTCAAGAGGTCTTCAAATCAGGAAGCTCACCTAGATATGTGCCATGCCAAATGTCACGTGTGCAAAATGAGAATTCTCTCATACCACCTGTGACCTTCTTTGGTTTCCTGTGCTCATTGAATATTCTGGTAGTGCCGACACACCAGTTCCTTTGCCAATGTTGTGGTCCTGTCCTCAGTGGCAGTCCTGACTTCAGTGGTGCAGTTTGGTATTTTAAATTCTCAATTCAATGGTTTTACTACATGAGCCCCTATATAGATGGTCATGTATTTAGATGGAGCAGAGGTCCAGCAGTGGCTATTAGATACAAGGTATAGATAGGAACTTTCGGTGCTTGGGTGGGGGGGGTCAACAGTGGGAGGGCTTCTAGTGTCCTGGCCCCTCTGGTGGACCTCCTGATGGCACCTGGTATTTTTGGCCACTGTGTGACAGAGTTTTGGACTAGATGGGCCATTGGCCTGATCCAGCGTTGGCTTCCCTTATGCTATGTTCTTATGTATACACCAGCTCCACAAAGGGTTCTTCCAAGTCTTATTTTCATCACTTGTATGTCTCTATTGCTTTGGGTTCCTACCCCCTTTTCCATACATTGTTTTGCTCCCTCTAGCTATCAGTTCTCTATTACATTGCTGTATGTCCAGCTTATTTCCCTGTGGATTTAAACTGCAGGTTTTTATGCCGGACATGTTGTTGTTCAGTCGCATAGTCGAGTCCAACTCTTCGCAACCCCATGGACCACATTATGCCAGGCTCTTCTGTCTTCCGTAGTGCTCTGGAGTTTGCTTAATTTCATGTTCATTGCCTCGATAACACTGTCTAACCATCTCATCCTTTGCTGTCCCCTTCTTCTTTGACCTTCAGTCTTTCCCAGCATCAAGGTCTTCTCCAGTGAGTGCTCCCTTCTCATTTGGTGGCCAAAGTATTTGAGATTCAGCTTCAGTCTCTGGCCTTCCAGGGAACAGTCAGGTCTGAGTTCTTCTAGAATTGACTGATTTGATCTCCTTGCAGTCCAAGGGACTCTCAAGAGAAGGAAATGGCAACCCACTCCAGTATCTTTGCCAAGAAAACCCCATGGACAGTAACAAAATGCCGGACATACACTGATGTAATATCAAATCAATCACTAGAGGGAGCAAAACACATGCAGAAAAGGGGGGGGACAAAGCAATAGGAACACAGAAGTGACAAAAATGAGAGTGTGGAAGTGTCCAAAGAAAGGTCACATGCTGTAAAACCAGACTGGATGCCTGTTTACTTAGAAGTAAATCTCCCTGTGCTCAAAAAAGGCTTGCTAGCTGGCCTGCATTTAGAACCAGCCTGCTGAGCCCATGAACTAGGCATTTGGATTTCAGCTGGGTAGCCGTGTTGGTCTGAAGCCATAGAACAAAGTTTGAGTCCAGTGGCACCTCTAAGACCAACAAAGTTTAATTGTGGGTGAAGAATTCTGGGTGAAGGATTTGTGAAGAAAGCTTCTACCCAGAATTAAAGCTTTGTTGGTCTTAAAGGTGCCACGGGACTCAAACTTTATTATCTTGAAAAATCGATACTTCTCCCCCGACCTGGATAGCCCAGGCAAGCCTGATCTCATCCGATCTCGGAAGCTAAGCAGGGCCGACCCTGGAAAGTATTTGGACGGGAGTCCTCCAAAGAATACCAGGGCAGGGAGACAGAGGCAGGCTATCAAGCCACTTCTCTGAAAGTCCTCCATGCCCCAGTAGGAGTCGCCAGAAGTCACCATGACTCTCACTCTCAATGACTGTGCTGTGGAACAGATGGT
Organism: Gekko gecko; assembly: GCA_029375565.1. NCBI lineage: Eukaryota > Metazoa > Chordata > Lepidosauria > Squamata > Gekkonidae > Gekko > Gekko gecko. Next base: position 15,126,827 of record JAPDNY010000004.1, read on the forward strand.
CACAGATCCTACCAGGGGAGAGGCGATCCTGGATTTGGTCCTAAGTAACACCCAAGACCTGGTGAGAGATGTAAAAGTGATGGCACCACTTGGAAACAGTGACCATAATGTCATTGAGTTTAACATTTGTACAGATAGGGAGTTGCCCAAAAAGACTGACGCAACCACTTTTAACTTTAAAAGGGGTAACTTCTCTGGTATGAGGGGACATGTGAGGAAGAAATTGAAAGGAAGAGTGGAGAAGGTCAAAACCATTGGGGAAGCTTGGAGACTATTTAAAAAGACAATCCTAGAAGCTCAGAAAAAATATATACCGCAGGTTAGGAAAGGTACAAATAGGTATAGAAAAAAGCCTGCATGGTTAACAAATAAAGTAATGGAAGCTGTAAAAGGTAAGAAGGATTCCTTTAAGCGGTGGAAAGCTAGTCTTAGTGAGGTTGATAAAAGGGAACACAGACTATGGCAAATAAAATGCAAGTCTGTGATCAGGCAAGCAAAAAGGGAATATGAGGAGCATATCGCAAAAAACATAAAGACCAACAATAAAACTTTCTTCAAATACATTAGAAGTAGGAAGCCAGCCAGGGAGGCAGTGGGGCCCTTGGATGACCAAGGGGTAAAAGGAGTAGTGAAGGATGATAGGGAAATGGCTGAGAAGCTGAATGCATTTTTTGCCTCTGTCTTCACTGTGGAAGAGGAGAAGTGTTTGCCCACTCCAGAAGCACTGATTTCGGGAGGGGTTTGAAAGACCTGAATCAGATTGCGGTGACAAGAGAGGAAGTCCTCCGACTGATGGACAATTTAAAAACTAATAAATCACCAGGCCCGGATGGCATTCATCCGAGAGTTCTGAAAGAACTCAAATGTGAACTTGTGGATCTCCTGACAAAAATATGTAATCTTTCTTTAAAATCTGCCTCCATTCCTGATGACTGGAAGGTAGCTAATGTCACTCCCATCTTTAAAAAGGGCTCCAGGGGAGATCCAGGAAATTACAGGCCGGTCAGTCTGACATCGATACCGGGTAAGTTGGTGGAAACTGTTATTAAGGAAAGAATTAGTAGGCACATTGATGAACAAAAACTATTGAGGCAGACTCAGCATGGGTTCTGTAAGGGAAGATCTTGTCTCACTAACCTGTTAGTGTTTTTTGAGGGAGTGAACAAACATGTGGACAAGGGGGACCCAATAGATATTATTTACCTTGACTTCCGGAAAGCTTTTGATACAGTACCTCATCAAAGGCTCCTAAGTAAGCTCAATAGTCATGGGATAAAAGGACAAGTCCTCTTGTGGATCAAAAACTGGCTTATAAATAGGAAACAGAGAGTGAGTATAAATGGGAAACTTTCTCAGTGGAGGGTGGTAAGCAGTGGGGTACCACAGGGATCAGTACTCGGTCCCATGCTTTTTAACTTGTTTATTAACGATTTGGAATTGGGAGTAAGCAGTGATGTGGCTAAATTTGCAGATGACACGAAGTTGTTCAGGGTGGTGAAAACCAGGGAGGATTGTGAGGCACTCCAAAGGGATCTGTTGAGGATGGGTGAGTGGGCGTCAACGTGGCAAATGGGGTTCAATGTGGCCAAGTGCAAGGTGATGCACATTGGAGCCAAAAATCCTAAATATAAATACACGTTGATGGGGTCTGATCTGGCAGAGACTGACCAAGAGAGAGATCTTGGAGTCGTAGTGGATAACTCGCTGAAAATGTCTACACAATGTGTAGCTGCAATAAAGAAGGCCAACGCTATGCTGGGGATTATTAGGAAGGGAATTGATAACAAATCAGCCAGTATCATCATGCCCCTGTATAAATCATTGGTGCGACCTCATTTGGAATACTGTGTACAGTTCTGGTCACCACATCTCAAAAAGGATATTATAGCATTGGAAAAAGTGCAGAGAAGGGCAACTAGAATGATAAAAGGGTTGGAACACCTTCCCTATGAAGAAAGGTTAAAATGCTTGGGGCTCTTTAGCTTGGAGAAACGACGGCTGAGGGGTGACATGATCGAGGTTTATAAGATTATGAATGGGATTGAGCAGGTTGAGAAAGAAGTACTTTTCTCCCTTTCTCACAATACAAGAACTCGTGGGCACTCTATGAAATTGCTGAGCAGTCGGGTTAGAACAGATAAAAGGAAATACTTCTTCACCCAAAGAGTGATTAACATATGGAATTCACTGCCACAGGAGGTCGTGGCAGCTGCAAGCATGGACAGTTTCAAGAGGAAATTAGATAAACATATGGAGCAGAAGTCCACCAGTGGCTATTAGCCACAGGGTATAGAATGAGAACTCTCAGTCTGGGGCAGGTGATGCACTCTATTCTTGGTGCTGGGGGGGGCAGCAGTGGGAGGGCTTCTGGTGCCCTGGCCCCACTGCTGGACCTCCTGATGGCACCTGGTATATTTTGGCCGCTGTGTGACAGAGTGTTGGACTAGATGGGCCATTGGCCTGATTCAACATTGGCTTCTCTTATGTTCTTATGTTCTTATGACTTCCAGGCACAGGTACACACACACACACAAATACCAAAAAAGAAAAATTGTTACTTCTTATGGGGAAAATTATATAAAATAGTAATTGGTTCATTTCTCTTAAATACGGGGATTTTTGTTTAATCAACAAGCTTGCAACATTCGATCTAGCCTTCTTCATAGACCTTACTATCAAGGAGAGATGGGTACACCAGCCTAGCTTGGCCACATGTGAAAATACCTTCTGCATGAAGTTTCCCAAGCATTGTTTTCAAGTGCAATGCCGTCGAGGCAAATGATACATCTGTACAGAGTGCCACATTCACTTCAACGCAGCAGCTTGGGAACGTATTAACTGTGCGGACTGGCTTTATTTGCATTCCTTCCAGTTATGGCCCATGCCACCTCTCAAATGTAATTTAGTTGTGATGTGATGTTACTCTGACCTCCCTTGTGCACCGTTATAGCCTTGATGGATGAGGTCATTAATGAAGTCAGATCTCCGTAAGCTTCAGAAATGGATACGTTAGGCTTAGGACGATATATTATGCACCTGGAATCTATTCTCCGCTCAGCAACAGGAAGCATTTTAATGGTACCGGCGTATTTATGGCATTTTTTTTATGGTTCGCACTTAAGATCTTGTAAGTCGAAGTACTGAATTTAAGACACGGCTCTCCAACACCATTTGGGAAAAGGCTTCATTCAACAGTTAGCTACTGGGAGCAAAGATACTCTCAGCCATATCCAGAACTCTCTGCCACCTGCAAAGTTTCTACGATCAGGTTTGCCAAAGCAGAAAGGCTTTTAGTAGAGGACTGCAATGGGAGGTTAAGACTGGCACCCTTCCTCTCCCCTCTATGGACCCACGTTCCCTTCCCCACCCTGCCATGAGGGACAGCAGTGCGGCCAGTAAAGGGATGATCATACTATTCTTTTGGACCAGTTTTAAATTATTGATTCATCCTCGGCAAATTTAATTATATCTATTGATGGCATTTTAAATGTTTCATAAGGCTGTAAATCGCCCAGAGCCTGCTTGCAGGGTGGGGTGGGCCATTCATAAAGTTAATGAAATAAATCATTATAAATAAATGAATAAACTCCCAGGTGGCACCTGGAGCTCTGCCATTACAGTGGATCTCCAGATGACTAAAATCAGTTCCCCTGGAGAAAACGACTGCATTGGAGGATGGACTCTGGGGGACTGAACCCTGCTGAGGCCTCTCCCCTTCCCAAACCCCGCCCTCCCCAGACTCCGCCCTCCAAATCTCCAGGTATTTCTCAACCAAGAGCGGGCGACTCTGTTCTATACCAACAGGGTGCCGATGCGGTGTAGTAGTTAGAGTGTCAAATGAGGATCTGGAAGACCTTGTTTTGAATCCCCACTCTGCCATAGAAGCTCACTGGGGGACCGTGAGTCAGGATTTCTCTCTCTCTCAATGCATCCTATCTCTTAGGGCTGTTGTTGTGAGAATAAAATGGAGGAGGTGAGAGCCATATCAGAAGAAGAAGAGGAGGGGGGGAGGGGATTGGATTTATACCCCACCCTTCACACGGGAGTCTCAGAGTGGCTTACAAACTCCTTTCCCTTCCCCTCCCCACAACAGACACCCTGTGAGGTAGATGAGGCTCAGAGAGCTCTGACAGAAATGGCTCTTTCAAGAACAGCTCTGGCAGAACTATGGCTTGCCCAAGGTCATCCAGCAGCTGCAAGTGGAGGAGTGGGGAATCAAACCCGGTTCTCCCAGATTAGAGTCTGTGCACTTAACCAGTACAGCAAACCACTACCCAGAAAACTAACAGATAGGGAATCTGGGGCAAGGGATGCTCTGTATTCTTGGTGCTTGGAAGGGGGGTCAACAGTGGGAGGGCTTCTAGTGTCCTGGCCCCACTGCTGGACCTCCTGATGGCACCTGGTATTTTTGGCCACTGTGTGACAGAGTGTTGGACTGGATGGGCCATTGGCCTGATCCAACATTGGCTTCTCTTATGTTCTTATGTGCTTAACACCAAATTGCATTTACAAAGAGATGTGTAATCTGTGACTTGATGGTGGTTTCCACCAGCAGCGCCAGCCAATTTCTGTCAGAATGGAACTATTACTCTCCAGTCCCACATCCCACTACTCAACAGCTGCCTCTTATCATCGCTGAGGTCATTGTGGCAGGAGATCTCCCGGAATTACAACTGGACTCCAGACAACAGAGATCTGTTCACCTGGAGAAAATGTCTGCTTTGGAGGGTGGACTGTGTGGCATCATATCCTGCTAAGGTCCCACCTCCCTCCAAACCCCACCCTCCCCAGGCTTAAACCCCCCCCCCGCAAAAAGAATCTCCAGCTCTTTCCCAGCCCAGACTTGGCAGCCCTTGATGTTACCCTCACCCTTTGAAGTAGCCTGGCTGATGCCCAATAAGCAGAGGACGTTTCTACTCTTCATGCCCATTTAATGTGCGGAAACTCGGCTGGGCAGAGAAATGAATACTTGCAGCATAGTCGCAGGGATGGTATTTTACATTTTAACCCTGCACTTCCAATGACTCCCTGCCAGGCTTCTCACAACAATTTTATATTTTAGCCAACATACAAAATCACTCCCGCAGAAAGCTCCTGGCAATTTAAAACATGGAATAACACAATAAACGATTTCTTTTTAATTATGCAAGATTAAATTGATTTTAAAATTGCAATAACCTAGTAAAACAAGCAGGACGTCATGAAAGGAAATAAATACCAGGACATTGCACCCGACTAATGAGAAAGCTGTCAGAAGCGGCCAATTGACCCCTAGGGCACTAGCAGAGCTCTGGGGGCTTGGCTCTGATTGTTTCTGGCCACCAGGGCAGCAGCCCATTGGGAGTGTTCCCCGTAAGTCACGTGGCTGGTCTGCCCCTGCTCTCAGCCGGCTTCTGTTTAGGGCAGGGGTGTCGAACTCATTTGTTATGAGGGCCGGACCTGTCATAAATGAGACCTTGTTGGGCCGGGCCACGTGTGTGTCATGAAACGCAATGCCAGGTAGCGGAGATATAAACTTTATAAAGGACACAAACGGGGTGTTTTTTTTTTCTTAAAATAAAAACATGCTTAAAACATCAGCACTCTTGCAATATTTTGTTTATTTAACAGTGTCTGATAATGGACACCTCTTGCTCTGAATTATTGCCTCAAAATGTCTGTGCTGTTGCAGTCTTGAGTCTGCTGTTCAGGTGTGTATCTGTAAGCTGCAAACCTACAATGACACAGCAGCAGCAGAACTGGAAGAAGCAGCAGAAGACAGCCAATTCCACTGTGGGCCTGATAGAAGCCCTCCAGGGGCCTGATCCGGCCCCCAGGCCACATGTTTGGAACCCCTGGTTTAGGGGAAGGGCAGCGGCTCAGTGGCTGAACACCTGCTCTGGAATGTAGGGAATCGCAGACACAAACCTGGGTTGCTCACGACTGAAAGGCATACAATCAACAAGCCGGGTTCCATATGATGCACAGGGACGTGACTGCCCATGAAGCTGCCTTGTACTGAATCAGACCCCTGGTCCGTCAAGAGCAGTTCTGCCTCCTGCTAAAAGAGCAGCAGCAACGCCAGATGTAGCAACAGGAAGAGCGATCATCTTTTGTTGGAGAGCCCACCGCAAGACTAGTTTTGTAACAAATGCCACCCTCCTTTTTCCTCTCCAGAGCAGCTGACACCTTTCCCCTGTCCTCCATTTCATCCTCCCAGAGACAACCCTGTGATGCTGAAGACACACGAAGCCACCTTCTGCTGAATGAAGACCCTTGCTCCATCCGAGTGAGCATCTACACAGACTGGCAGCGGATCTCCAGGGTCTCAGGCAGGGAGCTTTCTCACTACCTTCCGCCTGGTCCTTTTTGGCTGGGGATGCCAGGGATCATACCTCTGACTTTCTGTGTGCCAAGCAGAGGTTCTTCCAATGAGCCGCCGCCCTTCCAGATCTCCTAGAGTAAAAAGGGGAGCCCAAAAGGCCCTCCCGTAGGCGGGGGAGTGAAATGGTATAGCCCAATCTGGTCAGATCGTGGAGGCTAAGCAGAATCGGTGCTTGGACGGGAGACCCCCAAGGAAGGCTCTGCAGGGTGAGGCCACGGCAAAGCACCTCTTCTTCGCACTGGCCTTGAAAGCCCCTGGCTGGGGTCATCGTAAGTCAGATGTGACTAGAGAGCCAGGGCCGTGTAGTGGTTAGGAGTGTCTGACCAGTGTGACCCAGGTTCAGATCTCCCACTTGTGCTATGGACGCTGGCTGGGTGACCTTGGGCCTGTCACACTCTCTCAGCCTAGCCCACCTCACAAGGTTGTTGTGAGGATAAAAAGGAAGGAGAGGAGGACAGTGTAAGCTGCTTTGGGTCCCCATTGGGGGAGAAAGGCAGGGTACAGATGAATTAAATAAATTGACGGCACATAGCATGCACACACAGAGGCACTCACCCCTCATTTTTAGACCCAAAGAATGGTCACCAAATGGCCGGTTGGTGGCGGGGGAAGCAGCATGGATCAGACCCTGAGTCTCTCAAAGAAATCATTGGAACAAAATTTGAATCCAGTGGTACCTTTAAGACCAGCAAAGTTTTATTCCAGGTCTACGCTTTCATGTGCATGCACACTTCTTCAGATACAGTGAAATCGAATTTCCTCAACCATTACATATAGGTAGAGAGAGGGTGGGGGGTGGTTGCCAGGAAGAAGAAGAGAGAAGAGAAAGAAGAGACCGGATTTATACCCTGCCTTTCACTCAGAGCAGCTTACAAACTTCTTTCCCTTCCCCTCCCCTCCCCACAACAGACACCCTGTGAGGTAGGTGGGGCTGAGAGAGCTCTGACAGAAACTGCTTTTTCAAGAACAGCTCTGACAAAACTATGGCTTGCCCAAGGTTATCCAGCAGCTGCAAGTGGAGGAGTGGGGAATCGAACCCAGATCTCCCAGATTAGAGTCCACGCACTTAACCACTACACCAAACTGGAAGGGCTAGTTAGAGTCATAGCTGAGATTGGATGAAGAAGGAGAAGGAGAAGGAGGAGGAGAAGGGATTGGATTGGATTGGATTTATACCCCACCCTTCACTTGGAGTCTCAGAGCGGCTTACAAACTCCTTTCCCTTCCCCTCCCCACAACAGACACCCTGTGAGGTAGTTGGGGCTGAGAGAACTCTGACAGAAACTGCTCTTTTTCGATGACAGCTGTGCCAGAGCTTGTGACTGATCCAAGGTCACATCAGCAGATGCAAGTGGAGGAGTGGGGAATCAAACCCGGTTCTCTCAGATTAGAGTCCGCACACTTAACCACTACGCCAAACTGGCTTAAGGTGGTTGGTAAGATCTATGAATAGCAATAAATTAGCATACAAATTACAAGAGTTAATAAACAGATGTGAGAACTAAGTTTGGGTCCAGTGGCACCTCCAAAACTAACAAAGTTCAATTCTGGGTATAAGCGAGAACTGAGAGACTTGGCATCTGTAGATGAGCATGCCTTCAGATACATTGAAACAGGTTTCCTCAAATACTACATATAGGTAGAGAAGGAGGGGGTTATTTGCCAGGAAGGGCTAATTAGAGTCAAGATGCATAAGCAACTGAGCAATAAATACAGCTAAGATTGGAATAACACATTTGGTAAGACTGTGAATAGCAGCAAATTGGCATACATATAATAAAAGAGTTAATAACAGAGGTGAGTGTCCAGTGGCAGCTTTAAGACCCAACAAAGTTTAATTCTGGGTATAAGTGAGAACTAAGTGACTTAGCATGTGTAGTGGGATAAGAACCCGATCTCACTGTTAAGCCCTGGGGGTTCCATTGTCCTGAGTGTTGTAATAACTTCTAACTCAGCACTCTCCCATTCCAGTCTGTTTCTGAAATTCCTTTGCAATAAAACAGCTACTTTGAGGTCCCCCACTGAGTGCCCTGCAAGGCTGAAATGTTCTCCTGCAGGTTTCTCAGTTTTGTGATTCTTGATGTCAGATTTGTGTCCATTTATCCTTTGGCATAGGGTATGACCCATTTGTCCTATGTAGAGAACTGAAGGGCATTGTGGCATTTAATGGCACATACAATGTTAGCATTGGTTAGTTAAAATTGGTTAAACTGTAAAGTGAGACGCCCTTTTGCAAGGAAGTCCATCTGAAAAGCAAAGCCCTTGATTAGCTGAGGTCATGCCAGGTGCTAGCCTCAAGAAGTGGTTTGTGTTTAAGACAACAGATGACAAATATTACAGGAGACTTGGGGGATTCTTATGCAAGTGTCTCACATATACAAGAAAGCAATCTAGTCTCCTTCCTGAGTTAATTATAGGGGCAAAAACTCATCACCCGAGTCCCTGCCTCTCTGTAAGCAAATAGTCAGCCAATCCATATACAAAAGAACCGCCTCAGGAAAGCTCAGCATGTTCATAGCCTGGGGAACTCCTACAAGATAATTACTCAGCCCTATCCCACCTTCCTGAGTAGATATAAATTACCTGCCTAGCATTTTTCATCTCTCCTTGACACAGAGAGTACTCCGTCTTTCTGTGTTATATCTCTGAGGATACCAGTCACAGCTACTGGTGAAACTTCAGGTCCTACAATGCCAAGACCATGGCCAAACAACCCGGAAAATCTACAACAGCTAACTCAGTCATTGTTTTTCAGTTAATCAACTCATAACAATCTCAGGTCACAACTTGGTCCCACATATTAGCAAAGGAAATATGTTTCTTGAAGCCCCAAACTAGCAAGTTAATTATCTGCTGCAAACCATCACAGGGCTTCCGAAAACAAAGGGAAACCAGGTATGTAAGGGCTGGAACTTTAACCACAAGACGTGTCCGGTTTCTCCTCCAGACTGACCTCCACTGCCAGTCCAGCAGGAGGACCACAGAACAAGGCCAAGTTATGATTTAATACCTCTCCGTCTCTTTCCCTTCCCTTCTGCACTCTCTCGCTCTCCCTTCTCTGCTACTGCATTCATTGCACAAAATTTCTACCAGCTCTCTGCAAACACTGTCCCCATACACCATTCTGCTCCAGCTTCCCTCCTTCGCTCCTCCCAGCTCACCACCAGATCTCCCCACACACACTGTGTACAGCTCTGGTCACCGCACCTCGAAAAAGGTATTACAGCTTTGGAAAAGGTGCAACTAAAGGGCAACTGAAATCATTAAAGGGATGGAACACCTTCCCTATGAATAAAGGTTAGAGAGGTTAGGGCTTTTTAGGGTGGAGAAATGACAACTGGTGGGGGGAGTGACATGATAGAGGCATAGATAGGAACTCTCAGGCTGGGGCAAGGGATGCTCTGTATTCTTGGGGGGGAAACAGTGGGAGGGCTTCTACTGTCCTGGCCCCACTGCAGGACCTCCTGATGGCACCTGGTATTTCTGGCCACTGTGTGACAGAGTGTTGGACAGGATGGGCCATTGGCCTGATCCAAAATTGGCTGCTTTTATGTTCTTATGTACAAAATTATGTATTGGATAAGAGAGGTAGAGAAAGAAGTACTTTTCTCCCTTTCCCACAAACTCAAGAACTCTTGGGCACTCCATGAAATGAATGAACAGCAGGTTTACAACAGATAAAAGGAAGACCTTCTTCACTCACTGAGTCATTAACAGGTGGGATTCACTGCCTCAGGAAGGGGTGGCGGCTACAAGCATAGGGGGGATTGGATGAACATATGGGGCAGAGGTCCACCAGTGGTTGAGATAAAGGGACTCCACCCATGTCGGAAGAAGGGAGCCCAACGAATTTAGAGTCCAATGGCACCTTTAAGACCAACAAAGGTTTATTCAAGGTATGAGCTTTCGTGTGCACGCACACTTTATTGAAGGGAGCGTTGACTCTCATGCATGAAGGCTGCACACATGAAGCTGCCTTATAGAGAACCGGACCTTCAGCCCATCAAAGTCAGTCTTGTCTGCTCAGGCTGGCAGCAGCTCTCCAGGATCCCAGGGGGAGGTCTTTCACACCACCTACTACCTGATCCTTGAATTACAGGTGCTGGGGACTGAATCTGGGACCTTCTGCATACCAAGCAGATGCTCTACCACTGAGCCACAGCTCCCCCCCACCATAAAACTCTTGCCGTTCTCTACGGTGCCAAACAAGATTAAGCCGTGATAGACTAACTACTGATAATTACTTACAGATACATTTTATAATTTTATATATATTTTTATGTGAGCAGTTCAACACATATGAAAATCATAAATGAGTTTCATAGAAAAATACAATCTCTGTTTTTATACATAAGTTTAGGAAATCCAATGAAAGGTGCTAAATCCTTATGTGAAAAGTTCAACAAAAGAGAAGCATCTTCTTAAGAAGTGGAAGATGCATTTCACACCTCCTCAGGGTATCCAGATCCAAGAAACTTTGAATCCTGTTGAAAAACATCCTGTGACACAGATGCCAGCATAAAGCTGTGTTTCGAAAACTTTTTTTCAGAGCAGGAAGAATTCAGGATACAGACAACATTTTTGCAAATTAATAGCAGCAAATAAACCTAAGTTATTTCACTGATGCAGCTCCCTTCCCAAAAACCTGGTTTAATCTTATTTGGCATAGATGTTTCCTTGATTCTCTCTTTGTTTGGTTTGTGCTCTCGGAGGTGCTAAAGGTAAGGGTAAAGGTTTCCCTTGCTCGAAAGCCAGTCGAATCTGACTCTAGGGGTCAGTGCTCCGTTTCCAAACTGAAGAGCCAGTGCTGTCCAAAGACGTTTCTGTGGTCATGTGGCTGGCATGACTAAACGCCCAGGCACACAGAATGCTGTTACCGTCCCGCCAAAGCGGTACCTATTTATCTACTTGCAATTTCTTGCTGGACTTGAATCTTACAGGTTTGTAAAGCTGAGGTAATCCTTAACTTAATTTCAACATTTTTGCAGGGGAGGGGGTAGTCGTCTTCTTCTTCTTACTTTTTTGCCCAAACTGGGGGGGGGGGCATTTTGGGAAATGCCAAGCTTTTTCACCAGAAATTACTAAAGTTGTTCTCAGCCCGAACAAGAGAGTCGAAGGAATCCGTCTACAAACAAACTCTGCTTGATAAATACTATTGTGCTTATTTGGACCAGATCCAACTGCATTTAGCAAAGAGTGCTTTCTTAACTAGCAAGCTCTTTCTGTCACTTCCAGCCAGAGATAGATGTCGGGCTTTTAACTTAAGGAGAGGACTTTCTGACAAAATGCTATACATCCCGATGTTACAGCAGGGACACCAAAAGCTCTTTGCATTGACGGCATCTTAGCAGCGTCCCCGTGGCATGGGAAAATTGCACCCTAGTACTCATGCTCTGTAATCAAACAGCAAAAAAAAGGGAACAGAAGAACTGAAGTGTACGTTTGAGCAACACTCCCCCCCCCCACCATATTTACAGCTTTGTTTAGACAGCCAGTAAGGTACTGCTGGACAAACATCCGGGCCTGTTCAAGGTACTTTGTCACCCAGCATTGCCACCCTCCAGTTGGGACCTGGAGAACTCCCAGACTTACAGCTGTTTGCCAGAAGACAGAAATCAGTTGCCCTGGAGAAAATGGCTGCTACAGTGGATGGACCTCACAGCCTCAACCAGGGCCAGGGCTTTTGTAGCCCTGGCCCCAGCCTGGTGGAACGTGCTCCCAGCTAAGATCAGGGCCCTGAGGGACTTACTACCATTCCATACAGCCTGTAAAATAGAGCCAGTCCGCCAGGCCTATGGCTCCTGTCCACTAAAATCTCACCTCCCCCCTGCCAAAGTTCACCATCTCCCAGCCCAGATCAAGAAGATTCTGGCTCTGATCACATGCAGATTTAGCAGCATGAGAGGGATGAATGCAGGGCAGATTTTACGGGTGTGATCACACGGGAACATCTGGCAAGCGTTCTGCACCCATCGCCAACCCGTTTCGCCCCTCTGAAGAAGTGGAGTTTAAAAATACCTGGGAAAGTGCAGTAGCAAATGGGTTTGCGATGGGCCGCAGATGGAGGTCTCTGTGTGATTGCACTGGTGTGCTCTCATTGCGTCAGTGATCTCTCATTGAAGCACACTGGAAACACACAGCAAAGAATTGTGTCTGATCACGCAGTGGTGCGTCAAATTACTACGGGGCAAATAGCCTCGCTTCCCCCTCGCATTATCTGGCACGTGTGACCGGGACCTCTGGATACCAAATGACACCCACTTGAATTCTATGTATATGAATAGTGTGACCTGGTGTTTTTTTTTTCAGTCTATGATGTTTTGAACTCTTTTAATTGTTCCATAAAGTATATTGATATGTATGGAAATTTAATGATATGTTTTAGATTTTGTTCAGTGATCCGCCCTGAGCCTGCTTGTAGGGAGGGCAGAATATAAATAAAAACAAATAAGTAAAATAAATAAATGATACCCCTGCTGAGGCCCTTCCCTCTCCAAACCCCTCCCTCCCCTAACCCTAACCTCCAAATATCTGAGAGTTTCCCAACCTGGAATTGGCAGCCCTATCATCACCCCAGGCAAGGTAGGCCCATCATGTCCTCCCACAAGGCCCAGGCGGGACCTGGTGGCAGCAGCACAGATTCAGGAACCAACACCCAACTCCTCCAGCCCCAGCAGATGGGACTTGTCCAAACCCCCATGATGTATCACAGCCCCTTTCAAGTGGCTGCTTGGTTCCTTGTCAGAACCGGCTTGGTTCCTTGTCAGAAGAGCCATTTCTGATTTGGAATGTTCGCTCCCCAATGCACAGTCTAGATTTAGTGTGTCGTGAAAGCCAAAGGCCATAATAACAAAAATGTTTGTGTGTGTCTGTGTGTGAAGTGCCAGCATGTTGACCTATGTTGACCCTATGAGTTCATGACCTCCAAAACGTCCTATCACTAACAGCCTCGTTCAGGTCTCGCAAACGAAAGGCTGTGGCTTCCTCAGTTGAGTCCGTCCATCCCACGTTGGGCCTTCCTCTTTTCCTGCTGCCTTCAGCTTTTCCTACCATGACTGTCTTTCCCAGTGACTCTTGCCTTCTCATAATGTGACCGGAGTATGATAGCCTCAGATTAATCGTTTTAGCTTCTAAGGAGAGTCCAGGCTTGGTTTGACCTAGAACCCACCGATTTGTCTTTCTGGTGGCCCACGGTATCCATAAAACTGTCTTCCGACCCCACATTTCAAATGAAACAAAAGCACGCCAGCATACAAATCAGCCACTGCCACGAGAGAACACCCATGGAAGGAAATGATACACACAGGCTAGCTAATAAAGACACGTCCATAAATTGCTTGCACAGTTTAATGCTCTTAAGATTAAACAATGTCAAAAAAAACCCAATTAAAGTGCAGTATTCTTTCAAGCATTTGTTTTAGATTATATTAAAAAGGCAGGAGGCGGCATTAAACGAACAACCTACCTATAACCCTTTCCAGCTTTCATTCCACCAATTGTATTCAGCGGAATTTGGTTCTGTTTTATGCTTCTGGAAAAGGTACAAAAAAAGAGCAACTAAAATGATTAAAGGGATGGAACACCTTCCCTTTGAAGAGAGGTTAAAGAGGTTAGGGCTCTTTAGCTTGGAGAAATGACAATGGAGGGGAGACATGACAGAGGTTTACAAAATTATGCATGGGATAGAGCAGGCAGGGAAATGTCCTTTTCTCCTTTCTCACAATACAAGAACTCAGGGGCACTTCATGAAATTGATGAGCAGTACACTTAGAACAGATCAAAGAAAGTGCTTCTCCACCCAAAGAGTAATTCGCAGTGGAATTCACTGCTGCAGGAAGTGGTGGAGGCTACAGGCATGGACGGCTTCAAGAAGGGATTGGATAAACATATGGAGCAGAGGTCCATCAGTGTCTCTTAGACACAAGGTACAGATGGAACACTCTGTCTGGGGCAAGGGATGCTCTGTATTCTTGGTGCTTGGGGGCAACAGTGGGAGGGCTTCTGGAGTTCTGGCCCTGCTGGTGGACCTCCTGATGGCACCTGGGTTTTGGCCACTGTCTGACACAGAGTGTTGGACTGGATGGGCCATTGGCCTGATCCAACACTGGCTTCTCTTATGTTCTTAACTATCAAAATTACTATGACACTGTCCCTTCTAACATACAAGGCATCATTAGAAGGATGGTTCCTGACTTGACGGACAAAGAACAATCTTTCTTGTAGAACAGACGCTGCACTAAGTTATGGTAAGTACCTAGTACTAAGAAAGACCTCTCTCTCATCCACAATGTACTGAAAAATCAAGACCACATCTCTCTGTTTAATCCTACCCATGAGTTTAAATCATCATATGCCACCTGTTAGAACAACCTTGTTTTCAAGAGGTGTGTTTAGCAGTGACAAGATCCATGGCCTTCTTTGTAGTTGTCAGCATGGCATATCACATGGAGAACCTATTTTGATTCCCTGCTTCTCTGCATGAGGCCTGCTGGGTGACCTTGGGCCAGCTGCAATTCTCTCAGAACTCTCTCAGCCCCACCTCCCCCCAAGGTGACTGTTGTGGGGAGAGAAAGGGAAGGCTACCATAAGCTGCTTTGAGACACATGTGGCCTGATGGGTAACCCTAGCCCAGTCACAGTTCTCTCAGGACTCTCTCAGCCCCTCCTACCTCACAAGGTGCCTGTTGTGGGGAGAGGAAGGAAATGCGATTATAAGCCACTTTGGGACACATGAGGCCTGCTGGATGACCTGGGGCCAGTCCTGGTTCTCTCAGAACTCTCTCAGCCCCACCTGCCTTACAAGGTGTCTGTTGTGGGGAGGGGGAAAGAAGGTGATCTTGAACCACTTTGGGTCTCCTGAAGGTAGAGAAAAGTGAGGTATAAGAACCAACTTTTCTTTTTCTTGCCCTATCCCATTGGAATGGCTTGCCAGATGAAGTCCCTGATGAAGAAGAAGAAGAGAAGAAGAGATTGGATTTATACCCTGCCCTTCACTTGGAGTCTCAGGGTGGCTTACAAACTCCTTTCCCTTCCCCTCCCCACAACAGACACCCTGTGAGGTAGGTGGGGCTGAGAGAACTCTAACACAAACTGCTCTTTCAGGAACAGCTGTGCCAGAGTTTGTGACTGACCCAAGGTCACATCAGCAGGTGCAAGTGGAGGAGTGGGGAATCAAATCCGGTGCTCCCAGATTAGAGTCTACACACTTAACCACTACACCAAACTGGCTCTCCCTGGCAACATTATGCGAGTCAATCCTTTCCCAAACTGTCTTTGTGTGCAGATTCTGCTGCTTCAGACCAACGCGGCTGCCCACCTGAAGTGCGCCGGCACATGAAAGCTTAAAACGTTGTTGGTTTTAAAGGTGCCACTGGACTCAAACGTTGTTCTGCTGCTTCAGTGGCAACCCAGCCCGAAGTGTACGTGCACGTGGAGCTCTAAAACTTTGTTGGTCTTAAGGGGAAACTTTAAAGTGATTAGATTCTTAAATTGTTACCATTAGTAAAGAAAGTAAAATTAGTAGTTAATGTAACTGAATAAGAGAGATATTAACGGGGTTGGAGCATTGCGGGAAGCCTTGTTTGGGGGGGGGGAATGGAAGGGATATGTATTTACTTGTTTAAGTTGTATGAACGTGTGGAAAATATCCAATAAAAATTGTATTTTAAAAAAAAATAAAACTTTGTTGGTCTTAAAGGTGCCACTGGACTCCAACTTTGTTTTTGTCTTTGTGGGTGTAAAGTGCCACCAAGTCACAGCCGACTTATTGCAACCCCTCATGAGGTTTTCAAGGCAAGACCAGTGTTCCCTCTAAGCTGGGTTAGTGTGAGCTAGCTCACAGGTTTTTTCGCCTCCGGCTCACACATTTTTGTCTTAGCTCAGGAAGGAGGGCTCCAGAGCAGACTAATTTAGCCAAATGGCTCGCTCACAACTTTAATGCCAGTGGCTCACAAAGTAGAATTTTTGCTCACAAGACCCCACAGCTTAGAGGGAGTATTGGAAGACCCTAATAAAGGTGAATTACCACTGCCTGCCTCTGCATAGCAACCCCAGAATTCTTTGGGGGTTACCCATCCAAGTGTCGACAAGGGCTGGCCCTGCTTAGCTTCCAAGCTCTGATGAGATGGCGTTATCTTCAGCCATCCAGGTCAGGGCAAAAACTATAGAATCGGACTTTTTTCCTGCACCTGCACCATAATGGTATACTTTTCCTTTTTATTTCTGAGGGTTTGATTATTTTAACATGGAAGGTAATTTTTTTTTTCCATTGGGATGTGACTTTTTAGCTTTCAAGAGGGTTGCCGGTGAGGGTATGCTGTGTTCTGCAGAAGCTGACTGAACCGTTTTGATTTGCTGTGCTGATATTTGCACTTTTGTTCCATTGGAATCCACTTCAAACACACAGGAAGGGAGAAACATAACATTTCAAACTTTTTTTAAAAAAAATTGAGAAATCGGGACTTGAGCAAAATAATTTACTTCCCTCCGATCTGCTTGGAGGCAGAGGTTGACATAGCCTGAAATAAGAAAAACTTATTTATACTAGTTTATTGCCCACTCTTCTAAACAAACAGTACACAAATGCACTTAATGATGAGAAACCACCAGAAAAACTAGGTTTCATTAGTCCCTGCCAATGCCTGAATTTCATAATCGATGTTTCATGCAAGGAAATGGTTGCCATACCGTTGTTTGGTGACATTTTGACATGCTTTATTATTTGCCACCATATTATTATAACAAAGTCAAAGAGAAGTGAAAGCAGCCCATAGCCAGCTCTGCTGTTCAGCCATCTCAGAAATACATTTTGTTAAAAGAAATGAGATGCTGCCAATGCTATGTTTTACCAACTTCCATCCATCAGGTATGTATGCGTAGGCTATCATTTCCCGACTGGTAATCAAGAGTGGCAAAGCCTGCTCTGAACACCAAAGAAGTCTCTACCCTGTGGACTCCATCTGAAAAAGTCCCAGTTTTCTATTATCTCTACTGCTAGGCATTATTTGTATTGCCCACTCATGGTACAAAACACTTCAGTTGACTTAATGCAAGGCAGAAGCCCCACAGATTAAGAATGTGTGGGGGTTTTTTCCTTGGCAACACAAGAGAGCAAATAGGAGGAGGAGGAGGAGAGGGAGAGGGGAGGGGGATGAGATTGGATTTATACCCCACCCTTCACTACCTGAAGGAGTCTCAGAGCAGTTTACAATCTCCTTTCCCTTCCCCTCCCCACAACAGACGCTCTCTGAGGTAGGTGGGGCTGAGAGAGCTCTTTTGAGGACTACTCTTGAGAGAATAGCTCTGAGAGAACTGTGACTGATCCAAGGTCACACCAGCAGCTGAATGTGGAGTAGTGGGGAATCAAATCCGGTTCTCCCAGATTAGAGCCCATGCTCCTAACCACTACACCAAACTGGAGCTAATGTAGAGAGATAGGCGGGATCTTCACAAATGTGAACAAATACAGCCATGCGCCCCTTTTTTCTCCTGCTTCCTGCTAGTTGTGTACAAACAGAGAAATAATGGGAGCTCCACCAGAAAAATATTTGCCCAACAAGCCGTAAAATCTTGGCAACAGACCTGATGGGGACCCCTGATCTGACTGCTAGCTAGGAGGCCAACAACTGATCCAAAATCAAACGATGAGATCACCATGACCAAGAAAACTTTGGACTAAAATTCTTTGAACAGAAGACCTCCATGTAGCATGGCAAACCTTTTCGGAAACCAGGGCCTGTTCTGTGTAGAAATTGTTAATCTGATCGAGGATCATTACGGAGAGAGGGATTTCATTTTCTGAAATTCGCTTTTCAGATATAGCCATCGATTCCTCTTATTCTTTCCCCCCCTGTTTTAAATGAGGGGTTTCTCTTTCACTTTTCATTGAAGAGAAATCAGTACCCCCCTTTGTGACTTTGGCTCCGACAGTTGTGTGATGTTATACAGCACAGGGCAGTGTTCTAGCAGGAGGGTAGGCAGGCTTGGGGAACATGTGGCCTGCCTCTAAGCATCTGCAGAATGAAACTTGGAAAAGTCATAGAACCTCCGTTCCTTCTCCCCATCTCTTTGAATTTCTCTTTCTGATCAATTCAGGTGGGGAGCCGTGCTGGTCTGAAGCAGGAGGACAAAGTCTGAGCCCAACAAAGTTTAAGACCAACAAAAGTTTAGTCAAAGTATAAGCTTTCGAAGCAGTGTGATTGCACACAAAAGGTTGAGGCAGAGGGCATCCAATGAAGTCAGCCTCCCTCAATGAAGTGTGTCATCATTATTTGGCCCAGATTAAGAAGCTCTCTGGACTCAACCATTCCAGCTGAAACCGTGTTTGTGCTTATACACAACTGTTTTTAATCGCATTACCTAGTTGTTTCAAATATTGTTATATTAGTGTATGTTTTTATCTATTTATGATGTGATCTATATATGATGTGATTTTGTGTAGTGGTTAAGAGTGTGGTCTCTAATCTGGGAGGACCGGGTTTGATTCCCCTCTCCTCAGCTTGCATCTGCTGGATGACCTTGGGCAAGCCATAGTTTTGACAAGAGCTGTCCTTGAAAAAGATCAGTTTCTGTCAGAGCTCTCTCAGCCCCACCTACCTCACAGGATGTCTGTTGTGGGGGGGGGGGAGGAAAGGAGTTTGTAAGCCGCTCTGAGACTCCCTTGGGTAGTGAAGAGAGGGGTATAAATCCAATCTCCTCCTCCTCCTCCTCTTCGTCTCCTCCTCCTCCTCCTCTCTGAGCCCATTTGCAAGGAGGGCAGAATACAAATACAAATAAATAAATAAAACAGACCTTACACCTTGAACAAAATTTTGTTGGTCTTAAAGGTGCCACTGGACTCAGGTGTTTCCCTAGAAGCCTCCTCTTGAGCTATCCGTGGTGCTGAAACTAATCCCCAGGTCTGTTTCGCCATTGTTTTCAGGACCAATGACAACTCCGGGGAAGGCTTCCAGAGCAGTGAAGGAGGGAGGCCAGAGACAGGAATACCTGCACATGTGGACTGCAATGTTCAAGATCGCCTTTCCACTCCTGTTCTAACCATTATGGGTTCCCACTCATCACAAATGGGACATCCAACTTGTTCATTATTTTTGAACCTCTCCGCAATGTGAGTGGAGCAGTGGCATGGGAAACGGCAATGTCTGCTCGTGAATAGATGGGCAAAGGGGGGAAAGAACAGCCCATCGAAAACAGGGAGTTTGTGTACCCTAGCATTTGGAGGGGGGAGGGACACGTTCTTGGAACATGGTGCCACAACGTTGTGCATTAAAGCCATAAGCAATGTGAATGGGAAGCACAACTGACAACCGCATGGCAGGGCAATCTTTCACAAACGCTACCGATGGGCAGAGCCCCAAGACCCAATGCAAAGTGGAGGACACATAGTCACTTTTTTTTAGACTTGCCCCTGCCAATGTTTATTTGTCTTTAAAGGCTTCTCATTACAAGCTAATACCATTTTGCCGATTCACTGCATGAAGATCCATCCCAGACACTGAAAGAAAACTACATGTTTTACTCTATACTGTATTTCTTTGGGCAATCAACAGGTAGCCAGGATCATTCGGAGGCCAGCTAGTTAATCACAGTGCCAGTCTCCCTGATAAGCTTAGCACAATATATTTTAGAAGGAGTGACAGCAGGGGACAACTTCTTACTAAAACCCTAATTTAATAAGCAATTTTTCGTGTTGGGAGAACAAAACTGGAATTACTGTATATGTAAGCAGCAATCACTGCCACCTCGATTAGCCACCCAAACGGTAGCACAAACTTTACACATCTCTTTTTACGCTACATGGGAATGTGGCCAATGTGTTTTACATACGATAAAGTAAAGCCATGGTCACATTTTGCCTAATTTGAAATCTAGGACAGACTGGGAGATTACCCCACTGGCCTGAAACATCCAAGGAATTCCCAGAGAAGTAAGCAGCCCCACCTACCACGCACCCTGTAGTTTCATAAACAGATTAGAAGAGCCATGTCAGATCAGACTGATGGTTCATCTAGGGAAGAAGAAGAAGAAAAAGAAGAAAAAGAAGACCCCATCCTTCACTTAGAGTCTCAGAGTGACTTACAATCACCTTCCCTTCCTCTCCCCATAACAAATACCCCATGAGATAGGTGGGGCTGCGTGAGAGATCTACTCTGGAGAGAACAGCTCTGAGAGAACTGTGACTGACCCAAGGTCACCCAGCTGGCTTCATGAGGAAGAGTGGGAAATCAAACCTGGTTCTCCTGATTAGAGTCTGCCATTCTTAACCACTGCACCAAACTGGCTCTCTCTAGCCAACTATACGCCTTGAAAGGCACACAAGCAGGAGCACAGAAATCCAAGCTTCCCTTCATGATTGCACCTCTGGATCCAATATTCAGAGATCTACTCCCACTGAACATGGATGTTCCGTCTCACCACCACTGCTAACCATCATTGACAGACCTGTCCTCCCCAAATGTGTTTGATCCCCTTGAGAGCCAGTTTGGTGCAGTGGTTAAGTGTGCAGACTCTAATCTGGGAGAACCGAGTTTGATTCCCCACTCCTCCACTTGCACCTGCTGATGTGACCTTGGGTCAGTCACAAGCTCTGGCACAGTTGTTCTTGAAAAAGAGCAGTTTCTGTCAGAGCTCTCTCAGCCCCACCTACCTCACAGGATGTCTGTTGTGGGGAGGGGAAGGAGTTTGTAAGCCGCTCTGAGACTCCAAGTGAAGGGCGGGGTATAAATCCAATCTCCTCCTCCTCCTCCTCCTCCTCCTCCTCCTCCTCCTCCTCCTCCTCCTCCTCCTCCTCCTCCTCCTCCTCCTCCTCTTCTTCTTCTTCTTCTTCTTCTTCTTCTTCTTCTTCTTCTTCTTCTTCTTCTTCTTCTTCTTCTTCTTCTTCTTGAAAAGCAACTGGTCATCTCTACATCCTAGCCCAATTAGTTAGAAGTCCATTATATATTGCATGGGGAAGTTTTCCATCTTGTCTGTCCTGAATGAATTATTCATCAGTTTCACTGGGTGTCTCTATGTTCTAGCAATTGCAATTACAGCAGCAATTCCTGGTCATTCAACCCTAGACTAAAGGAAAATCACAGTGCAGATTGTGAGCAAAGAATACTCATGGCATCAGCTAGGTTTCCTGTTGGGATTTTGGTGTTGGCACATGGTGTGCTTGAGGCTAAATTTGCAGATGACATGAAATTGTTCAGGGTGGTGAGAACCGGGGAGGATTGTGAGGCACTCTAAAGGGATCTGGCAAAGATGGGAGAGTCGGCATCAACATGGCAAATGGGGTTCGATGTGGCCAAGTACAAAGTGATGCACATTGGGGCCAAAAATCCTAACTATGAATACACATTGATGGGGTCTGAACTGGCAGAGACTGACCAAGAGAGAGATCTTGGAGTCATAGTAGATAACTCAATGAAAATGTTGAGACAGTGTGCGACTGCAATAAAAAAGGCCAATGCTATGCTGGAGATTATTAGGAAGGGAACTGAAAACAAATCAGCCAGTATCATAATTTTTGTTGTTGTTTAGTCGCACAGTCGAGTCTGACTCTTTGTGATCATAATGCTTCTGTATAAATCGATGGTGTGACCTCATTTGGAATACAATGTGTAATTCTGGTCACCACACCTCAGAAAGGATATTATAGCTTCAGGAAAAGTGCAGAAAAGGGCAACTAGAATGATAAAAGGGTTGGAACACTTTCCCTATGAAGAAAGGTTAAAATGCTTGGAGCTCTTTAGCTTAGAGAAATGACGGTTGAGGGGTGACATGATCGAGGTTTACAAGATTATGCATGGGATAGAGCAGATAGAGAAAGAGGTACTTTTCTCCCTTTCTCGCAATACAAGAACTCATGGGCACTCAGTGAAATTGCTGAGCAGTCGGGTTAAAAGGGGGTAAAAGGAAGTCCTTCTTCACCCAAAGAGTGATTAACACATGGAATTCACTGCCACAGGAGGTGGTTGCAGCTAAAAGCATGGATGGCTTTAAGAGGGGATTGGATAAACACATGGGCAGAGGTCCATCAGTGGCTATTACCCACAAAGTATAGATAAGAACTCTCGGTCTGGGGCAAGTGATGCACTCTATTCTTGGTGCTGGGGGGGGGGCAGCAGTGGGAGGGCTTCTAGTGTCCCAGCCCCACTGCTAGACCTCCTGATGGCACCAGGTATTTTTTGGCCACTTTGTGACAGAGTGTTGGACTGGATGGGCCATTGGCCTGATCCAACATTGCCTTCTCTTATGTTCTTTTGAGACTGATACCTTCTGGGACTAGGGCTGCCCCACCCCCAATTTTGCCCAGTGCAGATTTCAGAGATGGATTTGGAGGCTCCTTCATAAAAGAAACCATTGATAAACAGACAGAAGAGCTACTAGTGAGCAGAAAGTCCAACCTGGGATTGAAGGTGTCATCCATTCTGAATGGGGTTGCACTACCCTTGAAGGAGCAGGTCCACAGTTTGTGGGTGCTCTTGGACCCAGGCCTACTGATGGTTAAACAGGTGGCAGCTGTGACCAGGAGTGCCATTCACCAATTTTGACCAGTTAGCCAGCTGTGACCTTCCCTGGGCAGAAAAGACCTAGCCACTGTGGTACATGCCCTGGTTACATTCTAGATTCAGTTACTGCAATTCACTCTCCATGGGGCTGCCCTTGAAGAGTGTTCAGAAACATCAGTTGGTGCAGGACACGACAGTCAGGATGTTGACTGGAGTGGGTCACAGAGACCATATCACTACAGTCTTGGCTCATCTACACTGGCTCCCAGTCTGTTTCCAGGAGCAGTTCAAGGTGCTGGTGTTGACCTTCAAAGTCCTATATGACTTGAGTCCAGCATACCTGAAGGACCACCCATTCCCTTATGAACCAGCTGACTGCTATGGTCAGCTTCTGAGGCCCTGCTTTGGGTGTCCCCACCTTCTGAGATTAGGCAGGTGGCCACCCAGGAGAGGGCCTCTGTGGCTGTGCCATTGAAATGCTGGAACTCTCTCCCCAGTGGGACTTGACTGTCCTTTTAAGTCACCATCATCCACCAACAAAGTGACAATTTTGTTTCATCTGCTAATTAGTAATTAATCATTATTATTGTATTGCATTGTGTATAGTACAGCCAGGAGATCCTAAGACTGTCCAACAGCCTGACGTTCTAGCTCTTCAGCATTATGTGCTACTAGGTGGCAAGCTAGACTTGTTTTTAAGGCACGAGATGTTTCAGAGGGACCAGTTTCTGCTTTCCAAGAAAGCTGATGCTTTAAAAGCCCAGCTATTCATGAGAGGGCTTGGCGTGATGTGGTATGGCATGTATGGAAAACGAATGTAAAGATTACTGAAGTGACCTTTTATAAGGAAAAATATATAAAATGTTTTATAGGTGATATATCGCTCCTGGTAAACTAGCTAAATTTTATCCTGACCTACCAAATGATTGTTGGAAATGTCAAAAAATGTTGGTTCCCTTTTTCATATGTGGTGGACATGTGATAAAGCTAAGAAGTATTGGTCTTGGATACATGAATTGTTACAAAAAGTGTTGAAAATTACTGTACCTTTTATACCAGAACTGTTTTTATTGAATATAGTACCAGAGAAATACAAAAAAGAAGACTTTTACCTTATTATACACAGTGACAACAGTAAGAATATTATATGCCAAATATTGGAGAAGAAATGAAGTCCCTTCAAAGGAAGAAATTACAAATAAAATATTGGAAACAGCAGAGATGGACAATTTAACTTCAGTCTTGAGAGGACATAATAAAGAAGACTTTGAGGACACGTGGTCTAGATTTTATGAATGGACAGAAGAGTATAACACTTAAAACTTTCAGGCATATAACCGAAATAAAAGGAAATATGAACTATATAATCAATTGTAAGCAAAAGGTATATATGAAAATTATACGGTGGATAAAAGAAATGAATGTTGTGGATATAATATGAGGTCAACAACTAGGTTAAATAATGATACAAATGGATTTCCCATAATTTGTATTTATGTATGTTTGTCTTCTTTGTCTTATATACAAAATAAAAAAAAAACATTCCAGTAAAAAGTCCACCTATTCATCACCTTCCTCCACCCCCACTTGTATTCCTTGGCTTATCTGCTGCCACAACTATCCGTATCTTTCTATCATCTTTGTTTCACTGTTGCTTGTAAATGATTTCCTGTCCTCCTCAGGCTCCTTGCCAGGATGACTAGACTGGAAACCGTCTGAGTTGTCTGTGTTGGTGGCAGGTCCTGTCATCTCAGTAGCTTTGTGTCTCAGCCCCAAGAAATCTGATACTGTCCCTACAAAATCAACCAGGAGCCTTTCCTTCTGTGTTCTGTTTGTTTCTTTTAAAGCTAGAATTAAGGAGGTAATATATTACATATTGGCAGCTACTGAAAAAGTAATGTTTCATCTATATGTATACAGAACCACTGAGCTGGAAGGGGTCAAGCAGGCCATCTAGTCCGACCCCCTACTCAATGGAGGATCACCCTAAAGCATCCCTGAGACGGGTTTGTCCAGCTGCTGCTGAAAGACTGCCAGGGAGGGGAAGCTCACCACCTCCCTAGGCAGCTGATCCCACTGTTGCATATAAAGTATGAAAAGTACTTGTTAAATAATGGTGATTAAAATCAACAATGTAAAACACAGGGGAAAACGAGAGACGTTTCAGAGGTGGTTTCCCATTGCCTGCTGCTGTGTCACGCCCCTGGCATTCCTTGGAGGTCTCCCTTCCAAATACTAGACAAGGCTGACCCTGCTTAGCTTCCAAGATCTGACAGTATCAGGCTAGCCGGGGTGTTCCCTCTGGTGTTCCCTCAGAAATTGCTCCTTCCTGCCTTGTTTGTAACTGTTGTTTCTAAGCCAGGGTGTGCTACTGTACTTTAACTTGCTTTTAATTGTTTGAGCGTGTTTTCATTTTAATAGTTTTTAAGAAGTGCTTTTATGAGGCATAGATCCGGAGGGTTTAGCCAGTGTTAGTCTGTCGTTGCAAAACAGTAAAAAGCCCAGCAGCACCTTTAAGACTAAGAAACTTTATCGTTGCATAAGCTTTGAGAAACGTACCCAAAGAGAGCTGTGTTGTTGTTCAGTCGCACATGCTACAATAAAGTTTGTTAGTCTTAAAGATGCTTGCTGGGCTTTTTACTATTTCATGATGCATGTTCTTAATCTGTTATCACCCTGGTGGCCCTGATGAGGGCAGAAAGGTGGGCTAAAAAAAAATTGTACATAAATAAATCAAGCACTAGGCTGCCAGCCCAACTTCCAGCTACTTATCCAGATTTTGTTCCGATCACACATACAGTGCTTCGCAGGAGCCCTGGCTGGAAGAAGTGCAGGAACAGGTGGAGCCCCTTGCAGTCCAGCATCTTCAAGCCCTGGGCTGATCAGAGAGCCCTTGCTGGTTCAACCAGTTCACATGGCCAGTATATTCCTGCTTTCCCTGGGATCGGGATATGTAATTACAGCATTAGGACTATCCAAGCAACCCTGCTGGGCCTGCCATAGCTCCCAACCCTCTTCTAAAAACAGCGATGAAACTGGGCCCATCACAGCTCCCAGCCATCGCACCGACACCAATAATGACACCACAACTTGTGGCCTAGGACTGCCACTGCCAGATCCCCTTGTGGCTCTGGCAGGGGAATTTGGGGGGCTTTCTGGGGTGGGCAGGGGCATCACGCAACACCCCCAATGTAATGACATCATTCAGAAGTCATGCCATTGCGTCAGGGACGTCGCGCAGGGATGCACTGGTATTTGGGCGAAATGCTATGGTTTTTCACTATCAAACCACAGAGTTTGCCCAAATACCAGAGCATCCCTGCATAACATCCCCGATGTGATGATCTCACTTCTGGGTGGCATCACTGTGTCACAGACGTTGTGCGGCCATGTCCATTTTTAGGGGCAGGGTTTCCCCCACTGGCCGGCTGGTCCATGGCAAGGAGAAGTCCCTGAAACCATGGGACCCCTGCCCAAACCCGAGGACTGGCAAGCCTACCCTGGCCACACACATACCCCACACACTGATGGTAACACTGACAGGCCGCAGCATGGCTTCTGACCACACCTACCCCATGACAGCGATGCAGCCTCTGTTCATCTCTTGCGTGGAAAACCCTACACTCTGCATGCACACACACACGACTTGTTCATTTGCAGTCCATCTCCCTCTTCCACATCCTCATCAAGGAAAGCCTAGATTTATTTATTTATTTATTTATTTATTTATTATTTTCCATTTATAACCCAACTTTCCTGCACAGCTGGGCTAAGGCGGCGTACAATAGGTCAAAATACAATGAAACACAGATGCAAAAGTGCAATACTATAAAATTCACGTAGCAAACAATATGCATACAAAGTGCAGTTAAGTGCAGATGGCGATTGCTGTATGATGGTCCGGTGTGGCTAACCCAGTATCCATAGTTGTTCTTAGTGCCACTAGCATGAGGGGCACAGCAATTTGGTTTTTAATAGCTCATTCCTCAGTGGCGGCTCCTAATCGAAGGCCTGTGCATGAAACCATAACCAGAAGCCCAGTTCCAAGGGGAATATTAATATGGGGTTGGATTCCAAGATGCCCTTCTGTCCCCTGTACTCATGCATGGGTGCATCTGAGGCCATTTTGTACACCAACACTACCTCATAACCAGTTCATACAATGTAGAAGTCAGTGGGGAGGTGAAGGCATCCTGAGAACTTAAGAATATAAGAACATCAGAAGAGCCCTGCTGGATCAGATCGGTGGTCCATCTAGTCCAGCATCCTGTCTCATACAGTGGCCAACTAGGGCATAGTGGAGGGCCAACAACAGGGCATAGAGGCCAAGGCCTTCAGAAGAACATCAGAAGAGCCCTGCTGGATCACACCAGTGGTCCATCTAGTCCAGCATCCTGTTTCACACAGCAGCTAACCAGTTCCTCTGGAAGTCCAACAACAGGGCACAGAGGCCGAGGCCTTCCCCCGATAAGAACGTCAGAAGAGCCCTGCTGGATCGGACCAGTGGTCCATCAAGTCCAGCATCCTGTCTCAGACAGTGGCCAACCAGTTCCTCTGAATGGCCAACAACAGGGCACAGAGGCTGAGGCCTTCCCCTGAGAAGCCCCTGTAAGAAGAGCTCTGTAAACTCTTGGAGGATTGGCTACATTAGGGGTGTGTTGCCTAATATGCAAAGGTGTTCCTGCTACAAAAAGAGCCCTAACAAGAGCCCTGCTGAATCAGACCAGTGGTCCATCGAGTCCAGCATCCTGTTTCAGACAGTAGCCAACTAGTTCCTCTGGAGGGTCAACAACAGGTCAGAGAGGCCAAGGCCTTCCCCTGATTGCTGCCTCCTGGCTCTGGGATTCCGAGGATTAGTGAAGTTTTTAAGATCCTACTGTTTTTTGCCAATGTATCCAGATTCCAGTACAAGTCTTGGAGCAATCCAAGATTCTCAGGGCATGCTATAAAGGCTGCCAACATCAGGAGTATTCTGTGTAGGTTGCCAACATCCAGGTGGGGCCTGGAGGTCACCTGGAATTGGAAGTGATCTCCAGACTACAGTGATCAGTTCCCCAGGAGGAAATGGCTCCTTTGGAGAGTGGACTCTATGGAATTATACCCACTGAGGTCCTTTCCCTCTCCAGACTCTGGTCCCCTTAGTCCCCACCCCCCAGTCTCCAGATACTTCCCGCCCCAAAGCCAGGAACCCTAATGACAAACCATGGTTTGGACACACTACAAATCCATCTACCCACCCCTCCAAGAATCACGCTGCCTTCTATGGACCCCTAAATCTAGCTACAGAAGCCCAATACAATCACGTCTCCCCAGACGCATGAGTCCCGCTGATTTCGGTGCAGTTTTATTTTTATTCTTTCAATTGTCATTCCAACCAGAGAACCCTCGAGCAATATACAGAAACGGAAAAGATGAAACGACATTATTTTAAATAGTCGCAGGCTTGGACCCCGTGAGTGGATTTCAGGCATGCTCGACGGCCTCTCTGCCACGGGGGGGTGCTTCCTCTCATGCTAGAGCTCCCATCGGCACAAGTTCAGTGCTTTTACGTGGGCCCCTGAGTAAATGGAAGTTTTAGCAGAAGAGGAAGCACCGTCTGTGGCAGAAACTCATTCACAGGATACAAGCCAGCTAATGCATTTTTAAACTGCCTTGCACAGGTGTCTGAATGTAGCGCTACTGCCTGACACTATCAAGAACAAAAACAAACACATTAAAACATTTGAGAGGGACCGTGGCTCAGTGATAGAGCATCTACTTGGCGTGCAGAAGGTCCCAGGTTCAATCCCCGGTATCGCCAGTTAAAAGGATCAGGTGAAAGGTGATGTGAAAGACCTCTGCCTGAGACCCTGGAGAGCTGCTGCCAGTCTGAATAGACAAGACTGTGTTGGACCAAAGGTCCAATTCAGTATAAGGCACCATCATGTGTTCAATACAAAACCCTAATGAAAGCACTGGGAACAGCATTATAGACAGTAAAAGGTAAAGGTTTCATTTGCTTGAAACCTAGTCAAATCTGACTCTAGGGGGCGGTGCTCATCTCAGCTTCCAAGCCAAAGAGCCAGCACTGTCCGAAGATGTTTCCATGATCATGTGGTCGGCATGACTAAATGCCGAGGCACACAGAACACTGTCACCCTCCCACTGAAGCGGTACCTCTTTATCTACTTGCATTTTCTTGATTTCAAACTGCTAGGTTGGCAGGAGCTGGGCCAGAGACGGCAGCTGACTCTATCATGCAGCACTAGGGTCTTGAACTGCAGAACTACAGACCTTCCAGTCTACAACTCAGTGTCTTAACCTCTGAGTCACCGCGGCCCCTATTACAGACAGGCCACCAGACAAATAAGGAAATCATCCGAGGAAACTGGACAAGTTTATATATCTCTTAATTCATACTCTAAACCAGTGGTTTCCAAACCCTGCTCCAGTTATATCACAAACAGAGTGCTATAACTTGAAAAATTAAGGAAACATGTTTGATGTGCCCACCATCCTATATTCAGTGAGGAAGGAGGCTCCATTCCTCACTAACTCTCTCCTGCTCCATCAATGGGCAGTGACATCATTATCCAGAAGGAGGTGATAAGGATGTATTGGAATTCCCTGGTGCAACTCTACTACAACTGACATGCATAGGGAAATCCTAGAAGCATCAGCAGAGCCCAGAAAGCATTCTGGAGGCTGGAAAAAGAACAGAGAAGGGCCATCCAGAGGATCAGGGAGCTGGAGAACCTTCCTATGAGGAAAGGCTGGAGGGTCGGGGACTTTTCACTTTAGAAAAGAGACGACTAAGGAGGACATGAGAGAAGTTTATCAAATGATGCACGGGATGGAGAGAGCTGACAAAGAGAAAAAATTCTCCCTTTCCCAAAAACTTGAGGGCATCCCATGAAGCTGATGGCCAATAGATTCAGGGCGGACAAAAGGAAATACTACTTTATACAGAGAGTGATTAAAATGTGGAATTCGCTGCCTGAGGATGTATGGATGGCCGCACGAATAAACAGCTTTAAAGGGGATAAGATAGATTCATGGAGGATAACTCTATCAATGGCTACAAGCCATGGTGATTGAGGGGAACCTCCACATTCAGAGGTACTAAACCTCTGAATCCCAGAGCCAGGAAGCAACACCAGGGGAAGGTCTCAGCCTCTCTGCCCTGTTGTCGGCCCTCCAGAGGAACTGGTTGGCCACTGGGTGAGACAGGATCCTGGACTAGATGGACCACTGGTCTGATCCCCTGTTCTTATCAGGGGAAGGCCTCGGCCTCTATGCCCTGTTGTTGGCCATCTGGAGGAACTGGTTGGCCACTGTGTGTCACAGGATGCTGGACTAGATGGACCACTGGGCTGATCCAGCAGGGCTTTTCTTATGTTCTTATCAGGGGAAGGCCTCAGCCTGTATGCCACTGTGTGACAAAGGATGCTGGACTAGATGGACCACTGGGCTGATCCAGCAGGGCTCTTCTTATGTTCTTATCAGGGGAAGGCCTCAGCCTGTATGCCACTGTGTGACAAAGGATGCTGGACTAGATGGACCACTGGGCTGATCCAGCAAGGCTCTTCTTATGTTCTTATCAGGGGAAGGCCTCAGCTTGTATGCCACTGTGTGACACGGGATGCTGGGCTAGATGGACCACTGGGCTGATCCAGCAGGGCTCTTCTAAAATTCTTATAGTCCCATCTCCCGAGTCTTGGCTACCTGGGACAAGCAGAGAACAAGGCACCCAAAGCCAGTGTTACCTGGTCAGTCTCACAGTTGCAAGGATGTTGTCTGCCCATTGTTCTTGGAGACAGAGGAGGAAATGCACATATGTCTTTCTGAGTGATGTGTACACCAGAAAATCCAGGGGGAAATGCGCTTTGGATACCACAGAACTGGAAACATGGCTCTAAACTGATAGATAAGCCCTGTGTTAATTATTAAGTGACAAAAAGTTAAGCCGTCAGCTCTTAGTATGCACCTGCAACAGTACAGATTGCATTCACAAATCTTTAGCTCTTTTTTTTTTTCCCTTTAAAGTTTGCTTACTTTCCTAACTCCACATCAATAGCATATTGAAGCGAGGGACCAACCCAACTGGAACATAAATCCCCAACCCCATCCCTGATATATAATGACATATGATCTCATCACTCTGTTTGTTCGTATGTATATGTCATAGTGTCAGATTTTTTTCTGAAATTTCAGTAAGATGAGAAGAATCAAGAAAGAAATATCTGAAAACTCTTCCAGAAAATAAGAAAGCCAGTCAGGTACCTTTGATCAGTATCAAAATGCCCACTAGCATTACTAGGATGTTTAGCATGCAATGGGTTATGAGATATTAAAAAAATAAGCCTCCTTAACACAAAATTTCCCAACATCTGCTGCACCTTATAATAACTCAAGAATTACCAGTTAATGCCAAAGTTCACTAAGTTTCTGGCATTTCAGTTGCATGTATACTATTTTGTATTTGTTGGATATGAGTTCATGTACTTTTATAGTAAAAGCAACAAAGAACCTTGCTTTCCAAGTGCCATCTATTGGACCTGGTATGCTGTAGCCTATATAAGTTGAATGCGAAATGTACCCATTCACCTGAACCCATGGACATGTGCATAGGAACAAGGTATTCATTTCACACATTGGCTGGGGGTGTTGGGTGTATAGTGTCCAGCGGCACCACATACAGTATCTAGCCAACATACCTACTGGTGGATCATGTGTATTTCCTAGCCAAAGAACAAAATTCCCATGGAGGCTATGGAAATCTTGAAACTTGTGGAAAACACCAATAATCAATGCACATTATATATATATATTGTCCAGGTAAGGTGCAAAATCCCCCACTGATGGCTGTTCGTTTGTGTAACTTCTCCTTGCCTTCATACAAATGCAACAACCTCCACTTCAGCAGCCCACATTAACTCCATATGTTTCATCAAATGTACAAAGATTGAGTGAATGTTGACATTCACGTTTGAACACCAGAAGAGTACATTGACTTGTCAGAAATAGACTGCATATATATTTGACACTTTTTGGTTATATGTGAATGAACGGTACAGTGCTTAGATGACAGCCGTGTTCAGTGATCTGTCTCCAAATATCTGGCCATTCACAAAAATTTTGCCTGGGATCACTGATATGAACTGTCATCAACTTTTGGACATTCTCCCCAACCAAGATAATTGACGCATCCATTAACCGAAATCTCCAGATGATGTATCATCAGCCTCACCAATTATATTCTGTTAGCAACATCACCAAACCCAAACACATAGGTAGAAAATTAAACTTTCTCAGAAACATCTGGGGAGGGGAAACAGTGTAAGAAGAAAATGCTTGTTACTAATCCTTCTCCAACTTAAAAAAAAAAAATCGAGCTCATGCATATGCCTTTGATGTGAATTTTCACGCTCGCACAGACATTCCTTCCTGGCTGACATAACGGGAACACCGACGATACCTCCCCAATAGGTTGACAGGAGACTGTAATTCATTTAAATTATGCAACTCTATTCCTACGGCTGGTTGGCCCGTTTGCTTTGCTTTACAGCACAGCGTAATGTCAGTGATCATTTCAACCCGGTTTGTCCTCAGCTGCCAAAGGGGGAAGAAATCCAACAACTTTGACACTGAACTTTCAGGGGAGGGGGCTTGGATTGAGCAGAAATAGCACACATCAACAGGGATGGCACAGGACTTCACAGTGGCCACAATAAGGAAGCTGGAAATATATATATATATATATATATTCTTTAAATTAGGCATGCGTGCATCTACACAGATGCCAGACAGATATCCTTGGACCATGTTTCGTGTCTGGCTAGAGTGCCTTTCGATGTGGCAAGCCAGAGCCGGAACGGCGCAAGAGTCTAGCTACAGCAGACAGATCCCTGGCTTTGCAGACAGATCGTCAGCATGAAAACAAGCAAGCTCACATCACCGGAGGGGGACAAGGCAGCAAGGCTGAAATGCATTTCTGATTCCTTTGCCTGAAGCCTGCAGGATAAAGCAGCACAGAAGGGGAACCTCTGGAGTCCTGTTCCTGGCCTACTGGGACACTTTTCAGGAGGGAGACAGAGACAGAGACAGAGAGGGGAGGGGAAAAAGACCACAGCCTATTATCCCAGCCACGCACAACTACAGCCCTATTCCCCGCCGAAGGTCATCAGACTGCGAAACGTTCAAATCAGCCTCTCCAGCGAAGCCGATGATAAAACAAAGCCTCCACAACCACCTGTAATAACGTGCCCATTCAGGCAAGCCATCGCAAAGTACCAAGCAACACAAAGGTAGACATTTTCTGCAGCTGGTTTGGGGTTTGGTTTTGGGGGGGTTTTTTTGGAGGGGGGAGGTTAGGGAAAAGAAGACACACGTACATTTTTTTTTTTGGTCAAATTGCCGTCTGGTCTCCTCTTACCTTCACGTTAGTCCGGAGTGCACAGTAACATGCAAAGAACATCGCAGTAAACAAGGCGCATAGGGACCGGGGAATTCAGCTTCTCGGCTCTGCACAAAACCATATACACACACTCACCACACACACACAGGATGCTCAGCATGTGCTACCAAGGAGCATTCCTTCTCTCTCTGTCAGTTTCGAATGCATTGATCTCTGGGCTTCCTTCCCTCTACACACACCCACCCCCCTTCCTCTCTCTCCCTGACTACAGAAAAGACATGTCTTCAAGGCTCTGAATGAAAGCTACATCTCTCTCCTCTCTTCCCTGCCTCTCCAGAACATGATGCTCGGCAATTAGTGGAGATTTCGGCTTTCGGCAACTCAAAAGAGGGAGACCTCGGCTGCTTTTCATCCCCAGCATATTTTGCTTTTTTAAAAAAAAGCCAGGAGTGGGGGTGAGGCGGAGGAGGAGGAGGAGAAGGAAAAAGCACACCCAGAGGGGAAAGAGGTGAGGATTTAAACCTGTAACTAGGCTGGTTGCTTCGATTTTCCCCAATCGCATCTTGTGTGCGTTTCTTTTGGGTCTTTTTTCTGCAGATGGAAGAAATGTTACATATGTGTGTCGGGGGCAGAGGGGTGGGGGGAGAGAGAGAGAGAGAAGCCGAAGGGAAAGGAGTCTCCGGTCTATTCTGAGGTTTGCGGCATCGTCTGCGATGTTTCCGTCTCGCCTTGCCAGAGAGGCGATGTGCCCCCTTTAACGGAGGCAACGTCACTGTGTGTGCCCATGACAGATCCAACATGTTCGACTTGCAGATACAGTCTCTGATTAGGGACGCCTTCAGAACACTTCTCCGGACACAAGTTCACTCCTGTGGGCTCACCTATTGGGGGGGGAGGTTTGGCCTGTTATTTGTTGTCCTTTAGCAAGATGAGGCAGCAGGCAGGTTATAAAAGACTGGCGGGCAGGGGCGGGGGGGGAGGGTGGAAGAAATTCCAAGATCAGCCACTGATGACTGATGGCTTCTCAACAGTGAAGGGATGATACCTGGTTAAAAATAACAATCACGAAGAGGGGCGGGACATGGCACATGAGTTCTGCCTTTATGTTTCTGAATGGATCGTGCTCAGATGCCCTGCCAGGGAAAGGCAGCCCAATCAAGAGGCAAGAACCTTCATTCAGAAGTGCACCGACCAACATCTAGAACTTTACATCTTGGCCCTGTGTAGGCAGGCAGGTCCCATGACTGAATGAAAAGATCCCCACACAGAGAAAGTAGCTTCTAAGGGAGAGGCTAGTCTACAATCTGACAGCCTGGTTTTCTACCTGCATGGATTTTGTCATGGAAGAAGAAGAAGAGGGGAGAGGGGGAGGAGATACCCCGTCCTTCACTCAGAGACTCAGAGCTGCTTACCATCTCCTTCCCTTCCCTTCCAGATACCCTGTGAGGTAGGTAAGGCTGAGAGAGCTCTGAGAGAACTGCTCTTGAGAGAACAGCTCTGAGAGAACTGTGGCTTGCCCAAGATCACCCAGCAGCTGCATGTGGGAAGAGTGGGGAATCAAACCTGGTTCTCCCAGATTAGAGTCTGCACTGTAACCACTACACCAAACTGGAGGAGTATTCAGTCCCAGGAGTCCAAAACAACACAGCCCAAACATGGGTTCATCACTCTGATTAGAATTAGACCATATTTTTTTTTTTAAAGTAAGAAACTGCTCTTAGTTCGCCTGCAGATGTCTTCATGGTTTTGCTACGCTGGACAAAATTAACACCAAGCCAAAAGCAAGGAATCTATATATCGGGGTTCTTTTCCAGCATCAAAACCTGAATATGCACAGTGGATTTGGGAAGCTGTCCAGAAATAACACCAGAATAAGATCCCCCCCCCGCTTTCTTGCCCAAAGCAGCAGATATTGCAAGAGAATTAAAATGCTGCTGCTTCTCTCCAAACTTACTTATCCCTGCTTGGCAAATTGTGAAGAATAAGCAAAACTTCACACTATCTAGATCAAGATGGGTAGCTGGACTAGTCTGTCTGTAGCAGCAGAAAACAGTAAGAGTCCAGGAGCACCTTCAAGACTAACAAAATCTGTGGCAGGGGAGGAGCTCACGTGAGTCACTGTTCATTTCTTCAGATATCCGAAGAAGTGAGCAGTGACTCACAAGAGCTCATACCCTATCACAAATTTTGTTAGTCTGTTAGTACTACTGGACTCTTTTCAACACTATTTGCTGGTGACTTGGTAGGATTTCTGAAAACAAGAAACTTTTACATGAACTCCCACAAATCTTGACACAGAAACCAAAGCTAAGCAGGGGAAAGACTGTATGTAGGAACAAGTTGCCCTGATGTCGATAGCCCAGGCTAGCCTGATCTCATCAGCTCTCAGAGGCTGAGCAGGGTCAGTCCTGGTTAGTATTTGGATGGGAGACCTCCAAAGTATACCAGGGCCCTCACACGGAGGCAGGCAATGGCAAACTGCCTCTGAATGTCTTTTGCCTTGAAGCGCCTTAAAGATTAACGAAAGACTACATACCCTGCCACAGATTTTGTTAGTCTTTAAGGTTCTCCTGGACTCTTGCCCTTTTCTACTGCTACAGACAGATTGATGTGGCTCCCCGTCTGGATCTATCTTGCCTTGAAAACCCTACAGGGTCACCATGAGACACCTATGACTTGACAGAAATTTCTACCACCAAGACCAAATATTGGGAAGGAGGATCAGAGATGGTAGGGAAAACTTGTTCTTCAATTTCTTCCTGGTGATAGTTTTTTCGACTCTGGAAATGTCAGTTCCAAGGGAGGGGCTATTTTCAACCTACAGTGGTTGTGCTTTGTTTTTTTTTTTTGTTTTTTTAAAGGGATGAATAAATGAATTCTGTGTAAAGCTAAATGGTTGCCTTGCTGTATCCTTAATGAAGTGCCTTAATACGGTTCCCACGGTTGTCTTTCCTATGAATCTAGGGAATGACTAAGCACAACCTCTTCTAGCGACACAACCATTTCCAGAATGGAGAATGGGAACAGCTGCCTGCAACCTTTACCAAGCAATGCCCAGGAAGGTGGAGTATCCTCACGTTGGTGAAGGTGACGGGGACTTGGTTGGCCCACAAAGAAGTATGCATGCCTACCAATTCCAACTGGCCCCCACTGACGAAGCAAAGAAAGCTTTGGCTGAGCCCTCTAAACCAATTTGAATTTTCGTATCTAGTTAATGCTCCTGTCTCTATAGCCTGGAGACCAGTTAGAGTTCTGTGAGATCGACCTGGAAGCTGGGAACCACACTGTAAAGCAAAACTGCCCTTTCTTTCAACCAGCCTTCACTATTCACAAAAATTTTATCCAACCAATCTTCACTAGTCACAAAATTTTTCCCCAGCTCTGAGACTACCTTCCAACAAATTCCTCTCTCCAGGGCTTCTTTTGTAGAAAAAGTTCAGCAGGAACTCATTAGCATGACAGGCCACACCCAACAGCAGTGACTCATTAGCATATTAGGCCACACCCCTGACAGCACAGCTCCCTCCCAGGATTGGCTTCCCCAGGTGCCCCTCAGCTTGTGGGGTGCATGGGAAACCCGAGGGAAGGAAGGCAGTTTCTGGATCTGCTGCCTTCCCTTCTCTCCCTGGATCGGCTTGGCTTCCGCAGGTGCCCTGCAGCTTGCAAGGTGCCTGGGAAACTGGGAGGAGGGAGGCTATAGGCGTGGCCAACTTGGAAGCCAGCCGGAACTCTGTTCCGGTGCGTTCCTGCCCAAAAATAGCCCTGCCTCTCTCCACATCTCCTTCTTCATGGGCCATTTCAAGTTCCCCATCCACTCCTATGTGGAGTCTAGTCGATTTTACAAAATGGGGGGGGTGTTTAGGAGAGACTATTTCAAAATGTACACAGTGGAATTATAAGTGGACAGAGCCAATGCTGTGGAGTCCTGTGAGCAAAAATTCTGCTTTTTGAGCTACTGGCATTAAAGTTGTGAGCAAGCGATTTGGCTACTGCATAAATCAGTGTGTTCTGGAGCCATCCTTCCAGAGCTAAGACAAAAATGTGTGAGCTGGAGGCTAAAAAACTGTGAGCTAGCTCACACTGACTCAGCTTAGAGGGAACATTGGACAGAACTCGGCCACAAGTGCCATTATTCCTCCACACACACCCCATGTTACTTTGCATTCTTTCCGCATAGCCCCTTGTGTCCATTCCCACATTGCATGGAAACTTCTACAAAAATACATCTTGCCCCGGGGGGGGGAGCCCTAAAGGAGTTAGGATGTAAACTACTATGAACTGCTTTATTACAGAACTGAGCCAAAGCTTCACTGTCCTTTCGGCAAACGTACGTGGCGGTGTCAAAAACTGCCTCACCTTTTAAGCAATTTGTCAACATTTTGACATTTTCCCAGTATTCGTTTTAATTGCTTTCTCTCTTTTAATAGCACCCGGTGGCTCAGCCAAATCTGCATTGTTATTTTCTTGATTGACATCCGTCCATCATCTCTGCTTATGATATTTTTATTCAAACTTTCCTCTGGAGAGTCCAGTGCAGCTCCTTAAATCACTCTCCCTTCTTCCACTGTACATTCACAATGACCCTGTGAAGTAGGAGAGGCAGGGCTCTTTTTGTAGCAGGAACTCCTTTGCATATTAGGTGACACACCCCAAATATAGCCAATTCCCCAAGAGCTTACAGTAGCCCCTGTAAGAAGAGCTCTGTAAGCTCTTGGGGGATTGGCTACATTAGGGATGTGTTGCCTAATATGCAAATGAGTTCCTGCTACAAAAAGAGCCCTGAGGTGAGGCACACACAGAGAGAGGCTGGCCCAAGAGCACCCAATGAAGTTGATTACTTATTTATTTACTTCATTTCTATCCTGTCTCTCTCCCCAACAGGGGCCCAAAGCAGCTCACATTGGCCTCCTCTCCTCCGTTTTGTCCTCACAACAACCCTGTGAGGTAGGTTAGGCTGTGAGTGTGTGACTAGCCTATGGTCACCCAGCAAGCTTCCACGGCAGAGTGGAGATTCAAACCCGGGTCTCCTGGATCTTAGCCCAACACTCTAATCGCTATGCCACATGACTGAATGGTGACGTGAACCCAGATATCCCTCCTAATCCAACATTCAGACCTCTGCAGCTCACCGGCTCACAAATATAGTCCGCTGAATCACTGCATCATATCTAGCCTCATGACATCATCCCATTCATTGCCTGATGTTTGATTGGAAGGAATCACCCATGGCGCAGGGCTCTTTTTGTAGCAGGAACTCCTTTGCATATTAGGCGATACACCCCTAATGTAGCCAATCCTCCAAGAGCTTACAGTTGCCCCTGTAAGAAGAGCTCTGTAAGCTCTTGGAGGATTGGCTACATTAGGGTGTGTCACCTAATATGCAAAGGAGTTCCTGCTACAAAAGAGCCCTGCCCATGTGGCTAATTCCTAAAGGAGGGACAAGAAGCAGATGGGGAGAGTGGGCAGGAGGGCCACGGAGAAGAAACAGTGAACAGAACATGGATGGAAGAGCTGAATGATGGCAATTTCTATTCTGCCAAAATACTACTCCCAACCCCCAAAATCAAACTGGTTATTATTTGGTACAGCCCAAATTTACAGTGAGTGCAGAATTTCCTGTAGTTTCTCAGACCCTCTGGTCCAACTAGCCACATTTTACCGGTAAGCTTCCTGAAAAGAACCATTCTGACGCCACCAAAATGACAGAAAATAACGGAGAGACCCAGACATTACCCAGGTCGAAAAAGAGAACAATTTCATACACCAAGCGAAATGGCATTCTAGGAAATTACCCAAGTATGACTTCCAAACAGAACAACAGCCTGGAGGAAATGCTCCACAGACAACAACTGTTCTAGTTGCTGCTGCCAACCAGTCCATTAAAGCAACATCAAATCCTGGCCTTGAATTTTGTATGCAGGAAACCCCGGAGACCTAAGCAGAGAATCTTCAAGAGCAATGCCCTGAAGTATAAGCTGATTCATAATGTTGTCCGCTCCCTTATATTTGTATTCTGTTATTTTCGGAAGAGAAATGATTGCTTTTGCAAGTTAAGGCTTGCACTGTTTACATTCATTGCACTGCGATGCTTGAAATTGCCAGGAAAGCTTTCAAAATCCAATTCCTGGTCTGGGCATTGGTAAACTTCAGAAGGCTTCAAGTCCAGTTTGCACAATTGGTGACACTGCAAACTGGAGACTTAGGGCTCAGTTCAGACATGACACAGAACCATGGTTTAATTAAACTAATTGCAGTTGGTGCAGTTGTTGTGACATCCAGCTAACTACGGTACATTGAACAGGGATCTGAAAACATTATTTATTTATCAAATGTATACCCCACCCTTCCAGCCAAGGCCAGCTCAGAGTGGCTTACATAAGGAACAGACACATCAATAACAATTTAAACAATCTTTGTTGTTGTTGTTCAGTCGCACAGTTGAGTCCGACTCTTCATGACCCCATGGACCACATCACACCAGGCCTTCCTGTCTCCCATCATGCTCCAAAGTTTGCTCAATTTCATGTTCATTGCATCAGTGACACCATCTCATCCTTTGCCGTCCCCTTCTTCTTTGACCTTCAGTCTTTCCCAGCATCAGGGTCTTCTCCAGTGAGGGCTCCCTTCTCATTTGGTGGCCAAAGTATTTGAGCTTCAGTTCCAGTCTCTGGCCTTCCAGGGAACAGTCAGGGTTGATTTCCTTAAGGACTGACTGATCTGATCTCTTTGCAATCTAAGGGACTCTCAAGAGTCTTCTCCAGCGCCATAATTCAAAAAAATCTATTCTTTGGCACTCGGTCTTCCTTATAGTCCAACTCTCGCAGCTGTACATTACTACTGGATAAACAATCTTAAAATCATCTAAAAACATTCCAGCATTAAAAGGTGCAATAAACAATAAATAATACTAAACGTAGACTTATTATTAAACAATGGCGGCTATCAATCAATAGCATAATCTGGTGATCGGTCCATAGATCTAATCCCTATGTGGCTAGCACAGGCTGTTGCTGATGGCTCCAGGGAACAGGGTTCTCTACCTTTCAACTATTGGTGGCGGCTCCTAGCTGGTCTGAAGCTGATTAATATTAAGCTTGACTCAGTTCAGACATGGTGCAGAACTCTGGTTTAGTTAAACTATGGTCAACGTGCTTGTCGGGAGGGAAGGCCAAAAGTATAGCTTGATCTTGCCAGATCTTAGAACTACTTGGTTAGCACATGGAAGGGAAACTGCCCAGGAAGTCTCTACAGGGGAAGGCAATGGCAAGCTGCCTCTGCTTCTCACTTGCCTCGAAAGCCCCTTGTTGGGGTCTCCATAACTTGATTGTGGCTTGATGGCACTTCGCACACACATACAATGTGCTTGTCTGTATGCAGGTCATTCCACCATGGCTGACATCACACATGGTTGAAAATGGTGTTATTGTCAATCTACAGCAATCTTTCGGAACTTGACAGTCTAACCCACACAGGAAAATCTAGTTGTAAATGATTGGTAGAGGACAACCACCAGCCATTTGTAAAGTCAGCTCCACTAGAGTTAGTTTGGATACATCGGAGCAGGATCTGGTATATTAATCCTAGTTAGTCATAAGGGCGGCTCACGTGACGTCTGAATGCAAACATTCTAGCTGGATCCTGCCTTGTTCTCTGTCAACGCCCTTCCAGGGAACAGAAAGAAGGAAATGGGACCATCATTTGTCAAGGCAAACCAGGACTGGAGTGATTGCTCATGAGATGACTCCTGGTTA
The DNA here is from genome assembly GCA_029375565.1 of Gekko gecko. NCBI lineage: Eukaryota > Metazoa > Chordata > Lepidosauria > Squamata > Gekkonidae > Gekko > Gekko gecko. The sequence continues at coordinate 15,167,827 of JAPDNY010000004.1, forward strand.
TACAAACTGAAGTTAGGCAGATCATGAGAGGCAGGGCAGGAAGGATTGCATCAGTACTTAGTTCTTGTAGCCCTTTCTTACACGCCCAGAGAAATGCTGATTGCCACTTTGGGGTCAGGAAATAATTTTTCTCCAGGCCGGTTTGGTCGGGGATCCTGAAGGGTTTTTTTTGTCATCTTCTGGGCGTGGAACAGGGGTCACTGCCAGTGTGGAGGGGGAGGTATTTGTGAATTTCCTGCATTGTGCAGGGGGTTGGACTGGATGACCCTGGAGGTCCCTTCCAATTCTACGATTCTATGACCATGGTTCAAATAAACCTGAGTTTTGTGTTAGGCCTGAATGGATCCACAACCCTCCAGGTATTTATTTCAATGCCTGCCCCACAGTGTGGGTTGAACCAATGAACAATAGGCAAAGGGAACGCACATATGGTTCCACTACATTACAGAGGGATCTGGGAGCATCCTTTCCCACCATGATTTGGATAACCCTTCCTTTTTTTGAGACTGCAATGAAGGTGGTGTGTCTGAAGTACAAGAAAGCATTGGGACCACCTGCCCACTGAGATCTGTAGGATTCAGGATTGCCCCATGTTATTTATTTAATATAGCCTAATTCCCCACTGGTGGACCCTCTGATGGCACCTGGTATTTCTGGCCACTGTGTGACAGAGTGTTGGACTAGATGGACCATTGGACTGATCCTGCACTGGCTTCTCTTATGTTCTTGTTCAAGCCGTGATAATTCAGGCAGCTTGCAACAGGACATCTCTCATATGGTATTGCTTGTCCTCTCTGGCTTGAATTCTTCCTTTCTTCCTTTTATTCCTAGTTAGGATGGATGGATACTACTCAAGAGCTGTAAGTCAGAGGAGGAGGAGGGAGGGAGGGAAGAGGGGAGGGAGGGAAGGAAGAAAGGTTTAAATTTAACATAGCCTTTCACATTTTGAGTTCAATGTCATTTGTGGTTTATTTTGGCAACCACAATTTTGATCAGTTTGTTTATTTTTTAATTTAATTAATTAACTAATTTCTACCCCCGGCGGTCCCCCCCAAGGTGACTCAGGGTGGCTTATTTAAAAATAATTTGTTTATGGTTCTATTCGGGGGGGGGTGGAGGTGGTTCTAACATAGTTTGAGAACTTTTTTGCTGAAAAGGAAGAAAAAAATCCAGGGAGGGAGGGAGGAGAGAAGGAAGGAAGGAAAAGTAAACCATGCTTAGCATTCCAGTGGACTCTAAACCATTGTTGGATCTCGCAGGAATGAATGTAGAATAAATGGAGAATGTAGAATGAATGTAAAAATGAATGTATATATAACTTTCTTCAGGACTAGAAAAGTTTCTCATTCTAAATGCAAATAGAAAAGGAGCCAGGAAGTTCTCTGCATTCAATAATCTTTCTTTAAGACTCCTAACCCAAAGGAGTGCCATATTTTAAAAAGATTGAGAGTCGCCCTGACTGGCTGATTACACGGGGTTCATTATTTAGGCCGCCGTTGGCAGGAGAGAGTCCGCTGCAGGGGCTGAATCCGCTAGACTCGCTGGAAATAGCTCAGTGGCTGAAAGCCTTCGGGCTTTCTCCCTCCCTGGACCTCAGATAGGACAGAGCTGTTCTGAAGCAAACATCACAGGTCCAAAAGAACTAGGTTAGGCACTAGCCAAAGCAGAGGTGAGTGCGCACACCAAACAACTCCCCTGCAAAAACCCATCAGCAGGCTAATGAGACTTGTAGCATTCTAAAAAAGTTTCCAGAGTAAGGGTTACAAATATTGGGAACTGTGACAAAGGTTTGGTGGGCTGGCAAATACGTTCGATGTAAAAAGCGAGGGAGGGGGGATATTTTACTACCACCCCCACATCTCACCTCTTTCACATTTTTTCAGACCCCGTAGGGACCTCTTTTTGTTTTCCAAAACTGGTCTTCCCAGGAACAGTCATTTTGTTATTTTTTTAAAAAAATTGTATTACTGATTGATCGGTTCTTATTATTAAAGGGAAAGGACATGGCTTTCTTGGAAGAGCTGCATTCTCATTTAGACAGTCACGAGCTTTATTTGCATGGTAACTTTGTTAAGAGCTAACAAAGCTAATTCAGAGCGAGGGCACTAGCTTCCTTGGAATCTCAGTGGTCTGATGGTGATGATGTCACTGTTCCTAGGATGATCATTTAAAAAAATAAGACAAGCAAGAGTTGCAAGATGATTACTCTGAAGCCCTAAGTGTCACCAGCCAGGTAAGCACTATTGAAATACGTGTAAGGGAAGGGCCACACATTAGCACTACACACACATTAACCGATTCCCCACAAGCAGCTGTGCCACCCTCGCTCTTCCGTTTCTCCCGCTTGCATTCGTCAATTTCACACTATTTGCTGTACGGCCGCATTTTGACCCACAGCTCCCCCTGATTTCCCCTGCGTCTACTCGATCTTAAAAAACAAGAATTGAGAAGATGTGGGGGAAATCAGGGAGGGGGAGATGGAGGTCAAAATGCAGCCCTGCAGAGAATAGTGTGAAATTGACCATTGCAAGCGGGGGAAACGAAAGAGCGAGGGCAGCACAGTTTCTTGTGGGGAATCGGTCATTGAGGCTCTTTTGCATTCCCCCCCAATCATTTAAAGGGCAAGAACAGTATTTCATGATCGATAAATATCTGAACACATGAAGCTGACATATACAAAGTCAGACCATTGTTCTATCAGAGTCAGTATTGTCTGCTCTGACTCGCAGCAGCTTTCTAGCAGAGGCCTTTTATGTCACCTACAGCCTAAACTGGAGATGCCGAGGATTGTGCCTGGGGCCTTCTGTATGCCAAGCAGATGCTCTGCCACTCAACCTTGGCCCTCCAAGGGAACTGAACTCTGTTGTCTGGGAGTCAGTTGTAATTCCAGGAAATCTCCAAGCCCCACCAGGAGATTGGTGATTAGAATTGGGTGCAGCCAGTGGAGGCTGGGGTTTGGAAAGGGGAGGGTCCTCAGCATGATATAACGCCACAGAGTCCACCCTCCAAAGCAGCCATCTTCTCTAGGGGAACTGGTCTCGGTCATCTGGAGATCAACTATAATAGCGGGAGATCTCCACCTGGAGGCTGGCAACTTTATTGCCAAACCTAAGCCCACAATGATACACAAAAACAAAGAGAAACCATAAATGGCATATCCTTACATCCCTGGTTTTACAGGTACAACATTTGTCCATTAATCGGCTTAATAAATCCCCCTGAGGAAAATCTGCAAGATATACCCAAAGCTTTTAATTCACTAACTATTGCACCAAATGGCCACTGCTCTTAATACCCTTTTTTCACAGAGAAGTCATCTTCTCCCAATTCCCAGTGCTGTGGCCACTGAATGCAATAGGACTGCAACAATGGACAAGAACTTCACCCCGTTTCCCATTGTCTTACCTTTCCTGTTGGATTAAACAGCTTGATGTTTAGCTTTATTTTAATCGCATTAACCTGTATTTAGGTTTGTGCTGTTTAGGGCTCTACCACACCAAATTATATTAACTAGAATCATATAGCTTGATTGTTTTTTTTGGGGGGGGGATTTCAGTGCTTTTCATTTTCTGTTGGTGTTTTCAAATCTGTTTCAATCTGCCGATCCGCATTAATTGGCAGCTCAGTCGGCCGCCTTATTCCCGCTGCCTCCTGATTGTATTCTGCTCTTTAGGATTGTACAGATTTCAGTGATTGATAAATGTAAGTGTTTCAATTTCCATCATAAGCCATTATAGTATTTTGAGGTGAACCGACAGTGAAAGGCTCTGAAATAAAATGCTGGATTTCTTTCCAAATAAAATGTAACTAACTAGAATAGCCTAAATGAACTGTGGATGTAGAGCTAAAAACCACAGGTTGGGAAATTCCCAGAGGTTTGGGGGCAAGTCTTGAGGAAGGTTGAGCTTGGAGAAGGGCGGGAACTCAGCAAGGTATAATGCCATGAAGAAGAAAAAGAAAAAGAAAAAGAAGAAGAAGAAGAAGAGGAGGAGGAGGAGGAAGAAGAGATTGGATTTATACCCCGCCCTTCACTAACCAAAGGAGTCTCAGAGCGGCTTACAAACTCCTGTCCCTTCCCCTCCCCACAACAGAGTCAGACACCCCATGAGGTAGGTGGGGTCGAGAGAGTTCTGGCAAAAAGTGCTCTTTTTCAAGAAGCACTGTGCCAGAACTATGGCTTGCCCAAGGTCATCCAGCAGGTGCAAGTGGAGGAGTGGGGAATCAAACCCGGTTCTCCCAGATTAGAGTTCGTGCACTTCACCACTACACCACTACAATCGTTCCCCACATGGGTACAGGGCACTAGGGTTGCCAGCTGTGGGTTTGGAAATACCTGGAGAACTGAGGGTGGAGCCTCGGAAAATGGGGTTTAAGGAGAGGAGGGACCTTGGCAGGCCACCTTCCCAAGGAGACATTTTCTCCAGCAAAAGTGGAATAAATGTTTTAAATAAATCCATAAATAAGCTATGTAGCCTAGAGATCAGTTCTAATTCTGAGAGAGCATAAGAACATAAGAGAAGCCAATGCTGGATCAGGCCAGTGGCCCATCCAGTCCAACTCTCCGTGACACAAAATGGCCAAAAATACCAGGTGCCATCAGGAGGTCCACCAGTGGGGCCAAAACTCCAGATACCCTCCCTCTGTTGCCCCCCCCCGAAGCACCAAGAAGACAGAGCATCACTGCCCCAGACAGAGTGTTCCATCCACACCTTGTGACTAATAGCCACTCGTGAGCCTCTCCTCCATATGTTTATCCAATCCCCTCTTGAAGCTGTCTGTGCTTGTAGCTACCACCACTTCCTGCAGCAGTGAATTCCCAGTTTTAATTACCCTTCGGGTAAAGAAGTATTTCCTTTTATCTGTTCAAAGCCTACTGCTCATTAATTTCATTGAATGCCCACAACCTCCAGCCGTCCACCTGGAGGCTGGCAACCCTGCAGGGCATGTGCATTAAAAGATCCCTGAGGGTCTCGACAGAGTATTGTTCCTTCTTTTCCACTCCCCTCAACCTCCGTACACAGGGCATACTACTTGCATGCAACTGACACACAATTTATATGCAGCTGAACTGACAAATAATGTTGGGGGATAACCTGCCAGCATGGGGGGAGATCCTAAAAATGTGCACAATGATATGCACATCTGTGTCTTGCATGAGAGAAACAAAGTCAAAATGGGGATATTGGGACTGAACGAGCAAGGCCGCAAAATTCATTCGTATTCCTAATTGTACTGGGTTGGAAAAATCCAGGTGGGGTAGCCGTGTCGGTCTGAAGCAGTGGAAGAACAAAGTTTGTGTCCGGTGGCACCTTTAAGTCCAACAAAGTTTTATTCATCATGTGAGCTTTCGTATGCAAAGCACACTTCTTCAGACACGGAACAAAATCTCCTCCGGGGTTACTTAAAGGAAAAGGGGGGGGGCAGCCATTAGGAGGGGCCACTCAGAGCCAAGATGCATCGGCAGAGCTGAAATTGGATCAGGAGGCTGGTAAGATCAATGGATGGCAGCAAACCAGCGCATAAATGCAAGAGTTAACAAAGAGATGTGAGAACGAAGCTAGAGTCCAGCAGTACCCCCAAGACAAGGCATTATATTAGGTTGAGTTCAGCCAGCTTTTTCACTCAGTCTCATCTCAGTCCCCTCCTTATTACAGTCTTTGCCCCACAGTCCCCTCCTTATTACAGTCTCCGCCCCACAGGGCGTTTGTCCATGCAGGCCCTCTGACCCCCAGCACAGCATAGTCAAAGGGAATCCCCCCCCTTTATTCACCAATGGAAAAGCTGTTTAGATCCAGCCCGTTGCATTAAATTAGTCTTCAGACATGAGAAAATGTGGAGCTACGGCCAAGAGTTGGGGCACGATACAGCCAAAATCAAGCATGTGTGATGAAGCCAAAGTTAAGCATTTGTTTAATTATCTCACTGAAATCAAAAGGACTGAAACGTATGTCAGTGCGGCTGAGTCAAGAGCATCAGAGAAAAGCCCTGCTGGATCAGAGCAAAGGCCCCACAAGTCCAGCCAAAAAGCTGCCTCGAGGAAGCCCACAAGCAGCATGACTGCGACAGCCTCCTCCCGCCCCTGCCTGCTCCCCAGCAACTGTTACAAAGAGGCACACTGATCCTGGGACTGAAAGGAGTGGATGTCCATCATCGCCAGTAGCCACTGATAGCCCCATCCTCCATGGATCGGTCCATTCCCCTTTTAAAAGCCTTCCAAGTTGGCAGCCACGACCACGTCCTGCAGCATCCCATTCTACAGTTTAACTATGCCCTGTATGAATTATAGAATCGTAGGAATATAGAGTTGGAAGGGACCTCCAGGGTCATCTAGTCCAACCCTCTGCACAAGGCAGGAAATTCACCAGTACCTCCCCCACACACCCACAGTGACCGCTCTTCCACGCCCAGATGATGATAAAAACCTCCAGGATCCCTGGGCAAACTGGCCAGGAGAAAAATTGCTTCCTGATCCCAAAGTGGCAATCAGCATTTCCCTGGGTGTGTAAGAAAGGGCCACGAGAACTAAGCACTGAGGCAACCCTTCCTGCCCTCCCTCTCATGATCTGCCTCAGTTCACAGAATCTGCATTGCTGATAGATGGCCATCTAGCCCCTGCTTGAAAACCTCCAAATAAGGAGAGACCACCACCTCCCGAGGAAGCCTGTTCCACTGAGGAACCGCTCTGTCAGGAAGTTCTTCCTAATGTTTAGCCGAAAACTCTTCTGATTTAATTTCAACCCGTTGGTTCTGGTCCGACCTTCTGGGGCAATGGAAAACAACTCTGTACCATCCTCCTTATGACAGCCCTTCAGGTACTTGAAGATGGTCATCATATCATCTCTCAGTCATCTCCCCTCCAGGCTAAGCATACCCAGCTCCTTCAGCCTTTCCTCCTTCAGCCTTTCCTCCAGACCCCTCACTATCTTCGTTGCCCTCCTCTGGACACGTTCCAGCTTATCTATATCCTTAAACTGTGGTGCCCAAAACTGAACACAATACACTAGGTGAGATCTAACCAGAGCAGAGTAAAGCAATACCATCACTTTGCATGATCTGGATGCTATACTTCAATTGAAAGAAGAAGAGGAAGAGGAAGAGGAAGAGGAAGAGGAAGAGGAAGAAGAAGAAGAAGAAGAAGAAGAAGAAATTGGATTTATACCCCGCCCTTCACTGCCCAAAGGCATCTCAGAGTGGCTTACAAACTCCTTTCCCTTCCCCTCCCCACAACAGTCACCCTGTGAGGGAGGTGGGGCTGAGAGAACTTCTGACAGAAACTGCTCTTTTTCAAGGACAGCTGTGCCAGAGCTTGTGATTGACCCAAGGTCACATCAGCACCTGCATGTGAAGGAGTGGGGAATCAAACTTGGTTCTCCCAGATAAGAGTCCATGCACTTAACCACTACACCAAACTGATACAGCCCAAAAAGTCACTTGCCTTTTTAGCTACCACATTCCGCCACCGACTCAAGTTCAGTGCATGGTCTTCCTTGTGTCTGCCCCGAACCTCCCACCCTTCAGTCCTTCCCCAGGTTCTAGTACTATGGGAGAGGGAGAAAACAGTCTCCCTGTATACCCTCTCCACACCAGGCCCAGTTTTATAGACCTCTATCTCATTCTTGTGGATGTTGCTTTATTATTTGCAAAGGCAGGTAATAAAAGACATTCAGAATGGTTTTCATCCATTTGTTCGCCTCTTTTGTCAAAACCATAAGTGACCAGCTGATTGCCACATTTCACCAGTTTGGTGTAGTGGTTAGGAGTGTGAACCCTAATCTGGGAGAAACAGGATTGATTCCCCCCTCCTCCACAGGCAGCTGCTGGTGTGACCTTGGGTCAGTCACAAGCTGTTTCAGAGCTGCTCTCTCAAGAGCAGTTCTCAAGAGAGCTCTCTCGGCCCCATCTGCCTCACAGGGTGTCTGTTGTGGGGAGGGGAAAGGAAAAGAGATTGTAAGCTGCTCTGAGACTCCTTTAGGTAGTGAAGGGCAGGGTATAAATCCAATCTCTTCTCCTCTCCTCCTCCTCTCCACTCTTGCCCATGAGCTTAAATATTCTCTGGCCAACTCTTTGGAGTGTTTTCCCCCATCTTGTCACGATACGGTTAGCCCTTTTGAAATGCTGCTTCAGTGCCTTCTTGCAGGCAGGGGGAAAAGGTAGGATCGGAAGGTTTTATTCTCTGGTTTATTTTGGTATCAAGGCACATGCATCTTGCTAAACATCAGAAACGGCATTCCGTTCACATCCTTCACCTTGTACTCCCCGGACGTTGGACAGACACGTTCTTCAATAACAGATGTTGTTGTACATGAGTACTGATGTGTCTCCGAGCTCAGAGGATGCCAACAGAAGCCTTTTCTCCTTTGGCATTATCATACCAGGCTTAACCTTCCTCTTCCTGATGAAAGCAGATGCATTCTCGCAACTAGTGAAAGACCAGAAACCCAGAAGTACCCGGCACATTTTCCATGTGTGTATTAAGTGCCTTCAAGTGGCTTGCAACCCATGGTGACCCTATGAATTAACTTTCTCTAAAATGTCCTATTGTTAGCAGCCTTGCTCAGATCTTGCAAACGAAGGGCCGTGGCTTCTTTTATTCAGTCAATCGATCTCAAGTTGAGTCTACTTTTCAGGCTGCCTTCAACTCTTTGTAGCGTTATTGGCTGAGGACAGACTGGCAATTTGCGGCGGGAGCCAGTCGTGGCAAAAAAACCACACTTTGTTCCAGGGTTTCCCGGTCACACAGTTCGGACTGATGCGGGAGCATACCGGGAGGAGGCGCGCGGGAGCGTTCAGACTGCTGGCCATTCCTTGGTGGTCTCCCATCCAAATACTCACCAGGGTCAACTCTGCTTATTTTCTGAGATCTGGCTAGCCTGGGCCATCGCTGAATGTATTCAACTCTCCTTGAATACCTCATATTTGTCCATTAACATTTGGTGGTCCCCCCCCCCTTTATATAAGCTGATTAGAGGTAAGGATAAGCTGATTAGAGTGCTCTGCAATCAGTTTTAGAAAGTTCATAAATTCAGCTGAGATAGGACCGAGGCAGCATGCAAAACTTCTAGAATGTAAAGCACGCACTTCTGTTGCTAATAATATCTGGAGCCCCATTCCAAGACTCATGAGCCACAGAACATGTTCTCAGCACCCAGAGGCTCTGAAGAAATAATAACCAAATGAATCCAAAAACACCATTTGAATGTAGTTGAAATAAAGGAAGATATTGTCATAAGCCAGTATTCCTGTAGAACATATTTTCAAAGCAAGCTTAACAAGGGAGAGGGGAGGGGCCATGGCTCAGTGGCAGAGCTTGGCATACGGAAGGTCCCAGGTTCAGTCCCCAGCGTCTCCAGCTAAAAAGGACCAAGCAGCAGATGACATGAAAGACCTAAGACCCTAGAAAGCCCACTGCCATTCTGAATGGATAATGCTGACTTTGATGGACCACCAATGGTCTGCTATGACATAAGGCAGATTTATGTGTTCAAAGGCTGGGTTCTAATAAACAATGGCAAAACTGTCACCTTTCATTGTTATTCTGTATAATGATTCCAGTGGTTTTTGGACTGATCAAGTCTGTTTAAGGAGTATGAATGGGTTGGTCATCACAAGTAACATTCCATCTTTGATACATGGGTCTTCAGTCCATCTCAATGTCATCATCCCAACAGGAATCAAAAGCTGGAGGCAGCTGTTGAATACGTGTTGGGTGTAAAAGGTTGTAATGAAGAACTAACCTTGATGGTTGGACTTCCACAGTAGGAGGACCACATCTTCGGGTATTGTGTGTTGTTGTTGGTTTTTTTAAAAAAAAACAACCTTGTTCCTAAGGGCTGTTTTTGAAGGAGCAATTTATAACTCACCTTCTGGTCACCAAGTGCATCATACAAAATGTTCTTGTTAGATCGTATTGCAACTTGACTCTGCACAACTGTCCTCAGCTGACACTGTACTCGAACCTGCTCCTGACACCAGATTGTCAATTCACATCTTGGGAGATCTGAGTCACTCACTGGGTTTCAAGTTCCTCCTGTTCCAGTGATGCTTCTTTTGAATCTCCCCTGCCTCCAGGGAGGGCTTAAAGGGAAGTCAGGAGGAGTTCCCCACTCCAGCCTCAGAATAGGGAAGGAAAAGGGCATTCTGGCCTTCTCTCTCCTCTGGGGAGCTTAGTCCCTGCCTTCCCCCCAGCCATCTGTGCCTTCCCTTTTATGGGATTCCCTGGTCCTACCCACACCTGGCCTGGATCCAATCCCCTTCCACCTGCTCCACCCAGGTTTGGTTCCCACCTGCTCCACATGCAGCTGCTGGTGTGACTTTGGGTCAGCCATAAGTTCTTTCAGAGCTCTTCTCTCAAGGGCAGTTCTGAGGGAGAGCTCTCTCAGCCCCATGTACCTTACAGGGTGTCTGTTGTGGGGAGGGGAAGGGATTGTAAGCCACTCTGAGAATCCTTCAGGTAGTAAAGGATGGGGTATAAATGCAATCTCTTCTCTTCTTCTTCTTCTCTATACAAGGAAGGAGAAGCCTTCCCTGCCTCTTCACCCTGCTGCCTGTCTCCCTGCCCTGCTTCTTCCCCTGACCACTAAGGAGTGCCTCAGCTTCTCCCATCCTGGCCTTCCCCAAATCCAGGACTTGCCTTCCGACCACAATCCTCCCTGCTGCTGCCTGGCTCCTGGCCTTGTTCTGGGCTGTGTTAGAGCAATCTGCCTGGGTCCTAGCCACCTCCCTTTCCTGGCCTTCCTGACATGAGTCTGTACTCAGCTCGGGCAACCATGGTGGGGTCAAGTCGGGGCTAAACATTGGCTCCCAAAACTTCTCATACCAAGGCCAAGGGAAAAAAAGATGATTTGCTGGTTTCACCTGACCTTTATGGTTCCATGCAGAATGTTCTTACTTCTCCTGCAATAATGCTGGGTCCACTACATCCCCCTGATGAGGAGCTGCTCCATCCTCCGGACATCAGTCTCGACAAAAATGGAAGATTGCCCCCCCAAGACCCCTGTGAATCTGCAGGGATCTCTGGGATAGTCTTCTATTCCTGGTGGAAGCAGGACAGTAAGCCCTCTGTTACTTAACCTTGGTTCACAGCACCTTGACTTTCTTAACAATATATGTTCAAGATAATCTATTCCTGATGATCTTTTGGGAACTTCAGTTGATAAATCCCAACTTAGAAACTGGATTTATGACTTTGACGCTCGGCTAGACCGCTCTTTGATATTAAAATCAAAAGTGGCACCATGGTACAAATTAATTAAATCGGACCACACTAGAACTCCATACCTAGTTAATATCTCTAAACACATATTTAGAGCATCCTTTACCTCTCTACGGTTTCAATCAATGCCAACAGCAATTCAATCAAACTCCATTTGCCCACCATCTATGTATCTGTGGTTCCCACAAACTTGAGGATTTACCTCACTACATTCTCTTTTGCCCATTGTATTCTAGTCCGAGAGCTAAATTTTTAGCAGGTATTTTATCTGGTCTTAGTGCTTGCTTACCCAGTTGAGGGAAAAAAATCATTTTTGTTATCTGACATTGATGCATATGTCTCTTATAAAGTTTCATTATTTGCCCTTGCTGCAAAAAATATACGTTCCAAAGTGGCATCGGGAAGGGGCATTATTTAGGCTACTGTATTAAATTAGTCATATTTTGTTACTGATCTCTGGTATTTCTGTATATTCTGACTTTTAACCTATAGCTTGTTCACAATTTGTGTTTTGTAATTTTGTAATGGCCAATGGCTAATTACAATAAACTAAACTAAACTACTTAACCTTGGCAGATGCTCAATTATGCTTCTGTTGGCTCTGCTGTACAACAATGTAAGGGAAAGGGCTAGAAGCATGCCTTTTTAAAGCTGAAAACTGAACATTATGGGAAAAAAACCAGAATGGCCATGGGAGAGCCAAACCCCCACAATTCGTTTCCTGGTTACTCTCCTGAACCAAACCCCATTCTCCAGATTAGAGTCCTGCAGCTCTTAACCACTACACCAAACTAAGCCCCAGGTCCTTCCAGAAATACTGTGAAATCTTTTTGTCTGGACAGGCTTTTGGTTGCAGACAGATACGGTGGGCAGGGAATTGGGGATGGTGGTAAAGGTAACGGTTCCCTTGCTTGAAAGCCAGTCGAATCCAACTCTAGGGTTGCAGTGCTCATCTCCATTTCAAAGCCGAAGAGCCAGCGCTGTCCGAAGACATTTCCGTGGTCATGTGGCCAGCATGACTAAACACCAAGGTGCGCGGAACGCTGTTACCTTCCCACCGAAGTGGTACCTATTTATCTACTTACAATTTCTTGCTTTCGAACTGCTAGGTTGGCAGGAGCTGGAACTAGAGACGGGAGCTCACTCCATCATGCAGCCACTCGGGTCTTGAACTACTGACCTTCCACAGCCTGTAGTTCGGCGTCTTAACCACTTGAGCCACCGCAGCTCCCTGGTATTTATATATTAAGATATTTATACCCCTCATTTCACCTGGGACAGTCCCCAAAGCAGAGAGTTAAAGGGAGCATACTGGCTGTTAGGGTTGTCAGCCTCATGTGCAGCCTGGAGAGCTCTGTGAATTGCAACTAGTCTCCAGACAACAAAGGTCAGTTCGCTTGGGGGAAGTGGCTGCATCAGAGGGTGGACTCTGTGGCATTACACCCCACTGAGGTCCCTCCCCAGGCTCCACTCCCAAATCTCCGGGAATTTCCCAAGCCAGGTGTCATCAGGTTGCAGCTGACTTATGGCTGCCCCCGCAGGGTTTTCAAGGCAAAGTGTGTACAGAGGTGGTTTGTCATGGCCTGCCTCTGCCTAGTGACCCTGGTCTTCCTTGGAGGCCTCCCATCAAACACCCACCAGGGCTGGCCCTGCTTAGCTTCTGGGCTCTGAGGAGATCGGGCTAGCCAGGCCCATTCCAGTCAGGGCCGAGGGAGCAAAGTAACAACTGAAATTTTGCAATCTAAACACCAAGAAAATAACCCCAACAGAATAGGAGGAGGAGGAGGAGGAGGAGGAAGAGGAGGAGATTGGATTTATACCCCCGCCCTTCACTTGGAGTCTCAGGGAGGCTTACAAACTCCTTTCCCTTCCCCTCCCCACAACAGACACCCTGTGAGCAATGCTCCCTCTAAGCTGTGGAGTCTTGTGAGCAAAAATTCCACTTTGTGAGCTACTGGCATTAAAGTTGTGAGTGAGCAATTTGGCTACTGCATCAATTAGTTTGCTCTGGAGCCATCCTTCCTGAGTCGACAAAAGTGTGTGAGCCAGAGGCTAAAAAACTGATAGCTAGCTCACACTAACTCAGCTTAGAGGGAACACTGCCTGCGAGGTAGGTGGACTGAGAGAGCTCTCTGGAGAACTGCTCTTTCAAGGACAGCTCTGACAGAACTATGGCTCACCCAAGGTCATCCAGCAGTTGCATGTGGAGGAGTGGGGAATCAAACCCAGTTCTCCCAGATGAGAGTCCGTGCATTTAACCACTACACCAAACGGGCTCTACTTAACCACTACACCAAACTGTGCACAGCAAAAAAAAAAGAATCAGCCAAGTGAAAAGCAGCAGAGACCTAAATGTCAAAACTTGCCAGAAACTCCCCACAGAAGCACAGAGCCAGCCCTGGGATGGTATTAAAGGAGAGGCAAGCTGAATCTCCATGGCAAGGGAGATCCACAGCCTGGATGCCATACTGAAAAGGTTCTGTTTCACATGTCCACCCACAGAATCTCAGAGGATGTGGGCACACACAGAAGGAACTCTCTGGAAGCTCTTAATGTGCCGGCAGATTCGTATGGGAGCCAGCAGACTTTTAAATAAGCGTTAAATGACCTCATTATCTATATGATCCATTTTCCTAGGACTGCCGATTTTTAATTTTAATTGGTAGGTGAGTCGATAACAACTCTTGTAGGTGAAGTCAGGTTTTAATGTGAGCGACTAGCTGAGGGCTCGTTTTTAAGGCCGTTTGGTTCCGGGGTGTTATGATGTGAGATGACGGCAGCGAAAAACAAGACTTTCCTCCTCCGAACGATGGGTGGGATTTTGTTCATTCCATCTCATGTTTCCATCGAAAGCTCAAAAAGGTGTCCACGCTGAGGCACACAACATGCTAATCTGGACACGTTTGATTTATCAGTTTAAAGGCAGATAATGAAGCTGCGGCTTTTTAGGAGCTTTGCAAAACACTTCAAGACAATACCTGTAGCTCACTCTTATCTTTACAGTCGGAGCAGGTAAGAAATCTTTTAAGAGAATGAATCAGTTGATAGTTGGACTAGGCTATGATTCTAACAGTGAATGCCTGCCTCCAAGTTGGAGGTTGGAGATCCCCCGGAATGACAACTGACCTCCAGACTACATAAATCATTTACTTGTTTATTTAAACCATTTATTCCACTTCTCCCAGAGAAAATGGCTGCTTGGCAGGTAGACTGCATGGCATTAAACCCTCCCATGTTCCTTCCCTTCCCAAAATCCCACTTTCTCAGGATCCACCCTCAAATCTCCATGAACTTCCAAACTCACGGCAACCCTATGGTGAATGGGTGTAACTCTGTTTAGGAATGCAGTAGCCCATTTCATTGGACGTAGGCTTGCTGGGGGGGGGCTGGCCCCCAGCTGGCACTTTCCCGTTACCGCCACTCCACGGGCCAGCGGGGGGGGGTAAATGGCAGCAGCCCAACACACTGACGCCACTTCCTGTGCATCCAGAAGTGACATCAGTGCATTACCAGAGGTTAAACCATAGAGTTTTGCCCAGATGCCAGAGTATCCCCCAATGATGTGCTGACATCACTTCTGGGTGCACAGGAAGTGACATCAGTGGGCTGCCAGCAATGTCATCATATTGCTGGGCAGTGGGTCCCCACCACTTATAATTCCACCCCCCCCCCCCGAATCTGGCAACTCTAGATGGAAGCACATTCCACTGAAAAATAATGCATCTAGCCTTCGAGTAAACTGACTGCAATTCAAACAACAGCAGTTGAACTCATCTGTGGCTTAGGCTGAAAGATCTCTATGGTACACTTAAAGGGGAGGGGGATAGAAAACCTATGATAGGCAAACACAATTGAATTAATATGCGTTTTGAATGTCGTCGATGTTGACTTTGATGGGCCAAACAAATTATTTACAGCTCTCCTAATCCAATGTGATATGCAAAGGTATCCTTGACACGTTAGCATTAAAATGCCAGGGACGTTACGGAAAACCTATTCTTTTCCCGTGTTTCAGGCAACTATATAACAAAGACCCTCCTCTAGCGACTGTAACTGAGCATTCCTAATGTTGTCTCTTCTTTTATGCTCACTAGTCTCTGAATACTGTAAATACTGCATTCTTCTGTTGAGCACTTAACACCCATCTCTGGATCCTGTTGCTCTTTAAATGGTTTGTAGTCTTTGTGAGGCGTGCGGGGGCAACTGCATCCAATGGGATATTGTGAGAAAAGGCATGCAAATCCCCTTACAAGCAGTTTCTTCTCCATTTAAGATTTATGGACTCTTGATGAATCGAATCTCCAAGGCCGGGATTTCAAAACAATAATGCAAGAAGATCACTCAGGCGGAAAAAAAAATAAAAATCCACAGCTGATTTTTTTTTTTAAGGAAAAAATGAGGCATTCACTAAATTATTTCCACTTCTTAAAATCCACATGCTGAAACTCGGTCTGATTCACACAGCCGATTTTTATCGGAAGCTGCCAATCCGAGGTGACTTTTTA
Source organism: Gekko gecko (assembly GCA_029375565.1). NCBI lineage: Eukaryota > Metazoa > Chordata > Lepidosauria > Squamata > Gekkonidae > Gekko > Gekko gecko. The sequence continues at coordinate 15,183,544 of JAPDNY010000004.1, forward strand.
GAAAGCAGATTAGCCTATCAAACTGGCCTTGTCCAAACGTCAATAAATATGTGGCCTGAAAATCTGGACTCAGCTTGCTGTTTGACGAACTTCCAGAGTCGGCTGCATAGCAATTTGGACTCACGTTGAATCGTTCACGAGAGCAGGTCAGTATGTAAAAATCCCCCCCCCCAAGTAAATTCATGCTGAATACAACTAAGGGGGTTAGGGTTGCCAGGTCTGGGCTGGAAAATACCTGGAGGCTTTGGGGGCAGATCCAGGAGGGGGGGCCTCAGCACACTGCAATGCCACAAAGTCCACCCTTCAGAGCAGCCATTTTCTCCAGGGGAGCTGATCACTGTCAACTGGAGATCAGTTGTAAAAGTGGGAGATCCCCAGGCCCAGGCCTGTAGCTACTGCGGGGCCCATGGGGCCCAGCCCCCTAGTGGTTTTATGGGCCCTGCTCCCCGAGCCTCGGTTTGCCCTCCCCCTGATTGCCTGTCAGCCTGTCCATGGGGAGGACGAGGGCAGTGATTTCAAAGAAGAAGAGAAGAGATTGGATTTATACCCCGCCCTTCACTACCCAAAGGTGTCTCAGAGCAGCTTACAAACTCCTTTCCCTTCCCCTCCCCACAACAGACACCCTGTGAGGTACGTGGGGCTGAGAGAGCTCTTGACAGAAACTGCCCTTTTTTCAAGAGCAGCTCTTATCAGAACTACGGCTTGCCCAAGGTCATCCAGCCAGGTGCAAGTGGAGGAGTGGGGATTCAAACCCGGTTCTCCCAGATTAGAGTCCGCGCACTTAACTACTACACCAAACTGGCACTCTTAACCACTACACCAAAGGCGGTAGCACAAGTAGTGATGATGGTAAGGCAAGGCTGAGAGAACCACCCAGGCAGCAAGCATGAATGGTAAAGCCCAGGCAAGGCAAGGAGGCAAGCAGGCACCTCCTCTGACCCAGCTGTGCTCCAGCACACCGAGCCCACTCACAGCACCTCCATGGCCAGGCCAGCCGCCCCATGCCTCACCTCTCCCAGCCCCGGGAGGGAGCTGAGGGTGGAAGTCAGGCCATGCCATGGGAAGGGGCAGTGGAGCTTCTCAGGGAGGGAGGGACCTGGATGCTCCAGGGAAGGCCTGCCCCTTGCAGGGGGGAGAGGGAAGCTGCAGCCCCTGGGCATAACCCACCCTTGCCCTGGAGCCTTTGATTCAATTAGCTGGTGGGCACCCTCAAGGCCCCCTCCCCCCAAAATCCTTAGCTACGGGGCTGCCCAGGGCCCACCTGGAGGCTGGCAACCCTAAAGGAGGGTATATATTGATCATGTTCTTCATGGGCAGATTGGCCATTATTGCAACTGGGTTTTCTCCTGGTTGGCCAGCGGCCTGCTCTTCCCCACTGGGCTGAACCAACCCACAGGTGAAAAGGGCAGAGTACAGCCTAGGGAATGGGGTGCCCAGATCAGCCAAACCCCTATGCCATGGGGGTAGGGCTGCCAGGTCCCTCCTGGCCCCTGGTAGGGGACAGGAGGTAGAGTTACCAGATTAGGGCTGCCAGATCCCACCTGGCCACTGACGAGGATGGCGGGCAGGGTTGCCAGCTCCAGGTATTTCTCCTACTCCACTTTAATTGTCTCCTGAGCCTTGGAGTATGGGAAGTTTGCCGTCTCTATCAGATTTATGACCTAGGACTTCCCAGTCTGAGAAACCACCTCTCCTTGTAGGCACCCATGCCCCAGTTTCATTCCTCACCGAAGTCCCCTCGCTCTGGACTGCACACTCTTCCGAAACTCATTCTTGCCCCTTGCCTTTCACAGCACCTACTTTGGTAGGGTTCCCATTCCCCCGACAGGGGTAGGGGTTTGCCCGCTTTCATGGCCCCCGATCCACCAGCCCCGATCTGGCTGGCGGGGGGACCCCACCCCCAAAGTGCCTCTTTTGCGCCAACATGCCTGGAGCTGATGTCATCACACAGAGCACATTGCAGGGGGGGACACTCATTTAAGGAAAAACCATAGAGTTTTTCCTTAAATGATAGAATGCCGCCATAACGTACCCTGCACGATGACATCACCTCTGGGTGACGTCGTCATGGTGCACACGCAAAGCGCATGCACCAAAAACATCCTGGATCCATAGAGGGAAAGGGACCCCCACTGGCAGCCAGGTAAGACCGGCGAACCCTACACTTTGGAGAAGAGGTTACTGGAAAAGGTCCCCTCCAGTGTCCTTTGCAGAAAGTCTTTGCAGCTTCAGTACTGGGAAAGGAGGGGGGGTTAAACACACGCTGTATCCTTTCTCTTCCACACTGGGCCTCCCCACAGCCTTGCAGTGAGGATCCTGGCATGCTGAGTCACTGGAGCCCCACCAATCCAGGAAGTCCCACAAAACCCCCGCGCGAAAGTGAGCATTCCTGTGAGACTTGAGATGGAGGTATGGCTTTACCCCTCATTGGGGAATTCCCTCAGTCATATTGCTGGTTGTCAACAGGCCCAGCTATTGCATGTGGCTCCTTAAAGAAGCCACACAGCTTTATCGGGACTGCTGGCCTTTTGAACCCTGGCACTGTTCCACGGCCCAACAGCTTCTCCTTGGGGCACGATGGGGGCAAAACCACATCACTGGGCCTGCTAGGCAACAGGTAGTTGACCTCCTATTACAGTTGCCAAGTGTGGGTTAGGGAACTCCTGGAGAGTTTGAGGGCAGAGCCTAGGGAGGGTGGGGTTTAGGAAGGGGAGGGACCTCAGATGGGTATAATGCCACACAGCCAGTTTGGTGTAGTGGTTAAGTGCACGGACTCTAATCTGGGAGAAGCGGGTTTAATTCCCCCTCCTCCACTTGCACCTGCTGGATGACCTTGGGGAAAGCCATAGTTTTGTCAGAGCTTTCCTTGAAAAAGAGCAGTTTCTGTCAGAGCTCTCTCAGCCCCACCTACCTCACAGGGTGTCTGTTGTGGGGAGGGGAAGGGGAAGGAGTTTGTCAACCACTCTGAGAGTCCTTCAGGTAGTGAAGGGCGGGGTATAAATCCAATCTCTTCTCCTCTTCTTCTTCCCAAAGTAGCCATCTTCTTCAGGGAACTGATTTCTATTGTCTGGAGACCAAGGGTAATTCTGGGTGATCTCCAGCTACTGCCTGGAGCTTGGCAACCCTACCTCAAACCCACTGGACTTGGTAAGTACAGGCTGGGCTCCTCAGCCCTGGACGGGGTAGTGGCATCTCGAAGTGACCTGCCAAAACAGTTTTTTTGAGTCTACTTGCTGCTATCTTACAGAGCAAAAGAAGTCCTGAAGATTCCCTCCTCTTCTTTCTTCTCCTAGCCCAAAGACCAGGGATCCTCTCACCTTCCGTGTTATCTTCCTTCCTCTCCAAAATCATTGTCTGTCTCCCATCTGAAAATGCCCTTGACCTAATCTCACATTTCTCCGCATTTCAAGATTCACTTTCTTCTGTTCAAGATTTTCTTTTTTCCGTAGCACCTTCGAGGCTCTGTCGCTTGTTGCTTCTTATTTATCAGCGTAATAACCTCATGGAGAAAGTCAGCCGGAAAGAGCACCGCTTACCCACGGCCACCCGGTTAACAACCTGGCTGAGCGGGGGAGCGAAACTCCGTCGCCTGCAGCCGCCGCTTCGCTCACCGCACCACGAGCGTCATCTCTGCATTCCCGTCTGGCTCCCTTGTCCCTGACTTCCCAAGAACTAATTTGCAAGTGATATTGAGTGAAATTTAATGCAAGTATAAAACTGGGACAAGTGCTTCTTAGTTGGGAGATTTATCCCTGGAATTCTCTAGCGCAGCCTCTCATTACCAGAACAGTGGCAAAGCCTTAAGAGTTATGGGGACACGCCCTGACCTGGATAACTCGCAAGCACGTGTGCAAATGCACGCGCACACACACACACACACAAATAAATAAATAAATAAATAAATACATAAATAAGTTACGGGGAAATAAATGGCTTCACCAATCCAAATAGCTACCATAAATGAAATTGACAGGACACTGTTTACTGGTTTGATTTCAATCCTTTTGCCTAATCAGTTCCTGAATTTCACCACGCCCACCACCGAGGGCTGACACTGACAACAGCCTGGTTCAGATATAATGCAAAGCCATGCTTTCGTAGAATCACGGAGTTGGAAGGGGGCCAGACAGGCTACCTAGTCCAACCCCCTGCTCAGTGCAGGATCAGCCTAGAGCACCCCCGACAAGGGTTCGCCCGGCTGCTGCTTGAAGACTGCTGGCAAGGGGGAGCTCATCATCTCCCTAGGCATCCCATTCCACTGCTGGACTACTCTTACTGTAAAGGAACCCAAATATCCAGCTGGTACCTTTCTGCCTGTAATTTAAACCCATTATTGTGAGTCCTGTTCTCTGCTGCCAACAGGAACAGCTCCCTGCCCTCCTCCTCTAAGTGACAGCCTTTCAAATATGCCATGACAGCAATCACGCCTCCCTCCGCCTCCTCTTCTCCAGACTGACCATTCCCCAGTCCCTCAGCCTTTCCTCACAGGGCTTCTTGGTCTCCAGACCCCCGATCATCCCCGTCACTCTCCTCTGCACCCGCTCCATTCTGTCCACATCCTCTTTGAAGTGAGGCCTCCAGAACTGCACACGATACTCCAATGCAGTGTACATTGGGACTATGACCAGCATTCTCTTTAAGCTACGCACATGAACGGCCACTTTTTAACACTGGAAGCCGCACTCAGCAGCAACCTGGAGCCACGCGGGATCTTAAACAGCCCATTGCTCATTTTAAGGTTATGGCATTTACATTCTGATCAGGTTGTGAACTGCTCCTCTCAGTGGGGGGGGAATTGGAGGGAACACTGACTATGTGATTTGGATATTATGCCTCTGTTGATACCCACCCAACACTGCATTAGCCTTTTTTGCAGCTGCACCACACTGACTGCTCATATTTAGCTTACAGTCCCCAAGACCTTGTTCAGGGCCTTTTATGCCCTGGCTCCAACCTGGTGGAACTCTCTGCCAAATAACATGTGTGCCCTGAGGGACTTGTTCCACAGGGCCTGTAAGGCAGAGATGTTCTGCCAGGCATTCCGTTGAGGACAGTGACAGTTCCATCCTGACACTCTCACCCCCTACCCCCTCCAGTGGTTAAGAGCACGGACTCTAATCTGTGAGAACTGGGTTTGATTCCCCACTCCTCCATAAGGCAGCTGCTGGTGTGACTTTGGGTCAGTCACAAGTTCTTTCAGAGCTGTTCTCTCAAGAGCAGTCCTCAAAAGAGCTCTCTCATCCCTGCCTCCCTCACAGGGTGTCTGTTGTGGGGAGAGGAAGGGAAAGGAGATTGTAAACTGCTCTGAGACTCCAAGTGAAGGGCGGGGTATAAATCCAATCTCCTCCTCCTCCTCCTCCTCCTCCTCCTCCTCTTCTTCTTCTTCTTCTTCTTCTTCTTCTTCTTCTCCTCCTCCTCCTCCTCCTCCTCCTCCTCCTCCTCCTCCTCCTTCTTCTCCTTCTTCTCCTTCTCCTTCTTCCTGTGAGATAGCAGCATTACTGGCTTTTCTTGCTCCAGCTCCAGCTATATTTCTTTATCACTGGTTTTTAACCTGTTCTTAAATTGATGTTTTATAACCATGTTGTACACCACTCTGAAGCCAGCTTGGCGGTGGAGGGCGGTTGAAAAAATCCAATAAAATAAATTACTTGAACAGAAGAAGCAAGCACACTGGCCACCGACCCTACCTCCACACAATGCCCCTTTTTAAGACCTGTTGTCTGTGTGATGAGGAAGTGTGCCTGCTGGGCAGGATTGCCAACTGCAAGTCCGGAGATACCTGGAGGTTTGAGGGTGGAGCCTGGGAAGGTAGGGTTTAGGAAAGGGAAAGACCTTGGTAGGGTTATAATGCCATACAGATCACCTTCCAAAGCAGCCATTTCCTCCAGGAGGAGTGGAATAAATGTCTTTAAATAAATAATAAATAGAGATCAGTTATAATTCCAGGAAATCTCCAGCCCCTGCCTGGGAATTCTATAACAAAAGGGATCACAGTGAACAAGGAGTCTAAAAGTACAACAAACCACTGTGTGAAACAATACAAACACCGTGTGAAATAATAATAACAATGAATTCAGTAAGTCAATAGCCATAGCACAATGAGGATACACACACACACACACACCAACTGGTGGTAATTCTCACAAGCAGTGTCTCTTCAATTTTTCTTCTGCTGACAGAATGAAGCAGTTGATACTTCATTCTGTCAAAAGAAGAAAACAGACGAGTGTGTCAACTGCTTCATTCTGTCAACAGAAGGAAAATCGAAGAGACTTTGCTTGTGAGAATTAAAACCAGAGAGCCAGTTGGGTGTAGTGGTTAGGAGCATGGACTCTAATCTGGGAGAACTGGGTTTGATTCCCCCCTCCTCCACATGCAGCTGCTGGTGTGATCTTGGGTCAGTCACAAGTTCTCTCAGAGCTGTTCTCTCACAAGCACTCCTCAAAAGAGCTCTCTCAGCCCCACCTACCTCACAAGGTGTCTCTTGTGGGGAGGGGAAGGGACAGGAGATTGTAAGCTGCTCTGAGACTCCAGGTAGTGAAGGGTGAGGTATAAATCCAATCTCCACCTCCCCCTCCTCCTCCTCCTCCTTCTTCTATATATATATATACATTCATTGTGCCATGGCTATTGACTTACTGAGTTTATTCTATATATATTGAATACAAAGTGTGTTATTGTTTTTACTATATTATTTGCTGTATTGTTTCCTACCTGGGATTTGGCAACCCTAGTGCTTTGCGAGTTGCGCGGTGCCTACGTCACCTGCCTGGTCCGGCAACTCATGCGATGGTGACTGTTTGCTGCACTGTGACTTGCCTGGGCCAAGCAAGCATGGTGGCCGCTGCTATGAGACCCACTCTGCAATGCTGCAGCCAATCTGGATGCAGTGTATGACTCAGCCGGGCCTCCCTCTGTGAGAGGCCATTTTGGTGTCCTGGTCGGCCCCGGAGGCATCTGAACCCCTGCTTCCAGTATTCATGGATTTTGGCCTTTGTGGTGCTCCCAGAAACAGGACTCTCACAAATGGCGAGACTGTACTGTAACTGGCCACAGACACTGGCTGTTTAGATAGTGTAGAGGCTCAGAGTCTATGTCGCCTCTTGCCAGGTCTGAGTTGGGAAATACCTGAAGATTTTGAAGGAGAAGGAGAAGCAGAAGAAGCAGAAGAAGCAGAAGAAGAGGAGGAGGAGGAGGAGATTGGGTTTATACCCCACCCTTCACTTGGCATCTCAGAGCAGCTTACAATCTCCTTTCCCTTCCCCACAACCCTGTGAGGTAGGTGGCGCTGAGAGAGCTCTTTCGTGGACTGCTCTTGAGAGAACAGCTGTGAGAGAACTTGTGACTTGCATAAGGTCACACCAGCTGCCGCATGTGGAGGAGGAGTGGGGAATCAAACCCAGTTCTCACAGATTAGAGTCTGGGCTCCTAACCACTACACCAAACTGGCTGGAGCCTAGGGACAGTGGGGTCTGGGGTGGGGAGGGACCTCAGCAGTGTATACTGCCATTGAGTCTGCCCTCTGAAGCAGCCATTTTCTCCAGGGGAACTGATCTCTGTTGTCTGGTGATCAGTTGTAGTAGCAGCAGATGTCCAGGCCCCACCAGGAGGTTGGCAACCTTATTTGGCAGGAACAGTCCTGCTTGTTTGTTTCATTTTTCACAACCACCCAAACTGAATCAAAGACTGAGAAAAGTACGATTCCTTTCAACTCCTGCAATTCCATTCTTAAGAAATATGGACTGAGAGCAGATGCTAGCCAAGTGCCTCGGTGATGGCAAATGAGGTCAACGGGACAGAGGCAAATACACTCAACATTCTGCTCGTTTTAAATTGCAAGCAAAGAATCAAGGCAAGCACATGGAATGCTCAGCACAGGGCATGTTCCATTTCCAAGCACATGATTTGTGAGTAAAGGTAAAGGTTTCCCTGGCTCAAAAGCTAATCGAATCTGACTCTAGGGGGCAGTGCTCATCTCCGTTTCCAAACCGAAGAGCCAGTGTTGTCTGAAGACGTTTCCATGATCATGTGGCTGGCATGACTAAACACCGAGACACATGGAACACTGTTACCTTCCCATCAAAGCGGTACCTATTTATCAACTTGCAGTTTCTTGCTTTCGAACTGCTAGGTTGGCAGGAGCTGGGGCCAGAGACAGGAGCTCACTCCGTCACGCGGCATTCAGGTTTCAAAGTGTTGAACTACAGACCTTCTGGTCTGCAGCTCAGCGTCTTAACCTCTGAGCCAACGTGGCCCCCCATGGATAGGGATGTACAAATATTCCCTATTTCAAGTTTTTTTGGGGGGGGAGTTGGTGTATGTATGCTTCTATGTTGTCATCCTGAGCGTTTTCATTCCACCTGTGTTCATTTCTAGAATTTCCAATTCATTTCCATTTATAACACAGTGCTAAGCAGAATTACATCATTCAAAGTCCACTGACTTCAGTGGACTTGGAAGTGCATAACTCCTTGGGATTGCGGTGTAAGACCTCCAAAAACTTGAAAGCCAGTGTGGTGTAATGGTTAGAGCAGGGGTGTCGAACTCATTCATTATGAGGGCCGGATCTGACATAAATGAGACCTTGCTAGGCTGGGCCATGCGTGTCATAAAACGTAACGCCAGGTAGCAGAGATATAAACTTTATAAAGGACGCAAACACAAGGATATTTTTTTTACTTAAAATAAAAGCTTGCTTAAAATATTAGCCCTCTTGCAATATTTTGTTTATTTAACAGTGTCTGATAACTGACACCTCTTGCTCTGAATTATTGCATCAAAATGTCTGTGCTGTTACAATCCTGAGTATGCCCATCAAGTGTGTTCCTGTAAGCTTCATACCTACTTTTAATTTATTGGCATTCACCACAGAAATCTCATCCTCAGAGTTCTGAGTCTAGGACCCCGGTTAAAACATGAGATGGCTGAGCGACTGAGAAAGTCTGGTGAAGCAATCTATGATGCAGCAGCAACAGCAGAACTGGAAGCAGGAGATGGCCAGTTCCAGTGCGGGCCTGATAGAAATCCTCCAGGGGCCTTACCCGGCCCCCGGGCCACATGTTTGACACCCCTCGGTTAGAGTGTCAGACTAGGATCTGGGAGACCCAAGTTCGAATCCCCATTCTGCCATGGACATTTGCCTGGTGACTTTGGGCGAGTCGCATACTCTCTGCCTTCCCTTCCCTCACAGGGCTGATGCAAAGATAAAATGGAGGAAGGGTGAATATTATAGGACAGTTAGGGTCAGTGTTCCCTCTAAGTTGAGTTAGTGTGAGCTGGCTCACAATTTTTTAGCCTTCAGCTCACAGATTTTTGTCTTCGCTCAGGAAAGATGGCCCCAGAGCAAACTAATGGATGCAGTAGCGAAACAGTTTGCTCACAACTTTAATGCCAGCAGCTCACAAAGTGGAATTTTTTCTCACAAGACTCCACAGCTTAGAGGGAACATTGGTTAGGGTCCCAGTCGTGCAGAAGGTATAAATGAATGATATTGATACTAGAAGGGACATGGGAAATGTATTAATTTGAACAGGAAATAATTACTGCAAGAGATCCGAGTGGTATAGAACTAAAGACTCCCGGGTTTTAATTTGCACAAGGGGGAAGCGGAATCAAAATGGGGATTCTCAAGTGGGACCAGAGGGGATGAGAAATCTGATAGTATCCCTGTCCAGGGAGATCAAAACATCACTTCTTGTTAGCTTCATTTTTGTTTGAAAAGGACGGAAGAGATCTCGTTATGTAATACAAAGTGCTGGTGCAGAAAAATGTATGAGGTCCGCAGTGTATCCATTCATACCCGTTACTATGGAAATATGGATCTTATGCTTTGAAATACACTGCCTTCGTGCTCGAGTCCATAAAGTAAAGGAATGAATTGTTAATCCACAATCATTTTATTAAGGAGTATAAAACACTGGCATGGCTATTTTTCAGGGTTTCGGAGGCTTTTTTTAACCAATTTCCAGAACAGCTCTGGATGGGAAGAAAAACTCTACATTTTATGTCGGTTAAACAAAGCCAGCTTTTAATCACTCGGCCTTTCTTTAATCGGAAACGGGGTTTCTTTTATCTTGATTCAATGGAAGTTGGAAAATGGACCCAATCTTGGGCAACAAGTAAGAACTTTCAAGCCTTACTGATTTCAGTGGGAGAATTAACCACATGCTTACGTTTTTGCCCTGAACCCCAATGGGTCGGCTGGGGCTGAACTTTCTAAAAAAAAATAATTCATTCCAATATCACTGGGTACTTTTATACAATTATAGGTGCACAAATACCCATCACGTGCATTATACAAATAATCTTCAGAACAACCTGTTGGGTGTAGATCGAGATGGATAGCCGCGTTAGCCCGTCTGTAGCAGTAGAAAAGAGTAAGAGACCAGCAGCACCTTTGTGTTAAGATGAAAAGTGGCAAGAATGAACTAACATTTTTAATACATTCTTAAAAAAATTATTTTAAGTATCGATAACCTTGTACGGTGTTTGAAGTTATAGGATAATAAGTTGGCTGACCTATAAAGTGGGGCAGTTAGCTATTGTTAGGAGATCATTTTAAAACCCTGTCAATAAGGGGAGGCTGTATTGATGAAGAGCTACTTCTCAGAAGGGGCTCCTTGCCTCTCACCAGCTTACTTCTGCGGTAAGAACTCTTATGGACTCATGTAACCGCTCTCCTTTAATTACCTATCTAACAATGATGGATAGATAGCATAATGCTTTGTTGATTCAGTCTATGTTAAAGAGTGCAATAATGATGCTTTAATTAAAAACAAGCTTAGAACCTAAGCAGAGATTCTCCAATAGTGTCTCCTTGTGAACGATATCCAGAACAAACCTATAGCATTACTGGGGGGTACCTCTGGCTAGGAGTTACACCATCAGGTACAGGAAAGCTAACTAGATGCCTAGGGTTTCTTAAAGGCACCTGTAACTGAATCAGGCCTGATCAGAGTTATCTAGAACAATGTGCTGCATGCAGTCTTCTTTCCATTATAGCAATGGTTCTGACCTTTCAGTCTGTGTGTGTGTGTAAAGTCCCATCACAAAGCCCCACCACATTTCAGCCGACTTATGGCGACCCCAGCAAGGGGCTTTCAAGGCCAGGGAGAAGCAGAGATGGTTTGCCACTGCCTGCCTCTGCAGAGTCTTCCTTGGGGGTCTCCCTTCCAAGTACCAACTCTTCTCAGCTTTCAAGATCTGACGAGATCGGGCTATGCCAGGCTGCCTTCCCTCCACCGACCCTTCAGTCTACCAGCCACTCCAGCCATTCTGTGGCTGCGCCCATGACCCTGTGTCAGAATTCCAAAGGTGCCCGTGGGCTGAAAAATGCTGGGGACCCCTGTTAAACAGGATAGCTCACATAAACATCAAATGATATAATATAACTAATGTATATGCTTGGAAAATGTACTGTTTATGGGAGGAGGAGGAGGAGGAGGAGGAGGAGGAGGAGGAGGAGGAGGAGAAGAAGAAGAAGAAGAAGAAGAAGAAGAAGAAGAAGAAGAAGAAGAAGAAGAAGAAGAAGAAGAAGAAGAAGAAGAAGAAGAAGAAGAAGAAGAAATTGGATTTATACCCTGCCTTCCATTACCTGCAGGAGTCTCAGAGTGGCTTAGAATCTCCTTTCCTTTCCCCTCCCCACAGCGGGCACCCTGTGAGGTAGGTGGGGCTGAGAGAGGTCTTTTGAGGACTGCTCTTGAGAAAACAGCTCCAAAAGAACTTATGACTGATCCAAGGTCACGCCAGCAGCTGCATGTGGAGGAGGGGGGAATCAAACCTGGTTCTACTGGATCAGAGTCCGTGCTCCTAACCACTACACCAAACTGGCTAAGAAAAGAACAGCAGTCCTGCCAGAGACCACAGCAAGGTTTCTAGTCGATCTCATGCCAGTGTTTCCAGAAATCCCACAATCTGGGCACGGAAGCACCGTTTGCCGCCCAGCAATTGGCTTTCAGAGATATAATCCCTATGGTTGCCAGTCTCCAGCTGGTGGCTGGAGACCTCACAGAATTAGAACTGGTCTCCAAGTTACAGGGATCAGTTTCCCTAGAGAAAATGGCTGCTTCGGAAGGCAGGCTCTATGGCTTTCTACCCCACTGAGGCCCCTCCCCAAACCCCACCCTCCTCAGACACCACACCCCAAATCTCCAGCTATTTCCCAACTCAGACCTGGCAACCCGACTTTCCCAGCACCCCTAGTGCTGCTACAGTTGTTTCCTGTATCTGCTGTGAAAAGGGGGTTGAAGCGGTGGTCACCGCCTCTGCCCCATTTTGTCCCCCCCCCAGCCTCTAAAATAAGGGGGGGAAATATCGAACTATAGAAATGAGGGCTCTGTTGTACTATTTATTTAGCCTTCAGGAGCAAAGTTGGGATATTTCATACAAGCTCATAAATAATACACGCTCCTCTGACGTTCTCCCGCAGAGACAAAAGAACAACCGTGTTTTCACAGAAGCAGTTTGGAGAAGTTAATATAATCGGGCCTATTTATTTCAATTGACTCTGCTCCTGGAACGGCTTCCACTTCTCGCGCTGTCATTTTCAAACAGAGACCTGCATTTACATACCTATTAGTTATACTATAAGAGAGAGTCACTGAAGGCGGCTGTAGGGATTTTAAACACCGGCCGACTTTATTTTACTTTTTGTTACGAAAGGATCTCATCATTTCCCCCGACAAGTTTTCTTTAACGGGATGTTGCAAAGGATGCCCAAAATATTTTGGGAATTGTCAGTCCGATTCTGCCTATGAATACCTGGAGTTGTGTGAATCTGGATGGACAAAAGGAAAGACTTCTTTATACAACAAGTGATTAAAATGTGGAATTCGCTGCCAGAGGAGGCAGTGATGGCCACAGGCATAGACATCTTTAAAAGGGGATTCAATAGGTACATGGAGGATAGATCTGTTGGTGGCTACTAGCCATGGTGACTGAGGGGAACCTCCAGCTCTCCTGAGCATTATTAATTTTGGTGAAAGTAACGTTCCCTCTAAGCTCCACAGTGTTGTGAGCAGAAATTCTACCTCGTAAGTGAAAAAAGCTAGTAGCATGAAAGTTGTGAGCGAGTCTATGTTTGACTATTGCGTAGTTTTTAAAGAATAATTTAAACATTACAAGAGAAACTGGAATCAAGTCTTTCACCACCCCTTTCCACTATATTGGTAGACCTGTCTTCTGGAGAACAGGTCTACCCACCCTATTCCATTATATTGGTAGACTTGTCCTCCGGAGAAGAGGTCAACCCACCCCTTTCCACTATATTGGTAGACCTGTCCTCCGGAGAAGAGGTCGACCCACCCCTTTCCGCTATATTGGTAGACCTGTCCTCCGGAGAAGAGGTCGACCCACCCCTTTCCACTATATTGGTAGACCTGTCCTCCGGAGAAGAGGTCGACCCACCCCTTTCCGCTATATTGATAGACCTGGCTTCCGGAGAACAGGTCTACCCATCCCTTTCTGGAGTTCTGGCCCTGCTGGTGGACCTCCTGAGGGCACTTGGGTTTTGGCCACTATGTGACAAAGTGTGTTGGACTGGATGGGATATTGACCTGATCCAACATGGCTGCTCTTATGTTCGTATGAGGGCACAGCCCAGGGCCTTGGAGAATGAAGGAACCGCAACACTCAAAGGACCCCATAACATTTCGCTTCCTTGGTACCCACAACCATAGCTAATGGGGGACCACATGGGGTGACCCCCCCCACTGAAATTGCCCTGCCCCCTCACTTCCACTCCTCTCCCAGTCCCCCCTCTCCCCTCCTCATCTCTCCCAGGAGCCTGGGCTTGTTGAGGCTCACCTTGCCCACTCCCCAGTGGGAGAAGGTCCTTCTCCTGCAGAGAAGGCAGGCAGACAGGGCAGCGGGGCTCTCCTTCCCCTCTTGTGGTCCCACGGTGCCCAAGAAGGTCCTGCGGCACAGAGAAGGCAAGGCGGGCAGGCAGAATGGCCTGCCCCGGCACCTCACTGTGCCTGTGCAATGATGACGGGGGAGGAGCTCACTGTCAGGTGACCTGGTGTCATGCAGACCATTCTGCCTCCCTGCCTCCTTGGCACTGGGGTGGCGGCAAAAAAAGAGGAGACGGGGTGGAGAAGTGGTGCTCTGCCTGCCTCCTCCGCACCAGGATGGAGAGGGAGCAGGAGAGGCCTCTCTTGACAGGTAGGCAAGGTGAGGTGGGCACAAGGGTATCTGCCTCCTCTGAAAAGTGTCTGGCTATAGGGCTGTTGGGACCTAACATTCCTCTCATGAAGTCTCTCTCTCTCTCTCTCTCTCTCTCTCTCTCTCTCTCTCTCTCTCTCTCTCTCTCTCTCTCTCTCTCTCTCTCTCTCTCTCTCTCTCTCTCTTCTCGGTCATTCAGATAAATGCTTTTTGTAATGTACATGATTCTCCTGGGTCGAATGTGGTCCCCATGGAAACTAACGGAGATGCTTCTGTGACAGTGAGTGAGGTTAGCTTTCCGTCCCATGATCCACTGAATGACAGGATGTCTGTTTCTCGCAACGGTAGAAACAGATTTCACAACTGGCAGGTTAGAGGGGAGGATCGTTTCCAGCACCACCAATGCACTAGCCTATGCGAGCTCAGAAATACATCCCCGCCCTTTTTTCTGCACACAAGTGGATTAAAAAAAGGAGGGTTAGTCTGACTGAAATCCCTGCTACTGCATCAAGAGCTGTTCCACATATGGCCTGCCTGAGGAGGTCGGGAAGGCACCCGCTCTCCTGGCCTTCCACAAACCATGCAAAACTGAATTATTCAAGAGGGCTTTTCTGCACAGGCAATAGAGTTGCAGTATACTAAATGATTCACAAAGCTACTTGGATAAATCATGAGGGACTGTGGTCTGCACTACTGTGTTCAGCTTGCTGAGACTAGGGTCCTAGTATAGACTTGGGTGGGGTAGCCGTGTCGGTCTGAAGCAACAGAACAAAGTCTGAGTCCAGTGGCACCTTTAAGACCAACAAAGTTTAATTCTGGGTATCAGCTTTCGTGTGCACGCACACTTCTTCAAGTGGACAAAGTTCGAATCCAGTGGCACTTTTAAGACCAACAGAGTTTAATTCTGGGCAGGGCTATTTTGGGGCAGGAACGCACAGGAACAGAGTTCTGGCTGGCTCCCAAGTTGGCCACGCCCAGCAGGAACTCATTAGCATAACAGGCCACACCCAACAGCAGAAACTCATTGGGATTGGCTACATTTGGGGTGTGTGGCCTAACATGCAAAGGAGTTCCTGCTACAAAAAAAGCCCTGGGTTTTGACAACAAACAAGGTAAACAGAATAAGAAGCAAAAGGTGGGTGTGGCTGGATGACCACACTTCTGGTAACATGGGGATGTGGCCTAATAGGCTAATGAGCTGAGCTGTCAGGGGTGTGGCCTAATATGCTAATGTGGTTCTGCTGTTGGGTGTGGCCTATTATGCTAATGAGTTCCTGCTGGGCTTTTTCTACCAAAAAAGCCCTGATTCTGGGTATCAGCTTTCGTGTGCAAGCACACTTCTTCAAGTGGACAAAGTTCGAATCCGGTGGCACCTTTAAGACCAACAGAGTTTAATTCTGTGTATGCACACTTCTTCAGATACACTGAAACAGACTTCACCAGCCATTACATATAGGTTGGGGTGGGGGTTAGCTGCCAGGAAGGGCTAATTGGAGTCCCCACCCTCTCTCTACCTATATGTAATGGCTGGCAAGGTCTGTTTCAATGTATCTGAAGAAGTGTGCCTGCACCCAAAGGCTTATACCCAGAATTGAACTCTGTTGGTCTTAAAGGTGCCACTGGACTCCAGCTTTGTTCTAGGATCCTACTGTGTGATTTTTGCGTCGTGTATTGTGTCATGTGAAATACTTATGCTTTGCTTCAGTTCTGTTTTTAAGATTTCTCATTGATTCTCCAACCCTAATACTATGGTATTGTTTACTGATAGTCTGTGTAATCCACCTGGAGTCCAAGTGATAAAGGCAGACTATAAATAGCACAGCTAAATAAAATAAATAAAAACATACAGTTTACCATTTGAAATAACCCCCCTCGGGATGATTCTGGAATCCTCAGCCCTCCTGTTTCAACTTGAAAATCCCAGCTTTGAGTTTGCTTCTCCCTTGTCTAGACTGATCCTGAATGAGATGTGGGTGGAGCTTCTGTGCCTCCTCCTCCTCTTACAGGTATTTCACCTCAGCAGGGCCAGAGTAGGGTCCCCGGGTCCCCCCTGGCCACCGGTGAGGGATGGGGGGGTAGGGTTGCCAAATCCTGGAGATTTGGGGATGGAGCCTGAGGAGGACAGGGACCTCAGTGGGGTACAAAGCCATAGAGTTAGCCCTCCAAAGCATCCAGTTTCTCCAGGGGAACTGATCTCTGTAGTCTGAAGATGAGCTGTAATTCCACGGGATCCCCAGGTCTGCTTTCTGTTTCTGTCTTCTTTTCCCCCTGTTAAAGGTATTTAGCCTGGGTATGGCAAAAGCCATTGGCAACAGCAAAACGGTTCCAGTTGCCTTGAGTGAGCCAAGCCAAGAGATATAGGACTAGCCCAGGATTTGGTGTTTTGTGCTGTTAGGTTCCCCCCCTCCTGTTTGTTTATTCAAATAGTTTTGTTAAGTCATTTTGGATCCCCACTGGGGAGAAAAGCAAGAGTAACTAAAATGTGTAAATATCCATGCCATTTTCTGTAATCTTTGATATCTTTCAGTCCCCTTTATCTACTAATGAATCAGTGTTCCGGAATATCTATGTATATGTATAGATAAGGCACACTGCGGGCACAGAAAATTGTATGAATCACATACAAAACAGTACATGTGTACACACTACAAATGAAGTTACAAGTGTGCAAGACAAAGAAAAATGGCAAAAAATATTTAATGAATGCAACAAGGGGGGGGGGGAACCCTAACAGAGAATATTCATTCACCCCTAACATTAATGCAATTTAATCATAATTCTAACACTTATCTTGCACTCAAATTGCTTTACAAATACATTAAAACTAGAGATGCTGCCAAGCTTCATCGACCTGTAGGTTGAAATTGAGCTCTCAAGAAATATTATTAGGAGAGCTGACATTGATTTGACTCTCTTAGCCAGAGGGATTCTCTAAAAGAAACCACATATGCACTTACCTAAAAATAAGCCTCGTTACTTCTAAGTAAACATGCGCTGGATCAGGCTGAATGAATGTGGGATGGGGGAAAAGGGGCAGAATCTGAGTATCTGTACTATCTTAGTGATTTATCAGAGGCTCGTTGGATGACATTGGGCCACTAGCACATTCTCAACCTAACCTACCTTATAGGGTGGTTGTGCAGATAAAATATACTGAGTGAGTGAATGAGTGAATGAATGATGAATAAAATAAGGTCAGATTGAAGACCAATGCAAAGCAGAGTCAGAGGGAGATTGCTCATTCCAAATTAAAGGCAGAAAAACCCAAATCATTTCAAGATACCAGACAGCACTGAATATTATTATTACTATTGTTATAATTTTTTAACATTTATATGGCACTTTCCCACCCAAATATAGACCCCAAGGCAGGGGACCTCAGTAGCATCAAAACTTCTTCCAAACAAAAGCCAGTTTTAAAGAGGGAAGTCTTACAACCCCAGGGAAATTTAGATGTGAAGTTGCCTTCCCAACTTCATGGGTAAACTATCATACAAGGCAGGTGCCACCACCAAGAAAGCCCTGTCATTCTCACTTCACAAAACAAAGATACCCCAAGCATCCTGTGTTACGCTAATCTAAAGTGGCAGAGGGACTCCTATGGAAAGAAGAGGTCCTAGAGTATATGGATCTTTGACCATGAGGGGCTCTAAAGGTCTTTAAATGAATCCTGGTGCATACTGGCATTCGGTGAAGGTGGAATGTGAACAGTTGAAAGCCTAAACCTGGCTACCTATATGGGCCTAGAATTACCACCCGTGTTTGGAAATATCTTGGGATTCGAGGGTAGAGCCTGGGGGGTGAGGTGTAGGGAGGGGAGGGACCTCAGTATAATGCCACAGAGCCCACCTTCCAAAACAGTCATTTCCTCCAGGTGAAGTGGAAGAAATGTTTAAAACAAATAAATAACAAGATCCAGTTTTGTGTAGTGGTTAGGAGCACAGACTCTAGTCCGGGAGAACCAGGTTTGATTGCCCACTCCTCCACATGCAGCTGCTGGCATGACCTTGGATCAGTCACAAGTTCTCTCAGAGCTGTTCTCTCAAGGGCAGTTCTCGAGAGAGCTCTCTCAGCCCCGCCTGACTCACAGGGTGTCTGTTGTGGGAAGGGGAAGGGAAAGGAGTTTGCAAGCCGCTCTGAGACTCCTTCGGGTAGTGAAGGGCAGGGTATGAATCCAATCTCTCCTTCTTCATCGTCATCTAAATAAGCAACCTATCTAGGCTGGAT
Organism: Gekko gecko; assembly: GCA_029375565.1. Lineage (NCBI taxonomy): Eukaryota > Metazoa > Chordata > Lepidosauria > Squamata > Gekkonidae > Gekko > Gekko gecko. The sequence continues at coordinate 15,201,931 of JAPDNY010000004.1, forward strand.
ATCAGTTGTAATTACAGGAGATCTCCAGCCCCCCCACCTGGAAGTTGGCAATGCCATATGCACCAGTCATAGGATTTCCAGCCTTAGTGGAGACTGGAGATCTCTGTGAATTACAGGCTGATTCCCAGACTAGAGAGATAATTTCCCATTGAGAAAGTAGCTGCTTTGGAGGGTGGACTGTATGTAGCGGTGCCAGCTCTGAGCTGAGAAATGCCTGGAGATTTGGAGGGTGGAGTCTAAGCAGGGCAGGGTTGGGCCCTCAGCAGGGTCTAATGCCATAGGATCTGCCCTCCAAAGCAGCCATTTTTCCCCCCTGAGGGGAACTGATCTTGGTTATCTAGGAATCAACTGTAATGGCGGGAGATCTCCAGTCGCCCCCTGGAAGCTGGCAACCCTAACTGTACAGCATTTTTCTTCACCCTTTGGCCAAACGTACTGCAGGATGCAAGTTTTGAAGGACCGGTGACCAAGCTTCCCCACCTTTGGCGGTTCTTCTTGTCTCCGTGGAAGGAAGACCGCCACCAATGTCTGTTCTGGAATCCGAACGGCAAGGGCCCTCGGACTATAAAAAGATTTCACTTCCCATTTACTGCGCAGGAGGAAAGGAGGATCTGTGACAAGAGATGATTCACTTCTTTAAAAAAGAAGAAGAAGAAGAAAGAGAGAGAGAGAGAGAGAGAGAGAGAGAGAGAGAGAGAGAGAAAGCCAGCGGAGTAAGTTTGCTCCACACACCGAGAGAGCGTACAGGCGGTAATGCCAGCCCTCGACTATCAGGCCTGTGAGTCACAAGCAACCAAAATAAGAAACAACAAAAATAAACATTTTTGGCAAAGAGCTTTTTTTTTTCCAACCTGACCTGATCAGCAGAGACTTGATAACACTCGGCGGCAAGTCAGAGTCCCCGTTCTTCCTTGGCTCTTACGTAAATGATGGAAAGAGCAAGGTAATCCGCCCTGCTTGACACCGAAGGGCCAAAGGCTATGGGAGATGAGGAGGGCTTTAAGGATGGAACTTCTGATGGGTTAAAGGTAAAGGTTTCCCTTGCTCGAAAGCCAGTCGAATCCAACTCTAGGGTTGCGGTGCTCATCTCCGTTTCAAAGCCGAAGAGCCAGCGCTGTCTGAAGACGTTTCCATGGTCATGTGGCTGGCATGGCTAGATGCCGAGGCACACAGAATGCTGTTACCTTCCCACTGAAGCAGTACCTATTTATCTACTTGCAGTTTCTTGCTTTCGAACTGCTAGGTTGGCAGGAGCTGGGGCCAGAGACGGGAGCTCACTCGGTCACGCGGCACTCGGGTCTCGAACTGCCGAACTGCCGACCTTCCGGCCTGTAGCTCAGCATCTTAACCACTTGAGCTACCGCAGCCCCTCTGATGGGTTACATAACCCTAAAAAAGTAACTGGGGAGGGGAAGGTGCAGTCTGGATCAAGGTCTGAGTGAAAGGGGTATCACAGACAGTGAATGTTAGCTGTAGGGGAAAAAATGACTTGCTTATATACCTATATTACTTTCTTTCATTACCATTCTAAGTATGGCCAAGTTGTTTCAAGGCCTCGTTTTGAAGCTAAGTTTCCTCAAAGCTTCACACCTTTGCTTCTCAGAAACCCGTTCTCCCGATATGTTGAAATGTTTAATTTCCTATATCTAACACCCTCAGTGGTGGCCTCGAGTTCCTTCTGTGGTCTAATTAAAGTGTTCTACATGTGTTTTGCCAGGAAGGAACTTCTTTTCCTGACTAGATGAGAATGGGCAATCATCTCAGCCCATCAAACTGTGGCTTGGAGATTTACAAATGTTTCATGCAAAATCACCTTCTGGTATCTTCATGCATCTCTTTCCCTGGGAGTAACACCCTCAAACTTTTCTCTCATTGGCTAAAAAAGGCACTCGCACCAGCCAATCCACACTGCAAGGTTTCAGTCCACTTGAATTGTATATATCTGATTGGCTTGTTAGTACACATGATGCTGCCTTATACTGAATCAGACCCTTGGTCCATCAAGGTCAGTATCGTCTATCTGGATTGACAGCAGCTCTCAAGGGTCTCAGGCTGAGGTCTTTCATATCACTTATTGCCTGGTCCTTTAAACTGGAACTGCCGGGGATTGGACTTGGGACCTTCCACATGCCCAGCAGATGCTCTACTATTGAGCCACAGGCCCTCCTTAATAGGATTACTATTCCCCAGACAGAAAAGGGGGGGGGGGCCAATGGCATCATAGGCCACAATGTAATTTCCAGTGAAAACCTGGAAGTGATGTAGGGTAGCTCTAGGAATTGCTAGAAACTCTATGCTGAGAAACCCAGAGATACCCTATGTCACTTCTGGGTTTTCACTGGGAGTAACATAGCAGCATACATTGCAGCCCCCATGTCCCTTCCCCTAAGCCTTCCTCTGGCAATCATATTAGTTATTAGTTAAGAGTTATGTTAGAGCTGCTAGTTACAATGAAATGTTTTACAGTGCAGTCCTTAACAGAGTTGCACCCCTCTAAATCCTTTGAAGTCAAGGGACTGCTTGGAATTGTACTGTAACACTGCTTGGAATTGTGCTGTTAGCCTATGTCTGCTCCAAGTTGCAGAAAATGTGACTTCTTAAGTCTAAGAAAATATACCTGTTTATAAAACAAAGTTTGAGTCCAGCAGCACCTTTAAAACCAACAAAGGTTCATTCAAGGTATAAGCTTCCGTGTGCATGCACACTTCCTCAGATACAATTACCACTCCATACATACATGGAAGATAGGAGGGCCTGGCATGATGTGGTCCCTGGGGTCGCAAAGAGTCAGACCCTGGCTGTGCGACTGAACAACAACAACATATGAGTAGAGGATGAGCAATAAATTAGCATACAGCACCATGAAGATGTTTAACAGATTCAAGGATCAAACAGGAATAACAAGCTTAGTTTACCATTTGTTTGGCTTTAATTCTGGGGGGGGGGGTTGACATTATAAAGGAAATAAATATGTCAAAGTTGGAGATTGATGGGCAGATGTATCCTTAATTGTGGAATGTTGAGAGTAATTAACTGAGACACTGAGACCCTCTGAGATGATCTCCATGGTTAATGTTGATACAGATGTAACCATGGGTAAGGCTGACAAGGGAATGAGGAGTATGCATTGGAGAGGGAAGGAAGGAGAGGAGGGATGTTCATTCCTGAGATTGGCTTCTGGTCTGAAAAAAACGCTGATCTTTCATTGAACACTGCCAACAGTATTGGGACAAGGAAGACTTCTTAAAATGTGCTTAACAACAATATGTCCAAATTCATACTATTCTCTCTCTGGTGTGGATATTCGTGTGTGTCTGTGTGCATATGTGTGTACACACACACACACACACACACACACACACACACACACACACACATATATATATATATATGAGAGCCAGTTTGGTATAGTGGTTAGGAGTGTGGACTCTATAATGTAGGAGAACTGGGCTTGATTCCCCACTCCTTCACATGCAGCTGCTGGGTGACCTTGGGTCAGACATAAGTTCTTTCAGAGCTGTTCTCTCAAGGGCAGTTCTGGAAAGAGCTCTCTCAGTCCCACCTACCTCACAAGGTGTCTGTTGTGGGGAAGGGAAAGGAAAGGGATTGTAAGCTGCTCTGAGACTCCTTTGGGTAGTGAAGGGTGGGGTATAAATCCAGTCTCTTCTCTTCTTCTTCTCTCTCTCTCACACACACACATACACACACACATATTCAGTCAACCTTTCTGCATGGAATAAAGTGTTTAGGAAGCTTATTTAAACATCTAGAAAGTCTACTGTTGTGTCTAAATTTCAGATGACCGGGTTAACCAGTAAAACATTTTTCAATACTTGCTTTTTCATTCGACGTATTTAGCATGAAAATAAGAAATCACTGCTTTTGTGGCTTACCTCGAACCCACAATTGGGCAAATATTTCAAAATCAGCCACACAAAACCAATTCTTTCTGAAAGTCAAAATTTCTCATTACCTGTAATTACCTTATTACTATGTAACGATTTCGGGCCTCCGTGAAATACTATTCCGTGTGTTGCCTTTCCCATTACACAATGGTGTGTTGCTGACATACTTACAAAGACGTGGCTATGGCAACGTGCTCGTATCGCAGGGATCCTTTCACGCCCACATTAATTGGTGTACATTTCAATAGCAAAATTAAGGAGAAAAGTCACTGTGTCCTTGTACAACTGGAACAAAGATTTCAGTGCCTATAAGTTGTCGCCATCTTGCCTTACTCAGTTTACAACTCGGTCAGGCCAATTAACTCCTTGTTATGTGTGCTATGAAGCAGTAAGAGAGAGAAAGATTGCATGGAAGAACTGGGAGGGAGGAGATGTCCCCTACTTTTTAATATATTTGTTGGCATAAGAACATAAGAAGAGCCCTGCAGGATCAGGCCAGTGGTCCATCTAATCCAGCATCCTGTCTCACACAGCGGCCAGCCAGTTCCTCTGGATGCCCAACAACAGGGCATAGAGTCCAAGGCCTTCCCCTGATGTTGCCTCCTGGCTCTGGGATTCACAGAATTAGTGCCTCTGAATGTGAAGGTTCCCCTCAGTCATGGCAATAGCTGTCCCTCCATGAATCTGTCTAACCCCCTTTTAAAGCGGTCCTTTGGCAGCCAGTTCCACAGTTTACATATTCTGCTTTTTGCCTGGTTTTGTAGACTTATTTCTATTGTATGCACACGCATGATCGCTGTATGCTGTTTCCATGACATTTATGTGTACAGGGGAAGTCGACGGAAATTGCCAATTTAGTTTGGATCCAACCCACCGGTTGAACTCACTCAAGGGAGAGGCAAAATCAAAATGAGGATCTGAGGGTTAGAAAAGCAGGGATAAGAAATTCAAGTTATTCGTACGTGAAATATATTCGCCTATTCACTTGCAAATAGATGTTGGCTGCTAGGATGGATATCTTAAATTACCAAGTGAGGATGAGAAATATCTGCTGTGCTAAAATCACATTTATATCAGACTTGATGTTACTCAGTGGTTAATATCCAACACTATCAGAGCTAGTTTAGTGTAGTGGTTAAGAGCGCAGACTCTAATCTGGGAGAACAGGATTTGATTCCACACTCCTCCACATGCAGCTACTGGTGTGACCTTGGGTCAGTTGCAAGTTCTCTCAGGGGCAGTTCTCTCAGAGCTTTCTCAGCCCTACCTACCTCACAGGGTGTCTGTTGTGGGGAAGGAAAGGGAAGGGGATTGTAAACCGCTCTGAGACTCCTTCGGGTAGTGAAGGGGAGGCATAAATCCAGTCTCTTCTCTTCTTCTGAGTAACCAACAATTAGGGTTGCCAACTACCTATAGTGCCTGTTTCTACCATGGCTATTTGCAGTTGCAAAAATGAAGAGAAATTTTAAAAAGAAATGTTGCTGAGTGCAGAGTTACCATGTCCCCAGTCCCTGGAGTTAAGGCATAGCGACCTTAGCTCTGGGTTGCAATTAGGGTTGCCAGGTCCCTACCTGGCATCCAGGGGAGTCTGAAGCTCCGTGTCCAGGAACTTCACGCATGCACATAGCACACGTCGTGATGACATCACCCGGAAGTGACATCATCATGCCGGGCATGCTGTTGAGGGATGCTCTAGAGCTTGGCTTTAAAACTCTATGGTACCATAGAGTTTTAATGCCAAATGCTAGAGAATCCCCTGGCAGCATGCCCGGCGTGATGACATCATCTTCGGGTGAAGTCATCACGCTGGGCACGTCTGCCCGATTCTGGCACTTTGGGGGTTGGGTTCCCTCCAGTGGCTGGATCCAGGCTGGCAGGTTGGGGGCTCTAGAGCAGGCAAACTCCTGCCCCCCCCAGGGGACCTAGCAGCCCTAGTTGCAATACATGATTATGCGGCTCAGATCCCACAAAGTTTAGTTTCACAGGGTAGCTGCCCTGGTCTGCAGCAGAAGAGCAATTTTTGAGTCCACCTTAGAGACCAACAAGATTTTCGGGTTATAAGCTTTTGACAGTCAAACCTCCCTTTGTCAGATTGTATCATAAAAATCTCGTTGGCGCAAAAGGTGCTACTGGACTCATATCTTGGATCCTATGGTAGTTTTTTACTAACAGAAGAGGGAGTAGAAAAGATATGGTTGCCATCCCCCCAATGATTTCTGGGACCCCAATCTGATTTCTTGGGCCCCAATCTGCCACCAGCCAGCTGGCCAGCAGCTGGAGCCCCACCTCTGAAGAGCCCCACCACACCGGATGTGCCTGGCATGATGATGTCACCCAGAGGTGATGTCATCACGCTGGGCACGTCATGATGGAGACGCTCTAGCATCTGGTTAAAACTCTATGGTGACCATAGTTTTTGGCCAAATGCTAGAGCATCCCCTGTGCGACGTGGCCAATGCAATGTTGTCACTTCTAGGTGACATCATTGCAGCTCACGCGCATAGCCAGAAGATCCAGGGGAGCAGGGTGGAGCCCCCACCGGCAGAAGGAAAGGACCTGGCAACCCTAAGAATAGAGCGAGAGTCCAGTAGCACCTTAAGAACTAACAAAATTTGTGGCAGGGGAGGAGCTTTCCTGAGTCGTGGCTCACTTCTTCAGATACATTATGTATTCTCAACAAGGACTATAAATCCTCTGTATTTTAGTTATTTCTTTTTCAGAATAGTATATTAGAATACTGAATGCAAGGAAGATTGGGAAGTCTGCTGACAACATTACCTACAGCTCAAAATGTGCTGTTAGGTGCCCTCCGTGCCTGAGAGGAGATAATTAAGATTCTGTTATTCCTCACAATTAGGAAAAACTGCCTTTTGACATTTATCTGCTATTTTGACATATTTATTGCTTTACAACTGTTGACCTCATAACCTTAACTTGCTCTTTTAGTTTTTCACTTTGCATAACTTAAACATCATTGTGTTACGTGTTAACTTGCTGTTAAGTCCCTTTCTATAAGTTTAGAACCTCATCTACCATTCCAATGCATTTCGGAAAAGTGTGCCTTGCGCACGAGAGCTTATACCTTGAATAAACCTTTGTTGATCTTAAAGGTATCGGTGGAGTCTCAGTTTGTTCTCTTGCCACAAATTCTGTTGGTCTTTTCTACCGCTGTGGACAGACCAACACGGCTACCCATCTGGATCTATCTCCATAGAAAAGAGAGCAACTTTTTGAGATCACCCCTCCTACTGTGGATCTCCAACTTGCCCCTTGTACTTTCCCGGGGGTCCCCTGTCCCCCAGGACATTCTGGGGAGAACTGGGGGCTGCCGGGGTGGGAAGCGGAGGAGTCATGGAAGCCCCACTCTGCCGACAGAAAGGTCATCGACTAGATGCGATATGCTGCCAGCCAGCCACAAGCCTGTTTGCAGATGCTAAGTTATTTATCCGTTGGCTTCATTTGCAGCCTGCCTTTCTTGCTGTGACTCAAGGTGAATTACAAAATACTTAAAAAAAAATAATCAGTCAGATAGCATAAGACATCCAATAAAGAATGTAACAGAACTAGGACTAAAGGTTTCTCCTGCTTTAAAGCTAGTCAAATCTGATTCTCGGGGGCCGTGCTCATCTCCATTTCCAAGCTGAAGAGCCAGCACTGTCTGAAGATGTTTCTGTGGTCATGTGTGGCCGGCAGGGCTGAACACCAAGGTGCACAGAACTCTGTTACCTTCCCACCGAAGCAGTGCCTATTTATCTACTTGCAATTTCTTGCTTTCGAACTGCTAGATTGACAGGAGCTGGGGCCAGAGATGGGAGCTCATTCCATCATGCGGCACTCGGGTCTTGAACTGCCGAGCTACAGCCCTTCTGGTCTGCAGCTCAGCGTCTCACCCTCTAAGCCACCACGGCCCTCGAACTAGGACTACAGAACTAGAAAACAGTGCTGAGAATGGTCTAAGTTATGACATACCGCAAGCAATGCAGAAAGTGTTTTATACAATGACAACATACAATAAATGTCGCAATAGATTGCAAGCCGAATCCCATATATAACTGCCCTCCTGAATGGCTCCATTATTCTGCAATTATAATCCTTCTACAAAAACGCCCTCTTGAACATTTGTGTTCAGCGCATTCTGTGGAATGATAGCAGTGTGGGAGTCTTCCTGACCTTCTCTGGCAGATAGTCCCAGAAGGTGGGAGCCCGAACCGAGAATGCACATGTACAGCCAGTTGCTGATATTATCCATTTGTAGGGTGGCACCCTCCGAGGGCTTAGCTCAGAGAAGCAAAGCTGCCACAGAGGAAAACAGCAAGAGGTGTGGTCCTGCAGGTGTGTGGGTACAAAGAGTAATCAACACCTGGAATTCACCAATGCAGGATGTGGCAGGGGCTACAAAAATAGACAACTTCAAGAGGGGATTGGAGAAACATATGGAGCAAAGGTCCACCAGTGGCTATAAAGCTCTTAACGGACATAAGAACATAAGAGTAGCCAAGCTGGATCAGGCCACTGTGTCGCACAGTGGCCAAAATCCAGGTGCCATCAGGAAGTCCACCAGCAGAGCCAGAACTCCAGAAGCCCTTTCACTGTGCCCCCCCCCAGCACCAAGAATACAGAGCATCACTGCTCCAGACATAAGAACATAGGAAGCCATGTTGGATCAAGCCAACGGCACATCCAGTCCAACACTCTGTGTCACATGGTCGACAAAACCCAGGGGCCATCAGGAGGTCCACCAGCGGGGCCAGAACTCCAGAAACCCTCCCACTGTGGCCTCCCCAAGCATCAATAATTCAGAGCATCACTGCCCCAGACATAAGAACATAAGAGAAGCCATGTTGGATGAGGCCAACAGCACATCCAGTCCAACTCTCTGTGTCACATGGTGGCCAAAACCCAGGGGCCATCAGAAGGTCCACAAGTGGGGCCAGAACTCCAGAAGCCCTCCAAATTTTGCCCCCCAAGCACCAAGAATACAGAGCATCACTGCTCCAGACATAAGAACATAAGAGAAGCCATGTTGGACCAGACCAATGGCTCATCCAGTCCAACACTCTGTGTCACACAGTGGCCAAAACCCAGGAGCCATCAGGAGGTCCACCAGCAGGGCCAGAACTCCAGACGCCCTCCCACTGTTGCCCACCAAACACCAAGAGTACAGAGCATCACTGCCCCAAACAGGGTGTTCCATCTATATGTTATGTTCCCTTCCATATTCAAGCCATGAAAGGCAGGGATACAGCTGTAACCCAGTCTGTTTCTGCCTTTAATGAGTATCATTGATTCAGTTGGCTGGAACTTCGGAGCAAAAAATGGTGGGAAAGTGAGTACCCCAATACTGCTATTGCTCACAGCAAGTAGAGGGGAGGAATTAACGGTAGTGGTGGAAAGTGCAGTCAAGTTGCAGCCGACTTACGTTGTTCCTTATGGGGTTTCCAAGGCAAGAGCTGTTCATTTGCCATTGCCTGCCTCTGCGCAGCAGTCCTGGACTTCCTTGGTGGTCTCCCATCAAACCAGGGCTTAGTTTCTGAGATTTAATGAGACTGGGCTTTATAGGCCATTCCAAAGACCCTAAATTCAGGCCCTGGCATTTCCATATGGAAGGATCTCTGGCAACAGGTGTTTGGAAAGATCCTTCTCTCCCCGAGAACCAGGAGAACCACTGCCAATAACAGCAATCTATATTCAACTGTGGACCAACAGTTTTACGTGGTAACAGATCTCCCCAAAAAGGGAGGAAGCAGACAACACTGGCTGAAAGGCAAAAGAAAAGCACTCTCATGGGCTTGTGCACAACAAAAATAGAATACAGAAAATCAATGCTTTGGGTAGACTGAACACACATGAAGCTGCCTTATATGGAATCAGACCACTGACCCATCAAAGTCACCATTGTTACAAGGGCTGCCAGGTCCCCCAGGGGGGTGGGGGTTCCCCCACTCAAAGGCCCCCCAACCTGCCAGTCTGGATCCGGCCAGCAGGGGGACCCCCACCCCCAAAGTGCCCAGATTGGGCTGACATGCCCAGTGCGATGACGTCGCCTGGAGGTGACATCATCGCACTGGGCAAATCGCCAGGCGATGCTCTAGCAATAAGCCTGAAAACTCTATGGTACCATGGAGTTTCTGGCCAAATGCTAGAGTGTTGCCCAGCAATGTGCCCAGCATGATGACACCACTTCTGGCCCGTGCACACGCATGTAACAGAATGGGATCAACTCTCCCCCGCTGTGCCAGGTAAACAACCTGGCAACCCTAATTGTTACTCAGGATGAGGTCTTTCACATCACCTACTGCCTGGTCCTTTTTAATGGAAGATGCCAGGGATTGAACCTAGGACCTTCTGCACAGCAAGCAGATGCTCTACCATTGAGCCATGGCACCTCCCCACGGTTCTCCAGGGTCTCAGGCTGAGGTCTTTCACATCATCTACTGCTTGGTCCTTTTAACCAGAGATGCAGAGGGTTGAACCTGGGACCTTCTGCACGCCAAGCAGAGGCACTACCACTAAGCCTCATTCACAGTTATTCTCCAATTTCATACTGGGGTAATGCTTCCAGAGACACAACACGATTTCCATTTTTCATGGAATTTCTGTTTTTAATAAAAGGAGCTATCTATCCCTTTTCACCAACACCTGTCCCCGGGATCCAGCAGGATTGATAGAGTCCAAAATCCTAGAGCTAAAAATACGAACGGAATCCTCTATCATTCTGAAACAGCACATTTATTGTTTAAAAAAACACCCATATCTGCAGCAATATATCTGCGGCTACCTTTCCAGAAGGAGCCATCAGCATTTCACAAAAGTTACATCTGGCATAATCTATGTATTCTTTTATCTGTTGTGTGCCTTGGACTAGCCTGCGGAACGTTCCTGGAAGGGAATCCTGTAATATTTCATGTCAAAAGAAGCCAAAGGCCCCCATCTTCCTTCAGTAAACTGTGAGCTTCTTAAGCGGAGGGTACATCCATCACCCTGGCTTATTAAATTTTAATGGACTGTCTGGGTGGGGGGGGTGTCAGCCCACGGCGCCTCTCCTTCAGCAGCAAGCAATATAGGAAATGAGACTGCACAGGCTGTGGTCGCCCCAGTGGGTGTGCTGGGCTAACGCCTTGACTAATAAACCACAAAACTTAGTGAAGGTGTGGATCAGTGCCCAGATGGGGTGAGAGCCGGCATGGTGTAGTGCAGGGGTGGCCAAACTGTGGCTTGGGAGCCACGTGCGGCTCTTTCACGCATATTGTGTGGCTCCCGGCAGGGCAGCTGGGGAAGTGAAGGGGAGGCGTGCCTCCCTGATCGATCTTCCCTTCCTCAGCCAGTGCTCCCCTCCCTGGTTAGGCTTGAGGTGGGAGGGAGCAGAGAAAGAAAGCGACTTTAACTTTAAGTGCATTCTCAAAGCACGGCCGGCTTGGAGAAAGCTTTTGTCTCTTTAAATATCAAAATCGATATCTGTTTTTACCCCTTTTGTTTTTATTTCTAATGTCAATAGAAAGCAAATTTGCATATTTTCTGATAAAAACATGTGTGTAATATTTGTTCATGTCTTGCGGCTCTCAGACATCTGATGTTTCTGCTATGTGGCTCTTACATTAAGCAAGTTTGGCCACCCCTGGTGTAGTGGTTATGAGCAATGGACTCTAATCTGGAGAACTGGGTTCGATGCCGCACTCCTCCACATGAAGCCAGCTGGGTGACCTTGGACCAGTCACAGTTCTCTCAGAGCTTTCTCAGCCCAAAAAATAAGACTAGCTCACGACTAAAAGAGCTAGATCTTCAGGCTGCCAGACAATCTTAGGGTTTCCTTGCTGTACAACACACAATGTCATATGATAATTAATTAAATAGTGCCTAGATGGGAGATTTCCTGCAACCCATCCTCCATACATAGCTTTGTGCTCCAGAAAGGAAGGAAGGAAGGAAGGAAGGAAGGAAGGAAGGAAGGAAGGAAGGAAGGAAGGAAGGAAGGAAGGAAGGAAGGAAGGGAGGGAGGGAGGGAGGGAGGGAGGGAGGGAGGGAGGGAGGGAGGGAGGAAGGAAGGAGAGAAATGAAATGAAATTACAGACATCAGGCAGTACCAGATGATGTGCTTGAGCAGGTTTCAGGATACCATCAAAGCTCAACAAGGCCAGCCCTTTACAGATCTTCCTTATTTCTGCCAGCTGGTGACCTTGGGTCAGTCACAGCTCTCTTAGAGCTCTCTCAGCCCCCCAAAATAAGTCTAGCCCTCCACCTAGTGATGCATAATACTAAAAGGGCTAGAACTTAAGGCTGCAAGACAATCTTAGGATCTCCTGGCTATATTACACACTATGCCATACGATATGCTATTAGTGTTGTGTTCCATCAGAGACACACACGGGGTTGAACAGAATATGCGGCCTTACAAACAGCCCAAGCTTCGCTCCCAGGAACAATGGGCACGAAGGATCCTAGGAACAGCCAATCAGCTACTCTGGATCCTCAAGAAACCCTATCAAATGTAGGAGTATGTAAATAAGCCAATCACAGGCATAAGGGTGTGTTTGGGGTGTGGTTGTAATGTGCTTTTAAGCAGCCCTCAGGCTTGCCTTGTATCTCTCACGTACTGAAATCACTAAGTAAAGTATGAGCTGAAATCACTGAATGATGCATCTCAGTACTTTATAATTAAGGTTGCCAGGTCCCCTCATTGCTCCTGCGGGGGGATTTGGGGGGCATTCCGGGGTGGGCGGAGATGCCCCCAAGTCCCACCAGCCAGCTGGTTGGTGGTGGATTGTAGCCCCAAGAAGTGGGGGAACCCCTACCCGGACTTGGGGGCTGGCAACCCTGTTCATGTTTGAGATAGAACCTTCCTTGGTTAGATCTGATTTCTTTTGTCTGGTTCGTTCAAAAGTATACATACCTGCTAGGGGTGTACATTTCATACATCTGATGAAGCGAGCTCTGACTCATGAAAGCGTATGCTGGAATAAACTTGGTTAGTCTTTGGGGTGCCACTGTACTGGGATTGCCAACACTGGGATGGGAAATTCCTGGATTTTGGGGTATGAAGCCTGGGGAGGGTGGGATTTGCAGAGGGGAAGGACCTCCATGAGATATAAAGCCCCCCACCTCCAAAGCCTTTTTCTCCAGGGGAACTGATCTCTACAGTCTGGAGATCAAGCATAATTCTGGGAGATCGCCATATGTTACCTGGCGGATAGGAACCCTACATACAGTCCAAGCACAACTCTATCCTGGTGATTCTTGCTCATGTTAGACTTGACATTTTGCTGGCTTGGGTATCAAACAACGTCTTCTGCAGGTGGCCTGGCCTGTATTCCCTTTCCATTTCAGTGAGTGACAGGGCTGCCACCATCAGTTGGGAAGTCTAGAAGATTTGGGAGGGGAGCCTTGGGAGGGGAGACTATAGTGCTATACAGTCCACCCTCCAACACAGCCATTTTCTCCGGGGGAACTGATCTCTGTTATCTGGAGATCAACTGTAATTCCAGAAGAACTCTGCGCCCTGCCTGGAGGTTGGCAGCCATGCACTGGACTTCTGAAGAAGGGAGCAGTTGACTCACGAAAGCTCCTCCCCTGCCAAATATGTTGCTAGTCTTGAAGGTGCTACTGGACTCTTGCTCTTTTGGTGTAGTTTGGTGTAGTGGTTAAGTGCACGGACTCTAATCTGGGAGAACCGGGTTTGATTCCCCACTCCTCCACTTGAACCTGCTGATGTGACCTTGGGTCAGTCACAAGCTCTGGCACAGCTGTCCTTGAAAAAAAGAGCAGTTTCTGTCAGAGCTCTCTCAGCCCCACCTCCCTCACAGGGTGTCTGTTGTGGGGAGGGGAAGGGAAAGGAGTTTGTAAGCCGCTCTGAGACTTCTTTGGGTAGTGAAAGGTGGGGTATAAATCCAATCTCCTCCTCCTCCTCCTCCTCTTCTTCTTCTTCTTCTTTTTTACTGGACTTCTAGTTAACTTTACTACAACAGCCTACCCATCTGGAATTAGGGGCAAATAAAAGGCCAATTACGTCATTTGCTACCATACTTGCACTACCATGAAGGACACCATTTGACTTCTCTGCCTGGGAATCAAAATATTTTGGAGGGTTTATTGGGAAACGCCTGCCATGAAGAATGCATAAGGTCACGCTGAGTAAATCACCCTGTCAAGACTGGAGAAGGGAATGATGAAATTCTTCACAAATATGGGCCTTATTCGGTCTGTGCTGCCAAGCATGAACTGAAGACTTGGATTTCCAAAATATCATTTAATCCTGCCACTTGATTGTGCCAGTTGCTGTTACACTCTGAAACGTCCCTTTGAAAGGGGATAGTGCACCCTTTACGTTCGCATGCCAGTAATATCATTGGTTGCCCTTTTGTCTAATTCCAGCAGCTAGAGAAAGGCTGGCGAATTCTTGTTTTTGACATTTCTTCTGCTGAATTACTTCTTGGTGTTCAGTCAGTAACCTGAAATAGATTAACCTTGAGAGGAAACTACTAAACTGATGGCTAGATAGGAGAAGAAGTGAAAGGGGGGGGACGAAGAGGGGACTAAAACTGTAGGCAGCAAGGTCTGGAACTGGAAACCTTCTGAAGCCAGCTTGTAAAAAAACAGGACTCTCTCTTGCAACTGATAACAGAGCTCAAGGCAGTGCATCCACCTGGACTGAATTGAGACCTAGGCTTCCTGTCACATTACCAGTGCTGATTTCTCCACACCTACTACCTCCCTGCATATCGCACCTAATCCAATCACACCTGCTATTGTCATTTGCCTGCTAATGTCATTTGGCATCTGAAATCCCTTCATTTCCCAATATATAGGACAGATGGACTCCGATTCTAGCTGTATCTGAAGAAGTGAGCAGTGACTCACAAAAGCTCATCCCCTGCCACAAATTTTGTTAGTCTTTTATGGTGCTCCTAGGCTCTGGCTCTTTTCTCTTGAACAGTATCATCTAAATGTTTGGAGCACCTCCCAGGGAAAATGAACAGAAATAGTTCCAGTGGGCTCCCCACATTCATGGACAAGCACATAAAGGAGGTGTGGGACTCAGCACACCTCACTCGCAATCAAGTACACAGATCCTGCTCACTCAAACATGGGCACAGCATAGGCTTACCATGTACCCACTTGGGGCAGGATACCACCTGCCCCTGCCGGGCTTTGCCTGCCATTACTCCAGTAGCCTACGGCAGAAAGAATTTTTTTTAAAAGCCATTGTGGTGATGGTGCAGTATCATTTCTGGGTTTCTTCCCAAAGAGACATTAAGCCTCTCTATGAATTGCCAAAAAAACCTCTGTTGTAAAACCACAGAGTTTTGCTATGGTTTTGGGTGATGCCTAGAGATCCCCATGCCCTGACCAGGCTAGCCAGACCTTGTCAGATCTCAGAAGCTAAACAGGGTCAGCCCTGGCTAATGTTTGGATGGGTGTCAGGTAGCCCTGTCATTGGGATGGAATGTAAGGGAGTACTTTCTTCCTCCTGGCTTCTCATCAGCACTGTTCGATTGCTCACATGTTATCATTACTCTGACCTTGTGGTGTCTCCAGATACTGGGCACTACGCTGGGAATCAAAACCTTTTGTGTTCTTGCTTGGCCTGCTTGCTTTGCCCACATGTGCAAAATGTATTCATTGGCTTCAAGTAGTTAGGGGGTGTTTGAAATTACTATAAGTCAGAGGCCTCCATTATCCATGGCCATTCCTGACACAAGCTGTATACGTGTCTTGAGTTATGATTCACCAATAAACAGATTCTTCTTATGAAGCCCTGCGTTGTGTGACCTAAGAGGCCTGACAATGGGAGACCTCCAAGGAACATCAGGGTCATGACGCAGAGGCAGGCAATGGCAAAGCACCTCTGCACATCTCTTGCCTTGAAAGCTCTACTGGGTCACTGTTAAGTCAGCAGTGACTTGACGGCACTTTCTACCACCACCAGAGAGCCCCTCCATGTCCCCCTCCGGGTCTCCTGCTGGTCACCAGGATGGGCCAACCAAACCTAGCACGTCATGATGCATCTATACAAATGGCACATGAAGGTTCAAGAACCAAGAGCGCTGCTTTTCCAATATTCCAAATGATGCGTAGGTACTCTGCCCACAATTGGACAAGTGCATGTAAGACCAGGCAGAGCCAGCACATTCAGCCCTACTTTCTCATTACTTCTGTTGCACTGTAAGCCAGGATGACAGGTGGACAGAAAAAAAAACACCCTTACATATGGAGGGTCCTTTGCAAATGCCCCTTTTCCCTTGCGTGAAAAGGCCCTGCATTCAAGCATCCAGAAGACAATCACAAGAAAGTCAGTCAAGACAATGATTTTTTACAGTGCAATCCCCAGTACAAACTTTCCCGGGAGTAATCCCCTCTGAATAGACTTTAGTAGGATTCTGAGTAGACATGCTGGGGATTGCTGTTCCAGCAGCCCCCATAATCTTTTTTTTATATATATAAGCCTTTTATTTCACAGACATGATGGTATATTTTAAAAGACACGGAAAATCAACATGATCACATAGTGGATTAGCAAGATATCCTACTGAAGACTGCTGCACTCTTTCACAGTAACACTACCCAGCTAATAATCTAAGGTTGCGGTCACACGCACCAGTTGTGTGAGGCTGGGTTGTCATCAGTACACTGACGACACCCAGCTCTATCTGATGTTGGACGGCCAGTCGGACTCCAGACTGGAAGATTTGGACCAGGCTTTGCAAGCCGTGGCTGGTTGGCTCAGACTGAGCTGGCTGAAGCTGAGAGCCAGTTTGGTGTAGTGGTTAAGTGCACGGACTCTAATCTGGGAAAACCGGGTTTGATTCTCCACTCCGCCACTTGTACCTGGGCAAGCCATAGCTCCAGCACAGCTGTTCTTGAAAAAAGAGCAGTTTCTGTCAGAGCTCTCTCAGCCCCACCTCCTTCACAGGGTGTCTGTTGTGGGGAGGGGAAGGGAAAGGAGTTTGTAAGCCGCTCTGAGACACCTTTGGGTAGTGAAGGGTGGGATATAAATCCAATCTCTTCTTCTTCTTCTCTTCTCTTCTCTGAACCCGGCGGAAGTCCTGTGCCTGAGTCGGGGTGGTTCGGGGATAGGGATCCCACTCCTGACCTTCGGTGGGGCACCATTGGTGCCAGCGCCAGAGGTTAGGAGTTTGGGAGTGCTCCTGGATGCCTCCTTAACAATGGAGGCCCAGGTAACCACCACTGCTAAGTTGGCCTTTTACCACCTTCGGCTGATTCAGCAGCTGGTTCCCTTCCTCGACTGCGACAACCTGGCTACAGTGATCCATGCGATGGTCACCTCGAGACTAGACTACTGTAATGCTCGTTACATGGGGCCGCCCTTGTTGCAAATCTGGAAGCTGCAGCTAGTGCAGAATGCTGCGGCCAGGCTTCTGGTGGGTCTCCCTAAATGGGAGCACTTCTGGCCGGTGTTGAAGGCACTGCACTGGCTGCCAACAGCATACCAAATTTGCTTCAAGGTGCTGGTACTGACCTTTAAAGCCCTATATGGCCAGGATCCGACTTACCTGTGGGACCGCCTTTCCCTATATATACCCCGGCCCTGAGACCACTTCGGTCAGGTTCACAACACCGACTGACCACTGCAGGCCCTAAAGATACCAGGCTTGTGGCCACCAGTGCCAGGGCCTTCTCAGTGGCAGCGCCTTACTGGTGGAATGAGCTCCCAGAGGAAATCAGGGCCCTACGGGACCTTTTACAGTTCCGCAGGGCCTGTAAGACAGAGCTCTTCCACCAGGCCTTCGCTTAGGAGCCACCACACCAATTTGTTTTGAATTTTGTTTTGAACACCACCACAACCAACATCTGTGGCTATGGGTTGGCTCTGGCTGGGAGAGTGTGTCATACCTTTGCTCAGTGCTGAGGATCACTGAAGTGGAAATAACTGTTGGATATCTTTAGTATGCCACCCTATTAAATGGAAAATGTTTACTAGCACTAGCACATTAATTATGTTTTAATGTTAAAAATGTTTTAATTTTGTATATGGTTTTTATGGTAAAGGTAAAGGTAAAGGTTCCCTTGCTCGAAAGCCAGTCGAATCCGACTCTAGGGTTGCGGTGCTCATCTCCGTTTCAAAGCCAAAGAGCCAGCGCTGTCCGAAGACGTCTCCGTGGTCATGTGGCCGGCATGACTAAACACCAAGGCACACGGAACGCTGTTACCTTCCCACTGAAGTGGTCCCTATTTATCTACTTGCAATTTCTTGCTTTCGAACTGCTAGGTTGGCAGGAGCTGGAACCAGAGACGGGAGCTCACTCCGTCTTGCGGCACCCGGGTCTCGAACTGCTGAACTACTGGCCTTCCACAGCCTGCAGTTCAGCGTCTTAACCACTTGAGCCACCGCAGCTCCATGGTTTTTATGGTACTGGCTACCAATTAACGTAAGCCGCCCTGAGCCCGTTCGCGGGGAGGGCGGAGTATAAATTGAAACAATAAAATAAAATAATAAAATAAATAAGTGGAGGGGAAGTGAGGCTATTCCCTTTGAAGGAATTAGACCTGCAGTTGCAACGGGTGAGTCAGGGGGGTTGCCTTTGTTTCCCATGTACATAAATGAGGAAATGCACCTCCGCTCCAAGGGCCCTTATGGAGTTTGCGATGATGCACATACTGTGAAGAGTGGGGGACGAAACGGCACCCAGCCGGGATGGCCTGATCAGACCATCCCAATGGCTGGGAAGCGTGCTTGTGCAATCAGACAGGGGAAAGTCCGCCCATGGCCCATGGCAACCCGTTTACTACCGGATTTTCCCCGGTGTCTTTTTACTCGACTTCTGCTGTGGAGCAGTGCAGGTTGCTGATGGCTGCCAGATGCTTCCCAGATGTTGCTGTCTGATCATACCCTTTTGATCTGTCGGACATTCATGCCTATGTCGGATCCAGTGTTCCCTCTAAGCTCACAATTTTTTAGCTTCTGGCTTGCACATTTTTGTCTTAGCTCAGGAAGGATGGCTCCAGAGAAAACTAATTTATGCAGCAACCCAATTGCTCACTCACAACTTTAATGCCAGTTGCTCAGAAAGTAGAACATTTGCTCACAAGACTCTACTGCTTAGAGGGAGCATTGGTTGGATCTTCTGGCGCATGTGATCGTGGCCTAAGTGTGTCAAGCTGAAAAAACATGGAGATAAGCCAACAGAAAGACATGGGGCAGCAGGCTTAACATTCCTCTCCTTCCTCCTCCCCTTCTTCACCAATAGAATCCATTCTAACCTCTTCATAATCCTTCTCTAGGGCAGCCATGTCCTCTTGAGCTTCTGAGAACTCTCCTTCCTCCATCCCCTCCCCTATGAACCAGCGGACTTGGCATATATCAGGTCAAACTTGTGGTCCAGGTGAGCCCGGGCCTCAGCAATGGCTGTGGTGTTGCTCAGCATGCAGACAATATGCTGAACTCTGGCCAGGTCACCCCCGGAGACCACTGTCAGTGTATCTTCGATGTGAAGATACAGGATTAGCACCAACACTTGCATGAATGGAGTAAGTCCATGGAGGGGATTTTTATCTTCCTCTTCCCTTCCTCCCCCTCCCCCTGTGCTCTTTGAAAAGCTACAGTAATGGGTCAAGAGACCCTCCAGAACAGTGTGCTGTGCCACATGGGGTGCTGGTAGGGCTGCCAAGGCTGCGTTATGAAATTCCTGGAGATCTGGGGATGAAGCCTGGGGAGGGAAGGGTTTGGGGAGGGTCGGAGGTAGACCTCAGCAGGATCTACCCTCCAAAGATGCCATTTTCCTCTCGGAGAACTAATAGGGTTGCCAAGTATCCTACCTGGGAAAGCAGGGGAGAGTTGGTCCCTGCCTGGGACATACCATAGAGTTTTCAGGCTGATTGCTAGAGCATCGCCTGGCGACGTGCCCTGCGCGATGACATCACTTCCAGGTGACGCCATTGCCCTGGGCACATTGGCCCAATCTGGGCACTTTGGGGGTGGGGGTTCCCCCTGCTGGCCAAATCTGGACCGGCGAGTTGGGGGCCCTATGGGAAGGAAAAACCCTGCCCCTCCAGGGGACTTGGCAGCCCTGGGAACTGATCTCTGTAGATCGGAGATCAGTTTTAATTCCCAGAAATCTCCAGGCCATACCTTGTTTTCTTTTTTTTGAGTTTTGAGTTTTTATTGAGCAAATTCCATTTTTTAAAAAAAGAGGAATAGTAATACATGGACAAACAATTATGCTAAAATAGAAGTGATCTAAAATATAAACTTCACAACTGGAGAGAGTATAATTACAAGTATCACTTTGGAATCAGATTGATCACAGAAGCAATTATATAAGAATATAACCTGTCAACCAGAACATTAAGTACTCGATGCAATGTAACATATTGGTGTTGTACCTCAGGAATGTAAGGGATCAATGTAAGTAGACGATAGAGAAATGATCATTTTCCCATACAGCAGTGATTTGAGATGTTTCAGTAATGGGAGCCATTTTTTACTTAAGTCAACCCTTAAGTCAGCCAGTTTGGTGCAGTGGTTAAGTGCGCGGACTCTAATCTGGGAGAACTGGGTTTGATTCCCCACTCCTCCACATGCACCTGCTGATGTGACCTTGTCAGAGCTGTCCTTGAAAAAGAGCAGTTGCTGTCAGAGATCTCTCAGCCCCACCTACTTCACAGAGTATCTGTTGTGGGGAGGGGAAGGGAAAGGAGTTTGTAAGCTACTCTGAGATTCCCTTGGGTACTGAAGGGCGGGATATAAATCCAATCTCTTCTTCTTCTTCTTCTTCTTCTTCTTCTTCTTCTTCTTCTTCTTCTTCTTCTTCTTCTTCTTCTTCTTCTTCTTCTTCTTCTTCTTCCTATTTCACCATTGGCTCTGGATACGTTGTCTGTTACCTTGTCTAAAATACAGGATTCCCATAGTTTAGCATGCCATCGTTCTATAGTAGGGAAACATTCCTTTTCCAGTGTTGGGCAATAATACCATACCTGTAGGCCGGCAACCCCAGGCACTGCAGCAAAATGTGGGATTTGATGAGAATTCTCCTTCCTCACCCTCGCACAGGCAGAGCTTACAGAAAGCCAGTTTGGTGTAGTGGTTAAGTGTGTGGACTCTAATATGGGAGAACTCCTCCACTTGCAGCTGCTGGATGACCCTGGGCAAGCCATAGTTCTGTCAGAGCTGTTCTTGAAAGAGCAGTTCTCTAAAGAGCTCTCTCAGGCCTACCTCACAGGGTGCCTGTTGTGGGGAGGGGAAGGGAAAGGAGTTTGTAAGATGCTCTGAGACTCCGAGTGAAAGGCAGGGTAAATCCAATCTCCTCCTTGTCCTCCTCCTCCTCTTCTTCTTCTTCCTCAAAATACTCTGCCTGCCCACTAGGGAGAGTGAGCACTTTCACACACACTAAATAATACACTTTCAATGCCCTTTCAGTGCACTTTGCAACTGGATTTCACTGTGTGAAATGGAAAAATCCAATTACAAACGGTCGCTGAAGTGGATTGCAACTACATTCTTTCGTATGTGTGAAAGCGCCCAGTCTGAGTCCTGCTAAACCCCTCTTTCTTACCCCAGCCACCCTTGCTGCACGGAATACTGCTCTGTAAGGTCCCCTAACCCTCAACAGTGGGGGGTCCTCGGGAGGAACCTGATTTCAACCCCCTCCATTCACAGAAGCTTGAGCCCCAGTGCATCCATTCTAAGCACCACTCACCTCAGAGCCAAAACACCGACCTGAGACCCGAAGCAAGGGAGTGCTGCAAATTTCATAATGCTTGTCCTTGTGTGTTTATTTATTTACTTATAAATTAGGCTTCTAGACTGCCCTCCCCATAAAACAGGGCTCAGGGCGGTATGCAACAACAACAACAAAAACACATTCCTAAGTTAGTCAACCATTAAAAGCAATAAAAAGAAATAAAAGCAATTTGTTGGATTGCTGCATTAGTGATATGCTGGATCTCTATGTGAAAGAAACTAAATTGTGGTTAATCTACAGGGCATGCTGCCCCCGACATGTACACCTCTTAAACAGATACATTTACTCTGTCTTTTGAACAGCGACTTCAAGCCTTACCTACGGGGTCTTTGGCTGCTGCTCTTCCCTTTGACCTCTCTCCTGTGCTGCATTGTCATTTTTCCATCTTTTGCATGCCTGCGGCCTCTTCTTTTCTCCTACTCTTACCTTGGCTGCTCGTTTTCATTACCTTTTCTTCCTCTATGGAGTATGGTGTGATGGGGACTTAGAGGAAGGGAGTGATGAGGACCATCTCTGTTATTGTTGTTGTGGGGTTGGTGTGTGTTTGTGTGTGTAAAGTGCCATCAAGTCACAGCTGACTTATGGGAAGACACCAGCAAGGGCCTTTCAAGGCAAGTCAGAAGCAGAGGTGGTTTGGCCATGGCCTTCTTCCGCCGTCTTCTTTGGAGGTCTCCCATCCAAGTACTAACCAGGGCTGACCCTGCCTAGCTTCCAAGCTCTGATCAGATTGGGCTTGCACCAGGCTGCCTTCTTTCTGAATCTCTGTTGTTACTAATACAGATTATACATTCATCCATTCATATATTTTATAGATTTATAAAGCAACATAATGGTCAGCTGGGATTAATAACAGCACGAGCGTCCTCGTTAGGGCACGCTAATGTGTGAATTGTGACTGACATTAATAGCAGCTAATGAGCAGGGCAGCTTTTTAAAATGGAGGGGCAGCCTTGCTTTTCCTGTCCTCCCCCACACCTGTCAGAAACAATGCAGTGGAGTAGAAGACTCTAGGGACCACCACTAGAAACCGTATTTGCTCATATTCACATTTACAATACAATTCGATTTATTACAATCAAAGATCAGTAAATACCTTAAAATGTTACATATAGTTAACAGCAAAAATACAGCCAGACAGTTGATACAGATAACAATTTTAAATATGGCAAAGTGAATGTTAAAATTTCCTAAGAAGTAATAGCCTTCTGTCTGATTAGGATGGCCATAGCACAAAACCTTGCTGCCTTAGCACTGAGAGCCAGTTTGCTGCACTCTTTCACAGTAACACTACCCAGCTAACAATGTAGCTAAGGTTGCGGTCACACGCGCCAATTGTGTGGGGCTGGGTTGTCATCAGTACACTGACGATACCCAGCTCTATCTGATGTTGGATGGCCAGCTGGACTCCAGACCGGAAGATTTGGACCGGGCTTTGCAAGCTGTGGCTGGTTGGCTCAGATAGAGCTGGCTGAAGCTGAGAGCCAGTTTGGTGTAGTGGTTAAGTGTGCGGACTCTTATCTGGGAGAAGCGGGTTTGATTCCCCACTCCTCCACTTGCACCTGCTGATGTGACCTTGGGTCAGTCACAAGCTCTGGCACAGCTGTTCTTTCAAGGACAGTTTCTGTCAGAAGTTCTCTCAGCCCCACCTACCTCACAGGGTGTCTGTTGTGGGGAGGAGGAGGGAAAGGAGTTTGTAAGCTGCTCTGAGACGCCTTTGGGCAGTGAAGGGCGGGGTATAAATCCAAACTCTTCTTCTTCTTCATTACAAATATCAGCTAAAAGATATTCATATTTAAGCCACCTAGAAAGTCATGCCTTTCAGCTATCTACCCATTTTTTTTCTCACCCTTCTTCAGTGAAGCTCAGGGCAACGTACATGTTTCACTTCTCTTCCCTGCTATCCTTTTGACAACCTGTGAGGTAGGTTGCTGGACATTATGGGTGATTCCACACTAGACCTTAAATCCTGGTTCAACCCTGTTCCCGAACTTACATTCTACACTAAACTCGAGTTCCCCCCTGTAATTATCTCGGGGTATTTTTTGTTTACACATTACACTGAGGTCACCCCGGTTTTGCCTCACACTTGTTCCGGGATAAATGGATGCTGTTATAACCAGGGATAAATCCAAGGTATTATGATGCGAGTTGAACCAGGGATGAGATCCAAGTGCAGAAAGGGCCTTTGTCACCAAGTCGCCGGAAACAACGGTTGAGGTCTGCTCTTCTTGCTGGTAATTCCCCCCAATAGTTGCAAGGGGATACCTAGCTATAATAGGCATTTAAACCCAGCTATCCCAGGTTATAGCCCAACAGTAACTGTTATGTCCTGAAGCGGGAATCTGTCCTATCTATTCCTGTGTTAAGCTTCAGACATAAAATGGGATTGTAAATTGTCGCATTCCCATTGGTCAGTTTCTGTGAAACCTTGTAAATAACCAATCCTGACTGTACATAGCTTTTTGGAGGGAACAGACCTTATTGGTCTTTATCCTTGTTTGCTTATTGGTTGTTAACTTATTTATGGGTGTGGCTTTGACAGCCTGGATCATTTAAAAAGGGAGCTGTGCTCCACTATTCTGTGTGTGTGAGTTCTTGAGTTGAGTTTGCTGTTACAATAAAGCTGAAATCACTTTTGCTGAAATCAAATCCTATTGAGTTGCATACTTAACAGTAACTGTAACCCCCTAGCTGGAAATGGAATGAGCCAGGAAGGGGTGGAGCCTCTAGATGCAGAAGAGCACAGAACTTGTATAAAGCAGGAAGCTGGGGAGCTTGAACCTTAATCATCGCCTCTTAACAACTTGTTTAAGGTAACTATGATTTATGTATGGAAACTGGTAGGGGAGGCAGACTTTTGTTATCAATTGTAAATTTTAGGATTATTGTTTCAGGGCTGCATCCTCTAGTGGGGAGTTCAACTGGGACCCTCATTTTGAAGGCCGGCGCACAGAGTGTTCAGCTGGAGAATTCTTAACCTACCAACAAGAGGAAAAGGATGGACTTTTTGGGGGGTGACAGGCTGTGAAGGAGGGAGAAGCTAATGTTTGTGCGTAGTGGTTAAGTGAGCGGACTGTAATCTGGGAGAACCGGGTTTGATTCCCCCACTCCTCCACTTGCAGCTGCTGGATGACCTTGGGCAAGCCATAGTTCTGGCACAGCTGTTCTTGAAAAAGAGCAGTTTCTTACAGCTCTCTCAGCCCTGCCTACCTCACAGGGTGTCTGTTGTAGGGAGGGGAAGGGAAAGGAAATTGTAAGCCGCTCTGAGACTCCTTTGGGTAGTGAAGGGCAGGGTATAAATCCAATCTCTTCTCTTCTTTTTTTAAAAGATCCCTGTTCTGTTGTGTTGTGTTACTAAGTTCTGTGTTTTTTGTTACATGACATTAAATGAAAAGTAAAAATGTTCTATTCTTTCTGAATCATTGCAAGAGTCATTCCAGATTCTGCCCCACAGAACGCACAAACTGAGGTTACATAACCACAACACCACACTGGCTCTCCCTTACATACAAACAGACCCAATGCATGCAGTCCAGTCCGCTTGATAAAGTCTCAGATATTTTTTTCCAGGGGGCAGGCCCCAAGCCTAGCACCAGAGTTTTACTTATTTAAATACTTATTCCCCACTTTTCTCTTCAGAGGGATCCAAGCAGTTTATAGCAATTAAAAAATAAATCAATTAAATCAAAGGAGGGGGAACCCATATCTTGGTGTGGTCCCAGATCCAGTAGAACTGCTTGTCTGAGACCAAAGGGCAGAAGCCACGGACTAAGAGCCAAGGGCCAAGAGCCCTTTGCCTTTTGGCTCCTGCCCAAGGGCTCACAGTCTTCCCTCTCTTCTCAAAGAGTTTTCAAACAATACATCCACATGTAATTACCTACCTATATGCTCCTGAGGGTTGTGAGCTACATTGTAGTGGGCACATTCATTTTTCACAGGTACTGACCATTCAGGTTAGGCCGTACTGTTAACCCACAAGAATGGAGAGGACATCTGCGCAACCAGCCCTCCCACTGTCTTTCCAGGCCAGCTGTCTTTCAGGAAAGCTTCTTACCAATCTTCTCAACCCAGAAGCCCTGGTAATTAGGGCTGCCACCACCACCCCGATGGGGACAGGGGTTCCCCCAGTTTCAGGGGCCAGTTTGCTGATGGGGGAACCCCACCCTCAAAGAGCCCTGTCACACCTGACATGCCCGGTGCAATGACATCAGCTGGAGGTGACATCATTGCATCGGGCATGTTGCGTGGGGGATGCTCTAGCATTTGGTTAAAAACTCTATGGTGACCATAGAGCTTTTTGCCAAAAGCTAGAGCATCCCCAGCACATTGCCCAGCATGATGACATCACTTCTGGATTATGTCATTGTGGTGTGCATGCTTTCTGCGCATGCCAGAAGATCCAGGAGAGCAGGCTGGAGCCCCCCACACACCAGAAGGTAAGGACCCAGCAATCCTACTGGTAATGCTTCTGAGGAACTCCATAGTTCCTTGCAAAACAGTTTGAAAACTACAGTTCTCAATGAACTACGATGCTGTGGGCCAAACCACGGTCAACAAAGGTGTATCTTCCCCTGTATCTCATCGTTAAGGTGTTCCACAGAACCCGTAACAAGTAGTATAACAGGTAGTCACTGAGGACAGCAGCATCCCAAATGCTATTTTGACACCTTAGCAAGGTAACCCAAACTTTTCACAAGCTATGCTGGGAGGCAGGAAGAGAAACTTCAGTTAAATGGCATGGATTCTCATCAGAGATGGCTTCATCCTGAGGCCTTTTTTGTTTTTGCAAGACAGATAAAATTGCCCAGAGATAGATAAAATCTCACTGATTCTCTAGCAGCAAGGAAGCATGCACAACAAGCAACAAGACTAGAGGCTGTTGTAGAATTTCTCCTGTAACTCAGCAGTGCGAGTAGGAAAAACAATCAGTTTTGCAGCTGCCTGCTTCAGTATTTCAGATTATAACAGTACAAATTTCATTATGAAGGAGGTGTTGGCTGGCAGCTGATTGACAGGGTGTGGGGCTATGGGTCAGGGACAGAGCATCATCTTTGCATGCAGACGATCCCAGGTTCAATCCCCAGTATCTCCAGTTAAAAGGGTTGAGTAGTAGGTGATAGGAGAGACCTCTAGTTGAGAGCAGCTGTCTTCTGATAGACCATGATAGATCAATGGTTTGAATCATATAAGGCAGTTCAATACATCTGATTTGTTCAAGAAGAACTGGAGGACTGCAACACTGGCTCCACCCACTAACTTCTTCCCAGGTAATCCAAGAATGTCATAAGACCATCAGAAGAGCCCTGCTGGATCAGACCAGTGGTCCATCTCGTCCAGCATCCTGCCTCACACAGTGGCCAAACGGTTCCTCTGGAGGACCAACAACAGGGCAGAGAGGCCAAGGCCTTCCTAAGAACACAAGAAGAGCCCTGCTGGATCAGACCAAGGTCGATCTACTCCAGCACCCTGTCTCATACAGTGGCTGAGACTTTCCCACGAGATTGGAGGTCAGATAGAGAGAGAGATGAGGTTATGAAGAAAAAAATTGTAACCCAAAGGTCATGAAACACAGGAAATACATGAGATGTAATTATGTAAAATTCGGCTATAAGTAAGAAAAACATAGAGACCATTCACAACAGCAGTAATTGGTGATCCCATAGTCTTCCTGGCTTTGCTAAGCTAAGGCCCTGGTCACACGGAGAATTTGCTGCGTGGAAGGGCGCAATTACACCACAACATCTGGGAAGCATAGCACTCCCGTGGCTAACCTGTGGCATCCCACCAAAGATGCAGAGTTAAAAAGTACCTAGGAAAGGGCACTAGTATCCCGTGGCATCCGGCGCCCGCCCACATCCCGTCGCAAACTGGATGTTGTAAGTCTCCACAGGATGTGCACCAACACCGAACTGTGCATGCACACAAACAAGGAACTGACAGCAGCGCCACCCCCCCGGAACGGCGCATGTGCAGAACCAAGAGACCAAAAGCACTGCCACTTGTGTGATCACGCTGCGCCACTTCTTTGCCATGCTTCAGCATTGCTGTGTGATTGGCAGTTAACAGCCGAAGCACAGCAACTCAGGGGACCGTGTGATTGGGCTACCATGCTTTATTTTGCTCCAGGGCGAACAGTCACGCCTCCCCCCCGTGTTATCTGGCCCGTGTGACTGGGTCCTAACACTTGCAATGGGAGAGGGACACCAAATCCTCATCATGTCTTCAGGAGACAGTATCAGAAGAAGAGCAGGTTTTTATACCCCACTTTTCTCTACCTTGAGGAGTCTCAAAGCGGCTTACCATCGCCTTTCCCTTCCTCTCCCCACAACAGGCACCTTGCGAGGCAGTTGGGGCTGAGAAAGTTCTGAGAAAACTGGGACTGGCCCAAGGTCACCCAGCAGCACCCTTCATGTGTCTCAAAGCGGCTTACAATCGCCTTCCCTCCCTCTCCCCACAACAGACACCTTGTGAAGCAGGTGGGACTGAGAGAGTTCTGGGACAGAACTGTGACTGGCCCAGCAGGTCCCCCAGCAGGCTCCATGTGGAGGAGGAGTGGGGAATCAGGCCTAGCTCTCCAGATTAGAGTTCTCCGCTCTTAACCACTACTATCCAAGTATCCAATAGGCTCTGAAACTTCTTGGTGAATTCTAATTCCACACTTTCACATTGGAGTCTCCCTCTGAGATTCTTTTGCTGGAGATCAGCCAGATGGTGTCCTGAGAGATGATAATGTATGGTTGCTTACCATGGAATGCCCTGTGTGCCCCGACCTGGATAGCCCGGACTAGCCCAATGTTGTCAGATCTCAGAGGCTAAGCAGGATCAGCCATGGTTGGTATTTGGATGGGAGACCACCAAGGAAGTCCAAGTTAGCTACACAGAGGTGGGCAACGGCAAATCACCTCTGAATGTTTCTTGCCGTGAAAACCCTATGAGGTTGCCATATGTCGGATGTACCTTGATGGCAAAAAAAAAAAAAGTCCTATGTTTTAATAGCCATAAAGGGTTTCACACATTATGAAGTGTGGAGGAGTGTCCTATAGATAGGAACTCTCAGTCTGGGGCAGGTGATGCTCTGTATTCTTGGTGCTTGGGGGGGCAACAGTGGGAGGGCTTCTAGTGTCCTGGCCCCACTGCTGGACCTCCTGATGGCACCTGGTATTTTTGGCCACTGTGTGACAGAGGGTTGGACTAGATGGGCCATTGGCTTCTCTTATGTTCTCTTATGTCCTTATGTCCAACATTTGACTCATCCCTGAGAAAACGTCCATCATTCAGGAGGGAGGGAAAACCCACAAATCCTCATAGATGATAATTTAATATGAGTGTCATTGCATGTGCTTGGAAACCACTCTGCTACTTAATCACGCTTGTACTTTACATGGATTTTACTCCAGTTAACAGTCAATGGTCACAATCCTGCACAGGGTTAGGGACTCTTAACTCAATGGGCTGAAGTGCTCTTCACTCTATGCTGGAATATGGCCTCCTTTTAAAGATATTTGACTCATTCTTTTATATATTACAAAACAGATTCCTAGGAAAAACAGAAGACCACCACAGTTAACTATACATGCAGACCAGCCTTTTAGGCATTGTTACAGAGCTACAAACATTCTTCTTTATTATTTTGAAGAATCATAGAATCATAGAGTTGGAAGGGGCCATACAGACCCCCTGCAGGACCAGCCTAAAGCATCTCTGACAAATATTCTTCTTGAAAGCTGTCAGTGAAGGGGAGCTCACCACCTCCCTAGGCAGCTGATTCCACCTTTGAACCACTCTGACACTGAAAAAGGTTTCCCTAATATCCAGCCGATACCTTTCTGCGTGTAATTTAAGCCCATTGCTTCGGGTCCTATCCTCTGCTGCCAACTGGAACAGCTCCTTCCCCTCCTCCAAATGACAGCCTTTCAAATATTTAAAGAGAGCAATCATGTCCAGTGTTCCCTCAAAGCTGAGTTAGCGTGAGCTAGCTCATAGTTTTTTAACCTCCGGCTCACACATTTTTGTCTTAGTTCAGGAAGGATGGCTCCAGAGCAAACTAGTTTATGCAGTCGCCAAATCGCTCACTCACAACTTTAATACCAGTAGCTCACAAAGGAGAATTTTTGCTCACAAGACGCCACAGCTTAGAGGAAGCATTGATCATGCCCCCCCTCAATCTCCTCTTCTCCAAACAAAACATTCCCAAGGCCCTTAGCCTTTCCTCATAGGGCTCAGTCTCCAGACCCCTGATCATCCCCATTGCTCTCTTCTGCACCCTCTCAATTTTGTCCACATCCTTTTTGAAGTGATGATGGTGAGGGAGAAAGTCAGGAAGACGCTCAGGAGAGGAGATAATCAAGCTCTTAACAGGGACCAATGAGAGAGGCAGAGGGGGAAATGAAGAAAGACATACAGACCAGCGACTAGGACACTAGACTGATGCCAGAGCTCAAAATTCACTTCCTCCGAGCTGAAGGCAGTGCAGTCCTAAACAGATCACATTCTTCTAAGCCCACTGAAATCAATGGATTTAGAAGAGCAAAACTCTACTTAGGATGGCATTATTTTTAGCTTGCAGCTTGGTTACTTCCCAGATGGTTCCTGGAATACGCTTATGTGGATACATTCAGAGGTGTCTGCCTGTATTCTCCCTCACTGAAGGAGCAAGATCTATTGCTACTATGGGTGCAGGGTTGGACCAATCCAAGGTGCAGTGCAGGCAGCGGCCTGGAGTTGGTGGTGGTGGAAGCCGCTGTCAAGCCATAGCCACCTCGTAGAATTTCTCAGTGCAAGAGATATTCAGAGGTGGTTTGCCCTTGCCTGCCTCTACATCGTGACCCTGGACTTCCTTGGTGGTCTCCCATCCAAATACTAACCAGGGCCAACTGGAGAAAATGGTTGCTTTGGAAGTTAGATTCTATGGCAGAGGTGTCAAACTCATTTTCTACAAGGGCCAGATCTGGCATAAATGTTGGGCCAGGCCATTTGTGCCATGAGATGTAACACTAGGTACCAGAGATACAACCTTTACAAAGGGCACAGACAAACCCAATTAACAATAGTATCTTTTTACTCAAAATACAGACAATGGCAATTGATTCCTAAAGCAACTGAACCCACAAAAGCCCCAATAAATGTATTTAATCATATGCATGGACTAGGTTTTTTTCCCCAAGGGATACCATAAATGGGAGAGTACCTTACATTTCCATACATAACATTAGCTTGTGGGCTGAATAAGAGCCTTGGGTGAGTTGGTTCTGGGCCCCGGGTCTTATGTTTGACACTCCTGCTCTATGGCATTATACCCTGCTGAAGTCCCTCCCTTCCCCAAACGCCACCTTCACTAGACTCCACCCCCTAAATCTCCAGAAATTTCCCAACCTGGAGCTGACAACCCTGGCTGTCCTGAATCTACACCCCACCAAGTTTATTGGGTGTGCCTGAATTCTAATATTATGGTAGAAAGACAAAACATTTTCTCCGTTCAGTTTCTCTACTCAGCACGTCATTTTAGAAAGTTGTCTCATTATGCCCCCCCCTTCATCAACTTTTTCTAACTGAAAAGCCCTAGACTTGTTAGCCCAACATTTTCAATTTCAGGCATTCCACAGGATGGAAGTCAAAACTACAGAAATATACACTTAAAACCATTAAATCCATGCAATGAAATGAGCAGCATATTTTTTTTCCAAATAGGAGACAAAACACTACTCATAAGAGAACAAGTGATAACAGTAGATAATCGCAGACTGGCAGCACCAAACCGACAACCCAGAAATGATAAACTCAACCTAAATCAGAATGAAACAGAAAGGTATTTCTCCCCCCACCCAACCCAGTCACAAATCCCTGTATGGAACAAAGGAAAGCAATCTGAAGAACCCTCAAAGAGGAGGAGGAGGAGGAAAAATATTTTTCTCCCTTCCAACTGCAAACAACAAAATGCAAAGGGGGCAAGATTATCTAGGACAGCAAAGTGGCTTGAGACGGCCTCGCTGGGATCTGTGAAATTCCCCTGAGGAAACCTTCTAGGCTTGTTGAAACCTCGCTAGCTTCCTATGAAATTACTTTGATTTTTTGTTCAGGGAAAACTTTCCAGATTCTCTTCAAATTCAGCACTAGTTGAAATCCAGTCACACCCGAAGAGTGTACTAGGAGGGACTTAAGGGGAGGAGGAGGAGGAGAAGGAGATTGGATTTGTACCCTGCCCTTCACTCAGAGTCTCAGAGAACTGTTCTTTCAAGAGTCGCTCTGACAGAACTATGGCTTGCCCAAGATCATCCAGCAGCTGCAAGTGGAGGAGAGGGGGGAAACTTTCCAGATTCTCTTCAAATTCAGCACTAGTTGAAATCCAGTCATACCCGAAGGGTGTACTAGGAGGGACTTCAGGTCAGGAGCAGAGAGCACGCTTATGCACGCAGAAGGCCTCAGAATCTATCTCCCGTATCTCCAATTAAAAGGATTTCAGGCGAGAAACACTAGGAAAGAATTGTGCCTGATGCCGTGGAGGGCCACCGCCAGACACAGCAGAGATATCAGGTTGCCAGTTCAACAGGTAGAAAAGTAACTTGTCCTTTTAACAGCAGTTTAATGAGGGGAAATGGACAGTTGAAGCTTTTCAGGACATGAAGTTAAATCACATCCCCCGATAATTGCTTGCGGATCCAGCTGATATTAAAAGAGCCATCTGAGAGACCGGTTTAAAAGCCGGCAACCCAAGTGGAGAATGCTGGGAAGGTGAATCAGTAAACTGACAAGGAATAAAATAGTTTCAAAATGCACCAAGATAATCCACTGGCCTTTATGTGGCACTTTCTGTTTCCCTTTGACCATTCTCTTGGTTGTTCCCTATCGCAGCCTAAAAAATTCACATGGAAATTTCACTTCCAGCTGTTTATAGCTAATGTTGTCAGTCATTGCTTACTGGTGCCTTATTTTTATTAACAGTCCTTATCGGCTGTAATGCAGTGATACCTTGCACACGAGCCAGGCTGGTATCATAGCGCACGAGGAAAAGGTAATGAAGGTAGCCTCAAGGGCAGCGCATGAAGAAATGAATTTCCAGCCACATGGGCAGAGAAATGGGAAAGCACAGCCTCACTTGTATTATAACAGGGAGACGGCGACCGCATCGATCATCCAGTTCCTGCAGATCTACACAGGTAGATTAGCTTGGCCTCTCATTGATGTGTGTGATGCTGACTGATGCAGAGGGGCCGTTGGCATGGATGAAGAATGAAAGACGTGCTGTGTTAGATCAGACCAGTGAGCCATCTAGTCCAGCATCTTGGCTCACACACTGGCCAGCCAGTTGCCCTGGAGGATCAACAATTGGCATAGAGGCCAAAGCCTTCCCCTGATGTTTCCTCCTAGTAGCACTGGGGTTCAGAGTTTTAGGGATTTTTTTCTACATATGGAAGTTCCCTTTAGTCACCATGGCTACTGGCCATTGATGGATCTCTTCTCCATGAAGCTGTCTCGCCTCCTTTGAAAGCCATCTATGCTTGTGGCCATCACTGCGTACACTAGCAGTGAACTCTACAATTTAATTACTCATTGAGCAAACAAGTAAATAAGAACACGGAAAGAGCCCTATTGGCTCAGACTTGCGGTCCATCTAGTCCAGCATCCTGTCTCACACAGTGGCCAACCAGTTCCTCTGTGGGTCAACAACAGGGCATAGAAGCTGAGGCCTTCCACTGATGTTTCTTCCTGCCACTGGTATTCAGAGGCTGACTGCCTTTGAACATGGAGGTTCCCTTTACTCACCATGGTTGGTAGCCACTAATAGACCCATCCTGCATGTATCCAATTCCCATTTAAAGAAGAAGAAGAAGAAGAAGAGAAGGAGGAGGAGAAGATTGGATTTATACCCTGCCCTTCACTACCCAAAGGAGTCTCAGAGCAGCTCACAAACTCCTTTCCCTTCCCCTCGCCACAACAGACACCCTGTGAGGTAGGTGGGGCTGAGAGATCTCTGACAGAAACTGCTCCTTTTCAAGAACAGCTGTGCCAGAACTATAGCTTGCCCAAGGTCATCCAGCAGGTACAAGTGGAGGAGTGGAGAATGAAACCCAGACTAGAGTCCGCGCAGTTAACCATGACACCAAACTGTGCCTACAGCCATCACTATATCCTCAGGCAGCAAATTCCATATTTTAATCACTCACTGTATAAAGTATGTCCTTTTGTCCATCCTGAATCTACTGCCCATCAGCTTCATTGGAGGCTGTCAACCACAGCTGGCTTATGACAACCCTGTCGGGTTTTTAAAGCAAGAGACAAAGGCCCTTTCGGCACCCATATTTTGCCTCAGTTTCTGAGTGCATCCTTGTCTTCCATTCTGCATTCCCTCCTGCTTTCACTTCCAGTTCGTTTTGGGGCTTTCTCTTTTTTCTGCATTTATTTTACAGGAATCTGCATTCAGACTGCTCCCAGCACACTGTTGCCCTGCAGCTACCAAAACTCCTTTTGCTTTGATTCTTTGTTCTCGCCCGCTTTAGAATTGCTAATCCTTTCTAAAGTAGAATTGTTTCTGCTGGTATTTGAGTGCTGCCCACTCCCCCGTTTCCGCCTCTCTCTCTTTAGGTTGACGCTCCCCTCCCCTCCCTGTTCTGTTTTCTTTCCCTCCTTCTCCAAAGACAAAAGAGGATGTGTCCTTCCGCTCAGGCAAACTTTTAAAAAGCCAGAGAGAGCATCAGAAGGAATCAGTAAACATAAAGGATTAGGGGATTCCCTGCTCCCAAATACATCAGTCTTGCACGTGTGGGTCTGTATTTCCCCCTCCCTTCCCTTTCTTTTTGCAGAATCATGGAGGGAGAGAGGAAGGGAGGGAGGGAGGGAAGTGGTTTGCAATAGAATAGGCAAGATAGTACTAAACATCAGTTAAGACTATCTAAGAAGAACAATGAGTGAAAACCAAATGTTGCAACTCCAGTAAGAGTGCACAATACAGACTTTGACATTGAGTCCTACCAAATGGGTCTCGATTTCAAACAACCACCATGTGCTATAAATTGCAGAAAGAAAAGGCCAGGAGCTCAACAACTCAACAAAATGCTCACTAAAACAGTGTGACCTTGCACAGCCTTGCAAGTCTAGTCAAGGAAAGTGTTCTTTGTAACTCCTCTTAAAGGGACTTCTAGAAAACCATATAAAATGCATATAAAAAGGCACAGTTCATTTCCACAGCACATATGAAGCCACAAAACCAACAGTGAAACGTAGAGAAGGGATACAGTTGACAAAAACATAAAAAAGAAAGACTACAGGGCATGTTCGCTCCTCTCAACTGCTTTCACTGTGGTAGGATATAACAGAAGTCCCCTTGGGGTTTTCAAGTGGAGAAGATGAAGGAGGAGGAAGAGGAGATTGAAGGAGTCTCAGAGCATTTTACAATCTCTTCTCCCTTCCCCTCCCCATAATCCCTGCGAGGTAGGTGGAGCTGAGAGAGCTCTTTTGAGAACTGCTCGTGAGAGAACAGCTCTGAGAGAACTTGTAACTGATCCAAGGCCACACACCAGCAGGCTTCATGTGGAAGAGTGTGGAATCAGAGCTGGTTCTCCCAGGTTAGAGTCCATGCTCCTAACCACTGCACCAAACTGGTTCTCTTCAGAGGTGGTTTGCCATTGCCTATCACTGTGTTGCAAGGGACCCTAGACTTCCGTGATGGTCTCCCATCCAAATACTAACCAGGGCCGACTCTGCTTAGCTTCCAAGATCTGACAAGATTGGGCTAGCCTGGGCCGTCCGTGCAATATTTCCCATTCAATGTAAATTCTTCAGAGATGGTATGTGCAATAACCTTGTGTGGGGGGAAACGTCTGCAGTAAATAGTGAGAAGAACAGAAAGTGTGAGGATTTCCTCAGTAGTGCAACGACAAGGGAGATGCACACACTGTGGGGGGGGGATTGCCGTGGTATTCAAAGGCAAATATTCACACACACTGAAGGTGGACTGCTCAGAGACAAAACTGCCATTGGAATAAGGGAGATGGGTGGGGAATCTCAAAGAAGGTCTCCATGGTGATATCAGGGAGGGGATGCTGCGGCGTCACCTTGTCTTCAAAAAAGAACATTCTTTCTCTGGAAACCTAGGAAGCCTTAAAATGCTTTAATTAATTCCCTTCCTGAGAGAAGTCAACTGCCCTGAGAGAAACAGGCTTTCTTTCCCCCCACCCACCCTAATCTTTTGAAAAAAATATTTTTTCCCACTTAAAAAAAACATAAGCGGGCACTGTTCCCTCTAAGCTGAGTTAGTGTGAGCTAGCTCACAGTTTTTTAGCCTCCAGCTCACACATTTTTGTCTTAGCTCAGGGAGGATGGCTCCAGAGCAAACTAATTTATTCAGGAGCCAAATCGCTCACTCACAACTTTAATGCCGGTAGCTCACAAAGTAGAATTTCTGCTCGCAAGACTCGCAAGACTTAGGGGGAGCATTGGCGGGCATGTTTTACTTTCCTCCTAAAGAATCTTATCGCCCCCTCTGAAGTCTAGTTCTCACTACAGTAGTAAACTTATGCCTGGTTGTAGGACATCAAAATTACAGCTGGGGAATTATCAAGGATGATCAGGAGACCAAGAAGCCCTGTGAAGAAAGGCTGAGGGACTCGGGAATGTTCATCTGGAAAAGAGGAGGCTGAGGGGGGACAGGATTGCTCTCTTGAAGTAGTTGAAGGGCTGTCACTTGGAGAAGGAGGGCAGGGAGCTGTTCCCATGGGCAGCAAAGGAGAGGACTCACAAGAATGGGTTTAAATTAAGGGCTTGAAGGTACTGGGTGGATATTGGGGGGGGGGATTACAGTAAGAGTAGTTCGGCAGTGGAATCAGCTACCTCGGGAGGTGGTGATCTCCTCCTCACTGGCATCAGCTGGACAAACACTTGTCAGGGATGCTTTAGGGTGATCCTGCATTGGGCAGGGTGTTGGACTAGATGGCCTGTCTGGCCCCTTCCAACTCTATGATTCTATGAATTCCCCGTGTCCTTCTCTGTTCAAGAAAGCCCCTTCCCATAGAAAACTACATGTGAGAAGAAAAGTTCTTGCTTTTCTTCTGCCCCAAGTTGCTAGTCTCCTATGTCTAGCCTCTCCATCTCCAGTGTGGGGATAATTAGGGTGGCATAATGTGCTAAACCACCACTCTGGCTTGCTGATCCATTTCCAGTAAGTTTGCCGCATCCAGCATGGGAGATTCCTGGAGATATGAGAGATGTGCCTGGGGAAGGTGCAGTTTGGGGAGCAAAGTAGATTTAGCAGGGATATGATAGAATTTTAGGATTTCTGTTTCTCTCTGCCTCTATGGCATACCATAGAGTCCACCCTCTGAAGCTGCCATATCTTCCAAGGAAACTAATGCCTGTATGCCGGAAATCACCTGTAATTCCAGCAGATCTCCAGGTCTCACCTAGAAGTTGGCAACCATCATTTTTCAGTTGTATATTTAAAACCAATTAACAAACCATGATAAATTCACCCAAAAGCATTCATTCTAAAAATCAGCACTCCCCAAGCCCTCCAGATCAGCAAGTAGCCCAAAAGGACAAATTTTATTAAAAGTTGACAGAAGGCTACTTTCCGAAGTTCTTCCAGCAACCATTTCATTTCAGGGCATCAACTGAGGTTTCAGACAAATCAGACCAAGATCACATGCTTAATTCCATCCAGACAATGCAAATAGCAGGCTTCTGCATCCTCAATTTGCCTTGGAGTCATGTGGGGATGAAAGAGAAGGATTAAATATTCGGCTGCTTGGTCTCACTATTTGAAACTGTCTCCTCACACTCTGCCATTAGCTTTTTTAAAAGAGTGTCCTTCAAATACATTTCTCTTTTAAAAATTATAATAGCAGAGTGGGGAAGCTGGTTTTGAATATCAAAACCAAATGGAGGTTTAAAATCCCCTTTAGAGGTTTAAAAATCCCCTTTCTTTCCTGCATGGCCCCGAGGCAAACTGAGGTAGCAGAAACCACTAATATGCATTCTATGGAAATGTGTGATCTTTGGCTCATTAGTCAAGAGGATTATTGTTGATGTACGGTTTCACAAACTTATCAGTCACTTTAAAACATTTTTGTTAATTCGTTCATCAGTATAGAGGGCAACATCTTCCTCAGCATGACCACAGTTTGGGACTTGAGAGAAACAGGATTTTATTTAATGAAAGCTTTTCTTTGTCTGGACCCATGGAGATATTATGGATGGTTTCTTACTGTGAATTTACTGTCAGCAGCTTGAAAAAGATGTCTTGCAAGGTCAAGCAGTCTAGGGGGAAATGAGTCAAGAGGTATAACACAGCTGGCTTAAGTGCCACACTGGGACTCTTTTTAAAAAAATGCTTTTATTGAATACTAGTAATATATGACATATATAGTCAAAAATAGCCAATACAACTACAAACAGCATTAACCAACAGCATTTACAAAGCACAACAAGCAACTTACAAAAGTTTTAGTAACTCAACTGCGAAAGCAAACTTTACATAAATATAAATATACAAGCTATAAGGTAAGATGTTTACAAGAGTACAATTGACTCGTATACATAACAGGGTTTTTTTTAAAAAAAAAACACAGAGATAAACAGAGAGAGTATCCACTCTTGAGGAACCTAGAGATTTGAATAGAGTATTTTCAGATGCAGATAGAAATGGGTACCATTTCGCCATGAAACGTCCATGATCCGACTCGGTTTGGTGTTGGGCTACTCAATCAGATATTTTGTCTGAGATGAAATACTCCCAAACTTTATTGTACCAATGCCAAATTGTCGGAACCAGTTGATTTTTCCAGTATGTTGCAATATTATTTTTGGCAGCTGTGACTAAAACTGCAATCGATTCTTTGTCGTCAACAGAGATCTGAGGTTTGGGCCACAAATTCAAGAGTATTAAAGCTGGGTCTTTAGGAATTTCATATCCAGTAAGTTTCTTGATTTCTTTCAAAACCGTGACTCAAAATCTTTCTATTTTCAGGCAGGTCCACCAGTTGTGAAAAAATGAGCCTCACTGGGACTCATTTGACAAGCGGAGGAAGACCCCTGGGATGCCAAACACTGTCTAGGGAGGATGTCCAAATCCCCCAAGTGGTGTCTTCTGTGAACCAGTCATGAATCTGCTTTCACCAAGATGGAAACCAAAGGCCTGTCTGTAGCAGTAGAAAAGAGCAAGAGTCCAGGAGCACTTTAAAGACTAACAAAAAAAAATGGGTAGGGTAGGAGCTTTCATGAGCCACTGCTCAGTTCTTCACTTCTGAATCCCTACCTTGCCAGCTTTGGGATTTATTTAGTGAAGAAGTGAGCAGTGACTCATGAGAACTCATACCCAACCAAAAAAAAAAAATGTTAGTCTTTAAGGTGCTATTGGACTCTTACTCTTTTCTGCACTTTGTGAAAGATTGGTTCACTTGCAAATGTTACTTGGTTACTGTTGGTTATGGCACAGTTCAGTTCTGGTGGGAGGCGTCCATGGCCAGCTAAATGCCACTGTTGGAAGTGCTGGGAAGAGAAAAATGGGGGAAAGGGGCTCTAGGAGCTGGCATTAAGGAGCAAGAAGAAAGGCTAAAGTGTATGTATGGGACTTTTTGTTGTTGTTGTTGTTGTTGGTATTGTTATGATCATCGCATGGCATTGTGTATAGTATAGCCAGGAGATCCTAAGACTGTCTGGCAGACAGAAGTTCTAGCTCTTCTAGCATTACGCACCGCAAAGTGGTGAGCTAAAGTTTGTTTTTCAGACAAGAGATGTTTCATAGGTGGTTTGCCATTGCCCGCCTCTGCATCATGACTCCAGTATTCCTTGGAGGCCACCCTTCCAAGTGCTAGCCCAGGCAGACCCTGCTTAGCCTCCAAGATCTGACGAGATCGGGCTAGCCTGGGCTATCCAGGTCATGGCACTTTTTGGTGTAGAACCAGGGCCTTTTTTTGTAGCAGGAGATCCTTTGCATATTAGGCGACACACCCCTAATGTAGCCAATCCTCCAAGAGCTTACAGTAGCCCCTGTAAGAAGAACTCTGTAAGGTCTTGGAGGATTGGCTACATTAGGGAGTGTGTCGCCTAATATGCAAAGGTGTTCCTGCTACAAAAAGAGCCCTAGACAAACAATGACAAAGGGATGAGTGGACATGAGAGAGGTTTATAAAATTATGCATGGGATGGAGAAGGGAGAGAGAGAGAGTGCTTTTCTGTCCTTTTGCATAGTACTATCACTTGGGAGCAACTCATGAACCTGATGAGTAATAGGTACACAGGAAAGGCAAAAAGGTTATTTCTTCTGAAATTTCTATGCATCCAAATGAAAATCTGATTGCGAAAACATAAAGCAGCATAAAAGTCATTAAAACGAACAGCTATTAAAACACCGGCCAGGGCACAAAAACAGCATAAAACATTGTGTAGTATGGGGAGAGGTCATGGCTCAGTGGTAGAGCATCTGCTTGGCATGCAGAAGTTCCCAGGTTCAATCCCCAGCATCTCCAGTTAAAAGAAAAAGACCAGGTAGCAGGTGATGTGAAGGACCTCTGCCTGAGATCCTGGAGATCCACTGCCAGTCTGAGTAGACAATACTAACCTGGATGGACTAATGGTGTGATTCAGTCATCATTTGCCAATAGAAGGCTTTATCTGATAATGGAAGTAATAACAGTGAGGCTGGTTTGCAACTCTCGTGCTTTCTTGGGTATCGTTTGGATCACTTTGGGTGGGGGCAATGAGTCCCCTTCAATCTCACCCAAAGTACTGCACATCATTCTGACCATGAGGAAAATGAGCAGGGAGGGCAGATGGGCAGGGCTGTCAAAGACTTAGACCCTGCTTTGATTCTGCCACTCGCTAGGCTGGTGTCATTCCAAAGCTGATGACCTGACTGGCTACAGCAGCCAGCACATAAAGCAAGGCAGCTGGGGAATGTCTGGTATTTCAGGGATGTCCCACAGTAAAACCAGATAACCCATTTACACAATCTACATTGGCAAACACTTTTGCCCTCTTCTGAGACAGCCCCTCAAAAACAAAATCCGTGGAAAGTACCCTCCACTCATTAGCTCAGGGCTATTCAAAATTCACTTAAAAACATGAGAAGCTAAGAAGAGCCCTGCTGGATCAAACCAGTGGTCCATCTAGTCCAGCATCCTGTCTTACACAGTTCCTCTGGAGGGCCAATAATAGGGCAGTGAGGTTGAGGCCTTGGCCTGATAAGAACATCAGAAGAGCCCTGCTGGATCAGATCAGTGGTCCATCTAGTCCAGTATCCTATCTCACACAGGGGCCAACCAGTTCCTCTGGAGGGCCAACAACAGGGCAGTGAAGTTGAGGCCTTCCCCTGATAAGAACATCAGAAGAGCTGAATGGATGGCAGGTCCATCTAGTCCAGCATCCTGTCTCACACAGTGGCCAACCAGTTATTCGAGAGCACCAACAACAGGGCATAAAGGATGTAGCCTTCCCCTGGTATTGCCTCCTGGCCCAAGTATTCAGAGTTTCACTATCTCTGAACATGGAAGTTTCTTCAGGCACCATGGCTTGTAGTCACTGATAGACCTGCCGTCCATTTGGTGACTTTATTTTTTAAAAAAGTCACTACACTGAGAAATCTGTGTGCATGAAAGTCAGGAGTACTTTTCAGCATTTTAATTTTCCTTCTGCAGGACCAAAAAAAATGAAAATAATCCTTTTTCAAAAAAAAATCATTAAAAGGAAATCAGATTTCTAATAGGCACATTTAAAAAGATTTATTCATCTGTAAAGAGATTAAGTTCCCAACCTGATTCATATATCATTTTCTTTTTTGCCATAGACTCAACAGCTTTATCAAACTAAGATCCAGAGCTTGAGTGAGGGAGTTTTTTTTGACCCTTCTGCATAATTTTGGTCTTTTGTAAATACTCAGAAGAATAAGGAGAGATTGGAAATGTTGCATCGGCTGGTGCATAAAGTGAATTTAATAAATGTATCTCTTATGATACAGAATACTCTTATGTGTAACCCAATTATTTTTGCATTAAAGTTTTGTCTTACCTTCCCGATTAGACTGGTTCTTTGGGAGAACAGGAGGTAACCAAGTAATATTACTTAGCATCAACAGAGAGCATCAGAATTCTCAAAGTCTCTCTCCTGCATCAAATTACTGTAATCCCTATACCAATCCTATGTGGTAGAATACACACAGACCACAATGGGGCTGTGGTTTCCGTGAACAACAGAAGTTAGCATGATAATGTGAAATGGCTGGTGGGTCACTTCATGCCTGCTGGGAAATGGGTGGGGTGGGTGTAGTAGTTTGGTGTAGTGGTTAAGTGCGGACTCTAATCTGGGAGAACCAGGTTTGATTCCCCACTCTTCCACTTGCACCCGCTGGATGACCTTGGCAAGCCATAGTTCTGACAAGAGCTGTTCCTGAAAGAGCAGTTCTGGAAAGAGCTCTCTCAGCCCCATCTACCTCAAAGGGTGTCTGTTGTGGGGAGAGGAAGGGAAAGGAGTTTGTAAGCCGCACTGAGACTCCCTTGGGTAGTGAAGGGCCAGGTATAAATCCAATCTCCTCCTCTCCTCTCCTCTCCTCTCCTCTCCTCTCCTCTCCTCTCCTCTCCTCTCCTCTCCTCTCCTCTCCTCTCCTCTCCTCTCCTCTCCTCTCCTCTCCTCTCCTCTCCTCTCCTCTCCTCTTATATTCTATGATTTCAGACAGCTATGCATATAAAGTCCATTTTTCACCGTTTGGAAGGATTTTCCATGGAAGAAGAATACATTTTCCAAAGTAAAAGGTCTCAGTCCCTGGCAACTCCAGCTGAAAGATCTCTTGTTGCAGATGTTAGGAAAGGTTGTTCTCTTTTCAGGACCCTGGAGAGCGGCTGCCAATCAGAACAGACAATACTGCACTAGATGCCACCCCTCTGGGAAAAGGTCGCT
This sequence comes from Gekko gecko, assembly GCA_029375565.1. Classification (NCBI taxonomy): domain Eukaryota; kingdom Metazoa; phylum Chordata; class Lepidosauria; order Squamata; family Gekkonidae; genus Gekko; species Gekko gecko. The sequence continues at coordinate 15,244,409 of JAPDNY010000004.1, forward strand.
TTCTATATTCCTGTGTGAAACGATCCTAAATAGGAATGCATTCCTGACTTTGTGGTGTGTTAGCCCTTTTTCTGCAGTTAGGGTAGCCGACTCTGGTGTGGGAGATTCCTGGAGATTTGAGGGTGGAGCCTGGGGGGTGGGTATTTTGGAGAGGGGTTTCACTTAGAATCTACGGTGCACCACTGAGTCTGCCTTCCAAAGCTACCATTTTTTTCCAGCAGAACTGAACTCTGTAGTCTGGAGATGAGCTGTAATTTGGAGAAAAATCCAGACCCCACATGGAGATTGGTAACCCTAACTGAAACAATAGCAGGTGTGTGTGTGTGTGTGTGCACGAGAGAGAGAGAGAGAGAGAGAGAGAGAGAGAGAGAGAGAGAGAGAGAGAGAGAGAGAGAGAGAGAGAGATGCTTTCCTTGTGGGCCAGATTTCCAATCAAGAGCACCTCCAATCTTCTCCAGCTACTTTTCCACCTTCAATAGAAAAGATACCAGATCACCCTATCTTCTTTTTTTCTCCCAGAGAGAAAAACTGCTTCAAGAAGATGTTTATTATCAGACATACAGCAGGAAAAGGATTAACCTCCCTCCCTCCCTCCCTCCCTCCCTCCCTCCCTCCCTCCTCTCTCTCTCTCTCTCTCTCTCTCTCTCTCTCTCTCTCTCTCACACACACACACACACACACACACACACACACACACACCACTCTCTAAAGAACAAACGGAAGGCCCAATCTCATCAGATCTGGGAAGCTAAGCAGGATCAGCCCTGGTTAGTATGTGGATGGGAGACCACCAAAGCAGTCCGAGGCAGGCAATGGCAGGCATTGCCTTGAAAATGTTACTGGGTTGCCAGAAGTGGGCTGCAACTTGACAGCACTTACACACACACACACATTAAAAGGGCCACTTTTGATCCAGCCTGCATAGCCCAGGCCAGCCCAATCTTGTCACGTCTCGGAAGCTAAGCAGGGCCGGCTCTGACAAGTCCTTGGATGGGAGCAATCTTCCCTCTAAGCTGAGTTATTGTGAGCTAGCTCACAGTTTTTTAGCCTCTGGCTCACACATTTTTGTCTTACCTCAGGAAGGATGGCTCTAGAGCAAAGTAATTTATGCAGCAGCCAAATTGCTCACTCAAAACTTTAATGCCAGTAGCTCACAAAGTAGAATTCTTGCTCACAAGACTCCACAGCCTACAGGGAGCATTGGATGGGAGACCTCCAAGGAATACCACGGCTGAGATGCAGAGGTGGGCAATAATAAACTACCTCCCTGAATGCCCTTGCCTCCCAGCTCCACTAGGGGCCACCAGAAGTCAGCCATGACTTCTAGACATGCACACACACACGCACACAAAATACCAAAAAGGACCACTTTCCACATATCCTGTTTTGACTGCAGAATGTTGAGTAAAATCTAATCTTGTTCTGCTGATACGTCACTAGATGGTTTTCAACAACTCTCTTTTCCTGAGCCCTGCTCCCTCGACTGCAATTTTGAGTCTGATAAGAGTGGCCTACCTTATAAAGTTGTTGCTGGCCTAATGTGTGATTATGAAGCCTCCAAAGCATAATAAAACTTTGTTGGTCTTAAAGGTGTCACTGGACTCAAATTGGATTCCCTTTATGTACGTCTAAACCAAACAACACTGCCTCAGAAAGCTATAAGTCTGCACCTCCCGAATAAATAAATCATACTGATTGAAGGAGGATGCAGAGACTGTTGTTGAGGAAGGAATATTCTGATTTAACGTGAGGCTTGGAAGGAGTATAGACATTCATGTGAAATCCTTTCATCCTTTGAAGTCAAACAGAAAGATCTCCAGAGAGACTTCTCTTGTGAATTAAAAAAATGGCCACAGAAAAGAATAAGGCAGAGCTGTCTCTGCACAGATAGCTGTTGACAGGCAATGAAAATGCTCTACTGGATGGTGAATCTCAGGAAAATATTTGGCAAGAGCTTTGCAGTTTGTAGAAGATGCCAAAAGCTAAGAACATAAGACTGTAAGAGAAGCCACGTTGGATCAGTCCTCCCAGTATTGCCCCCAAGCACCAAGAATACAGAGCATCACTGCCACAGACATGAGAACACAGGAGAAGCCATGTTGGATCAGGCCAGTGGCCCATCCAGTCCAACACTCAGTGTCACACAGTGGCCAAACCCCAGGTGCCATCAGGAGGTCCACCTGCAGGGCCAGAACTCCAGAAGCCCTCCCATTGTTGCCCAGGAATGAATGCAGTTGATGTACCAGTCAGAGCCACAACAGCTACCTGGTCTTCTACGGTGACTTCTGTGTCAAGCAGCATTTCCAAGTGGTGAAGCTGACTTTTCAAGGGGAGCATAACCCCATACAAGACAGGAAAGATGTGAAATCTCTGCTTTTATTTACTTACTGGATCTGTAGCCTGCCCTTCCCTCTACAGCGGGGCTCAGAACAGGTAACAAACATATTCATAAAACAATGTCTATAGATTTAAAATATTAAGGCTGCGACCACACACAATAAATAATGCACTTTCCAATTGGATTTTGCCAGTTCACACAGTAAAATCGAGTTGGAAAGAGCACTGAAAGTGGATTGAGAGTGCATTATTTAGTGTGTGTGTGATCGCAGCCTGAAAACATTTTTTACAATACTACTAATGGCTGATATGATGGTGTCTGGGATGGGAAGCCTGACGTAGTGCCCCTTATGTAGGGAGGGAGAATACATATTCTACACTTAGTCCATAAGGGATTAACAAACACACAAAGGGGGAGGGAGGGGAGGGGAAAGGAGGGAGGCCAATCTAGATTGGAAGCCGTCGGTGCCCTCAACCGTAAGCCTGGTGGAACATCTCTGTCTTTGCCGGACTTCTGCCGGCTATGCTGGAAGGAAGTCCCTAGAATAAGGGGCTGTATTTGTAAATGAAGGAAAGCTAGTGAGATGACAATCCTCAGGTCAGGTAAGCATATGAGGCTAGCTAGGGTGGCAGTAGAAAGGAGCAAGCGTCAAATATCACCTTAAAGACTAACAAAATTTGTGGCAGGGTAGAAGCTTCCAATATCTGAAGAAGTGACCAGTGACTCACGACAGCTCCTACCCTGCCACATATTTTGTCGGTCAATGGCTGTGATCATATGCACAATTAGACTCGACATAGGTGCTAATGCCGGGCAGATTTAAAGGGCACGATCAGACAACAACATCTAGGAAACACCCCGCAGCCATCGGCAACCCATTCTGCTCTGCCGCAGAAGCAGAGTTAAAAGAAACCAGGGGAAATCTGGTAGTAAACGGGTTGCGATGGGCCACAGACAGACTTTCCCATTTCTGATCGCTCCAGCGCATCCTCATGTCGTCGGGATGGTTTGATCAGGCTACCCTGACTCCATGCCGTTATTTTTTTCCCCTTTCACAGTATGCACATCATCACAAACTCCATAGGGAACCCTCAGTGCAGAAGTGTGATTCATCAATTCCTTGTTCAAGTGCACGGGAAACAAACAGCACACAAAAAAACCCCGACTCACACGCAGTTGTATCTGATCACACACGGATGGGCTGCACCTGCAGATTCAAAGGGAGGTGTGATCTCACAACTGCGGGTCAAATTCCTCCGGTGGAAATAGCCTCGTTCCCCCCCCCCCATTTTATCTGGTGTGTGTGACCGCATCCTTTAAGGTGCCACTGGACATTTCTCCCACTACAGACAGACTAACACGGCTACCCGTCTTGATCCATCTCCATGCGAGGGTGGCATCATGGATAGAGTGGCAAACTAGGGTCTTGGGCAACTTGGGTATCAATCTCATTTTCACCACAGAAGCTCGCTGGGTGACCTTGGGCCTGTCACAAGCTCTCAACCCGGCCTGCCTCACAGGGTTGTTATTGTTGTGGTAGGACAATACAGGAGGGGAGAGCAATGTTCTGCACCACTCTGGGTCCCAACCGGGGAGAAGAGCAGGATATAAATAAACAAATGCAACTGCAAAATGTATTTAAAGATCACTCCTTTCTTCATGGCTCTGACGGTGGGCCACACCGACAACTTCCCCAGTTGTCAACCCGCAAAGCAAAACGTTGGCACCAGCTATGGTGGAATCCAGTTCATCTCAAAAATATCTCAAGATAACACATCCCCACCCAGATAAGTTGCTCATTCCAGCGTCTGACAAAAATAGAACTATACGCGCTAGAGCTCACCATATGCTTGCAAATAATACAAAGAGCAGCAAAATAATACAAATAATCATCTCTGTCTCACTAGACCCCCACGAGGTAGGCACGGTGATATTACAACTGTGACATTCTGCAGGGGAAACTCTCCAAGAAACATTTAATAGGCAGGCAGAGTCAGGCCCTTTCGAAATATAGGGTGGCCCCCAATCTGTGCGAATCGAGTTGTCGTCGGGCGTATTCTCTCTCTTTCTCTCTTCCTGATACAGTTGGACATAATACAAAAGTGGGAATTGTATTAATGGGTGTTTTAAGATAATGGGACCTGGAATAGGAAGTGATTCTTGGTTAGTAGTTAGGTATAACAGGAGTTAGTGGATTAGTTTGAGAACACTTTCTATTCATTAATCATTTTGGGGGTGGATAATATAATAGACTGATGGAAAATAAGGTCAACAATCTGTATTATTGTTCATTACAGAAATTAATAAACTGTGAATTATTATTTTTTTTAAGTGGGAATTGTACTCAAATAAATTGCCTACTTCTGTACTGTAATGTCCACAGGGGAGATCCATGTGTCTTCACTTCAGTCGTCGGCAAGCAAGAGCCACTGTGCTGAGACCGTTGTGTACAGATGTGCCATCAAGTGGCAACTGACTCATGGTGAACCCAGCGAGGGGTGTTCAAGGCAAGGGAAAAGCAGAGGTGGATTGTCTTTGCCTTCCTCTGCAGTGTCCTCCTTGGGGGTCTTCCATTCAATTGCTGGCCCTGCGTAGCTTCTGAGATCGGATGAAATCAAGCTATACCATGCCACTCCCCTCCAGTGTGAACATCAGAGCACCCAAGGTCAGTTACAAGTTGCAGGTGGAGGAGTGGGGAATCAAACCTGGTTCTCCCAGATTAGAGTCTGTACACTTCACCACTATACCAGACCAGCTCTCTGAGGGTTTTTCTTCTTCTTTTTTTGTATCAGAAACTATGTTTTTCAATGTGAGCAGTCAACACACGATGGAACACAGCTGTTCCGAGGACTATAAAATTGATCTTGCTCTGTTGGTTTCCGGGCCAGCAGAAAAGTAAAGCTACACACAAAGCTCTCTGTGTAACATGGAATGGAATCCTGGGGCGGCAGAGAAGGCTGGCCCAGCGGCAGAACCTGCGGTGCTTAATTTTCAAAAAAGGGAAGGTGCTGGCTGAGGATTAGAACATCCTCTGACCGGATCCAGTTTAGATATATCTTAGGGAATGAATTGTTGGGGGCCAAGTCTCTGCTGTTCCTCTCCTTGTGCTTTTGCGACACGGAGCCTGAATTAATGGGGGTGAGACAGCTCACGGGGAAGGCTTGCTTGGGCACATTAGCAGCAAAATTACTAGGCTGTTGTTCTAATAATAGCGTTTTGATTGCTCTTTTAAGAAAACATAAATAGCCGTTCTTCGTTCTGCATGTGTTTAGTCGCAGACGTCAGCCGGCAGAACAAAAAAAATGGCTTAAGGGATCGGGCTAACTCCTTCCTACTGGATTCAGCTGTTAACATTTAGGTCTGAAAACCCCTGGATCCGAGACACCCAACTGGGCAGGTGCCATTTTTCTGGGCACTGGCTCATCGGGTCGCCAACTCTGGGTTGGAAAATTCCTGGAGATTTCAGGGCAGAGCCTGGTGGTGAACCCAGGGAGGTGACCCCTGCCTTCCATACTTTCAATCTTGAGGAGGTAGTTGGTTTTATTTAAGACTGCATTTTGTTGAGGTCAGTAGCAGTCCTAAGTAGTCATTTTGGTAGTAATGTTTCTAACGTATTTTATATGATGTGTTTTTATCTATGTTTGTAAGCTGCCTTGAGCCTGCCCCGCCCCCAGGAAGAAGGGCAGTTAATGAATGTTTAAAATAAATAAATAAACCTCAAGGCGGGGCCTGGAGATCTCCTGGAATCACAACTGATCTCCAGACAACAGGAAGGAAGGAAGGAAGGAAGGAAGGAAGGAAGGAAGGAAGGAAGGAAGGAAGGAAGGAAGGAAGGAAGGAAGGAAGGAGAAGGAGAAGGATCAGTGGTATTAGTATTTATTTATTTGATTTATACCCCACCCTCCCAACCAAGGCAGGTAGTAGTAGTAGTAGTAGTAGTAGTAGTAGTAGTAGTAGTAGTAGTAGTAGTAGTTTTATACCCAACTCTTCACTACCCAAAGGACTCTCAGAGTGGCTTATGACTGTCTTCCTTTCCTCTCCCTACAACAGGTACCTTGTGAGGCAGGTGGGGTTGAAAGAGTTCTGAGAGGAATGTTACTGGCCCCATGTCACTCAGCAGGCCTCACGTGTCTCAAAGTAGCTGACAATACACCTTCCTTTCCTCCCCACACAACAGGCACCTTGTGAGACAGGTGGGGCTGAGAGAGTTCTGAGAGAACTGTGACTGGCCCCAGGTCACCCAGCAGGCCTCATGTGTCTCAAAGCAGCTTACAATCGCCTTCCCTTGCTCCCCCCACAACAGGTACCTTGTGAGGTAGGTGGGGCTGAGAGAGTTCTGAGAGAACTCGTAACTGATCCCAGGTCATCCAGTAGGGCTTCATGGGGAGGAGGAGCAGGGAATCAAACCCAGTTCTCCAGACTAGAGCCCACCACTCTTAGCGACTACACAAAGCTGGAGGAAATGCCACCTGTGGGGGATGGGCTCTAAGGCAGGGGTGTCAAACATGCGGCCTGGGGGGCGGATCAGGCCCTCAGAGGGCTGCAATCCAGCCCGCAAGGCCCTGGCTGTTTCCTGCTTCCTTTTCCAGTTCTGCTGCTGCGGCTACATCACAGATTACCTTACCAGACTCTCTCAGTCACACAGGAGAGATAGATAGGCAAGCCTCTCTTGTGTAATTGAGAGAGTCGGGTAAAGCATTGGCTGAGATTCCTCCTCCTTCTCCTCCCAAGGGGAGGGAGGGAACCAGCCAGAGCTCGCTTCCTGGCCAGGCTGCCTCAATCATATGCAGGAGACATGTTTTCTTTAAAGTTTTAAAAAATCTTTAATTGTGTTTGTCTGTGTCCTTTATAAGGTTTATATCTCCGCTACCTGGCATTACATTTTATGACACACATGGCCCGGCCCAACAAGGTCTAATTTATGTCAGATCCAGCCCTCATACATAACAAATGAGTCCAACACCCCTGCTCTGCTCCAGCTCCCCAAATCTCTAGGAATTTCCCAACCCAGGATTGGCAAGGCTAGAAGACAAAGTTTGGAGCGGGGAGGGAGGGCAGCAGAGATGTGATGCCGTACAGTCCACCCTCTCAAGCTGCCATTTTCTGCAGGGAAACTGCTCTCTGGGGACCGGAGATCACTTGTACTTCCGGGAGAACTCCAGGCCTCACCTGGGGGTTGGCAGCCAAACACAGGGACCTGGAAAGCTGGCTGCTGTCTCTCCTATGAGGTAGCATTCTTGAAGCACCGTGGGTGAGCAAAGGGTGCCGTGGTTGCTAGGAGAAGCCCGAATGACACAGAACTGGGCATTACTCCAGGTACTCAAATAACAACATCAAAATACTCGAAAAGAACAAAAGTCCATCAGGGCCATTATAAGCACATCTGCATTCCTAAATCAGTAGTTAAAATCCTGGACTTTTTGGGAGCTGCTCAAAGACAGAGGAATGGATGGAAACATACCACCAGGAAGGGGAAGGTCTCCCCTGAGTCGTCTGGGGTTTGCTTTTGGGCGAGCTGCCCAAGTAATTCCTAGTAGGTGTCAAATATCTTCATCAGGGGAACTGCAAAAATATTAATCATACCTTGGTGCTACTATGAGAATAATTGTCTGTAGCATTTTTTAAAAAAATATCTTTTCCCCCTGTTTGCTACAGGGATATACTGTGATAAGATCCTTTGAGTGTGAAGATATACATTCATCTGGGGTAGCCTTGTCAGTATGCTGCAGCCTGAAGAAAAATTAGCTTTCAGGCTCCTTAAAGACTGGCAGTTCCATGGTAGTATAAACATGTGCAAAAAAAGAATAGCATGTAATGAAGCCACAGTGTTTCGTATACATTTATAGTCGTAAAGCAAGGGAACCTTTACCTTTTATATGTTTAGTACACATTTGATATATGTTTAGAACATGTGTTTAGTATATGTTTATAGTAGTTATCCCAAAGGGCACCATGACACCTGCAAATGGATTTACTGGCGCCCGTTTGAACATAAGAAAAGCCAATGTTGGATCAGGCCAGTGGCCCATCCAGTCCAACACTCTGTCACACAGTGGCCAAAAATACCAGGTGCCATCAGGAGGTCCACCAGTGGGGCCAGGACACTAGAAGCCCTCCCATTGCTGCCCCCCCCCAAGCACCAAGAATACAGAGCATCACTTGCCCCAGACCGAGAGTACTTACCTATACTTTGTGGGTAATAGCCACTGATGGACCTCTGCCCATGTGTTTATCCAATTCCCCTCTTAAAGCCATCCATGCTTTTAGCTGCAACCACCTCCTGTGGCAGTGAATTCCATGTGTTAATCACTCTTTGGGTGAAGAAGTACTTCCTTTTACTCCCTTTTAACCCAACTGCTCAGCAATTTCACTGAGTGCCCACGAGTTCTTGTATTGTGAGAAAGCATCTGCTCCCCAAAGCTTCCTCCACTTCACTCTTTAGAACCCATGAAGCATCACCTTTGTCTCTGCAGGGAATGCCTAGTCAGAAACAGCAGACTCCATCATTGGAGGATGCTTGGATTGCAATTTCTTCAAATTTTGTGATCGGCCCCCAGCAATCCTTATTATACAACTTCAGGTCAGCTATGAAGAAATCGAAATTGCTAAAGATTTTCTGCTCCTTTGGTTCCATCATCAACCAAACAGGAGACTGAAACCAAGAAATCAAAAGCAGGTTGAGACTGGGAAGGGTAGTCACGAAGGAGCTAGAGAAGACTGTGTGAGGCTGGGTCGCTGGTGACCAAAGTCAAGATAATTCATGCCAGAGTACCCCCCCATTGCTATGTATGGATCATGTATGATCCATGAAGAAAGCTGACAGAAAGAAAATCAATTCATTGAAATGTGGTGTTGGAGAAGAGTTTTATAGACACAGTGGACCACCCAAAAGGACAAAATTAGTGGGTTCTAGATCAAATCAAGCCTGAACTCTCCCTAGAAGCTAAAATGATTAAACTGAGGCTATCATACATTGGTCGCATTACAAAAAGACAAGAGTCACGGTAAAAGACAAGAATGCCAGGAAATGTTGAAGGCAGCAAAAAAGAGGAAGACCCAACATGGGATGGATGGACTCAGTCAAGGAAGCCACGGCCCTCAGGCTGCAAGACCAGAGCAAGGCTGTTAACGATGCAACATTTGGGAGGTCATTAATTCCTAGGGTCTTTACTAGCCATTTTGTAGTCATTCCCCCTTCCCAGAGCAACTATTTTATGGTGGCACTGCTCACCAGTCTCACAGTTCCAAAAACTGCCCACAGATGGCTCAACAAGATTGCAGAGTCTTGATTTATAGATGCAGTTTAAGTGACTGAATCTGGATTCCTTTGAATACCGTTGATGTGCAGCTGTATCTGTCAGTGTATATATATATACACACATATGTGCATGCATATGTATGTTGTAGGGTCTTCTGATGGAGATACTCAAAATGCATCGGGTATTATTAGGGTTGCCAAGTCCCCCCTGGCTACTAGTGGGAGACAGAGAGGGTAGGATTGTCAGATCCAGGTTGGGAAACTCCTGGAGGTTTGGGGACGGACCCTGGGGGAGAGGACAGGGACCTCAGTGGGGTACAGTGCTGTAGAGTCCACCCTCCGGAGCATTCATTTTCTCCAGGGGAACTGATCTCTGCAATCTGGAGACGAGGTGAAATTCCAAGGGATCCCCAGATTCCACCTAGACTTTGGCTTCCCTAGATTTTATTATTGTACCTCATTGCCTTTGCCTTTTACATACGGTGGCCCGGAACTAAATGTACAGCAATAAACAAAAACATTGCTAATTGTGCATGACCCACAGCTAGGAATGCCAGGCCACCCACCAAAGTGGGAGACCTCCCAGCATCCCAGTTCTTTGCCCACCAGCACCTCAGGAACTGGCAGGAGGAAATGGGAGGGGAAATGGAGTGTGCAGTGGCATTGCACCGAAGCACTGGCTAGGGTTGCAAAGCGCACATGGCATGATAACTTCACCCGGAAGTGACATCATCATGTTGCTAATGTCGAGTTTTTAGGCCAAACTCTACAGTTTGTAGCCAGTTTTACCATAGAGTTTTGCCCAAAAACTAGAGCATCTCCCACAATATCAATGATGTGATGATGTCACTTTCAGGTGACTTGATGATGTCGCCTTTTAGGCCAGTTGGGGGTGGAATTTACCCCCACCAGCCAGCTGGCAAGCAGAAGGGAAGCACCCTGAAAAAGCAAGGGTTCCCCCACCCCTGGTGGGGGCATGGCAACCCTAGCACTGACATCACTTCCCTTAAAAACCAAAAATGACACAGTGGATGCTCTAGCAGTTACAAAACTCTATGGTAAAGCTATAGAGTCTTTTTAAGTCCAAGGGAATCTAAAGACATCACTTCCACTAGCACACCAGGACTTGTTCCCTCCCAATTTCTTCCAGGGGTTGGGGGCAAGCCTAACCATGGCTAAAATTAAGGAGTAAACCTCGGTCTTCCACAGAATCAGGCAATCACAGATCTTCAGTGAGTATACCTATATGATTCGTGCATACAGAGGTCATTTGGGGCTGGAGCGGGCTGGAGCAGAGGAAAGGGCGGTGGCAGCAAGCCCTGCCTGCAGTGGTGGCGTGACTGCAGAGAGAAGAGGTTTAAACTTTAAACAGTGAGAAGGGGGTTTAAACTTTAAATGTGCTATGCTGCAGGCCGGGTGGTGGTGGGTAACTGAGCTCGGGCGCACCGGCGTCGGCATGCTGCCTAGCCAGAGCTGCTTCTCCAGGCCATGCGGCGAGGCAGCCGAGTTCCTCAGGTGCCTGCCTGGGCCAGCACCACCAACCACAGTGGCACATCACTGCCGCCTCGTCAAGTCACTCCTTCCCAGCATGACATTGGGTGGCTTCAGCGAGAGGAAAGCTCCTGGAAAGCAATGAGAGCACGAGCCACTGGAGTGTGCAATGCTCGGAGGAGCCCCCGGCTGGACCAGCTCTGCTCAGCACTCCTGGTATATGCCTCAGCACTCCCGCCTTCCCTTCCCTCCTCGCCACCCCACTTCCAGCCCGGCCAGCCTCACAAAGCCAGAGATTGCCTCCTGCAACCTGGCACCACCAACCTGGTTCCAGGCTCAAGAGCCGGCCGAGCTCCTGACCCAGGCAGGATTTTCTACCCCAGGGGTGCTTTGGGCTGCCCACGTCTTGAAGCGGAGAGGCCACCGGGTGCCACGGCCACAGTCTCTGTGGGACAGTCCCCTTTCTGCTGCCTGGCACTTCCCATGCCAGTGGCCCCCTCGAAGGACCCGGGACTGATTTGCCACCCAAACTTCCTTTTCCACAAGGGCCAGTTCCTCTTCTGTCTTCACACTGCGGGCTCCCACCTCACCAACTGCAGTGCTCAGCCTTTCTTTGGCGCAGGACCCAGATTGGGCTTTTCCTTATGCCCTGCTGCTCCCCAGGTGCAGACTTATCAGGTGGAGAGAGGCTGCCAGCCAGCCACAAGGTAGAGATAGGGACTCTGGGGCAAGTGATGCTCTGTATTCTTGGTGCTTGGGGGGGGGCAACAATGGGAGGGCTTCTAGTGTCCCAGCATTTAGTCATTTTATTTTATTAACCGGAAGACCTCCTGGTGGCACCTGGTATTTTTGGCTACTGTGTGACAGAGTGTTGGATTGGATGGGCCACTGGCCTGATCCAACATGGGCTTCTCTCATGTTCTTATGTTCTTCTCTCAAGGGACAACTCAAGCAATGGAGCTGAAGATCAGCATAGCATTGCTACGATTTTTACCATGAACATTTCTGACAGTCAATTTTATCAAGTATATAGGTGTTGATCAGATGTAAGCTGATCACCCAGCCTGTTTGGTTTCTGCCCAACAGCTGCAAATACCTTCTGAACTGGTCTACATCAGGTTTTTGCAAAACTGCACACATACAAAGATTGGCCAGTTCAAATTGATTGGCAGCCATTAGCATTACTAGGGACTACTCAGATGAATACCCAGGAGTAGGCATTTTATTAAAACACCGCATTTATTTATAACTGATTTTTTTAATGATATGTGACTGATTTTAATTGCCTGTTTAAAGACTTGCCTGCTGAGCAGAGCAGTTGCACAGTAAGGAGGAGATGGCAGGGAGGGGAGGGGAGGGGAGGGGTGGGGTGGGGGCAGAACTCAGGCTGTGAGAATGCGCATACATGAAAAATCAGTTGGATTGTATGGCATGGTTGGAAAAGAATACAACAAAGCAATCTGCTAAACAGCTGTGAACAGACAAACCTCTCAATGAAAAATCAGCTCCTTGTTTGCAATTGGTGAATAGGGTGTCAACCAAACCGGCAGCTGTTCAAGCATTCCTACATAAGAGTAGAGATGAGCCAATACAATGTATGTTTCTAGCCTTCTGACACACCTTCGGTGATGTTAGGGGGTGTGGCATATGCAAACAAGTTATGCTAATGAGTTATGCTAATGAGCTCCTGCACCTCTTTTTCTATGAAATGACCCCAGGGTTCATACATAAATGTACCTTTGTTGTAGGGTTGCCAGCTTCCAGGTGGTGCATGCAGTTCTCCTGGAATAAAAACTGACCCCCAGATAGATGGGTAGCCATGCTAGTCTGTCTGTAGAAGTAGAAAAGAGGAAGAGCCCAGTAGCAAAGACAAAGCAAATTTGTGGCAGGGGAGGAGCTGTCGTGAGTCTCTGCTCTCTTCTTCAGATACAGCTAGAATCTGAGTCCAGTTTGGTGTCGTGCTCAAGAGTGGCGAACGCTAAACTGGAGAATCACATATTAAAAGCATTAAAATAAACCTCCTTCCCAAAACTAACCTCATTAAAACCATTTTTTTTAAAAAAGAGGGTTTTTTATATAAAAAACCATGGCTATTTTTGGGCAGGAACGCACAGGAACAGAGCTAAAATACATATAAAACAGTTAACAGTTATATAAAACGTAAAACATCGGTTGGGGAAATGGATCACAGAGGGAGTGCCAAATCAAACACTGGTGGAAAACAGCACCAGGAGAAGCGAGCCTGCTTTGTTGTACCCATTCCTTCCATTTCTGGGTGTTTAAAATTCAGTGGAAACAGATAAAAATGTCATTTGTGACAAAACCCAGGTTAGAAATCTGGGATAATCTCCAGTGGAATTGTCGTACTATATCACGAGAGAGGGAGCAAAAGCTTCTCTCTATACTTTTTCCTTCAACATGCGTGATTCTGTAGACTTCACTAATGCCACCCCACTGTTGCCATGTTTCTAAACAACCACTCCAACTTTAGGATCATTTTGATTGCCCTCCCCTACAACCCAGAGCTACATACTTCTGCATGAGGTTAGAGAGATGATGTGGCCCCCACCCGATGCTTCCTGTCATCTGAAATATGGTTGCCCGGGTTGGGATTTGTTTCATCCTTAAGGGATGTGATTGGCTGTGGGACTCAATGGGTATCCTAAGCTGTGCCAGAAGGGGCTGTGGTGGCTCAGAGGTTAAGATGCTGAGCTGCAGACCAGAAGGTCGGTAGTTTGGGAGTTCGAGACCCTAGTGCTGTGTGACGGAGTGAGCTCCCGTCTCTGGCCCCAGCTCCTGCCAACCAAGCAGTTTGAAAGTAGATAAATAGGTACCGCTTTGGTGGGAAGGTAATAGCATTCCATGTGCCTCGGCATTTAGTCATTTTATTTTATTAAATTTTTTTCCCGCCCTCCCCGCCATGGCAGGCTCAGGGCGGCTTACAATATATACCAATAAATATATACATTAAGACTCCACAATATTTAAAACAGAATTCAGTTAAAATTACTATATATAAAAAAAAATGGCTATTTTTGGGCAGGAACGCACAGGAACAGAGTTCTGGCTGGCTTTAGAGTTGGCCACCTGATGTCCTCCAGAAGCTCATTCCACCAGTAAGGGGCCGCCACAGAAAAGGCCCTGGACCTCATTGCAGCCAGCCTGGCTTCATTCAGGTCTGGGAGAACCAGGTGATTTTGGGATTCTGATCTCAGTGCTCTCTGGGGGCCATACGGGGAAAGGCGGTCCCTCAGATAGCTATATATAGAGCTTTAAAGGTCAAAACCAGCACCTTGAACCGAATCCAGTATGCACATGACCACAGAGATGTCTTTGGACAGCGCTGGCTCTTTGGCTTGGAAACAGAGATGAGCACCACCCCCTAGAGTCAGATCTGACCGTCTCTCGAGCAAGGAAAACCTTTACCTTTGAACTGTGCCATAGCTGAGAGTCCTGGTGGAAGCAGTTGTTTTCCCATCCCCATTCAGCGTTTATAGCTACAGCAGCATTTTTACAGGGTGGTATTATGCCAGTGGCAAAGGCAGAACAAGGACTGAGGGATTTAGGGTGCCAGGGAACCCCTGTGGCTCCCCCCAGCACTCTCCTGGCACTTCCCAGTGTGGCACCAACAGAGTGCTGATCCGGCGAATCTCCACACTACCTGGGCATAGGACTTCACTGCCATGCTAAACAGCACACATTATTTTAAGATTGGGCTATTATTCATTTCGTATTTTGCTTCATTTATTTGTACCTCCCTTTATTTTCCCTCCGGAGCCCACACGGTGGCTCACAGCTATAAATAGTAAAACTATTACTGGATTTTTTTTTCTCTCTAAAAAATCCACAAATCTCTATGACAATGTGAAAACATAACACGCTGCGTGAAGAGCTGATTTCAGTATTACTATCTGAAAGGCCTAACTTTGTTTTTCTACATCATTTCATTCCATTTCATTTACTGAATTTCTGTTCACCCCCATCCCACCCCCATGTGTGGGCTCAGGGCAGGTTACAACCAGTGTTCCTTCTAAGATGAGTTAGTGCGAGCCAGCTCACAGTTTTTTAGCCTCTAGCTCACACATTTTTGTCTTAGCTCAGGATGGATGGCTCCAGAGCAAGCTCAATCTTGTCAGATCTCGGAAGCTAAGCAGGGCTGGCCCTGACAAGTACTGGGATGGGCACAATCTTCCCTCTAAGCTGAATTAATGTGAGCTAGTTTTAGCTTCTGGCTCACACATTTTTGTCTTAGCTCAGGAAGGATAGATGGGTCCAGAGCAAATTAATTTACACAACAGCCAGATTGCTTGCTCTCAACTTTAATGCCAGTAGCTCACAAAGTAGAATTTTTGCTCACAAGACTCATAGAATCATAGAGTTGGAAGGGGCCCTACAGACCATCTAGTCCAACCCCCTGCTCAATGCAGGACCAGCCTAAAGCACCTCTGACAAATATTTGTCCAGCCTCTTCTTGAAAGCTGTCAGTGAAGGAGATAGAACCACCTCTCTAGGCAGCTGATTCCACCTTTGAACAGCTTAGAGGGAGCATTGGTTAGAACAACAACAAGACATCTAAATACAATTACAATTTAGTCCAGTTAAAACCACGATAACG
Organism: Gekko gecko; assembly: GCA_029375565.1. Classification (NCBI taxonomy): domain Eukaryota; kingdom Metazoa; phylum Chordata; class Lepidosauria; order Squamata; family Gekkonidae; genus Gekko; species Gekko gecko. The sequence goes on from JAPDNY010000004.1 coordinate 15,260,111, forward strand.
TAATTCACAAGATGGCAAAACAGGCAGTTTGACAAAAACTCCCAGATGAACCCTATATGGGTGCCACAGATGGATCAAAGTGTCGGGCAAGTGGGCGTCAGCCAGCACCAAGGGTGTGAGTTGATCTAATGCAAACAGAAAGAAGCGTGGTGGAGCAGGGGAAGCCAATATAATTGGACACCCCGCCGCCTCAACCAAAGTCCTGGTGGAACAACTCCATTTTACAGGCCCTGCAGAACTGGCGGGACATCATCCCATAAACATGGCACCACCTGGGTGTCTGCAGGGGGTAGAGTTACCAGGCCTCCCACTGTTATGGGAGAACTCCTATCAGCGCCCTTTTTTGCCCATGCCGTTCCATGTGGAGGCAGGAGAAGAAGGAAAAAAACCACTGATGTCATTTGCAGCATGATGGGAAAACCCAGAAGTGATGGCACATCACTCTAGGAATCACCATAAATAGTTTCCGGTGATTTCTAGAGTGATGTGAGGTCACTCACTACCAGTTTTCCCTGGGAGTGACATCATGGTGCATGCGCTGCTGGATCTCCTCCATGTCTCCACCAATGCTCCCTCTAAGCTGTGGAGTCTTGTGAGCCCAAATTCTACTTGGTGAGCGACTGGCATTAAAGTTGTGAGTGAGCGATTTGGCTGCTGTGTCAATTAGTTTGCTCTGGAGCCCTCCTTCCTGAGCTAAGGCGAAAATCTGTGAGCTGGAGGGTAAAAGACTGTGAGCTAGCTCACACTAACTCAGCTTAGAGGGAACACTGGTCCCCACCCCCAGAGTTCCCACCAGTTGCCATGAACAGTCTGGAAACCCTAAATGGGGGCAAGGGGGGTGCTTGCCCCCCCAATCCTACATTTACTGATAAAAAGACGGCAAGAAGTCAAGCGAACTCAACTATGAATGAGGATTGTCATCTCCAGGTTGGGGATACCAGGAATTTGGGGAGTGGAGCCTGAGGAGGAGGGCGGGGTTTGGGGAGGGGAGGGGCTTCAGTGGGATATGATGCCATAGAGTCCTCCTTCCAGAGTGGCCATTTTCTCCAGGTGAAGTGATCTCTTTCACCTGGAGATCAGTTCTCATAGCAGCCACCACCAGGAGGTTACAAAAGTAGAGAGATGGCGGGCGAGGTTGTCAAACAAAGTATTACACACCATGAAGTACGACGGAAATTGCAGTTTATGCGAACAATTACATTTATGCAATGCAATTAAAAATCTCAGTTTCTATGTACCAAAAATTCAACCATCTTTTACTGTCCCTTGGAAAATGCTGGTGCAGTTACATTCATTCATTCGCCAGGTGAACTGAACGTATTTCAACTGTGGAGTGTCCTTGCTGTGATCTGACCTTGTTGAAAACTGGAAGCGACGGAGGTTGTCAGCCGACTTATCTTCCGTTCCGTGCTTCCACAAAGCCCACAAGCACGACTCCAGCAGGCCAGCTATAATGCCTGTTTCATACCAGCTTCTTCATGGGAAACCGGGAGGTTGGCAACCCTAACGATGAATAGACCTTGCCCTCCCCCACACAAACTATTTCTGCATATGCTCTTGAGTGCCGCTACCCGAAATGTGCTGCTCCTAATGGACGCCTACCTCACCTAAGACAGGGAAGCATCTCAGAGAAAGGCCCTGTCAGAACACTGGAATGCACATAGAGGTTCACACATCATCTGTGATTAGCGTTGCCAGCCTCCAGGTGGCGGCTGGAGATCTCCTGGAATTACAACTGATCTCCAGGCGAAAACTGAAGCCCCTCCCCAAACCCCACCCTCCTCAGGCTCCCCTCCCCAATTTCAGGTATTTCCCAACCCTGAACTGGCAACTTTATCTGTGATACTATTAAGGTCTTGAAAGATGCATACCAGCGCTTTATATTTGCTTGGGGGAGGGAGGTTTGAGATTGTATATGAAAAGGAGGAGGAGATCGGATTTATACTCCGCCCTTCACTCAGAGCAACTTACAATCTCCTTTTCCTTCCCCTCCCCACAACAGACACCCTGTGAGGTAGGTGGGGCTGAGAGAGCTCTGACTGAGAACTGCTCTTGAGAGAACAGCTCTGAAAGGACTTGTGACTGACCCAAGGTCACTCCAGCAGCTGCATGTGGAGGAGTGGGGAATCAAACCCGGTTCTCCCAGATTAGAGTCCACGCTCTTAATCACTACACTAAACAAGCTACTTAGCAACGAGAGTAGCATCCAGACCCCACACCAGTCCAATGTTCCTTCAAAGCTGTGGAGTCTTGTGAGCCAAAATTCTACTTTCTGAGCTACTGGCATTAAAGTTGTGAGTGAGCGATTTGGCTACTGCATAGATCAGTTTGTTCTGGAGCCATCCTTCCTGAGCTAAGGGAAAAATGCGTGAGCCAGAGGCTGAAAGACTGTGGGCTAGCTCACAGTAACTCAGCTTAGAGGGAACACTGCACCAGTCCCTTCCTTGCCCCCTCATGGAAACAAAATGCCTTGTTGGGTTTTCCCCCCCTAGTGACAGCAACTCTCCCCTTAACTGAAATGCAGATGTATTTGTATATATATATATGAAAAATAGTCTGCGGAGAAGCTATTGTAGCATACAAACAGGGCTCACTGCAAAGTAATTTTCAGATGAAGCTTCCCTCTTTCCTACTAAATCCAGGCTTCTCACCCAAATCCTCTCAAACCCCTCTGAGCCACCCTCAGTCAGTGCAGGCTGATGTTTCCGTCTCTCACCTGCTCTGGAAAGGTACCGAGGTAGCTTGGGACAAAGAGGTTTCGCTCGTATAGAACTGCCATTCATCAAGCCCTAGCTAAAGTTCCAGAACAAGGCCCTGGGGCTATTACATTAAAATTAATTATATAGATTAGATCTCTAAAAATGCTTCTAATATCCAAAACGCCTCTGGGTTCATGTTCATAATTAAACGTGCACACGCACACACGCACACCAAGAACTTTAGTACAAAACTAAAAGGATTAAATGTATTCTGATATCTAATTACTCGAAATGTTTCTGATGCTATTTTAGGCTCAGTTTGGCAGCCATTCGGTATTTTGCATGGCCACTTTTTGGCCTCAGGCTTGTACAGAGTATAATCTCAGGAATATTTGTTGAACAGCCCAAGTGTTTCGAGCTCGGATGGTTAAACTTTTGGGCCGGTTTCCCACAAGTGCTGCTCCACTCTCGCTCTTCCCTTTGCCCCATGGTACGTGTCAATTTCACACTAAGTGCTGCGCGGCCGCATTTTGCCCCGCAGCTTCGCTCAATTTTCCCCGCGTCTATTTTTTGAGGACTGAGTAGACGTGGGGAAAATCGTGTGAAGCTGCGGGGGAGAAAGGTGGCAGTGCAGCACTTAGTGTGAAATTGAAACGTACCATGGGGCAAAAGGGAAGAGCGAGCATGGAGCAGCGCTTGCGGTAAATTGGCCTTAGTGATTTCTCACCCTAGCCTATTAAGACCCACCTTTTGACCTCATCTTTTGCAAAATAAGAACACAACAAGAATCCTGATGGATCAGATCAATGGTTCATCTAGTTCAACATCACGGGGTTGCCAGCCTCCAAGAGAGGCCTGGATACCACCCAACATTATAACATCTCCAGATAACAGTCTCCTTGGAGAAAATGGTTGATTTGGAGAGTGGAGAGTCCATGGCATTATACCCCACCCCAGGGCTCTTTTTGTAGCAGGAACTCCTTTGTATATTAGGTGACACACCTCTAATGTAGCCAGTCCTCCAAGAGTTTACAGTAGCCCCTGTAAGAAGAGCTCTGTAAGCTCTTAGAGGACTGGCTACATCAGGGATGTGTTGCCTAGTATGCAAAGGAGTTCCTGCTACAAAAAGAGCCCTGCCCCACCCTATCCAGGTTCCACCCCCAAATCTCCGGGAATTTCCCAACCCAGAGCTGGTAACCCCCCTGTGACCAAACACTGGAAGGTCCGCAGGCAGAGGCATAGAGGCTGAAGCCTCCCCCTGTTTTTGCCCCCCATCAACTGGCATTGAGAGGTATAGTGCCTCTGAACATGGAGGTTCCACTTAGCCACAGAGCTGATCTTAGCCAAAACGCTGAGAAGCCATAGTAGCTACTGATGGGCTTATCCTCCATGAATATAGTTTCAAATGGGTAGCTGTGTTGGTCTGTAGTAGAAGAGCAAGATTCAAGTCCAGGAGCACCTTAGAAACCAACAAATTTTCAAGAGTATGAGCTTTTGAGGGTCAAAGCTTCCTTTGTGAAGTATCCTCCTATCCTCCCATGAATGTCAGGGTTGCCAGCTCTGGGCTGGGAAATACCTGGAGATTCAGGGGTGGAACCTGAGGAGGGCAGGGCTTGGGGAGGGGAGGGACTTCGGCAGGATATAATGCCATAGTGTCCTCCATTCAAACCAGTTATTTTCTCCAGGGGAAGAGGAGGAGGAGGAGGATTTGGATTTATAGTAAAAGTAAAGATAAAGGTTTCCCTTGCTCGAAAGCCAGTCAAATCTGACTCTAGGGTGCAGTGCTCATCTCCATTTCCAAGCCGAAGAGCCAGCGCTGTCCAAAGACATTTCTGGGGTCATGTGGCCGGCATGACTAGGACCCTGAGGCACACGGAATGCTGTTACCTTCCCACCGAAGCAGTACCTATTTATCTACTTGCAATTTCTTGCTTTCAAACTGCCACCCTTTATTCAGAGTCTCAGAGCAGTTTACAATCACCTTCCCTTCCTCTCCCAACAACAGACACCCTGTGAGGTAGGTGGGGCTGAGAGAGCTCTGAGAGAACTGTCCTTGAGAGAACAGCTCTGAGAGAACTGACCCAAGATCACCCAGCTGGCTGCATGTGAAGAAGTGAGGAATCAAACCAATGCTCCCTCTAAGCTATGGAGACTTCTGAGCAAAAACTGCACTTTGTGAGCTACTGGCATTAAAGTTGTGAGCAAGCAATTTGGCTGCTGCATAAATTAGTTTGCTCTGGAGCCAACTTCCCTGAAACTAAGACAAAACTGCGTGAGCCGGAGGCTAAAAAAACTGTGAGCTAGCTCACACTAACTCACTAACTCAGCTGAATCAAACCCGGCTCTCCAGATTAGAGTCTCTTGCTCTTAACCATTACACCAAACTGGCTTCTGTGGTTCAAGAAGTGCCTTGTATGGTTTTAGGAAGGACCTAGAAAGTGGACAATTAGAGGCAATGCTGCACAGATGCTCTTAAAACGAGTGCTCTACTTTGGAAGCAAAGGTGAAGAAAAAATGCCACTGTTATCATGAAATATAAATGTAACATTGACAAACACTGAGAGTACTGTGACTGACCCAAGGTCACCCAGCTGGCTTTCTGGGGAGGAGTGAGGAATCAAATCCGGTTCCCCAGATTAGAGCCCACCAATGTTTCCTCTAAGCTGCGGAGTCTTATGAGCAAACATTCTACTAATGCCAGTGGGCTACTGGCGTTAAAGTTGTGAGCGAGTGATTTGGCGACTGCATAAATTAGTTTGCTCTGGAGCCACCCTTCCTGAGCTAAGACAAAAATGTGTGAGCCGGAGGCTGTGAGCTAACTCACAGTAACTTAGCTTAGAGGGAACACTGGAGCCCACTGCTCTTAACCACTACACCAAACTGATCTCGATCATCTAGAGTTCAGTTGTAATAGCCGGAGATTGCCAGGTGCCACATGGAGGTTGGCCAACCTAATGAACGTAGCCAGATTCCACTGCGAGTCTACCCCGGCCTGACCCATGCCTGCCTTTCTCTAGGGATCGCGCACTTTCAAAAGTCACAAGCTGGCTCTACTCTTCTTTATGATCTGAAGGAACGGGTCTCGAAATAAGCCGAGCTGAAAGAAATGATACCCAGCTGGACTTTTTCTTCTTTTTGCATCACATTGGAGCGTATTTCGATTGTTCCTTTTCCTGCTGTCCGTAAACACGCAGCCAATATCTCAAGGATCCCTGAGTCTCTCTGTAATTGTTTTCCTTCATCATTTCCCCACTTCCGTTATTGCTTTTGACAGCAATTGCACAGCAAAGGTGCTTTCCTGTGTACTAAGTGCCACAGTTTGAGCGGAGAGGCTGTATTATTCATTGCCGGAATTGTTCCTGTTCATGGGATGGCTTGGAAGAGAGTCGTTCTCCCCACCCCCACCCCATATTCGTAGTTTAAATGGAGAACACGATTAAAGGAAGAAGTGGCAAAGGCAACCGCGGTGATTAATGGCCTCCGCCGAGTCCTGAAGGGCCCTTCGTTCTCCTGCCTGTTCCCGAGCTGTTGCAATTACAGCTTCTAAGTGTTTCGTATTCTTTAATGTATTTATTCAAATAGGTCTCTGAAGAGGCAAAGAAGAACCGTGGATTGACACGCTGTGAACTGCCCACCATGCCAGGCTCAACCAAGTGCTGCAAGCCAGAAAAGTGTAATTCCAGGCTGTAACTCCTGGCTTTCCTCAAAACTATGCAAAACTGAACTATTCAAGAAGAAGAGAAGAGAAGAAGAAGAAGCGATTGGATTTATACCCCGCCCTTCACTACCTCAAGGGAATCGCAGAGCGACTTACAAATTCCTTTCTCTTCCCCTCCCCACAACAGACATCCTGTGAGGTAGATGGGGCTGGGAGAGCTCTTTCAAAGACTGTCCTTGAGAGAACAGCTCTGACAGAACTATAGCTTGCCCAAGGTCATCCAGCAGGTGCAAGTGGAGGAGTGGGGAATCAAACCCAGTTCTCCCAGATTAGAGTCCGCGCACTTAACCACTACACCAAACTGGCTTTTCTTCACAGGGCTGCATTGTATAACATGGTTTTACAAAATTGCTTGGATAAATTATTGGGGCTGTGGTCTATACTGCCACGCATAGCTTATTGTAAGTAGGATCCTATTCGTGCAGTTTCTGTACCCCTTAATGCATCATGTGAATACTGATGCTGTCCTTCAGTTCTTTCTGGTGGTTCCAGCCTTCTAAAATCCTAATGCCTTGGTTACTGAATGTCCCATTCGGTCGATTGTGCTGTACAAGGCTATGTGTAATCCACCCTGAGCCCCTGTGAGAAAGGCAGACTATAAATGACGTAAATTGGTAAAATAATAAAATAAATTCTGCCCAATAAAATAATTCACCTTTGTTGGCTTATTGATGCTATTTATTCTGCTTCCAGACCTTCTTTAAGCTGCCCAGCAACATCAGCCATGCCATCTCAGGTTCCTGCTCCTGCTCATCCTCTAATGTGATTTATGCCATCATGTGTCAGTGATGCCCTTCCACTGTCTACATTGGACAGACAGGCCAGTCCCTTCGACAAAGAATTAATGAACATAAGTCTGACATCAGAAACCAAAACATTCAAAAACCAGTGGGGGAACATTTTAACCTTCCAGGACATTTGGTTGCTGACCTAAAAGGAGCAGTTATCTTGCAAGGGAATTTCAAAGGGAGATTGAAAAAGAGAGACTGCTGAATTGCAACTGATGATGAGGCTCAAGACAATGCATCAATCTGGACTGAATCAAGACCTAGGTTTCCTGTCTCATTCATTACCAATGCTGATTTCTCCACACCTACAACCTCTCTGCATATCACATCTAATCCAATCACAACTTCTATTGCCATTTGCCCACTAATGTCATTTGGCATCTGAAATGTACATGGATATATCCTCATCTAGCCTAGGGAACTGAGGAGCCAACAAAAATCCTTTGTTTGCATCTGCCCAATTATGGCACAAGAGAGGCTGATGGTAATTCAAGACAAGCAAGTTGCTTTATTTCACTTTTGTGGGGAAACGATCAGGTAGGTATCAGGTTTAGAACTTGGCAGGTGAACAGGCAACAGGAATGAAGTAACTTTGTATGATTATAAACTATAAATAGTTTGTCAACAATAAATTAGCTGTTTGGTTCTACAGAAAGGTCTTTAAAACTGTGGAGAGAGATCTCTTGGCAGTCAGAGCTTAAATAAACAGGCATAAGATTCCTTGTTTCAAAATTACTTAAATCTGTGAGGGCAGGAACATACACACACATCCCAATTTTCCTTCTTAAACACTTGATAGGGATCATCCCCTTTTACTAGGAGCTATTTTCCTCAGGGAAGGACTACTGGCCCTACTTCTTTAATTCAGGATCCTCCTTGATCCTTTCACTTTTCTTAACTGAACTAACTGCCACACTCAACTGCCTCTCTCAGCTGCAGAATTCCATTTGAATCCCTTTCAACTTAAGGTTCTCAGACCAGGCTAAAGTAACAGATGATACTGGTTTCTGGGGTCTCATTTATATAGTCTCCCAGGCAATTTCTATTTCAGATTGTTTCATTGTTCTGTGAATGTGGAAAAGGAAGACAGAAATGCTCAAGGCCTACATTTCTACCATCTTCCTCCAAAAGTGAAATAATAAAGATAGCAAGAACAGTGAAGAAATAGTATAGCAGCCCAGGATTGATGAGGAGAATACACCTGACTACCTTAAATGCGTTCAAGTCTTCTAGGTTGGTGAATAAATTGCATCTTAAAGTGCTAAAGATTTCCTGATATACTCTCAGAACTTCTAATGTGTTTGGGAAATCTAAGAGGAACGTCAAGATGATATGAAATTGCAGACAGGCAATGGTTGTCCTAATCTGCAAAAAGAGAATCCAGGAAACTAAATCTACCAATCTACCTACATTTGATACCAAGGAAGATGGTAGAACAGATTACAAAGCAATTGGTCTGTAAGCCATCTTGAAAACAAATCAGTGACTGACAGCAACTATGAAGAAAACATCTTGAAAGACTAATCACTTTTTTATCAGGTAAGCTAGTGGACTGTGGGAATGCTATGGAAATAATATGCCTTGATTTCAGCAAGTCATCTGGCAAAGTTTCCTATGATGTGTGAGTTACTACACTGACTAAATGTGTGCTAGGTAACAGCACACATGCTGATTTCCCACAAGCTGCTGCTCCACGCTCCTTCCTCCCTTTGCCCCAATCATATGTGTCAATTTCACACCATGTGCTGTGCGGCCACATTCTGCTCTGCAGCTTCGCCCAATTTTCCCCGCGTCTACTCAATCCTCAAAATACAGGATTGAGTAGACGCAGGGGAAATCAGGAAATGCTGTGGGGCAAAATGCAGCCGCGCAGCACATGGTGTGAAATTGACACATATGATCAGGGCAAAGGCAGGAATGAGCGTGGAGCAGCAGCTTGTGGGAAATCAGCCATAGTTAAAGAACAATGCTCAGTGGGTTATTATCTATGGTACTTCCATAAGTCTGTAGGAAGGTCTCAAGTACAGTTGCCAGGCTGAGTTTCCATAGAGTTTCTGGCAATTCCTAGAGCCACCACCATCAGTTCTGGGTTTTCCCTAGAAGTGATGTCATCATGCTCACAACACTGGTGAGTTTTTAAAAAATTATTTTAATCTTGCCACTGCTTGGAGTGGTGGCAGGCAATGGGAGTTTGGGGCAGGGGGTCCCTGAGCAATGGCTTGGAACCCTCGGCTTGAGTGGGGTATAGCCAATTTTTGTCCTGTGAATGGTTCTCTTCAATGTTTTTATCAGTTACTTTGATGAAAGGGTGGAGAGAATCCTTAAAAGACTAAAAATCACTGCTTTAGAATCTGAGATTTCACAAGGCAAGCCTGCCAATGAATTCTACCTGAAGGTAAGAACTTGCATGCAACAGCGGAGACTACAAAACCCATGATATCGTGCAATTCAAAGCAAAACGGCACCCACATGAATACATTCTTTGGATTACATATTTGTATTACACCAATGGCTTGGACAGCCCAGGTTAGCCCCATCTTGGCCTTCTCATACACTTAGCTGACTTGGGCCTCGTTAGTAATTGCATGGGATACTACCAAAGAAGTCCAGGGTTGCTACTAGGATTGCCAACTTCCAGGTGATGTGCCAAAGACAATAGGGAAGCCTTAGTGTAAAAGTGTAGCTACAAACACCTACCAAGGGAATACCATCTACAATTCACAACTATGTTCAAAACTATATATTACATTCACTGAAATACAAAGAAGGGTTAGCAGTCACAACCCAATAGAGTATACATACATTGATCCAACAGATTGTTCACTCTATTGGGTTGTGACCGCTAACCCTTCTTTGTATTTCAGTGAATGTAATATATAGTTTTGAACATAGTTGTGAATTGTAGATGGTCTTCCCTTGGTGTTCATAACCTCCAGGTGGTGGCTGGATATCTCTTGCTGTTACAGGGTGACAGATCAGTTCATCTGGAGAAAATACCACTTGGGAAAGCGGACTCTATGGCATCATGCCCCACTGAAGTCCCTTCCCTACCCAAACCCTGCCCTCCTCAGGCTACACTCCCAAAATCTCCAGGTATTTCCCAATCCAGAGCTGGCAACCCTGGTTGCTACGCAGCAGCAGGCAATGGCAAACCACCTCTGTTCGTCTCTTGCCTCCAAAGCCCCTGACTAGGGTCACCATCAATGCTCCCTCTGAGCTGTGGAGTCCTGTGAGCAAAAATTCTACTTTGTGAGCTACTGGCATTAAAGTTGTGAGTGAGCGATTCAGCTGCTGCATAAATTAGTTTGCTCTGGAGCCCTCCTTCCTGAGCTAAGACAAAAGTCTGTGAGCCGGAGGCTTAAAAAACGTGAGCTAGCTCACACTAACTCAGCTTAGAGGGAACACTGGTCACCATAAGTTGGCTGCGACTTGACGGCACTTTCCGCCACATTACATAATAGTAAAAAGAACCCAGGCAGCATGAAGGTAATGAAAGGTTCCCAGAGTATGTAGTGATGCCCACAGGAATAAATAGCTTAGATAGATTCATGGAGGATCATTTTACCAACCCAGCACAAACTGCTCTATGGTGGTGGCACACATGTTATGTGCCCTCGATTGCTCAAGCATCTTTTCAGCACACTGGTGCAGAGGGAAAGCCTTGCACAAGGATGTCAGGTGCCACTTGCAAGTGATGTGTACGATCTGTCTTGCGTGAAGCAAAATCAGAAATTACAGCTGTGCACGTCCTTCAGGGATGACAACGAATACTCCGTTGACATGTTGAAAGACAGGGTGACAGAACAGTCCTCTTTCCTTTCCTTTATGTATTATTTAGAGAAAGCTTGTTTCTTGAGTTGCGTCGGCTTTATTCTCTTGCCCATCACTGTCACATGGGTTAGCGGTCAGACCCCTCCTCTTGCTGAGGGGCAGTTTATAGCTAGAAAACCATAAACACCCTTCTTAAAATATCATCTCAAATATCATAAGTGCAATACACTGCCTGGCCCAAAATGACATAAAATGGATGCTAGCTGGAAACAGTCCTGGACATGTAGCTTAGAAGCACAAGTAAGAGTGGCTGGCTAGCTAACAACCACCTCCTCAACCTAGAGAGATGCATAATCTTAGGACAGTGGGTCTCCCAAGAACCTATTGACTCACCTTGGACTAATCTTATCAACACTCAGCCTCACTTCCTTGAACCCATTTATGCTAATTAAGCAACACTAATTAAGCAATTCTATTCACCAAACCTAGCAGCTTTTCCCATCCAGTACTTACAGGGCCATCAAGTCCCATTGACACCTATAGTACACCTCAGAAAAAATCATCAAGCTTCTCCCAAATCATTGTCCACCTCTGAAAACCCATTGAGCTATTGTTTTGGGGGTGAATATGTCAGCTTGTTCCAGAGAGCATTTTGTCCTTAGCTAACAGTGCAGTTTGTGTGCTCCTGGTACCAACAGCATGCACCACCAACATTGTGGGTTTCTTCTCTTCTCTTCTCTTCTCTTCTCTTCTCTTCTCTTCTCTTCTCTTCTCTCTCTTCTCTTCTCTTCTCTTCTCTTCTCTTCTCTTCTCTTCTCTTCTCCCCATGAAATGCTGGCCATTTTGCTGCTGCTTCCATGGATCTCTACAAGATCTGGTAATTATAGACCTTTTACCATCAACTATTCCCACTCTCCCCTGTTTTTCTCTTAGCTAGCTTGCATGTTTTAAGTGTGTCTATGTGTATTTCCCTTTTATTTCTCTTTTACGAAAAAGCCTTTGTGTTGAAAACCTGCCTGGTTTATTTGAAAGCTCTCTGAAAGGATAAAAATCCTGGTATACTTTGGTGGAGATCCCAGCTATTCGCCTCTCATTCTGTCTCTTTAAGCTAATTCCCCCAATTAAAAAGGAGACTGCCTCTTTGGGCAACATTTGTACTTTTGAAAAACCATCAGGTACTTTTTATCCTTATGACAATTACCTCAACCAACAGATGAAAGCAAATGAGAGCCAATTGGGTGTAGTGGTTAAGTGTGCGGACTCTAATCCAGGTGAACCAGGTTTGATTCCCCACTCCTCTACTTGCAGCTGCTAGATGACCTTGAGCAAGCCATAGTTCTGACAACAGCTGTCCTTGAAAGGGCAGTTCTTGAAAGAGCTCTCTCAGCCCCACCTACCTCACAAGGTGTCTGTTGTGGGGAGGGGAAGGGAAAAGAGTTTGTAAGCCACTATGAGTGAAGGGCAGGGTATAAATCCAATCTCTTCTTCAAATCAAATCAATATGTTCGAAGACTTTCACGGCCAGAGGTCATTTTAGTTGCTGTAGATTTTCCGGGTTGTGTGGCCGTGGTCAAATCAAATCAAATTTCTCTTCTCCCCCTTTGTTTCTCTTCTCCACCTGCCAAATTTCTCTTCTCCACCTGCCATCTCAAAGGACTGATGTATAGCAGCAACTGTCCCCTCCTTTTGGCTTACAAAGACAATTAAACGTATGTCTAGTAGAAGCCAGGAAATCTGAACCTAGCCATTAAACTGGGGGGGGATTAATTGCTAGTGAACATAGCGATGGTCACTACTACTAGCGCATATGGTTTAAAAAGCAGGATTCATGGAGGATAGGTCCATGGTAGCTACTAGTCATGGTGATTAAAGGGAACTTTCAAAATCCAAGTAAATGTTTGGGTATCAGTGCCTGAACTCTCCCTAGAAGCTGAAATGACTCAACTGAGGCTATCATACTTTATGAGAAGCCAAGGCTCACTGGAAAAGACAATTTCGGAAAGTAGGTGTGCTGCCAACAGTTAGTTCTGAGTTCAGTAGCATTCATAGCTGACGAAGGGAGTTCTGACTCTCAAAAGCTTATGCCTTGAAAATCTTATCGGTCCCTTCTGAACTTGAGTCTAACTGGAAAAGACAATAATGCCAGGAAAAGCTGAAGGCAGCAGGAAAAGACCCAACACGAGATGGAGTGATTCAACAAAGGAAGCCACAGTCCACAGTTTGCAAGACCTGAGCAAGACTGTCAACAATAGGATGTTTTCGAGGACATTCATTCATAGGGTCTCCGTAAATCAAAAGCAGCTTGATGGTCCGTAACACACAAACATAAAATCAGTGCTAGAAGGAAAGATAGAACTCCATTTGCTTCCATGAATTTGTCCAATTGCTTCTTCAAGCCACCTTAATTCCATCTTTTTTTATGTTACTCATGAAATCCAAACTGATGGCATCACCATCATCATCTGCATGGGGCAAGGACCCAGATCACTCACAACTGAAGCAAGAAACACCATGACTGTAGAGAGATCTCATTATTTCCCCTTTTCTAACTATGCTCAGTTCCTACACATCCTCTTCCCATTGTAACACACTGGGTGATGTTATTCAATTGAGAGCAAAGACTAACGAGGATATTATTCTAGTTTTGTCATTGTTTAAAACAATTCCCTAGATGAACATTAAAATCCCTTGATTAATCCATGCACTTTCCCTAATAGCCACTGGTGAAATTAATTTCTGAGGAAAAACTTGAATTGGAAACTAGGATTGCTGCTGAATTGTGCAAAAACTGGACTGCAGGATGTAGAAAATTGTTTACTATGGAGTGAAGGAAGGCTCATCCAGTTGTGGACTGGGCCATTCTGCTGGGATCCAAAGTTGGTTCCCCATTGCTTTGCTCCAGGCACTGAAAAGTGGAATTACAGTTCCCATGATGCTGCACGACCCTAAATGCAGGATCCTGTCTGTGCTCCAGCCTACATTGACCAGTATCTGTACTGTGACACAAAACAACCCAAAAGAAATCTTGGTTAAACAAAGAGTCTTAGACGTGGAAAGGCAGCATGATTTGAATAGAGTTAAATGGCACTTTCACACATGCTGGACAACGCACTTTCAACCCACTTTCAATGCACTTTGCAACTGGAATTTACTATGTGGAATTCCACTTGCAAACGACCATGAAAATGCATTGAAGGCGCATTATTTAGCATGTATGAAAGCATGTATCATGCATAAGGTTTCACCAATGTCTTATGTAAACAGCTTAGAGAATCCTGATTACAGGAGAATTTTTACTCCATTGTGGTATGATGCCTTACCTTCTGCTGTCCTGGAAGGCAAATATAAGAAGATACATCATGAAAAAATGTTTATGCCCATGTGGAGGTGGGAGTGTTGAGTCATTAGTGCATATTTTCTTTGATTGTAAAATATATGAACATAATAAGGAAATATATATTAAACCCACAATCGCTAGCCTGCCTGGGAAAGACAGAAGGATTATCTTTTAATAATGTTAGCTGATAGGAATAGGGAAATTACTTTTAAAGTGGTCAGATATGGCTGGATGATCATCAATAGGAGGAAAACTTGGTTAAATATGGCTAACCTTAGATAATCCAATGTACAGCTATTTGCATTTATGTATACCATATTAAATATATTACAGTGGGACAGAATTTTATTGAATGTTTGGGTATATTTTAATGGACATATCCGTGGTTGTTGACTGAATAATTATAGTACTTTCTGGATAGATTTATCTTCTAAATTTCAAATGTAGGTAATTGCCATGCAATATGTTCAGACCTAAGACGGTTTAATGTTTTAATGGTTCTTTTTATACTGTTGGTCCATCTGCTTGACGGTTGATCTACTTTAGCTCTGATTTGTTGCTGAGACGGTGATGGCCTTTGGCTAATACACTATGTGTACAACTCGAAAGAAGCAATCCTCCATGAAAATCTCACTTCACATTGGCCTTTTATTACTCCACTCACCTACGGTGTCCTCCCAACACCCTAAAAACCACAGTCTGTTCTTGAGCAACCGCCCACAAGGTACACATCGTGCATTTTGTTGTCAATAGCATTTTTTTATTGCTTCTGTCAAGTATTCCCCCCCCCCATCTGCATTTTTAATCAATAAACAAACATGCCGCCTCATTGAGGCAGGATACTATTTGTACAGAATTAATTTTAAATCAGCTCCAAGACTTTCATATTTCGCCTCATTAATTACTTCTACTCAATGCAAACAGAAGATGACACTTTTAGTAGATAAGACGGCAGGGAGCATCAAAGCTGGGGAGATGCACAGGGCTCAGGTTAAGAGGCAGAGTGGCTTTTTCCACCCCCCATATAACAAGGATCAGCAAATGTCCCGTCTTTTGTTCCTTTTTATATTTCTTTATATTTTTATTGCCCTGACCTGGATGCCCCAGGATGCACTCTATTCTTGGTGCTGGAGGGGGCAGCAGTGGGAGGGCTTCTAGTGTCCTGGCCCCACTGCTGGACCTCCTGATGGCATGTGGTATATTTTGGCCGCTGTGTGACAGAGTGTTGGACTAGATGGGCCATTGGCCTGATTCAGCATTGGCTTCTCTTATGTCCTTATGTTCTTATGTTCTTATGTTCTAAGCTAAGCAGGGTCAGCCCTGGTTAGTAGTTGGATGGGAGACCACCAAGGAAGTCCAGGGTTGCTGCACAGAGGCAGGCAATGGCAAACCCCCTTGAAAACCTTACAGGGTCATTGTACTGGTGCTTTCGGTTACTTAACAGATAGGTAAAGGTAAAGGTTCCCTTGCTCGAAAGCCAGTCGAATCCGACTCTAGGGTTGCGGTGCTCATCTCCGTTTCAAAGCCGAAGAGCCAGCGCTGTCCGAAGACATTTCCGTGGTCATGTGGCCGGCATGACTAAACACCAAGGCGCACGGAACGCTGTTACCTTCCCACCGAAGTGGTACCTATTTATCTACTTGCAATTTCTTGCTTTCGAACTGCTAGGTTGGCAGGAGTACTTAACAGATAGTGCCCTTTTAATACACTACAGTTGTATGCTGTTTCATACTTTATAAAGGCGGAATATACATTTTAAATAAATAAAACACTAACCCTGGATTTAGAGCTTTTAGCACACCCTTGCCCTAAATACCAAGTGACGCCTGGGCACCTTTCATGCAAAGATGTATTTGTCTGAAACAAGGTTTCGTTATTGAATAATGCATGGCAAACAGCCTACTGCCTCCTCTGCAATTAATGTGAAAGATGGACTGCCACGTGGGACCCACTATCTAACAGAGCTTAACACCAGACAGTAAAACGCCTTTACCCTATTACTGTAGCTACCCATCACTTGCTTTTAGGAAATGCTGAGTTCTGCAAATATCCAATCTGCCTCTTGAGATGAATTCCTCCAAGGCTCTTAACCTCTCCCTGGAAATCACCTGCGATTTGCACTTGCCATCTGTTCCGGGTTGGTAATTTTATTTATTTATTTACAGCTAACATTCGTATAGGCAATGTTAGTTATGAATAAGGTTGCAAATTCTGGGCTATGAAGTTCCTGGAGATTTGGGGGTGGAGTCTGGGGAGGTGGGGTTTGGAGAGAGGAGGGAACATAGCAAGGTACAATACCATGGAGTCCACCCTCCAGTGCAGCCATTTGGCCTGGGGCAGGGGTGTCGAACTCCTTTGTTATGAGGGCTGGATCTGACATAAGTGGGACCTTGTCGGGCTGGGCCATGTGTGCCATAAAATGTAATGCCAGGTAGCAGAGATATAAACTTTATAAAGGAAACAAACACAAAGGGTTTTTTTACTTAAAATAAAAACATGCTTAAAACATGAGCACTCTTGCAATATTTTGTTTAATTAACAGTGTCTGATAACTGACACCTCTTGCTCTGAATTATTGCATCAAAATGTCTGCGCTGTTGCAATCTTGAGTATGCTGTTCAGGTGTGTATCTGTAAGCTGCAAACCTACAATGACACAGCTGCAGCAGAACTGGAAGAAGCAGCAGAAAACAGCCAGTTCCACTGTGGGCCTGATAGAAGCCCTCCGGGGGCCTGATCTGGCCCCCGGGCCACATGTTTGACACCCCTGCTCTAGGGGAACTGATCTCTGTCATCTGGAGATCAATTGTAATTCTAGGAAAAATGGTAACCTATCTAAAAGTATAAACAATACAGATTCAGGTGGGTAGCTGTGTTGGTCTGAAGCAACAGAACGAAGTTTGAGTCCAGTGGCACCTTTAGGAACAACAAAGTTTCTTTCAAGTTATATGCTTTTGTGTGCATGCACACTTCTTCAGATACAGTGAAATGGAAATTACCAGTTTATGTATGTATGTATGTATGTATGTATGTATGTATGTATGTATGTACAGGGTGGGCAGCAATTAGCATACAACGAAATGAAGATGGTTAGCAGATGCAAGGACCAAGCAGGAATAACAATCTTAGTTTATATGGTCCCCACTTGCTTGGATTAAATTATAGGGGGAAACATAGTGAAGCAGATAAATATCAGAATTGGAGACTAATGAGTACCTGCGTCTCAGTTGATTGCTCTCGGCATTCCACAGCTGAGAAGGATGCTTTTATGCATCTTAAAGGTGCCACTGGATTCAAATTGTGTTTTATAAACAATACAGAAAGCACATTGCCAAGTATAAACAAGACGATGCAGTAAAAGTAGGTGGTGCCTACAATAATTGCAGTGGACTGCAATCCTTTTCCATTACTAAGGTGCCCCTCTAGGCTTATTTAGCCACAGGGTATAGATGGGAATTCTCAGTTTGGGGCAGGTGATGCACTCTATTCTTGGTGTTGGAGGGGCAGCAGTGGGAGGGCTTCTAGTGTCCTGGCCCCACAGCTGGACTTCCTGATGGCACCTGGTATATTTTGACCGCTGTGTGACAGAGTGTTGGACTAGATGGGCCATTGGCCTGATTCGACATTGGCTTCTCTTATGTTCTTATGTTCAAATGTTCTCTTGAACACTTCTGTTCTGCACATTCTGCAGAATGAGAGGAAGGGTGGGGGCGCCTTCCTGACTTCCTCAGGCAGGCTGTTCCACAGGGTAGGAGCTACCACTGAGAATGCACATGAACGGGCAACTGCTGTTGTTCTTACCCATTTCCAGGGTGGCACCTTTCAGCCAGCTAGGTGAGCCCAGGCCAGTCCCTTTCAGCCTAACCTGTCTCACAGGATTTATCTGACCTCTTGCCTGGACCCTGTCACTTAAGTCTTCTAGACACCGGAGTGGATCCCAGACTTGCTTATATCAGTAACGCCTCACTAAAGCGGGTCCAGGTGATATTTCCATTGCTCAGCCATGACATTCTGTGCAATGCTAAAACCACAGTGAGCAGAGTCTCAGTGCCCTGACCTCGGTAGCTGACCTTGGTAGCTCTGGCAAGCCCGATCTCATCAGATCTCAGAAGCTAAGCAGGGTCGTCCGTGGTTAGTAGTTGGATGGGAGACCACCGAGGAAGTACAGTGTTGGTATGCAGAGGCAGGCAGTGGCAAACCGAACCACCTCTGAACGTCTCCTGCCTTGAAAACCCTATGGGGTCGCCATAGGTCAGCTAGGACTTGATGGCGAAAAACAGAGAGGTCTATTTGGTTAGTGCCCGAGCCTTCCAAAACACCGAAACGGCTGTTCTTGTTCCCAATGGCTCCTGAGCAAGAAGCCAGACAGAATCTGACGTGCCAGTAAGTGGATAAACACAGAGGCAGAGGAGTGGGAGGAGGTGAATTAACCAACGAAGTAAATAAAAAATAACAATCAGCCTCGACGTTTGTCGCTGTCTGGGAAACTTATTTACTTTAATTTTCACGTACGTCGCCCGTAAAATGGAAGTCAAACGGTCCCCGCTTTTCATCCACTGACAACTATTACAGCTTTGTTATATTCAAACATCATCCAGGCAATCCATCTTGTCATCATTAGGCGAGCAAGAAAACACCACTGGGGAAATAAAATGCCAAATGTATGTCCTTGTGAGAGCAAGGACTGAGAAGAGGAAGAGGAGGAAGAGGAGGAGGAGGAGATTGGATTTCTACCCTGCCCTTTACTACCCAGAGGAGTCTCAGAGCAGCTTACAATCCCTTTCCCTTTCCCTCCCCACAACAGACACACTGTGAGGTAGGTGGGGCTGAAAGAGCTCTCTCAAGGTCCTTGAAAGAACTACTCTGAAAGAACTTGTGACTGACCCAAGGTCACACCAGCAGCTGCAAGTGGAGGAGTGGGGAATCAAACCTTGTTCTCCCAGATTAGTGTCCACACACTTAACCACTATACCAAACTGGCTCTCAGTCAGCTTGCGACTCTCCCATGTGGGACAGCACAGGTACCATGACGATGAAAACAGGATTGCTCTTACCTGTAACTGTTGTTCACTGAGCAGTCACTTGTGCAGTCACACATCCCTCCCTCTTGCCCACTGTGAGCTTTCTAGGAGATACTGGGGAGTTTTTACCCTTCACTGGCAGTGGCAGAAAGGAACTGAGGGAAGGACGCACCTTCCCCTCTTTTATCATGTGTCAAAAAGGTGAGAAAGCGGCATGGGGGAGGGGGCCGGAGGTCCCGCAGGCATTTTGAGCTTCAGAAATCTCTCTGCAGGTGGCCTGCACATGCCCAGTACCTACCTGTGACTCCACCAGTGACCAATTGATGAACAGGAAAGTGCAACGTTTTTCACACACACACACACACACACACACACACACACACACACACACATAGACTAATTCCTATATTTATTGTATTTATTCCAGATTTTTTGTAGGAGGTGGGAGAATGGAGCACCTTGTTTGAGGTGGACTTGAGGAAGGAGAGAGGCTGAGGTCAGTTGGCATCCAACTAAAAATTTCTAAAAACTTCCTATTAAGTATAACAAATTAAATGTAGATATCAGGGGCCCACTTTGAAATAAGGCCCTCCAAACATCTGTTTCCCCATACTCAAAGTTGCTCCATGGCACGCAGAATTGACATTTAATAAAACACTGATTTGGAACCTAGGCTTAACATTTCCTGAGCGTCATTCTCAGACTGAGCAATGCTCATTGAGAGAATTCAGGCCAAAGTACTCCACTTAGAGAACTTTCACACTAAGTGCTACCTTTTATGAGGAAAATATCATCAGTGCAATTTTTTTTTTAAATCGATTTTGGGAAAGTATTTCAGTTGCTCAATGTAGTTCTCTCTGCTCAAATGGCTCCACTCTGCAAATTCCATTTGTCTGCAGTCAAATAAAGCTGTACTTGAGACATGCACATTCCACTGTGGGTGGTTTGATGGAATCATGTTTTTTGAACCCCGCATAGATAAAGCCTTGACTGGGATGGCCCGGGATGAACATAAGAACACAAGAGCAGCCAATGTTGGATCAGGCCAATGGCCCAGTCCAACACTCTGTCACACAGTGGTCAAAAATACCAGGTGCCATCAGGAGGTCCAGCAGTGGGGCCAGGACACTAGAAGCCCTCCCACTGTTGACCCCCCCCCACCCCCAGCACCAAGAATACAGAGCATCACTTGCCCCAGACTGAGAGTCCCTATCTATACCTTGTGGCTAATAGCCACTGATGGACCTCTGCTCCATATGCTTATCTAATTCCCTCTTGAAGCTGCCCATGCTTGTAGCCACCACCCTGGCTGGCCCAATCTCATCAGATCCCAGAAATTAAGCAGGTCGGCCCTGGTTAGTATTTCAATAGGAGACCACCAAGGAAGTCCAGGGTTGCTACGCAGAGGCGGGCAATGGCAAACCATCTCTCTCTGTCTCTTGCCTTGAAAATGCTATAGGCTCAAGGGGAATGACTAGTCCAGGCGATAGAGCTTGCAGAAGTGGCCAAAGATTGGTCTTTGATAAAAGAAAAGACTCTATTTAAATTTATATCTACAAGGACTTCTTGAGTAAAAAGGGGGGGGGAATGGTCTGATGATTTATGGGTTTGAAGACCAAAAGGCAAAGATAATAAGCTTATACAGAAAGGTGATATACTTCCCTTGGTCTGATTTGGACTAAAGTGGTAATAAGTAAATGTATGGCTTCCTGTAGCAGAGAAAATCAGATATTGTTCCTTCTTCCTGCTCTTAATTGTATCAGTTGTTCTCCTGTTAAGCTTCTGGGTTGTTGTTGTTTTGTTACTTTTTCTTTCCCCATCCCTTTATTTTTATTTCATGTATAAAAACCTTAATAAAATCCATATTGGGGAAAAAGAAAATGCTACAGGATCACTATAAGTTGGCTGCAACTTGGATGGGAGCAGTGTTCCCTCTAAGCTGAGTCAGTGTGAGCTAGCTCACAGTTTTCTAACTCCCAGCTCACCCATTTTTGTCTTAGCTCAGGAAGGAGGGCTCCAGAGCAATCTAATTTACACAGTAGCCAAATCGCTCGCTCACAACTTTAATGCTGGGAGCTCACAAAGTAGAATTTTTGCTCACAAGACTCCACAGCTTAGAGGGAGCATTGGATGGGAGACCACCAAGGAAGTCCAGGGTTGCTACACAGAAGTAGGTAGTGGCCCCTCTATGCTGTCGAAGGCCTTCACGGCCAGAGTTCATTAGTTGTTGTAGATTTTCTGGACTGTACGGCCATGGTCTTGGCATTGTAGGACTTGACATTTCGCCAGCAGCTGTGACTGACACCCTCAGAGGTATAACACATAAAGATGGAGTACTCTCTGTGTCAATGGCACCTCTGTTCATCTCTTACCTTGAAAATCCTGTGGGGTTCCCATAACTTACCTGTGACCTGTGTTCCCTTTAAACTGAGTCAGTGTGAGCTAGCTCACAGTTTTTCCCCCTCTGGCTCACTCATTTTTGTCTTAGCTCAGGAAGGATGGCTACAGAGCAACTAACTTATGCAGTAGCCAAATCACCTGCTCACAACTTTAATGCTGGGAGCTCACAAAGTAGAATTTTTGTTCACAAGATTCCACAGCTTAGAGGGAGCACTGCCTGTGATTCAACCGCACTTTCTGTTCATTATGCCTGGTTAGTACCTGGACAGGAGACCACCAAGGAAATCCAGGATCGCTACACAAAGGCAAGCAATGGCAAGCCACCTCTGTTCATCTCTTGCCTTAACAACCCTACGGGCTGACCACATGTCGGCTGTGATTCAATGGCACTTTCCACCACCACACAGGCAAATATGGACTTTCAGTTGAGCATTTCTAGAAGACTGTCGACAGGCAGGTTGTTAGGTTGTTGTCTCATTCATAAATTGTTCTGTGCCTGCAGACACAGGTAAAAAATGAAATGTGTGTAGGGTGGGGGTAACACATGAGTGTGACGAGCAGACAGCAGGACAGCACCACGTCAATTGGGAAGAGCTTCAAAGCCAAAGGAGCGCATCCAACAGAACAAGCAAACAAAATGTAAAAATGAAAAGTAGACTTCCCAAGCATCTCAACACAGTGTGATATATCAAAAAGTTTGTGGAAATAATAATCCCAATAAAAGCTGGAGCATGAAGAACATAAGAACATAAGAGAAGCCAATGTTGGATCAGGCCAATGGCCCATCCAGTCCAACACTCTGTGTCACACAGTGGTCAACACTCAGGGGCCATCAGGAGGTCCACCAGCAGTGATTCTTCTTGTTGTTCTTAGCACTGAAGTTGACATTTGTACAGTTGTCGGTATGTTACTTCCTACTTGTGTGTGTGTATTTTTGGACGTATAAATCTCCAAAACATAGCCTGAGTACTCATCCCCTTGGTTACAAACCAGATTTTTTTTCCTCCTCTTAAAATAAAAAATGCAACATCTGGGAGAAAGGTTTTAATTCTACCAGCAAGGAATGGCATTGCATGCCTGCTGTAGTATGCTGGTTTCTACTTCCTTTAATAAATGGGAGTCATCCCAAACATAATAGCCAAATGGGTGGGGTCAGGAGGAAACCTAGTAAGTGGAGGGGGATAGCCTTGCTTCCCCACCGCTCCAATTGGCACGTGTGACCACAGCCTAAGTAATGAAAGCTCTTAAAGGCTCAGTAATATTGGGGACGAGCCCTGCCTCCCAAGTCCCAGGCAGATTAGAAGTGAAGAACCAGAGAGAAAGACAGTGGGAGGTGAGAACTGTAAGCCAGGGATGCTCAGACGCCTAGTGGTTCATTCAACAAATGGTCTGTCCGTGTTTCTAGAACTCAAAGCATTCATTTGTTCTAAAAAAAAAAAAAAAGCCAATTGCATGCAGCATGCACAGTCTCCTACTGAGAGTTGCAGAGGGTAGCAATGTTGGTCTGCAGTAGAATGGCCCAATTCAAGTCCGGAGAGCAACATGGTTTTCAGGGCATGAGCTTTCAAGATTCAAAGCTCAATTGAAAATATATGATGAAGGCAGCTTTGACTTTAAAAATCTTGTTGCTCTGTCAGGTGCTACTGGATTCAAATCCAGCTGTTCTACTGGAGGCCAACATGGATATCTGATGAAGCGAGCTTTGGTTATTGAAAGCTCATACCCAAAAAAATCTTGTTGTTCTCTAAGGTGCTACTGAACTTGAACCTTTCTAATCTCATATTGTTTCCCCAAAGGTCCATTCCTCCACCTTCCTTATCACCTACCCATATTCATTTCAGGAAGATTCTTAATTTTTTTAAGTGTTCTCAAAATGACTTTTAGATGTGAGAGGTCTTTATGGCTGCTTTCGGCATTCATTGACGCAAAAGACAGGCACACTGTTCAGATATGGAGGAATTTATGCACGCATGATTTTGCACTGCCTCATGGGAATTGTAGTTATTTGGGGGGGAGGAAGATGTCCTGTTCCCTAGGAAATGGTCCCATATGGTGATGAAAAGCTGCTCCGATTGGATGCTATACAGCTATTACACAGTTGCAAAACTGTTCAGCACTTGATTCAAATTTCAACAGAAGCAGGGACAGCAATTTGTTACAAAGTGCAACTTGCCTATAAATTAACAGTTCAAATACTGAGCCTGCTTGTTTCAAAATGCTCAGCATCTCTGGTGCAAACCAGTCCATCCAGAAACTCCTTGTTCCTTGGGAGACCAGGCAAAGGTGAAGACAAGAACAGAGTAAGGAATTCTGGGTTTCTAATTTGTCCCTTGTGTGTATGTAAAGTGCTGTCAAGTCACCGCTGACTTACGGAGATCCTGTACAGTTTTCAAAGCAAGAGAAATTCAGAGGTGGCTTGCCATTGCCTGCTAGTGCATAGCGACCCTGGGATTCCTTGCTGGTCTCCCATCCAAATACTAACCAGGGCCGACCCTGTTGAGCTTCCGAGATCTGACAAGATCAGGCTAGGCTGGGGCATCCAGGTCAGGGCATATTTGTCACTTCTTGCCTTGTTCTCAAAGTAAGACATTGTTTTAATCTTAAGAGATCTGGACATACCTCCATCCGCTTGGTGTCGCAGAGGGTTCTGCTAGAACAGCTTACTCAGAAGGAAAATGACCGAGGTGCCTACACTCGCTCACTATATCTAAAGAGGCAAAGCCAGCAATAACTTATAATATGCATAATGAATTGTTTGCCGAGACTTGGCCTACAGCATGCTGGTGGTTTCGCACTGCCCGAGCTCTAAACTGAAGGATCTGCGACTCATTCTCCAACTCCCTTCTCGTTTTGTACAATGCAGAGAAGCAGAAAAACCAGGCCTTCTCTGGCAGGTGCACGTTGTCCCCCCCGCACCATTGGAAAATTTCCAAAGAATTAAGCACTGAGCATATGGCTACCAAAGCACAAACAAAATTATAATGTGTCTTCTGGGTGCAGACCACATTGTCGTTCAGAGCGGTAACGGCACTAATCCCTGACAGTCCTTGGGCCGCTTCCAATGTGTTGAGGACTTAATTGTGGGAAGGGGGGAGGAGGCGGTCCACCACTGCACTCTAGGTTGGAATTGCCACAAAAAGAAGAAGAGGAGGAGGAGGAGGAGGTTGGATTTATACCCCGCCCTTCACTACCAAAAGGCGTCTCAGAGCGGCTTACATAAGAACATAAGAGAAGCCAATGTTGAATCAGGCCAATGGCCCATCTAGTCCAACACTCTGTCACACAGTGGCCAAAAATACCACGTGCCATCAGGAGGACCACCAGTGGGGCCAGGACACTAGAAGCCCTCCCACTGCTGCCCCCTCCAGCAGCAAGAATAGAGTGCATCACCTGCTCCAGACTGAGAATTCCCATCTATACCCTGTGGCTAATAGCCACTGATGGACTTCTGCTCCATATGTTTATCTAATTCCCTTTTGAAACTGTCCATGCTTGTAGCTGTCACCACCTCCTGTGGCAGTGAATTCCATAAGTTAATCACACTTTGAGTGAAGAAGTATTTCCTTTTATTTGTTCTAACCCAACTGCTCAGCAATTTCATGGAGTGCCCACGAGTTCTTGTATTGTGAGAAAGGGAGAAAAGTACTTCTTTCTCTACCTGCTCTATCCCATGCATAATCTTACAAACCTCGATCATGTCACCCCTCAGCCGTCGTTTCTCCAAGCTGAAGAGCCCCAAGCGTTTTAACCTTTCTTCATAGGGAAGGTGTTCCAACCCTTTTATCATTCTAGTTGCCCTTCTCTGCACTTTTTCCAATGCTATAATATCCTTTTTGAGATGTGGTGACCAGAACTGTACACAGTATTCCAAATGAGGTCGCACCAATGATTTATACAGGGGCATTGTGATACTGGCTGATTTGTTTTCAATTCCCTTCCTAATAATCCCCAGCATAGCATTGGCCTTCTTTATTGCAGCTACACACTGTCTAGACATTTTCATTGAGTTATCCACTACGACTTCAAGATCTCTCTCTTGGTCCGTCTCTGCCAGTTCAGACCCCATCAACGTGTATTTATATTTAGGATTTTTGGCTCCAATATGCATCACTTTGCACTTGGCCACATTGAACCCCATTTGCCACGTTGACGCCCACTCACCCATCCTCAACAGATCCCTTTGGAGTGCCTCACCCTCCTCCCTGGTTTTCACCAACCTGAACAACTTCGTGTCATCTGCAAATTTAGCCACTTCACTGCTTACTCCCAATTCCAAATCATTAATAAACACGTTAAAAAGCATCAGACCGAGTACTGATCCCTGTGGTACTCCACTGCTTACCACCCTCCACTGAGAAAGTTTCCCATTTATACTCACTCTCTGTTTCCTATTTATAAGCGAGTTTTTGATCCACAAGAGGACTTGTCCTTTTATCCCATGACTATTGAGCTTACTTAGGAGCCTTTGATGAGGAACTGTATCAAAAGCTTTCCGGAAGTCAGGGTAAATAATATCTATTGGGTCCCCCTTGTCCACAGGTTTGTTCACATGTTTGTTACCATCTCCTTTCCCTTCCCCTCCCCACAACAGACACCCTGTGAGGTAGGTGGGGCTGAGAGAGCTCTGACAGAAACTGCTCTTTTTCAAGAGCAGCTGTGCCAGAACTACGGCTTGCCCAAGGTCATCCAGCAGGTGTAAGTGAAGGAGTGGGGAATCAAACCCACTTCTCTCACATTAGAGTCCGCGCACTTCACCACTACACCAAACTGGCTCGCCACTAAAGTGGTGAAAGCTACAGCAGTAATTCCTATCACAACAAAGATTCTCCCAGCTGGGTTGGCTGGCTCCCTCCTCATTGTTCCTCTGTACCTTCTATACACAATATGTCCTCTGCTTATGGAATTCACTGCCATATTATGTAGCTATTGATGGTAGCATAAAAGGAGATTAATCAGATTTCAGCAGGCTACGTTCATCATGCAGGCTAAATTCATAGCCATGATGGCTAACTGAAGCCTCCATGCTCAGAGGAAATATACGTTCGTATGTGCCATCAAGTTGCAACCGACCTATGGCAACCCCAGCCGAGGGTTTCCAAGGCAAGTGAGAAGCAAAGGTGGTTTGCGACCACCTTCCCCTGCTGAGTCTTACTCGGATGGTGGTCTCCCATCTAAGCCCTGACCTTGCTTAGCTTCTGAGATCTGATGAGATCAGGCTATATCCACAGTTCCCTCCAAGCTGCGCTAGGGGGCACTGGCGCACAAAATTTTAACAGGCAGCTCAGGGGTTGTGAGCTTCTGCTCACAAGAGATTTCCCCCTCCATTGGAAACAACAGAGGATAGGGGTACCTCCTTCTGAGGCCCACAGAATTGGATATGCAACAGTCAAATATGGACTCGCTCACCACTTTAATACTACTATTTGTAGTATTGGAAGGGCTGTCATGTAGCTGATGGAGCAGATCTATTCTCTCTTGCTCCAGATTGCAAGACTAGATCCAATGGGTGGAAATTACAAGGGATTCGTTACCGGCTAGATATCAGGAGAAACTTCCTAAGAGTGGTTGAGCAGTGGAACGGCCTGCCTCGGGAGGTAGTGGATGCTCCTTCTCTGGACGTTTTCAAGAGGAGGCTGGACGACCATCTTTTGGGTATATTGTAGGTATGTAGGGCTATCTTTCGGCTATGCTCCTGCAGAGTGCAGGGGGGTTGGACTAGATGACCTGCAAGGTCCCTTCCAACTCTAACATTCTAGGATTTTATTATTCTACTAGCTTTTTTCGCTCATAAGGTAGAATCTCTGCTCACAACAGTGTGGAGCTTAGAGGGACCATTGGCTCTATCATGCTGCCTTCCCTTCCTACACAGAGACAATATACCTCTGAGAAACAGGAGCTTAGATCCCACCAGAACCAAGGAATGGTTTTTGCTTCCGAATCACCAGAAATAGCATGAAGGGAGAATCAGCGGGCTGCCATAGGAGATGGGAGAAATCCATGAGCATTGCCTGTCCCCTTCTGTCCACAGAAATCCTCTGAAGGATTCAGCCTGTCCGTTTCTTCTCCCTCTCTCCACTCCCAACAATTCTCCATGGCCGGTCCGCATCACAAGCAAGGGAGCTTCCATCCCATGCAGAGAGAAACAGGGAGTGGATCACTTGGTATGTTTCAGTTCTCCTTGTTTACCCAGGACAGTCCCAATTTCCTGGTAATTTTCCCCCAGTTAATCGCTGTCCCAATTTACTTTTTGTCTTCTGAGGATTCCTTTGAGTGCTTTTGTCCTAGAGTTGTCATTCTGCACAGCTCAGCTCCTTTCCCAGGCTTTGTCGAGATTAAATATTGATGTGGGGAGTGGATGTGTCACATGTAGTGTGAATTCATACACAGGGGGCACTAACAGTGCTGTCCTAAAAAGGACCTTGATGCAATTAAAAGGGTGTAACTTTGTGTAGGACTGTAGGGTAAGGGTCAAACTACATGTAGGGGTCCCGATATGAATTGGTATCATAGCACTGGGGAAAGAGGGCTTTCAATTACCTTCTTGCCATTTCTTTACTAGGAAATCCACCCCTCCAGGCTGCTTTTAGCCCCAGTAGTGAGAAAAAGACAGGCACTGTAGGGGTACTTCTCTTTTTGCCCTTTATTTAAATTTAAAATTTAAAATAAATAAAAAGAACAGTGAAAGAACAATGAACATGGAGATTGCAGTCAGTCACCCTTTAGAAAGTGTAACAGGCTGAACAGAGACCCTCCAACTAGGATGGGTCCAGAATATCTTCCTTGCCCTGGAGAAGAAGGAACCTTCACAGCATGTCAAACGTTCTGTGCTCTCTTGATACACTTGGGATATTAAAAAGCTCTTCTGATTCAGGGAGAGAAGAGTGACTTCCAAGCACAGAGATAACAGGAGGACTAAACGATTTGCTGTAGGACTCTCCGTCCAAGTGCTACATCAGCTGTTGCAGTATCCATCTTGTATAGCCTGATAAACGTCAACACCGAGGCCAAGGGAGTGGCCTTGCCTATGTCTGCAACAGATGCATTTGTGTCAACCGCTGATGATGTAGAAGCACATCTCGCTGAATGAGCTGTGATACCCTCTGGGGCTTGAAGGTCCTGAGATTCATATGCCAAGGAGGTGCAGTCCTTTAGCCACCTGCTTAGTGTAGCCTTAGAAACTTTTTTCCCCCTTGACTGTTGGCCACAGAAAGGGAATCCAGCTTCCTAAATGACTTGGTCTTTCTGGTCTAAATGGGAAGTGCTCTGAGAAGGTCAAGCAAGTGCCAATTCTTCTCACTAGGATGAGACAGCTTTGGGCAGGACAGTAAATGTATCTCCTGTGAGCCATTAAAAGGTGTGTTAACCTTGGGAATGAAGGTGGGATCTGTGTGCAGGACCACCATGTCCTTGTGGAAGATGCATAAGCCCCTTCTGATGGAAAGAGCACCTATCTCTGAGACCTGTCTTGCTGATGGAACTGTTACCAGGACAAGGAACTTCAGAGAATCCTCCCTCAGAGGCTCAAATGGAGGGCAGTTCAGAGCCTGAAGAACAAACATGAAGTCTCCAAGAAGGAATCCTGTGCACTGTCGGGGGCTGAGACAAAGTAACTCCCTTCAGAAATCTCTTCACCACTGGGTGCCTGGAGAATGGTACACCATGAACTGATCAAAGTATGGTGCTCAGGGCAGCTATCTGGTGACAAAGAGCGCTTGCTCTTAGACCTTGAGAAACGCCATCCTGTGTGAAGGACGATATTTGAGCAACATCCACAGTGTCTGGCTGCAGGTGTTTCCTCCTGCACCATCTGACAAAGGCCTTCCAAGAACTGTTGTAAACTCCAGGCATGGAACTTCTCCAGGATGCCATCATGGTCTGAATGATCTGATCAGAAAAAAACCATGTGATCAGCAGTTGTCACTCAATCTCCATCCTGTCAGATGAAGCCAAGCTGGAAATGGATGACAGATGGGACCCTGGGTTAGCATACTGGGTGACAGTGGAAGTTCCCATGGAGGCTGAACTGATGATTTCAGCAGGCTGGGAAACCAAGATCTCCTGAGCCAGTATGGGGCCAGGCAAATCAACTCTGCCTTCTCCTGTTTCCTTTGGTTCAGAACCTTCAGAATCAAAGGTATTGGGGGAAAGACATATAGGAGGCCCGATGGCCACCTGTTGTGCTTGCTGATACTGGTGTCTTGGGAAAAATCTGGTGTCTTGGCATTCGTCAGGGAGGCAAAGAGATCTATGCATGGTAAGCCGAAATGTAGAACCAGGGGCTGGAATGTTTCCTGGCTCGAGAGACCACTCCCTCTGGTCCAGCCTGGTGTGGCTGAGCCAATCTGCTTGAACATTTACTATACCACTGATGTGTTCTGCTCTGAGAGAGGCCAGATGTTGTTCTGCCCAGGACATGAGGATGGTTGATTCCTGTTGCAGCTTCTTGGCCTTGGTGCCTCTCTGGAAGTTCACATGCACCTTGCTCATGGTGGTGTCTGTCCATATATGTATGTCCAGTTGAGACAGTCTTGGAAGTCGAGAAGTGCCAAACGATTTGCATATGGTTCCAAAAGACTGATGCTGAAGAAGGCTTCTCAATGCAACCAGGTCCCCAAACATGGCCCAGTGTGCAATGGGCTCCCCAACCAATCAGGCTGGCATCTAGTGTGGCCTGTAGGTCTGTGGTCACTTGAAAGGGTTTCCCTACAAGCAAGAGTTTCTTGGTGGTCCACCATCATCCTGCTAGCTACTTTCACCAACTTCAGGCTCCAGTGTTACATAGAACATTTTCACTTTCCAGGTTCAATGCTCTCCCTTCAGCGATCTTAACTGGGAGGTTTAATAGGATCCCTTTTGTTAATAGACTATGCCCCTGTGCAAGTGGGTCAGTTGAAGCGGTGCCTCACGTGTTGTTGGAATGTCATTATCATGCCAATATTCGGCACTGCATTTTATCACCACTATTTGGCGGTATCATAGAGCTTCTTGACTCACACAAATTGCTTTACTTGCTAAACAGTGATGATGAAAATATAATCCTATCTGTGGCAGAGTTCCTGTAGGCTGCTCTTTTTATTCGTAGTACGGTATTGTAATACAAAACTTGTATTCAGGAGATATGAAATTGAGACTTATTGTACATTGATTCTAGACCATCTTAGAATGTTTCTTTCTCTTTGATTGGTATTTGTTCTTTACCTTCTTTTGTATATCACTCTTTTTAATGTCAATGCCAATGAAGGGAATTGAATTGAATTGAATTGAATTGAATTGAATTGAATTGAATTGAATTGAATTGGTGGTCCACCAAAGGAGGTCCTTCCTGAGACAATGACTGATGCTGACTCTGATGTGCTTTCAGAGGGCTATGAACCTTTGATATGGCAACACTGAAGTACCCAAGAGTGTGCCCAGGCCCAAGAGACTGTCCGGATAGCTGCGATCACGTAACCTAGCAGATGTGCTAGGATCAACAAGTCCATTGATTTTGTAGAGTGAACCGGTTGCACAATCTGAGCAATATCTGCTGTGCAAAGTGGAAGAAACACTTTTTTCTGGACTGACTCTGTCGCTGCTCCCAAATACGTGATGACTTGGGCAGGTATCACTTGGGTCTTCTGGAAGCGGATTAGGAAGCCATGACTGGAGAGATACTGGATAGTGTCCTGATTGTCTGCAAGTGCCTGATCTTGGGAAGGTGTCCTTATAAGGATGTTGTCAAGGTATGGATGTATATGGATGTATACGAAGTAGCTTATTTTTTAAAGGTGTTTGGATGGAGGGAGAAGGGTGAAGACAGGCCTGTAGCTACGACGGGGCTTTTCGGGGTTCTGCCCCCTTTCTTAAAGGCACAGCCCCACAAGACTGGCACTTCGCAAAGCTGATTACAAGCTTCAGGGCCGGGATTAAGCACAATGGGAGCAAAAACTAACAGAAAAATAATGGCTAATAATTGCAGACCCACAAAAAGAAAAAAATGCTCCACAAGCCACAAAATTCTGGCTATGGGCCTGGGTGAGGGGGGCGACTCATTTGATCATGAATCTTTTTTGGGAGGGTAAATAAGCTCTTTTTAAAAAAAAAATTGATTGGAGACAAATTGTCCTAGCCAGTCCTGGAAGCCTGGCGGGACAACAAAGGGCTCTCCCCCCTCCTAGCTTCCCACATGGTGGGAAGCTATTGCCCCTGTATAGATCCATGGTGCAACCTCATTTGGAGTACTGTGTACAGTTCTGGTCAGCACACCTCAGAAAGGATATTATAGCATTGGAAAGAGGGCAGAGGAGGGCAACTAGAATGATAAAAGGGTTGGAATGCTTTCCCTGTGAAGAAAGGTTAAAGTGCTTGGGGCTTTCTAGCTTGGAGAAACGACGGCTGAGGGGTGACATTACCCGGGTTTATAAGATTATGCATGGGATAGAGCAGGTAGAGAAAGAAGTCCTTTTCTTCCTTTCTCACAATACAAGAACTCGTGGGCACTCCGTGAAGTTGCTGAGCAGTTGGGTTAGAATAGATAAAAGGAAGTACTTCTTCACCCAAGGAGCGATTAACACATGGAATTCACTGCCACAGGAGGTGGTGGCGGCTACAAGCATGGACAGTTTCAAGAGGGAATTAGATAAGCATATGGAGCAGAGGTCCATCAGTGGCTATTAGCCACAAGGCATAGATAGGAACTCTCAGGTGGGGACAAGTGATGCTCTGTATTCTTGGCGCTTGGGGGGTCAACAGTCGGAGGGCTTCTAGTGTCCTGGCCCCACTGCTGGACCTCCTGAGGGCACTGGGTATTTTTGGCCACTGTGTGACGGAGGGTTGGACTGAAAGGGCCATTGGCCTGATCCAACATTTGGCTTCTCTTACATTCTTATGTTCCCACTTACCACTCTGACAGCCACAGAAGGCTGAGTTGAACAGACCTGATGGGCCGATACGGGCTGTCCCGGCTGGTTGGTAGAAGGCATGGCTTTGGGGCTAGAAATCGAACCTGCTTCTTCATTATCTGAGCCAGGAGCTTCGCGGTCAGTGGCTGTCTCCAGGAGCTCTGCCGTGGCAGGACATCTGGGCAAGCAGGGTTCCAGAGGTTTCCTACTCCACTGTCTGGGGATCACCTTCCCCAACTCTCCTTTGGAGGAGGCCCCATGGTAGGATACCTCTGCTGATGAGATCACCTGATTGAAGCAGCCAGCAAAAGCAAACAGCCTCGGGAAGACGAGGCCAGAAGAACAAACAAAGCGGTTTTTGTTTGTTTTTAAACATGGGGAAAGGCACACAGAAAGGCACACACAGGGAAAGGGAAGAATAAATTTCAAGAGAAGGAGATCCTTTGAGGAAAATCCTAGGAGCTCTCTAAATCCGCTGGTCTCTCAGGCAGAGGCAGGGAAAAGACTGAGGGGTCGGCTCCTCCTGCCCCCTCCAGAAACGGAAAGTGCAATCAATTTCCTGCCTCCAGGGATTGTGGGAAGAAGAACCCAAGCATGTCAGAGTGTCCTCCTCCCTCTCGAGAGAACTCCATGGGACCTGCTTTGGAGAATCACACATAAGATTGTTCTGTCAAGAAGCTTAAAAGGGGGGTTTCTTCCTCCAGAAATCAGAACTTGAAGTATCAAAATTATCGAGCCTTTTTTTACTTCAGCTGTTTGCTTCATATTTATATTTATTTATTTATTCATTCATTCAATTTGTACCCCGCCCTCCCCGCAAGCAGGCTCAGGGCGGCTTACACAATTGGTACAAAAATAACCAATAAAACCACATAAAATCATTTAAAACGATTCAGATACAAATGAAATCCTAAAATCATAAGATGCTAGTAGAATTAGAAAGAAAGAAAAATTACTTATTGAAATATTAATACATTGTGATAAGCTTTGGTTAAGTCGACACTCACTTCCTTAGATACCAAGCATTTGAGGAAGGGAGCTGTGACTCACAAAAGCTTATGCCCTGGAAAATCTTGTTGGTCCTTAAGGGGCAAGTGTCGAATTCTGTTCTGCTACTACAGACTGTCATAGCTATCCGCCTGAGACTAATACCCTGTGATGTGATTGGCATTAGGGCTGCAGCAGACCTTGGAAGCAGCTGAGCTAGAATGCAAAAGAATGAAATGGAACACATCCATTGATGAAAATTAAGTCTTTCCCTGGGAATCCATTCTAAAACCTTCCATCTTGCCGTCACGTTTCTTCCCAATGGATCCAGATCATTAAGCCCCTCCCTTAGGAACAATTACATAATCTGATGCAGTGTCTTTGATTTTGTTTTATTGCTCTCTTAGTTGCTACGGCAACACAAACATTTTTTTTTAATAAAAACCATTTCCCCTCTCATCAGTTGCTCATCGACTGGGTGTTTGCTTTTTTTCCGTTTTCCGGATTTCAAGTTGTTTCATTTCTGTGCCAAGTCATACAGAGCTGTTGACAAATTAGAAGGGGTTTTGTTGGATTTATATAGCAGCAACTGTCCCAATTTTAATTGATTGTTTAATGGTTTTAAAATACATATCTTGCAGTTTGGCAATTTATAGGACCTTGAGGATATTTAAAGAACACAGATGAAGGACTCTTTCTTTGGTAAAATAATCTAATTGCAAGCACCAGCTGGTTAAATCGGTACATTCACTAACTAAAGCTTTAGTGTATTAACTGATAAAGGAGACTTTTGATCAATGGAGCTAAGAGTTAATGGGAATACTGGGAATTATGTAAAAGCTCTTTAGGACTTCAAATGTGTTACTATAGTAAATGGGGATACTGGAACATTCACCAGTTCGGTTCATGTTCTGTTTAGTGGTCACCAGCAGAAAGACAATCTTTTGATGATCAACTTGGCTGTTTGCAAACAGTTCAAGCCTGTTCACCAGACTGGGTGGTGGAAAGCGCTGTCAAGGGTGCCCTGACCTGGACAGCCCAGACAAGCCCGATCTCAGAAGCTGAGCAGGGCCAACTGTGGCAAGTACTTGGATGGGAGACCTCAAGGAATACCAGAGCCAAGACGCAGAGGCAGGCAATAACAAGCCATCTTTCTGAATGTCCCATGCCTCCAAGCCCCACTAGGGGTCGCCAGAAGTCAGCCATGACTTCCAGGCACACACGCGCACATGCACACACACAAACACATACAAAAACACAATTCCAAAACAAAATTGAAAAGTGCTGTCCAGTTACACAGCTGACTTATGGCGACTCCTCGTGGGGTTTTAAAGGCAGGAGACTAACAGAGGTGGTTTGCCACTGCCTGCCTCTCCATAGCAATCCTGGACTTCCTTCCCCATCCAAGTCCTAACCATGGCTGACCTTGCTTAGCTTCTGAGATCTGATGAGATAGTGTAGTGCACCTATTCAGACAGTACAGTACGGTGCAGTGCAACTGGCAGGATTTCATGGGTGCATGTTCTTTTTTTTTGTAAAGAAATTTTATTGACAGGATATTTTAACATGGTCCATAATTAAAAACAATTCTTAAGATATCCTTTTCCACAACTTTTTCCCCTCCCCCCCGGCTTCCAACGATGTTCTGCCCCATTATCATTTCAGTCAGCATTGTCTTACAATAAACACTTATTCAGTAATCAAATCTTCTATTTAAACATTTTCCTTTTCTGTTTCTCTCTCTTAGGTAACATTTTAAATACAATCCATTTCTTACTACATTTCTAATCTTAATAGTTATCAATGCAAAGTAATTTATTTTTAACATCCCAGTTCAGTTCTAAGTAGTCTTTAAAGTCTTTCCAATCTGCTAAAAATTCTTGATCTTCTTTTCCATTAAGTTTTTTTGTCAATTTGTCCATTTCTACCATAAAAATCATCTTCTTTATCCATTCCCATTTATCTGGTATCTTCTCCTGCTTCCAAAATTGAGCATATGTAATTCTCGCCATTGAAATCAAATACCATAACAATGTTCTCTTTGTCACGTTAACTTCCTTCATTTTAAAACCTATCATGGGTGCATGTTCTCACACAACCCAGTGAGAGATCTGGTTTTGCCCTCTACCACAGACCTGATGAGGCATTTATTTCCCTTTCCACATCATTTAATTACTCAACCTGAACATTGATAACCCTGGGGGGAGAATCAATTGCACCTGCCGTGTGGATGCAAAAGTACCATCTGCAAGGCAAGAGAATGAAACTCTTCAGTGCGTGTACACGGATCAGACCCATAGCCAGGATTTTTTAAGTCAGGGGGCATTTAAATTTCTTAGGGGGCGCTGCCTAATTGAATTCAAAGTAATTTAATTCAGTTTCTGGGGGAAATAGAGCAGCGTTTTTCAACCACCAGATATTGTCTGGTGTGCCGTGGGAAAAATTCCAATTTCATCCGTAACATATGAACAATTATAAAATAAAGTATTATTATTTCATAATAAAGTAATTATAAAATAATTTCTTTGTGTTTATTTGATTCCTATTCAAGAGAATTACTTTATATATAGTCAATATAAGCACAGAGTTAAATTTTTTTAATATTTTCTAATGGTGGTGTGCCTCGTGATTTTTTTCATGAAAAAAGTGTGCCTTTGCACAAAAAAGGTTGAAAAACATTGAAATAGAGAGGTGCTGTCTGGCTCCATGTGGCCACCATAGCTGTTCCTTCATGCCAGACAGCTGGGCAGGAATACTCGGCTCCTTCCCCGCACCTGCCACTGCTCAGGGGCCCTTGGCTGGATGGGAAGTCATGGGGCTTTGCCAGTAAGTCGGGGGGCCTAGCCCCAAGATGCCCCACTGTAGCTACGGGCCTGACACGGAAGCTTATATCCAGAATGAAACTCTGTTGGTCTTAAAGGTGCCACTGTACTCAGACTTTGTTCTGTTGCTTCAGACCAACAAGGCTACCTACCTGAATCTTACTGTAAAGTTATTATTTCAATTCTATACCAAACTTTTACAGATAACTCCCTTTTGGCTCCCTCATATACTGGCAGAGAGAAATCAAATCTAGTATCTCTGAGGGCGGCTGGATATCTCTTTGGAAAATGTACCCTCTTAAATCAGCTTCTACTAACGTTAAAGAACTAGCTTATAAAATTATGAGCCAGTGGTATCTCAAGCCCTTTCGTCTTCATCATATCATACCTGGGCGCTCAGGTCTATGCTGGGAAGGATGTGGCAACCCAGCTAATTTTCTGCGCTGCTGGGGAACGTGCCCATAAATCAGTTTATTTCAGGACAAGATCTTGAGAGAGGAAGAATTTATCACAAAATACAAAGTACCTTATGACACCTTAGTTGCCTCATGAGAAAAATTTGATACACAAAAACCCTCTATCCCAAAAGAAAGGGGAACTCTTTTTGATGCTGTTACTGGCAGCAAAATTTCTGATAGCCTCATACTGGAGAAAAGATAAGATACCTTCCATTCGGCAGTGGTATGAGAAGGTGTGGAACCTTTTAATTTTAGATAAGATATCTTCACAACTTAAAGTCGCAAGTAACTTCTCTTACTCTGTGAATTTTTTTAAATAGGTGGCTGTGTTTTCTAGAATACATGGAGAAGGGGGCCTCAAAAAGTAAATGATGCCCACGAAACTATCGTATGATTTGCATTTATTAGGTACTGCTAAGTGAATACAACAAATGGTATGATCTTTATAAAAAGCATTAATGTACAATAGACCATAGAGTTGCCAGGTACCTCTTGGCAACAGGCAGGGGATTGGGGGAAGGACCTACAAAGAGTAGCAGGGATGCCCATCCATCATGTGACCTGGAAGTGACATCATCATTTCCAGGATGTCAGAGCGATGCTATGGTATTTGGGCAAAAACTCTATGGTAAATTTGGCTTCTACCACAGAATTTTTGCCCAAATACCACAGTGTTGCCCCGGCAACCCAGATGTGATGACATCACTTATGGGTCATGTGGGCAGTAACATGGACACATTGTTGCACGTCAGCTGGATCTCCCTTTTGGGGGGGTAAGTTCTCCTCCGCCAGCCAACTGATCAGAGGTGGGGCAGTGAGGCCTGGCAGTGGGGGACCCCCGCCTCCACCAGGGGTTCTAGCAACCCTCACTGACCAAGTATTGGAACGTATCTCAAATGTACTAGTATGTTTAACCCACTGCTGTTCAATTTTTATTCGCTGTTGTTATTTTATTTATTTGTTGCTGTTGTTATAACCTAAACTTAAAATAAAGAGTTATATAAGAAAAACCATTTAAAAACCATTTTAACATTGCCCAGCCACATGACTAGGTGGAGAACTGAACCCAGGTGTCCCTGGTTTTAGTCTAATGCTCTAACCACTACACTATATTGGCTGTCAGCTATTCAGATATGTAAACCTTTTTCTCTTCTTCCCAACGGGTCTGTAAAACTGGATCTGTACAATTTAGATGTGTAAAATTAAGAAAAGCTGTGGGAAGAAAGCAGTGTTCAGTTGAAAGGCCGACTTCCCTTTGAGAAATATCCTTGTTGGGATGTGTACCATACAAATCCGGCCGTGATTTCATCCTGGTGTTGTTTCATCCCAACTTTGCTTCACGAGCTGCTTCTCTCCACTCCCGGTTTCTTGCAGCTCTTGGCGTAAATTGCCCTGCAGGGATTTTGACTCCTCTTTTCCATCAGAAAGGAAGGAGCTTAACTAAGTCCCCTGAGGACCTTATCCGTCTCAGATTGAAGAGGACTTGCTGTAGAATCCCTTTTAATGGCCATCCCAGCTGTTTGCAGGTTCTCTAATTTGTTCAGCAACAGTGACCTGATGGCAGAGCCTTCTAAGAAGATGCTAACGGGGAGAATAATCAATATGGGCAAGGCATCAGCAAATGCAGGGCTGGGACCGGGATGGCTCGGGGCGAGTTCTGAGCTGCCAAATCAAGGCAAGCGAATATCGAACTCGCAGCCAGGATGGGCATGTCTAGGAGAGCTTAAAGGTCAGGTACAAGGAAATCACCCCCTTCAAATGCATCCGCGGAGGCTCGGTGTGGGAGGAACATGAAGATTCGTTCACTGGACTCCCTGCAGCTTGTTTACACCCAGATAAACTACTCTGTCATGTTTAGGCTTTGTGAGTCTTTAACATTTATGTGGAATTTCAGACCAAGAATGATCCAGAAAACATTATCGCCCACCAGCTAAGAACTTTGGACGCTGGGGAAGAGGGCCATGCAGGGCGGCTTACCAAGTGCCTGTGTGTAGGGTTTCCGGGGACCCCAGCGACCAATGGGGGAGGGACTTACCGGCAACAAACTGAGGCCTAGACCACTGTTGCCAGTGACAGTGTGACGTCACTTGCAGTGCATGCTGGAAGTGATGTCACTACATCACCTGTGACATGAAGATGCCACTTCTGGTGTGTGCCAGGGAAGGTACCCCAAATCAGGAGATCCCCCACCCCCAGCAGGGGTCTGAGAGGTGACATGATCATCATCTTCAAGTACCTGGAGGGCTGTCATAAAGAGGATGGTGCGGAGTTGTCTTCTGTTGCCTCAAAATGTTGAAATTTAATCAAAGGAGTTTTCGGCTAAACATTAGGAAGAGCTTCCTGACAGAGCAGTTCCTCAGTGGAACAGGCTTCCTTGGGAGGTGGCAGGCTCTCCTTCTTTGGAGGTTTTCAATCAAAGGCTAGGTGGCCATCTGACAGCAATGCTGATTCTGCGAAGTTAGACAGATCACGAGAAGGGAGGGCAGGAAGGGTTGCCTCAGGGCTTCGTTCTTGTGGCCCTTTCTTGCACACCCAGGGAAATGCCAATCACCACTTGGGGGTCAGGAAGCAATTGTTTTCCAGGCCAGTTTGGCCAGGGATCCTGGAGATTTTTTGTCATCTTCTGGGCATGGATCAGAGGTCACTGGGGTGTGGCGGGGGGAGGTATTTGTGAATTTCCTGCATTGTGCAGGGGGCTGGACTAGATGACCCTGGAGATCCCTTCCAGCTCTATGATTCTATGGTTCTAACCCCACCTGTTCGCGTTGGGCAAACTCGTGTTGCCTCCACTCTCAATGGCCCATGCTCGACTACATGAGCAGCAGGAGAAAGGGGGTGAGGGACAATGCTGCAGCATACAAACTCCTGCAATGCTGTAGGAATGTCCCCCATCTCTGCTGTCTTTACCATAAAGGCTGGGGAAAATCTTAGATGGTCACAGTGGGACTTCACTTCTGGCTCATCACCTGGAAGTGATGTCACAATATCAGCAATGCCTCCTGGGATTTGCCAGTGCAGGTCTTGGGAACCCTGCATGCAAGTCTCATTCACTTCCACAGGAACTCAGTAGGAATTACTTTGCATTTCTGCTCCCTGAGGGTTCACCCCATCCCCCAAAAAAGTTCACTTTGGAGTTTTCTTCTTCATTGTGCCAACTTAACTTGTGAGCCTTTGTGCCATTTCCTATCCCCTCGCAATCTATATTTCCCCATAAAATGTACATGTTTTAATGCTATTTGTGTGTCAATAAATTGTTACGTGTGTACATTATACGTATAAATGATATAATATGGAATTAGTGGGCTGAATCCAGGGTTTCTGATAATGAACTAAGTTCATGGACACATTTTCTCATCGGAGGAGGAGGAGAGTTGGATTCATACCCTGCACTTCACTTGGAGACTCAGAGTGGCTTACAACCACCTTCCCTTCCTGTCCCCACAACAGACACCCTGTGAGGTAAGTGGGGCTGAGAGAGCTCTGAGAGAACTGTGACTGGCCCAAGGTCACCCAGCTGGCTTCACATGAAGGAGTGGGGAATCAAACACAGTTCTCAAGCAGGTAAGTACTTGCAAATCAGTTCTGTAAAAAATCATGCCGAGGGAACTGAATTCCTAGCATTATGTAAAAGACAGACTGCTGGAATCTCAGTTAACATCTCCTTTAGATAAGACAACTTTGCGTGAGAGAAATAGGAAGACGGAGTTTTTTGAAGAACACGAATCCTGGGTGTGAAGCCACTACAAACAACCTATGAATAGCAATTATGGTTTCAGTAAGCTTCGGAATCAATGCATAGTATATCAGCAGCATTACTATTTTCCAAAGCACTTTTTGTCAAAAATCGTTCTCACAGTATACACTAAAATCACCAGCCCTGTTGAAGGTATGAGTACTTTTGTAATCTTGAGAAAGGAGGGAGGGTTGCCAGTCTCCAGATGGGGCCTGGAGACCTCCAGGAACAGCTGGTTTCCGGGTGACAGAGATCAATTCTCCTGGAGAAAAAGGCTGCTCTGGAGGGTGGACTCTATGGCATCAGACAAGAGGGGTCAAACTCATTTGTTACGAGGGCCGAATCTGACAATTCCCAAGTCCCTCAGCCTTTCCTTGCAGGGCTTCTTGGTCTCCAGGCCCCCGATCATCCTCGTCGCTCTCCTCTGCACCCGCTCCATTCTGTCCACATCGTTTTTAAAGTGAGGCCTCCAGAACTGCACACAATACTCCAGGTGCGGCCTGACCGATGTGCAGTGTACAGCTGGACTCTGACATCTTGCAATCTGGATGTTATGCCTCTGTTGATACACCCCAAGACTGCATGAGCCTTTTTTTGTTGCCGCATTACCCTGGCTGCTCGTATTTAACTTAAGGTCCACCCATACCCCAAGATCTTGTTCACACACACTGCTACCCAGAAGTATATTCCCCATCTGGTATGCGTCTTCCTCATTTTTGTTATCTATTCCAGGGAACCTGATTCCTTAGAAGCCTATCAAGAGTTCCTCAATGAGAGGAATGTCAATCATGAACAATCTCTGTGACCAGCATTTAATGCCTTGCTCCAATCTTGCCTCTAAAGCGAGGCACACTCCAAGGTGCTCTCTGAATCTGGAAGAACAAAGGCCAATGAACAGGGTTGCCAGTTCTGAGTTGGTTGGTTGGTTGGTTGGTTGGTTGGTTGGTTGGTTGGTTGGTTGGTTGGACGTAGACCCGCCCTTTCCTGCATGCAGGGCTCAGGGCGGTAGACAACATTTCAACAAATACTTTTGCAAGCCAATTGAAAGTAATTCCTGGAGATTTGGGGGGTACAGCCTGGGACAGGCAAGGTCTGGGGAGGGAAAGTGCCTCACTGGGGCTTAACACCATAGAATCCACTTTCCAGAGCAGCCATTTACACCAGCGGAACGGATCGCTATCATCTGGAGACCAGGCAATTCCGGGAGATCTCCAGGGCCTATCTGGAGGATGGCAACCCTACCAATGGAAAGGAACTTCATAGTAGGCAAAGCCAACATTGAAATGCTCCCTGAGTGCCAGAAGTCTGAAAACTACCAGCTTGTGTAATCCAAACCCAGTCATTTTGACCGAGCAGATAGCACATCTGTTTTTCCCTCTGTGTGATTTGCTAGATTTTGGTGACCTTTTGCCTCCTGTTAATATTTTATGGTGAGACTTAGGGCACTGCAAGACATGATGCTAGAGAGTTACAGTGGAGTCGCCACCTATTTCTAATTGTCTTTAAAAGCGGCTACCAGGGAGGGAGGAATGATTTGGATTCATTGCTGGGACTGTTAACCCTTTCCACTTTTCACTCTTTGCCTGTGCAGAACCATCTCTTTTTGAATCTA
This sequence comes from Gekko gecko, assembly GCA_029375565.1. Taxonomy (NCBI): domain Eukaryota; kingdom Metazoa; phylum Chordata; class Lepidosauria; order Squamata; family Gekkonidae; genus Gekko; species Gekko gecko. Next base: position 15,302,336 of record JAPDNY010000004.1, read on the forward strand.
GGGTTGCCAAGTTCCAGGTGGGGCCTGGAGATCTCCCAGAATTACAACTGATCTCCAGACGACCAAGATAAGTTTTCCTGGAGGAAATGGCTGCTATGGAGGGTGAACTCTATGGCAGGGGTGTCAAACATGCAGCCCAGGGGCTGTCTTCTGGCTGTCTTCTGCTTCTTCTTCCAGTTCTGCTGCTGCTGCGTCATCATAGGTTTGCAGCTTACAGATACACACCTGAACAGAAGACTCAAGATTGCAACAGCACAGACATTTTGATGCAATAATTCAGAGCAAGAGGTGTCAGTTATCAGACACTGTTAAATAAACAAAATATTGCAGAGAGTGCTGATCTTTTAAGAATTATTTTATTTAAGTAAAAAAAACCCTTTGTCTTTGAGTCCTTTATAAAGTTTATATCTCCACTACCCGGCATTGCATTTTATGACACACATGGCCCGGCCCAACAAGGTCTCATTTATGTCAGATCCAACCCTCATAACAAATAAGTTCAACACCCTTGGCTCTGTGGCATTCTACCATGCTGAGACTCCTCCCCTTCCCAAACCCCGCCCTCCCCAGGCTCTACTCCAAATCTCCAGGAATTTCCCAACCCAGAATTGGCAACCCTATTATTAAGTAGAAAACAGTTAAGAAAATCCATCTTTTTTCCCTATTGGGAGTTAATAACATCTCGAATTGGTATTTCCTCACAGCGGAACGGCACTGGGGGCTGGAGCTTCATCCTGGCTTCATCTTTAAGGCCTACGTACCGCCTGTTCCCTCTGAGTATGCCCGGGTCGCTCCCGGGTAGCCTGGGGGGATACAGTTCCCTGTGCCTCTCGGTTTAATGCTTTGAGCCCAGCGGTTTGCAGCTGCTCACTAAATAGCTTCTTGCGGTTTGTTAAACCCCCGAATGCAAAAAATGGGATGATTGGTTTATGTGCTTAGAACACATCTCTGCGGGGTCCTAAAATATCATTATGTATTGACATTGTCTACGGATTTGATTTTCTGAGCGCACGGGTGCTTGCCAAACTACTAAATTAAAGCCCTTCAGCCCAGCAGGATCATTAATGCTACAATGATAAAGTGAAAGAGCCCGGCACCAGCGCACCGTGAAGAACAGCAGGGGCCCCCGATGTCATACCAACTTCTAGAACTCCCACTGCCCTTGCAAAAACAAGCTCGCTCGGTGTTGATATGCTTATCAAACCCTGCCCCCCACCCCCAGCTAGTGCAAGCAGACATGCAACTCCCTTTCTCGATGGTGATAATATTGTTAATAATAATTTTAAGGGTGGAAGCAAAAGTAAGAGTCATTGTCAGGTATCAGTAGAAAAGAGCAAGAGCCCAATAGCACCTTCAATACTAATAAGATCTGTGACAGGGTAGGAACTTTCATGAGTCACGGCTCCCTTTTTCAGCGACTCATCATAAGAACATAAGAACATAAGAGAAGCCAATGTTGAATCAGGCCAATGGCCCATCTAGTCCAGCACTCTGTCACACAGTGGCCAAAAATACCAGGCACCATCAGGAGGTCCACCAGTGGGGCCAGGGCACCAGAAGCCCTCCCACGGCTGCCCCCTCCAGCACCAAGAATAGAGTGCATCACCTGCCCCAGACTGAGAGTTCCCATCTATACCCTGTGGCTAATAGCCACTGGTGGACTTCTGCTCCATATGTTTATCTAATTCCCTCTTGAAACTGTCCATGCTTGCAGCTGCCACGACCTCCTGTGGCAGTGAATTCCATATGTTAATCACTCTTTGGGTGAAGAAGTATTTCCTTTTATCTGTTCTAACCCGACTGCTCAGCAATTTCATAGAGTGCCCACGAGTTCTTGTATTGTGAGAAAGGGAGAAAAGTACTTCTTTCTCAACCTGCTCAATCCCATTCATAATCTTATAAACCTCGATCATGTCACCTCTCAGCCGTCGTTTCTCCAAGCTAAAGAGCCCCAAGAGTTTTGAGGTTTCGGTTTTGGCGTCGCGAATGGTGGCCGCTTCTCGGGACGCTCCCGGAGGCGGTTAGCCCACGCGCAGTTAGGGGGGGTCTTCGCATGTGCGAAAGACCCTAGTGAGCCTTAGGCAAAGGCTCCGAACCGGGGGTGCTTGGGGAGTAGCCTCTTTGCCGGCAGACAGCCGGGAAATTGAGGCTTTCTCCCCGCCCCAATCGGCCCCGCTGCGGCGTGCCCGTAATGGGACTTAGTGGCGCCACCGATTTCCAGGAGTGAAGACAGCGCTATGGTTTAACATAAAAAGAAGAAATAGCATCGAATTGTGAGTTGAAGATCTATTTTGAAGCGTAAATCGAAGCCCCCCTGCATGCGTATAAGCGTTGGGAGGAGGGAGGAGTTTCCACCCCCTTTGAGAAGCAAGATCTACAAAGGGAGCGCGGAGGGGGCAGAGAGAAAAAAGAGTGTTGGTGATAGTACCGTTGGGGTGGCATGGAAGACTACGATTATCTTAGCTTCCTGGGGGATGCGGCACGAACTTCTTAAAAGTAAATAAAAAAACAAAATTTCGATAATGGAAAAAGTTCTGCAGACACCGGAAGAGAAGGGAGGAGGGACTTCCGGTCCAGACAGCCCCCCCAAGAGCTTGCTGTCAATCAACAGGAAAAGGAGATACTGTGCCCCCTGCTGGAACAATTGCAGAAAATCAATGAAACTTTGTTCAAAATGGAAAGTGTTCTCGTCAGTCGACAGAAACAGATATCGGAAACAACTAGAAAGATGATGGAGTTCGAACAGAAATCGATTCTGATTCTAGGTTTTCAGGGCATTAAAGAAGAAGAGAAAGAAGATCTCGGATTTACCTTGACAAATGTCTTGGCACCCCTAACTGGTAGTGGAGCGATAAAGTTAAAAGAAGAGGTCGATAAGGCTCCCAAAGCCTACTCCGCTTTTATAAAAGAAAATACTCTGCCAGTAGAAGGGGATGTCGAACATAGCAGGCAACAAACTGGAGATCTAATTTCATCTGAAGAGTTTATGGAGCCCTGGAAGCCTGAAGACCAGAAGTTTAAGGAAAAAGAGAAAAGAAAGAAGACGGATTTCATCTTCAAAATACAGAAACTTCTGAAGAGACACGCCAGCAGGGAGGAAGACGCAGCACTCAAAATTGGGATAAGTGAAGAAGACAGCAGCCCAGGGGAAAGTGGTGATGGAACGGAAGACCTCAAAGTTAAAATGGACTTAATCCGTAACTGGAAGAGATTTAAAAAGAAGATAATTTGAGGACTGTTCGTGTAACATCTGGAAGGAGCTGTTTAATTACTAACCCCAATGGACTTTGCTAACTGCGTTAACAGTTTGACTTTGGACTTTACAATAGTTAAAAAGAAGATCTTCTAACCATGATAGATGCCAAAATTGGTATTGGTTATTAACCTAAACTAACCCTCACTAACAGAAAAAATTTCACTCCATCTTTTTCTTTCTCCATCTGTCTACCCTTCCCCTTTCTTATAAAAAGAATAAAATTCTCTCTTTTTTAAGAGAGTTTTACAAAAAAAAAAAAAAGAGCCCAAGAGTTTTAACCTTTCTTCATAGGGAAGGTGTTCCAACCCTTTTATCATTCTAGTTGCCCTTCTCTGCACTTTTTCCAATGCTATAATATCCTTTTTGAGATGTGGTGACCAGAACTGTACACAGTATTCCAAATGAGGTCGCACCAATGATTTATACAGGGGCATGATGATACTGGCTGATTTGTTATCAATTCCCTTCCTAATAATCCCCAGCATAGCGTTGGCCTTCTTTATTGCAGCTACACATTGTGTAGACATTTTCAGCGAGTTATCCACTACGACTCCAAGATCTCTCTCTTGGTCCGTCTCTGCCAGATCAGACCCCATCAACGTGTATTTATATTTAGGATTTTTGGCTCCAATGTGCATCACTTTGCACTTGGCCACATTGAACCCCATTTGCCACGTTGACGCCCACTCACCCATCCCCAACAGATCCCTTTGGAGTGCCTCACAATCCTCCCTGGTTTTCACCACCCTGAACAACTTTGTGTCATCTGCAAATTTAGCCACATCACTGCTTACTCCCAATTCCAAATCGTTAATAAACAAGTTAAAAAGCATCGGACCGAGTACTGATCCCTGTGGTACCCCACTGCTTACCACCCTCCACTGAGAAAGTTTCCCATTTATACTCACTCTCTGTTTCCTATTTATAAGCCAGTTTTTGATCCACAAGAGGATTTGTCCTTTTATCCCATGACTATTGAGCTTACTTAGGAGCCTTTGATGAGGAACTGTATCAAAAGCTTTCCGGAAGTCAAGGTAAATAGTATCTATTGGGTCCCCCTTGTCCACATGTTTGTTCACTCCCTCAAAAAACACTAACAGGTTAGTGAGACAAGATCTTCCCTTACAGAACCCATGCTGAGTCTGCCTCAATAGTTTTTGTTCATCAATGTGCCTACTAATTCTTTCCTTAATAACAGTTTCCACCAACTTACCCGGTATCGATGTCAGACTGACTGGCCTGTAATTTCCTGGATCTCCCCTGGAGCCCTTTTTAAAGATGGGAGTGACATTAGCTACCTTCCAGTCCTCAGGAATGGAGGCAGATTTTAAAGAAAGATTACATATTTTTGTCAGGAGATCCACAAGTTCACATTTGAGTTCTTTCAGAACTCTCGGATGAATGCCATCCGGGCCTGGTGATATATTAGTTTTTAAATTGTCCATCAGTCGGAGGACTTCCTCTCTTGTTACCGCAATCTGATTCAGGTCTTTCAAACCCCCTCCCGAAATCGGTGCTTCTGGAGTAGGCAAACACTTCTCCTCTTCCACAGTGAAGACAGAGGCAAAAAATGCATTCAGCTTCTCAGCCATTTCCCTATCATCCTTCACTACTCCTTTTACCCCTTGGTCATCCAAGGGCCCCACTGCCTCCCTGGCTGGCTTCCTACTTCTAATGTATTTGAAGAAAGTTTTACTGTTGGTCTTTATGTTTTTTGCGATATGCTCCTCATATTCCCTTTTTGCTTGCCTGATCACAGACTTGCATTTTATTTGCCACCGTCTGTGTTCCCTTTTATCAACCTTACTAAGACTAGCTTTCCACCGCTTAAAGGAATCCTTACCTTTTACAGCTTCCATTACTTTATTTGTTAACCATGCAGGCTTTTTTCTATACCTATTTGTACCTTTCCTAACCTGTGGTATATATTTTTTAATCAAAGCGCCTCCCCTGCCACAAATTTTGTTAGTCTTTAAGATGCTCCTGGACTCTCGCTCTTTCCTTCTGCTACAGACAGCCTAACAGGCAGGGCTTTTTTGGTAGAAAAAGCCCAGCAGGAACTCATTTGCATAATAGGCCACACCCAACAGCAGAAACTTATTAGGATATTAGGCCACACCCCCATGTTGCCCGAAGTGTGGTCATCCAGCCACACCAACCTTTTGCTTCTTATTCTGTTTACCTTGTTTGTGGTCAAAACCCAGGGCTTTTTTTAGTAGCAGGAACTCCTTTGCATGTTAGGCCACACATCCCTCATGTAGCCAATCCTAATGAGTTTCTGCTGTTGGGTGTGGCCTATCATGCTAATGAGTTCCTGCTGGGCGTGGCCAACTCAGGAGCCAGCCGGAACTCCGTTCCTGTGCGTTCCTGTCCAAAAACAGCCCTGCTAACACGGCTGCCAATGCTTCCCCTAAGCTGTGGAGTCTTGTGAGCAAAAATTCTCCTTTGTGAGCTACTGGCATTAAATTTGTGAGCGAGCAATTTGGCTACTGCATAAATTAGTTTGCTCCAGAGCCATCCTTCCTGAGCTAAGACAAAAATGCGTGAGCTGGGGGCTAAAAAAACTGTGAGCTAGCTCACACTAACTCAGATTAGAGGGAACACTGAGTCGGCTACCCATGTTGATCCATATCAGGTGTCAGATTTGTTTGTTTTAAGAGCTTTGGTAGGGCTTTTGAGGGGCTTTGGATGGCAGACATCTTTTTAAGAGAGGAAGGGGGGAGAGATCTGGGGGTGGCTATTTTATTGTTTTAACCGGAAATGTTTTTTGCCATTCTTATAAGTTGCCTTGAACCACAAGGAGAGGCAAGATATAAATAAATGTTGTTAGCTGTGACTTCAGATCGGATCCTGTATAACTTCTATTCACAATTCTAGTGGAGATCTGTTCATTAATGGCTCACTGTCATGTCTACTTTGCCTTGACCTGGATAGCCCAAGCTAGCTCAGTTTCATCAGATCTTGGAAGTGAAGCGGGGTCAACCCTGGTCAGTATTTGAAAAGGAGACCACTAAGGAATACCACATTCGCTACACAGAGCCAGACAATGACAACCCACCTCTGAACATCTCTTCCCTTGAAAACCCCACAAAGAGTGCCATAGGCTGCGATTACATGCACAATTAACCGCACCATAGGCGCGAATGCCGGGCGGATTTAATGGGTGCAATCAGACGTGAACATCTGGCCAGTGCCCTGCACCCATCAGCAACCCGTTTTGCTCTGCCGCAAGAGCGGAGTTAAAAGACACTAGGGAAAGTCCACTATCAAATGGGTTGCTATGGGCCACGGACGGACTTTCCTCTGTGTGATCGTGCCAGCGCCCTCTCATGGCTTCATCAGAGCATCCCGACTCTGTGCCATTTCCCCCCTTCCCAGTATGCACATCATCACATACTGCCATAGGAAGCCCTCAGTGTGGTGATGTGATTCATCGATCCCGTTTAAGTGCATTGGAAACATGTGGCAAACCCCCCCCCCCGATTCACCCACAATTTGCATCTGATCACGCAGTGGTGGGCTGCCCCTGCAGTTCCCACGGACGGTGTGATAGTGCAAATGCAGGTCAAATGGCTATGGAGCAAATAGCCTTGCTTCCCCCCACGTTATCTCGCGTGTGTGACTACAGCCATAAATCAGCTGTGACTTGACAGCAAAAAAAAAAAAAAATCTATTTGGCTATCGAAGAGTCTGGGGAGTGCTGCATGAAGCCAGTGCTACCCCATTCGGGGAGTAAGCGATGGAGAATGCATTGTGTTCGCTTATGGTTTCCAGGTGCCATATTTGCTCGGGGAGAGGGGGCAGGACAACATCCAGACACTCTGTGAATTCTCCAATCTCTATGGTAAAAACCAGAGAGATTTGGAGACTTGCTAGAGACTTAAGACATCACTCCCTGCCCACCCCCATTTTTGCTCCCCCTGGACTGATGAGTCCTGGTGCAGCTTGCAGCCTGGGATGGGAATTTGCTTGCTACCCCTTAGGGAAAAGGCAACCCGATCTTTGTTGCACTTTGCAATTTCTTTACATCTCAGACTGTATATGCGGCCTCTCCAAAGGCTGGCTCAAAGAGGCCCACCACTAAAACAAATCCACAAAACCAAAGGAGCCATTAAAAAGAAAAAAAAGTCAGGATATAAAGACAGCAGCAAACCAACATGAAGCCACTGAAAAGGACATTGTGCAATTGCACCTGTAGTTATATGGCAGCGGAGGGGGGATATAAACCAATCAGTTTTAGCTCCCTTATCAGATCCGTTTGGTCTCAAAGCGTCATACATTCGAACAGGTTTAAAGAAGGGTGTTAAACTTCCATCCTTCTCCACGGGAGGCTATCGAGCGCTGGCCGAGAGCAGAGACTGATCAACAAATACGTAACGCCAGAGACAGGCCGGCATGCGCCAGCACATTGTGTGAGTTCAGGAAGAACAAATTGGGCATGTTTACTGCACGACTGAAGATCAATATGCCTGCAAGATGATAAAAAGGTTCTTCCTTTAGAACGACCAAGATAAAGGCCACAGATGCATAACTTGTTTTAAGACGGCAACCGGGCCGCTTCAGGATTTAAAGGCATATTTTAGAGATCATTCAAGTTAAGGGGAAGCTCTAAGTGGCACGGAATGCTGCCATTTGGGGGTGGTGAAGAGATCCAAAGGCCTGTCCTTGGATACAGCCAAGTCGCAAAACAACAAAAACTAGGGATGCCAGCCTCCAGGTGGGGCCTTGGGATCCCCTGCAATTACAGTTTGTCTCCAGACTGCGGAGATCAGCAGCCCTGGAGAAATGGATGCTTTGGAGGGTGGGCTTTGTACCTCACTGAGGTTCCTGTCCTCCCCAGGCTCTGAGTCCATCCCCGAATTTCCAGGGGTTTCCCAAGCTGGATCTGGCAACCCTATCCCCCCCAACCCCCAACAGTGGCCAGGGGGACCTGGCAACCCCAACAACAAAAACCATACACCCGAACAGTGGTCCCTCTAAGCTGAGTTAGTGTGAGCTAGCTCACAGTTTTTTAGCCTCTGGCTCACACATTTTTGTCTTCACTCACGAAGGGCAGCTCCAGAGCAAACTGATTTATGCAGTAGCTGAATCGCTTGCTCATGGTTTTAATGCCAGTCGCTCACAAAGTAAAATTTTTGCCCACAAGACTTCACAGCTTAGAGGGAGCATTGCTACATAAAACTGCCTTCAATGAGTCTAGGGGTGCCAGTTCTGAGTTGGGAAAGGTCTGAAGATTTTGGGGGCAAGGCTTTGGGAGGGTGGGGCTGAGGGATGGGAGAGACCTCCGCATGTTAAAAAAGCTATAGAGTCCACCCTCGAAAGCAGTCATTCCCTGCAGAAACTGATCTTGGTCATCTGGAGAGCAACTGTAATAGCAGGAGGTCTCCAGGTGCCACCTGGAGGTTGGCAACTTTGAATAACTCAGACTATTGGTTTTTAAGGTCAGCACTGTGGCCAGCAGCAGCTCTCCAGAGACTCAGCTGGAATCTTTCCAATCATCTGCTACATCCCCCTTTTAACTGGAGAGACGGGATATTGAACCTGGGACCTTCTGCATGCCAAGCAGCTGCTTTCTCACAGAATTATGGCTTTCCCCCAAAGCAGCTTGTTGTAAGAGCTAGGGTTGCCAAATCCAAATCCAAATCAAATACATTTAATGGCATATCAATAAAATACATGGTATGATAAAATATGAACAAGGAGGTGTTACAGAGACAGCAGAATAAGGCAGATCATACAGAAAGCTCATATCTATCATTAACCGCTTCAGCCAAAAAACCTAGCAACCAGAGCTGTGATGTCCAGGTTTGTGTCACTTAATAGACATTGGATTATGCAATGTTTAGGATGTAGTGGAGAGGAAAGGCGTTTCTTCCGTGAACCTGCATGCAATTGACATTCCAATATAATGTGATGGATTGAATCTATCGATTTTAGAGGACAGGTGCATTGCCTTTCATGGAAAGGGACTTTGTTATACCGACCAGTTAATATTTTTGAGGGGGAAATATTTAGTCGGGCCAATGTAAAAGCTCTACGATGAGAATGGTGATCAAGGTTGTAAAAGCAACTGGCCATTTTCTCTTGCTGGGTGGAGGGGTTTAGTTTGGCCTGGGAAGAAAAATGAGATTGCAGGGGATTTAGGTTATGAAATTCTAGGTCAAGAAGCTTTTGTATTATGGTTCGGAAAGCAGCAGATTCATTGAAGGGCAGGGAGAAATCGGATGAAAAGCTCAGTTGTTGGATTTTCGGGTTGCCAAATCTATGATAGGAAATTCCTGGAGATTTGGGACAAAGCCTGGAGTTTGAGGAGGAGAGTGGCTCAGTGGTAGAACATCTGCTTGGTATGCAGAAGGTCCCAGGTTCAATCCCTGGCATCTCCAGTTAAAGAATCAGACAGAAGGTGATGTGAAAGACCTCTGCCTGAGTCCCTGGAGAGCCACTGCCAGTCTGAGTAGACGATACTGACCTTGATGGACCAGTAGACTGAGTCAGTATAAGGCAGCTTCATGTGCGTGAGAGAGAAAGAGGTAACTCAGCAGGGATGTGACGCCACAGAGTCAACCCTCCAAAGCAGACCTTTTCTCCAGGAGAGCTGATCTCTGTTGTCTGGAGATCAGCTGTAGTTCCAGGAGGACTCCAGCTTCCACTGGGAGGGTGGCAGTGCTCATGACAGCATCTGTCAAAGTTACATTTATATTTCATGATATTTCACAGTTTCCATGTGGGCCTTTTTTCTCCACTTCTGCCAGTTTGGTGTAGTGGTTAAGTGTGCGAATTTAGGTGCTTAGTCTGGCAACTCAGAAGGTGCACAATGGGTGGTAGTGAGGCAGAGTTTCCAGCTCAAAGAGCCAGTGTGGTATAGTGTCGGACAAGATCTGGGAGATCTGGGTTCAAATCCAGACTCATGCCATGGGAGTTCAGTGGGTGGCCATGGGCCAGTCACACATCCTCAGCCCACCCTACCTCACAGGGTTATTGTTAGGATAAACTGGAGAGAGGAAAATTATTTCAGCCACTTTGGGTCCCCCACAGGGGAGAAAGAGAAGGCAAAAATGAATCAAATAAATCGCAAATAAGATGAAGCAGTGGCAGCAGCAATACTGAGCGGGAGAAGGAAGCAGAAAGCCATGAAAGGGAGAGTGTGGCCGGCAGGAAAACAGAATTTCCGTTCTCCTGAGAGTCCTCTCAGGTCCCCCCTCTTGTATATACTCAATATATAAATCCATATTGTTGGCCTCTTTCAGACAGCCTTTGTAATCCATTTTAGCAGCAGGTTGCTAATGGATTTTTGTGTCAGTTCAGATACAACCATTTTAGCAACCAACTGCTAATAGATTTTATTTACCAGTTCATACAAAGCCACTTGCGTCCTGCTGGCAAAGCGGGGCTGAGCCATTTTTGAGGGAAACCGCTTTCTTCCGTTTTCACCTCTTCGTTGAGCTTCTGAATCGCTGGGGTGTGCTGTTTAAAATGTCTGTAGCCTAGCAGTTCGAAAGCACGAAATTGCAAGTAGATAAATAGGTACCGCTTCGGTGGGAAGGTAGCAGCGTTCCGTGCGCCTTGGCATCTAGTCATGCCGGCCACGTGACCATGGAAATGTCTTTGGACAGCGCTGGCTCTTCGGCTTGGAAACAGAGATGAGCACTGCAATCCTAGAGTCGGATTCAACTGGCTTTCAAGTAAGGGAAACCTTTACTTTTACCTAGCGCTTCCTACCACTTTTTCCCCTGCCCTTTTTGCCGCTCGATTTTTCTTGCTCTTCCCCCCCCTGAACATTCCAAGCTGAGCGCTATAGCACTAAACCAATATAGCGCTTCAGTGTTACAGTGGCACCACTGGGATGCTTTGACTCCACTGACAGACTATATCACTTTAGCGCTATAGCCCTCCACTTAGAAAGTTGGGGGGGGCAGTCAAGAAAGATCACTCAACGAAAAAGGCTGGGGGGGAGCAACAGTTTGAAATGGCCATAGTGCTTCAGATGAGATGGGATGAGGATGAGGTTTGCTGTATGAAACCCCCATCCCTGCATCGCTTTACTCAGGAATGGACTAACAATGGGTAACATCCAGTTTAGAATGGTAATGTGAAATGGGCCATTGTTTATAACAGTGACAGTACTGAAGTAAGATGACCAAAAATACAGGTGCTCTGAATACCTGAGATTAACCCTTTCCATGCATTTCTCCTTACAGCTTCAGATTTCTGGCCTGAGGAAAGACTTTCCCACAAATCACCCCCATCATAAAGCAACAGCTGTGTTTATTTCCCCATTTGTCTTCTATGAACTACACTATGGCTGCAATTCTAAGAATGGTTTCCTGGCAGAAAGCCCCACTGAATAAAATGGGACTTCATTTTGAGTAGATCTGCTTAGGCTTGCTCTCTCCTGCAGCTAAATCTGGAGTTCAGAACAGGCCTCACAAATAAGAGAAGAGGAGAGAGGAGACGAAATTGGATTCATACCCTGCCCTTTACTTTGAGTCTCAGAGTGGCTTACAAACTCCTTCCCTTCCTCTCCCCACAACACACCCCCTGTGAGGTAAGTGGGGCTGAGAGAGCTCTGAGAGAACTGCTCTTGGGAAAACAGCTCTGAGAGAACTTGTGACTGACCCAAGGTCACCCAGCTAGCTTCATGTGGAGTAGTGGGAAATCAAACCCAGTTCTTCCAGATTAGAGTCTGCGACCTTAACCATTACACCAAACTGGCTCTCAAAGCCCCCAAAATGTACATACAAACTAATACTTCAAGGTACTTTAAGAACATAAGAGAAGTCAATGTTGAATCAGGCCAATGGCCCATCTAGTCCAACACTCTGTCACACAATGGCCAAAAATACCAGGTGCCATCAGGAGGTCCAGCAGTGGGGCCAGGACACTAGAAGCCCTCCCACTGCTGCCCCCCCAGCACCAAGAATAGAGTGCATCTCCTGCCCCAAACGGAGAGTTCCTGTCTATACCTTGTGGCTAATAGCCACTGATGGACTTCTGTTCCATATGTTTATCTAATTCCCTCTTGAAACTGTCCGTGCTTGTAGCTGCCACCACCTCCTGTGGCAGTGAATTCCATGTGTTAATCACTCTTTGGGTGAAGAAGTATTTCCTTTTATCTGTTCTAACCCGACTGCTCAGCAATTTCATGGCATGCCCACAAGTTCTTGTATTGTGAGAAAGGGAGAAAAGTACTTCTTTCTCAACCTGCTCTGTCACATGCATAATCTTATAAACCTCAATCATGTCACCCCTCAGCTGTCATTTCTCCAAGCTAAAAAGCCCCAAGCGTTTTAACCTTTTCTTCATAGGGAAAGTGTTCCAACCCTTTTATCATTCTAGTTGCCCTTCTCTGCACTTTTCCCAATACTATAATATCCTTTTTGAGATGTGGTGACCAGAACTGTACACAGTATTCCAAATGAGGTTGCACCAATGATTTATACAGGGGCATGATGATACTGGCTGATTTGTTTTCAATTCCCTTCCTAATAATCCCCAGCATAGCGTTGGCCTTCTTTATTGCAGCTACACACTGTCTAGACATTTTCACTGAGTTATCTACTACGACTCCAAGATCTCTCTCTTGGTCAATCTCTGCCAGTTCAGATCCCATCAACGTGTATTTATATTTAGGATTTTTGGCTCCAATGTGCATCACTTTGCACTTGGCCACATTGAACCCCATTTGCCACGTTGACGCCCACTCACCCATCCTCGACAGATCCCTTTGGAGTGCCTCACAATCCTCCCTGGTTTTCACCACCCTGAACAACTTCGTGTCATCTGCAAATTTAGCCAAATTTAGTTGGGACAACACCAAAAAAACCAACAACATAAGTGTTGATCATTAACTATGTCCGTTCCCATTAGGGCCACCAAGGAGAGGCTGAGGGTGAAGAAAATTTCCAGGGCCCAAGAAAGCTGGAGGGGTCCTGAAGCCAGCATCATGCTGCATACAAAATGCATCCAGTTTAAGTTTCTTCTAATGCAGTTCTGCACTGCAGCCATAGGGGCGCTGGTAAGGGGTAGGAGTCACTCTGACTCTGCTGGTTGGGCCATTTTGCAAGGCTCACTAGGAGTCTGAGGGAAAACCTTGCTTATCAGATCCTGCTAAACTCATTGACTGAGCCAGCACTGGAGCAAGGCAAGACCAACCAGCACAGCTGCAACCTCTTAACAAGGCTGTTGTTTCCAGCAGTCTGTTTCCCTCTTCTGTTGTCTGCCTAGCCAGATCTTGCAAAGGGGTTGCCCTGTTAGTGTCTTGTAGAAAATAAAACAACCTTTCCTGTTTTCTTAATTTCTATTGGCTGTGTGCCTGGACGGGATTGTGGGTTTTTTTCCTTTTCCACATGTGTTTTGCTCCCTCTAGTGGTTGCCTTGATCTTTCATAGCTGTTTCTTGGAGGGAGGGGTTATAAGCACTTTTAAAGGTTGAAGCAACCACTAGAGGGAGCAAAACAAAACACGTGCAGACAAGGCCGGATTGCCCGCTAGGTGAGCCAGGCGCTCGCCTAGGGCACACCGGCACTCAGGGGCACCAAACTGCCCCGGCCGGGGCGCTCCTACGCCCCACAGATCGCCCACCCTCCCCCTCGGTGGCATGGTGGTGGCCAGTGAGGACTTGCTGCTGCCACTTGTCACCACCGCCATTAACAGGATGCCCAGCTAGCCAGCCGGGGCACAGGAGGTGGCAGTGGCCCAGCGCACCCGCCCTCCCCCTCTCCCCTCAGGTGGAGGGGGAGGAGGAGGAGGAGGAGGCGGCTGGAGAATGCCCCTCCCCCTCAGGTGGAGGAAGAGGAGGTGGCCAGTGCAGGGACTCCAGGCCCCGCCGGGAGGTTGGCATCTGCGCCTGCCTAGGGCGCAGAAACAGCTTGAGCCGGCCCTGCGTGCAGAAAAGAAAACAACAACAACATGGCAGTAAGAGAACATATGCATGGAAATAACATGTGCGGAAAAACCAAGGTCAGGTCTCCCTCCACTAAATTGTCCCAGTTTATGGACCAGCAAATGATACTGTGGATAAGAGAAGGGAAAAACCAGAGCAGCTAAGAAGTCGAGCTGTGGAAAAAACCCTGAGACACATTAATAAATTATTAGCACTTGCGAATGGAGGCCATTTGCTCCTGAATACTATGTATGTGGGTGGGGGGGGAGACTGGAGTCATGAATGAAAGTGTTCTGGACATTCTCAGAAGTATTTTTTCTCCTATATTCTAAGACTTAGCTCCGCTATTGAAAGCAGACTCTATCCGCTAAGTCCTGGTGAATCTTTGTGCCAGACGAATCAGGAGAGGAAGGGAAAGAACATCTGAGGAGAACGTAGCCGTAACAAGAAAGAAGCGTTGTGAGGAAAATAATTTGATTTTTTTTTAATGAAGCCTTGCTAGAGATACACAGAAAACTAGGAATGGATTTGTGTTACAGGGGAGCAGAAGGCTTATCTTCCCTAGTTTCTGGTGTAGCGTTGCCAGGTTCTCCCTGGCCAGTGGCAGGGGATGAGGGGGTAAGGTTGCCAGATCCAGGCCAGGAAATTTCTGGGGATTTCAGGGCAGAGCCTGGGAAGACAAGAGGTTGTAATGCCATAGAGTCCACCCTACAAATCACCCATTTTCTCCAGGGGAACTAATCTCTGTAGTCTTAAAATCAGCTGTAATTCTGGGAGATCCCCAGGTCCCACTTGGAGGCTGGTATCCCTACCCAGGTGGGATCAGTGCATGATTTCTGAAAAGAGAAGTTCTGGGGGCTTTCATCCATGTGTTAAGGATGACATCACTCCGTAAACCTGACATCTAAATGTGCAAAGGGAGGAGAGACTGCAGTAGCTCAGTGGTGAAGGGAAAGTCTGCCTATACTCAAAGGTGCTTTCTTTAGTCTTTCTCCTCAAGAATTCTGTGCCAAGGAAGCCCTGATTGGTGCTGTGCTAGTCAGTCATTGCTGCTCCTCAAAGTACCTCGGCAGCCATTAAATAGGACAACTTGGCACACGTGTGTGTGCATTTTATGTTTATTTAGACCAGGAGTCTCCAACCTTCTTGAGCCCGAGGGCATCTTTGGAATTCTGACACAGTGCGGTAGGCACAGCCACAAAATGGCCGCCACCAACCGGCGGAGGTGGAGCCAGCCACAAAATGGCTGCCGCTGCCGCTGCTTACCTTCAGTCACGCAAGTGGAGATCCTTGTGCTGTCGTACCAGCTGGTGCCAAGCCAACATTTTTAAAAAATCTGCACAGTCAATCATCTCTCCAAAGGCCCGTCAGAAGTCTTGCTGGGCAAATGCCCCGCCTGGCCCCACACGCTTTCTAAAAGCACTTGGTGGACACCACGGAAGGTGTTGGCAGGCACTATTGGGGACCACGTTGGGAATCCCTGATTTGGAGAGCCAGTCTGAGTAGACAAGACTGACTTTGGTGGACCGAGGGTCTGATTTAGTGTAAGGCAGCTTCGTGTGTGATTAACACATGGAATTCACTGCCACAGGAGGTGGTGATGGCTACAAGCATGGACGGCTTCAAGAGAGAATTAGATAAACATCCATATGTCCATCAGAGGTCCATCAGTGGCTATTAGTCACAAGGTATAGATAGGGATTCTGAAGCAAGGGATGCTCTGTATTCTTGGTGCTTGGGGGGGGTCAACAGTGGGAGCGCTTCTAGTGTCCTGGCCCCACTGGTGGACCTCCTGATGGCACCTGGTATTTTTGGCCACTGTGTGACAGAGTGTTGGACTGGATGAGCCATTGGCCTGATCCAACATTGGCTTCTCTTATGTTCTTATGTTCACTGTATCTTATGTTCATATGTATCTTATGTTCACTGAGAGAGTACTACCACTGAGTTTATGGTTGCCAGCCTCCAGGTGGGGCCTGGAGATCTTCCACTTTTACACCTGATCTCCAGCTGACAGAGATCAGTCCCCTTGGAGAAAACGGCTGCTTCGAAGGGTGGACTCTATGGCATTGTACCATGCTGAGGCCCCTTCCCTCCCCAAACCCCACCCTCTCCTGGATCCACACCCAAAGTCTCCAGGTATTTTCCAAACCAGACTTGGCAATCCTAACTGGGTTAGAATGAGAGAGACTGGCCCCTGATCAGTTCCCTGGTCAAATTCATGGCAGAGTAGGGATCTGAACCTGGATTTCCCAGATTCTCTACTTTTAATCTAACCACTACACCATGCCAGCTCTCATCCTATGTTGAAGATGAGGAGGGGCTGGAGCTTAAAGAGAGGTTTGCCCAAAGCTACGTATCCTTCCGTTTCCTGCAGAGGTGAGATCTGAGTCAGAAACTTCCTGAGTCTATTAGGCTCTATGCTAGACCAGTTCTTCCAAAGAATAATCGCATGCCGTCTTGAAAGAAACATGAGGGGAGGGGGCTTTACCCTTCCTAGCTGCCAGTCCCAGAATGCAACATTGTAATTTGGGACTTGGCTGCAAGTTTTTCTTGATCCGTATCGTGCACGTTGCCGGCTCATTTTGATCAACAAAGCAGATCACAAAAGCGGTATCTATGCTAATGGATTTCTCCCTAATGCAGGATGGATACAAAACAGGCAGAACTCTGCCAAACTGAAAATACAAACTCATTCCTGACTAAGCCCAAGGCAATTTCTGTACTACATTCATCACACGGAGAGAGAGAGAGAGCCCTTTGTCAGAAGGCTAGAGCTCTTCTACTAAGCTTTGCTTACTGAAGAAAAGCACATTAAAAGAACAGCCCCAGTCCTGCATCATGTTTTGCGCTGCAGCTGACCAGATTGTCACACAACAAGCAAAGTATGAAGACCCCCTTCCTAAGCCTCCCCCTGTTGTGATCGCCCCCAGCACTGGTACTCAGAACATAAGAGAAACCATGTTGGATCAGGCCAATGGCCCATCCAGTCCAAGACTCTGTCTCACACAGTGGCCAAAACCCAGGTGCCATCAGGAGGGCTACCAGCAGGGCCAGAACTCCAGAAGCCCTCCCACCATTGCCCCCCACAAAACACCAAGAAGACAGAACATCACTTGCCCCGGACAGAGTGTTCCATCTAAACCTTGTGGCTAATAGCCACTGATGGACCTCTGCTCCGTATGTTTATCCAATCCCCTCTTGAAGCTGTCTGTGCTTGTAGCCGCTGCCATCTCCTGTGGCAGTGAATTCTACGCGTTACTGTCAGGTGGTTACTGCCTGTGAACATGGAGGTTCCATTTAGTCACTGTGGCTAATAGTCATTGGATTTGGGAGGCGATCCTTTGGTCACATCAATGAGGGTTGAAGGGTGGACTCTATGGCCTTCTGCCCCACTGAGGGCCTTCTGCTCCCCACACCCTGCCCTTCCCAGGCATCACTTCCAAATCTGCAGTTATTTCCCAACCAAGAGTTGGCAACCCCATTGCAGGCTCCCAACGAAAAGGTTGGGTAGGCTCCCCCTCACTGGTCTTTCAGTGGGAAGGTCTGCAGATCCCCACGTTGGGACTGTCTTCTGCACCGGGCATTGGCTCCACATACAATGAGATCCCACGGAAACCTGTCATTAAATGGTAGATTACTTTGGTTTACCCCCTCAGCCCTGAGTGAAATGAAGCCAAAATATGTGTATCAGTATTTGCTCATTGTCACCTCTTGTCACTTGTGCCTTTCCCTTCTCTCCTCCTCTCCTTTTCTCTCCCACTCTATCCAGATGCAGATTGTAAGCTCCTCAGGGCAGGGACCCCATACTGAGCTTTCTAAACAAAACTCTATGTGCAATGTACTCACATCCGACGAAGGGAGCTCTGACTCTCGGAAACATATACCCTGAAATTCTTATGGGTCTCTAAAGTGCAACTGGACTCGAGTCTAAGGCTGCGGTCACGCACACTAAATAATCCACTTTCAATCCACTCTCAGTGCACTTTCCAACTGGATTCTACTCTGTGAATTGGCTACCCTCTGAAACTATGTACAGTGACAGGTATTCTGATTACTGAGATAGCAACAAATAGTAGCACCTTGACACAGAGAGTACTCCCTCTTTCTGTGTTATACCTCTGAGGATGCCTGTCACAGCTACTGGCAAAATGTCAGGTCCTACAATGCCAAGACCACGGCCACACAACCCAGAAAATCTACAGCAACAAATAGTAATCTGTTGTCGCCAGATGTCTCTGAGCACATGATGATGATGATGATAATGACGACGACGACTTAGTCTTATTAATAACCCACCCTGAGGACAGGCTCTGGGCAATTTACTGTCATTATAAAACATTTAAAATTACAATTAATGCATAATTAAAAGCGAAAACAAAAACATCAGCAGGACAATACATTCAACCGATCCAGATGGCAATTACAGTTTCTCTTTTGTCGGCCACACCGCTGTCCTGCACAGCAGGGCAGGGGAGAGTACGCCGGGGCCATAAAAGGAAAGTCTCTTGAAGAATAACAAATACAGCTTGAGGCAGAAGAAAGGGTGCCAGTCTCTTGAAGAATAGCCAAATAATAGGGACCCCAAGCGTGTGTGGTATACAAAATATATATAAAACACAAGGGTGGACCATCAAAGGTACACAAACTTCACAAATTAGTAGTAGATATCAGTCTATTGTAACATGATGATAATTTGATGAATACAGTAGAACTGGTGATCACAATTCAAAAACATAATATACAGTTCAATCCAAAAGGAGACTCCTCTAGGTCCTTCACATATAATAGTCTCCAAAAGACCTCAAAGTCCACAAAAAAGGCAGAGGATATCTCAAAGAGAAAACAAGCTTGTACAGCCAAAAACGTCCTTCTTAGGTATGCCCGACGTTTCAAAATATTCTTCTTCAGTTGTACCATTGAAAAATGGAACCTGATTTCCACAATAATTTAGGCACAGCTCATATCTCAAATGGAATCTGTGGAAGCTCATGGGGGCCAGACTACTGACCTATCTCTCTTTTCCAAGCCATGCCCGTTTCCTTTACAAACTCTTTTGTAAAATCTGGAAAAGTCTGGTGCTCAGAAAAGATTGTCTAACATGTGCTGTTGAACCGGAAAAGGTTAACGCTATAAAGTACTACACACATTGATGACACCAGATAAAATAAATATAGGGTTACCATCTCTCGGTTGGGAAATACCTGGAGATTTGGTGGGTGGAGCCTGGAGAGGGCGGGGTTTGGAGAGGGGCAAAAACACAATGGGGTATAAGGCCATAGAGTCCACCCTCCAAAGCAGCCATTTTCTCCAGGGGAACTGATCTTAGCTATCTGATGATCATGTGTAATAGCGGGAGATCTCCAGCTGGCAATCCTAATTAAATAAGAATGACAAAATGGAATCCGGCCATCTGTACTATTTTAATGTTCCTGGCTTTGAACCTCCCCATTTTCCTTTCTTTGCAGCTGAAGAAGCAACGGGAGAAAAGAGTGGGAGATGCTCCATTTTTTAAAAGAAAAAAAACATGTTTGCACATCTGAGTCGAGCAGACTTCCTACAGACAAACCACTTAATTTTGAACCGCGTGTTTATTTGATCTTCACTGCTGATAGCGTCTCTGAATATTTAAACCCTATAAGAAATAGACAAGTTACTGGTGCTTGAAATTCATGCCGTCGAGTGCCACGCGAATTGCCACTAAATCTTCACAGCCCACGTGCGCACGCACCAAATCAGCCCCTATTCCCTCCGCAATGCAAATTAAAATTGCAATATTAGATTTGCTGTCTACTTGAAGGCACTTAATCTAGTTCTCTGCGCCCTGACGATAATCAACCCTCCTTTCCTTTAGCTCTGAGCGAGCGGGCAGAATTACATCAAGTCGCTCGATAATTCCAAATGGGCCCCGTTTACCCTATGAAGGATAACTTCAATTTCTCCTGTACTTTCATGGCTTTCCCGACCTGTTAAAAAAAATCTACGCCAGATTCTCATCATCTCCCCACAAATAGAGTGGGCTGGAACAGGGTTCTTGGAATAGAGCCCCCCACACACACACTGCAGTCTATAGAGACACCCCCCCCAAAAAAAAATCCTGCTCCTAGTGCTAGAGAACCCTCACAAACCATGTGGGGAGTGGTGGGAGACTGCAGTGGGAAGGGGAATTTTCAAAAATCTCCCCTTCCTGTAGAAACAGATATCTTTTTCACATGAATCTGTAGCTGGTAAAGGCACTGATTTCATAGCTGGGGTTCATTTATTTTATTTAAAATATTTCTAACCACAGGGTCCTCAAACACTTTCAGAAATGCAAGACAATTAAAAAAAAGCAGTCCAGGTCTGACACTTGGACCAAGGGATCCCCAATGTGGTTCCCATGGTCACCACCAGGGCTTTTTTTGTAGAAAAAAAACCAGCAGGAACTGCATAATAGGCCACACCCAACAGCACAGCTCGTTAGCATATTAGGCCACACCCCATGTTACCAGAAGTGCGGTCATCCAGCCACACCCACCTTTTGCTTCTTATTCTGTTTACCTTGTTTGTTGTCAAAACCCAGAGCTTTTTTTTTAAGCAGGAACTCCTTTGCATGCTAGGCCACACATCCCTAATGTAGCCAATCCTAATGAGTTTCTGATGTTGGGTGTCGCCTGTGATGCTAATGAGTTCCTGTCGGGTGTGGCCAACTCGGGAGCCAGCCGGAACTTCGTTCCTGTGCGCTCCTGCCCAAAAATAGCCCTGGTCACTGTGGTACCCACCACCTTCCCTGGCGCCCACCAAATGTTTTTAGAAAGTGGATGGGGCCAGGCAGGACTTTGCCCAGCAGGGCTTCTGATTGGCCACTGGAGGGTTGATTGGCTGTGCAGATTTTTAAAAACGTTGCTTTGACGGTAGCTGCCACCACAGTGCATGATTTTCATTGTGTGACTGAAGGTAAGCTGCAGCAGCTGTTTTGTGGCTGGCTCAGCCTTCTGGGCAGCCATTTTGTGGCTGCACCCACCACGTGGTGTCAGAATTCCAAACGTGCCCACGAGCTGTAAAAGGTTGGGGACTCCTGCTGTAACCAGTTCTCACTATGCTGCCTCACATAACTGGTAATTCATCAGGCTGAGTTTCATCTGGTACCAAATACTAGGGTTGCCAGACTGCCCAGTGTGGGAGGGGGTCTCCTGCTTTCAGGCCAATCACCCCCACTTATCAGCAGGAACCAGAAATCCTCGTGACGTGCCTACAAAAACCAGAAATGACATAGGCACATCAGGGACATGGGGAGGGCGATGCTCTGGTTTTGGGGCAAAACTCTATGATTTGAAGCAAATTCTACCATAGAATTCTGCCCAAAAACCAGAGCGTCACCCCCAATGTCCCTGATGTGCCTACGTCACTTCCTGTTTATGTATGCACATAACAACACTCTTCCCCACTCCCACAAAGTCCCTCCCCTGATGGCACAATGATCACTCCTGGCAACCCTACCAAAAACTCATTACCGATTAATTGGCATTGCTGGGGGAATAGATCCGCAATCATGACTCTCTGGCCCAAGCAGCCCTTCTTCTGCTATTCTGAACACAGCCTTACATTAAGTCCAATCACTGGTCCACTGAGGTCAGTCATGTCTACTCTGAATAGCAGCAGCTCTCCAAGCCTCGGGCAGAGATCTCTCACATCACTTACCGCCTGGTCCTTTTACATGGAGATGCTGGGGACTGAACTGGGGACCTTGGGCACACCAAACACTTCCACTGTATCATACCTCCTCCCAGCATTCCACAACACTACCTACAATGCCCTGCGTTCTTCTTCTTCTTCTATTGCCTGCTTGAGATGCCCGTCTCGTTGCTCTAGCAAAAATGTAGGAAGTGAAGAGTGGAAAGGTGGGCCTGTCATCCAAGATAAATAGCTTCGGCTACAGTTGTTTCTACAAAGGAAAAAACCAGGTTGCAATTCAAAGGGCTTAGTGCTGGAAAAGTCAAGGGGACTGCTGCAGAACGTGGGTGAAGGACTGCAGCTGTACCCACCTCTTTTGTTTCCACTTTTTCTTAATCCCTGCTTTCCAGCTGTCTAATCTCTTTTATCTCCGCTAACATTAAAGATCCTGCTTGCCCCCATACTTGCCTCATCTGGCTGTGCCAGCACTCCCATACAGGTAGGCTTGGCAGCTACCTAGAGCAGAACAATTCAAGGGCACAAAAGATGCTCTTGCACTTCCTCCAGCATAGCCAGTTTCCTACATGCCCAAGGATCCTCTGCAGGGATGCGGCAGGAGTTCTGAGACACATGCAAAGGCTTAGTTCAGACTCTGTGCAAAGCCAGGATGTATAATTAAATTAACTTTGCTTTAAGAAGAAGAGAAGAAGAAGAGACTGGATTTACACCCCACCCTTCACTCGGAGTCTCAGAGCGGCTTACACAGACTCATAGAATGTTAGAGTTGGAAGGGACCTTGCAGGTCATCTAGTCCAACCCCCTGCACTCTGCAGGAGCGTAGCCGAAACATAGCCCTGCATACCTACAACATACCCAAAAGATGGTTGTCCAGCCTCCACTTGAAAACGTCCAGGGAAGGAGCATCCACCACCTCCCAAGGCAGGCCGTTCCACTGCCTTCCCTTCCTCTCCCCACAACAGATAACCCTGGGAGGTAGGTGGGGCTGAGAGAGCTCTTTCAAGAACTGCTCATGAGAGAACAGCTCTGAAAGAACACGTAACTGACTCAGGGTCACCAAGCAGTTTTCATATGGAGGAGTGGAGAATGTAGAACAAAGTCTGAGTCCAGTGGCACCTTTAAGACCAACAAAATTTTATTCAAGGTACAAGCTTCCGTGTGCTTGCACATTTCTTCAGATACAGTGAAACAATACTTCCTCAATCATTCCATAGGCAGAGGGAAGGGTTTAGTTGCCAGGAGGGGCTAGTTAGAGTCAAGATGCATAAGTAGCTAGACCAGACCATATGCAAAGAACAAAATGCATACCTTACAATCTCAGTTCCAAAAGCCATTCTGGATTTGTTTACCGCAATGGTTTTAGAATAGCCCTGAGGAACTGACATGCTGTCTTCCCCACTGAAAGAGTCCTTTCAAACATATACCCATTCTCTGCCTTTGGAGCATTTTGCCTCTAAAACAGGAAAGGGCATTTGCAAAGTGCAACGATAACCATGCTTCACATTTCATATGGTCTTCATAAACCTGCCAAGATGCAACTGTATTAAGGCATGTCGCTCTGCTCGCCAGTCCCATAGCCCTCTGTACTCAAACTATTTAACTGAGGTTCCAGGACTGAATGAGCAAGTTCCACCTCCCGCCTAAACAACTTGCAGCAATACCTGATGAAGCAAGAGCAAGAGCAATCATCCTTTTATAGGAATGGCAGACAAAATCAGACCTACGGCAAGCATTATATCTTGCCTTTCTCTCCAACGGGTACCCAAAGCCACTTCCATTGTTATCCGTTCCTTCACGGAACACTGGCCTGATCCAGCAGGGCTGTTCTTATGTTCTTACTTTACACAGACAGACCGTTGGTCTATCAAGGTCAGTACCGTTTAACTGCCCTGACCTAGATAGCCCAGGCTAGCTTGATCCCATCAGATCTCAGAAGCTAAGCAGGGTCAGCCTTGGTGAGTGTTTGGAAAGGTGACTTCCAAGGAATACCGGGGCCGTGACACAGGGCCAGGCAATCGCAAACCACCTCTGAAACGTCTCTTGCCTAAAAAAAAAAAAAGTCTAGTTTGCCACCTAGTGGTGCATAATGCTACAAGACCTTCTGGCTGCCAGACAATCTTAGCACCTCCTGGCTATACTACACAGCATGCCATACGATAATTAAATTAGTATTGTGTACTCTGACTAGCAGAGGCTCTCTAGGGGTTTGTAAAGGTGTCTTTCACTTAACCTACTTCTTCAGATTCAGGTTTCAGTTTATTGCCTTTCGCCATAGGCCGTTACAATGACAGAATATAACAATAACATCTATATAAACTTCTAAAACCAGAAGAATTAAAAAACTAAGTTAGGACACAATAAAATGTTATAATAATTCCATCTCTCCCATCCAGAATTCTGTTGGTAATCAAGCTATGGTACTGCTACTATTTTCTTCTGAATTTTCTTTGCAGCAAAGGCAAAGAGGGCCAGCTTGTATGAAATCTCGGCCTCTATGTCTACTAGTAGAACTAGATTTTTTTTTCAGTTTCTGTTCCAGTACCTAAGGAGGTTAAGACTGGGTCTAGAAATTTCTTCCTAGGGGATTGGTAGAGTGGACAGAATAACAGGTGGTGGCACAGATCTTCTGGCACTGGATCTCCACACGGGCAGAAACGCTGGACAATAGGCGTGTTGGTATAACGGCCTTAAGGCATTGCTGATTGCATTGATTGGAAGCTGATTGAAGTTAGTGCAGAACGTAGTTTGCTGAATGAGATCTTTGTTAAGTATTGGGCCCTTTGATGATCTGATTTGATCAATTTGTACGAGGGTGAGGATTTATTTTCTTGGATGACTCGCCTATCTTGGGCAGCATCAACCTACTGCTTGATCCTTTTAACCTGAGATGACCTTCTGCACGCAAAGCAAATGCTTTACCCCTGCGCTACAGCTCCACCCACTGATCATACCTCAACACACCATAACAACAGCTTTTTTGGTTACTAGCTGTAATAAGTGGCATA
Organism: Gekko gecko; assembly: GCA_029375565.1. Taxonomy (NCBI): domain Eukaryota; kingdom Metazoa; phylum Chordata; class Lepidosauria; order Squamata; family Gekkonidae; genus Gekko; species Gekko gecko. The sequence goes on from JAPDNY010000004.1 coordinate 15,327,149, forward strand.
GCTGCACACCTGATCACCACTATTATTTTTTTATTATTTTTTTTTACCACTATTATTATGTTGATTCAGGGGGAAAAACTGCCCATGGATTTGAACAAAGTTTGAGTCCAATGGCAACCTTTAAGACTAGCGGTCGTAAATAAGTAGCATAGCTGTGTACCTGGTGACCACTATTATTATGTTGATTCATGGGGGGAAATTGTCCACGGATTTGAACAAAGTTTGAGTCCAGTGGCACCTTTAAGACCAACAAAGTTTAATTCTGGATATAAGCTTTCGTGTGCATGCACGCTTCTTCAGATAGAAGAAGAAGACAAGATTGGATTTATACCCCACCCTTCACTACCCAAAGGAGTCTCAGAGCGGCTTACAAATTCCTTTCCTTTCCCCTCCCCACAACAGACATCCTGTAGGGAGGTGGGGCTGAGAGAGAAACTGCTCTTTTTCAAGAACAGCTGTGCCAGAGCTTGTGACTGACCCAAGGTCACATCAGCAGGTGCAAGGGGAGGAGTGGGAAATTAAACACCTCATTTCCCACAGCAATGCATAGTGGCATTTGGTACTGGCATGTAAAGTCCTTCTAAACTACAAAGTTTTCCTGCTTCAGTCTTTTTTCCCTTTTTTTTCCCCTGCGGCCCCCAAAAAAGCAAAGGAAGCCTTATATTGGTCAAGGGTTCTAACATTATTTCCTTACCGTGTCACATCTCATTAAACCATATCACAGCATGACCTGGTCTGAAGTCTTATAAATAAAAACCTTCCTCCTGGACCAGAGCCTAATCTTCCATTAACTGCTGATCTGGATTGCTTTGTGGAAGACTGGCAAAAAAATAGCGGCTGTCAAATGCTGACATTTTAGGTCTTCTTAGAACATAAGAACAAGAAGTGAGGTTTTTTTTAACAAAATACAAATTCAGAACTTGGAGAAGGACATGGCCCAGACTCAAAAATATGTCAGGTGGTATCTTCAATTTTCTAAGACATAACAAAGTGTCACCTCTTTTCAGTCAGACACAGAAGGCTGACAGGGAAACGGGGAGAAACCAGACATTGCACCTAACATCTGATTTGCTTTTTAAGCCTCCAACTAACTGGACTTGGTTTCAGATAGAGAAAATGGCTGCTTCCGAGGATGGGCTGTATGGCATTATATCCCTGCTGAGGAACCTCCCCTCTCCAAGCCACACCCTCCCTAAGCTCCACCCACCAGATCTTCAGGAATTTCCCAACCTGAAGTTGGGCACCCTGGTCTCAGAGGCAGTCAAAAGGTCTCCCATATCTACAAAAGTACAGCTTTGGTACAGAAGAAGCTTGTTCCAAGGAACTGGTACTCTACCTCTCCTAGAGTTGCCAGCTCTAGGTTGGGAAATACCTGGAGATTTTGGGGGTGCAGCCTGAGGAAGGAGGGGTTTGGGGAGGGGAGGGACTTCAATAGGATACAGTATCACAGAGTCCACCCTCCAAAATAGCCATTTTCTCTGAGGGAACTGATCTTGGTCATCTGGAGATCCACTGTGATAGCAGGAGGTCTCCAGCTGCCACCTGGAGGTTGGTAACCCTATCCTCCCCCTCCATGAGCTTGATGTCTGAAATCACCAACAAGGGCCCGATTTGATGTTCTCCCAGTACGGGAAGTGAAGTCACCTTCAGCCAGGATTAGGTTCTTTTCAATAGTGGCACTGGAATACTGGGGTACCCTCTCGGAAGGGATAGGCTTATATCCTGACCATAAAGTCACAGGCAGTTTATGGTGATCTCAAAGGGGTTTTTGAGGCCAGAGACATTCAGAGGCGGTTTGCCATTGCCTACCTCTGTATAGCAACCACAGACATTCCTGATGGTCTCCCATCCAAGTACTAACCAGGGCCGACCCTGCTTAGCTTCTGAGATGTGAAGAGATTGGCCTAGCCTGGGCCACTCAGATCATTCCAGCTTTAGACCACTGTATAAAACCTCCTTCGGGTTGCCAGATCTGTGCTGGGAAATACCTGGAGATTTGGGGGGTGCTCCCTCTAAGCAGTGGAGTCTTGTGACCAAAAACTCCACTTGGTGAGCTACTGGCATTAAACTTGTGAGCGAGCGATTTGGCTACTGCATAAATTAGTGTGATTAGGAGCCATCCTTCCTGAGCTAAGACAAAAACATGTGAGCCGGAGGCTAAAAAACTGTAAGCTAGCTCACACTAACTCAGCTTAGAGGGAATGTTGACGCCTAAGGAGGGTGTGGTTTGGGGAGAGAAGGTAAGGGATCTCAGCAGGGCACAATGCCACGGAGTCCACCCTCCAAAGCAGCAATTTTCTCCAGGGCAACTGATCTTGGTCATCTGGGTGATCAACTGTAACAGTGGGAGAGCTCCAGGTACTACCTGGATGTTGGGAACCCGTAAACCTCCTATTCGCCAAAGCTTTTGTGCATTCGAAACTTAACTTTGGGTTTGCTTCAAGAGATGGGGGGGGCGGGGCAGTTGCCAGGCAGAAAAGCCTTTATTGTTGCTATCTTGACAATGGTTTGTATTCGGTTTTTTTTAATTTGGGGTTTTAAAACCCCCTTGAAACCTCGGAAAGGCAGGGCAAAAAAGGATGGTTTAATATCGATAAATATATTCTAGCCTTTTTATCTCCTTGCTGTTCTTCTCTTTATAAGTTTTCTCCTCCCCTCCCACTTTCCTGGCAGAGATCCGTGTTTTCCAGTCCCTGCAGAGGTTGTAAAAACCCACAACAGCTTCTCTAATGCAGTAGGCAAGTCCACGATGAGGAGTTTACAGGATTGCTTTTGAGGAGTCACGGCACATTAGGCAGCTAATCTAAAGTCTGGGAAACTTCAATTAGTTTACTTTTATGAGTAAGTGGAGAACCCCCTGCACAGTTTTTGGCTTACATCTGGGCAGAAATCTTATTACATATTGACAGGAATGTATTAACACAAACAGCGTACTTGGAGATCAGGAAGAACTAAGCCCTTTTCGAACATAACAATAGGGCATACAGGAGGCTTACAGTACACAATGCTGTGTGAACAGATGCAGGCCAGCCCGATCTACTTAGAACTTAAGCAAAGTTGGCCCCGGTTGGTATTTGGCTGGAGACCACCAAGAAAATTCAGGGTCATTACACAGAGACAGGCAATGGCAAACCATCTCTAAACTCTTCTTGCCAGATACAATTTCAATACAACCTTCCATCCTGATACAATTTCTATTCACGCAAGCCAAGACCTAGAGGGTTCTGGTGCACATGAAGGGAATCTACCCCCAAATGGAAAATTCAGGTCCCTCCGTTCACACAAGAAAATGACACACGTGCTCCCAACTAACACTGCTGGTTAGCTTCTGGTTAGGTGAATGGAATGGACCGGCCAGCAGAGGGCTACCGCATACATTTCTACACTAATCTGCAGACCAGAAACAGACCAAAAGGCAGGGTGAAAACAAAAAGCTAAATAAAATTTAAAAAATAGTGCCTACGTGCATATTTTCCTTCCCATATTCTCTTCTTTGAAGGTGAGGAAATATCCGGAACCCAGCTAAAAATGCTGAAAGAGACGCAGTAGAGAAGTGTGACATGGCTTTTCAAAGAGCTATCCTAATTGCCTATTTCTCCTTCAGTCTCCACACTATACCCAGGGAAGCAAATTATGCACACTGAAAAATGACTTGACAGACAGAAGACTCAAACTTATTACCCACCTAGGAAAACCGATATCATTATATCTGACTGTAAACGACATCATCCTTCTGAGGATGGTTAAAAACTGCAAAAATGAGCCGCTCACAAACAGGGGTGCCTGGAGAGAAAAGGTCCTACAGTTTGGAGTCTTGTGTGCAGTTCTGGAGGCCTCACTTCAAAAAAGGATGTGGACGGAATGGAGCAGGTGCAGAGGAGAGCGACAAGGATGATCGGGGGCCTGGAGACCAAAAAGCCCTGTGAGGAAAGGCCGAGGGACTTGGGAATGTTCAGTCTGGAGAAGAGGAGGTCGATGGGTGGACGGGATTGCTCTCTGTTGACAGCAGAGGAGAGGACTCGCAATCATGGGTTTAAATTAAAGGAGGGAAGGTTTACCGGTTGGATCTTAGGGAAAACATTTTTACAATGCTCCCTCTAAGCTGTGGAGTCCTGTGAGCAAAAATTCTACTTTGTGAGCTACTGGCATTAAAGTTGTGAGCAGGTGATTTGGCTACTGCATAAATTCATTTGCTGCGGAGCCATCCTTCCTGAGCTAAGACAAAAATGGGTGAGCTGGAGGCTAAAAAACTGTGAGCTAGCTCACACTAACTCAGCTTAGAGGGAGCACTGGTAAGGGTTGTCTAACATTGGAATTGGCCGCCTAGGGAGGTGGTGAGCTCCCTCTCACTGGCAGTCGTTAAGCAGCGTCTTGGCAAAAACTTGCCAGGGATGCTCTAGGCTGATCCTGCACTGAGCAGGGGGTTGGACTAGATGGCCTGTCTGGCCCCTTCCAACTCTGTGGTTCTGTGATTCTATGATTCTATGACCACTTCAATGAAGGCTTAATGGGATTCTATTTACCAGGGCTGCAGTCACACACACTAAATAATCCACTTTCAATCCACTTTCAGTGTACTTTCTAACTGGATTTTACTGTGTGAACTGGCAAAATCCAGTTGGAAAGTGGATTGAAAGTGGGTTATTTAGTGTGTGTGACCACAGCCCAGGTGATGCTATTTATCTCCATGCCATGAAACACTTTAACTGCCCATTTCCTCACATTAAACCTCTGTTGAAGGGGCAGGACATTCCCCCCCCTCCAAATTATTGGCAACCCGACTGACGAGGCAGGGGTCTCTGCCTACTCAGGGGATTATCCTGGCATGCAGGGAAATGTGAGTTTGTCAGTTGACCCCAATAAAGCCCTTAAAGCCCAGTGTGATGAGGGCTAAATATGCCCCAGGCCAGGGCATGGATTTAAATGAATGTGGAGTCTCAAAGATTAAATACCGTGTAGCCATTTTTACTTATTTTGAGGTCCTTGGTGGGGAGCTGTAGGTACTAGTCATTATCTCCCTTTTGGAAATGGTGCGGCAGCTGAGAAGTTTTAGCCCTCTCACGAAACAAGAGGATGTTCCAGCCTCCTGCAGGTCTCCTCATGCAGTTCTGGTGAAGGATTCAAAGCAAGGAACAAAAGGCAAAAGAGGACAACATCAGGGTTCCGACTTTAAATATGTGCAGTTGCCCTGGAAAGTGGGAAAGGGACACGAAGCTCTCCTGGCTTTTATCCAATGATATTTATCATTTCTCTTTATAAACTAAAATGTCTAACCTGAGGCTATATCCTACTTTGGTCACATCGTGAGAAGACAGGGTCACTGGAAAAGACAAGAAAGCAGGGAAAAGCTGAAGGCAGCGGGAAAAGAGGAAGACCCACCAGGGGATGGATGGACTCGGTCAAGGAAGCCACGAGGACCCTCCGTTTGCAAGACCCGAGCAAGGATGCGAAGGTCATTGATTCACAGGGTCACCATAAATCAGAAGCAACTTGACAGTACTTAACACACAGACACACATGCATTGATCATTCTCTTCCACCTCAGTTTTTCCTTTCATATTAAGTACAAGATTTATTTTCTGAAACTAACTATGGTCTTTTGTCAAAGGTTTTCACGGCCGGAGTTCATTAGCTGTTGTAGATTTTCCGGGTTGCCTGGTCGTGGTCTTGGCACTGTAGGACCTGATGTTTTGCCAGTAGCTGTGACTGGCATCCTCAGAGGTATGACACAGAAAGACAGAGTACTCTCTGTGTCAAGGTGAGAAGAAAAATGGTAGGCAGGTAATTTATATCTACTCACCTTCCTACTACCCTACCCCACCTGCCAGAGTAGATATAAATTACCTGCCTACCATTTTTTCTGCTTACCTTGACACAGAGAGTACTCCGTCTTTCTGTATTATACCTCTGAGGATGCCAGTCACAGCTGCTGGTGAAACGTCAGGTCCTAACAATGCCAAGACCATGGCCGGACAACCCAGAAAATCTACAACAGCTAACTATGATCTGTGTGATTGTCTGAATGCAGGCCATGCCGCTAACTATGGCTACTTCAGGTCTATCAAACTAGGATCTGAAGCTAGGGTTGCCAGCCTCCAGGTGGTGGCTGGAGATCTCTTGGGACTACAACTGATCTCCAAACAGAGATCAGTTCACTGGGAGCAAATGGCCACTTTGGAAGGTGGACTCCACGGCATTCTACCCCACTGATGTCCCCCTCCTCTTCCCAAACCCCACCCTCCCAGGTTTCACCACCAAAATCTCCAAGTATTTCCCAATCTGGAGCTGAAAAACCCTATCTGAAGCCGGGGTCGAGTGGGGACTGGAGGTCTCCAGAAATTTACAGCTGATCTCCAGGCAACAGAGATTGGTTCCCATGAAGCACTGGAGGGTGGGCTCTTTCACAGCACATCTCTGTGGAGCTCCCTCCCAAAACTCTGCCTTCCACCAACGCCACTCTCAAACAGACAGGAATTTCCCAAACAGGAGCTGGCAGCCTCACTGGTAATGCTCTCCCTAGCTGCACAAAGAAGACAGATGAAATATTCTCCTCCGGCCATAGTAGAACACTTAGTCCTCAGCGCTCTCAACAATTTGTGACTGACCCCAGCCCTAGAGTTGCCAGGTCCCTCTTGGCAACCCATGGGGGGAAGGGATGGACTCACCTGGCCAGCATTGCACAGGAAGTGATGTCATCACACCAGAGATGCCCGGGTAATGCTCTAGTATTTGGGCAAAAACTCTATGGTAAAACAGCTTCTACCATAGAGTTTTTGCCCAAATACCAGTGTTGACTGGACTTCCTGTGTGATGCTGGCCAGAGGCCTGGGCCTTTCTCTTTCTCCAGGTAAGTCCTCCTGCTGGCCAGCTGATCAGCAGCTGGGGGGGGAGGGTCTTTCATTGGAGGACTCCCACCTCCACTGGAGGTGGAAGTAGGGATGCCAGCCTCCAGGTGGGTCCTGAAGATCCCCCAGAATTACAGCTTATGCCCAGACTACAGAGATCAATTTCCCCAGAGAAAATGGATGCTTTGGAGGGTGGACTGTATGACATTGTACCCCACTGAGGTCCCTGTCCTCCCCATGCTCCATCCCCATAACTCCAGGAGTTTCTCAACCTGGATCTCGCAACCCTGGATGGAAGGAGACGGTTCTTCAAATTCCAGAAGTGCCTGAAGGCTCAACAATGCTAGGATTCCCTGTCCCAAAGAGAAAAAAAAATTCCTGTGTGTTTTATACTCATTTCTGCCTTTCTGAACCAATGCAGCAGTGCTCTAGAGCCAAGTTTTTTAAAAAAAAATTAAATTGCTTCCTCTAAAGAAACAGATTTTTTTTGCATATGTTGTCTTTTTGTCCTAGTGCTCCCCTGCGCATTAATTTTAAAACATCTGAATTGGATCGTGACAACCGAAGGCCCAGTTTTGGCCCCATGTGAAAAGCCTGACGTCCCATATACAGTTGTTTCGAAACCAGCCGACGACTGGCAGGAGCAAACGCCTGCGACATCACAGAGGAAGCGCTGTCATCTTCTAGACCAAAGCAGAAGAGGCAGATGGTGAACCGCCTGGAGCCATAAACGGAGGTGTCTCAATTGCCAGGTAAAACCGCAGGGGCATAAGAGTGCCGCTCCATGAGAAAGCATTAAAATTAATATCACCTCTAAAAACAAAGGACAGAAAACGCCATTAACATTGACTTAACGGAGGAAAACAAGACCTGGAAGCATGACCGTTAAGGCCACGCGCGGAGAGCTCACATAACCCACAAAACGCATTCTTCACCACCCAGTTGGCTTGTGGGATTTATGAGGAGTTTGAAAGGGGAAAAAGGGAAAAGACTCCTTACATCCTCTGCTGGCTGCTATTTCGTCCTATTTGTTTTATTTTATACCATGTGCCTGTCCCCCAAAGAAAAATAAATGCAACCCCTGGAGACAAAATGTGGTGCCACCCAAGCAAATCCACTGATTTATGTGGCACTTCGGGTAAAAGAGAGACCGATCTGAAATGGCAGCAGTAAAACAAAAGAGAATGTATATATTCCGGAGGACTTTAGTCACTGGCTTTGTGCTACAATGTGCTATGTGGGGGAAAAATGTTTCTCTTACAATATAAGCACTCGAGAAAAGTAAAGTTTAGTCCCCTTCAGTGGGAACTGAAAATCTCCAGATGTTCTCCAGAAATGGTACCATGGGAACTGGTTAGGATTGCGAGCTCTGGTTTGGAAAACACCTGGAGATTTGGCTGGTGTCTGGAGGTCAGTTGTAAGGTTCCCAGGCCCTTCCTGGAGGTTGGCACCTCCAGGTTCAGATGACCCTTTCCAACTTGGTTAAGCTCCTAGTGGACTCAGCATTACTGCAAGTTAATGCATCTGGGAGGGAGGGAGGGAGGGAGGGAGGGAGGAAGGGAGATTAACACATGGAATTCACTGCTACAGGAGGTGGTGGCAGCTACAAGCATGGACAGTTTCAAGAGGGAATTAGATGAGCATATGGAGCAGAAGTCCATCAGTGGCTATTAGCCACAGGGTATAGATGGGAACTCTCAGTCTGGGGCAGGTGATGCACTCTATTCTTCGTGCTGGAGGGGGCAGCAGTGGGAGAGCTTCTAGTGTCCTGGCCCCACTGGTGGACCTCCTTGATGGCACCTGGTATTTTTGGCCACTATGTGACAGAGTGTTGGACTAGATGGGCCATTGGCCTGATCCAACATTGGCTTCTCTTATGCTGGAAGGAGGGAAGAAGGAAGGAAGGAAGGAAGGAAGGAAGGAAGGAAGGAAGGAAGGAAGGAAGGAAGGAAGGAAGGAAGGAAGGAAGGAAGGACTTCGTCAAGCCTGGAGGATGGCCCTCTACCATGACACAGCTGATCAAGCCATCTAGATTCCATGCCACATTAGCCCTGAGACTAGACTACTGTAACACAGCCTACATGGGTCTGACCTTGAAGTCAGCTCAGAGACTCCAACTGATATAGAATGCTGCAGCTTGGTTATTATCAGGAGCTCTGCAGAGCAGGCATATGACACCCATTCTGCAGCCACTTGGCTGCCTATCGGTTCAATTCAGGATCCTGGCTATCCCGTACAAAGATAAATTTTTCTCCCTCTAGTCCAAAAGACTAGAACTCAAGGACATCCAATGAAACTGCTGGGCAGTAGGTTCAGGATGGAAAAAAGGAAATACTACTTTACCCAGGGAGTGATTAAAATGTGGAATTCACTGCCAGGGGATGTAGTGACGGCTACAGGAACAAACGAAAAGGGGATTAGATGGGTTCATGGAGAACAAGTCTATCAATGACTAGTAGCCATGGTGACTAATGTGAATGTTCATGTTCAGAGGCACTTAGCCTCTGAATTCTAGAGCCAGGAGGTAACCTCAGGGGAAGGCCTCAGCCTCAATGCCCTGTTGTTGGCCCTCCAGAGGAACTGGCTGGCCGCTATGTGAGACAGGATGCTGGACTAGATGGACCCTTGGTCTGATCCAGCAGGGCTCTTCTTAAATTCTTATCAGGAGAAGGCCTCGGCCTGTATGCCCTGTTGTTGGCCCTCCAGAGGAACTGGTTGGCCCCAGTGTGAGACAGGATGCTGGACTAGATGGACCACTGGTCTGATCCAGTAGGGTTCTTCTTAGGTTCTTATCAAGGGAAGGCCTCGGCCTGTATGCCCTGTTGTTGGCCCTCCAGAGGAACTGGCTGGCTGCTGTGTGAGACAGGAGGCTGGACTAGATGGACCACTAGTCTGATCCAGCAGGGCTCTTCTTAAATTCTTATCAGGAGAAGGCCTTGGCCTCTATGCCCTGTTGTGGCCGTCCAGAGGAACTGGCTGGCCCTGTGTGAGACAGGATGCTGGACTGGATGGACCACTGGTCTGATCCAGCAGGGCTCTTCTGATGTTCTGTGCTTCCTGCCCTCATGAGGCTTCATGAAATCACATTGCCTACATGCTTTCTAATTGCTTGGGACTGTCTCGGAAAGCTACGGGAAGCCATGTCAAATAGACAGTTAACAAGGTAAACACGGAAGGGAATGGGGTCATGAATCTTCTCCCCTTGGAAACCTTTCCCACTCCCAACCCACCCCCTAAAATTGACACCATTCTACTTAGGGCTGCCAGCTCTGGGTTGGGAAATACCTGGAGATTTTGGGGGTGGAGCCTGAAGAGGGGAGGATTGGGGAGGGGAGGGACTTCAATGGGTCATAATGCCATAGAATCCACCTTCCAAAGCAGCCATCTTCTCCAGGGGAACTGATCTCTGTCGCCTGGAGATCAGTTGTAATCCCAGGAGATCTCCAGCTACCACCTAGGAGGTTGGGACCTCCAGTGCTACTGTTCACAAGACGTAGGATTCCTGTTTATGGCAGCTGTGCTGCGTTGGCTATGTGTCTACTCGCAGCCTCAGTACATTCCGTACCTACAATTAAACAACTTGTTCATTTTGTTCTATAGTCTTTTGAAATGTTGTTGTTTTTTTGCAGTCTGTAAAAACGGAAATAGTTCCAAAGCTGTTCGACATACTGCTGTTTCATTCCATTGTCAAGTCTTCTGTAACTTACCAAACTGCAGAGCCGCTTGCCAAGAAGTTTAAAACATGCAAGCTTGCAATCCAGCCTCGCGTTGCGATTGTGCCGTTCAAGCACTCCAACCAAACGCGCCAAGCAGAAACCACAAGGGTGTCCATAACGCACTGAGGCCATTGTGCAGGCATTAGTCAAGGGCTTTATTGTGCATTCCGTGCCTTTGTGGGTTCATTCCCGGGGGGGGGGGGACAGGAATGTTATAATCATCCAGAGCTTTTCTGCATAGCTTTGAGCCACTGCAATGGATATTCCTAAGCAGCCTCTAAGATCTATTTTGGGTTGTATTTCTGGCAATTAAAATGCAGCATGCGACATATTGCACATGCACATGTATACACATGAAGCTGCCTTATACTGAATCAGATCCTTGGTCCATCAAGGTCAGTATTGTCTACTCAGACTGACCAGTGGCTCTCCAGGGTCTCAGGCGGAGGTCTTTCACTTCACCCACTGCCTGGTACTTTTAACTGGAGATGCCGGGGATTGAACCTGGGACATTCTGCATGCCAAGGAGATGCTCTACCACTGAGCCACAGCACCTCTCTAAATGAACCAGAGTCAGATTACTGGTCTATTATCATCAGGATTGTCTACTCAGACTGGCAGCTGCTTTCCAGGGTCACAGGCTGAGGTCTTTCACATCACCCACTGCCTGGTCCTTTTAACTGGAGATGCCAGGGATTGGACCTGGGACGTTCTGCTTGCCAAGCAGAGGCTCTTCCACTGAGCCACAGCCCCTCCAGTCTGGTTTCTAACCTGAAATGACCAAGACTCTAAAGCACTACTTTAGGTAAACTTGGGAATCCCCACTGATGGTTTAATGTGGGTTTTTGTCTGAGCAGAAGCCCCATGCTGTGTCACAACACTCCCCAGTTTCAAACTGGTTCAAGGTCCTGGTCACCCTGTGTGCCCATTGAGTCAGGCAAGTCATGCTATTTCTTCTCATATTATGTTTGTCTGGGGGATCAGTAACATGAAGGGGTACCCTGACTTGGATAGCCCAGGGTAGCCTGATCTTGTCAGCTCTTGGAAGCTAAGCAGGATTGGCCCTGGTTTGTACTTGGAGGGGAGACCTCCAAGAAAACCCAGGGTCACTACGCAGAGTCAGGCAATGGCAAACTACCTCCAAGTGTCTCTTGCCTGGAAAACCCAATGTGGTCACCACAAGTCAGCTGCAGTTTCACAGCACTTTCCACCATCCATTTCCTAGAGATTTGGGGGTGGAGCCTGGGGAGGACAGGGACCTCAGTGGGGTACCATGCTGTAGTGTTCACCCTCCAAATCATCTATTAACTCCAGGGGAACTGATCTCTGTATTCTGGCTGTTGTTGTTGTTGTTGTTGTTGTTGAGTCACACAGTCGAGTCCGACTCTTCGCAATCCCATGGACCAAATCACGCCAGGCCCTCCTGTCTTCTGCTGTCCTCCGGAGTTTGCTTAATTTCATGTTCGTTGCATCGATAACGCTGTCCAACCATCTCATCCTTTGCCATCCCCTTCTTCTTTGACCTTCAATCTTTCCCAGCTTCAGGGTCTTCTCCAGTGAGTGCTCCCTTCTCATTCAGTGGCCAAAGTCTTTCAGCTTCAGTATCTGGCCTTCCAGGGAACAGTCAGGGTTGATTTCTTTTAGGACTAACTGATTTGATCTCCTGGCAGTCCAAGGGACTCTCAAAAGTCTTCTCCAGCACTATAATTGGAAAGCATCTATTCTTCGGCACTTGGCTTTCCTTAGAGTCCAACTCTCGCAGCCGTACCTTACTACAGGGAATACCATTGCTTTAGCCATACAGATGAGTTGGAATTCCGGGGGATCCCCAGGTCTACCTGGCGGCTGGCATCCCTACATCATTATAATTCATTAAGCTCATTCCCCTCCTCAGACACTGCTATCCTCTGCCTCCACCCCAAAAATCTCCAGGAATTTCCCCATCCCTGAGTTGGCAACCCTACTTGCATGTGATCAGTGTTAGAGTTCCTGAAAAAGTCAACATCTGGAAACAACTGCACCCGCCTGTCCTATAAAGAAGTACATCACTTTAGCAGCAAACTGGCAATTGATCCGTGCTCATTTCTTGCTGGCCAAAGAATCAAGCTCAGGGGCAAAACTAGTCCTTTGTGTTTAGAGCAGAAGCTGTGTGGATTGCTGATTGGCTGGCCCTCGTACCAGTCATTTATTTATTTATTTATTATTCGATTTATATCCCACCCTCCCCAAATGGGCTCAGCACTTCCCACTCGCTCAGAACAATTTTTCAAGGTTAAAAAAAAAAAGATTTTTTTAAAGTGCAGAATAAATGTTTAACTAGATTAACATGCCAGGCACCTGCTCCTTTAAGAAGAGAGAGACGAGATTGGATTTATACCCCACCCTTCACTACCAGAAGGAGTCTCAGAGTAGTTTACAATCTCTTTCTCTTCCCCTCCCCACAACAGACACCCTGTGAGGTAAGTGGGGCTGAGAGAGCCCTTGAGAGGACTGCCCTTGAGAGAACAGCTCTGAGAGAACTCGTGACTGACCCAATGTCACACCAGCAGCTGCATGTGGAGGCATGGGGAATCAAACCCGGTTCTCCCAGATTAGAGTCTGCACTCTTAACCACGACACCAAACTGGCTGTCACACCAAACTGGCTCTCTTTAAAAAGAAAGGCCAAAGGCTTATAGACGAATCAGTTTCAGATCTGGAGCACAGTATTTCTATTGTCAGAGACATGAAGGGATGAGGAAGTAGACAGTGTTCATCCTTCGGCAGGAGAACAAATGCACCCATTTCTGCGGCCAGACGCATCTGTGTCCGCTCTTTAAAAAGCACACCTGCTAAATAACGCCGTTTCAATCCACTTCAGTGACTGCTTGCAAGTGGATTCTGCCATTTCACACAGCAAAATCCAGTTGCAAAGTGCACTGGAAGTGGGCTGAAAGTGCGCTATTTAGGGTGGGTGGGTGAAAGTGCCCTTAGATCCGTCGTCATTGGTATGGGTCAGCACACCTCCTGTTCCCTTACGGCCAAGGCATTAATCCCCGCGACTGCATAATGGATCGTACTTAGGATGTAACTCCAAGGCGTCAAGGTTAACCCATCCCCTGTGCAGCGTTTCATCATCAAACGCTACCCAAGTCTTTGGAGGACGAGAGGAGCCTGCAGACGCAGCTCCCTCCTTCGGCAATTAATTCAAGATTCCCAAAGTAAGTTGAAATGAGGACATGGCGAAGGGAAGCCAGTCCTGCAAAGGCCCTCGTCTGCAGATGGGGAGCCGCCGCTGCCGCGCAGCAGCATCAAAGGCCTCCGTGGCGGGAGCGCGTCTCAACCCGGGGAGGGAAATGGGATATGAAATAATAACACACAAAAGAGGCTGAGGCTTACATAATGGCCGGACGACACAAGGCAGAGCGGCCGACGGACGGAGCGGGGGGGAAAAAGAGGATGCTTAGAAAACAAAATCCCCAAAGCAACCGACGCTGAGATTACGGCAGTGAATGGAAATGATGAGAAAAGCTTTGCCCTTCCATTCCTTTCATCCGTCGTTATTTTCTCTCCCCCCCCCTCTCCTTTCCGAAGCTGCCGTCAGCCGGCACCCAGCGGGGCACTGCAGCAAGAAAGGCTGGTGGATCCACTTGGATAATGTCACAATTAAGGAGAAGAAATGCTCGTGTTTGTCTTCCCCGGTCGGCAGACGTGGAATATCCCCCCCTCCCTTCTTCTCTGATGCCATAAAACGGGTTCTCTCTCCCAGCTCAGGTCACCTGCAAGGGACTAGCCAGCGACGCTCAGCATCAGGACTGCCAGCTTCTAGGTGGGGGAGCTGGAGGGTCTCCTGGAATCACGTCTCTTCTCCAGGCCACACGGGGATCAGCTTCCCTGGAGAAAGGGGAGGGTGGACTCGATGGTGTGACATAACCTGGCTGAGCTCACTCCTCTCCCCACACTCCGCCCTCCCCGGGACCCCAGGCTCCACCCCCAAATCTTCAGGCAGGGTCCAACTTGGAATTGGCAACCCCGCCCACCATAATCCTGAGCACTCAGACCTCTGGAGTGCAGGGGCCTAGATATTCTTAACCCTGCTATGGAGAAGAAGAGGAGCAGGAGCAGGAGGAGATTGGATTCATACCCCCCCCTTCACTGGAAGTCTCAGAGTGGCTTACAGAGCTGGCAACCCTACAGCCTCATCCCCTGCCGGGGGGCGGGGGGGTGGGGACCTGCAACCTTAGAGGTCAAATGGATTTGCCACCTGGGTTCATATGAAGAGAGGTGGATCTTCAAGTCTGACGATGACTGGCCGTTTTGTACAGTGACAAATACCAACGTTGGTCACCACTGGGCCACAACCCTTTGAGACTATGAGCCGTGCCTGCAGCTAGCCGTGTATCGAAAGGGGAGGGGTGCACAGGAAGGAAGGGAGCCTATTGTCTCTGGTTCCTGGACTTGTCTTTTTATGCCATCAAAAACAAAAAAAGGCGGCCTCTTAAAGACTCGATTGCAGCATAAGGCTCCATGGACTGGAACCCACTTCCAATATGCATAAAGGAAGTCCTCAGCAGGGATGTGGTTTAAAGTGGCCGGGTGACATCTTTCTCAGAGGACGTCCCGCTTTTTTTTTTAATTAATAAATTTTATTTAATGTCCTCTCAAAGCACAGTACCACCAATATCAACGACAACAAAAAAGCTCATAAAAATACATCGTTTGTTGGCCGCCTGTGGAGAAACCTTTTAAAAAGGCACTTAAAACACACCGACAAAGGCTCTAGCAGTGCAGTCATTGTAACTATTCTTTTTTTAAAAAAAAATAATAATTCTTGGCTAAATCCAAATATAAAACAAAACAAAAAAGTAACAAGTTAACTGTGCTATTTTTACAAACGAACCCCCCTAACATCAAGAGGCATAACTATTCAGAATTGCTCTTGATATCCAGGCTAATGAAACAAAGAGGCAGCTGGATGAAAAGACTTGACCGAACTTCACAAACACGGTGACAAAAAAACACAAAGCTTGCGATAAACCAGGGGTGGCCAAACTGCGGCTTGGGAGCCCCATGCGGCTCTTTCACACATGTTGTGCGGCTCCTGGCAGGGCGGCTGGGGAAGCGAAGGGGAGGCATGGCTCCCGACTCAAGTCTTCCCTTCCCCAGCCAGTGTTCCTCTCCCTGGGGAGGCTTGAGGTGTACGGGGGGGAGCAGAGAAAGAAAGCAACTTTAACTTTAAATGCGTTCTCAAAGCACGCACACACACCCAGCGGGCTTGGAGAAAGCATTTATCTCTTTAAATATCATTATCAATATCTGTTTTTACCCTTCTTGTTTTTATTTCTGGCAGTCTTATTTAATGCTAACGTTAATAAAAAGCAAATTTGGATACTTTCCAATAAAAACATGTGGGTTACATATTTGCTCATGGCCTGTGGCTCTCAGACAATCTGATGTTTCCTCCATGTGGCTCTTACGTTAAGCAAGTTTGGCCACCCCTGCGATAAACTATCTCTAGCCTTTTAAAATGTGGCTTCCAAGGAACAACCAAGCAAAAAACAAACCACCAGGGGTTGAGAAGAGCTGGCAAGGGGGCAAGGGCAGCTGAAATTCTCAATAAAAATATCACAATCCTCTTTCAAAGAACACATAGAGAGGAGAGAATCATAAGGACACCACCAACAAAACAGTTATAAATAATACCAATAACAATACTATCAAGTTATAACTTCTGCATTTTTCTACTGGCCATTATTTCCCCCACTGGCATAGCACCCATTCGCCACCTGGAGGATGCCCCTCTTGGGGGGGGGGGTCTTCTATTGGGACATTTGGTTAATACAGCAGAGTTTTGCCCAGTCATAGAAGCGTGATCTTGAGTGCAGTCAGTAAATATCCCAAGAAGGATATTGCAAAAAAGAAGAAGAAGAGAAGAAGAGATTGGATTTATACCCCGCCCTTCACTGCCCAAAGGCATCTCAGAGCAGCTTATAAACTCCTTCCCCTTCCCCTGACGTAGGCGGGGCTGAGAGAACTCTAACACAAACTGTCCTTGAGAGAACAGCTGTGCCAGAGCTTGTGACTGACCCAAGGTCACATCAGCAGGTGCAAGTGGAGGAGTGGGGAATCAAACCCGGTTCTCCCAGATAAGAGTCCACGCACTTAACCACTACACCAAACTGGCTCTCTAAAGGTAAACTTACATTGATTCAAGCATTCAGGTTGCAGTCGCAGGAAGAGAAAGAAGCCCAATCTAAAGAGTACGTTCCCTTTCTCAAATGGCCAGCTTGTCCAGCATCATGTGCGTGGGAGTATGAGGGCATTGTCTCTACAGGAGAGACCTGCAGCATCATGTCTCAATGGTAGGCCATATGAAAAGACTGAGAGGACAAAGGGATAGAGGAAGGGTCAGAGGGCAGCTCCCAGGTGAAGCCAAAGAGAGGCATCCCATTCAAGGAGATAACACTAATACACACTTAGAATGATGTAGTGCCTTCGCGTTCAAGCATGCTCAGTCTCTCACTCCATCAGCTTCTTCTTCCTACTTAAGCAGTTTTTCCTCTAGCGGAAGAGCCGCTTGGGTTGGAGGTGGGCTGCTTAGGACTGAGAAACACTTCAAACTTTGATGAGTGTCATGGCCAATTTTTTTTTAACTTTTTTTTTTGTTAATTGCCTTGAGGTTTTTTTTACTGAACAGAAAGGTGGGATTTAAGTTTACTAAATAAGTAAGTGCTGTAAGCTTAGAGCAAATGGAGGATGAGACAGTGTTTTTGAGAAATCTTGATGCTCCCCAGAAAACTTGACAGATTACGCTAAGATCTTTACCCAACTACATGCAAAGATAATTGCCACTGCAGTTATTGTACGTCTACTCTGATGTACATTTAGATTCACAACAGCTACAAAGATGGTATTGTCTTTCACTGAGTACCTATTCGCCTCTGACTGAGAACATATGCCAGTTATTAGCTACCTGCCCACATGATGTAGTTTTTAAAAATCAAATTGACACACGCTCCAGAACCATACTGCCATAAGGCAAAATTCACCTGTGTGATATAATCCTCCTGTTGAACTAAAACAGAGACACAGCCCAATTTCATGTTCACCACTCTTGGCCAGTCATGTGCATTCTACGTCAGCGTGATCATAAATTACCTCTGGAATCCTCACAAGCCAGAAAGTTAAAGCAGTTTGTTTTGTCTGGGAATGCAGATGTTGGGAATAACCAACCAACCAACTACTTACCATGACCCACCAAAAAATGTCACAGTCCCACAATTTCTCAAATACAGCTGTCAGATACCATTTGTGGGGTTGCTTTACAATATCCAAGAAAAATTATATCAGACACCTGGAATGCTCTCTTTTTGCAACCTTGTTGAATTTGGTCCCAAGCTACTAATGTTCACCATGAGATAAAACAGAGATCACCTGCACGCCTTCTGAATAAATACCTTGATGGTTGAAACAAACCAGGGAATGGAAAAGAACAGAAATGAAACAATATTTTAAATATTAAATGGGAGGATTCCCCCGCCCCCAATTTCAAATTTCAAATATCTATGGCTTCACATTTGAAATTTTGCAACTCACAGAACCTTAGAGGCAAAACTCAAAGGTCAGTTTTCCTTCCCACATTTCTAGTTCAGCCAGCACATCGTAAATATTGTGACATTTTCAGGATTTTTAGAAAGTTCAGAATGAAATGCAAAAATCTGAGATCTGGGAGATCTCTGATTTCAGTCAGTATATGAAAGGAGAGCCGCGGTGGCCTAAAACAGCTTTCCCTTAGCCTACCCACCAGCAAACCATCTACCAAATAGCATTTGAGATAGTTCCTGGTCCCTCACTGCCACACAAGAATCCCAAAAGTTCTGGAGGCCAGACAACAACTGAAGAACAATACAGAACCACGGCTGCAGCAACTCTGTAACAGCAAAGCTTCAAAAGGAACTCATAGAGACCACACGGCCCTTTCCTTTGGTCTTACTTTCTGAACGTTATCAAAACATTCTGGTCTGCACCCCTGAGGGTGCCTCTAGGACACAGCCTTCTTCATTCTCTCAAATCTTTGCACCGGAAAAAAAGAGAAAAGAGCTGGACTTACGGCAGAGTGCTGAATGGGCATCCACCCAGGCGATTCGACAGAACATTTGTGGGCTGGGCATCTGCCGTGGCTCTGCTGCAAAGAAAGAAAGGGGGGGAGATGCATTAGATACATGGGGCATTGCAATACTGTTAGGGGAGTCTGCTAAAACCCAGCATGACCCCACCTTTCTCCGAGTTCAATCTGGAAGAGCAAAGACTCACTCAAAGCTTTTGCTGACAGAGCACACAATTTTATTAAGAATGATCATTCCTGATGTGAGCTCGAGAGAGTGCTCTAATACCCCTACCAAGTTGGCATCCAGAACAGATACAAGAGCTTCTTTTTGTAGATAAGAAAAAATAAGGAGTTTAGATTGTGTTAGTTCATCCATTACGTTCCCATACATAATTCACTCTTCTCTCTTTTTGAAGTACATTTATATTCCCAACAGGGAGAAAAGGAAAACAGGCTATATACTCTGAGAGATCACATGGCACCAAACCTTGAGCTGGGTAATGGCGTTAAGCGATCAGAGGTCAAAGAATAGATTTTGGGCAGCAGGGTCAGAATAGGGGCAGGAACATCCTGCAATGTAACAATTCATTTAAGAACGTGATCGGCCAGCCTTGGACTCACTAATCATTGATATTAGCAAGGACTTTAAATCTTTGTCCAGTTATGAAAGGTAAATGAAATACTTTAACAAATACACTGGTGTAAACATGCTGACTGGAAGACGGAATCTTATGGGCTAATACAGTTGTCCTATGCTCAGTGACATGACTGGTCTATCTAGCTCAGTGTTGTCCTCTCTAACGGCCAGGGGCTCTCCAAAGTCTCGAGACTTTGTTGTGGTGGTCGTGGAAAGTGCCATCGAGTCATAGCCAACTTACAACCACCCCATAGAGTTTTCAGGCCAAGAGATGAACAGAGGTAGTTGGCCATTGCCTGCCCATACAGAAGAAAAACAGGTTGCTTACCTGTAACTGATGATCTTCGAGTGGTCATCTGTGCAGTACCACACATGGGTTGGGCGCCTGCGCACGACCTCGATCGGAGAAACTTCTAGAGCTTTACCTCAGAAGAGCTTTTGGTGGGCTCTCCCCCCGCTCTGGGGGAGGAGACATGCACTGCGCATGCCCAGAGCGGGAGAGAGAGCCGCCTCCCACTCAGTTCCTTTGACCACCACTGTCAAGGCCAAAGAATCCAAAACAGGACATCTGGAGATGCCAGCAGCGGGGAAGGCTGGGTGGGATTGTGGTACTGCACAGATGACCACTCAAAGATCATCAGTTACAGGTAAGCAACCTGTTTATCTTCGTCGTGGTCTCTGTGCAGTCCCACACATGGGTGATTACAAGAGCTGAACCAGTTGGAGGAGGGAGCTGGCAGCTGCAAAGGACACAAAAATACTGGTTAAGACACAGCATCATGTTCAAAACAAATCACCCACGGGTCCTACCTGAGGGTGTACCAGGATCAAGCGAAGAGAGATCGCAGCACTGTCTGACCAAAGGCAGCATCCCGCTGAGCTCGGACGTCGAGTACGTAGTGGGTCACGAAGGTTGATGCCGAGGACCACGTAGCAGCCGCACAGACGTCTTCCAACGGGACACCGGCCAGGAAAGCGGTGGACGTCGACACCGCCCGTGTGGAATGGGCAGTGAGACAGGTAGGAACGGGTTGACGCGCCAGCTCATAGCAAAGGGCTATGGTGGAAGTCACCCACTTAGAGAGACGTTGAGAAGAAATGGGTTCCCCCGCGTGAGGGGGGCCATAAGCCAGGAACAGCCGAGGAGATTTACGTATGGGCTGCGTCTTGTGTAGATAGAAAGAGAGCGCTCTGCGCACATCTAGACAGTGCAGGGCTCTCTGAGAGACATCAGTCGGGTTTGGGAAGAATGTAGGCAGAACAGACGACTGAGAGAGGTGAAAGGCAGAGATGACTTTAGGGAGGAAGGAAGGATCTGTTCTAAGGACCACCTTCTCCCTATGAAAAACGGTGTAGGGGGGATCTGCCCTAAAGGCAGCTAGTTCCCCTACTCTGCGTGCAGTGGTAATGGCTACGAGAAAGGCCGTCTTCCAGGACACTAACCTGAGGTCGGCGGTAGCCATCGGCTCGAACAGTTTAGCCATGAGCTGAGAGAGGACTAGAGACAAGCTCCAGGAAGGCACCAATGGTTTCCTAGGCGGGCACATGTGAAGAAGACCCTTGAGGAACGTCTTGGTGAGACGGTGGGAGAACACTGACGAGCCTTGGATGAGGGGGTGGTAGGCGGAGATCGCCGCCAAATGAACCCTCAAGGACGAATATGCCAGGCCCGCATCCTTCAAATGCACGATGTAGGCGAAGATCTCATGGAGAGATGATCGAATCGGATCGAAGGAGTGATCAGTAGCATAGGATTGGAATCTGTTCCACTTGAACCGATAGGAACGTCGAGTAGAAGGCTTCCTAGCATTCAGGAGGATTTCAGAGACCTGAGGCGGGAAGTCTAGGGCTGGATCTTCCAGGCCATTAATTTGAAAAATCCCAGATTGGGATGGATGATTCTCCCTCGGGCCCGAGAAAGGAGATCTGGGACGACAGGGAGGGGACGGAAGGAACGACAGGAGAGTTGAAGCAGGTGCGGGAACCAGACCTGGCGTGGCCACCACGGAGTGATCAGAATGCAGGAGGTGCGGTCTGCACGAATCTTCTGCACGACCCGAGAGATGAGAGGGAACGGAGGAAACAGATAAAACAGGGTTCCGTTCCATTTGTGGAGAAAGGCATCCCCGAGCGACCGAGCAGACGGGGGACCCCTGCTGAAAAACAGGCGACATCGAGCATTGTCGACGGACGCGAAGCCGTCGACAGATGGGTGACCGACCTCCCGAAACAGAGGCCGAAGATACCGGAGGGGAATGGACCATTCGTTGTCCGATGAGGCAGAATGACTCAACCGGTCCGCATCGACATTCTGATCCCCGGGAATATGGATCGCCGAGAGCGTGATGGAGTGGCGGAGGCACCAGGACCAGAGGTCTATCGCCAAGGTGCAGAGACGAACAGAGGCAGTGCCGCCCTGTTTGTTGACATAATAAACAGCCGTGGTGCTGTCGGAAGCCACTTGGACGACACGGCCTCGGAGGGTCGGAAGAAAAGACCGGAGGGCCAGGTAAATTGCTTGCAGCTCCAGGTAATTTATGTGGCGAGTTGCATCTCGAGCAGACCAAGCCCCTTGTACAGTAAGCGCTCCACACTGGGCTCCCCAACCCCAGAGGGAAGCGTCTGTGGTCAACAGCAACTCGGGAGGAGGAGGACGAAATGGCATCCCGGAAAGGAGGTGGACAGGTTGAGCCCACCACTCGAGGGAGGCGAGGACAGTTTGTGGGATCGACAGAATCGTGTGCCAAGGCCTCCGGAGGGGATCGAAGGCTCGTAGGAGCCCGAGCTGAAGCGGCCGCATCGTCAACCGGGCGTTGCGGACAACGAACATCGTAGAGGCAAAGTGACCCAGAAGCCTCATGACCGAACGGGCGGATTGTTGGGGACACGTCTGAAAGGCGGACACCATCGCACGAATGTCGGAAGCCCTGGACTCCGGAAGGAAAGCCGCTTCGAGGTTGGTGTCGAGTCGAGCCCCAAGGAATCGAAGGATTTGGAGGGGCTGAAGGGAGGACTTGGCGTGGTTGACGCAAAGGCCAAGAGCACGGAGGAGGGAGAGAGTCTCCCGAGTGTCGTGGAGCAATTGAGTTGGCGTTGGAGCTACGAGAAGCCAGTCGTCGATGTAAGGATAAAGAGTGACTCCCCGTCGGTGGAGTTCGGCTACCACCACAGCCATCAGCTTGGTGAACACCCGTGGAGCTGTAGAAAGGCCGAAGGGAAGCACCCTGTACTGGTAGTGGGCATCTCCAACGGCGAAGCGGAGAAACCGCCGATGTTGGGGACGGATCGTGACATGGAAGTATGCGTCTTGAAGATCGACTGACGCGAGCCACGCTGCCCGTGGAATGAGAGGGAGGATCGACTGCAGAGTGACCATTCTGAATTTTTGATACCGAATGTAACGGTTGAGATCCCGAAGGTCCATAATTGGTCTGAAGCCACCGTCCCTCTTGGGGACCAGGAAATACTTTGAGTAGAAGCCGAGAGTTCGTTGCGCCTCCGGGACGACCTCGATGGCCCCCTTGGCAAGGAGAGCAGAAACCTCGAGATCGAGGAGGGGGTCTGGAGGCGTGACAACAAAGTGTGGGAGGATCGGAGGCGAAACGAACTCTTTGGCGTACCCGACCCGCAGGATGGTGAGGACCCAAGAGTCGGTTGAAATTTCTTCCCAGGCTGGTAGAAAGGGGAAGAGGCGGGTACGGACGGAAGGAGTGAACGACATTGGAGAGAGACGGTGGGGACAGTCAAACAGACTGCTTAGGCTGCGGCGGCTTTTTGGTGGGTTGGGAACGGTGTTTGGAAGGAGGACGGGAGTCGTACGGTTTCCTCCTCCATTGGGAGTGAGGTGCCGGAGATAGGTATTGCCTGGAGCCGGAAGGTTTCCAGGAACGGTTTCTGGGACGGTAAGGTGCAGCCGAGACTCCAAGGTTTTGGGCCTGCTTACGACTCTCATCTACAGCCTTCAACACTTCGTCGGTGGTGGAGTGGAAGAGGCCGTTTCCGTCAAAGGGGAGGTCTTCTACACGGAACTTGACGTCCGGTTGTAGGGAGGTGCCCCGCAGCCAGGCATGACGCCGGAGAGCGACAGAAGACACCAGGAGTTTAGAGGAGCAGCTGACCGCATGACGAACGGAATTGATTTGTTGCTTTGATATGGCACAAACCTCAGACAAGGCAGCCGAGAGAGTGGGACGGTGCTCTTCCGGAACAAACTCCAGGACAGGGCGAATTGCATTGGCAATGTTGAATGCGTAAGCAGATAAATATGACAGATAAGTATCGACCCGGAGATTCATGGAGGCCAGAGAGTACATCTTCTTGGCCAGAAGATCCAGTTTACGACCCTCACGGTCAGGGGGCGTGGACTGGCGAGCAGGCTGCCTCGATTTCGAAGAAGAGTGAACCACCATGGAGTTCGGTGGTGGCTGAGAAAGGAGGAATTTGCCAGGAGTATCCTGGATCCTGTACAACCCATCATAGCGCCTCGAAACCAGAGGGATCGAAGCCAGGTGTTCCCATGACTCTTTCAACATAGAAAGGTGGACAGGCAGCAAAGGCAAGATGGGAGACGGAGGAAGATCAGCCTGGACCAACCGGTGAACGACGTCGGTCACTGCTGGGGACTCCGTAAAGCCCTAAAGTTGGAGGGCAGTCGCCATCCTGGTAACAAGCTCCAAAAATGCCTTAGGGCCTTCCGTAGGGGAAATCGACCCCGAGCGTCGGTGCTCGTCCTCGATTTGAGAGACCTCGGGATCGAACTCCGCCGAATCCGACCCGTCCGAGATCGACATAGGAGAGGAGGATCGGGGTTGGACAAGGTCGACGACCGGATGGTCGACGGCAGGACGGTATCGAGGTTCCATTGGGGAACTCCTTGGAGCGTCCCGATTTCTGGGAAGGTCAGAAGGCTGTTCCCGAGAGGCAGAATGAGCCGAGGCCACAGATGCCGAGCGCCGAGGGCGGTCAGGGGCATGGGCCTGATCTCCGCGTTCCGAATGCCGGATTCGGTCATAGCGGTGTCTCTCCGGTGTCGGAGACCTCGAATAATAGTAGGCCGCATCCGGACGCTCCCGACGGTCTTCGCAGGACCAGCATTGGTGGTCAGAGGCGGAATCAGACGACGACGGGGATTGCCTACGGATCAGGCATCGACGACCAAGTCGAGATCGGGACCGAACATGGCGGTGCACAACCAGACCCTCGTCCAAAGTGTGGATCGGGGTAGTGGAGCGCCTCCGTTGAGACCGGGAGCCTGTTCGCGGAGACAGGTGCGGAGACGATCTGGTCAACTGGCCCAACGGTATCGTCCCCGTAGGTGACGAGTGGGGGTGCTGCGGAGTCTGTTGTCGAGCCGCAGACTGATGAGATGTAGAGGCAAGGGCCGGCATCGACGTCGACAACCCAGTCACGATGATGGGGTCCACTTTCGAAACCGAAGCAGAGGGCGTGGCCTTCGACCTCGAAGGGGTCTTATCTTCAGCCCGCTTAGGTTTCTGTTTCGGTGCCTTCGAGGAGGTGTCCGATTTCTTGGCTACCGAGACCTGGGAAGCTCCCGAAGACATTGTGGGACGCAAAGCCGATTCAACAAGAAGAGCTTTGAGCCTAGCCTCTCGATTACGGCGAGCCTGACGAGTGAAACTCGCGCAATGAGGGCAAGAATCTACTCTATGGGCCTCTCCCAAACAAACTAAGCAAAGGTCGTGCCCGTCGTTGGATGGAATTTTAGCAGGGCAACGACGACAGACCTTAAAGAATTGAGTCTTTCCCGTACAAAAATCCCCACCCACCCTCCAAAGAAAGGAGAGGGGGAGGGAAGAGAGATAGACAAAGATTTTTTTAAAAAAATATTTTTTAGAAGAGAAAGAAGCAGATGGAAAAGAAAGCGAAAGCGAAGAAAGATATACTCAGCTGAGGTAAATGGAGGAACGACAGGAACGAGGTGTGAACACGAAGGCGGTCGAAGAAGAACTGAGTGGGAGGCGGCTCTCTCTCCCGCTCTGGGCATGCGCAGTGCATGTCTCCTCCCCCAGAGCGGGGGGAGAGCCCGCCAAAAGCTCTTCTGAGGTAAAGCTCTAGAAGTTTCTCCGATCGAGGTCGTGCGCAGGCGCCCAACCCATGTGTGGGACTGCACAGAGACCACGACGAAGATCCCTGGACTTCCTTGGTGGTCTCCCATCCAAGTACTAACCAGGCCTGACCCTGCTTAGCTTCTGAGATAGGACAACATTGAGCTAGCCTGGGCCATCCAGGCCAGGGCGTCTTTCCTGGCTGCTATCTGAAATTTTATAACTAATCAGAAGCTTTAACACTGATGCACAATCCCAAACCCTTTTTAAGGAGGAACCATGACTAGGTGGTAAGAAGAGAAGGAGAGGAGAGGAGAGGAGAGGAGAGGAGAGGAGAGGAGAGGAGAGGAGAGGATATTGGATTTATACCCCGCCCTTCACTTGGCATCTCAGAGCAGCTTACAGTCTCCTTTCTCTTCCCCTCCTCACAACAGACACCCTGTGAGGTTGTTGGGACTGAGAGAGCTTTGACAGAAACTGCTCTTTTTTAAGAACACCTCTGAAAGAACTATGGCTTGCCCAACGTCATCCAGCAGCTGCGAGTGGAGGAGTGGGGAATCAAACCCGCTTCTCCCAGATCAGAGTCCATGCACTTAACCGCTACACCAAACTGGCTCTCTGTGTTTTGCATGGAGGTGAGCAAAATTCAGTCCCCTGTACCTCCTGTTCTGAATCTCTGGTAACAGGGCTCTGGCTGGATACTAATCAATGTTGAAATGAATGGGCTAAAAATGCATCCTTGGTCTTAACCAGTACAAGCAACTCCTTATTTCTAGGTATACTCAGCCTTATCTAATATTCATTACCATATTTCCACCCATATATCAGGACTTCTTTTCATTGTAGAATATTTATTCCATTCAGCATCTAGTCTAACCCTCCGGGGCACTGGGCATACAATTAAAATGCAGCTTGACAAAAGAAGATTAAAAGAAAATATGTGCCCAAATCCCTTAACCCCGGCCAACAAAACACTACAGATGAATCAGAAAGATCAATGAGAGTCTGCGTGATCCTTACACTAGCATGCAAAGATGTCTCTTTCCTCACCTGCAGTTCTACGGGAAGAACAAACAAGAAACAGCAAAGCAACCCAGAGATACAACTAATGGAAACGTTAGGACTGAAATTTGTTCTGGCTTTTTGTGGAGAGAATGTGTCCCTCTGCCCATCAACCGTACTTTTCTTGCCTCCCATCTGGCCAACCAACACACACCTTGAAATCAACCCCAGGTGTGCTGGGTCACTCCAGGCCACTGGCATGAAACGCGAGAACTTGGCCAGAGAATATGCTTGGCAGATTTGAAGTACAAAGTGGCATTACCGCTTAATCGTCACCACGGGTTCTGGCTACCCCAGGAGTTACAATGTTCTCTTCCGACCAATGACTGTTCCATTATGAAATAACCACCTCCCCGAGCTGAAAACGTCACCCCCAGCTTCTTTTGGGGGCTTTTGCTGGAAATAAAAATGTGAATCACACAGCAAGAACCCTTCCTTT
The DNA here is from genome assembly GCA_029375565.1 of Gekko gecko. Lineage (NCBI taxonomy): Eukaryota > Metazoa > Chordata > Lepidosauria > Squamata > Gekkonidae > Gekko > Gekko gecko. The sequence goes on from JAPDNY010000004.1 coordinate 15,353,998, forward strand.
TCTATCGAAACGGGCCGTTGGAAAATACATGACAGCAAGCGGGGAAAAGTACGCCCTCCCTCTGAGCTGATACGGTATGTAATTCTCACAATTCCTTAAAATTTATTAGCCCAGAACATGAGAGCGAGAAGGGTTAATTTAAACTCCAACTTCCCGCAGGGCTGTGATGCATTTGTACTCCAACTGTCCCTGTTTACCAAGGATAGTCTTTATTTCCTGGCGCACGTCCCTGGCAAATCACTGTCTATCTTGTCTCTATTTTTGCCTTCTAGAGATGCTTTTTAAAAATAATTTGGAGACGGCATTGCTCGAGTTGTTGCTCCTGAGGATTCAGTTCCTCCCCAGATTCAGTATACATCAAATGTCAGAGTTGGAAGCAATTTCAGAACCGGTTCAAGGTTTTGAAGGGCCCTGGGCAGGCAGTGACCCAAGGCCCCCAGTTGCTCACCACCAAGCCCCTCTTCTATCTTTCAACCACACCACTGAGGTGTCCCCCCATCTTCTCCCACTCACAAGCCTCCCCATTGCCCATGTCTAGTGGTCTGACTGCAACACCTACACACCCTTTCCCTAACTGCACTGGCTGGTGTGTGCAGCCGTGGCCCCCACCTGCACTACCTCTGTGCACTGCATGCCTTTCCCCAAAAATGCTGAGCAGCTGTGAGCATGGGTGGAAGCGCCCTTCAAGCAAAAACCCTATGCGGTCTGGGACCAACGTATCTGTGGGGCCACCTCTCCTGACATCCCCCCCAAAAGCACTATCTATATATCTAATTCCCAAGTTGCCCCCCCTGTGCAGATATCTAAATCCGCACATCGGGGGCACCTGGGGGGCAGGGAGATTTTCCTGCGCACATGGGGCAGTCCCCACGTGTGCAGAAAAATCTAAAAAGTAAAAAAAATTATAAGGGGATATCTAAATCCCCCAAAAAGTAAAAGAGCCCTCCCTGCGCATGCGCAGGAAACGCTCTAAAACTGGCCGTTGCCGCCAAGGGATAGGAGGGCGGGAGAAGGCTTGGCGGGCCAGCCGGCCTCGCCTCTGCTGCTGGGGAGGGAGGAAGAGGGAGGCTTGGCGAGCAGCCGGCCTCGCCGCTGGGGAGGGAGGGTGAAGCTTGGCGGCGGGCGGGCCAGCCGGCCGGCTTCCCCCGCCACGCCGCTTGAAAGGGAGGGAGGGAGGGGGAGGCTTCGGCCGGCCTCCCCCCCCGCCGCCGCCGCCCTGCTGTTTGTTTGTTTGTTTGTTTGTTTGGGTGGGTGGGTGGGTGGGTGGGTGGGAGGGGAGGCTGGGCGGGCCGGCCGGCCAGCCTCCCGCCGCCGCCGCCGCCCTGCTGTTTGTTTGGGTGGGTGGGAGGGGAGGCTGGGCGGGCCAGCGGGCCAGCCTCCCGCTGCCGCCGCCGCCGCCCTGCTGTTTGGGTGGGTGGGTGGGAGGGGGAGGCTGGGCGGGCCGGCCGGCCGGCCTCCCGCCGCTGCCGCCGCCGCCCTGCTGTTTGTTTGGGTGGGTGGGTGGGAGGGGAGGCTGGGCAGGCCGGCCGGCCGGCCTCCCGCCGCCGCCGCTGCCGCCCTGCTGTTTGGGTGGGTGGGTGGGTGGGAGGGGGAGGTTGGGCGGGCCGGCCGGCCGCCCTCCCGCCGCCGCCGCCCTGCTGTTTGGGTGGGTGGGTGGGTGGGTGGGTGGGTGGGAGGGGGAGGCTGGGCGGGCTGCCCCCACGAATATCGCGGGTCCGCCTCTTGTGCTCTTCTAATAACAACACCCTGACGATCCCGGGACCAAGGAGTATTCACCAGGTGTCGACCAGAGACAGAGCCTTTTCATCAGTGGCTCCAGCTTGGTGGGATGCACTCAAAGCTGAGATCCAGGCCCCACAAGGAGAGCTGGGTCATCATTGTGGTCTGCTCTGGCCCCAGGCAAATATCAGATTAGGAGGATCTTGGAGGTCCCCGTTTGAAGCCTCACTCTCCCAGGGAAGCTCACTCTCCAAGCAACCCACCTCATGGAGAATAAAACAGAGGCAAGGAGAGCAAAGTCAGCTGCCTTGGGTTCCTGCTGGGGAGAGGGGCCAGGTATAAATGAAGTAAATAAACCAGAAATGGTGGTTGAACTTATAAGAATGTAAGAACCCAAATGAAGCCATGTTGGATTAGGCCAATGGCCCCTCCAGTTCAACATTCTGTGTCACACAGTGGCCAAAACCCAGGTCCACCACTGGGGCCAGAATTCCAGAAACCCTCCCACTTTAGCAAGAAGGAGGAACCGCCCCAAACAGCTACATCACTGTGTGACATCCCTGACGCAATGACATCACCCAGAAGTGATGTCATCACATCAGGGACGTTGTGCAGCAATGCTCTAGTCTTAAAGGCAATACTCTATGGTTTGAAGCCAGTTTTGCCATAGAGTTTTGCTCAAAAACCAGAGCGTCCCGCACGACGTCCCCCCATGTGATGAAGTCACTTCTGGGTGATGTCATCACATCGGGGACATCCCAGAACACCCCCCTAATCCCCCCACTGGCACAACCTGGTAACCTTAATTGGGCCCAGAGACATTATGCTTGAGCGTGTAATAAGTGAAGGTTCAAGAAAGGAGGGGCGATTGCCGTCAAGCTCCTTCTACCAGCTTGAGAGTGTCTCCAGCACTGGGTGTAAGATGGAAAGGAAAAAAGCATCTGGTTTCCATCCATACTTGAAGCCCACTGGATGTAGGGCTGCTAGCCCCAGATTGGGAGATTCCTGGAGATTTGGCAGATGGAGCCAGGGGAGGGCAAGGTTTGGGAGGGGAGGGAGTTACCCGGGGTATCATCCCACAGAGCAGCCATCAAAAGTAACCATTTTTCCCCAGGGGAACAGATCTCTGTCATCTGGAACATAAGAACTGTTGGAAATATGTGTGTTGCAAGGTCTAAATTCAGTCATTATAGAGATGATGTGCTTACCTTGTGTGCTATTGTTTAGACTGACCTGGAAGGGAACCTGGCAGAAAGCCAATGGGAAGAAAGCCCGGGAAACTAGAGCCTTTTTACTCACAATCATTGGTTAATGCATTCAGGTGATTTCCTTCTAGGGGTCAAGAAGAAAAAAGAATCTCCATTACCAATTGTGTGGTGGGGTCAGTCTGTTGTTTGTGCTTGTAACAGTAAAGATGTAGTCTTAGTGTTTCTTGTTTTGTAGATTTCCTGTCTACCCTTCTTCCCTTTAGAAATAAAGATTTTTACATAGAAAGAAAATGCCATTGCAAACTCTGAATATTTAACTATTTTTACCAGTCTTCCAACAAGAAGGGCCTTGCCGGAGAAGCCCATCTAGTCCAGCATCCTGTCGCACGCAGTGGCCAACCAGTTCCTCTGGAGGGCCAACAACAGGGCATAGAGGCCGAGGCCTTCCCCTGATTAGAACAAAAGAAGAGCTCTGCTGGATCAGACCAGTGGTCCATCTAGTCCAGCATCCTGACTCACACAGTGGCCAACCAATTCCTCTGGAGGGCCAACAACAGGGCAGAGAGGTCGAGGCCTTCCCTGGTAGTATGTCCGTGGACCGCCACTAGGCGCCAGCAATTTGCAACTGGAGCTTAGCTCCAAAGAACAATAGGGACTAGGATCCTGAGACTCCTAGTTAGCACCTATAGGGACTGTGGCGGGAAGTTTAAATCCTCCAATGGGACCTGTGGGTGTCACCTGGGGACTGTATATAGTTGGCCGTTTCGGCCGGTTGTTGTTGTGTTGTGTGCAAGTAAACTATCAGCTGATAATCACTGAGTGTCTGTCTTTGCTATACGTCAAACCCAGTACACAACACCCTGATAAGAACCTAAGAAGAGCCCCCCTGGATCAGACCAGGGGTCCATCTAGTCCAGCATCCTCTCTCACACAGTGGCCAACAAGTTCATCTGGAGGGCCAACAACAGGGCATAGAGGTCGAGCCTGAGGCCTTCTCCTAATGTTGCCTCCTGGCTCTGAAATTCAGAGGTTTACTGCCTGGGAAAGTGGAGGTTGCCTTTAGTCACCACAGCTAGTAACCACTAACAGACCTGTTGTAATGTATCCAGCCGAGAACATGTGCTCAGGACAGCCATGTGCTCTGACTGGTTCCAACCGGTCCAACATGCGGCCAGGCGAAGGGCCTGAGCTTCGCTCCAAAAGACAATAGACTGTAGGCTCCTAGTTTTCTTCCTATTGGAGAGCAGGAGATAACTCAATCACTGTAAACAGTCCAATCACGGGGTGTGTGGTGTGTGGGGTGTGGGTTCACTGCGGAATAAAAGCTGGCCTGCGAGCTGGCTTCTCTTGTCTTGTTCTTGATCCAATAAAGTATGTGAGAGCTCGTCAGTCTCAGTACTTTTCACCTGTCCTCCATGAATCTGTCTAATCCCCTTTTAATGCCATCTGTGCCTGTGGCCATCACTACATCCTCTGGCAGTTGCAATTCCAGGAGATCTCCAGGCCACACCTAGAAGTTGGCAACCCTAACTGAATGTCTGGCATCTACTGGCCACCTATGTTCAAATCAGAAACAAAACGACATACTTTCTCTGCACAAGAAGTAGTTTAGTTTTCACATCATACACTGAAGCAGCAGGCTCAACATGGATATGTAAAACTAACTGACCGGTTCATTTAAAAAAAAAAAAAAAAACTTGCTGTACTCCATTTTTATCTCATGAAAACTAATTTCTCTGGCTGCCGAAATTTGTAAACATTTATACACGTCCTGTGAATGCTTTAATATTGCTGATTGCTGGTTTCTGTGTTTTGTACCTAACCCACTCAAGTAGATTAAACAGAGGCCCAGGGAAAAGGATCGTTGCGCTATTAAAACGAATGCTCTGAACATGCTGTTCCAGGAGGGGAAAAAACTGGAGAAGTCATTCGGGGTATTGTGTGGAGGTGTTATCAATCGTTGAAAGAGCAGGCGTGAGCGCAGCTAGTGGATTATACAGCAGAGGCAATGAAACAGAAATAATGTGGATTAAGAAGGAAGCACTGTCGAATGGTTGTTAGCAGATATGGGCCTTTGTCCTCAATTTCTTACATCTTAATCTTTGCACTTTTCACCTTTTCTACCACTCAGAGCAGGTGGTACTCAGCAGAAATCCTTGATTCGGGATTTGTATCACTGCTGCATCTTTGCCGGGCTCAATGGTACAGCCTAGGTTTTGCAAGGAAAAGGAACGAGGTTCGATCGCCGTCATTTCCAATAAAAAAATCTCAGGTAGGAAGTGTTTGGAAGACGCTGCTCTGCCTAGGACCTGCAGAGTCACTACCAGAGCTAGTGTGGGGTAGTGGTTAAGAGCGGTGGACTCTAATCTGGAGAAGCAGGTTGGATTCCCCACTCCTCCTCCCCATGAAGCTTGTTGGGTGACGTTGGGCCAGTCACAGTTCTCTCAGAACTCTCTGTCCCATCTACCCCACAGGGTGCCTGTTGTGGGGAGAGGAAGGGAAAGGAGATTGTAAACTGCTTAAGGTAGAGAAAAGCAGGGTATAAAAACCAAGTCCTCCTCCTCCTCCTCCTTCAATCAGAGCAGGCAGTGCTTAGCTAGATGGACCAAATGGTCAGATCCCAAACAAGTAGGGATGATTTCATATTTCCCATCTCTGCCATTCTGACATGAAAAACCATATTTTGATTTCACACATGAACATACGTGAAGCTGCAGTAGCTGTATGTTCATGTGTGAAATCAAAATATGGTTAAATAAACAAAATATTGCAAGAGTCCTGATGTTTTAAGCATGTTTTTATTTTGAGTTAAAAAAAAACCCCTCTGTGTTTGTGTCCTTTATAAAGTTTATATCTCCACTACCTGGCATTATGTTTTATAACGCACATGGCCCGGCCCAACAAGGTCTTATTTATGTCAGATCCAGCCCTCATAACAAATGAGTTCAACACCCCTGCTATACAGAATGCAAAGCTAATATATAAAAAAGATGCGATAGTCCGGCTGTACATTGCCTTGGTCAGGGTGCACCTAGAGTATCGTATGCAGTTCTGGAGGCCTCACTTTCAAAAGGAATATGGACAGAATGGAGCAGGCACAGAGGAGAGTGACGGGGATGATCGGGGGGGCCTGGAGACCAAGCCCTGTGAGGAAAGGCTGAGGGACTTGGGAATGTTCAGTCTGGAGAAGAGGAGGTGGAGGGGGGGACAGGATGGCTCTCTGGAAGTCTCTGAAGGGCTCTCACTTGGAAGAGGAGGGCAGGGAGCTGTTCTTGCTGGCAGCAGAGGAGACGACTCGCTATCATGGGTTTAAATTAAGGGTGAGAAGCTACCAGCTGGATCTTAGGAAACACTTTTTTACAGTAAGAGTTGTTCAGCAGTGGAATCAGCTGCCTGGGGAGGTGGTGAGCTCCCCCTCACTGGCAGTCTTCAAGCCGTGGCTAGTCAAACACTTGTCAGGGATGCTCTAGGCTGATCCTGCACTGAGCAGGGGGATGGACTAGATGGCCTGTATGGCCCCTTCCAACTCTGTGATTCGAGGATTCTATGTCACTTAGAGGAGGGCAAGGAGCTGTTGCTGTTGGCAGCAGAGGAGAGGACTCACAATAATGGGTTTAAATTAAGGGCGAGAAGCTACTGGCTGGATCTTAGGAAACACTTTTTTACAGTCAGAGTTCTGCAACAGTGGAATCAGCTGCCTGCCTCGGGAGTTGGTGAGCTCCACCTCATTGGCAGTCTTTAAGCAGCGTCTGGACAAACCCTTGCCATGGACACTCTAGGCTGATCCTGCCTTGAGCAGGGGGCCGGACTAGATGGCCTGTATGGTCCCTTCCAGCTCTGTGATTCTATGAAAGCTCAGTGGGCTTAGACTGGAGCTCCATCAGACACCCATGCTGCAGTGAGGAGGTGCACCACGGCTAGCAGCACAAACAGAAAACCGTCCAAGAATCTGTGACTGGTGGGTTGTTGAGCAAAGGCCACATCTGCCTCCTCCGACATGAGGCCACCCACCACCCATCCCTGCAGAGGTTTCAGACTGGGAGAGGAAGGAGTCGAGTCTTTACCCTGATCCGCCTCCTCCCATCAGGACCCTCTCTTCACTCTCCTGTCCTCCTCTCTGAGCCCGCTCTGTGGCAGGAGGCCTCGACCCAGCTGTGTCCTCCTCGGCTCTGGGCTGGAGCTTAAATAGCTCCTCAGATGCACAAAACTTTGCCGCTAAAAGAGTCATAGGTCTGCTATTATCTTCTAATAAAAGAGTTAACGTCTCCAGATATTTTGGCACAAAGGAAGAATTAAAAGATTTCGAGGCTCAGAAAAATGATTGCATTCAAAGGTTATGTGACACAGGGTGTTGGCGTATACACTATCTGCACCACAGTCACAGACTCTATCAGAGTATAGTAAGTTAAGATAACTCCCTTGCCAGTAGGGTGCAGTGGTTAGGAGCCAGTTTGGTGTAGTGGTTAGGAGCGTGGACTCTGATCTGGGAGAACCAGGTTTGATTCCCCTCTCCTCCATGTGCAGCTGCTGGGCAACCTTGGGTCAGTCACAAGTTCTCTCAGAGCTGTTCTCTCAGGAGCAGTCCTTGAAAGAGCTCTCTCAGCCCCGCCTACCTCACAGGGTGCCTGCTGTGGGGAGGGGAAGGGAAAGGAGATTGTAAGCCACTCTGAGACTCCTGCGGGTAGTGAAGGGTGGGGTATAAATCCAATCTCCTCCTCCTCCTCCTCACAAAATTCTAGACAGTAGGGCATTAAGGTGCACCAACATAAAGGCACACCTATAGCAAGGAACAGTCAAATATGAGTAGTAATTGGGGAGCTCTCCAGGTGGAAGAATAACCAACAAGTTGAGTAAAACAAACACATCCTGGTCTACAGATTGTGGTGTTATAATTGCATGTAAATAGATGTTTCTTAATCATTCTTACAGCTTCCTGTCTGGGAACTGAACAGGGCTATTCTTGAGCAGGAACTCACAGGAATGGAGTTCTGGCTGGCTCCCAAGCTGGCCAAGCCCAGCAGGAACTCATTAGCATAACAGGCCACACCCAACAGCAGAAACTCATTAGGACTGGCTACATTAGGGGTGTGTGGCCTAACAAGCAAAGGAGTTCCTGCTCCCAAAAAAGCCCTGGGTTTTGACAACAAACAAAGTAAACAGAATAAGAAGCAAAAGGTGGGTGTGGCTGGATGACCACACTTTGGTAACATGGGGGTGTGGCCTAATCTGCTAATGAGCTGTGCTGTCAGGGGTGTGGCCTAATAAGCTAATGAGTTTCTGCTGTTGGGTGTGGCCTATTATGCTAATGAGTTCCTGCTGGGTTTTTTCTACAAAAAGAGCCCTGGAACTGAATAAAGGGAATCCAAGTCCCTGCAAGCCCCTCCCCCTTCCTTGGATCACGGGAAACCAGCCATTCCCAGGTGTCGCCTCCCATCCCTGAAAAAAAGCTTGGGAATGCTCTGCGCCCCTTTGTGGCCAACTGTGCAGTCTCATGCAAAGAATGACTCCAGTTAAAGCCCACTAAAGCCAATAGACTTCCACCACAGCAAATTATTTATTTATATATTTATTTGATTTACAGCCTGCCCTCCCTTGCATAGCAGGGCTCAGAGTGGGCCACAACATTCATAAAAACAAGCCATGGTTAAAATTAAAAATCCTACAACACGGCAGCAACTAATAGACGGCGTATAAAACTGGTGTTCCTTACTCCCTTCTAAATTTCTTCACCCAAGGCAACTTCCCAGCTTCTGTGCTTCGTTTGCCCCAGTAGTGATTTCCCTCCGCAACCATTGTGGGAGGGAGGGGTCATTCCCCCCAGTTCAACACCAGTATGCAAGTTTCACAGTTATCATCCCTACCACTGTTGGGGCTGCAGCTTGGTGGAAGAGCCTCTGCTTTGCACTCAGAAGGTCCCGGTTTCAATCCCCGGCATCTCCAGTTGAAAGGACCAGTCAGTAGGTGATGTGAAAGACCTCTGCCTGGAGACCCTGGAGAGCCGCTGCCGGTCAGAGCAGACAATACAGACCTTTGATGGACCCATGGCCTGATCCCATAGGAGGCAGTTTCCTCTGTGTGTGAAGAAGTGTGCATGCCCATGAAAGCTTCTACCCAGAATAAAACCTTGTTGGTTTAAAGGTGCCACTGGGCTCAGACTTTGTTCTCATCTTATGCAAAGTTAGCATAAGCGATTTCAACGTCTGACAACAGCGGCTGTCTGGAAATCGACCTCACCACCGACGATCTCCGCACGGCACGAAAAGCTGCGGGAACACTCTATAATGGCAAAGATAACAGGCTCGATCCACAGGTCTCAAACAAATATAACACAACGCTCTAGATTCGAGATTACCCGGTACCCTGTCTTTTCCTGTATGCTAACTCATGATATACTCCCATCGATCCTCTGTTATCATAAATGGTTAACTCTTTAAAACTCACCTAACTCAGCTGTGTTAGAGCTCACGTGCAGTAAGTACTACTCACGTGGCACAACAAACATATTCAGACCTTTTGCTGACCTCAACAACAACACTACCCTTGACACTCTCTACGAGCACCAATAGGCCTGGTTTCTAGATATCACAATACTGTATGAGAAACAATGGCCCTGGTCATATGGGCCAGATAACGCAGGGGGGAGGCATGGCTGTTTGCCCTGGAAAAAAATAAAGCACGGTAGCCCAATCACACGTCCCCCGAGTTGCCACGCTTCAGCTGTTAGCTGCTGATCACACAGCAGTGCTGAAGCATGGCAAAGAAGCAGTGTGGCGTGATCACACAAGCGGCACTGCTGTTGGTTTCTTTTCTTGTGTGCATGCACCATTCCAGGGGGCAGGGGCTGTCGGTGTCATGTTTGTGTGCATGCGCCATTGGGCATTGGTGCACATCCTGTAGAGACTTTAAAAAAAAACACCCAGTTTGCGACGGGACATGGACGGGCGCTGGATGCCACAGGATTCAAGCGCACCTGCAATCAGACACCTGCCCCTGCCCCACAGTTTCCAGAAACTAGTGTGCTTTCTGCGGTAGTTTTTTACTCCGCATCTTCGTCGGGAAGCGTCAGGTTGGCCACAGGTTCGCTACAGTTCCCAGATGTTGCCATGTGATCGCGCCACGAAAATCCACATGGCATTTGTGTCTTCTGTGGGGCAAATGCTCCGTGTGACCTGGGCCAATATCTATCAAATTCTACCTAGTGTAATACTCATTGACTGTTCTATCTAAAAAGCTTTCTCTTATGTATCACATTCTAGTATTATACTCTTGTTATGATGTATCAACCATTGTATGTTATTTTAAAAAGAAATAAAAAAATAAGTGATTTCAAAGGGCTTAGGCTAGAGTAACTATAAAGGGCTGTACTGTTCCTCTACCGCTCCATCCCCAATACCAGGAACAATCGATGCCGCCAGTGCTTTATAGGAGATGTCGCACACTGGAAGAAAGCACGGATGCAAAATCGACCTGTACTTCTAGATGTACTCTAAAACTATACTGGCTGATATGCAGCACATGGATTATACCCAGAGTGTGTTCAGTTACAAAACTGAAGTGTGCAGCATGACCCAAAGATGTTCTAACAATCCTTTAGTACGCCATGTCCAATTTTGTTGGGGATTGCTGATATAATACAAAGACACCTGCCAATGGATTCTCTAGAACTCATTTGTTTCTTCCTCAAAGTGTCTCTTTCCCCAAAGCAAACAACCAGTCTCTCGTTCTACTCACTGGAGTAGGAGGTACTTCAGAAGAGCCTTTGGAAACATCACCTTTGTGTCTGCAGAACACTGCTTCCAAGCCAGCCATTTTCTCCAGAACCGACATTATTCTTTCACTTAACTATTTCAAGGAATCCAGTCAATTTCACGATTGAGCCCTTGCATTCCACTGTTTTCCCTGTTCTCTTCCTGCCTTTATTCACAGCTGATTTTTGGCTTTTCTCCTTCGCCCACTTTTCTACTTTGAACACAACTGCAGCATCAACCTGGCAAAGCACTATGAAAAAGCTAGGGTATGGTTGTTGGTGTTTTTAAAACACGCATCCAACAGTTTATAAAAACACTGTTTTGCCTAAAAGTGGATGTGAGTCCCTTTAGTGAGCCCGCACACACACACAACCTTCTTGTATCCCTCAAAGACAGTTTAAGGTGAAGGGTTGGGAGAACTAACAGGAATCAATGGTTTTGTCAAAAATAAAATGGCTAGTGCTCTTATTTTGATTGGCATGCCCATACTTAAATCCCAATTCCCTGTGTAGGATAATAAGTAGTTATAATGACCATTTATTATCCTGCACAGCTATCTTTAAGAGCAGGGGTGACAATAAAAATATAACTGCAATTTGTCATGCCTTGGATGATCACGGTGTTTTGCAATCGCCATTCTTTCTTGGTATATAATCCATGTGATGTGTGATCAGACATTACAGTTTCAGTGATTAGGACCTACAGTGGTCAAACAAGAGGATTGGGGCCTTTGATGGTCAAGGGATGGGGCAAACAGTCTTGCTGCGCTCTTAGGGGAGGGTCATATAGTTAGGAACCCAAGCTAAGATCAGTTCCAAGAAGGCACTCCAAGCTAGTGGCTCGGATGGGAAGGAGTGCAGGTAACAGGACCAAGGAGCAGAGATGGGTCTGGCAAGACAAGGGATTAAATCTGTTATGTCTGGACATAAGGAGGCATGCCTGGACTTGTCTGGCAGGCCACCTAGATGGAGAGTGGGGAGCAGTGTTCCCTCTAAGCTGAGTTAGTGTGAGCTAGCTCAGAGTTTTTTAGCCTTCGGCTCACACCTTTTTCTCTTAGCTCGGGAAGGAGGGCTCCAGAGCAACTGAATTTATGCAGCAGCCAAATCGCTCGCTCACAACTCTCATGCCAGTAGCTCACAAAGTACAATTTTTTGCTCTTAAGACTCCACAGCTTAGAGGGAACATTGGTGGGGAGGCATGTCTGGGCTTGTCTGGGCAGGCCCCCTAGTTGGAGCTTGAAGCCCCAGAACAAAGGCAGGCAGAATCCTGGAGCCTGCCTGCAGATTGGCCCCTGAGGGCAGCCAGCCAATCTGGAGCCTGGAGGCCATTTGAACTCACCAATCGCACGGGAGCTGGGAGTGGCTTAGGTGTATGCAGTTAGGGCAGTTGCCCCCTGTGAAGCATTCCTGTTGAGATGCAATAAGCTGCTGCTTGCTGAAAACACTCTGCCTTTGCCTCTGCCACTATTTAACAAAATCTGCACACAGGAGAAGCAGGTCGACCAGAATCCGGCCTTGACCTCAGAGTGCAATTAACGGAGACACAAAAGATCCACAGTTAGGCCTCCTGGCACCTTTAAATCAGGGTCTGGAATACAACTTCCTCACTCAGAACAGGCAGCAACCCTGTTTTATATCAGCAGATATGACTTCCAGCCTAGCTTTCTCCCAGGGCTGGTTCCAGGTTTCCAGGGGGCCCCGGGCAGAGAGTACTCAGGGGCCCTCCTATGGCGATGAGCAGGCCCCCTTCTTTCCACCCACCCCCATGCCCCCACCTGCTTGTGCGTTCTTCCTCTGCCCACTCGCGAGCTCTCCCGCCCCCTGCTGTCCCAGCTGCCCACATTGCCTGCCTGCCCTTTCCCTGACAGTGCCGGGGACAGCTAGGACTGCCCCTGCTGTGGCCACCAGGAACGCTGATGTGTTGTGCGCTACCCACGTGCCCTTCTCCAGCGTCTCGAGGCAGCTTATGCAGCTGGCAGCAGAGACAACAAAGCATTCACAAAACGGGCAGTGGAAGGGTGCGAATGAGGGGCTCAGAGGAAGGACGTGAGCAGGGAGTCAGCAGTGGCCGGCCCGACCGGAATCCGTGGTCCCTGGCAGGTGCCCTGCATCGTAGTATGCTGACACCAGTTATACTTTCTCCCCATTACTTTTCTATGGGCAGGAAGGAGTTTTACACAGAGGAGCATTCCGCCGCTTGCAATCTGGAGCGGTACAACGAAGGTTGCCAGCTCCAAGTTGGGAAATAGATGGAGACTTGGGGGGGGGTGGAGCCCGAGGAGAACGGGGCTGGGGGCATAATGCCACACAGTCCAACTTCCAAAGCGGCCCCTTTCTCCAGGGGAACTGGCCTGTGTTTGCAGGAGATCCCCAGCCACCACCCGGAGGTCTTAGCAACACAAACGCACTCTGTGAATAAATTAAAAACAGAAAATTGAACTGCTGGAACTGATTTGTACAATACATTTTTCCTACTTCTGTTCATCATTTATTCACAGAGTGTGTTTGTATTGATACAATCTCCTCCCGTGAGCTCTCCTTTGGATGTAACAACCACCTGGAGGTTGGCAACCGTAGGTACAGCCCGGACACGGTGAGAAACGGGCCAGAGCCTGGCTGGAAGAAAGAGGGAAAGGATATCTGTGAATGGAAAGGGGGCTTCCAGCTGCGGAGGACTGGGGTGGAACCAGACAGGTTTACAAAGCAGCCTGGGACCCAGGAGACGAGTGGCCTTCGAGGGAGGGACAGTGAGTCAGAAAACTAAGCCCCAACTCAACGTTCAGAAAGTCCCCGTTGAAAGAGCCTCTGCGGCCAGCATTCCTGGTGGTGCTACTCATCAATGGCCTGTTTGCCAGCTCTGTCCCACAGCGTATCTACAGTTGGATGATGAGCCAAACAGATGTGCTCCCCCCAGTTGACCAGCTGGGGACGAGCAAGAAGAGCCCTTCCCCCCAAAAAAAGAAGCTGTAATCTTGTTGAGATGGAGGAATAGAGGGGAATGGATTCAGTCCCGCCAATGCTTCCCTCCCAGCCAAGTCAATCAAATGCACTGGAATAGCCAGTTCGCAACCGGGAGGGATTTTAGCCTTTTTAAAAGGCCTGGCTGCTCTATAGCCCTGACCTGGATGGCTCAGGCTGGCCTGATCTTGTCAGATCTTGGAAGCTGAGCAGGGTCGGCCCTGGATAGTAATTGGATGGGAGACCTCCAAGGAATACCAGGGTCATGATGCAGAGGCAGATAATTGGACCTCTTGGTCCAATTCATTTGAAACTCGGGGATTATTTAAAGGACAGAAACCAGCAGCTCCACGGCCATTTTGTTGCTGTTTGCCCAAAAAACAGCCTATCTAGCCCTCCAGAAGGATTCCCCCTGGAGAATAAGGGAGCCAAATAATATTGGAATACCCCCAAAAAAATCCCAATTCCAAACAGCAAACCAGTATTTGCAACCCAGAAAACCAGGAATGGTACTGATGCTTTTCAGCTCCCTGATTCCCAGATCCAAAAAATACTATTTTTTCCCAAGCTGCTCATCAGTACCAACAATTTTTCCTGGGTATAACCTTTTACGAGTCAAGGGACGTTTGACTCTTTAAAGTGTCGCTGGGCTCAAATCTTGCTCTTCTAGGTTGATAAAGTTATGTTGTTTGGACAACTTCTCCTTAATGTGCCTTCCCTTAGGACTTTCCATATGGTTACAGCAAAATCATTGGTGTTTTCCCGTGGTGGGCCCAGTCTTTTGGAACGGCCAGCCAGAGTTGGTGAAGAGGGTGCTTCTACTTGCCACATTTAGGAAAGCATACAAGGCAGTCTTATTCCCTAGAATATTTTGTGGAAGGTAAATTGTTTCAGCAGATTTAGCTGGGCTTGTTCCAGTCCTGTGGTTGTTAATCTTGTGTGTTCTTAATTCTGCATGTTTTAAATTTTGATGGCTTCTTGAAAGTGCAATAAGAACATAAGAACATAAGAAGCGGCCTGCCAGATCAGACCAATCGTCCATCTAGTCTAGCATTCTGTCTCACACGGTGGCCAACCAGTCCTTCTGGATGGCCAACAGAGCAGAGAGGCCAAGGCCTTCCCCCGATAAGAACATAAGAAGAGCCCTGCTGGATCAGACTAATGGTCCATCCAGTCCAGCATCCTGTCTCACACTGGGGCCAACCAGTTCGTCTGGAGGGCCAACAACAGGGCAGAGAGGCCAAGGCCTTCCCCTGATAAGAATATAGGAAAAGCCCTGCTGGATCAGACCAACAGTCCATCTAGTCCAGCATCCTGTCTCATACAGGGGCCAGCCACTTCCTCTGGAGAGCCAACAACAGGGGAGAGAGATCCAGGCCTTCCCCTGATCTTGCCGCCTGGCACTTGGATTCCGAGGCTTAGTGCCTCTGACTGTGGAGTTTCCCTTCAGTCATCACAGCTAGTAGCCATTGACTTATCCTCCATGAATCTATCTAATCCCCTTTTAAAGCTGTTTATTCCTTTGCTGCCACTACATCCTCTGGCAGCAAACTCCACATCTTGATCACTCTCAGTGTAAAGCAGTATTTCCTACTGTGTTTGAATTTTGTTTCTTGGACTGTCCGACATCTCTGTCTTTACAGCCAGCTTGCTGCTGCATTATGATAAGGTGGGATAGAAACATTTTGAATGAAAAAATACAAATTAAAATACCTGGGAGGTCCATGACCAATTCCCCCCCAGATTTTAAAAGGTATTCAAGGACCCGATTCAGATTGGGACTGCATGTGTGGAGAAAGGGACTTAATTATTTCAACTGTGCATTTTTACCTGGACTGTTATTAGTCCTCAAAGGAAGAAAAAAACAGACCAGAGGTGGACCTCTCCAGGCCCGTAGCTACAGTGGGACATTTCGGGGCTCTGCCCCCTCAAATGTGGGGTGTGCCCCAGAACAGCTGCTCCTCCTCTCCCCCTCCCTCTCCTACTGTAACATTAAAAGGACCCTCTGGCTGATCAGCAGGAACACGTGACCCACCTATCAGTTGAAGGGCTCTTTAAATCTTGCAGCTGCCCATCTCCCTCTTCTTCCCCAGAAGGCTGCACACCTTCACTGAATTCCAAGCAGGGATTGCACTACAAGGAAGAGGATAATGAGAAGATTTATACCCCGCCCTTCACTCGGAGTCTCAGAGCAGCTTACAAACTCCTTGCCCTTCCCCTCCCCACAACAGACACCTTGTGAGGTAGGCGGGGCTGAGAGAGCTCTGACAAAAACTGCTCTTTTTCAAGGACAGCTCTGAGAGAACTTTGGCTTGCCCAAGGTCATCCAGCAGCTGCAAGTGGAGGCGTGGGGGATCAAACTCGGTTCTCCCAGATTAGAGTCCGTGCAATAAACCACTACACCATACTGGCTCTCCCACTCAAAAAATAGCATTTAAACTAAGGCTGCCCATGCCTGAACTCCAAGTGGCAAAACCGTTGCTTGGAGTTCAGG
This sequence comes from Gekko gecko, assembly GCA_029375565.1. Taxonomy (NCBI): domain Eukaryota; kingdom Metazoa; phylum Chordata; class Lepidosauria; order Squamata; family Gekkonidae; genus Gekko; species Gekko gecko. The sequence continues at coordinate 15,370,124 of JAPDNY010000004.1, forward strand.
GAAGTTATGCAGCTGCGCCTCTCCCTCCCACTTCTCTGTTAGGACTTACGGATCACAGGGAGTGCCATTTCAATGAGCAAACCTGAGCAGAATAGGATTTAAAGCCCCCTCCCCCGATCGAAACTGGGGCTACGGGTTTCTGAAAGTTACATTTAAAAAACTTGGACGATCTGTGATTTCAATCTCTTACAGTTTGTCACACATGAAGCTGCCTTATAGTGAATCAGACCCTCGGTCCCTTGTGGCCCGTATTGCCTACTCGGACTGGCAGCAGCTCTCCAGGATCTCAGACAAAGGTCTTTCGCATCATCTGCGACCTGATCCTTTTCAACAGGACATGCCAGGGATCGAACCTGGGATCCTTGGCATGCCGAGAAGATACTCCACCAACGAGCCACAGCCGCTCTCTTAAGATTCCAAGCATCACATAGCAGATGCGATAAGAGGGCTGGATAAAAAGCGAAGAAACAGGTGGGAGAATACACAGTCGCCTCATCTTCCAATTCAGCGGCAGCTGTCAGGTGCAGGAGTGGTATCCAAATAGTAAAGTGGCCAACCCTAACCCAGGGCTTTTTGTGAATTCAAAACAAAAGACCACGTCAGCCACAGCAAAGCACCGCCCGAATCGAGCGGCATTTTTATGATTGCATTTCTATGTAGAGCTAGACCCTTACTCAGTAGACAAGACATGATAACCGCAACAGCAGCGCTCTCATTAAATGCAGGGACCAACTCCTGAATGTTTATACACTGCTTTCTCATTCTCAGGCTAGTAAGATGCGGCCCTCCAATTCCAAGCAGTATTAAAGCCCTAATGGGGTCTGACCGAGCAGTTAATTGCCGATTTTCTCCCATAGTTTGTGGCGCCTTTCATTGATCTCTCTAAAACAAATCACCTTTTGTCTCTCAGAGCTACGGCGGCTTCCCCTAAAGAAATCTCTCCAAGATCGACGAATGATAAGTTAATGGAATTTTATCGGAAATCTCATTCGCACTAAACAAGGTCAATGCTTGGAAGAAACGAGATGCCACTTGGAAATGGAGATCAAAGTAATTTTATTCTTGCTGCTGCCATAGAGACCAACGGGAGGGGGGGGAATGAAGAGATTTAGCAGGCTTAATTCCTTCAGAAATTTAAAATTAACTACAAGGGGGAAAAGGGGCAATTACCATATTTTGAGGCATAAAGGAGAGGAGAAAAATGGGCTTTTGACAAGATATAATTACAAAATGTTCCACATGCACTTCATATAGGTTTGTTCTGCACAGTTCCCATGAAGTTCAAAAAAATTCTGGGGAACATCATATTCTTCATAGATTTATATTCATAACTGCATAGCCCCCAAACTTGAAACCAGCAACGACTGTAGCAAAACTTTCCCCTAGCAAGTGAAAGTTTATTTAGTTATATAAAAAAAGTTATATACCACTTTTCTCTTCATCTATGGGGCTCAAAGTGGCTTACATCATTTCAGGTTTCAAGCCAGCGCTGAGTCACTTAGTTTTATGTTCATTTTCACAAGCTTCAAAAAAAATCCCCGACTTTTAACAGTTTTTAGGACTTGTCGCAAACCCAATTGTGCTATGATTCCTTTCAGCACCACATTTGTTCTTCGCTGCCTTCACTAGCCTTGGCCTCATTGGCCCTTACTGCCCCTTAATGCAACTGGATCAAACCCATGCGATTTTGCCAATCAGTTCACAACACTATCCTTGAAGCAATGGCATCGTGGGCACCCATGAAAAAAAGTTTGTGGGGTGGTGCTGGTTCGTATTCAGTATGTGAGGCTGAGGGCAGTGAAGGCAAAGAAGGATGGAAATGGCACCGGGAAGCAGCCACCATGGGATTAAAAGGCCACTGAACTATCCAGTACTGAAACAATGCAAACAGCTAGGGAGGCGAGTATTTTCTTCAGGCAATTTGGCTTCATCAAATACACTAATTTCACGGTGTGTGTGAAAACGCGGCCCTGTGATATTAGAACATTATTATAGCATTGGAAAAGGTGCAGAAAAGGGCAACTAAAATGATTAAGGGGGCGGAACACCTTCCCCGTGAAGAAAGGTTAAAGAGGTTAGGGCTCTTTTGCTTGGAGAAACGACGATTGAGGGGTGACGTGAATCACAGAGGTTTACAAAATTATGCAGGGGATAGAGAAGGTAGAGAAAGAAGTGCTTTTCTCCCTTTCTAACAATACAACAACTTGTGGTCACTCAGTGAAATTAATGAAGAGTAGGCTTAGAATAGATAAAAGGGAAATACTTTGTAAGAACATAAGAGAAGCCATGTTGGATCAGGTCAGTGGCCTATCCAGTCCAGCACTCTGTGTCACACTAATAGCGAATAGCCACAGATGGACCTCTGTCCAGTCCCTTCTTGAAGCTGTCTACGTTTTTAAGCCGCCACCACTTCCTGTGCCAATGAATTCCATGTATTAATTACTCTTTGGGTGAAGAAGTACTTCCTTTCATCTATTCTAAACCAACTCTTCATTAATTCCATGGAGTGCCCACAAGTTCTTGTATCGTGAAAAAAGGGAGAAAAGTACTTCTTGCTCGGCCTACAACATTCAAAATGATGCTGCACCATAGATTTATACAGGGGCATTATGATACTAGCTGATTTGTTTTCAGTCCCCTTCCTAATAATTCCCAGCAAAGCATTTGCCTTTTTTTATTGCAGTCACATACCGAGTCTACATTTTCAGTGAGTTATCTACCACAACTCAGAGATCTCTCACCTGGTCAGTTACTGCCAGTTCAGACCCCATCAAGTATATTTATAGGGATTTTTTGCTCCAATGTGCATTACTTTCCACTCACCCACACTGGACCTCATTTGCCACGCTGATGCCCACTCACCCAGCCTCAACAGATCCCTCTGGAGTACCTCACAGTCCTCTCTGGTTCTCACCACCCTGAACACCTTAGTGTCATCCGCAAACTTAGCCACTTCACTGCTTACTCCCAACTCTAAATCATTAGTTAAGAAGAAGAAGGAATTGGATTTATACCCCGCCCTTCACTACCCAAAGGAGTCTCAGAGTGGCTTACAAACTCCTTTCCCTTCTCCTCCTCACAACAGACACCCTGTGAGGTAGGTGGGGCTGAGAGAGCTCTGACAGAAACTGTTCTTTTTCAAGAACGGCTGTGCCAGAACTATGGCTCTCCCAAGGTCATCCAGCAGCTGCAAGTGGAGGAGTAGGGAATCAAACCCGTTTCTCCCAGATTAGAGTCCACACAATTAACCCCTACACCATACTGGCTCTGGACCTAGAACCAAGCCCTGCTTTACCCCACTGCTTACCACCCTCCACTGTGAAAACTGCCCCTTCATACTCACTCTCTGTTACCTGTTAATTAGCCAGTTTTTAATCTACAACAGGATTTGTCCTCTTATCCCATAACTGCTAAAGTTACTTAGGAGCCTTTGATGAGGAACTTCTTCACACTGCAGGCAGTGGTGGTAGCTACAAGCATAGACAACTTCAGGAGGGAATTGGATAAACATACAGAGCAGAGGTCCATCAGTGGCTAGGCACAAGGTATAGAGGAACACTATGTCTATGGCAGCGATGTTCTATATTCTTGGTGCTTGGGGGGCAACAGTGGGAGGGCTTCTGGAGTTCTGACCCCACTGGTGGACCTCCTGATGGCACCTGGGTTTTGACCACTGTGTGACACAAAGTGTTGGAATGGATGGGCCACTGGCCTGATCCAACATGGCTTCTCTTACATTCTTATGATATGCATGCATATCTAGTAATAGACAGTCACAGTACGTATTAAATCAGTGGATTCTCTTGATTTTCCTGAGGGAACATTGCAACATACCTTTTAATGTATAGCTAACAAATAGTCCCTCACTAACTCTGGTGCTAATTAGTTCATTTCTGTGCTATCTACATGCTACCGTTCCTGCAAGAAGGAATTAGCCTTATATTCTAATCAAGAATTGGGCTGTAGAGACCCAACCTAATTGATCCTTCCTATCTGTCCCTTCACTACTGGCTTCCAGTTGGTGTCTAAACACTTCAGAGAATGTTCAATGTGCCATTCCAGATTACTTTAAAACACTCGTAAGACATGTTTTGAAATGCAGCAGGTGTGTGAAGTCAATGCGCTTTTGGTTTATTTGACTCCTGTTCCCCTGTTGATACAGTCATCTTCTTTTTTTTGCCATCCAATTGCAGCTGACTTATGGTGACCTCATAGGGCTTCCAAGGTAAGAGATGTTCAGAGGTGGTTTGCCATAGCCTGCCTCTGCATCACCACCTGGACATACTAGGTGGTCTCCCATCCATATACTAACCAGGGCTGACCCTGCTTAGCTTCTGAGATCTGATGAGATCAGGGTATTCTGGGCTTACCCAGGTCAGAGCTATGGTCTATTAAAGTTCTAATGCTATTCTGACTACTTCTGAGCAGAATTTCTACAGTTAGACCCAGTATCTCCCATCTGCTCAGTGGGGAGCCCAGCTCAAGGGAAGGAAGATGCCTCCCTTCCTTAACTTGAGGGCACAACAAAATTGCTGAGCAGTCGGGTTAGAACAAATAAAAGGAAGTACTTCTTTACCTAAAGAGTGATCAACACATGGAATTCACTGCCATAGGAGGTGGTGCCGGCTACAAGCATGGACAGCTTCAAGAAGGAATTAGATAAACATCTGGAGCAGAGGCCCATCAGTGGCTATTGGCCACAAGGTATAGGTAGAAACTCTTGGTCTGGGGCAAGTAATGCACTGTATTCTTGGTGCTTGGTGGGGCACCAGTGGGAGGGCTTCTAGTGTCCTGGCCCCACTGGTGGACCTCCTGATGGCACCTAGTACTTTTGGCCACTGTGTGACAGAGTGTTGGGCTGGATGGGCCATTGGCCTGATCCAGCATTGGCTTCCCTTATGTTCTTATGTTCTTAGGAAGTTTTGGAATCCAGCCCTAATGCTGAATATTACTTTACTGTGCTTTAATAATATGGTTGTTTCTTTTGATAGAAATTAGGATTTTACAGAACTTTCTGTTGATTTCCTAGCCACTTTGCACAATTTATTGGAAAAGTAGGATACAAATTATTTTAATTAAAAATACGAAACTCTACATAACTAGAAAGTAGTTCCACGTGAACACATGAAGCTGCCTCAAACTGACCCAGACCATCCGTCTATCAAGGTCAGTCTTGTCTACTCTAACTGGCAGCGGCTCTCCAAGGACTCAGGTGGAGGTCTTTCACATCACACATGATTTGATCCTTAACAAGAGATGCTGGGGATTGAACCTGAGACCTACTGCATGCCAAGCAGATTTTCTACCACTAAGCCACAGTTCTCCGTCTCCCTTTCCAAGCAGCTATTATCATAGGAAACGAGTTCTGTGAAAACAATGAATAAAGATGAAACCTGACATGGATTACCCTCAAGCTACCTTTTGGCTGCCAGCAAGAAGGAAGAGGGGAATAAAGAGTGTCATAACATTAGGAGGACACCGATAAATGGATACTATAAAAAATAATGGGGGGATTATGTACTCCACTGTAATTTTTGAGCTGCTGCTGCTACAAATTTATTGGCTTTTCCACACTGTTCTTTTGGTCTCTTGTGTGCCCATATTGCTTCAGTGGGTTTTTTTCTTTTCTGCATGTGGTTTGCTCCCTCTAGTGGTTACTTTGATATTACATCGTTCCAGATTTAAAGTGGACGGAAATATGCTGGAGATAAAGGGATGTAACATTGAAGCAACCACTAGAGGGAGCAAAGCACACACAGAAAAGGGGAAAAATAAAAGCTATATGGGCACACAAGGCATTAAAACAAGAGTGCAGAAAAGCCCTTTGTATGGTTCCACCCTTGGGATTTGTGGCATTAGGAACAAGAGAACATATCTGCAGTAGGACAAATCAGATTCAAATGTGCAAATTAAAATGCTTTTCAGGCCCACTCTTGCTGTTGGTGTTAATAAATTTTCAGTGCAGGAAAGCTTGTTTACAATTCTGTTTTTGCCTTCCTGAGTTTTTGCAATACACATGTTATTATGGTAGTGGTGACAACGGATACAGCTGCCTCCTATCCTGTAACAATGATGGTAATAAAGATCAGTTGACTGATTGAAAGGGAATATGGCAGGCACCCAAATTATCATAGCTAAATCAGCAATTGAGGTTTCAGGGTCTCCCCGCTTCAGATGACTTATTGCACATGAACCTACTAAAGGTAGTGCCGAATCCAAGATCATAGAGCCCCTTTGTTTGGCACCTGTTCAGTGCACAGTCGATGGAAGACAACATGGATGGTGCACATGTGAAATATGAACCCCTGCCTCTATCTCCCTCCAGAACACAACTAGCACCATATGGCAGAAAACCACATGTGTACAGCCCAGCCTCTTCAAAAGCCCTGTTCCCTGTTCCCCACCTACAGAGGTGAAATGGGTACTTACTAGGGATATGCAAAAAAAAAATTCATTCCCCCCCCTTCAGGTCTATTGGACAAAAAAAATTGGTATTCCCGAATATTCCCAAATACCAGTATCGGTACTGTATTGGTATTCGGGGACATATTTAGGGAAACCAAATTTATTCGGCTCCATTATACCCTATATGGGGACTGTCCCCATAGGGTATAATGGAGAATTTTAATCAGCGAGTCATGCTGCTGCTGCAGTGCCACTCAGTGAACTCAGAAGGCATTTAAACTCCAGTTCACTTACCATGGTGTAACTTGGGGAGTTCAGAAGGTATTGGTGGTCTCTTAAAATGCCTTCTAGCCATGCCTGAATAAAAGCCAAATAATGTCAGCTTTTATTCGGGTATGGCTATTTTGGTAGCCAAATCAGATTGTCTAATCTGTATTCACCTGAACAAATACCCCAAAATACTGATAAGGTATTTTTCAGGTTTTTATTCGACTCATTATATACGGAGCACACATGCCTGGTAGTGGGGGAAATGAGAAATGTCATTGGGATGTGTGAAAATGCACATTTCAAACAACGCTGATTGCACTGTACTGTGAAACATAACCCAAACTCACCAGACCATACTGTTTGCAAACAGACAAACTGACAGCTGAAAAATTGGTTTCCTGCTCATGATTGTTAACTGAGCCAACCTGGTGGGTAGGTTAAGATGCTGAGCTGCAGACCAGAAGGTCTGTAGCTCTGCAGTTCAAGATCCTAGTGCCACGTGATGGAGTGAGCTCCCATCTCTGGCCTCAGCTCTTGCCAACCTAGCAGTCTAAAGGCAAGAAATTGCAAGTAGATAAATAGGTACCGCCAGGGGTCTTTTTGTAGAAAAAGAGCTGCAGGAGCTCATTAGCATATGGTATGCTAATGAGCTACTAGGCTATTAGCATATGCCACGCTCCCGAAGCTACCCTGAAAATTTGGAGCCTCTCCCTCAAACCCCCTCCCCCCCAGAGCTACTAACAGCACTGTGGGGAAAAAGTAACTTTTTCCCCATCATAGAGAACAATGGAGGGAATGGGGGCAACCTGTTTGGAGGCCCATAGAATTGGACCCCCTGGTCCAATATTCTTGAAACTTAGTGGGTATCTTGGGGAGAGGCTCCAACAGCTACCCTGTGAGATTGGAGCCTCTTCCTCAAATCCCCTCCTCTCCAGCCCCCAGAATATACCCTATGTTTTCGCCATTGACTTCAATGGCCCATAGGGTATAATGGGGCTGAAATTGATATTTGGCTGGCTGAAAGACTGCCAAATCGGCTTGTATGGCCGAAACTGACACGTGGGAGCCTTTCTGTCCTCCAAAGCTTCTGGAGCTGCGCTCCTGTGCGTTCCCCCCCAAAAAAAGACCCCTGGATACCGCTTTGGTGTGAAAGTAACAGTGTTCCATGCGCCTCAGCATTTAGTCATGCTGGTCATATGACCATGGAGAAGTCTTCGGACAGTGCTGGCTCTTCAGCATGGAAACGGAGATGAGCATCGCCCTCTAGAGTCAGATTCGACTGGCTTTTGAACAAGGGAAACATTTAACCTTTCTAATGAAAGCTACTGTCTGAAAGGTTGCTAAGCCTGCTATTAACCTCAAAAAGACAAACCAAAATAAAGAACAGTCCAGTTCCATCACGGGTAGTATACGATGCCATTGGTTGGATTAGCTTTCATTTCAGGGACCTGGAGGGATGCAAACAGCTGTGTAACCATATCCGAGGGATAGGAGGAGGACGGAGGAGAAGGAGGAAGAGGAGGAGAAATTGGATTTATACCTCACCCTTCACTACTCAAAGGAGTCTCCAGGCAGCTTACAATCTCCTTTCCCTTCCCATTTGTGGTAGGTGGGGCTAAGGGAGCTCTTTCGAGGACTGCTCTTGAAAGAATGGCTCTGAAAAAAACTTGTAAATGACCCAAGGTCACACCAGCAGCTGCATGTGGAAGAGTGGGAAATCAAACTTAGTTCTCCCAGATTAGAGTCCACGCTCTTAACCACTATGCCAAACTGGCTCTCTGATAGTATGGAAGGACTTCATACTATCAGTAATGGTTGGCCACATTGTAGTATGTCTTATACAATAGTTGAGTATTCAGCTGTTCAACAGCTGTGACCATGAGCCTAACTTCAGATCTATTTGCTTATCCTCCCCAAACAGGTATTGAACAGTTTGGAGGGGCTGCATAGTACCTGTGGTGGTGGAGTTTAGTGTCTTGTCTGGTCACATAATTAAATGATTTGAGGACAAGAACTACACCTCCCATAAGGCTGTGAGAAAGTGTGCATACATGAAATAATGCTGATAGCTCAAGTTAAACATGAAATGGTGTCATCATTTTAAAAAAACTACAGTATTTTTAAACTGTTGGGTGCCAATCAGCATGCAGCGACAGGTCTGCGAGGAGTGGGGAAACTAGAAATGTCATTGAGATGTGTGAGAAGGCACGTTTGAAATAATGCTGATTGCACTGTACTGGAAACATAACCCAACTCACCAGACCACACTGTTTGCAAACAGACAAACTGACAGCTGAAAAATTGGTTTCTTTCCCATGATTGTTAAGTGAGCCAACCCTGGTGGGTATTTCAGCAATCCTAATGAAAGATACTGCTGTCTGAAAGGTTGCTAAGCCTGCTATTAATCTCTAAAAGAGAAACCAAAATAAAGAACAACAGTCCAGTTCCATCATAGATAGTATATGGTGCTATTGGTTGGATTAACCTTCATTTCAGGGGCCTGGAGGGATGCAAACAGCTGTACAAACATATCTGAGGGGTGGGAGGAGAAGGAGAAGAAGAAACTGGATTTATACCCCACCCTTCATTACCCAAGGGAGTCTTAGAGCAGTTTACAATCTCCTTTCCCTTCCCCTCCCCACAACATACACCCTGTGAGGTAGGTGGGGCTGAGAAAGCTCTTTCAAGGACTGGTCCTGAGAGAACAGCTCTGAAAGAACTTATAACTGATCCAAGGTCACGCCAGCAGTTGCATGTGAAGGAGTGGAGGATCAAACCCAGTTCTCCCAGATTAGAGTCCACACTCCTAACCACTACGCCAAACTGGCTCTCTGACAGTATGGGAGGACTGCATACAATCAGTAATGGTTAGTCACATTGTATTATGTCTTGTCTAATGGCTGACTATTCAGCAGAAAGTGGCTGGGAAGAAATATTGGCAGGGAGGGTGGGATATGAGTCAGATGATAATGATGATGAGCAGGGCTGTTTTGGGGCAGGAATGCACATGAACGGAGTCCCAGCTGGCTCCTGAGTTGGCCACGCCCAGCAGGAACTTATTAGCATAACAGGCAACACCCAACAGCAGAAACTCATTAGGACTGGCTACATTAGGGGTGTGTGGCCTAACATGCAAAGGAGTTCCTGCTACAAAAATAGCCCTGGGTTTTGACAACAAACAAGGTAAACAGAACAAGAAGCAAAAGGTGGGTGTGGCTGGATGACCACACTTCTGTTAACACGGGGGCATGGCCTAATAGGCTAATGAGCTGAGCTGTCAGGGGTGTGGCCTAATATGCTAATATGTTCCTGGTGTTGGGTGTGGCCTATTATGCTAATGAGTTCCTGCTGGGCTTTTTCTACAAAAAAAGCCCTGATGTTGAGGATGAGGATGATATCAGGAAAAGCTCACAGGCTCCTTCCAATGACCGCTGGAGGTAGATGCATTCTCTTCACTTGCACAGAGAATGCTATTTTGCCTTTTTTAAGTTTTCAGATTTTTCTGCAAACTTGGGGGGATCACCCAAGTTTGCAGGGAAATCTGTTTTGGATTTAGGTATCTGCAGATGGGGGCCACAGTTGAGAAATCGATACTTGGATATAATAAAGTAAGTTACAAATTGAATAACTAGCACCTCCCACCCTGGCCACAGCCCTTAAAAATTGGTCCCATTGGATCACCACACCAAGAAGTGAAATTGACCCAACCATTTCTATGGTTCGCAATCAGGTTTTGTTGTAACGGAGAGGGGGAACTTTTTTTGGGGGGGGGAGTAATAGGAGAAAGGGGAATAGCAAAGGTCTGGATCTGTCTATCTCAATGAATTATTGATCATTAGAATTTATTATTTATATAGCACTTCCAAATGATACTACGTTCCATAGATTACTGTTCCTGCCAGATAAATGATCTATAAAGAAAGGACACAGAGAAACGGAAGAGGGGAAAGGAAAATGTCAGAGCCATTAAATGAAATAAACATTTTAAATATAATTCATATACGATCGGACCCAGAGTAGAAGGTACTGGAGGAAGCAGATTTTTGCCATCCTCCCCTTCTGCCAAACAGAAGCAGACTTATGGCAGCCCCATCATGGGGTTCAGAAGGCAAGACAGGAGCAGAGGCAGTTTGGCATCGCCGGCCTCCACAGAGCAACCCCAGTCTTCCTTGGTGGTCTCCCATCCAAGTACAAACCATGGCAGACCCTGCGTAACCTCCAGGTCCCAAGACAGAAAATGGAAAGGGGGAGTACGAAAATGTTAGAGCAATTAGATGAAATAATCCTCATAACACAAATGATTCACATAGGGTCGGATCCAGGGCGGAAGATGCTGGAGGGGCCAGATTTTTGTCATGCTTCCCTTTCGCCAAACACCTCCTTCTGACTCCCAGAAAGCTGATTCCTAATGTCACTGGACACATATGAACCAAGAGCCACCTGGGTTAGAGGGCTGCACTGAAACTATCATTCTGCTGTTGGTGGTGGTGCTGTGCTTGCAGGGGTGCAGGGGGCTATTTTTACCTCTTCCCCAATCATACTGCAGCTTACTGGAGGGTTCATCCATGTGGCATTTGGGACACCAGGAATCAACTGGGGTGGGGGGAGAGAAGGGACTGCTGTTGGAGGGGGAATCTGGCAAAAACCCATGATCCTTCTACAACAAGGAGGAGGAGGAGATAGGATTTATACCCCACTCTTCATTCGGAGTCTCAGAGTGGCTTACAATCTCCTGCCCTTCCTCCTCCCACAATAGACACCCTGTAAGGTAGGTGGGGCTGAGAGAGCTCTGAGAGAACTGCTCGAGAGAGAACAGCTCTGAGAGAACTGAGACTGACCCAAGGTCACCCAGTGGCTGCAAGTCGAGGAGTGGCAAATTGAATCCGGTTCTCCAGATTAGAGCCCACTGCTCTTAACCACTTCACCAAACTGGCCCTCAGCAAACTGAATCCAACCCATTGTTCTTTCCTATGCACAAAAACACTTTACTTGCATTATCTTATCCCTACAATAACTTCAGTATAACCCTATTTTCCATGCAAAGCTGGCCATGATAAAGGACAAAAACGGTAGGGACCTAACAGAAGCAGAAGAGATTAGGAAAAGATGGCAAGAATACACAGAAGAACTATACAAGAAGGACCTTGATGTCCTTGACAACCACGATGGTATAATCACTGACCTCGAGCCAGACATCCTGGAAAGCGAAGTTAAATGGGCCTTAGAAAGCATTACTAACAACAAAGTTAGTGGAGGTGATGGTATCCCAGCTGAGTTATTCAAAGTCTTAAAAGAAGATGCTGTTAAAGTGCTGCACTCAATTTGCCAACAAATTTGGAAAACACAACAGTGGCCACAGGATTGGAAAAGGTCAGTTTACATTCCAATCCCAAAGAAGGGCAACGTCAAGGAATGTTCAAACTATCGCACAATTGCACTCATTTCACACGCTAGCAAGGTCATGCTCAAAATCCTACAAGCTAGGCTCCAACAGTACGTGGATAGAGAACTGCCAGAAGTACAAGCTGGGTTTCGAAGAGGTAGAGGAACTAGAGATCAAATTGCCAACATTCGCTGGATTATGGAGAAAGCAAGAGAGTACCAGAAAAACATCTACTTCTGCTTCATTGACTATGCTAAAGCCTTTGATTGTGTGGATCACAATAAATTATGGCAGGTTCTTAAAGAGATGGGAGTACCAGACCACCTCATATGTCTCCTGAGAAACCTGTATAAGGGTCAAGAAGCAACAGTTAGAACCGGATATGGAACAACTGATTGGTTTAGCATAGGAAAAGGAGTACGACAAGGATGTATATTGTCACCTTGCTTATTTAATTTATATGCAGAGTACATCATGCGAAATGCTGGCCTGGATGAATCACAAGCTGGAGTTAAGATTGCTGGGGAAAAGATCAATAACCTCAGATATGCAGACGATACCACTCTGATGGCAGAAAGTGAAGAGGACCTAAAGAGCCTCTTGCTCAGGGTGAAAGAGGAGAGCGCAAAAGTGGGCTTGAAGCTCAACATCAAAAAAACTAAGATCATGGCATCTGGCCCCATCACTCCTTGGCAAATAGAAGGGGAAGTCGTAGAAGTAGTGACAGACTTCACGTTCCTAGGATCTCAGATCACTGCAGATGGTGACTGCAGCCATGAAATTAAAAGACGCCTGCTCCTTGGGAGGAAAGCGATGGCAAACCTAAACAGCATGATAAAAAGCAGAGACATCACCTTGCCAACAAAAGTCCGCATGGTCAAAGCAATGGTATTCCCCGTAGTAATGTATGGCTGCGAGAGTTGGACTATAAGGAAGGCCGAGCGCCGAAGAATAGATTCTTTTGAACTATGGTGCTGGAGAAGACTCTTGAGAGTCCCTTGGACTGCAAGGAGATCAAATCAGTCAATCCTCAAAGAAATCAACCCTGACTGTTCCCTGGAAGGCCAGATCCTGAAGCTGAAGCTCAAATACTTTGGCCACCAAATGAGAAGGGAGCATTCACTGGAGAAGACCCTGATGCTGGGAAAGATTGAAGGTCAAAGAAGAAGGGGACGGCAAAGGATGAGATGGTTAGACAGCGTCATCGATGCAACAAACATGAAATTGAGCAGACTTCAGCGGACAGCAGAAGACAGGAGGGCCTGGCGTAATCTGGTCCATGGGGTCGCGAAGAGTCGGACTCGACTGTGCGACTGAACAACAACAACCCTATTTTCAGTATCACCACACTGGAACCAGAGGGCTGAAGCCTCACATCTGGCTTATTTAAGGCCATTTCATGAATTCAGGTCCAAAGCAAAAATTTGTAAGAGCAAAAGAAGAGCCCTGCTGAATCAGACCAGTGGTCCGTCTAGTCCAGCATCCTGTCTCACACAGTGGCCACAGTGGCCTGTCCCACACAGTTCCTCTGCACGGCCAATGACAGGGCAGAGAGGCCAAGTCCCTCCTCTGATGTTGCCTTCTGACTCTAGGATTCAAAGGATTAATGCCTCTGAATATGGAGGTTACCGTCAGTCACCATAGCCAGTAGCCATTGATAGACATCCTCAATAAATCTATCTAATCCACTTTTAAAGCTGTTTATTCCTGTAACCATCACTACACACTCTGGAAGCAAATTTAATATTTTAATCACTCTCTGTCAGGATTCTCAATTCATAGCTGTGTCATACACATACAGGACTATGCTTGTTTCACCAGAAGCAAATTACACTGCACTTAGTTGGGCTTACTCTCATGTAAATGTGCATAGGACTGCAGCCTTGGTTAGTATAGCATAGGATGAAGTCATACGAGCGAGATAATGCGGGGGGGAAGTGAGGCTATTTGTTCTGTAGCAATTTGACCCGCATTTGCGCAATCACACCGTCCCGGTTCCCTAGCGAGTTTTCTGACACTGGGAAAATCAAGTACTTTCCAGGTATTTGTGCTCTGAATCCACGATTCTGCCTATCTGGACAGCCATCTCTCACAATGATTGTGATTAGGTCATCTGCACGTCCTTCTTCTGGTATGTTTGTTTTTTGCTACTTTCACCATTGTGTGCATGCATATGCGTGCACATATGCACACATGCACATGTGCAAAGGATTTTTAAAAAAAAATCTGCGATCACAAAGTCTGTGATCAAACAGGGGAAAGTTCGTCTGTAGCCCATAGCAACCCGTTTGATAGTGGACTTTCCCCAGTGTCTTTTAAGTCCACTCTTGCAGCGGAGCAAAACAGGTTGCCGATGGGCGCGGGGCACTCATCAGATGTTCACATCTGATTGTGCTCATTAAATCCTCCCAGCATTCGTACCTATGGCACAGCTAATTGTGCGTGTGATCAGAGCCATAGTATAGTATCACTCACAGTAAAAAGGTAAGCAAACAGCCTCATTTTGTGTGTGTGTTTGTGTGTAAAGTACCACTAAGGCCCGATCTGCATCTAGCATTTGCTCTGCTGTCTTACCGAACCTATACTGGAACAGAAATTCCCCTCTACATTGCATGCCACTTTCACTTTGATTGAGTGTCGCATTTTATGGCAGTGTCCAGACTGCATGCCGCTTTCACTTTGTTTGATCTCTGGTTTAATGGTGGCTGTCTGCATAGATTTATGGCTGTTTTATGGCCATTTGGGGGTGACTCTGCAGTCAGCACAATGTTAGCCCGGGATAGTTGAATGTGGTTTTGAACAGCATCTTTTTCTGTTCCTGTGTGGGTTTGGTAAAAATGCTAAATGCAGATTGGTCCTAAGTCACAGCTGACTTATGACATCCCCACCAAGGGGCTTTCAAGGCAAGTGAGAAGCAGAGGTGGTTTGCCAGTGCCTTCCTCCGCAAAGTCTTCCCTGGAGGCCTCCCTTCCAAGCACTGACCCAGCTTAGCTTCTGAGATCCGATGAGATTGGGCTATACCATGTCGCCTTTCCTCCAACAGCCTCATTGGAAACTTCAGAACTGAAAAGTGGTTGGGACATTGAGACAACCAGCTAAACAATGAAACAAATGGATGCTTATGATTTTAAAAAAATCTTAAGAGGAGAGGAAGAAAAGACATTCAAAGCAGAAATTAGAAACAAGGATTGCCTTGATGAGAGAATTAAATCAGGCAGACAAATCCATGTGCGTGTGAGAACTCCCACTGGGCTTCAGAAATACACATACAGGGCCATGCCTCAGCTGCCATACACTGGCGCAGCTCCATGGAGCTACTGGCACATTGCTGTTTTGCACATTAAATGCAGAGAATAAAGTCGCCATAAGTCAACTGTGACTAGATCGCAGTTTCCACCACCATCAAAACACTGGATAAAGATCCTCACAGCGTATTTAATTTCTAGTGTCTTCTCCAGTCCTGGCCAGCAACATTTATCTATCTATCTATCTATCTATCTATCTATCTATCTATCTATCTATCTATCTATCTATCTGATTTCTACCCCGCCCTCCCTGCCAAAGCAGGCTCAGGGCGGCTGGAATAACAGGCATTTCCTCTCACATTCTTTTAGTCTGCTATAGTCAGGGAACAGATGTTATGTCAACCAGTTCAGGTGTTTGCAAACAGTTCAAGCCAGTTTTGTTGAGTTACTTTTCATGCATTCAAAGTGAACCATGCAGCATAACTGCCCGTGTTTCCTGCACCTCCTCAATGGCCTGATGAAAGTTCTAGCTTTTCCTTCTCCCAGTTGGCACCCAACAGTTTAAAGAAAAAGTGAGCAAATCAGTAAGTCAGCTAGTGATTTGCAATGTTGTTGTTTTTTTAAGTTACCATTTTGGTATTTATTAATAGAAAAGAGCAAGATCCCAGTAGCACCTTAAAGACTAACAAAATATGTGGCAGGGTATCAGCTTTCGCAAGTCACTGCTCAATTCTTCAGATCTTCTTCTGCTCACTTCTTCAGATCTGAAGAAGTAAGCTGTGACTCACGAAAGCTCAAACCCTGCCACATATTTTGTTAGTCTTGAAGATGCTGCTGGACACTTGCTCTTTTCTACTGCTACAGACAGACTAACATGGCTACCCATCTTGGTAATCGTTTAGTCCAGAAGAAGAGAAGAGGAGATTGGATTTATAGCCCGCCCTTCACTACCCAAAGGAGTCTAAGAACAGCTTACAATCTTCTTTCCCTTCCCCTCCTCACAACAGACACTCCGTGAAGCAGGGGTGCTGAGAGAGCTCTTTCAAAGACTGCTCTTGAGAGAACAGCTCTGAAAGAACTTGTAACTGATCCAAGGTCACACACAGTCCTCGCTCCTAACCACTACGCCAAACTGGCTCTCTGATAGCATGAGAGGACTGCATACTATCAGTAATGGTTGGCCACATTGTATTATGGCTTGTCTAATGGTTGAATATTCAGCTGAAGGTGGCTGGGAAGAAATATCAGCAGGGAGGGCCTGAGTTCTTTCGAGAACTGCTCATAAGAGAACAGCTCTGAGAGAATTTGTAACTGATCATGCCAAGATCATCCCAGCAGCTGCATGTGGAGAAGTGGGGAATCAAGCCCAGTTCTCCCAGATTAGAGTCCGTGCGTCTAACCACTACACCACTACACCAAACACACACATTTTCACATAGTACACATGAAGCTGCCTTATACCAAATCAGACCACAGGTCCATCAAAGTCAGTACTGTCTAATCAGATTGGCAGCAGCTCTCCGGGGTCCAAGGCAGAGGTCTTTCATATTATCTACTACCTGGTCCTTTCAACTGGAGATACCAGGGATTGAACCTGGTAGCTTCTGCAGGCAAAGCAGATGTTCTGCCACTGAGCCACAGCCCCCATCCTTTACGGGATGTCTTATGGGAAGTCTTATAGGAAATATAGTCTCCCCCCCGGCCAGCACCATTTAATTCTTTGACTCAAACATCCAGAACCCTGGGGTAGAAATGATTTCACCTGCTGAGCAGATACCTCTGCAAAGCATGCAAAGAAAACTCCACCATCACAAAATGAAACTCCATCACTAGCAGCTACTCCCCAGCCCCAAAGCTGTTTGGCAGCTATTCAGGGCAAATGGCAGACAGATCCAAGGCTCAGCTTGGAAGTAAGCGCAGCTGCCAAACATGAAACATTCAATTTAGTGTTGTGGTTAAGAGTGCGGACTCTGACCTGGGAGAACCGGGTTTGATTCCCCACTCCTCCACTTGGAGCTGCTGGTGTGACCTTGGGTCACTACCAAGTTCTTTCAGAGCTGTTCTCTCATGAGCAGTTCTCAAAAGAGCTCTCTCAGCCCCACCTACCTCACAGGCAGTGTTCCCTCTAACCTGAGTTAGTGTGAGTTAGCTCACAGTCTTTTAGCCTCCAGCTAACACGTCTTTGTCTTGGCTCAGGAAGAATGGCTCTAGAGCAAACTAATTTAATGCAGTAGCCAAATCGCTCGCTCACAACTTTAATGCCAGTAGCTCACAAAGGAGAATTTTTGCCTACAAGACTCCACGGCTTAGAGGGAGCATTGTTCACAGGGTTTTGTGGGGAGGAGAAGGGAAAGGAGATTGTAAGCCGCTCTGAGACTCCTTCAGGTAGTGAAGGGCAGGGTATAAATCCAATCTCCTCCTCCTCCTTCTATTGCCCTGTGCTATCCAATACCTCAACCCCACCCCTTCCTACATATAAATCTTAAAACCAAACTTATTTGCATTGCCCAACGATATTCTTTATTTCTACCTTGATCAGGACAGAATGTGAATGAACAGCCGAACTACTTAAACTGAGTCACCACCCCATGTTCCACATTGCTCATTTTTTTCTCCTCTGACTAGTGGTGGTGTTCTATGAACTTAAGCAGAGAAAAACCTAGAATCTGCTACCTGAGAGCCATTCATTGATGCTGCCAGGAAGCTTCTGCATGGAAACCATGTGCTCTTTCACTGCGTCCTTCATATCACTTACTTCACAGCTGGGCAAAATGCAGGAGGTGGCTGGGAAGAAATATCAGGGAAAGCTCCCAGACTCTTTCCAATGACCACTGGAGGTAGGTGTGTTCTCTGCACTTGCAGAATTTTGGCAGAATTAACTCCCCCCTTTTAAAGATCTCAGATTTTTTCTGCAAACTTTGGGGTGGGTCACCCAAGTTTGCAGAAAAATCTGTTCTGAATAAATGTGGCCCCTATCTGTGGATTTAGGTATCTGCAGATGGGGGCCATACTTGAGAAATCGATACATGGATTTAATAAGGTAAGCTATATATCCATAAAGGCAACAAACAAAATTTGAGTCCAGTGGCACCTTTAAGGCCAACAAAGTTTAATACTGGGTACAAGCTTTTGTGTCCACGCACACGAAAGCTTATGCCCACAATTAAACTCAGGTCCTGGTCACACACAGAATTTCCTGTGGGAGAGCCACGATTGCTGGGCGGATTATATGGGTGCGATCACATGGAAACTTCTGGTAAGCTTCGTGCACCCCTTGCCAACTGGTATCATCTGGCCAAAGACGCGGAGCTTAAAAGTACCTGGGAAAATCCACTATCAACCGGTTGCGATGGGCTGCAGATAGATGCTCTCCGTGTGATCGCTCCAGCACGCTCCTCTCGCATCCCTGCTTCCTGGTTGGAGCGCGCCGGAAACACCCGCCACCGGAAACAACGTCATTGCATCTGATCACTTTGGGACGAGTCAATTGCGATGGCACAAATAGCCACGCTTCCCCCCCTGCGTTATCCAGCACGTGTGACCGGGGCCTCAGTTGGTCTTAAAGGTGCCACTGGACTCAAACTTTGTTCTGTTGCTTCAGACCAGCACAGCTACCCTCCTGAATCTATCCTAACAGAGGTCCTAACAAATGTTGTTAGTTTGCAGTCCCAGTTTCACATCCCTGTGAGTCTGAAGCCGCTGTGGTCTCCCACCTCAACCAAGATTTCGTAAGGACCTAGAAAAGATTAGTGCTTACCCCCATCTCTTCTTACGTTAGTAAGTATGAATCTGCTTTGTACAACTTGATAGAGAATGCCTTTCATTGTTGGACCCCCAAGACATCGTCAGCTGGGGTTCCTAGGTAGTCTTTCATGCAGGCACTGACCAGATCTAGACCTTCTTAGCTTCAGCAAGGTTGTTGTGTTAGCTGCTTTCAGACCCAGATTCCCACAAAGTTCTCCCGTAGCCTTCTGTTTTGTCCTTTGGGGAAGGGGGATATGTGCCATCAAGTCACAACTGACTTATGGCGACACCATCATGGGGAGTTTACAAGGCAAGAGTGGAGCGGAGGTGGTTTGCCATTGCCTTCCACTGCATAGTGACCCTAGTCTCCTTTGGTGGTCTCCCATCCAAGTAGAAGAAGAAGAGGAGGAGACTGGATTTATACCCCGCCCTTCACTACCCAAAGGTGTCTCAGAGCGGCTTACAAACTCCTTTCCCTTCCCCTCCCCACAACAAACACCCTGTGAGGTAGGTGGGGCTGAGAGAGCTCTTGACAGAAACTGCTCTTTTTCAAGAACAGCTCTTATCAGAACTACGGCTTGTCCAAGGTCATCCAGCCAGGTGCAAGTGAAGGAGTGGGGAATCAAACCTGGTTCTCCCAGATTAGAGTCCGCACACTTAACCACTACACAAAAGTACTAACCACAGCAAACCCTGCTTAACTTCTACACTTTGATGAGACTGGGTTGGTTGGGCTAAACAGGTTGCTTTCCTTTAGAGGAGCCTGCAGTTATTCTCCACGCACATGACAGCTGTTCACTGGCTGGCCTTTGTGTTAAATGTATAATTAACAGGAACATGTCCTAACACCTTACGACCCTGTAGGATACTGTTGCCAAAGAGATAGTAAATGACACAGGAACAACCATTTCATTCCTTCATCAGCTGGCTCTCACAGTTGTGCAGTCTTTAGCAGTGGAACTGCCACTGTGAGCCCTCTGGTAACTGTAGGGGCTCAACAGCAAGAGGAACAATCATCTGAAGTGTCAGCTCCAGTGACAAAGTGTTTGGAACAAGTGAATAAACAGGCAAGTTTAGCAGATGTTTAGCAGCAGGGTGAGGAAGCCAAGGCACTAGTCTCTCCACGTCCCTAAAAAGGATAAGCACTCTTCCCACAAACAGATCTACTAAGTAGGAAATTTATAAAAAGGGAGGGGGGAGCAAAGAGCTCCTGGTTCTCAGGCAACAGGTTCGCGCCCTTGAGGCCAAGGTGGCTGATCTGGAGAAGCAGAAACAGTCAGATAGGCACACAGATAAGACCCTTGGGACTAGTTAGATGTGTCTCACTCTCAGAATGGCAGCCTCATCGCTGTCAGGGAGCATGAGGGCCAAGGCAAAACAGGGCACTGTGCTGAAGAATGGGGGGATGCTCCCTCAGAAGGGACCTCTTCTACAGTTGGTGAATAGGTACCCTTTTGCACTAAGGAACCATCTCTGGGCAGGGAGGGAGGGTGGTTCTTGGTTGTTGGTTATTTGATCCTTAGGCATGTAGATAGATGGGTTGCAAACCCACGTACTGACCGCATGTTGACTTACCTGCCTGGTGCAAAGGTAGCGAACATTTCATATACTCTAGATAGGCTGGAAAATGGTGCTGGGGTGGAGTCTGTGGTCGTGGTACATGTTGGCACTGAGAATGTGGGGTAATGTAGTTGTGTGGTTCTGGAGGAGAAATTTAGGCTGCTAGGCAGGAAACTCAAGGCCAAAACCTCCAAGGCAGCCTTCTCAGAAGTGCTGCCTGTTCCATGTGCAGAACCAGCTAGGCAGGCCCAAATCAGGAATCTCAATGCATGGATGAGACAACAGTGTAGGGAGGAAGGTTTAATTTTGTTAGGCACTGGGATGCTTTTGGGAACAAGAAGGACCTGTGCAAAGGAGATGGCCTCCACTTGTTCCCAGAAGGAACCAGACTGCTGGCGCTTAAAATCAAAAAGGTGGCAGAGCAGTTTTTAAACTAAGTCTTGGGGGAAAGCCAACAGGAGATTAATTGTCTCTGGTTCGGGATGGCTCATTTCAAGGAGATGAAGGTAGGGTTGCCAGCCTCCAGGTGGGGCCTGGAGAGCTCCCACTTTTACAACTGATCTCCAGCTGACAGAGATCAGCTCCCCTGGAGAAAATGGCTGCTTTGAAGGGTGCATTCTATGGCATTTTACCATGCTGAGGCCCCTCCCCTCCCTAAATCCCATCCTCTCCTGGATCCACCCCCCAAAATATCCAGGTATTTTCCAACCCAGACCCAGCAACTCTAGATGAAGGAGTAGCTGTTACTGTTCTAGAGGGAAATGGATTAGGATTGGCCACCAAGAGTATGACAAACGATATTGACTGCCTGACGAGGTCTAGAGGCCACAGGAGGAAGGCTGCAGGCCTAATATGTCTGGGGAATGATAGATGTTGATATGCAAATGCTAGAAGTGTCCGAGGTAAAATGGGGGAGCTGGAATGCAGATCGGAGGAGAACACAGACATTGTGGGCATTTCAGAAACCTGGTGGGATGAGGATAATCAGTGGGATACAGTGATTCCTGGATATAAATTATATCAGATGGATAGGGAGGGAAGGGTTGGAGGTGGGGTGGCTCTGTAATTCAGAAAGGGTATACAGTCCAGTAAAACTGAGAATCTAAGAGAGATAGATTTGCTTAGAGAAACGTTATGGGTGGAAATAGTAGACCCAAAGAGGAGTTTGTTATCGCCTACCAGAGCAAAGGTTAGAGTATGATTTAAAAACAGCAAAAGAATTAAGTAAAGCAGCTAGATGAAACAACTGTGTCATAATAGGGGATTTTAACTACCCACACATTGATTGGGTCAATATGTGTTTAAGTTGGGAGATTTGTTACTGTATGATTGTTTTAACTGGTTTTATATGTTTTATTATGATTTGGCACACGGTGTCAATAGATGTGAGCTGCCCTGAGCCCATCCACGGGGAGGGCGGGATATAAATCCAAATAAATAAATAAATAAACAGGCAGAATTTTCCCACTGGCATGACCAGTCTTCTCCCTTCTGGTCAGATACCAGGTAAGGGGGTTTCGTTATAATGAAGAGAATGGAAGAAAAGTTGTGTATTTATTACTTATTCATGATCTCCTTCATAAGTGCAGTGACTCAGATCACTTAGGACCACACTCAACAAATCCCAGGCACCATGATACATAGAAATTCCAATATGGCACACCAGTTTGGTGTAGTGGTTAGGAGCGCGGACTCTAATCTGGAAGAACTGGGTTTGATTCCCCACTCCTTCACATGCACTTGCTGGGTGACTTTGGGTCAGTCACAGTTCTCTCAGAGCTGTTCTCTCAAGAGCAGTTCTCAAAGAGCTCTCTCAGCCCTACCTACCTCACAGGGCATCTGTTGTAGGCAGAGAAAGGGAAGGAGATTGTAAGCCACTCTGAAACTCCAAGTGAAGGGTGAGGTGTAAATCCAGTCTCCTCCTCCTCCTCCTCTTCCTTCATGTATTCTAAGTGCCTCTTGGTGATTCTTAGTAGACATACAAAGTTTATTTAAGGGAAGGAAAGAAGTTACTTTTTGTGGTGATGACACCTAGGGTCACCCCATATATATTTATATACGAGAAAGCTTTTGTTATCACTTTAAAAAAAAATGACAAGAAACTGTGAACAGATTTGGCGGCAGCAATAATGAGAAAGTGTGGTTATTAAAATATAAAAGCACGAAGGCTGAAAAATAAGTCTGGCTGCTAAATTTTGGGGGAGGGGGTTGTAGAGCCAAAGAAAATGTGTCAAGGTATCCCTCAGGACAGGGGTCTCCAACATGGTGCCCACTAACACCTTTCCAGGTGTCCACCAAGTGCTTTTTAAAAAATGTGTGGGGCCAGGTGATGTTTTTGCCCAGCAAGGCTTCTCATCAGCCATTGGAAATCTGATTGACTCTGTGGGTTTTTAAAAATGTTGCTTTGGCAGCAGCTGCCACCACAGCTCATGAATCTTCATTGTGTGGCTGAAGGTAGAAGAAGAAGAAGAGATTGGATTCATTCCCCGCCCTTCACTACCCAAAGATGTCTCAGAGTGGCTTACAAACTCCTTTCCCTTCCCCTTCTCCACAACAGACACCCTGTGAGGGAGGTGGAGCTGAGAGAGCTCTGACAGAAACTGCTCTTTTTCGAGAACAGCTCTTATCAGAACTACAGCTTGCCCAAGGTCATCCAGCCAGGTGCAAGTGGAGGAGTGGGGAATCAAACCCGGTTCTCCCAGATTAGAGTCCACACACTTAACCACTACACCAAACTGAAGGTAAGCGGTGGTAGCCATTTTTGTGGCTGGCTCCGCCTCTCGAAGCAGCCATTTTGTGGCTGCACCTACCACCTGTGTCAGAATTCCAAAGGTGCCCACACACTCAAAAAGGGTGTGGACCCCTGCCTTAGGGTAAGTAAGATCATTGAGGCTCTCAAATTCACCTGAGCTCATCCGAGTCAGTCTGAGCACAAAAGAAATGAGTGCACAGAGAGTGGGTGGGGATTATGAAGCCTTCATCCCTTTGATTGGCTTGGCTTTTCCTGTTCCTTTTCCTTCTCTCACACCTAAGCTTCGTGGCAAGTACACGTTGGGTGGGCCCCTACCCTTTGCCACATATGTGTCCAAAAGTTGTCAACCCGGACTGAGAACAGATCACCCATGGTTGTCTAAAGAGCAAATCAGCAGTCATGTGTGAGGGAGAGAACGGGATCAGGGCTGCAACATAGAGAAGTGTTTCAACCTTTTTACCAGCACCATTTTTCTGATCCCTATTGAACACCTGAAGGTGCCTTATACTGAATCAGACCACTAGTCCATCAAAGTCAGGATTGTTTACTCAGACTGGCAGTGGCTCTCCAGGGTCTCAGGCAGAAGTCTTTCACATCGACTATGACCTGGTCCTTTTATGTGGAGATGCTGGGGATTGAACCAGGGACCTTCTGCATACCAAGCAGATGCTCTACTGCTGAGCCAGAGCCCTTGTTGGCACATTGGAGCTCTGTGGGAGAAATATGCAGGCACCATGTGGCTTTAAACTTACCTGGTACTGCATTCCTAATATGTATGGGGAAATGGCTGTTCCCAATAATGGATCTCCCAAACGTCACATGTAATTTGGGGAGGGGCCATAGCTCAGTGGTAGAACATCTGCTTGGCATGCAGTTCTCAGGTTCAATCCCTGGCATTTCCAGTTAAAAGGGCCAGGCAGAAAGTGATGTAAAAGACCTCAGCTTGGGACCCTGGACAGCCACTGCCGTTCTGAATAGACAATACTGACCCTGATGGACCGATGTTCTAATGCAGTATGGCAGCTTCATGAGATATGTACAGAAGCACTATGTCTCTGAATACAAGGTGCTGGGAATGTAAGCATCCTTTTTGTGTCCTACTTGAAAGTTTCTCAGAGGTATTGGGTGCACTACTTTAGGAATACTGGACCAGGGGAACTATGCTGTGAGGCACGGAAGTTCAACTGGACTGTTAATGGCTAACAGCCATCAACAGACTTAGCCTCTATGGATTTCTCTAGTCCTTTTCCTTAAAAAAGAAAATCTATCTCTGCACTGATAGTTCTGACCACATCTTGGGGTAGTGAACCCCATATGCGAATCTGGTGGTTTGGAAAGGACTTTGACAAATGGAGACCAGTTGTTGTAGGGTTTCTGCTAATTCTAGAAATATGCCCTAGGCTAGCCCGATCTCGTCGGATCTCAGAAGCGAAGTACGGTCAGCCCTGGTTGGAACTTGAAAACCCTGCAGGGTCGGCATACATCAACTGTGACTTGGAGGCACTTCGCACACAGAAATGGTTCTTCATCTGGTGATAAGGTTGCCACGTTCCATCCAGTACTTAAATATCTCCCTGCTTATTATTTATTTATTTATTGGATTTATATCCCGCCCTTCCAATGTGGGCTCAGGGCAGCGAACAAGGAGGCAAAATGCCATACATCGACACTAAAACATGGAGGCGAAAGCCAAGAATAAATACTAAAACCATAAATAATCCATTACCACTAAAACAATTAAAACAGCGGTCAACAGAACAAATAATTCACAATATAAAATGCTTGCAGCTATTAATCAGAGGCAACAATATGACTCCAGACATGATGGTGGTAGGACTTCTCCATACGTTCTTGGGGGACTTTCAGGGAAGAATGGGCAATATGCCAAGTACCTTAAGGTGAGCTACGTGTGTAAATAAATCTGAGATGAAGGTCATGGGAATGTGAGAGGGGAGGCAACAGAAAAGGGAGACAGGATGTGTGGCTCAGTGCACATGAACACAAGACTGCCTTACACTGAGCCAGACCATCGGTCCATTAAGATCAGTACCGTCTGCTCAGACCGGCAGAAGCTCTCTGGGGCTTCCCATCTAGGCCTTTCACATGACGTACTGCCTGGTCCTTTTAACTGGAGATGCTGGGGATTCAACCTGGGACTTTCTGCATGCCAAACAGATGCTCTGCCAGGACAAAGCCTGAGTCCAGTGGCACCTTTAAGCCCAACAGAGTTTTATCCAAAGCATAAGCTTGTGTGTGCAAAGCACACTTCTTCAGACAAATGGAATAAAATCTCCTCCAGGGTTACTTACAGGAACAAAAGAGGGTGGGGGGGCAGCCGTTAGGAGGGGCCACTCAGAGCCAAGATGCATAGGCAGAGCTGAAATTGGATCAGGTGGCCAGTAAGAGCAATGGATAGCAGCAAATTAGCACATAAATGAAGAGTTAACAAAGAGATGTCAAAATGAAGCTAGAGTCCAGCGGTAACCCCAAAGACAAACCAAGCTCAACCCTGTGTGCATGCTCTGCCACTGAGCCATTGCCCTCCCATGGCTCACCAAAGTCTCAGACAGAGGTCTTTCACATAACCAACTGCCTAGTCCTTTTTAACTGGAGATGCCGTGGACCTTCTGCATGCCAAGTAGGTGCTCTGCCACTGAGCCCCTTCCATGGCTCACCAGGGTCTCAGGCAGAGGTCTTTCACATCACCCACTGCCTGGTCCTTTTAACTGGAGATGTTGGGGATTGAACCTGAGACCTTCTGCACGCCAAGTAGGCATTCCACCACTGAACCACAACCCCTCTCCATGGCTCTCCAGGGTCTCAGGCAGAGGTCTTTCACATCACCTACTGCCTAGTCCTTTTTAACTGGAGATGCCGGGGATCGAACCTGGGGCCTTCTGCATGCCAAGCAAATGCTCTGCCACTGAGTCATGGTAGAGCATCTGCTTGGAACACGGAAGGTCCCAGGTCAAATCCCCGGCATCTCCAGTTTAAAAAGACCAGGCAGTTAAGTGACATGACACGCTGCTCCCTGAAACCCTAGAAAGCTGCTGCCAGTCTGGGTAGGCAATACTGACTCTGATGGACCAAAGTTCTGATTTGGAATCAAGCAGCTTCCTGTGAACAAATCGCATTTGGCATTCCATCAGTGATCCCTGCTTCCTGACCAAGGTTTTAATGGCCGTTTTTCCATCTTTGTACATATTTTGGCTCTGTTTCGAATTGTTCTGATGATGTGTGATCCGGGGTGTGTGAGTGATTTTAATGGTTTTAAAATGTAGCTTTTGTTAGCCACCACGGTAGCCTTTTGCAAGGGCAGAAAGGTGTCACACAAATTTTGTAAAGTAAATAAATAACAAAACAAAAACACAGAGAGTACTCCATCTTTCTGTGTTTATACTTCTGAGGATGCCAGCCACAGCTACTGGCGAAACGTCAGGTCCTACAATGCCAAGACCACGGCCACACAACCCGGAAAATCTACAGCAACTAATGAACTCCGGCCGTGAAAGCCTTCGACAACATATTAAAACAAAAACCAGTTAGAAATAGTCAAAAAGCTATCCAAGATGTAGAGGACACTGGTAGTTGTATAGGGCTGCTAACTCCAGGTTCAGAAATTCCTATAGATTATAGGGACTTGGGGAGAGAAGGACTTGGGGAGAAGGGATGTCAATGGGGTATAACGCCATAGAGTCCACCCTCCAAAGCAGCCATTTTTCCCCAGGGGAACTGATCTCTGTCGTCTGGAAATCAGATGCAGAATCCTCGAATCACAGAGCTGGGAGGGGCCATCCAGGCCATCTCATCCAACCCCCTGCTCAGTGCAGGATCAGCCTAGAGCATCCCTGACAAGTGTGTGTCCATCCGCTGCTTGAAGACTACCAGTGAGGGGGAGCTCACCACCTCCAGAGGCAGCCGATTCCACTGTGGCACAGCTCTTACCGTAAAAAAAGTTTTTTCCTAAGATCCAGCCACTACCTTCCCTCCCCTAATTTAAACCCATGATTGCGAGTCATCCCCTCTGCTGCCAACAGGAACAGCTCCCTTCCTGCCCTCCTCTAAGCGACAGCCCTTCAGATACTTCAAGAGAGCAATGTAATACCAAGAGCAACTCTGCACTTGTGGCAATTCTGCACCTGTGGTAACTGGCAACTCTGTGCTTGTGGCAAGTCCCCAAAGGAGCCTGGACTTCTTTTGCAGCTCCTGCTACAGCAGAGTAGTAGGACAGTCTCTAGGAGTCCAAGATAACAAAAGCTCAAGGCATAAGACAGAATAGCGATCTTCAACTGTTTCCCAACTGGGACCCAAGTTGGGAGCCACAGCCTGTAACATGGAAGAAGAAGAAGAGGAAGAGTTTGGATTTATACCCCACCCTTCACTGCCCAAAGGAGTCTCAGAGCGGCTTACAAACTCCTTTCCCTTCCCCTCCCCACAACAGACACCCTGTGAGGTAGGTGGGGCTGAGAGAACTCTAACACAAACTGTCCTTGAGAGAACAGCTGTGCCAGAGCTTGTGACTGACCCAAGGTCACATCAGCAGGTGCAAGTGGAGGAGTGGGGAATCAAACCCGGTTCTCCCAGATTAGAGTCCGCACACCTAACCACTACACCAAACTGGCTCTCCCCTGGAAGGGGATGTGGCTCAACGACAGAACTCCCACTTTGCATAGAGAAAGTACAGCCCCGGACATCTCCAGTTAAAAAGTTCTCAGGCACTATACGTTTGGAAAGACCTTTCTTTGCCCAACAGAGACACTGCAAGTCTGAGTGGACAGTACTAAGATATATAGGCCGATTGTCTGAGTTGGTATGAGACAGCTTCATATGGGACCTGCTTTTTCACTTTTTATGACATATACACATCTATCTATCTATCCATCCATCTATCTATCATCATCCTTCCATTTGTCTTCACCTCTCTCACCAAAGCAAACTTCAAAAGAAAACAGCTGCTACACCACTGGCATCAGCCATTTGGGTTCAACCAGTTCAGAGCCATCGATATAACGCCTCTGAAATTTCTGGAATCGTCAAGTGCAGGCTGGGATGTTATAATTCCAGCATCTAAAGAAGCACACCTGGCCAGAGCTTTGCTTGCTGTTTTTGCTGCAGTCATTCCCGCTGCCAAAGAAACAAGTCAGAATATTTTTTTAAAAAAAAAAAGCCTTGTCTCTTTGGCAGTGTGGACTGCTATGAAGAAAAAACAAGCAAGTAATACTCTGCCTGGGCAGACTTTTTTCCAGTCCCTGCTGCATGTCCCGTATTCATACCCAGTCTCACTATGCAGCAGGTGGGGAGTAACCTCCAGGATCTAGCATGATTGCAGCAAGCCAATTTCAAATCACATTTGTACACCCAGTAGACAAGTTAGTGTATTTTTATCATTCTTGTAACAGAAATATTAAGAACATAAGGATAATCCCTGCTGGATCTGACCAACGCTTTCCCTGGTCCAGCATTCTGTTTCCACCACTGGGGAAGCCCATGAGGATGGTACATAGACAGCAGAACTGCAGTATCGTTTGCTTCCTTGCAAACCATTGAAAAAGGTATACTGCCTCTAAACATGGAGGTTCCATTTAGATGTCATTACTGTTAGGTCTACTCTACCGCAAACTTGTCAGGCTCTTTTTTCCCCAAGCCATCTTGCCTAGTGGCCATTGCTACATTTCGTAACCGTAAAATTCTGTTAAGTTACTAATGCTTTTTGTAAAGTCGTGCTCAGGAGTTCAGTTCCTCCATTCTCATTCGAAGGTCTAAGATTAATCATCCAAGCCAAGGGTCATCTCGCTCACATGCCCTGTGCCCCCCATCCTAAAAAAAAGGCACCATATCCTACTGAAACTTTGAATTCTCCAATCAGAAACATTGTCTTTATTGAAGCTTTATATGATTGGCTCCCAAAGAAATGAATGGAAGGTGCAGGAAAAACTCAAGAGTTTCCAAAAGAAATAAAAACCCTGCCAAAACAGCAATCAACACATTCGCAGAGAAATCTGTCAAGACGGTTGCACAATAACATCTTTTCTGAATGTCCTCTGGTACCTGAGTTATTAATAGATGGCAGCAAAATCTGAGATTTAAACCACCACCCCCCCCAAAAAAACAATAGCAATGCAGGCCTCTTTCTGGTTAAAAAAAACACCCCACAATATTTTATTTAGGCAGGTGATATTTAAAGGCACTGATAGGGTTACACTCGCGTAAGCCCACCGAAGGGAGACTTAGCCACCACTTCGCCTTGCAACCTGAGAGGAGAACATCTTCCGTCTTGTTTAACTACAGAAAGGGGAGACAAAAGAAGAAGGGTGACGTTTCCAGCACCTACCTTGGTAGTGACAATGCACAGGCAGTCCATGTCGGAAAGCTCTCTCCCGGGAGGAGGTGGAAATCCTCGAGAGAATCAGCCGGGGGGCGGGGGGACGGGACCCGGCAGCGAAAGCGATTGGGAAAGAAATCAAACCAGAGAGGCATGCACGGAAGCGGAGACCTGGGTCGACACACAGCCTGCTGCTGCTGCTGCTGCTCGGTTTTATAATTCTTTCCCCCTTTTCCTCCTCTCCCTTCCTCCTAACGGGGCCCGCATCAAGAATCTCTCTTGCCCTCCTCCTACCACATCGCTCGAGGCAGCAGCCGCGCTCCTTCCCGGGGCTCTGGAGCTTTGCTCGGAGAAATCCTCCCCGGGAAAAAACTTCCAGGTGGCTCCCCGGGCTTGATTACTGCATTGTTCAGACCGCAGTTGGAAATCTCCCGTCAGCAAGGCGGTGGGAGCCAGAAGTCTCAGAGACCAGCAAGCATCGCATTGTAGCATCCCCGGTTGCCACAGTTCTGAGCAGCTCTTTCAGTGTACCAAAAGGCTCTCTCTGCCAAGTCTCTCTCTCCCTCTCTCTCTCTCTCTCTGTATATCTCTGTGTGTGTTTTGCGCTCTCGCTCTCTCTCTCTCTCTCTCTCTGTATAAAGAAACCCTCCTTTTCGTTTCCGCAAGTTCTGAGTAAGCACAACTACTGGGCCCATCAATCACAAGCGAACCACAATCGCTTTGGGTTGTTAAATCTCATCATTGGAAGCCCCGGCTCCTAAATACACATGTTGCTGAAACACTGCGGTGTGCAATGCAGCGTTTCACCTCGCCGGGAGGAAAATATCAATCCTGGTTCCACCAAGCCATTTTTTTGCCCTCAGAAGTAGCAAGGAAACAGCCATTTGGGACTTTTGAGAAGTTTACGGAGACAGTCAGAAAGTGGTGTGGCTTGCTTGTCCCATGTGCTCTTGCTGGTGGGGGCTGTTTAGGCCGGGGAGAAAGGAAGGATTGTGAATTCCAGGCCTGGTACTTCAGACTGAAGCGTGCTTTGGTGCTAGGCGAGTGCGTTCGTGGACTGGAAACCCAGATGAAATGACAAGGAATGACAAGAAGTGGTAGTGGTGACAAGCATGGACAGCTTCAAGAGGGGACTGGAGAAACATATAGAGCAGAGCTGTCTATGAGCGGCTATCAGCCACAAGGTCTAGCTGGAACATTCTGTCCAGGGCAGTGATGCTCTGTATTCTTGGTACTTGGGAGGCCACAGTGGGAAAGTTTCTGGAGTTCTGGCCCTGCTGGTGGACCTCCTGATGGCCCCTGGGTTTTGGCCACTGTGTGGTACTGAGTGTCGGACTGGATGGCCTGATTGAACATGGCTTATCTTATGTTCTAAGGTGGCATCATTAGGACATGATTATTTATTTCTTTAAAACATTTGTTAGCCACCAACATGGCTTCTCTTATGTTTTTATCACAAACATACTTTGAGAGAAGAAATTTAAAAACCTGCAAGGCATAGGGTTGCCAGCCTCCAGGTATGGCCTGGAGATCTCCTGGAATGACAATGGATCCCCAGACTACGCAAATCAGTTCCCCCAGAGTAAATGGCAGCTTCAGAGGATAGACTCTATCGCTTCACATTCCTGCTGAGCTGCCTCCCCTCCTCAGCCCACCCCAAATCTCCAGGTATCTCCCAAGTCAGAGTTGGCAACCCTACGCTGTCACCACAGCAGGACCTCTTCTCCAGCCAGGAGCATCTACCCACTGGTGTCAAGTAAGTTTGTATCCTGGGGTAAGAGGAAGGGGCATGATAACTCCAGGCAGGGAATTGCATTTAGGAGTGCTTCTTTATATTGGGGGAGGGAACCCTGTGTTTAGAAAGCCAGCATAGCACAGGTATTGCTCTTAATGTGCCAGTGTTCTGGTTGCTTTGGGCTGAGAGCGTCCTGAGAGAACTGGGACTGACCAAAGGGCACCCAGAAGGCCTCGTGTGCCTCAGAGCGGCTCACAATCACCTTTCCCTTCCTCTCCCCACAACAGGCACCTTGTGAGGCAGGTGAGGCTGAGAGAGCTCTGAGAGAACTGGGACTGGCTGAAGGTCACCCAACAGGCTTCATGTGGAGGAGCGGGGAATCATACCCAGTTCTCTGGATCAGAGTTCACTGCTTTTAATCACTACTCCATGCAGGCAGTGGATACAGGGTTACCAGGCCGCTTCAAGCTGCACAGGGGGAGGGGGTGACATTGTATGTGCCATGATGTCACTTCTGTCAAAAACCCAGAAATGATGTTGGTTAGCTCTATGAATCGCTGGAAAAACCACAGAGTTTCCAGTGATTCTTAGAGTCATCCAACATTTTCCTGGAAGTGATGTCATGGCCACATACCCCCCACATCCTCTCCTCACCCCTAAGCTCCAGCCAGCTGCCAGGCACGATGGAAACCATCTTGAATGTTCCTTTGCATTAGAAAGAATCCATTCAAACAGAAAACTAGCATCATAGGATGAAAATGTTCCACCTCTTTGTTCCCTGGTTTTCTGTTTGCTAGGAGTTTACGACAGAAGGAAGCATTCCAAAATGAGGCTCACCGTTGTCTCCCATCTCTTCCCTCTGAAGCTGAGCAATTCATTCTACTGCTTTCGCATTCTACCGCTCCATTCCCCTGTATGTATAAGCCAGGCATTTCTATGTGGAGGGGGCTCATCAATTAGCTACAGAAGCCAGTACCGCTGTCCCTAATTGTGACATCGGCATTGGTTTTGTGTGTGCTGTCCTTTGGTCACTGCTCGGAGTGTTAATGAATGAGCGATCTTCCTTGCTGAAATCCATTCTATAAAGAAATACAAACACTCATTAAGCAGGGATCGATTGCTTGCCTGCCTCTCCTCATCCTATAAGTGAGGAGTATGGGCCAGAGGGATGATGATGATGATGATGATGATGATGATGATGATGATGATGATGATGATGATGATGATGATGATGATGATTAACAGACACAACCAGACCCAAAATGTGCAATCCCACCGGGAGGGGGGAAGGAAAGACGAGCAGTTCCAGCATAAGATTTGTGCAGTTTTAAAACTTTAAGCCATGCAAAAGTTGTATTACATCAGCCTGAACAATGCTTTTTGGCATTAAAACGCAGTCGGATTCCCCAGCTCTGTGGGTTTTCTCCCACTATGAGCCACAACCCAAGGAATGGTAGAAAGTAGTAAAAACAGTTAAATGTTGGCCCTATGTGTTTTTAATGTAATGTTTAGTGTAGCAGTAGAAAAGAGGAAGAAGAAGAAGAAGAGGAGGAGGAGGAGGAGGAGGAGATTGGATTTATACCCCACCCTTCACTACCCAAAGGCATCTCAGAGCGGCTTACAAACTCCCTTCCCTTCCCTTTCCTTCCCCTCCCCACAACAGACACCCTGTGAGGTAGGCGGGGCTGAGAGAACTCTGACAGGAACTGCTCTTTTTCAGGAACAGCTGTGCCAGAGCTTGTGACTGACCCAAGGTCACATCAGCAGCTGCAAGTGGAGGAGTGGGGACTCAAACACGGCTCTCCCAGATTAGAGTCCGCACACTTAACCACTACACCAAACTGGCTCTCAACAAGAGCGAGAGTCCATTAACACTTTAGTAAAGGTAAAGGTTCCCTTGCTCGAAAGCCAGTCGAATCCGACTCTAGGGTTGCGGTGCTCATCTCCGTTTCAAAGCCGAAGAGCCAGCGCTATCCGAAGACATTTCCGTGGTCATGTGGCCGGCATGACTAAACACCAAGGTGCACAGAACGCTGTTACCTTCCCACCGAAGTGGTACCTATTTAGCTACTTGCAATTTCTTGCTTTCGAACTGCTAGGTTGGCAGGAGCTGGAACTAGAGACAGGAGCTCACCCCGTCATGCGGCACCCGGGTCTCGAACTGCTGAACTACTGATCTTCCACAGCCTGCAGTTCAGCGTCTTAACCACTTGAGCCACCGCAGCTCCACTTTAACACTTTAAGGACTAACAAAATTTGTAGCAGGGTAGGGGCTTTTGTGAGTCAAGTGAGCAAGCTGATCCCCGGCCAGAAATTTTGTTAGTCTTGAAGGTGCTCCTGGACTCTTGCTCTTTTCTACTGCTACAGACAGACAAACACGGCCACCCATCTTTACCCGAAACACTTCTTGGTCTCTACTGGACTCAAATCTAACTGCTCTATTGTATCAGGTATCTGATTGTATCATGAAAGTTCATACCCTGCCACAAGTTTTGTTAGCCTTTAAGGTGGACTCTCCTATCTATACCTTGTGGCTAATAGCCACTGATGGACCTCTGCTCCATAGGTTTATCCAATGTGGATCTGGCAACCAATGCTCCCTCTAAGCCGTGGAGTCTTGTGAGCAAAAATTCTACTTTGTGAGCTACTGGCATTACAGTTGTGAGTGAGCACGATTTGGCTGCTGTATACATTAGTTTGCTCTGGAGCCATCCTTCCTGAGCTAAGACAAAAATGTGTGAGCTGAGGGCTAAAAAAAATGTAAGCTACCTCACACTAACTCAGCTTAGAGGGAACACTGCTGGCAACCCTAGATCCATCTGCATAGAATTGCACTATAAATGTCATGGAAATGTCTAAGAAAATAAGCATTTGCACACACACAAGGAAAATGTACGTATGCTGCTATTTCGTATGCTATGTGCGTGAATTGCAATTTGATACTACTGTGCAATTCCAAATGTCCTTTAAAACAGCCAGTATGGTATAGTGGTGTAGTGGTTGAGAGTGGTAGGCTCTAATCTGGAGAACCGGGTTTGACTCCCCACTCCTCCACATAAGAACATAAGAGAAGCCAATGTTGAATCAGGCCAATGGCCTATCTAGTCCAACACTCTGTCACACAGTGGCCAAAATATACCAGGTGCCATCAGGAGGTCCAGCAGTGGGCCCAGGACACTAGAAGCCCTCCCACTGCCATGAAGCCAGCAGGGTGGCCTTGGGCCAGTCACAGTTCTCTCAGAGCTCTCCCAGCCCCATCTGTTGTGGGGAGGGGAAGGGAAGGCGATTGTAAGCCACCCTGAGACTCCTTCAGGTCGTGAAGGGTGGGATATAAAACCAACTCTTCTTCTTCTGAAAAGCCCTGGTATGGCTGCCGTCCTTTAACTTGACAAATTATGGGCAGCCCAGTCATTAAAAAGACAACGCCAAGATGCTCACTGCCATCCCTGTATAATCACCAGCTCACCACGCATTTTTCATTATTAAACACCGAGATGGAAACTAGGCCGCTGATGCCTAATGAATCCTTTTTAAAATTCTGCCCAGCTATTTTTGTTTTCAGTGGGCAGAAGAGGAGGAGATTCACCGTGGGGGTAAAGGACACGCCACACGTGACAGGGTGGACTTGTGTGGCGGCTCTCCCATCATGCATTGCAATGATTTCAAACTGGGGCGGGGGGTAGTGGAGTTTCCACCGGCGGCCGGCATGCAGACGGCAAGCTGTACTTATTAGGGTAGATGTGCTGAAGAAATATTTTCTTCTAGGTTGTGATACCCAAGAGACACAAATTATCGGCATGCTCAAGAAAAATAAGCCTGGGAGGTGGCATTCCAACGAGTGGCTTGTAAAGTTCATTGGACAAATGCTATTAAAATGACATATCATTGTTTAACTGCTTTGTGCAGTAATCTAGACCAAATCCCTATCCGTGTGCCAGCTTGTAAAATCTAAAGTTACGCAGCTCTCTTCAACAGGCACAATGGAACGCAAGCTCAGAAGCTGTTATAAAAATAAAGATTTGTTTCAGGCCATTGCTTTAAACATTGGAGGGGGGGGCTAGGAAAGAGGATAAATAAAATTTACATGCAAAGGTACAGTGCGCATAGTCATTAACTACCCTCTGGAGCAGTCTTTGTATTTTTAAAAGCCATTATGAGTATTATTTAGTATGGTACAGGGGGTTGGGGTAGGACCAGGAGGATGTGGATTCGAATCTGCAGTCTACCCTGGCCCATAGCTATGGTGGGGCTATTGGGGGCTCTGCCACCTTCCTTAAAGGGCCAGGCCCCTTCCTTAAAGGCTCCCCCCACTTCTTAAAGGCCCCCACCCCGCTTCTTCCAAAAAGCATTTAAAGGGATCCTTTAAATGCTTTTGGAAAGAAGCAGGGGTATGCACCCCTCTCTTCCCTCCTGCAAGATTTAAAGGGCCCTCTGGGTGATCGGTGGGTCATGTGCTCCCCACTGATCAGCTGAAGGGCCCTTTAAATCCTGTGGGAGGGGAGGGAGAGGGGCACGTGCCACCCCCCTTCATTATGGCAAATAATGGCAGCTCCACCAGAAAAAAGTTTGCCCCACAGGCCCCAAAATCCTTGCTATGGGCCTGACCCTGCTACAGAACCACCTGGTGACCCTGGGTCAGACACTCTTTCTCATCCTAACCTACCTCTCAGGGTTGTTGTGAGGATAACATGGAGGAGGAGAAACCTCTTGTACACCGCCATGAACTCCTTGGACTTAGGTGGACTTAGAGGATAGATTTATATTAGAAAGCTGAGGCATAAACGTTCGAATCCCCACTCGTGCCATGGAAGTTCACTGGGTGTCCTCAGGCCCATCCCATTCTCTCAGCCTAACCGACCTCGCAGGGTTGTTGTGAGGATAAAACGGAGGAGAGGGGAATCGTGGAAGCTGCTCTGGGTCCCCATTATAGAGAAAGGCAGGGTATAAACAAAGTAAACAAATAACAAAATGCATTAAGAACAATAACAATTTAAAAAGTGGAAACGGTTTGAATACATTCACTTCCCTAAGAACGTTTCTGGGGTGTCCATTCAGACACTTTCAATTTATCTTAAAATAGCTACAGGCTAGTAGCCGAAACACGTCAGTTAAACAAATCAGCCGTCCAAAAAAATTATATCCGTCTTAAACTCTTACTGGAAAAAAGAAAGCTATGCAAAAATAAAATTACATCCGTCTTTCCCCCATTGCTTTCTTTGGACCTGCCATCAAGTCAGACATCAGGATTGTGCTAGAGCCACTCTCTGAATCCTGGCCAGTGTTTCTCTTTCTAATGGAGTTCTGTGGAAAGGACAAACTTGTCCATCCTTTATCAGTAAAACTCATACCGGGGGTGGGGGGGATGAGTCCTACCCATGTTTCACCTCTTATTTTGTACTACCACATAGAAGTTCACCGCATTCAAAAAGCACAATAAAAGCCCAAAGAGGCACCATTCAACAAACTTTCGCACTTATCTTATTCTTCGAGATCTACAGAGTAACAACCCCTCTGAATAAAGAACTCTTTCAGCAACCGTACTGTGCAGAGCTCACCAATTCCTTTTCCCACTTCCCCCCACCCCCGTGGACCTTACGGCCTGCGTCTGAACATATTTACTCAAAAAGCAAGTCCTCCCGAATTCATGTTTCAGGAAATATGCACGGCCACAGATTTGCAAACGCAAAGTGCGGTCCTGTGCAGAGTCACTCCAGGCTAAACACACCCAAACCGACGGGTCTGGCCTGGAGTAACTCAGCTGAGGACTGCACTATTGACTGCTTTCGATCCGGAGTTCTTTATCACCCACTTCTTCTGCTAGAAGGGCCGCTGTACCAAAGCACACTTTCCCCAATACCACCCCACCCGCTTCCATTCTCCCGTATGCACACACCTCTCTTGTAGCCATACTGTTGTGGAGTTTCCCTCTGAAGAGCTGCGCATGATTCATGCTGAGGAGGAAAGCTAGATCGGAAGGCCTTTCCCCTCGCACAAAGAAAGAGCAGTGTGGGGAAGATGCATAAAAAACGAGAGCCCTGTCCGGAGACTTGAGGAAAATCAATGCCTGCTATTCATCTGATGACAGCGAGGAGAGAGGAAATGTCTAGACGTCCATAGTACAGCAGAAGCCGGGCTTTCAGCAAGACAGAAGAAAACAATCTCTGTGGCTCTTTCCCTGGGATACTCTCATTCTCGCTCCCGGTTGAAGTATGTTTCCAATAAACTGCCCTAAAGGAAGAAGGCTATGTTTAAGAGTCCTCTTCCTTCTGTAAATTATTCAAGGTTATAAACCTAATGTTATTGTGGTTCCTCTAGAGGCAAAAGGAGACAAGCCAACCACATGCCATTACTTCGGGAAGACGAAATCACGGCTTGTGAGGATCTAAAGTTATGTGTTTTTTTAAAAACAATCCATCGCATCTCAGATGCTTCCAGACACCAATAAAGGGAAAAACCCTACCCACAGACTATGAAAGGTTTATAAGGAAGAGGATCGTAAAGAGGGGAAGGGGGGGGAAGACAGAAAACACTGACTCGGCAAAGCTCGGCGTGACTTAGGAACTTCTGGAGAAAGAAATATGGCCGGAATGCTTGCCGTTTTGGGATTTGTTTTCTGCCAATGGGATTGAAACTTTGCACACAACACAGCAGAGGATAAAACTCCGTTGCTTTAAGGACTGCAGTACCCAACTGGAGCTGCCTTGTAACCATCGCTCATACTTGAACGCCAGACATGGCTCTTTAATTGTTCCTGAACCTCAGGAGGACGGCAGGACGTGGGAGCTCTTGGGCTTAACAAGGGAAGAGCTTTATTGAAAGAACAGCGGCAAAGCTCGATCACACTCCTGACACGCTACAGAGCTCGGGGGACTGTCGAGGAAAGCTGAATATCGCAGGAAAGCTGCAGCCTGCCCAGTTGGGCCACAAATGCTTTTCTCCACACCACAGTTCCCATTGGACCAGCTCTCCATGTGGCAAAAGGTGGGACTGGTGAGGCACACCCACGCAGACAGCAGCCACATTTGGGCTTCGGGTAGGGTTGGGGTCCGGAGATCTCCTGGAATGACTCCTGATCTCCAGACAGCAGAGATAAGTTCTGCTGGGGGAAATGGCAGCTTTGGAGGGTGGACTGTAGCATTATACACTGTTGAGGTCCAAGCCCATAGCTACAGTGGGGCATTTCGGGGCTAGGCCCCCTGACTTGCTGGCAAGGCCCCCTGACTTCCCATCTAGCCCTGGATATCATGGCCTTCCCCCCTGGATTACATTGATTAGCCAGTGCCCCCTAAGAAATTTAAATGCCCCCTGACTTAAAAAATCCTGGCTATGGGCCTGCTGAGGTCCCTCTCCTCCCCAAGCCCCACCCCCACCCCCAGGTTCTACCACCAAATGTCCAGGAATTTCCCAACCCAGGAATGGCAACCCTCGGTTTGGGGCAGTCAGCTCCATGCTATATTGACCCTACAAAGCAAGCCTGGCCCCACTATTCTTCTTACAATGTACACTGCTTGTGTTGGGATAGTGCAAGTTCACTCCCTTCAGTCGGGAAAGAGTTAAATTGTCTGTTCATGTATGCTAATTCTTAGCTAGTTAGCTTAGAACCAGTTAGAACTTAGGTGCGTATTTCCCACCAGAGAAAGGGAGGTGATATTCCTAATGAGATGGGATTGGGACCACATACTGGATGATCAGTTTTATTGGGATGCTGCGGTGGCTCAGGTGGTTAAGATACTGAACTGCAGGCTGTGGAAGGTCAGTAGTTCAGCAGTTCAAGACCCGAGAGTGCCGCATGACGGAGTGAGCTCCTGTCTCTAGTTCCGGCTCCTGCCAACCTAGCAGTTCGAAAGCAAGAAATTGCAAGTAGATAAATAGGTACCACTTTGGTGGGAAGGTAACAGCGTTCCGTGTGTCTTGGTGTTTAGTCATGCCAGCCACATGACCATAGAAACGTCTTTGGACAGCACTGGCTCTTCGGCTTTGAAACAGAGAAGAGCACCGCACCCCTAGAGTCAGATTCGATTGGCTTTCGAGCAAGGGAACCTTTACTTTACCTTTTACATGCATTTTTGTCATGTACACAGGAAGGTGGGGGCTTCTTACACACACGAGTTCTAGCAAACACACTAACAAGATGTAAATAGAAAGGCTAGTCAGGATCTTTGTTATCTTCTCACCGTGTAAACCCTTTCCCCTTATTTTCTAGTAAAGTCTTTTTCTTAAGCTAAATACACACGTGTGGCTGCCTTCTTCTTTTTGCTCTGCTAAATATCCAACAGTTTGGCTCCCATTAGAGAACACCGATGTAACCCAATTAAATCTGCAACACGTCAGTTTTGCAAACTGCAGCCATCACCCTTCCATCAAGCCTCAAAACACCTTTTCTCCTGCCCACTTTTTCCATTTCATTCTGAGCATCCAGTCTGGTGAGATGCATCTGTCACAGAAATGTGAGCATCGTGCTTTCCAGGGAGATGTGACTGAGCTCTATGTAACTCCTACCTGGTGACTGTTGTCATGGTCCATTATCTCATGGACCCCCTTCTAGATGAGTGCTACAGCCCATTCTCCTGCACTCCTCCTGCCTTTCAAGTCTCAACATTACAAGGAATCTTGATTGTAACATGTGTTCAAGCTAGTTCAGTACACATTAATCTCAGCCTTCCTCATGGAAGATAGATTGTGAATATTTCATACTAATAGCTAAGCACTGGAATTTTTGTGAGCCAATCAGAGTAAGAGGTTTCACTGCGACAACTGCAATGGAAACTGTTTGAATAAATACTGGGGAAGATTCTCCAGTGGAGGAGGAGGAGTAGAATTGGTTTTTATACCCCACTTTTCTCTACCTTAAGGAGTCTCAAAGCGGCTTATAATCACCTTCTCTTTCTCTCCCCACAACAGGCACCTTGTGAGGTAGGTGGGGCTGAGAGAGTTCTGAGAGAACTGCGACTGGCCCAAGATCACCCAGGCTTCATGTGGGGAATCAAACCCAGTTCTTCAGATCAGAGTCTGCCTGTCATGGGTCAGAAAGGTCAGTTAGGAGAGAAGGACTCTTCAGGAGGAGAGGACTCATCAGGAGAAGAGGAGTCCTGTGTAGTCAGCTCTGAAGCAGTAGAAGCCAGCAAGCAAGAAGACGAACTACAGGCTTATCAGAGCCCACAGCCAACAGCTGAGGCAGAGCCACCAGCACCTTGTTCCAACAGAGGAAACCCAGGTGGTCGTTACAAGCGCTTCAGTTTCACCCACACCCTTTGAGTGCCGGAGATGAAGGCTTAGAATGGAGCTCTGGGAGAAAAGACAAAGCGCATATCTCCTGCCTCAATGTCAGCGGCTTGCTGATGATGAGTAGCTGCAGGTTACTCCCAAGCAGTTGGCTGCAAGTAAGACCTTGCAACAGATGCCTATGAAAACCAGTCAAGGGAGATTGCTTCCTGTGGAAGCAACAAGTCACCACCTGGTGGATTGTGACCCCAGCTCCTGACTCTGCTCCACTCCAGTGACCTTTGGACCAGCTTTGGATTTGGATGTCAAACCTACTTGTTCTTGTATATTACCTTGGACTGCTAGACCTTGCTTTCTGGACCAACCTCTGAATTGGACTCTGCTCTCTGGTAACTGACATTCTGGACTGAATCTTGACTCGGACTTTGGACTCGGACTTGGCTTGTACCTAGACTCTGCCCCTGCCACTCTTAACCACTACAACACACTGGCTCATAGATGCATCAGTACAAGCTGAGTTTCCAGAAGTTACCTCCAGGTACCTTGGGCTTCAGTTCCATAAAGGAGCTGTACGGCAGGGCAAAGAAGAAAACCTCAGCCTGGTGTTAAGAGGGAACAATGGGCTGGATCAGTAGAAGTAGTCATGGAAGGTGTTGGTGGAGTGGATCTTTTCCAGCCTTTTCCAAACATTCTGAAACTCCTCCATGAGACAAGCAAACTAAGAGACAAGCAAACTGTGCAACTGTGATGGAACTGTGCCCTTTATACACACAACCAATCCCCTTTATCCCTGGACACAGCATGTGAAGAGCGGGTTAACAGCCAAACAGGGCCTACAGGACTCTGGAGGAACTAGATGAGAGAGCAATGTTGGAGAACAGAAATATATTAAACTTCTGTTTTCAGTCAGATAGGGATTACCTACCAGAGGTGCTGGTTTAGGAAATCAAGGTTTGGAGTTTGGATTCCAAGGGGGAAACCTAATGAAATGTTGTTGCTGGGAGAGTCTCATGCTTTAATTTTTCTGTACTTCAGGAAAAACTAAT
Organism: Gekko gecko; assembly: GCA_029375565.1. Taxonomy (NCBI): domain Eukaryota; kingdom Metazoa; phylum Chordata; class Lepidosauria; order Squamata; family Gekkonidae; genus Gekko; species Gekko gecko. The sequence continues at coordinate 15,411,808 of JAPDNY010000004.1, forward strand.
ATCTGCTAAACAGTCACTAGGAGCTTTTTTTTCCATTTCTTATTTTCTTTTCTTCTCTTTTTTTGCCATCAAGTCAAGCTGACTTCTGGCAGCCCCTAGTGGGGCTTGAAGGCAAAGGGAATGTTCAGAGGTGCCTATTCGCACTTCTTATTTTCGTTGCTTGTGTTCCCACACTGTTGCTTGTGTTCCCACCTTTTCACATACATTTTGCTCCCTCTAGTGGTCACTTCGATATTGCATCACTGTATCTCTGTTTTATTTCCCTGCACTTTTTAAGCACTTGGGGATAAACCAGTGACACACTGATGAAATATTGGAGCAACCACTAGACGGAGAAAAACATTAGCAGAAAAGAAAAAGAAGATGCAATATGGGGACATCAGACTTGAAATAACACATGTGGGAAAGCCCTAGGAGTCCTAGCTAGGGACTTAAAGAATGTGTATCTCCTGAAGAGTGAACCAGGAGAACTAGCCACTTGTTTCAATAAAAGTCGGTCAGCTGGATGATTGATGCTCTCTGCCTCTAAATGCATGCACTTGCACAGAATCATTTTTCTACTGACCCTGCCCAGCATAAGCTGTGTAATACAACTGAAAATAGTTTCAAGCCTCTTTGTAAAAAAAAAAAATAATGACCCCTGTGTGTGTATTAAGTGCCAACAAGTCGCTTCCGACTCATGGCACCCCTTTGAATCAACATCCTCCAAGACTCCCTATCGTCAACAGCCTTGCAAAGTGAAGGTCGTGGATTCCTTTATAGAGTCAATCTATCTCATCTCTGTTCCTGCTGCCTTCAGCTATTCCTAACATCATTGTCTTTTCCAGTGATTCTTGTCTTCTCAGAATGTGATTAAAGTACTATAGGCCCCATTGTCATTTTAGCTTCTAGGGAGAATTCAGGCTGGATTTGATCTACAATCCACTGATTTGTCTTTTTGGTGGTCCAGTGCAGAGTATCTGTAAAACTCTCCTCCAACACCACATTTCAAAGGAATCAACTTTCTTCCTGTCAGCTCTCTTCACTGTCCAACTTTTGCACCCATACACAGGAATGGAGAATACTATGGCATGGATTAATTTGATCTCGGTCGCCAGAGACACATGCTCATGCTTAAGAATCTCAGTCTCCGTGTCCTTCTGATTCCTCGGCTGCAGTCTCCCTTTGGGTTGATGATGGAGCCAAGAAATGGAAAATCTCGAACAATTCCGGTTTCTTCATCATCAACCGTAAAGTTATGTAATTCCCTAATAGTGGAAAAAATGAACAAGGTACAAGGTCTAGAGTTCTATTCAATCTTCTCGATCCCTGTCTTTCTATATAAAATATTTTTTGTCACAAACTATGGCATTGCACTAGTTTCCGCACTTGCCTGCCACTCCAGATTTTGGCCCTTTCTGCACTCGTATTTTGCCTCGGTCTCTGAGCGCATCCTATTCTTCCATTCTGCATTCCCTCCCACTGTTTCACTTTGTTTCAGGGCTTTCTCTTGTCTTTGCATTTGTTTTATAGGAATCTGCATTCAGACCACTTCCATCACACTGTTGCCCCGCAGCTACCAAAATTCCTTTTGCAGCAATTCTTTATTCTCATCCACTTTCAAATCACTAATCCTTTCTAAATTAGAATTGTTTCTGCAGGTATTTAAATACTGCCCACCAATGCTCCCTCTAAACTGTGGAGTCTTGTGAGCAAAAATTCTACTTTGTGACATACTGGCACTAAAGTTGTGAGCGAGCAAGCGATTTGGCTACTGCATGAATTAGTTTGCTCTGGAGCCATCCTTCCTGAGCTGAGAAAAAATGTGTGAGCTGGAGGCTAATAAACTGTGAGCTAGCTCACACTAACTCAGCTTAGAGGGAACACTGCTGCCCACTGCCTCCTCCACCCCCCCATTTCCACCTCTCTCCGTTTAAGTTGACGCTCCCCTCCCTGTTCTGTTTTCTTTCCCTTCTTCTCCAATGACAAAAGAGAACATGTCCCCCCACTCAGGCAAACTTTTAAAAAGCCAGAGAGAGCATAAGAAGGAATCAGTAAACATAAAGGACTAGGGGATTCCCTGCTCCCAAATGTGTCAGCCTTGCATGTGTGGGTCTGGATTTCCCCTTCCCTTCCCTTTCTTTTTGCAGAATCACGGAGGGAGGGAGGGAGCTCAAAAAAATGCAGGTTTTGCTTGTAGATGCAGAGTGCATGAAGAATACACAAATAAATAAGCCGGGGCGGGGGGGGGGGACCAGTGCAGAGGGAATGCGTGCGACTGCAAAGTCAACCTTTAAGGCTTGACTCCTCGGATTCTCTGGAGCAAGCTGTCAGTGCAGAAAGGGCCTTTCTCAGTGTTTGAGTCAAGGTGATTTAAGTCCTCAGCAAAACAACATCCAAAAAAACCAGGACAAGAGTGGGCTGAAACTGGGCCAACCACTGAAGGGAGGTAACCTAATGCAGAACAGAAAAATAAACCAGAATAAAAAGGTTAAATTCAATTTTAGTGCAGAATTGCTTGGAGGACACCGCGGTGAACATGGATTAAAAGGGGAGTGCGGAAAGGGCCCACGTAAGGTGACCTTACAACATGCTCAGACTGTGCAATAATGCCTATTAACAAGTAATTTTCATTTTAAGCACAATTTTAATTATTAATCTATATGCACGTTTTTATCTAAATTCAGGATTGCATTTTTTCACTTTGTATGAGATCCCCTGATGAAGCAATTAGCAAAATGTGTGTAGGTGTCTAGAAGATCGAATAAAACTCTCCAGCTTGCACCTTTGCTCCTTTTTTTCTCCTACCCACGGGTGTGGCCTGATCTTCTTCCTGCCCCATTCCCCAGCAGTCATGCCTTTTGCCTTCTTGGTGTTCAGCCGTAATCCTGCTTCGGCAACTTCTGCACCTGCCTCCAGGTGGGGCCTCCCACTCTTACAGCTGGTCTCCGGACAATAGTTCTCTCAGTTCCCCTGGAGAAAATGGCCGCTTTGGAGGGTGGACTCTCTGGCATAGTCCCTCCTCTCCCCCAAACCCTGCCCTCCTCAGGCTCTCCCCCCACCCCAAAAAAATCTCCAGGTATTTCCCAACCCAGAGCTGGCAACCCTAGCTTTAACCTTCATCAGGAGGTGTTTCAAGTCTTCATTATGCAGCTGGATACAGGTCCTCAACTTTAATATTCCTACATGCCTCTTTTTGGTCTCCTTTTTTTTTTTCAAAACAGCTTGCTGCCCTAAAAGAGCCCTCTTCTTCTTAATGATGTGGACTGCTTGGAAACAGTCAGTTTGGTGTAGTGGTTAAGTGCATGGACTCTAATCTGGGAGAGCCGGGTTTGATTTCCCCACTCTTCCACTTGCACCTGCTGGATGACCTTGGGCAAGTCATAGTTTTGGCACAGCTGTTCTTGAAAAAGAGCAGTTTCTGTCAAGAGCTCTCTCAGCCCCACCTACCTCACAGGGTGTCTGTTGTGGGGTGAGGAAGGGAAAGGAGTTTGTAAGCCGCACTGAGACTCCTTTGGGTAGTGAAGGGTGGGGTATAAATCCAATCTCTTCTCTTCTTCATCATTGACTACAAAGCCAAATGAGTGGATGATGCCCTCGCTCTGCCTAGCTTTGTTTGCCCCCTTAATCCCAACTGGCCTTAAAAGGACTTCTCTGTTCTGAAAGCTCAAACTACATAATTGGTTTACTTGCCCTGATGGCTCCCCCCCCCACAAGCCACATAGCAGCTGCAGAGCACTTATTTCCCCCAAACACTGCAGTGTGAAATCTGGATCGGGACCATGGCACAAGAGGATGAGGAGGCCCAGCCCTCCACCCACCCACACCAATTTCCCGGCCTGCAACAGTCAGAGGCAATGTTATTTGCCCCTATCAGGTGCGCATGTGCTGAATCACAGAGTTAGAGGGGATCTCCAGGGTCATCTAGTCCAACCCCCTGCCTAGTGCAGGCAGGTCCGGCCCCAGGTGTCTGGGCGCCCTAGGCAGGACAGCCTGGGGTGCCCCCCACCCGGGATGCCAACCTCCCGGTGGGGCCTGGAGATGGGGGGGCAGTGGAGTGCTGGCTTTCCTGGAGGCTCTGCAGCTGCGGGGCCTCCAGGAAAACCAGGGACGGGGAGAGGGTTCTAGCCCCTGCCCCCTCCCTCCGAGCGCCGGCTTTCCTGGAGGCTCCGCAGCTGCAGGGCCCCCAGGAAAACCAGGGAGGAGGAGGGGGTTCTAGCCCCCACTCCCTCCCTCCGAGCGCCGGAAACTGGGGGGGGGGCAGCGGAGCGCCGGCTTTCCTGGAGGCTCCGCAGCTGCAGGAAAGCCAGGGAAGGGGCGGGGGTTCTAGCCTCCGCCCCTTCCCTCCCAGTGCTGGCTTTCCCTTTGAGCCGAGCGCCAGCTGGAGCGCTCGGCTTTGAGCGCCCGCTGGAGTCACTGCTGGCCATCGCCCCCCCTTCTCTCCCCCAGGGGAGGGGGAGGGCAGGCAAGCTCTGCCACTGCCTCCTGAGCCCCGCTGTGTGCTCTTTGCGGTGGCAGGGAGGCGGCAGCAGTGGGGGGGGGCTTTCCACGGGGGGGCAGGGGGCCATTTGGTGCCCCTGCGGGCCCGGCGCCCTAGGCTTTCCTGGAGGCTCCACAGCTGCAGGGGCCCCAGGAAAACCAGGGAGGAGGAGGGGGATTCTAGCCCCCACCCCTCCCTCCGAGCGCCGGAAACTGTGGGCGAGCTGGCCCTGAGTGCAGGAAATACGCCCCCATCCCCAGCGACCCCCAATTCCATGCCCAGAAGATGACAAAAAAAACCAACACTCCAGGGTCTCCAGCCAAACTGGCCTGGAGAAAGATTGCTTCCTGGCCCCAAAGTGGCGATCAGCATTTCCCTGGGCATGTAAGAAATACTGAATACGCAGATATTCAGTTTGCCAGAATTCAAACTTGGAAAGGGGGGTGGGGGATAAATCACAGCACTAGTTCACATGGTTCCCAATGGACGTATAAGCAATTGCAACCAAATGTATTTCTTATTTAAAATGATACAGCAGCAGGAAAATTAGTGTTAGGTAACAACTTATTTACATAAAAATAACCTGCAAAAAACCCTGGCAGCGACTTTTGGCAGATTCCATGATGGAAATACAAAAACTGCTAAAATTAATAGAAAACATTCCTTCAAGGCACAAAACTGGGGATTGTTCAGATGCATGTGAAAGACATAATCATTAGTATTAGTAAAGCTAATGGAGAGTGAGTGACTTATGCCAATATGTTAATCAACAACAAAACCAGGATACCGAGAGAAGAGAGAGGGTTTTCTATATACTTGGGGTCTCCCAGCCGTGCAGAAAAATATGACTTTGTAAATTAACCAGAGGAAAAGGGAGGGAAAAGGGTCTATTGATGCTGGCTGTTGGTCAAGAAGGAGACACCAAATGTTGAATGCCAGTTGAGAGGTGGTGAGGGAGAAAATAATGTAAGAGCAGCATTCATGTATCAGACTAATGTTCAGTCCAGGGCTGGTTCTGAATTCTCGGGGGCCCTAGGCAGAAAGTGGCAGAGCCTCTGCTTGGCATGCATAAGGTCCCAGGTTCAATCCCCAACATCTGCAGTTAAAAGGATCAGGTAGGAGGTGATCAGAGAATCATAGAATCCTAGAGTTGGAAGGGACTTCCAGAGTCATCTAGTCCAACCCCCTGCACAATGCAGGAAATTCTCAAATAACTATCCCCCCACCCCCAGTGACCCCTGCTTTGTGACCAGGAGATGACAAAAAACTTCCAGGATCCCCGGCCAAACTGGCCTGGAGAAAAATGGCTTCCTGACTCCAAAGTGGCAATTGACATTTCCCCTGCATGTAAGAAAGGACCACGAGAACTAAGCACTGAGGCAACCCTTCCTGCCCTCCCTCTCACGATCTGCGGAAGTTCACAGAATCAGCATTGCTGTCAGATGGCCATCTAGCCTCTGTTTGAACACCTCCAGAGAAGGTGAGCCCACCACCTCCTGAGGAAGCCTGTTCCACTGAGGAACCGCTCTGCCTATCAGGAAGTTCTTCCTAATGTTTAGCCGGAAACTCTTTTGATTTGATGTGAGTGACCTCAGCCTGATACCCTGGAGAACCACAACTGGTCTGAATAGACCATACTGACCTTGATGGACCAAGGGTCTGATTCAGGATAAGGCAGCTTCACATGTGTCCCACCAGCTAGGGAGGAGAAGGTCTCCCACTTTGGCTCCTGTTGCCACTCAGCTGACCGGGGGGGGGGAATACTAGGGGAAATGGGGAGTCCATCAGTGTCATGTTGAGATTATCCAGAAGTTACACCAACAAATTGGGCAATGCTCTAGCATTCTCCCCAAAATCTAGAATTTGTCTAAAACTGAATGGTTTAACTGTAACGGTAAAGTTTCAGGTGAATTCAAGATCATCACCCCTACATGACAATGTCACTTCCGGGACATGACAGAAGTGATGTTGCTGCATCACCAGCTGCATCCATATGTCACCAGTCACATCAGTGCACCGCAAGTAAGGGACCCTGCTAATGGTAAGTCTCCTGCTAGTGCCCTCCAGCACCCTACTCATGCTTCCCTTCCCACCCACACATGTGCGTGACCCCGGCCTCATCTGTGCATCCTTTTGTCACCCACTTGTACTCCATCCCACTGCCCATGCTCATACATGCCTGCATAGCCTTTCCCTAGTTGCCCTGGGCAGTGCATGTAGCTTCAAGTGCCACCACAGCTACTGCCACTGTGCATCGCCTGCACACCCTTCTTCAGTGTGGCTGGGCAGCACATGCAACCAGGAGTGTTGGTGGCAGAGCACCCACAGGTGAGCATGTGAGGTAACTGTGACTGGTTACATTCCCTGTAACCAAACCTTGACAGTACCCTGGCCATCATATTTTGGACCAACTGAAGTCATTAATCTGCATTGTTGGAAAGGCTGCGGCCAAATTGGCTCCTGTTTACCACTGTTGGTGGGATTGTCCCAAAAACCGTAATCTTTTGGAAAAGGAGTCTAGACAAAATAAAAATTACCGCTGGGATCACTATCCCTTTAAACCCTAAATTAATTTTACTTAATCTGTGGGATGATTGTGAAATCCCTAAAACACGCCAAGAATTGATTTCAGTACTAAAGCAGTATTTGCAAGTCATTGGAAGTCTGAAAATCTCCCTCTTATCCATTGGTGGAAACGAAAGGTTTGGAATATCTCATTACGGACAAGTTATCAGACCTGATTATGTGTCTCAGCAAATCCCATCTACCAATCATCCTTTTTGGAGAGATGGTTTTGTTCTGAAATTACATAGAAACAGATAAGAATTCAAAAATATTCCTAGCAAATTTAAGATAATTTCCTTTTATTAAAATTAGCAATGTTGTCTTGTAATTAACTCTACCACATGTTACCTTTCCAAATGCTTGTATCTTATTTTATTAATGTTCTGGTTTTTGTTGCATAGTCATTCTATTCTTACATGTTGTTATATTTAGCAATACTAAATAAAATTATCTTTAAAAATTAAATACGAAGCTTCTGAACTTCAAAGGCAGCCCCATGTAGAGCTCATTACAGTAATCTAACTTGGATGTGATCAGAGCGTGGATCACCATGGGCAGATTGTGCCTTTTTAAGGAACAGTCACGGCTGATGAACCACTTGGAGCTGATAAAAGGCACTACATGCCATTGCTGAGACCTGAACCTCCAACTGTAGGTCAGGATCCATCCCCAACCTACTTCTTCAGGGGAAGTCCAACCCCCTCCACGAAAGGCTGGCTCTGCAGTGCCCAAGCAGCTTCTCCATTGACCAACCACATTTCAGTTTTGTCTGGGCTGAGCTTCAGTTTACTGGCCTTCATCCATCCTGTTACCTTCTCCAGGATTTCCACAAGCTCAAAGAGCTTAGCAGTTAAGGAGAAACACAGCTGGGTGTCATACATACATTGGTGACATTCACTCCAGATGACCATTCCCAGTAGTTTCATGTAGGTTTCATGTAAACGTGGAGCCCTGTAGGATCCATAGCAAGAATGCCAACGAGCCAAGAAGAAGTCCCCCGGCACCACCTTCTGGAATCAGATTGTCAAGTAGAAGCAGAACCACTAAAGCACACTGTCCTCTGCTCCCAGGCCGGCCAGCCTCTCCAGAAGCTTATCATGATCAATGGTACTGGAAGCTACCCAGAGTTCCAAGAGAATGAACGCAGACGCACTCCCCTGGTCAGTCTCCCGGTGAAGGCCATTAGTCAGAGTGACCAAGGCCATTGCCATCCCAAAGCCAGGCCTGAATCCAGATTTAAATTTGCATAGGTAATAGGGTTGCACTTACCAGGTCAAGTAGGACTCACGGGCAGGGAATGGGGGAAAGTTACTGGGAGCCAGAACAATGCGATGTGCCTATATCTCCCAGGAGCTGGAAATACATGCAAAGTGCCTACATCACCCAGAAGTGACATAGGCACACTGATTACATTGGGGGGAATGCTCTGGTTTTTGGGCAAAACTAATTCTACCATAGAGTTTTGCCCAAAATCCAGAGTGTCCCCCACCGACGTCACCTACATGCCTATGTCACTTCCGGGTGATGTAGGCACTTTGCATTTATTTCCTGCTTCTTGCCTGTTTCAGGGGGGTAATTCTCCCTCGCCATCCAGCTGGCCAGTGCCAGGGGGAGCACTAGAACCTGGAGAATCCCCTGAAAGCCAGGGGGACCTGGCAACCCTGCTAGATTATCCATCTTCTCCAAGACCACCTGAAGTTGTGTAGCCACCATCAGCTCAAGCGCCTTGCCCAAGAATGAAACATTCACCATTATTAGCTGGCCATTGTTGCTGTGGTCCAGGAAAGCCTTCTTCAGGACGGGTCTCATAACCACCTCTTTCAAAGCAGTCAGAACTACACCTTCTTGCAGAAAGGCCTGGACTTAGTCAGCCTTGCTACGAAAGGCCACCGGTCAAGACTGGACATGGCGGATCACGCACTTGGAAGCACCTTGCCCATTTCATCAGGCCTCCCCGACACAGAGGCATCCATACAACTCAGACCAGACTGTGTTCCAACAGCATCCTGACACTGAGCCAATCCAACTGTGGCATCGACATCATGGAGGGTTGCCAGCCCTGGGATGGAAAATACCTGGAGACTTTGGAGGTGGATCTGGGAGAGGGGAGGGGAGGGGAGGGGAGGGGAGGGGAGGGGCCTCAGCATAGTACAATGCCAGGGCGTCCACCCTTCAAAGCAGCCATTTTATCCAGGGGAACTGATATCTGTCAGCTGGAGATCAGTTATAAGAGTGGGAGATCTCCAGGCCCCACCTGGAGGCTGGCAACCAGTGTTCCCTCTAAGCTGAGTTAGTGTGAGCTAGCTCACAGTTTTTTAACCTCCAGCACACAGATTTTTGTCTTAGCTCAGGAAGGATGGCTCCAGAGCAAACTAATTTATGCAGTAGCCTAATCGCTCCCTCACAGTTTTAATGTCAGTAGCTCATAAAGTCAAATTTTTGCTCACAAGGCTCCACGGCTGAGAGGGAACATTGCTGGCAACCCTAACGTCATGGCGAATGCAAACAATTTTATCAGCAAAATGCATCGCAAAGGAACCACAGTGAGGGATTTCCCTAGAATCTGTAGCATGCTATAGCATTTGCCTTCTGGAGCTGGCATTTTCACTAGGGGGGTTGATCTCTGTAGCCTGGGGATCAGTTGTAATTCCAGGAGAACTCCCGGCCCCGCCTGGAGGTTGGTAACTCTACCCTCCAATCAGGAAGGCCAATGACGATGAGCCTCTGGAAGTCACACTGAATTCCTGGGCGAACACCACCCCCACCCCCAGCCTCTACAGGTTTACAGGTACTTCCTCCCCTCAGAACCCTTCCTGTTCCAACCATCCAATCAGCATCCACACCACCTAAGACTTCTTTCCTGCCTAGGGCTAACCAAAGACATACAACAAAAACAGGGTTCCCAACTTCCAGGTGATAGCTGGAGATCTCCTGGGATCAGTTCCCCTGGAGAAAATGGCCACTTTGGAAGGCGGTCTCTATGACATCATACCCCACTGAAGTCCTTCTCCTTCCCAAACCCCACTCACCTCAGGCTCCATCCCCCAGAAACCTCCAGGTATTTCCCAAGCCGGAGACAGCAACCCTGCCTTCAAAATCACACACCTTGTAATGATGTTATTTGCAGTCAGAACTAGGTGTTTTACCAATCTCCCTAACTCCCTTATTTTATATATTACTGACAAATCGCAGATTGGAGACTTTCCGCTTGTAAAAATAACTCAGTTTCATTGGGCTCTTCTTCTTTTTTTTCCCCCTATGGTTCCCTCGTTATCAATCAGAATTCCTGACTTTTACTGCCCATAATGATACAGCTGTTTTTCTTCCATTCCCTATGTGCCCTCTTTATGTCGAAGGAAACGGAGGAACCTCAATTATGTAAGCAGCATCAGGGTATTTAGAGGAAGGAGGTTTCATCGGAGGGGGCTGCCAAGGAATAATAGGGAGAGGTACTTATAAGGCAGAGCTTGTTCCAAAGGGGCTCTCAGCTCTGAAGACATACTGCGCTCTTCCGATTTCGTTTTAATTTCCATCCACTTTCCAGGGGAAAAGGGAGCTGACAGCATTTTTGCAAAGAAGTGTCACACCGTACGTTTTAATCGCTAACCAACCCTATAAAAACGATGAGCTGCTTTTCTAACGGTACATAATTAGCATTCAAACAACATCACCGCAAAGTACACTGTCAGAGAGTCCGTGCAGGGAGTGAGGCAAAGGGAAAAGGTCTGGGAACTCCAATTACTTTTTCTGCGGCACTGAACACTTACATCCAAATAAATAAATAACAGAGGATCACAGATAAGGAAGCAAAGTTGCTTCCATCTGCCTCTGCAGTCATAGCGGTGTCCATTGAAGCGTTGCCAACTCTGGCTTGCGAAATTCTTGGTGATTTGGGGGTGGAGCCTAGGAAGGATGAGGTGGGACTTCAGATGAGTATAATACCGGAAAGTTCACTCTCCAAAGTAGTCATTTCTCCATGGGAACTGATCTCCATAGTTCGGGGATCAGCTGTAATTCTGGGAGATCTCCAGGTGGCACCTGAACACTGACAACTCTATATTCCTCTCAGAGCTCTGCTCCAGACCCCTACACAGTCATGGGTTGGGGGATCTCAATTTCTCAGGAACTAGTCAATGAGAACATAAGAGAAGCCAATGTTGAATCAGGCCAATGGCCTATCTAGTCCAACACTCTGTCACACAGTGGCCAAAATATACCAGGTGCCATCAGGAGGTCCAGCAGTGGGGCCAGGACACTAGAAGCCCTCCCACTGCTCCCCACCCCAGCACAAAGAATAGAGTGCATCACCTGCCCCAGACTGAGATTTCCTATCTATACCTTGTGGCTAATAGCCACTGATGGACTTCTGCTCCATATGTTTATCTAATTCCCTCTTGAAACTGTCCATGCTTGTAGCTGCCACCACCTCCTGTGGCAGTGAATTCCATATGTTAATCACTCTTTGGGTGAAGAAGTACTTCCTTTTATCTGTTCTAACCCGACTGCTCAGCAATATCATGGAGTGCCCACGAGTTCTTGTATTGTGAGAAAGGGAGAAAAGTACTTCTTTCTCAACCTGCTCAATCCCATTCATAATCTTATAAACCTCGATCATGTCACCCTTCAGCCGTCGTTTCTCCAAGCTAAAGAGCCCCAAGCTTTTTGACCTTTCTTCATAGCGATGGTGTTCCATACCTTTTATCATTCTAGTTGCCCTTCTCTGCACTTTTTCCAATGCTATAATATCCTTCTTAGGCAATCTGCAACTGGGGAACAATATTGATAGATTTGTGGGGGATAAGTCTATCAATGGCTCCTAGCCATGGTGACTAAAGGGAACCTTCATGTTCAGAGGCAGTTAGCCTTTGAGTCCCAGAGCCAGGAGGTAATCTCAGGGGAAGGCCTCTATGCCCTGTTGCTGGCCATCAAGAGGAACCGGTTGGTCACTGTGTGTAACAGGATGCTGGACTAGAAAGACCATTGGTGTGATCCAGCAGGGGTCTTCTTATGTTCTTTTCAAGGGAAGGCTTCGGCTTGTATGCCCTGTTGTTGGCCCTCCAGAGGAACTGGTTGGCCCCTGTGTAAGAGAGGATGCTGGACTAGATGGACCATTGGTCTGATCCAGCAGGGCTCTTCTTATGTTCTTTTCAGGGGAAGGCCTCGGCCTCTCTACCCTGTTGTTGGCTATCCAGAGAAAGGTTGGCCACTGTTTGAGACAGGATGCTGGGCTAGATGGACCATTCGTCTGATCCAGCAGGGCTCTTCTTATGTTCTTAATATTAAAACAATTATTCATTTGTTTGTTTTAATTAGCCTAACTTTCTCCCTAATGCGAGGTCTGCATTTTTTTAGAAGAACAGTTGGAGTTATACCCTGCCCTTCCCTCAGATTCTCAGAGTGGCTTACAAGCTCCTTTCCCTTCCTCTCCCCACCACAGACACCCTGTGAGGTAGGTGGAGCTGAGAGAGCTCTGAGAGAACTGATCTTGAGAGAACTGTGACTGACGCAAGGTCACCCAGCTGGCTTCATGTGGAGGAGTGGGGAATCAAACCTGGTTCTCCAGACTAGAGTCTGCTGCTCTTAACCACTTCACCAAACTGATCTCGATCATCTAGAGTTCAATTGAGTTCAACACCCCTGTTCTATGGAATTATACCCTATTAAAGTCCCTTTCCATCCCCAAAATCTCCAGGTATTTCCCAACCCAGAGCTGACATCCCTATAACTGAGGTATAATTAGGGATGCCAGGCTATAGCCAACAACCTGGGGTTGCCAGCTCTTGGATGGAAAATTCCAGGAGATTTGGGAACAGATCCTGGGAATAGCAGAGTTTGGAAATGGGAGGGACCTCAGCAGGGCACAATGTAGGATTGCCATCCTCTAGGTGAGGCCTAGAGATCGACCAGAATTACAACTGACCTCCTGACGACAGAGATCCATTCCTCTGGAGGAAATGGCTGCCTTCTAGAGTGGACTGTACGGTGTTACACTTGCTGAGCACCCTCTCCTCCCCAAACCCCGCCTTCCCCAGACTCTACCGCAATATCTCTAAGTGTCTCCCTACCCAGAGTTGGCAGCATTGGCATAATGCAATAAAGTCCACTCTCCAAAAGTACCCATTTTCTCCGGGGGAGCTGACCTCTGTTGCCTCTTATTCCTTTCTGCTAGGAGTAATTGTGTTTTAGGCCTCTTATTATTTTGGAGTGCCTTGTCTGCCCCTATAACAACACAAGAGACCTGAGGTAAAATACAAATGTTTATTTCCCCGGAAAGGGTTAAAGGCCTAGTAAGATCTCTGAGGCTTGAAAATAGTTGCAAGCGTACCTCGCAGCTTCAACTGGGCACAAGGCGTGAGGTACAGTTATTGATAATGTCATGTAGTCTGAGACTAGTGAGCGAGTAAACAGCTGGCCTGTGCTTTGGGAGAAAAGTTATGAATGCCCAGATCCCGAGCCGCCAGACTAGAGCGGCCAGACTGCTTTTAAATGAAATCGGCAACCCGTCCCTGTAGCTTCCCTCAGCCTACGAAGACTAAAGGTTAATTAAACACTAAATGTGAGGTTTTTCCCGGACACCATGCTTTACCAATCCACTTCCCCTGGCTCTGAGAGAAAACACTGTCTCCTCAGACAAGGAGCGCACAGGTACTCATGTTGGACGTGTTCCGTCCGACGCCCACCAAATATTCCAGAGACTTCAACAAAGGTGCTCGCTGAAGTGCGAGTAATTTCAGAATAGGAATATTTTAGGGTTGCTGCTTTCCAGGGGGCACCTGGAGACCTCCTGCTATTACAACTGACCTCCAGACAACTGAGACCAGTTTTCTAGGAGAAAATGGTTGCACAGAGGGCAGACTGTAGGGCATTATACCCTGCTGAGGTCCCTCCTAGGGTTGCCAGCTCTAGATTGGGAAACGCGGAGATTTGGAGGGGGAGGGAGACTGCAGATAGTGGGGGCTGGGGTGGGATCTCAGCAGGATATAGTGCCAGAGAGTCCACCCTCCAAAGCGGCCATTTTCTCCAGGGGAAGTGATATTGGTCGGCTGGAGATCAACGGTAATAATGGGAGATCTTCAGGTGCTGCCTGGTAGTTGGCAACCATAGTCCCTTCCAGGGCTTTTTTTTTTTTTTTTGGTAGAAAAAGCCCAGCAGAAGCTCATTAGCATAATAGGCCACACCCAACAGCAGAAACTCATTAGCGTATTAGACCACACCCCTGACCGCGCAGCTCCCTCCCAGGATCGGCTTCCCCAGGTGCCCCGTGGCTTGCAGGGCACTTGTGGAACCCGAGGGAAGGAAGGCAGTTTCTGGATCGGCTTCCCCAGGCACCCCACAGCTGCGGGAACCCAAGGAAGGGAGGCAGTTTAAACTGCCTTCCCTCCCTGGATCGGCTTGGCTTCCCCAGGCATCCTGCGGCTTGCGAGGCACCTGGGGAACCCAAGAGGGGGGAGGCTGTAGGCGTGGCCAGCTCAGAAGCCAGCCGGAACTCCATTCCTGTGCATTCCTGCCCAAAAATAGCCCTGCCCCTTCCCTTCCCAAACCCCACTCTCCCCAGGCTCCACCCCCAAATCTCCAGGTATTTCCCATCCCAGAGCTGGCAGCCCTAGGGTTAGGGTTGGCAACTCCAGTTTGGGAAATATCTGGAGTTTTGGGGGGCGAGGATGGAGAAGGCCAGGGTTTAAAGAGGTCCTTTACCCATGAAATCCCTCATCTGTGTTCTGAAGTGTACTTCTTTTGATTGCGCATATTGGCTCCCAGACAAGAAATAATAACAACCCACATTCTCCTTATTTAAAAAAGAAAGCAATGTTTCATGGCGTTTAAGAAATCAAACAGCCATCTCACTCCAATCAACTTCTATTTTCTTAGTCTTTTATTTCCAACGTAAGGGAATTAAAAGGGAGATACCCGCGTGATTTCATTTTTATTTTGAAGGAAGGCAAGAGGAGAACGATCTGGGAGAGTGGAAACCTTGTACGGTAATTTGTTTTTTAAAAACCCCTGAGAATTGTCACGGCCTAGTGGTAAGCCTGTGAAAATATTGTCCAAGTTATAGTAATGGAAATCTTAAATCCGTCCGGGCAAGCTGTGAGGCTATTACAGACCAGGGCTATGAGAAAACAACAACAACTTCAAACCTTATTTCTTCTTTTACTCTCATGGCAAACTCGCACAGCTATAACCTCGCATGCCTTTATCAACACAAAACTAATCTTGACCGCCAGAGCATTCAGCTTTTGTCTGCAGTTACCTGGTAACTGTCTCAATACGTTAGGGAGACCCAACAGAGCCCTCCAGGGGGGGAAAGCTAACTGGGAATATATATAGCCCCATGAACTATCTGCACTTAGGCATGTCACGATTTAACCCTCCAAGCCTTCCTCAATCTTTAACAAGTCCAGAGAAAGCACCATGCTCAACTCAGTACTCAAGAACATAAGTGCCCTGCTGGATCAGGCTAGTGGTTCATCTAATCCAGCATCCTGTCTCACACAGCGGCCATCCAGTTCCTCTGGAAGGCCAGCAACAGGGCATAAAGGCTGAGGCCTTCCCCTGATGTTGCCTCCTGGCTCTGGGATTCAGAGCTTTAGTGCCTGTGAATGTGGAGGTTAGTAGCCACTGAATCCGTGAATCTTTCAAAGCTCTCTATGCCTATGGCCATCACTACATCTTCTGGCAGTGAATCCCACATTTTAATCAACCGCTGGGTAAAGAACTTCCTTTTGTCCATCCTGAATCTACTGCCCATCAGCTTCATTGGATGCCCTTGAGTTCTAGTATTCCTGGAGAGGGAGGAAAATGTCTCTTTGTCAACTCCCTCCACCCCATGCAACATTTTATAAACTCTAAACCAAAAAGTCCCAGGCTCTTCAGCCTTCCCTCACAGGGAAGGTGCTTCAAGCCACGAATCATCTCGGTTGGCCTCCTTTGTACTTTTTCCAGCTCTGCAGTATTCCAGTATACAGTATTCCAAATGAGGCCACACCACAGATCTAGACAGGGGCATTACAATACTGGCTATTTTATTCTCAGTCCTTTTCCTAACAATCCCTAACGTAGGGTTTGCCTTTTTCACCACTGCAGCACACTGGGTCGACAAGGTTCAAGAGGGAATTAGATAAGCATATGGAGCAGAAGTCCATCAGTGGCCATTAGCCACAAGGTATAGCTAGGAACTCTCAGTCTAGGGCAGGTGATGCACTCTATTCTTGATGCTTGGGCAGGGGGGGGACAGTGGGAGGGCTTCTAGTGTCCTGGCCCCACTGCTGGACCTCCTGATGGCGCCTGGTATTTTTGGCCACTGTGTGACAGATTGTTGGACTAGATGGGCCATTGGCCTGATCCAACATTGGCTTCTCTTAGGTTCTTATGTTTGCCTTCCTTCCTCAGAAAGGATGGTGAGAAGTTTCTCAAGTGTCTAGTCCTCAAAATTCACATCTAAAACAGGAAAAAATACTGGCTAACAGCCAGGGCCACATCCAACCTTCTTTCCTCACTACATAAGGCTGCCAGAATGCCTGCTGACACTTCAGTTTAATGAATAATAAGGATTAGGATGGTAGACTCTAATGTACGTATGCTACACATGACCAGTGAAGTAAGCTCTAACTCTTGAAAGCGTTTGCTGGACTAAAATTTCTGTTAGTCTCTAAGGTGCCACTGGATGTCAATTACACAAATGGACAATCCAGGCTTTCCTCATGACCAACCGAATCTTCTAGAACCTTCTTGCCAGCCCCAGGTACCCCTTTGCACTTGATGTTTCAGTGAATCGTTAGCATCAAAAATGTATGCACTATGAAAGAACAGAAAGCTGGAGTGAGTGAAGGGAACCCCCATATTCAAAGGCAGTAAACATCAGAATGCCCTGAACTGGTTGGCCCAAGCTAACCTGATCTCACCAGATGTTGAAAGCGAAGCTGAATCAGCCCTGGTTAGTACTTGGATGGGGGACCACCAAAGAATATCATGGTCATGATGCTGAGGCAGGCAATGGCAAATCATCTCCGTTAGGCTCTTGCCTTGGAAACCCTACGGGGTTGCCATAAGTTGGCTGCAACTTCATGGCACTTTCCACCACTGAACCTTAGAATACTAGTGCTTTTAGGCCCCGTTTATCTGCCCTCCAGGGCAACTGGCTGGCCATTGGACTAAACAGAATCCTGGACCAAATGGCCGACTGGTCTGATCCAACAGAGCTTTCCTGAATGTCCACTCATCCCATATTTTGGCTCTCTGAACAAATGTATGGCATAGGAGCCTTGTCTGGCCTATCTCGCCATCATGTTTTAAGCTGTAGGGTTTTATAGATTTTTTATTGCGTTATTATGTATATTTTTTTTTATCTGTGTATTCTCTTGTTGTGACCCACCCTGAATCAAGTACCTGAAAGGTAAGTTAGAAAGCAAAAGCAGGGACAAAATCTAAAATGAAATATGAACTAGTTGTACGTAAAAAACAACAACATGTATTTATTACAAAGACATTTAAAAGCATATCAGGGCCCAACACAAGTCTCGTAATAGAGTAAAAAGTAACATATGTCCAAGAGAAAACAATAGTGACCTAACGCATTCAGAGTTCAAACAATAGAAGGTACAAATAGGCTCTTATTACAGTCAAAAGACTGTGCACAAGTAGATATAGGACTGTGACATCCTTGCTTATTGGGGAGATGGTTTTGCCTTTAAAACATACTATATGTACATGAACTTGGTAGATTTCTGCTGCCATCAGGAATTTTGGTAGAATGACCCAGGGTCTGGGCACTTCAGAGGACTATGTGGCCCTGAGGAAGAACTATTCTGATTGCTGAGATAAGTTTAATTGAAAAATTATTTATTTAATAAAGAACAAAATAGATTTTTGGTTATTTTGAACTGTTGCTGAAGAAAGGAACTTGTAAATATAACTGGCAAAGCTTAGCATCACAAACAGTCTCTCAAACTCCAAACTTCACTCTGACAGGCTTAGACATTCAGTCTAAGCTCTCTCTCTCATCCTGTCCTTATTAATATTTGAATTTTTGTTCCGCAACATTCTATGCTTGCCATAATTGATTTGGCTCAAGAACTGGCAGTCAGAAGACACTGGCGAGGGCTGACTGGCTGCTTGGTGAAGTCCCACCCACGTCAGCCCCGGTCACTGTCTTCGACTCAGTCTGCTCCAGTCCTCTGACAGGAGAGGACCATCTGGAGTGTGAGCGCAGGGACAGGCCCTCAAGGCTGAGGCCACCCCCACACACCATCCCCTGGGCCTTCTATGGGGGCAGTAGACCCAGAAAATCCCTTTTCTGCCCCCCCACACCATCCCCTGTGCCTTCTATGGGGGCAGTAGGCCCAGAGAAGCCCTTTTCCGCCCCCCACACCATCCCCTGGGCCTTCTATGGGGGCAGTAGGCCCAGAGAAGCCCATTCTTTCCCCCAGAAAAACCTTCCTATGGGCCTTCTCAGGGCCCAGTATTCCCAGAGAAGCCCGTTCCGCCCCCCCCCAACCATCCTCTGGACCTTCTATGGGCCCAGTATGCCCAGAGAAGCCTGTTCTGCCTCTCCATCCTCTGGCCCTTCTATGGGCCCAGTAGGCCTAGAGAAGCCTGTTCCGCCCCTCTTCCCTTCCTTTCCCCCCTTTTCTTTCTTCCTCTCTCCTTTCTTTCACTCTTCCCCCCTTCCTTCCTTCCTTCCTTCCTTCCTTCCTTCCTTCCTTCCTTCCTTCCTTCCTTCCTTCCTTTCTCCAACCCTCTCTCCCTTCCACCTTCCCTCCCTTCCTTTCTAGGGCCCATTGTCTTCCACCACAATGGGCTTTGCTCCCTAGTGTGTGTGTGTGTGTGTGTGTGTGTGATATATATATATATATATATATATATATATATATATATATATATATATTTAGCCACACAGACTAAACTGTTTGTCTTATTCACACAGAATAGACTCACACTCCCATAGTCACACAGACTAAACTGTTTGTCTTATTCACACAGAATAGGCTCAAACTCCCATAGTCACACAGACTATGCTCTCTCTCCAAGCTTCATACACAGAATCACTTCATAGACATCTCTCCTCCCACTCACTCAGTCATCAGCCAATCACATCATACTTATCTCCCTCTATCACTTTCCTTACATTACTGCAGTCACACTAAACATTTAAAGAAACACACATACCAAAAATGGAATCATTATAAGGATTAAAACAGGAATGTTCAAAAAAGAAATCAAAAGACGCAAGTAAAATATTTCACGTGAGGCCTCCAAGGATCTAGCCCTGTGTCAAATGAAGACGCATACGAGTTGAATGATATTGCGATTGCACGCCTTCCAATTTTGGTCCAAAAAGTCTAGGTGTGAAACACCTCATCAGAGCCAATGTGCCTTCAGTATCGCTTGCAGAAAAGGGTAGGATATAAATCCAACAAATAAATAAATAAAGGTCATTAAAAAAATTCACAAGCTTTTATTTCCTTCTAGTGAGCATCTTATTTAAAGAATGGTTTTCTAAAGCTATACTTTACCACCTTTAATCTCAGAGGCATAATTGCTAAAAGGGGGGTGAGGGGGGCTGATATCAATCTTTTAAAAATATTCACCAGGGGAAATGCACAGACTTGGGTGGTCCAGACAGGTGGATTTCAGAGCACAGAGCCACTTTGGGGGGGGGGGAGCACCATCTTGCCACTAATTTTTGATCTAGAAATTTTCTTGTTCTGAAAAGAAATACTTATATTTAAAGTATTTTATTGCTTTGATTTCCAGTTAAACAGTCTTAGGAAGCAAGTGATAGGAAAAGAAATTCCTCTGCTGAGATGATAGAAACCTACTTCCAGACAGAAGTGATCTAGAAATTCCAGCAGTCCGAATCAAGGCAGCTTTGTATCTTCACCTACAAGATCTGTCCACTGGTCGTCTTTATTTTTCTAGGCCAAGCCTACCTTTGGCCTTTTCTCTACAGGGTTTCCCTTCCAGAACCATCTGTCAAGTCTCCAGTGCCCATCTGAATCCTCTCCAATTAAACTTGAAAGAACACAAACGCATTCCAGTGAAAGATGCAGAAATTCAGGAACGGTTCCTTCCCAAACCACTTTTCACAATCCAAAAACAAAGAATAGTGTCAACATTCTTACCTTTGCAGTTTTCTCTGTGGAATGGTTCTCAGAAGACTGGTTCCCCTTGTCCTGGTCTGTGCTTGTTACCCATTTGTCTGGCCCGTTTGAAGCAGATGTCTGGAAATAAGGAGGGGAGACGTTTCAGATAAAGCAAAAGGCATTGAGCAAAACAGCGTGAGCTGTACCTGAAGAACGGTGCTGTTCTAGGTGGAGTTGCACCCGTCGGTGCCCGTTGACGCTGCTTTGGATTGAACTATTAGAGCTGCATTATACCATACAACAATTGTCCATACCAGCAAGCTTGAAAGAAGGTGGGCTATGGAGTCCAGTAGCAAAGTCCATTCTTACAGACATGGAGGATAGGCCCATTAGTGGCTATTAGCCATGGCCCAGCATGGTGTAGTGGTTAAGAGCGACAGACTCCAATCTGGAGAACTGAGTTCGATTCCCCACTTCTCCACATGAAGCCTCCTAAGTGACCTTGGGCCACTTACAATTCTCTCCAAACTCTCTCAGCCCCACCTATCTCACAAGGTGCCTGTTGTGAATAGAGGAAAAGAGTGTGATTGTAAGCTGCTTTGGAACTTCTCAGGGTAGAGAAAAGTGGGGTATAAAAACCTACTCTTCTTCTTCATGACCAGTAAATGGAGACTATGCATACCACACTGCTGGGGGCAGCAACTGGGGACACTTGGACATCTTTTTCTCTTCTTGTGAGCCTCCAGAGCATCAGGTTGACCACCAAATGAAACAAGATGCTGGACTAGATAGACCATTACCCATATTCAGCATGGATGCTCTTTTACGTTCCTGCTCATTCTTGTTAGACTTAGCAACTTGCTCCTGCTCTGTTTATTTATATATTTATACCCCACTTTTCTCCCCAAAAGAGATTCCAAGGGGCTTACAACATCATTCTCCCCTCCTCCACTGCATCCTCACAACAACAAGAATGATTATAGTATAGCATTGTGTGTAGAATAGCCAGGAGATCCTAAGTTTTCCTGGCAGCCAGACATTCTAGCTCTTTAGCATTATGTACCACTAGGTGGTGAGCTAGACTTGTTTTTAAGGCAAGAGATGTTTCAGAGGTGGTTTGCCATTGTCTGAATCTCTGTCATGACCCTGGTATTCCTTGGAGGTTGCCCATCCAAATATCAGCCAAAGTTAACCCTGCTTAACTTCTGAGATCTGACAGGATCGGGCTAGCCATGCAACAACGACCTTGTGAGATAGGTTAGGTGGAGAGAGTACGACTGGCCCAAGGTTACTCAGCAAGCTTCCATGGCAGAGTGGAGATTCTAACCCAGACATCCCAGATCCTAACCTGATACTCTAACCACTACATGCTACTGTCTCTCAGCACTGCTTCTTATTTGTCAGACTCTGAGTTCTCTCCCATTTCTGTTTTCACCCATGTATTGTAAAATATTTAACCAGTGTAGGTCCCCGTAATGTGTGACCTACCAAGAGTTTAAACAAATTCATTTCATCAGGTAATAATTATAATGCTCTCAAGTTCAATCAATGATATTCGTTGCATGTTGATGAATGGAACGGCTGAGGTATATCTGCACCAGCCTTTTCTTCAGCAGCCATAATTATAAAGTGGCAAAATCGAAAATAGAAAATTGCATCTTTTGACAATATTCATTGTTGCCTATACATCAAAATGGTCATAAAACTCTAGCGTGTTGGCAAATGTTAGTACTTAAAGTCCCAGGGCCTGTTAATAAAAATAGATCTTGAGTCTATATGTGCTGAAACAAAAGCTTCCACACATCCTGTCAGTTTTTTGGACATTCTTTATTTATGTGTGAAGGTGTGCTCTCGAGCAACACCACTCAGGCACAGTTAAGCCTACTGTGGTGATCCCAGTAGGGACAGACTTTGCAATCTCTGAAATGTCCCAGAATGCACTCTGTTTTATCTTCCTTATAATCAAATAAGAGCCAAAGAAAACTGAGCATGCCAACCACATAGCACACTTCCATAATCTGCAAATTCCTGCAGTGGATTCTATTACTTGTGCTGGCAAGTCACAATTTGTAATCGTCTGATCTAAGTTGTAAAGCCTCTGAGAAGGAATGCTGTCCACCCAAGAATTCAACCCAATATTTCAGTCATTGTGACTGTACTCTTTGTGTTAGATTTGGTCCAGTAGCCCCTTAGAGACCCACAGGATTTTCAGGATATAAGCTTTCAAGGGTCAAAGCTTCCTTCATCAGATAGCAGCTTTGAACCTAAAAAGCTTATACCCACAAATTCTTGTGGGCAGCCCCATAGCTAGGGATTTGGGGGGAGGGGGCCTTGAGGGGGGCACCAGCTAATTACATCAAAGGCTCCAGGGCAAGGGAGGTCTGCTTGGCGTGCACCCACACAGCCCCCACTAGAGCCTTCCTCTGAGGTGAGCCAGAATCCCAATGTTAATAGACACTAAAAGATCTAGGAAAGCTGCCATTTTTTTTGTTGTTTTTTTAAAAAAGGAGAGTGGGGATCAAGCTTCCTCCCTCACTCCTTCCCTGAGCCCACGATCTTTTCCAAAGCCTGGTGCAGAAAATCCAACAGGAGGAGCTAAATGCTGCAATCCCACCAATGTGTGCGTGACTCAGTCAACCACCGGTTGCTGCTGGGTCCTAAAGAGACTCAGCTCATCACAGATCAGCTCAAACAGGGAGATGCTGGCTCAGATCGATCAGGTGGTGAGGGGGCCAGAGGAAGGGAGGTGTAGCTGAGGATCGGGGGAGGGGCCTGCAAAACAGTGGGGGGCACATTAGCTATGGGCCTGCTTGTGGGTCTCTGAGGTGCTAATGAACTCGAACCTAGCTACCCTCTGAAAATCTATGTGCTGAAATCCAGCCGCAAACTCAGAGCTGGCAAGAAGGAGGGGGCCAAGGAATCAGCTATCAAGCTTCAGGCTCAGGGTATTTGGGTGCTTACATATGTTAATGGCTCTGCCCAAAGTAAGACAATGGCTTGCCATCTTACGCCCTGCTAGAATGTCACAGCTAAAAAGACAGAGACTGGTAAGAGCCAGATGGCTAGATAATGAATGCTTCCTCTTGAAGCAAGAAGGTTCAAATGAACTTGGGGGGAGGAGACTCTTCCAACTGGAGAATATGAATTATCCGGGGATAGAGAAGAAACTCTCTTGCTCTTATATCTGGAGCAGCTTGTTGGTGAGGCAAGTTATATCTGGAGCAGCTTGTTGGTGAGGCAAGACTAAACTTTTACCTAGGAACACCATCTTGCCCACATGGCAAAGGACAATAAGGATAAGTCCCAACAGTGAGACCAAAGGTAATGCTGAACTTTAACTATTATTCCAAGTAATACTAACCTGTCCTATCCAAACACTGTTTAGGGAAAGCTCCGAGCAAAGGGAAGGGGATCGCATGTTTTCACTTTTTCTTTGTACCCTCTCTCAAGCTAAATGCTTAGACAGAACCCGTGTATTCTTTTTATTCATTTATTAAACTTTCTTATACAGTGAATGTTCTAAGTCTCATCTCTGGGAATTAGGGTTGCCAGGTCCCCCTGGCCACTGGTGAGGAATTGGGAGGTAGGATTGCCAGATGCAGGTTGGGAAGCTCATAGAGATTCAGAGATGGAGCCTGGGGAGGACAGGGACCTCAGTGGGGTACAAGGCCATAGAGTCCACCCTCCAAAGCATCCATTTTCTCCAAGGGAACTGATCTCTGTAGTCTGGAGATCAGCTGTAACTCTGGGTAAAATCCAGGTCCCACCTAGAGGCTAGCATCCCTACTGGAAATACATCACACTTCTTTGGTTCTCCTATCTGAAGTGCAGTAATGGAAAGAAGCAGCGAATAAGCCCACTGCTCCCTGGAATGCAATAGCTCAGAATTGTTTAACTGTGATAGATCACCCTGTGTTAGCTTGTGGGAGCAAAGGAGGAGGCGTGACAACTAGGCGGAGCCATTAAACAGCAGTGGGGGGGGTGCTAGATATGCAACACCATTTAGCAGGAGATGCTCTCAGAGTTGCTGTTGGCAGCAGTCATTAACCCAGTTTGGTTTTGGTACGGTGCTGAGCAAGGACATGAAATGGCTGCAAAGTTTTCCAATCTCCCAGGGACCAGCCCAAAGAAACAAAGCGGGCTTGCGAGTCTGTTCCTTCACAGTCTCTGACAACAAGACATGAACCCAGCATATCAGTTCTACTTAGCAAACACATTTAACAAAATCGTATATACAGGCAGAGAAGGGCCATTTGACCATTTCTCAAGCAAAGCTCTAAAGATCAAGCAACCAATCTGCATCTGTAGCCCAGGAGATAATGATACAACTGCTTGTTTACATTAAAAGTTCTTCTCAAACCATAACATTCACAACCCTCAGTGCGTGTTACAAGGCTCGAGAAACTCTTCTTTAACGTCCAGTCAGCTGATATCACAGCGGATCTGATCCACTGTCTGTACCCACTTTGTAGAGTAATTTCTCACTACGGAACTCCTTTTAACAGAGCCACAGGGGCCCGATTCTGGTGAGGCCTGCCACACACAGGGGGAGGAGGGGCTCCTTCCCCTCGGAGTCATTTTTCTGACCTGAAAGCACCGGGTGGGCATATTGCCAAATAAGCCTCTCACCCCGACACCATCGGGAAGGCAAAAGCCCCTCCGCCCATGACACCACAGTATCGGGCCACCACAGTGTTCTTAAAAGGAGTTCCCTGGTAGGAACGTCTATAAACTGGGACCATGTCCCCTGGGTGAACTCAGGGCATCGTTTAATCTGGTTTGTTTATACACTGCAAAGTAACCTGGGCCACACCAGCCTATAAGCCCCTCTGCTCCACCATATGTGTAATATGAGATGCAAGCAATGCTCTCCCTAAGCTGTGGAGCCTTGTGAGCAAAAATTCTACTTTGCGAGCTACCGGCATTAGAGTTGTGAGTGAGCAATTTGGCTACTGCATAAATTAGTTTGCTCTGCAGCCATCCGTCCTGAGCTAAGACAAAATGTGTGGGCTGGAGGTGAAAAAACTGAGCTAGCTCACACTAACTCAGCTTAGAGGGAATACTGGATGCAAGCATTCCATGAAGAGATTGTGCAAACAACCCCCAGTCCTTGGGGGGGGGGAGTTTACACAACACTATTGGTTGGATGTATATGCATTAACATCATATACTTTAGCAAGTATCATAGGGAAGGGAAAGGCATGCTGTCATGTCTCCACCACACCAAGGAAGTCATCACTTGGATAAGAATCTGAAGTGGGTAGCGGGACCCCCTTGCACAGTCGTGTGATGAGACAGTTAGTTTAAAAAATTTATACTCCGCTTTTCCAAAAGATCCAAAGCAGCTTAAAGTAGATCAAGGTGTGGCGACCCTATGAGTTAATGACCTCCAGAATGTTCTATCACTAACAGCCTTGCTGAGGGCCCTGGCTCCTTTGATTGAGTCAATCCATCTCATGTTGATGCTTCCTCTTTTCCTGCTGCCTTCAACTTTTCCCAGCATTCTTGTTTTTTCCAGTGACCATTGTCTTCTCATATTGTGACTAAAGTACAATAGCCTCAATTTAGTCATTTTAGCTTCTAGGGAGAGTTCAGGCTTGATCAAGGCAAACTCAAAGCTCTCTCAGTCCCAGCTACCTCACAGGGTGTCTGTTGTGGGGAGAGGGAAGAGAAAGCAGTTTGTAAGCTGCTCTCCTTGGGTAGTGAAAGACGGGGTATAAATCCAGTGTCCTTTTCCTCCTCTTCCAGTTTGGTGTAGTGGTTAAGTGTGCGGACTCTAATCTGGGAGAACTGGGTTTGATTCCCCACTCCTCCACTTGCAGCTGCTGATGTGACCTTGGGTAAGTCACAAGCTCTGGCACAGCTGTTCCTGAAAGAACAGCAAAAAGCTGTCTTGTGCTTTCTCCAAACTGATAAGAAGAATGGAGCAGGCCAAGGGAGCAATCCAAAGAAGAAGAATGTGCCGTTGTGTCACAACTGATTCATAGCCACAGGGCATTCCAGGCAAGAGATGACCAGATATTAGGGTTGCCAGTCCCCAGTTGGGGGCGGGGTTTCCCCTGGTTTGGAGCCCCTCCCCCAACTTCAGGGCTATCAGAATGCAGGGGGGAAAGGGATGCCAGGATCCCCCCCACCCCAGCCAGAAATCAATGCAACTTACTGGAAGCAGGGAAGGAAGAAGCAGGAAGTAAACGCAACAGGCCTACATCACCCAGAAATGACGTGGGCACATCGATGACATTGGGGAGTGGCGCTCTGGTTTTGGGGCAAAACTATGGTTTAGAGCCAATTTTACCATAGAGTTTTGCCCAAAAACTAGAGTGTCGCCCCCGATGTCACCAATGTGCCTATGTCACTTCTGGGTGATGTAGGCACATAGCATTTATTTCTGGGTATGTCACTTTCCACTCCCAGAACACTCCCTTCACCCCCCACCCATGGGCCCGATGGATTTGGCAGCCCTACCAGAGGTGGTTTGCCATTGCCTTCCTCCACATAGGAACCCCAGTCCTGATAGTCCCGCATCCAAGTACGAACCGTGGCCAACACTGTTTAGCTTCCAACTGTGGCTGACCCTGCTTAGCTTCCAACCTCTAATGAACTCAGGCTAAACTGAGCTGTTCAGGGAAGGAATCCCAAACATTTCTCAGAAGCCACTCCTCTTTTAGCCACTCTCAGGGAAGTGTCCATAGGATTGAAGCCCAGAAATGGCGGACGGATTATTTAAATCGGAGTGAAAATGGTCGGGAGGGGGGAGCTCTCCCCCATTCCGATTTGTTTTCATTTCGTGTTGAATTACCTTTCAAGCTGCGATGCACTTACAACTTTAAAACAGCGACATATTACAGAACATCACTTGCTATATTAATTCCATCGCATAAAAGCAAACAATAAATCGTCACGGCAACTGCAAGGCTGCCATCGGAAGATTCTGTTAAAGATCAGTCACAGTGCTAAGCGTGGTGAATTAAAGAAAATGTGCATATATTTAATGGATTAATATAATTTTACACATCTATCGCCTGTCGTCTGTTCCTTAACAGCGCGCTGCGGAAAGGATGTTCTTTTGGCATTTCTTGGTGACAATGGGAATCTGTCAATGAATCTATCATCCCTGGTAATGAAAAGCTCCAAGGACTTCCAAGCGCTTGGAGATATTGACTTTTATTAAATTAACTGCTTTGAAAATAAATGCTGTACAAACCATTAAGACATTTAAGGAGCTACAGGGGAAAAGAGCAAAGTACACAGCCACACATGCCTAATTTCACAGCATATTAATGTAAATTAATTAATTTAGGAGATATACCAGGACTACAGAGCCTCCCGAGATGAACGGTGGCATGCAGCAGCAGGCACGGAGACTAGAAAACAATGAGTCGCACACCTGTATATAAGCTAACAGGTTGGAAGTGATCAACCTGAAGAAAGTATGTGCTAGGTTTGATGATAGGCCATTACCAGTGTTCCCTCTAAGCTGAGTTAGTGTGAGATAGCTCACAGTTTTTTAGCCTCCAGCTCACACATTTTTGTCTTAGCTCAGGAAGGGTGGCTCCAGAGCAAACTAATTTATGCAGTAGCCAAATCACTTGCTCACAACTTTAATGCCAGTAGCTCACAAGGTACAATTGTTGCTCACAAGACTCCACAGCTTAGAGGGAATATTGGCCATTACCCACACAAATAAAGTTCTTTGACTCTACCTGAATATTGGGGAGGGGCCATGGCTCGGTGGGTACAGCATCTGCTTGGCATGCAGAAAGTCCAAGGTTCAATCCCTGGCTTCTCCAGTTTAAAAGGTGATGTGAAAGACCTCTGCCTGAGACCCTTGGAGAGCTGCTGCCAGTCTGAGTGGACAATACTGACCTTGACGGGCCGATGGTCTGACTCAGTAGAAAGCAGCTTCATGTAACATATGATGATTCATGGCATGATATGGACCCGACATCATTTGAATATATGGCATACAGACAACAATAGCACACAGACCTGTTTTTAGATATTTGAAAACCTTCTATAGATGTTTATCTGTAGACTTGCCACCCTTGTTATATTTTTGATATATTTTTTATTTCTTGCTATTTGGGGTAATTTAAAAAATCAATTTTTTAAAAAAAATCATTGCTTGATCTGAACAGATGCACTGGCTTCACAGCGGGGAAAAGCTGCTACAAAATAAGAAAATGGATTTGACTAGGTTGGTTTTATGTTGTTATTCTCTTCCTAATGTTGGTTGTTTGGAGGTAGTTCTGGTCTCTAAAGCAGACGGTGAAGGTGTATTTTCTTTAACCAAAAAAAAAAACACAGAACATTTGGGTGTGGGGAGTGAAACTCTGCCTCTTTCAAACACCTGGTTTTGTTTGTGCCTTTTATATTTTAGTATTTTTCTCCTAAAGAGCCAGCGTGGTATCTTGGTTAAGAACTGCAGACTCTAGTCTGGAGAACCGGGTTCAGTTTTGCAGTCCTCCACATGAAGCCGGCTGGGTGACCTTGGGTCAGTCACAGCTCTCAGAGCTCTCTCAGCCCCCCCCAAAATAAGTCTAGCTCACTACAAGAGTTAGTACTTAAGACTGCCAGACAATCTTCAGATTGTCATATGATATTAATTTTATTTTTCTTCTTTTTTCCCCTTTGCTGTCATGTCACAGTTGATGTAGTGACCCTTTGGGGTTTTCAAAGCAAGAGGTGTTTAGAGGTGGTTTGCCATTGCCTGCCTTGGTGCTTGGGGGGGCAACAGTGGGGGAGGGGGCTTCTAGTGTCCTGACCCCATTGCTGGACCTCCTAATGGCACCTGGTATTTTTGGCCACTGTGTGACAGAGGGTTGGACTATTTATTTATTTATTATTTAGATTTATATCCCACCCTCCCTGGAGGCTCAGGACTAGATGGGCCATTGGCCTGATCCCACATTGGCTTCTCTTATGGTCTTATGACTGTCAGTCCTTGGTGGTCTCCCATCCAAATACTGACCAGGGCCAATCCTGCTTAGCTTCTGAGATCTGACGAGATTTGACTGGCCTGGGCTACCTGGACCAGGGCATTTTTCTCTTTGCCTGACTCCAATAACATAGTGAGTCCAGCCAAACGCAACATGATAAAAGCACAGAAGGGGACAGAGTTTACCTGCCCTCACCTGCATGCTCTGCTACCCTTACAAAACGGGCCCCCTAAGCCTCTGCTTGAGACATGAATTTGGTGTATATATGCCTTAGGTCTAGAGCTTTCCCCCTGCATAATGTCCAGTTAGACCTGAATCGGTAATTAAACACACACTGTAAACACCTTCACACACACCCAATCATGCAGAAGAGGAGATTGAGGGGGGACATGATTGCTCTGTTTAAATGTTTGAAAGGCTGTCATTTGGAGGAGGGCAAGGAGCTGTTCCAGTTGGCAGCAGAGGAGAGGACCCAAAGCAACAGGTTTAAATTACATGCAGAAAGATATCGGCCGGAGATTAGGAAAAACTTTTTCACAGTCAGAGTAGTTCAAAGGTGGAATCAGCTGCCTTGGGAGGTGGTTAGCTCCCCTTCACTGGCAGCTTTCAAGAAGAGGCTGGATGAATATTTGTCAGGCTGGTCCTGCATTTGCAGGCTGGTCCTGCATTGGGCAGGGGGTTGGACTAGATGGTCTGTATGGCCCCTTCCAACTCTATGATTCTATGCAGGTTCTGAAAATTTAAGTCTTCTGAAAAGGGGACAGCCATTCCTGCCAATTCCCCTCTCACTCTGTAAATCCCTACTTTGTCCTGATGCCCGTGCGGAGGGTCTATTGACCCTCAGGAACAAAACAAGGGTGGTGCAGTGGACTGTAGAGGGAACTATGAGGAAGGGGCTGTGGCTCAGCAGCAGAGCCTCTGCTTGGCACACAAAAGGTCCCAGATTCAATCCCCAGCATCTCCAGTTGAAAGAACCAGGCATTAGGTGGTGTAAAAGACCTCCCTCTGAGACCTGGAGAGTTGCTGCCAGTCTGAGTAGACAACACTGGCCTTGATGGATGTTAAATAGGGGGCTCCATGGATGAACAGACTCCCAGTCTAGTGATCAACTCTGCTTTATTCAGTGATTTCAGTAAGAACAAGACTGTAAACCAGAGCCTCAGCTTGGCTACATTGCATGCAATGGCCACACTCCAACACACCCCACTCCCTACAATAGGCCAGGGCTATTTTTGGGCAGGAACGCACAGGAACGGAGTTCCGGCTGGCCCCCGAGTTGACCACGCCCAGAAGGAACTCATTAGCATAACAGGCCACATCCAATGGCAGAAACTCATTAGGACTGGCTACACTAGGGGTGTGTGGCCTAACATGTAAAGGAGTTCCCGCTCCAAAAAAAAAACACCCTAGGGTTTTGACAACAAACAAGATAAACAGAACAAGAAGCAAAAGGTGGGTGTGGCTAGATTACCACACTTCTGGTAACATGGGGATGTGGCCTAATAGGCTAATGAGCTGTGCTGTCAGGGGTGTGACCTGATATGGTAATGAGTTCCTGCTGTTGGGTGTGGCCTAGTATGCTAATGAGTTCCTGCTGGGCTTTTTCTACAAAAAAAGCCTTGCAATAGGCTGTTTACAAAACTTTACATTTTAATTGGTTACTGCCAGAATCCTGTTGGTCTATTGTTATTCGGCCCCAGGCTCACCCTGTCTCTGGCAGCACAGTCCTGCAATGTTTCAGTCCTAATACATAACAATGGACCAATAGTTTGATTCAGCATAAGGCAGTTTCATGTGTGTTTAACATCCCATCCCACCAAGTCTGTGGATGGCTGGACACACCCCCTTAGTGCCACAACCTGTCCAGAGTGATCTCATTTCTTAAGGGAAAAAAGCAAATATTGCATGAATCATAAATTGCAGCTCATGTTAATAGACTGGATTACTTATTATTTCCCCCACTAAACACAGTGCAAGCTATTGAAGATTATTTTTTTACTTAATTTTATATTGCATTTATACCCCACAGGGGTACACAGGATCATGGCCACAAAACTGATTCCGCCATTATTTGGCTCCTGTGGTATTAAATCCAGAGTTGCGACAACAGTGCAAACGGTGACCAGCCTCTGCAAAAATGGAAGGAAGCAAAAATCTGAAAATGAGTCTGAGCAATTGGAAATGGAAAAAAAAAAAGAAAAGAAGGGAGAAAAGTAATTAGAAGTAGTAAGCATGACTAATGACTGTAGTACTATTTGGGCAATATTCTAATTAGCAAAGACAATGTGCTTCTCCCTTGCTCGGCTCACTCTGTTTAAGGCCAGATATATCGATCACCGCCGACGTGTGCCAATTGCCATAACGGCTTGATATTCTCGTTTCCCTGCATCGTTTTTCATCACGTCATTCCCTCCAATCCCTCCCCCACCAGGAATTGGCTTGCTATGATAAGGAAGTTCTGAAATTAATCTGCATTTGCTTGCTTCACTCTAACAGTTTTCTGCCGATAACACAGGTACAACGAGGGACTTGGGAGGGGTTGTTTTGCAGTGAGGAAACTTCACCCCAGAACCCCGGCAGCAGCCTAAGAAGGTCCAGGGACCAGATGTCAGTTGACCGCCAGGTCTGCTGGGGTTGGCACTGAATGATTCAAATGCCTGCCGAATAGGTTTCTCCCCCCCACCCCGAAACGATGCATGCACAAAAACACTGCTGATCCAAAGAGATCAGCATCCATTACCATTGCTAGAGACTACCTAGCTCAGGAGTCCCCAACCTCTTTGAGCCTGCAGGCAACTTCAGAAACCTGACACAGTGTGGTGGGTGCAGCCACAAAGATGGCTGTCACGGAATGGCTGGCACAAAAGGTGGAGTCAGCCACAAAGTGGCTGCTGCAGTTTTACCTTCATTTGCGCAGCGAAGAGCCTTGTGCTGCGGTGGCAGCTGCTGCCAAATAGTGTTTTCCAAAACCTTTACAGCCAATCAAGCCTCCCACGGCCCATCAGAAGCTTTGCTGGGCAAAACCCTCACCTGGCTCTGGCCACTTTCTAAAAACACTTGGTTGGCACCAGGAAAGGTGTTGGCGGTTGCCATGAGCCCGTGGGCACCATGTTGGGGACCCCCGACCTAGATGAACACTGAATGGTAGTAGGGTATTTTTTAAAAAAACATAAATAATTTATATGATTTGTAGTTGATCTAGGTTTGGAGAGGAGAAGAGGAAGAAGAAGAAGAAGAGGAGGAGGAGGAGGAGGAGGAAGAGGAGGAGGAGATTGGATTTATACCTCACCCTTCACTACCCAAAGGAGTCTCAGAGCAGCTTACAAACTCCTTTCCTCCCTTTCCCCACAACAGATACCCTATGATGTAGGTGGGGTGAGAGAGCTCTTTTGAGAACTGCTCCTGAGAGAACAGCTCTGAAAGAACTTATGACTGACCCAAGGTCACACCAGCAGCTGCATGTGGAAGAGTGGGGCATCAAACCCGGTTCTCCCAGATTAGAGTCCATGCGCTTAACCACTACACCAAACTGGGAAGAAAGAAGAAGAAGAAGAAGAAAGGAGGAGGAGGAGGAGGAGGAGGAGAAGAAGAATTGCATCATGCAATGCCCCACTCCCCATGTTCCACCCCACCACCAAATTTTTCAGATTGCCAATTGCAGGCTGACAACACTATCATGACCCACTGGTCAGCTTGTGAATTGAACTGATGGATATCTGAAATAAAATTGCTTCTGGTTATGTCCCCAACATACAACTCCTCAGCATAAGTTTCCAGGAAGCCAAGGACACAGTGATCAGAACGCAAGGGATTGCTATTATTAAACGGCACATGCTTAAACAATGAATTTTACACATGGTATGCAATAAAAAGGACACGCAATCTCCTCCTGCCACACTGGAGGCCCAGAAAGCTCTGGAGGCTTCCAAGTTTGGCTGACAGCACTGAACAGATTGTTCAGTCGGTTGCTCGGTAAACTACTTCCTTAATGCAAAGACACAATTTAACATAAAGAAGACTGTGTGTAGACAAGTGAATCGATCTTCCAAGGTTAGCACGAGCCCTACTGAAGAGTACGGGGCTTGTGCCAGCAGAGATCTTGAAGAGCGAAAGAAATAGGGTGTTGAAACCATTTCAAATGAACCCAGAAAACAGGCTTTAAATAGCATGCATGGCCCCCTCGCAGGGCAAACAGCACCCCCGGGGGGGGGGATTTCAGATGGGAAACCAGTAAGGTTGCCAACCTCCAGGTAGAAGCTGGATATCTCCTCGGATTACAACTGATCTCCAGGCAAAAGAGATCAGTTCACCTGGAGAAAATGGCCATTTTGGAAGGTAGGCTCTATGGCAGGGGTGGCCAAACTGCAGCTCGGGAGCCGCGTGCAGCCCTTTCACACAGTCTAATTTAATGTTAATAAAAAGCAAATTTGCGTATTTTTCAATAAAAACGTGTGTGTGATATTTGTTCATGTCTTGCAGCTCTCAGACATCTGACGTTTATTCCGTGTGGCTGTTAAGTTAAGCAAGTTTGGCCACCCCTGCACTGTGGCAGTCTACCCCACTGAAGTCCCTCCCCTCCGCAAACCCCACCCTCCTCAGGCTCCACCCCCAAAGTCTTCGGGTATTTCCAAACCCTGAGCTGGCAACCCTAGAAAAGAGTGTGGCAGTGAAGGTCATATGCTAAAAATAATGTCGAGTTCAATCCTAAAGGAGCCGGCTATCTGAAGACTCAGAGAGGGAGAAGGTTCAAGATGGGGTGGCCGTGTTAGTCTGTCTGAAAGACATCTGCTCCTTGGGAGGAAAGTGATGGCAAACCTAGATAGCATAATAAAAAGTAGAGACATCACCCTGCCAACAAGAGTCCATATGGTCAAAGCAATGGTATTTGTTCCCTCTAAGCTGTGGCATCTTGTGAGCAAAAATTCTACTTTGTGAGCTACTGGCATTAAAGTTGTGAGTGAGCGATTTGGCTACTGCATAAATCAGTTTACTTTGGAGCCATCCTTCCTGAGCTAAGACAAAAATGTGTGAGCCGGAGGTTGAAAATCTGTGAGCTAGCTCACACTAACTCAGTTTAGAGGGAACACTGATTCCCAGTAGTACTGTATGGCTGCGAGAGTTGGACCATAAGGAAGACCGAGCGCCAAAGAATAGATCCTTTCAAATTACGGTGCTGGAGAAGACTCTTGAGAGTCCCTTGGACTGCAAGGAGATCAAATCAGTCAATCCTAAAAGAAATCAAAGTGTTCCCTCTGAGCTAAGTTAGTGTGAGCTAGTTCACAGTTTTTTAAGCCCTGGCTCACACATTTTTGTCTTCGCTAAGGAAAGATGGCTCCAGAGCAAACTAATTTATGCAGTAGCCAAATTGCGCACTCACAACTTTAATGCCAGTAGCTCACAAAGTAGAATTTTTACCTATAAGACTCCACAGCTTATAAGGAGCATTGACCCTGACTGTTCCCTGGAAGGCCAGATACTGAAGCTGGAGCTCAAATACTTTGGCCACCAAATGAGAAGGAAGCACTCGCTGGAGAAGACCCCGATGCTGGGAAAGACTGAAGGTCAAAGAAGAAGGCGGCGGCAAAGGATGAGATGGTTAGACAGTGTCATCGAGGCAACAAACATGAAATTTAAGCAAACTCCGGAGGACGACAGAAGACAGGAGGGCCTGGTGTGATCTGGTCCTTGGGGTCACGGAGAGTCAGACTTGACTGTGCAACAGAACAACAACAACAACAAAAGCAGTAGAAAAAAGCAAGAGCCCACTAGCACCTAAAAGAGTAACAAAATTTGCGGCAGGGGATGAACTTTCCTGAGTCACTTCAGATACAGCAAGAATGTGAGTCCATCTGTCCTTGTAACTGGAAGGCAGAGTGATTTCAGAGGCCAAATGACAATAGCAGGTGAATGACAACAGCAGGCATGATCAAATTAGGTGTGATATGCAGAGGGGTAGCGGACATGGAGAAATCAGCGCTGGTAAGGATTCAGTCCAGGTGGGTGCATGGTCTTGAGCTACATTATCAGTTGCAATTCAATAGTTTCTCTTTCTAATCTGCTATTTTTATTACCGGCTATTGCGTCCGTGCACCTTGGTGTTTAGTCATGCCGGCCACATGACCACGGAAACGTCTTCGGACAGCGCTGGCTCTTCGGCTTTGAAACAGAGATGAGCACTGCAACCCTAGAGTCGGATTCGACTGGCTTTCGAGCAAGGGAACCTTTACCTTTACCTTTATATTGTCACTTGCCTGTTGTCATTCGGCATCTGAAATCACTCCACTCGCCAAGACATAAGAACGGATGGACTCCCATTCAAGCCGTCTCCGAAGAAGTGAAAGTTCCCACCTTGACACAAATTTTTGTTAGTCTTTAAGGTTCTAGAGGGAGAGGGAGTGGATGATTTCTATTAACAAGCCAGTCATAAACCCTCCTGTATTTATGCAAAACTAGGACGGGCGTTTTTTCGGGTTTTCTGAATTGGTCTCGTAATATAATAGCATAGCATCCGAGCTTCACGACAGTGCTTGCACAATGCGAAGTGTGTTGACGGAGAAAACCGATGAAGTGAATTTCGAAGGATAACATTTGCTGAAGGAATTACAAAGGAGAAGGCTGTAGTATAAAAACTGAAGTGAGAAATACGTACAGCTTTTTTTCCCCTCTCCGCGGAAGGACCCGTCGGTGTATCTGGCACGTTTGCCAAGAGCCTTCTTGGGGACAGTAAGAGGTGTGAGGCAGAGTTGGACTGAGGGAGGGGTGATGTGTTGGACACTTCTTCAGGTTCACGTATTGAAATGGCTCCCAGAAAGGTCCCTGCACATCTCCCCACGAACATTCACGAACCGTATTGCCATACCGACTTTTTTGAGACGCCCCTGTTCAGGAGTCTTGAATCTCACAGAAGACGGAACTTTCCTGAATACCAACTGTCTTCAACTGTCTGCAGATTCCTGTTACTTGTTTTTACCTCAGAATGCGGAACTCCACAGCTGACGGTCCAGAGACAGAAGGGTGCGAGCACACAGGAAAGCTTTACCCCTTTAGGAAAACATATTTTACCCCTTTTCACCCCTTTAGGGGTCAAATTTCTAAAGACCCCTTCTTCACGGGCGCTGACGTCATGGAAGGAATACCAACTGTCGTCAACTGCCTGCAGTCCCCTGTGACTTGTTTTTACCTCAGAACACCGAGCTCCACATCTGACCAAATCAGAGACAGGAGGGGGCAAGACCCCTTTTCACCCCCTGAGGGGTCGAATTTCTAAAAATCCCTTCTTCGTGGGTGCTGATGTCATAGAAGGAATGCACTCCCCGAATTTCATGTTCCTAGGGCAAAGGGTTCGGTCTGGGCATTTGATGAGTCAGTCAGGACAGCTGTTTTTAGAGAGAGAGAGATGCCTCACTTGTAGAGAGACTGCAAAGCAAAGCAAGGGCCACAAACTGGGTCAACTGTTGGAGTGCGTGCTCCTTTCCCCTCATGGAAATCAAAGACAGAAACGTCCGCTAACTCCAATTAAGCTGGAGAGGTAAGGTTGCCAGGTATCCCGTGGCAACCAGCATGGGGCAGGTGGGACTAACCAGCAGTGAGAGGGACTTCCAGGCCAACATCATTGGCACTGTCCTTGCTGGTGTGCACCGGAAGTGACATCATCACATTCCTGGCGCAGCAGCAAGGCTCTGGAATTTGGGTAAAAATGCTGGAAGAGGCATTGTCGTGCTGCCACTGACAGCAAGCTAGGCCTGCCTCTGTACGTCCCCCTTCCAGCCAGCTGATTGACAGTGGGGAGGAAGGCCCAGAGGCAGGGGATCCCCTGCCCCAATGAAGGGGCTGGCAAGCCTATATAGGAGGAGGAGGAGGAGACTGGATTTCAACTCATCCTTCACTACCTGAAAGAATCTCAGAATAGCTTTCAATCCCTTTCCCTTTCCCTTCCCCGCAACAGACACCCTGGGAGGTAGGTGGAGCTGAGAGAGCTCTTTTGAGAACTGCTTTTGAGAGAATAGCTCTGAGAGAACTTGTGACTGACCCAAGGTCACACCAGCAGCTGCATGTGGAGGCATGGGGAATCAAACCCGGTTCTCCCGGATTAGAAACCACATTCTTAACCACTACATCAAACTGGTTACCAACCTCCAGGTGGGGCCTGGAGATCTCTCAGAATTTTAAGTGACCTCCGTACTACAGAATTGTAGTATCCCTAGAGAAAATGGCTGCTTGGGTAGACTCCATTGTATTATAACCAGCTGAGATCCCTCCCCTCCCCAAACCCCAATCTCCCCAGGCTTCACCCAGAAAATTTCCAGGAATTTTCAAACCCGGAGCTGGCAACCCTCGCTGAATGATGTGTGAAAGTGGATCCATGGGCTGGGGTAGGTTTCCTCACCATCCCAATGATACTTAACCCTGGTAATTCAGGCCAGGGAAATACTTGTTATTAACTTGCTACAATTATATCTCAAGACACTCAGGCAACATAGACAGATTTCTCCCCCCCCCCTTTATATTCACAACATTCTTGAGAAGTGGGCTAGGCTGGAACACAGTGACCTGCTTAGAATTGCTTAGAGTTCCCAATAGGGAACTGAACTTGGTTCGCCCTAATCTAATCACTAATTATACTGCCCCTCATTTCACTAACAGGTCCTTTTAATAGGGTTGCCCAGTCTCTCCCCTGGCCACTGGCAGGGGATGGGGGGTAGGGATGCCAGATCCAGGTTGGGAAACACCTGGAGATTTGGGGGTGGAGCCTGGGGAGGACGGGGACCTCAGTGGGGTACAAGGCCATAGAGTCCATCTGGGGGAACTGATCTCTGTACTCTGGAGAGGAGCTGTAATTCTGGGGCGTCCCCAGGTCCCACCTGGAGGTTGGCATCCCCACCTTTTTAAAGACCTTTTAAAGAGCATTTTTCTCTCCTGGCCTTTGCCAAGAGTGCTTACTTGTTCGGGTTGCCACCCTGCAGGTGGGGCCTGGAGATCTCCCAGAATTACAGCTGCTCTCCAGAGTTCAATTCCCCTAAAGAAAACGGCTGCTTTGCAGAACGGACTGTATGGAATTATCTTCTGCTGAGGTTCCTCCCCTCTCCGAACACTCTTCCTCCCCAGGCACCACTTCCTAATCTCTTCGAGCTGGAAGATAGTTTTGCAAATTTCGATACCTTTCCAACCAGAATTGTTTTTTATTGAATTGCATAACAGAGAAATTTTGATAAAAATCAAAGATATTTTATAATTCATGTAGTAACTGCAGCTAGAATTTTATTTGCATCTCACTGGAAACTTCCATCGGTACCTTCTGAACACGACCTAACGGTGAAGATTATGGAAAGTGCGGAATGGACAAATTGACCTTGCTGTTAAAAGGGCAAATGGAAGAAGACTTTGTCGGACTACGGACCCCATTATAATAGGATAAGAGAGAAATATAAAGATATGGACTTTCTAATATCATAATATTAAGAAGCTTTTATGAACTTTTAGAACCTCACAGTCTATCTCTGTATAATATGAAATAAGTAGAGGAAAGTTATATGCAGAAAAGTATTACTTTTGCTCTTTTCCCCACCCCTTCCCCTTTCCTCTTCCCCATCTTTGTGTATTCTAAAAACTTAATTATGGGTGTGCCACTGGCGATGTGAAAATGGCTCTCCAACTCATTGGAACTGCACACCCCCATGATCTGATCTGGAAGGCCCCCTCCCTCTCTTGTCCCTCTATTTGCCAACGCGGCAGCTGTGAAGGAGGCCAGGAGAAGATCTCACGTCTCCCGGCTGGTGAACAAGAATTCATTTCATAGCCCGTCATTGTTAGAAAAGGTCGATGGAACAGTCGATCGCATCTCTCATGGTAATGAAGTTAAGCCCAGTTTAGGGAGCAACGTCAAATGTGCAACAGAGTGCTTAGCCAGAGAGGCAGCGGGAATAAGAGGGACAGAAGAGAGTTTGTTATTAAAGGAAAGAACGCCTCCATCGTTTTTGTGAAGTGTCTTCTAGGGCTGCCAGCTCTGGTTGAGAAATACCTGGAGATCTGGGGGGAGG
This sequence comes from Gekko gecko, assembly GCA_029375565.1. NCBI lineage: Eukaryota > Metazoa > Chordata > Lepidosauria > Squamata > Gekkonidae > Gekko > Gekko gecko. The sequence goes on from JAPDNY010000004.1 coordinate 15,450,890, forward strand.
GGAGCCTGAGCAGGGGGCATTTGGGGAGCATGGGGGCTTCAGTGGGGTCTAATGCCATAGAGTCCACCTTCCAAAACAGCCATTTTCTCCAGGGGAACTGATACATGTGGCCTGCATGACAGTTGTTTCTGGGTTTCTCGGAGGCATCTGGTGGGGTGCATTGGAGGGTGCAGATCTGGGGGGGGGGCTGAGGAGGGTGGCCTTTGGGGAACAGAGGGGCTTCAGTGGGGTCTAATGCCATAAGGTCCACCCTCCAGTGCATCCATTTCCTCCAAGGGAACTGATGAACTGTAGTTCCAGGGGATCCCCAGCTCCCACCTGGAGCAGAAGTCCACCAGTGGCTATTAGCCACAGGGTATAGATGGGAACTCTCAGTCTGGGGCAGGTGATGCACTCTATTCTTGGTGCTGGAGGGGGCAGCAGTGGGAGGGCTTCTGGTGCCCTGGCCCCACTGCTGGACCTCCTGATGGCACCTGGTATATTTTGGCCGCTGTGTGACAGAGTGTTGGACTGGATGGGCCATTGGCCTGATTCAACATTGGCTTCTCTTATGTTCTTATGTTCTAGGCTGGCATCCCTACCCCTCCCAGAGCTGGAGAATGAGAACAATAATTCTTCGCAGGATTCTGGCCCTGGCACCGTGAAGCCACAGCTGCAGGTGCTCAACACCTGTCAGTGGAGGAGCTGAGCCTCATCACTTCCCGGCCTGTTTCAAGCCCAGACTTGGAAAAGCTGCCTCACTGGATCAGCCAGCAGACCTGTAGCTACAGTGGGTCATCTTGGGGCCAGGCCCCCTCGACTTACCACCCAGGGGCCCAGGATCCAGCCAGTTTATTTTATTTTTCGTGTGCACCACAGCTGTGCTGAGCCGAGCCGTCACCCTGCCCTGCCTGCCGGCAGTGTACCACACAAGCCCCCTCGCCACTTCAAGGCAGTGATCCATGAGACTGGCAGCAGAGGATAAGGCTCCCAATAATTAAGGGCAGGAAGGTACCGACCTGGATAGTAGGAAAAACTTTTTTTACAATAAGAGTTGTGCAACAGCGGAATCGGCTGCCTTGGGAGGTGGTGAGCTCCCCCTCCTTGGCAGTCTTTAAGCAGCGGCTGGACAAACACTTGTCAGGGAGGCTTGAGGCGGATCCTGCATTGAGCAGGGGGCTGGACGAGATGCCCTGTATGGCCCCTTCCAGCCCTGGGATTCTAGGATTCTGTGTCCCTTAGAGGAGGGCAGGGAGCTGTTCCTGTTGGCGGCAGAGGACAGGACTTGCAATCATGGGTTGAAATTAAGGGCGGGAAGGTACCAGCTGGATATCATGAAAAACTTTTTGACAATAAGAGTTGTTCAACCGTGGAATCAGCTGCATAGGCAGGTGGTGAGCTCCCCCTCACTGGCAGTCTTTAAGCAAACCCTTGTCAGGGATGCTCTAGGCTGATCCTGCATTGAGCAGGGGGTTGGACTAGATGGCCTCTGGATAGCCCCTTCAAGCTCCGTGGTTCTGTGATTCTGTGATAACTTGAGTTTTCTCCCATTCCTATATAATCGTAGTTTTCTGCCATTCCTTTCCGACATAAGCTGGCTTTCAGCCTTCACCAACATTCTCATTCCTAAGAGGCTGTGCAGGGGACGGGTCTGTGTCGTGACCTGAATTTGCCATCCTATTTTGCCCTTTATGTAATAACTTTTGAAATATGAGAGCTCCACTTTCTAGAAGAGCAGTGAATGGGAGGGCAGACATTTTCGAAGACCTGGGATTTTAGCAAGGTTATCTGTCACTGCTGGCAGCCGGGAAGAGATACAGAGAGACTCTCTAATGCCGGCTATTGTGCGATGCCCTTTCAGGAAGAAAAAAACGGACGTGCCGCAGTCAGAGCAGCGGACCGAATCGCCCGAGCCGAGCTTGAAAACGCAGGCACGCAGGGCCCCAAGTAACCAGTCGAGGAAGGGAAGAGGGAAGATTCAGCTTTAACCGCTCAGCCTTTTCCGCAGGGGTGGGGAAATTTCATCCTTCACTGCAAGCCACCTTCAAAACACAAAGGCAAGGCAGCTTGGAACATATATGGCTGATTCTGCTCTGGCTTTTCCCTCCATTGTTTTAGCAAACCCACGTTGGAACAGAAATTCCCCTCTGCATCGCATGCCGCTTTCACTTCCTTTGATCATCAGGTTCTATGGTAGCCCCCACATTCCATGCTGTTTTTGTTTCTGTTGATCATCAGACTTTATGGTACCTTCTGCATAGATTTATGGCTGCTCAGGGGTGACCTTACAGTCAGTACGGAGTTGCCCTGGGGTATTTGAGTGTGGTTTTGAGCTACTCTTTTTTCTCCCAGTTGAGAAAATGTGGAGCGAATGCTAGATGCAGAATCGCCCTATGAAACACCTCTGTGGAATGTAAACATGGATCGAATCTTAAGTCATTTGTTGGGGAAATGCAACATCAACTGAGGTTTGGGAGACAAGTGCATAAAAACATAAGAAGAGCCCTGCTGGATCAGTGGTTAGGATTGCCAGGTCCCTCCTGGAAACTGGCGAGGGATGGTGGGGGGGACTTACCAGTAGAAAGAAGTAGGCCTTGGCCACATGGCTAGCACTGCATAGGAAGCGAAGTCATCATGCAGTGACTTCTGTGTGATGCTCTGGTATTTGGGCAAAAACTCAGTGGTAAAACCAGCTTCTACCATAGAGTTTTTGCCCAAATACCAGAGTGTCACCTGGAAGTCACTGGCATGATGACGTCACTTCCTGTGCAACACCAGCAAGGTGGCTTAGGCCTTCTTTTTTTCTACTGGTAAGCCTCTCCCCCACCGGTCAGTTGATCAACAGCTGGGAGGCAGGGTCTGGCAGCAGGGGACCCCCGCCTCCACTGGGGGGTCTGGCAACCCAAGCAGTGGTCCATCTAGCCCATTATCCTGTCTCACACAGCGGCCAACCAGTTCCTCTGGAGGGCCAACAACGGGACAGAGAGGCCGAGGCCTTCCCCCGATAAGAACATAGGAAGAGCCCTGCTGGATCAGACCAGTGGTCCAATCTAGTCTAGCAACCCATCTCGCACAGCAGCCAACCAGTTCCCCTGGAGGCCGAGGCCTTCCCCTGATGTTGCCTCCAGGCACTGGGATTTAGAGGCTGACTGCCTCTGAATGTGGAGGTTCCCTTTAGTCACCATGGTGAGCAGCCACTGTTGGAGGGAGATGGAAGCCAAGCTAGACTGAAGAATGCAGAGGCATTTGAGACAGACCACTGGAAATGGGGGGGGCACAACCCCTCTGGCAGAACTGATAGCACCACTAGTAAAAGGGTCTTGAGCAGAAGTGCTCAGAAAGACCCCCACATGAGACCTTAGAGTGGCTGCCAGCTCTCAGCGGGGGGGATGTACATTTAGTTCCCCTGTTATTTTTTCTTATTTGGGGGGAGATGTATTCGTGTGTGTGCGCGTGTGCATGCACACACACACCTGGAAGTGATGGCAACCTCTGGTGACCAACCCCTACTGGGGGCCTGGAGGATATTCAGAGATGTGGCTGAATAAAGCCTGCCCCCACCTCCCACCACTGGTATTCCAAGGAGGTCTCCCATCCAAGTACTTGCCAGAGTCGACCCTGCTTAGCTTCCAAGATCTGACGAGATCGGGCTTGCCTGGGCTATCCAGGTGGGGGCAGTTCCCCCCTTATTTTCAATCCTCCCTGAGTTTAAACACACACATCCAATATTCCGTTTTGTGTACAGTTATTTGGTAACAATCCAACCCCTCGCTGCTGTACAGATGCTTTTGCGTGCACAAAACACTGAGCATCCCACCGCACACAAACATGCACAATTGGGGCTTTGCTCTGTTGACATTCCCTAGTCTCCTGTCAGTTACAGCATGTAAAATTTACGTATTTGATGCCCCGACCTGGATAGCCCAGACTAGTTTGATCTCGTCAGATCTCGGAAGCTAAGCAGGGTTGGTCCTGGCTAGTACTCGGATGGGCGACATCCAAGGAATACCAGGGGTGTGACACAGAGGCAGGCAATGGCAAACCACCTCTGAAATGTCTCTTGTCTTAAAAGCAAGTCTAGTTTGCCACCTAAAAAGGTAAAGGTAAAGGTTCCCTTGCTCGAAAGCCAGTTGAATCCGACTCTAGGGTTGCGGTGCTCATCTCCGTTTCAAAGCCGAAGAGCCAGCGCTGTCCGAAGACGTTTCCATGGTCATGTGGCTGGCATGACTAAACACCAAGGTGCACGGAAAGTTTGCCACCTAGTGGTGCAAAATGCTAAAAAAGCTAGAACTTCTGGCTGCCAGACAATCTTAGGATCTCCTAGCTATACCGCACACACTGCCATGTGATAATTATTAATTATTAAGTATTTGACATTAGGAATAAAAAATGTCAGGGCTAAACCAAAACTAGGTACAATCTTGAATGTCGGGTTGCCAATCTCCTGGTGGGGGCTGGAGATGTCTACGAATAACAATTGGTCTCCAGACAACAGAGATCAGTCCCCCTGAAGAAAATGGCTGCATGGGAAGTTGGTCTCTATGGTATTCTACCCTGCTGAGGTCCTTCTCCTTCCCAAACCCTGCTCTCCCCAGGCTCCACCCCCAAAATCTCCAGGAATTTCCCAACCCTAACGGAGGTCCAGTGTCATTCTCCTGTGTTGATGATTTGTCAGCATCACCTGTGAACATGGGCACATCAAGTTGGCGATGCGCCACAAAATTTTCTACCCTGTGGTGACTCAGAAACAAAAATCAGGCTCCTAGCTCTTTAGGAAGGTGGCCAGTGTCCATATCTACTGACTGGGCTACTGCCATTGAGAAATGGCCTTGAGGTTCAGGACTGGGTTTGGATGCAGATGCCGAGAAGAACAAACATAAAGATAGGACCCTAAAGTATACTCCTTGGGTTTTAGCTTGATCTGGGAAAGCCATCAGTTTCTGCCCAAGCAGACTGTTGGGCAGCTTTCAACAGCAGCAAAACAAAGGGGGGGGGAGAAGAAGTGGTACAAGATGATGGGCAGAGGGACTGTGCTTGGTGGCACAGACTACAAACTTGGCCGTTAATGTTACCAACTTCCAAATGGTGGCTGAAGATTAGGATTGCCAAATCCTTACTTTGTTTCTTCTTCCTGGAATCATCGCACAGGGCATGTTGCAGGGGGACGCTCTAGCATTTGAGAAAAACTCTATGTTTACCCCTACAATGTGCCCTATACAATGACGTCACCCACGGGTGATGGCAATCCTACTGGAGAACTCCTGGGATTGCAACGGATCTCCAGGCGACAGATCAGTTCACCTGGAGAAAATGGCCAGTTCGGAAGGTGGACTTTATGGCATTATACCCTACTGAAGCCCCTCCCTTCCCTAAACCCTGTGGTCCTCAGGCTCCACCCTCAAAATCTCCAGACATTTCCCAACCTGGAGCTGGCAATCTGACTGGCAGTGCGAGGGCACCACTGTATACTCTTGAGACTTGTCTTATGCCTGTGAAAATGTCCCCCTGCTCATTTATATTAATTACCCTCTCTTGCTCTTAGCCCATCACTTTGTTTTCCCTCGGTAACACCACCACACAATAGGGTTGCCAATCCCCAGCTGGGGCAGGGGATCCCCCGGTTTGGAGCCCCTCCCCCTGCTTCAGGGCTATCAGAAAGCAGGGAAGAGGAAATAGCTGCTGGGCGCTCCATTACATCCTATGGAGACCAGACCCCATAGGGTATAATGGAGAATCAATCCATAGGTATCTAAGGCTCTGGGGGGGCCTGTTTGTTGAGGTAGAGGCACCAAATTTTCAGCATAGCTGCTGGGGCCTCTCCTCAAAAACCCCCCACCAATTTCAAAAATCTTGGACCAGGGGGTCCAATTCTATGAGCCCCCAAAGAAGGTGCCCCCATCCTCCATGATTTCCAATGGGGGGAAAGCATTTAAAAGGAACTTGGTCCCTTTAAATGCAATGGCAGCTCACCCGGAACTCACTTTGGAGTTCCCTCTCCCGGAGCCTCCTGATAAGTCTCCTGCCTGCTCACTGGCCTCTCCTGGCAACCCTACCACGCAGCCAGCTCTAATAGAACACCTGGCCATGGGGTGTCCTGCCATTTCCCTTTCACTGTGTGATTCTTGATTGGCCGGCTTCACCAATGCCATTAGCCCAGGATGTACTTTCAGTTTCAGTTGACCACTTACGCCCTCAGAGACATCAACATGTAACAAAATCTGACTGGCTAAATATTGTCATTATGTCATCCTATTTGTTACATGTTCCTTGACTGGTTGAGGCTGCCTGTGGGATTACTCTGGGAAAAGGAAAGGAGTCGTAACCAGGAGAGAGGGTGAAAGCAACACCAGATGGGGGACACAATAGTATAGAACATGATTTTTTTAAAAAAAATTGACAATGAAAACATTTCCCAAGAAATATTCCTTCCCACCCTGCTCCGGAAATCACTCTTTTCAGACTGAAAACTGAAACCATAGAAGAAGAGAAGAGATTGGATTTATACCCTGCCTTTCACTACCCAAGGGAGTCTCAGTGCGGCTTACAAACTCCTTTCCCTTCCCCTCCCCACAACAGACACCCTGTGAGGTAGGTGGGGCTGAGAGAGCTCTGACAGAAACTGCTCTTTTTCAAGAACAGCTCTTATCAGAACTATGACTTGCCCAAGGCCATCCAGCCAGGTGCAAGTGGAGGAGTGGGGGAATCAAACCCAGTTCTCCCAGATTAGAGTCCGCGCACTTAACTACTACACCAAACTGGCTCTCATAGATTACTGACTTACTGATTACAGAAAGTTCCAAAGAGAAATGGTACTGCATGGATTTTTTAAAGAAAAGCAGGGGAAATAAGAGATAACGGAATAAATAGAGGAAAGACTTCAAGACTTCTATGGGGAATCTTGCAAAGCAGGAGAGAAGGAAGATTTTAATGACTCCCCCACCCCCAAAGAAACCTCATTTCCCTAAATTAAAAGAGGAACAGAAAGCAATGCTTGTTCATGAAATATTACGAACATTTCCAGAGCTATCTGAAACGTGTCACCAGAAAAGATATCAAGCCTGAATGGATCAAATCATATAAAAACCTTCAGCGATATTGCTGCAATTCTATTTTATGCCCAGCCTTGACAGATGCTAAAATTGTGGAAGGATGGCCTCTATCGATGTGCAAAGCCAGTTTTTCCAGCGGCACCGAGACCTGATTGAGATGCAACAGCCTGTAATAATTACAGGCCAAAGCCTCTTACAAATGCGGACACTAACATCGTCGCCTATCGGCTGCTAGACAAGGGGGCAGCGTGTCAGCTCTGATCTGTCAAGATCAGGCCGCTTTTCATTGTTAACAGCTACGGCTCGGATCATCTTGGAGGAACAACTGACGCATTACCAGCTTCAATATCACAAAGCAGGCCGATGATGCATGACCACTGGATGCAGACAAAGCCTGCCCTGTCCACCTTGGAGCTAGGTTTGCCAGGTCCCCCCGCCGGACACTTGTGGGGGGTGGGGGGTGGGGCCAAGAGTCATTTTGGTGTAGTGGTTAGGAGCACGGACTCTAATCTGGGAGAACTGGGTTTGATTCCCCACTCCTCCACATGCAGCTGCTGGTGTGACCTTGGGTCAGTCACAAGTTCTTTCAGAGCTGTTCTCTCAAGAGCAGTCCTCGAAAGAGCTCTCTCAGCCCTACCTACCTCACGGGGTATCTGTTGTGGGGGGGGGAGATTGTAAGCTGCTCTGAGACTCCTTTGGGTAGTGAAGGGTGAGGTATAAATCCAGTCTCCTCCTCCTCCTCCTCCTCCTCCTCCTCCTCCTCCTCCTCCTCCTCCTCCTTGTCAGATATAGGTTGGAAAACTCCTGGAGATCTGGATATGGCTCCTGGCTGCTTTGGAGGGTTGACTTTACAGCATCGTACCCTGCTGAGGTCCCACCCCCTCTCCAAACCCCGCCCCCTCTAGGCTCCATTCCCAAAATTTCAAGGGGGGATTTGGGGCGTCTTCCGGGATGTCATCAACGCAATGACATCACACAGAAGTGATATCATGTCAGGGACATCATGTGGCGACGCTCTGGTTTGAGGGCAAAACTACAGTAAAACCAGCTTCAAACCATAGAGTTTTGCTCCCAATCCAGACCATCCCCGCACAATGTCCTGACATGATGATGTCACTTCTGGGTGATGTCATCATGTTGGGGGGCGGCAAGCCCCAAAAACTGGGGGAACTTCTATTGGGACCTGGGGACTGGCAGCCCTAGATAAAATATGGGTAAGGTGCACGGAGCATGTGCCCTTGTAGAGTTTACGATATAGTAACACATGTTGGACCGTTTTCAACACAAGAGACATTCAGAGGTGGTTTGCCATTGGCTGCCTGCACGTCATGACCGTGGTATTCTATGGAGGTCTCCCATCCAAGTACTAGCCAGGGCCAGCCCTGCTTAGCTTCCAAGATCTTACAAGATCAGGCTAGCCTGGGGTATCAAAGTCTCACTTGTAAGTTCCTGTTTTTTTCTGGGGGGGAGTACTATTCTGCATGTGTTTTGCTCCCTCTAGTGGACAATTTGATATTGCACCAGTTTATTTTCAGCATATCTTCCTACAGATTTAAACTGCAGGTTTTTATGCTGGACATGTTGTTGTTCAGTTGCACCATCGAGTCCGACTCTTCGCGACCCCATGGACCAGATCACGCCAGGTCCTCCTGTCTTCCGCTGTCCTCTGAAGTTTGCTCAATTTCATGTTCGTTGCATCGATGACACTGTCTAACCATCTCATCCTTTGCCGTCCCCGTCTTCTTTGACCTTCAATCTTTCCCAGCATCAGGTCTTCTCCAGTGAGTGCTCCCTTCTCATTTGGTGGCCAAAGTATTTGAGCTTCAACTTCAGGATCTGGCCTTCCAGGGAACAGTCAGGGTTGATTTCTTTTAGGACTGAATGATTTGATCTCCTTGCAGTCCAAGGGACTCTCAAGAGTCTTCTCCAGCACCATAGTTCAAAAGAATCTATTCTTCGGCGTTCGGTCTTCCTTATAGTCCAGCTCTTGCAGCCATACATTACTACTGGGAATACCATTGCTTTGACCATGTGGACTTTTGTTGGCAGGGTGATGTCTCTGCTTTTTATCATGCTGTTTAGGTTTGCCATTGCTTTCCTCCCAAGGAGCAGTCGTCTTTTATGCTGGACATAAACCACTGTAATATCGAATCGACCACTAGAGGGAGCAAAACACATGCAAAACAGAAACACACACATACACAGGGAAGAAACAGGAACTTACAAGCAAGCAATGAGAATGCAGGAACGTCCCATGGAGAGCTGCTGCCTGGCTAAGTACACAATACTGACCTTCATGGAACAATGGCCTGATTCAGCATGAGGCAGTTTCATGTGTGTTTATGCATGTTCAAGTATCATTCTGTGCATACTGGGCTTTTACCATGCAGGGCCAGCTGAATAGAACTGACGTGTCTGTTATGGAACTATCGGATTTGCTTTAGCTTTCCAGCAGGAGTTTTCAACCAATGCAATGTTGTGCCAAACACAAAATGGGCATTTTCATTAAAAGGAGGGGTCTGGGGAATATATCTAGTGTTTGGGCTATTGGCACAGAGCAAGAATTACAGCTGAATCCCCAAACAGCCTGCTCTGGATAATGAATCAGTGTATACTGTCAGGATGAAACTGTTTATGCTAAATGAGGGAAATTACTATGGCAAACCGGTCTTGCATAAGACATTAGTTCCTCCTCCGCTGATTGATTCCCGAGTAAATCTAAATATGATAAATATCAGGCAATGGAATAGATTGGCCACTTTTTTTAAAAAAAAGGAAATGAAGTCTTTATTAGCTTTGAAATATAGGAGCAAGTCTGCATTTCTGTTTTAAAAGATAGGTTTGGATCCTAACTAGTAGGGCTGCCAAACTCCAGGTGGTGGCTGGAGATTTCCCACTGTTATAACTGATCTCTGAGTGACGGAGATCTCCAGGCAACAAAGAACCTCCACCTGGAGGTTGGCAGGCATCCCAGGTGCAGGTCCCAGTAGAGCAGCAGGTCTGTCTGGTTGACTCCTTCTCCCTCCTTCAAGGGCTTGGGCCTTTTTCCAGAACCATTTTTTCCCCTCCCGGTCCATCCCTATTCTGTATTCTGCAGTCAGTAGAGCTGCCAACCTCCAGGTGGGACCAGGAGATCTCTCAGAATTACAACTGATCTCCGGACTGCAGAGATCAGTCCCCCTGGAGGAAATGGCTCCTTTGGATGGGTGGACTCTGTGGTGTTATATCCTGCTGAGGTCTCTCCCCTCCCCCAAGCCCCGCCCTCCTCAGGCTCCGCCCCCAAATCTCCAGGAAATTCCCAACCTAGAGTCGGCAATCCTAACAGTCTGGTTTCCTCTAGGGGCACCAGTCTCTTGAACCTGGGGCTTAGCAGACTTGGGGAACTATTAACATCAGGCTTACGCCTAGTGGACAAGTTGATCCAGCAAGACCCTCTTCCCAGGGCTCTGCTTAAGAAGACTGGGAAGCAACTGGGCCCAGCTGTACAGCGCCAGGTGCTGGAGAGCCAGGGTGTTGTGTTTAAGAGCATGGACTCTAATCTGGGAGGACCGGGTTTGATTCCCCACTCCTCCACATGCAGCTGCTGGAGTGGCCTTGGGCCAATCACAAGTTCTCTCAGAGCAGTTCTCTCACAAGTGGTTCTCAAAATGGCTCTCTCTGCCCCACCTACCTCACTGGGTGTCTGTTGTGGGGAGGGGAAGGAGATTGTAAACCACTCTGAGTGAAGGGTGGGGTATAAATCCAATCTCTTCTTCTTCTGGAGCGTTTGAGGCACCATTGTGCTCCAGCCAGCATCCTGCAGAGAAGCAGGACACTCAGAGCGAGAGTCGCCAACCTCCAGCTGGCAGCTGGAGATCTCCTGGGATTACAGCTGATCTCCAGGCGGCAAAGATCAGCTCACCTGGAGACAATGAAAGGCAGACTCTGTGGCATCCTGCCCCACTGAAGTCCCTCCCCTCCCCAAACCACACCCTCCTCAGTCTCCGCCCCCAAAATCTCCAGGTATTTCCCAACGTGAGGAGGGTAGGGTCTGGGGAGGAGAGGGTTTGCTGCCATAGAGTCCACCTTCCAAAGTGGCCATTTTTTTTTGTAAAATATTCAAAAGTATTTAATTACTCAGAGTATCGATGGATCTTGCTCTATTGGAAAGAAGAGATTTCTTTGCGTTTTTAAAAACCTTTATTTCTAAGGGTAAAAGGTATACAGGACACCTACAAACAGACCAAACATCTAAGAGCTACATTTCTAAGCTGCTTTCAGTTCACGTCATGGCTACTCACTACACACAGACAAAGGAGATGCTGTCCTTCTTCTTGTCCCCTAGAAAGGAAGTCAGCTGAAACAAACAACCAATCTGTATGACAATAGAAGTTACTTTTCCAGGGCTAATATTCCATTGGCTCTGTCTCAGTTATCCCTTCCAGGTCAGTCTAGACAATAGCAATACTAGGTAAACAAGTTAACCCTATAATGACTGGATTATCAGACCTTGTAAGCACATACATTTCCAACCATTTTCTCCAGGGGAACTGATCTCTGTTACCATTTGTAATCCCACGAGATCCCACCTGGAGGCTGGCAGCTCTCTGACTGCCTTGCTAAGATTCTCCGCTGTGAATCGCTTTGAGAGCCCCGCAGGCCTGAAAAAAATGGCTACACGATCCTTAACATAAGCCAATGAAACGATCTCTTTAAAGACCACCCCCCCCTTTTTTTTAAGTCCAAATGATGTTGCCAGGGTTAAGCTAACAAACGCGACGGACTCTTGAGCCACCCAAACCCCGTGCGAAGCAACGTCCTTGGGATACAAAGGGCGCGGGGGGTTCTCAGGCACAGCGGCTCAGATTCAGGCAGTGATCAGAAGCGATAGCGGCATAAGTGAGACAAATGGCTCTGCGCGGTTTTCCGAGAAGTGACTGGCGCAAGCTAAGTGCCCAGCCCCGGAGATGGGACTTTGCAGGTATCCTTAAAGCAACAGCTCCAAGGGGGAGAAGCCATTTGTTTTGCCGAGAAAGCCAATTTAAGTGCTTGTTTGCTTTTGGAAGCCATTAAATTATGGATGTTATTAGGAGCCAGTTCGAAAGCAAGAAATTGCAAGAAGATAAATAGGTACCACTTCGGTGGGAAGGTAACAGCCTTCCGTGCGCCTTGGTGTTTAGTCATGCCGGCCACATGACCACGGAAACGTCTTCGGACAGCGCTGGCTCTTCGGCTTTGAAACGGTACATGAGCACCGCAACCCTAGAGTCGGATTCGACTGGCTTTCGAGCAAGGGAAACCTTCACCTTTACCCTTTACTCCTTTGCATATTAGGCGACACACCCCTAATGTAGCCTAGCCTCCAAGAGCTTACAGAGCTCTTCTTACAGGGGCCACTGTAAACTCTTGGAGAATTGGCTACATTAAGGGTGTGTCGCCTAATATGCAAAGGAGTTCCTGCCACAAAAAGAGCCCTGTTAGGAGCAATGAATAAACCCCTGCTGTTCCCCCCCCACAAACACGCACCTGGTAGCACTGTTTCCCTGTCAGACTCCTGCAGGCAAACTTCTTTGCGGCACACAAATTATTATTATTTTTTCACCCAATGCATACGTATCTATTATTGCCGTGAAGGGGGAATTCAGCAAAAAAATCGGAAAACCCCAATTTCCTCTGTTAAAAAAAAAAGTTCCCCGTGTGCCTGCAACGCACTGCAAGAAGCAGCAGCAAAATAGCACCTTTGACAACACAAGGCTAGATCAGTCTTTTATGTATTTTATTTACTCCATTTATACCCCGCCTGAGGTTGCTTATATAATTCTCCGCTGACCCATTTCACTCTCACAACTATCCTGTGAAGCAGGAGTGATGGACTGTCAAGGGTTGATGCCTAACAGAGTCTGAGAAGAGAAGAAGAAGAAGAAGAAGAAGAGATTGGATTTATACCTTGCCATTCACTCGGAGTCCCAGAGCGGCTTACAAACTCCTTTCCCTTCCCCTCCCCACAACAGACACCCTGTGAAGTAGGTGGGGCTGAGAGAGCTCCGACAGAAACTGCTTTTTTTCAAGGACAGCTGTGCCAGAGCTTGTGACTGACCTAATGTCACATCAGTAGGTGCAAGTGGAGGAGTGGGGAATCAAACCCGGTTCTCCCAGATTAGAGTCCGCGCACTTAACCACTACACCAAACCTTTGAGGGACAGGCTGTCTCTGTTTCCTACCAGTTCCTTATCATCTCACTGTGCCACATGTATGCAAGCAGCTCCCCTTCAGCTGTTCCAAACACCGAAGCGGCCGCCGAGAGCATCCCCGCCCCATCTTCTGCTGCTCTGATTGATTGGACTCTCCTAAATCTACATAGACGGGGGTCTTAAATAGCTCCAGGTTCCCAAGGCAGGCCGCTGATGGGAGAGAGATTAAAGGTCTGATTACTACTGAAGGCAGAAGAATTCTTAAATGAGGGTTTTTATTACTGCAACCTTTTTTTTTTAACAAGCATGCAGTTGAGCTGAGGACAAAGAAGTAATTACAATGTTTGTAATAGCTGGGTACGGAGGATGGGTAAGCAATCTCAAGACAAAAGGCAATCGGCATACACGGTTCCACGTATTCTAATTCATCTGCTTTGCTGAGCAATCTTCTAAACGTATGAGAGGTGCAGGTGGGGGGACTGGAGTTAAGAGAGCTGAAAGACAAAAATGATTTCCAAGCTGTGCACCTTTAAGACATCCATCTTTGACAGTGGAAAGTGCTGTCAGGTCCCTGGTGACTTATGGCAACTCCTTAGATAGAGTTGTTGGAGACAGAGTTACCACCACCACCTCCAGTGAAGGGTTGTGCATCCGTCACCCTCACATTAAAAAATGGCTGTCCCATGAAAAACCTGGAAGTGACGTCATGCCTCTCTAGGAATCGACCAAAACTCTATGGTAAAAAGTTTTCCTCAGAAGTGACGCCAGCCCTCTCTGTTGTTGTTGTTCAGCCACACAGTCGAGTCTGACTCTCCGCAACTCCACGGACCAGGCCCTCCTGTCCTCTACTGCCCTCTGGAGCCTGCTCAACTCCATGCTCCTCGCATCAATAACACTGTCTAGCCATCTCATCCTTTGCCGTCCCCTTCTTCTTTGGCCTTCAATCTTTCCCAGCATCAGGGTCTTCTCCAGTGAGTGCTCCCTTCTCATTTGGTGGCCAAAGTATTTGAGCTTCAGCTTCAGTCTCTGGCCTTCCAGGGAAGAGTCAGGGTTGATTTCTTTTAGGACTGACTGATTTGATCTCCTGGCAGTCCAAGGAACTCTCAAGAGTCTTCCCCAGCCCTCTCTAGGAATCAACAAAATTTCTTGTTTTTTTCAGCCAATGCCTAGAAAGGTGGATGTTGCTTCTGGATTTTCACAGAACTGACCTCACACCGTCAGCTGACAGCCCCCTAAGTCTCTGCAGTACATCTATACCAAACTTATATCTACCATACACCACTTAAACTCTCTTGGGTTCTCTTCCTCCAAACAGTCCTGAAAACTGTCATTTAGCCAAGGCACTGACATTTTTCTGTTGGAGATCTTTAATCTGAGGACCTCTAGTTTTTGAAATGTCCGGGATAGAAGGAAAAACAGCTAAACCGCTTTCTGATGCAGGTGCTGTCTTTCACAGGCTTGCCATCCTTCTGGCGGAGCCTAGAGATATCTCAGAATTACAGCTGATTTCTGGACTACTGTAGGGTTGACAGGTCCCCCTTGACCACTGGCAGGGGATGGGGGGGTAGGGTTGCCAGCTCCAGGTTGGGAAACTCCTGGAGATTTGGGGATGGAGCCTGGGGAGGACAGGGACCTCAATGGGGTACAGTGCCATAGAGTCCACCCACCAAAGCATCCATTTTTCTCTGTAGTCCAGAGATCAGTTATCATTCCAGGGGACCCCCAGGTCCCACCTGAAGGCTGGCATCCCTGGTTACAGAGATCACTTCCCCTGGAGAAAATGGCTGCTTTGGTGGGTAGACTCTATGGCCTCACTGAGGTTCCTCTCCCCAAACTCTGCCTGCCTCAGGCCCCTTCCCTAATTCTTACACCAATGAAACGGTTAATGATTATTGCTGCAGATTCCCTTTGATGTGCAGATCTGTATGGAGCTGCTCCAACCAAGCTCTGCTGGAGAATTAATAGTCTATTTGTGTTGTGCCACAAGCCCATTCAGGCCGGGAGCTACCAGCTTCGTATTGAAGACCGACGGGTGCGAGTTCCTTTCTTTCACCTCAATTTTCTCCCTGAATAAAAGGGTGAGAACATTACCAACTAAAAATACGTAGCTTCAGAGGCTGGATTAATGAAAGCAGAGGTTAAAAGTGGAACCAAGCAGCGTCTTTTAATAAGAGGATGCGCGCTGGAGAATACATGCCCGGAGTCTCTGAGGAAAAGTTATTACTTCGAGTTCCCCAGACGACTGCTTCCTAATTTTTTCAGTAGGAAGATGAAAAACCTACCTTGTTTCTAAAACTTAAACCATTCATTCATAAGAGCAGCAGGGTTCTTAGTGGCTGAGGAAAGGGGGGGGGGTTGGCTTTGGTGTTGGTTTTTTCCCCCTGAGACTGTGTAAGCATTTTCATTACATTACCTTGCTGAGAACGAGAAGGATAGCACAGTAATTTCCAATCTTTATTGGCACCAAAGAAACCTTGTTTGTGAATGCAGTCGCGTTGCCTCGCCTCACGGAATGGCGGTATGGAATTGTGAGTCACGCTGACATGTTTTGACATTAATGTGGTGGACGGCGGATAGAGAGAAAAGAGATTGTGTGGAATTTAGGAACGGAGGAGAGAGTAAAAACTGAATATCACCTCATAATAACACCTCGAGGCAGAAAAGGAGATAGAGGATAAAAAGGAAACCTTAGCTCGTAAGTTAGGACAAGGAAGTCTGCAGAGGCAATTACCTCAGAGAAGATGCTCAGAGTTTACGGCTGCCAAATTGACCTTGGGAAATTCCTGGAGATCTGAGGGTGGAGCCTGGGAAGGGTGGAGTTTCGGAAGGGGAGTGACCTCCTCAGAGTACAATGCCATCGAGTCCACCCTCCAAAGCAGCCATTTTCCCCCAGGGGAACTGATCTCTGGAGATCAGTTATAATTCCGGGAGACCTCCATCCCTCACCTGGAGGTTGGCAACCCTAACTGTGCTGCTGCTCCTGTGGCAGTTGAAGCAGGAAGGAACTTACCTCATCTCTTGAGGCATAGTAGAGACCAGTAGGGTTGCGAGGGAAATACTTGGAGCTTTGGGGTGGGGTGGATCCTGAGGAGGGCGGGGTTTGGGGAGGGGAGGGGCATCAGGAGGAGGAGGGGAGGAGAATGGATGTATACCCCGCCCTTCACTCGGTGTCTCAGAGCGGCTTACAAAATCCTTTCCCTTCCTCTCCCCACAAAGACACCCTGTGAGGTAGGTGGAGCTGAGAGAGCTCTGACAGAACTGCCCTTTCAAGGACAGCTCTTGTCAGAACTATGGCTTGCCCAAGGTCATCCAGCAGCTGCAAATGGAGGAGTGGGGAATCACACCCAGTTCTCCCAGATTAGAGTCCGCACGCTTAACCACTACACCAAACTGGCTCTCACTACACCAAACTGGCAGGGTACAAAACCATGCAGTCCCCCCTCCAAAGCCGACACAAATATAATGCAAGGAATACTGGAATGTTTTGCTGACATACCACTGCACCTTTCTCAAAAACAAAAGGAAAAGATGCTGTTCAGTTACCTCCACGCCTCAGATGAGACAAATGGTGACTCTCAGTTCACTTCCCACAATTAGAAAAGATGCCTTTGCACATTTATCCCCTATTTTGACATATTTATTGCTTTACTGTCCTTTCCCCCCTTAATTAAATCAAAATAACTGTGCTTGCCTTATAACCTTAGCTTGTTATTTAGTTTTGTCTTTGCATATCTTAAAGCCTCTTCATCATGTTACATGTTAATTTGCTGTTCAGCCTCTGTCTATAGGTTTGAACTCTAGCTTCCTTTCCGATGTATTTGAAAAAGTGCGCAAGCACACGGAAGCTCATACCTTGAATAAAACTTTGTTGATCTTAAAGGTGCCACCGGACCCTAAATTTGTTCTACTACTTCAGACCAACATGGCTGACCACTTGGAACTATTTTCTCCAGGGGAGGTGATCTGTGTGGTCAAGACCAAGCTTGTCAGATCTCAGAAGCTTAAGCAGGCTTTGCCCTGGTTACTACTTGGATGAGAGACTATCAAGGAAGCCTGGGGTTTGCTACGCAGAGGCAGGTAATGGCAAACTGCCCCCAAACATCCCTTACCTTGAAAACTCTAATCAGGGGTAAATGCAGAATGAATGTGGGCACCTTCTACCATATGTGGTGGAGATGCCAAAAAACACAAAAATATTGGAGAATGGTGCAAAATATAATTTGGAAAATTTTGACTGTAAATGTGGAATTAAAACCAGAGATTTATTTGTTAAATATGTGATCAACAAATGATGTGTATACTCTGCTGCATATTCTAACAATTGCTAGGATTTTGTTAGCGAGATGTTGGAAGACGGATAGGCTACCTGCTCGAGAAGAAATAGCGACTACATTGATGGAAGCTGCGGAAATGGATAGGGTGCATGCTCAGTTGCATGGGACTGAAGATAATGTCGTAATCAAAAGATGGTCAAGAGTACAAAAATGGGTAGAACATAATGTATTTTGGAAATCGGATGATGTAATGTATTTGTGTACAATGTTAGAAAACCAATAAATATATTCATAAAAAAAGAAAAGAAAGCCCTAAGCAGGGGTGTCGAACTTGTTTGTTATGAGGGCTGGATCTGACATAAATGAGACCTTGTTGGGCCGGGCCATGTGTGTCATAAAAGGTAATGCCAGGTAGTAGAGATATAAACTTTATAAAGGACACAGACAAACACAATTAAAGATTTTTTTTAACTTTAAATAACACATTTCCAGTGAGTTTGACACCCCTGCAAGGGATTCCTGTGGGTGAGCTGCAACTTGATGACACTTTACACACACATACCTGGTGGATGCTAGTTCTGCATCTACAAAAGATGGTGCCCTGATCAGGGGCCATTTCGTAGGGAAAAAAGGTGCAGGAGCTCATTAGCATAACTTATTTGCATATGCCACACCCCCTGACATCCCCGGAAGTGTGTCAGAAAGCAACACCCACCGCTCAGGCTCCACTGGACTGTTTTGGATTGCTAGTTATGGAGCAGGGGGGGAGCATGCAGATCTACCCTCACAGAGGAGAGAGAACTTGTACTTGAATAAACCTTGGTCTTAAAGGTGCCACTGGACACTTTTGGATGGCCGGCAGGTGCAGGAAAGAGCGTGGCTGCTCGTGGGTTGAGGAGGGCGTCGTGGAGGACATGCATGGCTTCGAGCAGGTAGGAGACCAGAGCGGTGGCAGGGCAGAGGCACAGGGGAAGGCCAAGTAGGCGCAGGAGGCTGGGGCGGAACTCCTTGCCGGCCTCACAGGAGTCGCCAGGGCCCGCCTTGCAGAGGCACCACAGCAGGACCAGCATGAAGACGGGCAGAGCCTGGGTGGGCTGGGTGCCACGGCCCACACAGTGGCGGAGCAGCTCGAGGGCCAGCTCATGGCAGCACTCTGCTGGGTCACCCAGCAGGCCGGGAAAGGCGAGGGGGGCTGCTGGGAGCAGGGGGTGGGGCTTGCTGCAAGTGCCTGCCCCCTGGGCTCCTTACTGCCGGAGCTTCGCTCCTGTGCGCTCCTGCAGGAAATGAGCCCTGGCCCTGATCAAGACCTCATTGCCAGATATTGAGGTGTTGGCGAGAAAACCTTGATACTCGGCACGTAGGCTTGCTTCACCCAAGCCCTTCCCTGAAAAGCAGCACTATTTGGACACATGAACATAAGAGACTGCTTTCGACAACATAAGAAACTGCCGTATACCAAAGCAGACCATTGGTCTATCAAGAACAGTATTGTCTACTTAGACTGGCAGTGGCTCTTCAGGGTCTGTGACGGAGGTCTTTCATGTCACCTACTACTTGATCCTTTTAACTAGAGATGCGGGTGATTGAACCTGGGACCTTCTACATTCTGAGCGGATGCCCTACCACTGAGCCATAGCCTCTCTCCACAGCTCTCCAGGCTCTCAGGCAGAAGTCTTTCACATTACTTACTGCCTGGTGCTTCGAACTGGAGTTGCCGGGGATTGAACTTGGAACCTTCTGCATGCCAAGCAAATGCTCTTCCACTGAGCCAAAGCTCCTAGGTCACAAATTATACATGAAAGAACCTTATGACTACTTCTCCTCAGCCAAAGAATCTTCAGTCAGACCCAAACCTTAGCATGACAATTTATCCCCCACCCCACCCCGCACAGAGGTTTAAACATTCTTTTCCCCCGTTATTTGTGGGAGACCAAGCCATCAATTCAACCACTATACCTCTTGGGGTTTGTGCTGAGTGTCGTCGGAAGCGAGGGATTGTGTGTTCTCCCATTTTTCAGCGACTTGATTCACCTCTTCTGTTTTTTGCTGGCAAGTTTTCTGGGAGTTGAGCAGAGTCACTTCATAAAACTCTTGAATGTCTGTCGGTAAATGAATAAGAATATATATGTATGTTTAAATGACTGTATTTAACAACTGTGCAGAGGTTATAAATTGTTTATCTGAAAAGCAGCATGCACCGAGCACCGATTGGCAACAAGGTTGGATGTGGAAATTCCTTTTCCTAGTAGAAGGCTTCCGACATATAAATTAGCATTCGATAATCCCGGGACTTCTTTTTTTTTTTACAGAATCCTTTTCCTTTTAAAAATATTGTATTAATCTTTTCATAAATATTACATGAACCTATGAATAATGCATGGCGAAATCATTACTGAATGAAGACGGAGAGTAAACACAACTCGATGTCGGAGACTCCTGCGAGCAGATTGCAAACATGACAAAAATTTCCGGTGCTTTTTAGTCCCCTTACGCCCTCCAACCCCCAGTCTTGATGCAATTCTACGGAAATTAGAACTTGTTCTAGGCAGGGGGAATTATTCATCTACAGCCAAAGAGGTATGTTAGACCTGCACTTATGCGATCTGGGGCCAAATTCTTAGAATCATAGAGCTGGAAGGGACCTCCAGGGTCATCTAGTCCAACCCCCCACACACATATACACCCAGTGACCCCTATTCCATGCCCAGAAGATGACAAAAAAACCTCTCCAGGATCTCCAGCCAAACCGGCCTGCAGAAAAATCGCTTCCTGACCCCAAAGTGGTGATCAGCATTTCCCCGGGCGTGTAACAAAGGGTCAGAAGAACTAAACACTGACGCAACCCTTCCTGCCCTCCTTCTCATGATCTGCCTACGTTGTCTGTTATGATATCTTTGAAACCCTCTCCTGCTGTGTGACCATCTCACTGTTTTACTAGTGGCATGATTTTCCTTTGCCAATTATTCTGCAAATGTCACTGATACTTAAGCTGTGATTTTATTGTATGGCTCAAGACCTTTGGTCAAAGAAGCTTATCGCTAATAAAGGAAAAGGCAAAGAAATCCCAATCTCTCTCCCCACCCCTCACTTTTACAGCCAAATATGACATAAGGTTGGGGCTGTGCGACAGGAAATCTGGATGTTTAGCTAAGTAGCCATCATCCAGGTGGGAACTGGAGATCTCCCAGAGTTACAGCTGATCTCCAGACGGTAGAACACTTCTTTATTTGTTTAAAACATGAATTCTACTTCTCCTGGGGAAAATGGCTGCTTTGGAAGGTGGGCGGTATAACTTGCTGAGGCCCCTCCCCTCCCAGGCTCCATCCCCAAATCTCCAGGTATTTCCAAACTGGGATTTGGCAACCCTATGTATCACTCGGCCTCTGCCCAATCCCAAACTTTACTCTATGTGGACCATCCTTCCCTGGAGCAGCAGGCAGGGAGTTTCTATGCCAAAGAAAACCACCCAAGCAGCCACTTGGGGGCGCCAAATCAGCAGAGAGTGGTTTTGTGCCGGGAGGTAGTGGGTGTGGCTTTGACCTAGGGTTGCCAACTCCACACTGGGTAATTCCTGAAGATTTAGAGGTGGGACATGGGTTGTGGAGGGACCTCACTGGGGTATAAGGCCAAAGAATCCACCCTCCAAGGCAGCCATTTTCTGCAGGGGAAATAACCTCTATTGCCTGGAGGTCAATTGTAATTCCAGGAGATCTCTGGGTCACACCTGGAGGTTGGCAACTTGGCTTGAACCTGTTGTCACTTCCCTGTGTTTGGCACTGAGGCAGGTGTCCTCTGGAGATTGCCCTAGGCCCAGTGGGGGTGGCAGAAGAGAAGACATCATCCTATCTGAGCCGCTTCAGCGGGAGGGCAGGATAAAAGTCGAAGAAATAAATAAATCTAGGTTGTGTGTGTGGATGACCATTCCCACCCTCCCTGCCGAGGCAGGCTCAGGGTGGCTTACGTAAAATGCATGTACTTGGATGAGAGACCTCCAAGGAATACCAGGACTGGGAGGCAGAGGCACGCTGTCAAGCCACTTTTCTGAATGTCCTCCATGCCTCAGTAGGAGTTGCCAGAGGTCGCCATGACTTCCAGGCACAGGTGCATGGACACATCCCCAAAAAATGGAAGAGAGAGTCAAAAAGGTATGACAGTGTCTGACAAAATTCATTGCCACAGGAGGTGGTGGCAGCTACAAGCATGGACGGCTTCAAGAGGGAATTGAATAAACATATGGAGCAGAGGTCCATCAGTGGCTATTAGCCACAAGGTATAGGTAGGACAGCGGAAGACAGGAGGGCCTGGCGTAATCTGGTCCATGGGGTCGCAAAGAGTCAGACTCGACTGTGCGACTGAACAACAACAATAGGTAGGAACTCTCAGTCTGGGGCAAGGGATGCTCTGTATTCTTGGTGCTTGGGGGAGGCAACAGTGGGAGGGCTTCTAGTGTCCTGGCCCCACTGCTGGACCTCCTGATGGCACCTGGTATTTTTGGCTACTGTGTGACACAGAGTGTTGGACTGGATGGGCCATTGGCCTGATCCAGCATTGACATCTCTGATGTTCTTATGTTCATATGAACTCTGACTCTTGAAAGCTCCTACCTCAGAAACCTTCTTGGTCTGTAAGGTACTTCTGAATTCAAATCTAGCTGCTCCCCATACTTTGTCTTATTGTGTGTTTTAATACTTAAGAATTAAATCGCTTTTAAAGGAAATGAATCACTGGGTGCTAGCTATTCAACCTTTGAGAGAGCCAACTTCGGAGATAATGAGTGTTGATTGGATTCGTCTCAAATATTTGCTTACAAATTGGGCAAACATCAGCTTCGCCAATTTTTTTTTTTTTTGGTAAATACAATTTATTATTGGATATATCACATGTTCAAACATTTTCAACCAACCTACATACCCATTTTTCAAATTTCCCGACATTTTGGGGAGGACTAAAATTTAAAATGTTATTTTCAAGCCGAAAAAGTGCTTAAACAAGTTCTAAAGGTGGCGATTTGGCTTGAAGACTGCTAACATAAAGTCTGACTAACATTGAAGTGACCTCCAAGACGGATTTGAGAACAAGACCTAGAGCTGCTTCATCACCCAGCCCAAGAATGACTGCAAAGGAAAAAAAGAGTGGCAAGCAGCTATGGAAGCGATGGAAAAACGGATGACTGAGAATCTTGGAAAACAAATAGAATCACAGTTGCAACAACAATTGGAGCAAATAGAGCAAGTGCAAATCCAAGTACAGAAAAAAAATATGGAAGAATTGAAAGAACTGGTACTTACAGAAGTGTCAGGGATTAAAAAAGATACAGAAGAACTTAAAAAGGAAGTCAAAAGTCTGGTGACAAAATCTGAAGATATGGAACAAAAGGTTAAAAAACCTTGTCAGAAAATGCAAGGCTGGAGACCATGATGGATTACAGGGCTACTCAGAATCACTTGAGATTGAGAGGGATTGAAGAGGAGGAAGATCAAGATCTACGGGCTCTAGTCATTAAGACATTGACAACTTATATAGGGGAAGATGAAGGGAGATTTGGATGCAGACTTTGACTTGATCTACAGAGTAAATTCAGCTTATGCCAAAAGAAAGCAATTACCTAGAGATGTAATTGTTCAATTTGTGACAACAAAGATGAAGGAAGACGTTTTCAAGAAACAATTTACACAACCGTTGGAAATTAATGGAAAGAAAATAATAATTCTGAGAGAAATTCCGAGATCGATTCTACAAGATAGAAAGAAATTCAAGAAATTGACAGACAGGCTAAAAGAAATGAATATTAGGTTCAGATGGGAGATTCCATATGGACTTACATTTATGTACAACTCGGTGAGATCAACTCTTAAATCTGAAGGAGACTTATATAGATTTAAAGCGAACAATCTGGACGATTTTAAAGATATTTAACTTAATGCCATTATGGATTACAAATTTTTATCTTGGAACGTAAATGGACTAAATTCACCAGGTAAAAGAAGACTGGTGAATCATTGGCTGGAAAAACAAAAATGTAATATAATTTGTTTACAAGAAACACACATAAGAAAACAAGATGACAAATATCTGATTAATAAAAAATTGGGAGAAGAATTTCATTCTTCAGCAGTTAACAAGAAAAAAGGAACAGTGATTTATATTTCAAAAGATTTGGATCCTAAACAAATTTTTTTCCGACAAAAGAAGGAAGGTATGTTGAGCGTGGAAATCTGTATGGACAGAAAAAAGACATTGCTTGTTAATATATATGCACCCAATGGTGCAAAAGAGACCTTTTTTAATGATTTGACTAAAGAGTTGGAATGTTTAAATTATGACCAAATTGTTCTTGCGGGAGACTTTAATGGTACTGTGAACAACACATTGGATAGAAAGTCCAAAGCAAGTGGAGAGACAGTTGGAAAGTTACCAAAAATTTCTTTCAACTGATGAAGCGAGAGAAATTAGAAGATGTTTGGAGGAAGTGGAATCCTAAGACTAAGGATTACACGTTTTATTCGAATAGACATAATTCCTTTTCTCGAATTGACATGATTTGGATGTCAGAGGAGATGGCGCAAAAAACTTATAAAATACAAATTTTACCGAAAACTAACTCTGATCATAATCCCCTACTTTGGATATCTAAAGCAAAACCTAAACAGTTATTTTGGAGAATTAATGAAGATTTACTGGATCAAAAACAAATTAATGAAATCTTAAAAAAGGAAACGAAAAGTTTTTTTGAGCTGAATTTGAATAAAGGCACGGATATACAAGTTGTATGGGATACATACAAAGCAGTAATGAGAGGTATGCTTATCTCTCTGAACTCCAAAGATAAAAAGCAAAAGATCCAGCAACAGAAAGACCTTCATGAAAAAATTCGACAAAAAGAAAAGGAATTAAAAAAAAGACCAGGGAAGAAGAAAATTATTAAAGAGATCCACTTACTGCAAGATCAGCTGAATGTTCTTTTAAACAGAGAATTATATTGGAATTTAAAAAAATTACAGCAAAAAGCATTTGAGGGTGCAAATAAACCAGGAAAGTTTTTGGCATGGCAATTGAAAAATAGAAAAGATAGGAATTTTATATCTAAGATTGTTGAAGATGGAAAGGAGGTGATGAGCCTGAATGGTATAAAAAGAGCTTTCTTTAAATACTACGCCAAACTATTTCAAAAGAAAGGAATTG
Organism: Gekko gecko; assembly: GCA_029375565.1. Taxonomy (NCBI): domain Eukaryota; kingdom Metazoa; phylum Chordata; class Lepidosauria; order Squamata; family Gekkonidae; genus Gekko; species Gekko gecko. Next base: position 15,475,544 of record JAPDNY010000004.1, read on the forward strand.
ACCAACAGAAAATCAAGAAATATTTGGAGACGATTGAAGTTCCAGAGCTGGGAAAACAAATTAAAGAACTATTAAATGGTTTAGTAACGAAAGAAGAAGTGATAATGGCGATAGAAGACGCAAAGTTGGGTAAAGCTCCAGGACCAGATGGTTTTACAGCAAAATTTTATAAGAAATTTAAAGAGGAGCTAACCCCTATTTTAGTACTTCTGTTAAATGAGATAAGACAGACCAAGCGGATCCCAGATTCATGGAAGGAAGCAAACATTTCATTGATACCTAAAGAAGGTTTGGATTTGACTCAAGTAAAGAATTATAGACCAATATCGCTATTAAATAATGACTATAAATTATTTGCAAAAATAATTTCAGAGAGATTGAAAAAATATTTGAAAGATACAATAGCGGAAGAACAAGCGGGATTTTTACCAAATAGACAAATTAGAGACAATCTAAGAGTGGTGATAGATGCAATTGAATACTATGACAAGCATCCTGAAAAAGAAGTTGGATTCCTCTTCTTGGATGCGGAAAAAGCTTTTGATAATTTAAATTGGGAGTTTATGCTACAAGTTATTGAAAAAATGAATATTGGACAGTCCTTTTTAAACATGATTGTGGCAATATATTCAGAACAAAAAGCGGCTTTGAATATAAACAAAGAAAAGACGGACTTTTCCGAGTCCAAAAGGGAACACGTCAAGGCTGCCCGTTATCCCCGTTGTTATTTATTTGGATATTGGAAATATTATTGACAGCGATAAGAAAAGATGACAGTATTGAAGGACTTACAGTGAAAGGTTTCGCCTATAAATATAGGGCATTTGCAGATGATGTAATGTTTATGATTCAAGACCCAATTGAGAAAATACCACAATTGATGGAAAAAATTGAAGAATTTGGTTCAGTTGCGGGATTTTATGTTAATAAAAATAAAACTAAAGTGATGTGCAAAAATATGACGAAACAAAGACAAACAGAACTTCAAGAGAAAATACAATGTGAAGTAGTCACAAAGACTAAATATCTTGGAATTGATTTAACCATGAAAAATATTGATTTGTTTAAAAACAATTATGAAAAGGTGTGGCATAAGATTCAGCAAGATATGAAGAAATGGGATACTTTGAATTTATCATTGATGGGAAGAATCGCGACTGTAAAAATGAATATCTTGCACGCGTTTGATGTTTTTGTTTCAGACTATTCCAATACTAAAACAAAGGAAAATACTGGATTCGTGGCAGAAAGAATTATCCAAATTTGTATGGGCAGGAAGAAAGCCAAGGATTAAAATGAAAATCTTATGTGATGCAAGAGAGAGAGAGGCTTACAATTACCAAATTTAAGACTGTATTATGATGCCGTCTGTTTAACATGGTTGCAACAGTGGATTAATTTGGAGAATAAGAAGTTATTGGCTCTTGAAGGACATGATAATAAATTCGGATGGCATGCATATTTATGGTATGGAAAAGTAAAAATGGATAAATTTTTTAAACACCACTTTGTAAGACAATCACTGTTCGAGACATGGACGAGATATAGAAAATTCTTCTCAGAAGAAAGACCACTTTGGATTGTACCAGCTGAAGTGATTAATCCATATTCAAGAAACCAAGGACTAGACTGGCTACCTTATAAAAATCTTTTAAAATCTGAAGGGAAAAATTTTGTGTTAAAAGACAGATTTGATGTTGAATTTGAATATGATTGGTTGAAGTATAGACAGATTTATGATTTATTTAAGACCGATAAAAGAGAACATGGTTTTAGAGAAAAGAATATTGAAATTGAAACTGTATGGCTTGAGAAAGATAAAAAAATGATTTCTAAACTGTACAAGGTGTTATTGAAATGGTATACTGAGGATGAAGTTGTAAAGGAGCAAATGATAAAATGGGCAGTAAATGTTAATAATGAGATATTAATGACATCTTGGGAATACTTGTGGAAAAAATCAACGAAAATTTCAACGTGTGTAAATGTTAAAGAGAATTGTTATAAAATGATGTATAGATGGTATATGACGCCTAAAAAAATTGCTATTATAAATGAAAGTATGTCCAACAAATGTTGGAAATGTAAAAAACATGAGGGGTCTTTTTACCATATGTGGTGGACATGTGATAAAGCAGTAAAGTATTGGACAGAGATCCACAATGAGATACAAAAAATTTTGAATTGTACTTTTAAGAAAGACCCACAGATGTTATTGTTAGGTCTTAAAATGGAAGAAATAAATGTAGCCAAGAGAACATTACTATGGTACTTGACTACAGCAGCAAGACTGACTTTTGCTCAATGTTGGAAACAAGATAAAGTACCTGAAACATGGGAATGGATTAAAAAGACGTTGTTTTTAGCAGAAATGGATAAATTAACAAGAAAATTAAACAACGAAGAAGATGAAACTTTTTTGAAGACTGGAAAGACTTTCAAAAATACTTATTGAAAAATTGGGACATTAAACGTGGTTTGATTTGTTTTGATAGTTATTAAGTGGAAAATGAAATAGAATTAGATTTCTGAATTGTTACCGTTTGATAGAGAAAATAAGTTTAGAAATAATTGTAACAGAATAAAGAGAGATATTAATGGGGTTGGAGCGGTGCGGGAAGTCTTGTTTGGGGGGGGGGAGAAAGCTTCGCCAATTTTTAAGTACCTCCGGTTTGTTAAGATGTCTTAATTCTAACATAAAGTCTCTTTATCATCAAATCGTAATCCTCTTATATTGGAAGCTTTAAAAATCCCCCAAGTTATCCATTGTGTCAGATTTCCCCACCGCCTCCCGGGAGAAAGTTCAAAGCAGTCCTTCCTTTGGAGGTGAAAGCGCTAGTGGTTTGTGCTCTTTTTGTATATATTTAAAGATGTACAGGTGGAACAGGCATTGTGGGAATATGAAAGCAAGCACACAGAAACATTGTATTATTTAGGGTTGCCAGCCTTCAGGTGGGGCCTGGAGATCTCCAGCTTTTACAACTGCTCTCCAGCTGACAGAGATCAGCTTGCCTGGAGAAAATGGCTGCTTTGAAGGGTGGACTCTGTGGCATTGCACCCTGCTGAGGTCCTTCCCCTCTGCAAACCCCGCCCTATCCTGGATCCACCCCCAAAGTCTCCAGGTATTTTCCAACCCAGAGCTGGCAATCCTAGTATTATTGCTACACCTATTCCAAGGTGGCTGAACAAGGAATTCTCCAAAAAGCTGAGACTAAAAAGGGAAATGTACAGGAAATGGAAGGAGAGTCAAATACTGAGAGTGAGTACAAGAAGCAGGCTCGAATCTGTAGGGATGTTGTCAGAAAGGCTAACGCACAGATGGAGCTGAGGCTTGCTAGGGATGCTAAAGATATCAAGAAAGGTTTCTATGCCTATGTTCGGAGCAAAAAGAAGAACAGGGATGGGGTAAGCTCATTGCTAGGGGAAGATGGTCAAGCCTTAACAAGGGATGAAGACAAAGCAGAATTACTCAACTCTCACTTTGCGTTGGTCTTTAACCATAAGGTGAGCTGTATACAAACTGAAGAATGCAGGGCATATGAAGGAAGGAGGAATTGCCAGTCCAGAGTAAGTATGGAAACAGAGAAGCATCTAGCTGCCTTAAATACTTTCAAATCTCCAGGGCCGGATGGCTTGCATCCCAGGGTGCTAAAAGAAATTGCTGATGTTATTTCAGAGCCTCTGGCTCTAATATTTGAGATGTCCTGGAGTACTGGTGTTGTGCCAGAAGACTGGAGAAGAGCGAATGTTATTCCGATCATCAAGAAGGGGAAAAAGACAGACCCAGGAAATTACAGGCCTGTCAGTTTGACATCAATACCTGGAAAAATTCTAGAGCAGTTTATTAAATGCTCTGTCTGTGAGCACCTTGAACGGAATGAGTTAATTGATAGTAGCCACCATGAAATTAAAAGACGCCTGCTCCTTGGGAGGAAAGCAATGGCAAACCTAAATAGCATGATAAAAAGCAGAGACATCACCCAGCCAACAAAAGTCTGCATGGTCAAAGCAATGGTATTCCCAGTAGTAACATATGGCTGTGAGAGTTGGACATAAGGAAGGCCGAGCACCGAAGAATAGATTCTTTTGAATTGGGGTGCTGGAGAAGACTCTTGAGAGTCCCTTGGACTGCAAGGAGATCAGATCATTCAATCCTAAAAGAAACCAACCCTGACTGTTCCCTGGAAGGCCAGATCCTGAAGTTGAAGCTCAAATACTTTGGCCACCAAATGAGAAGGGAGCACTCACTGGAGAAGACCCTGATGCTGGGAAAGGTTGAAGGCAAACGAAGAAGGGGACGGCAAAGGATGAGATGGTTAGACGGTGTCATCAATGCAACGGACATGAAATTGAGCAAACTTCAGAGGACAGCGGAAGACAGGAGGGCCTGGCGTGATCTGGTCCATGGGGTCGCAAAGAGTCAGACTCGACTGTGCAACTGAACAACAACACCATGGGCTTATCAAGAATAAGTCATCCTAGATCAACCTTATCTCCTTTTTTGACAGAGTTACTAAAATGGTTGACTCTGGCAATGCTGTGGATATAGTGTATCTAGATTTCAGTAAAGCATTTGACAAAGTTTCTCATGATATCCTTGAAGATAAGCTGGTTAAGTGTGGGCTGGATGGTACAACTGTTGAATGGATTCATGGTTGGTTGAAGAATCGTACCCAACGAGTGCTCGTAAATGGCTCTGCATCTACGTGGAGGGAAGTCTCGAGTGGAGTGCCAGGGGCTTGGTCCTGGGCTCAGTGTTGTTCAATGTTTTTATAAATGACCTGGAGGAAGACATAGAGGGGATACTTATCAAATTTGCAGATGACACGAAGCTGGGTAGGATTGCTAAATCTGAAGGAGATAGAGTCAGGATTCAAAATGATCTAGATAGGCTGGAACAGTGGGCTGAGACAAATAAAATGAATTTCAATAGAGATAAGTGCAAAGTCTTACACTTAGGTACAAAAAATCAAAGGCACAGATATAGAGTAGGAGGGTCTTGGCTTGACAGCAGCACATCTGAAAGGGATCTGGGTGTTCTGGTTAAACAAGCTAAACATGAGCCTGCAGTGCAATGTGGCTGTGAAGAAAGCTTAGAGGGGACATGATTGCAGTCTTCAAATATTTGAAGGGCTGTCATGTAGACGATGGAGCACATCTATTCTCTCTTGCTCCAAATTACAAGGCTAGATCTAATGAGTGGAAATTACAAGGGAGTCATTACCGGCTAAATATCTGGAGAAACTTCCTAACTGTAAGAGTGGTTGAGCAGTGGAACAGACTGCCTCAGGAGGTGGTGGATGCTCCTTTGCTGGATGTTTTCAAGTGGAGGCTGGACAACCATCTTTCGGATATGTTGTAGGGCTATCTTTCGGCTACACTCCTGCAGAGTGCAGGGGGTTGGACTAGATAACTTGCAAGGTCCCTTCCAACTCTAACATTCTATTATTCTGGTCCATGTGCCACCGTTATCACATGCTGGTATCCAAGACCAGCTCCCTCCACCACTGTTCCTAATCTCTCCCTCTCTCTCTCTGTCTCCAATCCAGTTTGCTGCTTTTAGTCATCCCAGCGCATGATTTCAACCTCCAACCTGGGCAAACACCAGCTCTGTAGGCTGGTGTGACTGATTCATCATCTTCACTCGCTTCCCGGTGCCTATTGTTATTATTTGGAAGAAAGTTACAGATAGCTCTAAGAAACCCCTGCTCGATTCAGTCACTGGTCCAGCTGTTTCAATATCCTATTGCCCCCAAAGGCCAACCAGATGAACATACAAAGTCACCTTATACTGTGTTCGACCATATGGTTGTGTTCTCTAAGTGGCCGCAGCTCTCCAGGGTCCCCAGCAGAGAAAGGTCATTCAAGACATCTATTTCCTACAATGCTGGACATTGATTGCAGGTGTGGGGCCTTCAGGATGCTGTCACTGAGCCATATCTCCTCCCCAGTCATTCTTGGAAGCTCACATGCCATATGTGAGGGCAAGAGTCCTCCAATAGCCCCTGTGTTAAATAGTGGGTTCCACGGATGAGCAGGCCCCAATACTAGTGATCAGCTCTACTATATTAGTGATTTCAGCAAGTACAAGACTAAACTCCACGGCTACAGCCATGTTTAAATAGCATGCAATCGTCACACCCAAACACACCCAATGATAGGCCAGAGCTCTTTTTGTAGCAGGGACTCCTTTGCATATTAGGTGACACACCCCTAATGTAGCCAATCCTCCAAGAGCTTATAGAGTTCTTCTTACAGGGGCTACTGTAAGCTCTTGGAGGACTGGCTACATTAGGGGGGGTGTCGCCTAATATGCAAAGGAGTCCCTGCTACAAAAAGAGCCCTGTGATAGGCTATTTACATAACATTATCTTCTTGACTGGTTACTTCCAGAGTCCTGGTGAGCTATTGTTCTTGGGCTCCAAGCTCAGCCAATCTCTGGTAGAACAGTCCTGGAATGTTTCAGTCCCAATACATAACACCCTGAATATGGAATTTCCATTTAGCTGTTGTCCTCGGATTAGGGTTGTCCGGGTGCAACCGGCAACTCCCAGGAAAAATCATTAGATACTCTAGAATTTACCAAAATTCTATGGTTTTATCATATTGTACAATCTAGGAAGTCCACAACGTCATTTGCTGTGTAGACCCAAAGTGACATTATTAAGCCAGCATGACACAGGTGCACACTCCATCTCCCTGAACCTTTACTTTTAGACCACAGCCAGCAACACCCAGGAAAAACCCATTACTCTAGGATTTACAAAAACTCAGCGATATTATCATAGAGTCTTTGTAAATGCTAGAGAGTCCATGACATCACTTTCTGTTTTTACTGGAAGTGATGTCAGCGAGCTGCTGCAATGCTGGCACATGTTCTATTCTTCCCCCCTCCCCACTTCCTAAGGCACAAGGGGTAAAACAACAGGATGCCAACCAGTCTCCCGCTATAGCGTTAGGCCTGGCATCTCTACCTAGGATCAGTGGTGCTGAGCTAACAGTCCACAGGATTGTGTAGCAGCTCAGTGTGTTATGAGGAGACACACACACACACCCCGTGCCTATTACTTCCTCTGCAAGAGAAAGTCTGTAATTCTTCCTCTGCAAGAATGGGAGGGCGTTAAACATGGGGTCAATGCTATAGAGAGGTTTGAGAAGAACTCATTATTCGTCGAATCGAATTACATAGGGACACATTTTGAAGGAATGAGTGTAACAGCAGCATCGAGGGGTGGGGGGACTTAAGCAAAGGAAAGGGTAGCTGCCCAGATCCCAAGGTATAAACGAGACTGAAATATTAGACTACAGTGTTACCGACCGCAAGATGCAAAAGTTAATTGATTAATTTTTAATTCATTCTTTTACAGCCCACCTGTCTCAAGGCAAATTAACGCAATTACCAAAAAAATGCAATAAGAGCACTCAAGTGCACACAACCAATCATGCCATGAAGAGGATTACAAAATTAGAGAACAAGGCACCAAAAACAGTATAATTCATGCCAAAATAGTTTATAATACACACAAGAACAATGCAATCAAATCTGGATTACACAAGTAGCTGAGACAAGGCGAGAGTGAACCAAGCAACGGAAACTACCCAATATTTTGTAGGTGTAAACTATGACTCCCATTCCCAGTTTGGTGTAGTGGTTAGGAGTGTGGACTCTGATCTGGGAGAACCGGGTTTGATTCCCCACGCCTCCACATGCAGCTGCCAGTGTGACCTTGGGTCAGGCACAAGTTCTCTCAGAGCTGTTCTCTCAAGGGCAGTTCTTGGAAGAGCTCTCTCAGCCCCACCTACCTCACAGGCAATATTCCCTCTAAGCTGTGGAGTGTTATGAGCAAAAATTCTACTTTGTGAGCTACTGGCATTAAAGCTGTGAGCGAGCGATTTGGCTACTGCATAAATTAGTTTGCTCTGGAGCCATCCTTCCTGAGCTAAGACAAAAATGTGTGAGCTGGAGGCTAAAAATCTGTGAGCTAGCTCACACTAACTCAGCTTAGAAGGAACACTGCTCACAGGGTGTCTGTTGTGGGGAGGGGAAGGGAAAGGAGATTGCAAGCCGCTCTGAGACTCCTTTGGGTAGTGAAGGGCGGGGTATAAATCCAATCTCTTCTTCTTATAAAGAGTCCTTGCTTAATAATTCCCACGATCCTTTGCTTACAGTTTCAGAGGTTGGCTGTGTTAAATTCGTTTCTGGTAGCACCTCAGAGACCAAGAAGATTTTCAGGGTAGGAGCTTTTAAGTCTAAGCTCCCTTCGTTCGACGAAGTTTATATTGCAGAAATCTTGTGGGTCCCTAAGGAGCTACTGGAGTGTAATCTTTGCTTTACAGTGCCCATGTCTGGGGAGATGATCAGTGTAAATGCTGTCACTCTTCTCTTAAAGTAGAGCTTTTTTAAATTTTGGAATGCCACCTTTTTGTCCTGTAAAAATGTAAATTCAAAGAAAACTAATTTTAACTTCTTCTTTTTTTGCCATCAAGTCACAGCTGACTTACAGCCACCCCGTGGGGCTTTCGAGGCAAGAGACGTTCGGAGGGGGTTGGCCATCGCCTGACTCTGTATAGCGGACGTCGTATTTCTTGGATGTCTCCGGTCCTTTCCGCACTTGGATCTCATCCCCGGTTTTATCAGAGGTCAACTCGGGACACAATTCCTTGCATTTATCCCTGGTTATAACAGCATCTGTTTATCCCGGGACAAGTGTGGGGCAAAACCGGGGTGACCTCAGTGTAATACCCCAAGATAATTACAGGGATGAACTCGAGTGTAGTGTAGACTGAGATAAGTGCAAAGTCCTACACTTAGGTACAAAGAATCAAAGGCGCAGATATAGAATGGGAGGGACTTGGCTTGACAGCAGCACATGTGAAAGGGATCTAGGTGTTATGGTTGATCACAAGCTCAACATGAGCCTGCAGTGTGATGCGGCTGTGAAGAAAGCTCATGCAATCTTAGGATGCATTCACAGAAGCATTGTGTCCAGATCACGGGAGGTGGTAGTTCCGCTGTATTCTGCTATGGTCAGGCCTCACCTGGAGTCCTGTGTCCAGTTTTGGGCACCACATTTTAGGAAGGATGCTGACAAGCTCAAGCATGTCCAGAAGAGGGTAACCAGGCTAGTGAGAGGGTTTGAATCTTAGTCTTATGAGGAAAGGCTGAAAGAGTTGGGTATGTTTAGCCTGGGAAAGGGAAGGCTTAGAGGGGACATGATTGCAGTCTTCAAATGTTTGAAGGGCTATCATGTAGGAGATGGAGCAGATCTATTCTCTCTTGCTCCAAATTGCAAGACTAGATCTAATGGGTGGAAATTACAAGGGAGTCGTTACCAGCTAGATATCAGGAGAAACTCTGAACTGTCAGAGTGGTTGAGCAGTGGAACAGACTGCCTCGGGAGGGGGTGGATGCTCCTTCACTGGACGTTTTCAAGCGGAGGCTGGCCAACCATCTTTCGGGTATGTTGTAGGGCTATCTTTTCGCTACGCTCCTGCAGAGTGCAGGGGGTTGGACTAGATGACCAACGCTAACATTCTATGATTCTATGTAAAAATACCCCGAGATAATTACAGGGGTGAACTCAAGTGTAGTGCAGAATGTAAGTTCAGGGACGGGGTTGAAGCAGGACTGAAGATCCAGTGTGGAAAATTCCTCCCTCCCAGATACTAACCAGGGCCGAAACAGCTTCACTTCCAAGAACTGAGATCACTGGCCTGGGCTATCGAGGTCAGGGCTTTTTCATTAGGGTCGTCAAGCTCCAGGTAGTAGTTGGAGAACTCCTGGAATTACAACTGACCCCCAGGCAGTAGAGATCAGTTCCCCTGGAGAAAACAGCCAGTTTGGTGTAGTGGCTAAGTGTGTGGACTCTAATCAGGGAGAACCGGGTTTGATTCCCCACTCCTCCGCTTGCAGCTGCTGGATGACCTTGGGCAAGCCATAGTTCTGCCAGAGCTGTTCTTGAAAAAGATCAGTTTCTGTCAGAGCTCTCTCAGCCCCACCTACCTCACAGGGTATCTGTTGTGGGGAGGGGAAGGGAAAGGAGTTTGTAAGTCGCTCTGAGACTCCTTTGGGTAGTGAAGGGCGGGGTATAAATCCAATCTCCTCCTCCTCCTCCTCCTCCTCCTCCTCCCCTCCTCCTCCTCCTCCTCCTCCTCCTCCCCCTCCTCCTCCTCCTCCTCCTCCTCCTCCTCCTCCTTCTTCTTCTTCTTCTTCTTCTTCTTCGGTGAACTCTGACATTATACACTGCTGAGGTCCCTCTCCTCCCCAAAACCCACCTCTTCCAGGCTTCACCCCCAAAATCTCCAGTTATTTCTCAACTCACAGCTGGTAACCCGATAATAAATGTAATCATAATGTTACAAATGGAATCATAACATTGTTATGAATCATAACATAACAAACGTAATCACGATCCTCCAGATTATTACAAAACCGCAGTCTGTGGTATCTCATAAGAACATAAGAGAAGCCAATGTTGAATCAGGCCAATGGCCCATCCAGTCCAACATTCTGTCACACAGTAGCCAAAATATACCAGGTGCCATCAGGAGGTCCAGCAGTGGGGCCAGGACACCAGAAGCCCTCCCACTGCTGCCCCCCCCCCAGCACCAAGAACAGAGTGCATCACCTGCTCATCTTTGCAAAGCAGCTGCAGCATCCGATCCTACGTAATTCTATGTTTTGCTGGGCATCTCTCAGTTAATTGAAGTGACAGTGTTTTGACTATTAAATGTATGGTGGCCAGACCCCCACACACACTGTAGGCAGGGATCCCCCACTGCCAGGACCCTCCCTCCCCACTGCTGATCTGCTGGCAGGCAGGGGGAACTGACCCCAAAAAATCCAGCCAATGTGCAGCAATGGGTCTGTGACACCACCCACATGATCTGGAAGTGATGTCATCACACTGGGGATGGTGGAGGGACGCTCTGGTATTTGGGCAAAATCGCTATGGTAGAAGCCAAGTTTACCATAGAGTTTTTGCCCAAATACCAGAGCGTAGCCCTGACATCCCCAACATGATGATGTCACTTCTGGGTCACATGGGCAGTGATGTGGACATGTCACTGTACGTCTGCTGGGCCTCCTTCCTGCTCCTGGTAAACTCCCCCAATCCCTTGCCAGTTGCCAAGAGCTACCTGGCAACCTTAATTACATTGCAACCAATACTGGTGATCCTTGCCCTTTTGTCTCATTCTAAACTCAGGTTTGCACAGCACTGAGCTGATATTTTGGCAAGAGGCTTATTCACTTTGGAGCTGCAACACAGAATTGGACTGCAAAGTGATAGGTTTTGTTTTTTTTAAAGGCCCTGCAGAAATGAGCTAGGAAAACACTGGCCCACGGCTGTTAGCAACACATACCCGGCGTCTGTAGCTGCAGAGCGTTAACTAGGCAGAACGTTAATTAGGCCAGCCAGCGTAGGAACTGCTATACGAAATATACCTACTTGCATGGCCCGGTGGCTGCCCCCGCCCTCTGGAAGCACCTTCCCGAGGAAGTTCATGCCCTATGGGATCTATTAGGGTTCTGTAGGGCATGCCTTGTTTTGTGTGGCATTTAATTAACCAAGAGAACAGATGAGCTGGCTAGCTCTTCAGATTTGTGCCAAGCCTGAAGACCCATTGAATTTTAATTAGAATTTGTATTTATCGGTTTGATTACCCATTCATGTTTTAATGCTATATTTCTAGATGCTGTGAACCGCCCCGAGTCCTTTGTTGAGGTGAGGGTGTGGGTTATAAGCTGAATAAATGAATACCTACTTAGACTTCTTGGTGTTTGGAACAAGGTATAGATCGTATACTATGGTACATATGGTATACTATGTCTGAGGCAGTGATGCCCTGTATGCTTGGTGCTTGGGGGGCAATAGTGGGAGGGCTTCTAGTGTCCTGGCCCCACTGCTGGACCTCCTGATGGCACCTGGTACTTTTGCCCACTGTGTGACACAGAGTGTTGGGCTGGATGGGCCACTGGCCTGATCCAACATGGCTTCTCTTATACTCTTATGACTTCCCAATCCTTTTGAGCCCATAAGCGCCTTTGCAGGAGGGAAGGCAGCATGGTACAGCCTGATCTCATTAGATATTGGGAGGTAAGCAGGGTCAGCCCTGGTTAGTATTTGGATGGGAGACCACCAAGGAAGGCTTTGCAGAGGAATGCAATGGCAAACCACCTCTGCTTCTAGGGTTGCCATCCCCCTGATGGAGTGGGGGGTTGTTAAGTATGAGACTCAACAAAGGATTCAGCTTCAAGTGATTTCAGCTTTATTAAACAGCAACTGTAAGTCAGGAACACACGACAACAAGGGGAGCACAGCTCCTTCTTTTAAACTCTCCCGGGCTGTCAAAGCCACACCCATTACAAGTTAAAGACCAATCAGAATACAGGGATAAAGGCCAATCAGGACCGTTCCCTCTTTGCAACAATATCACTCAGTGATTGGGTAATTACACAGGCTTCGCAGAAACCGACCAATAGCAATGCGACATCTGAAGAGCCACGTTCAGACTCAAGCTTAACATGTGAATAGACAGGAGCAATTCACATTCAGTACATAACAGGGGTTATCCAATTTCAGGGGGCCCAATCCACTGCCACTCAACTGGCTGTCAAAGGAGCCCCGCTTCTGAGCAGCCCCGTCCGTGGCAACATGCCCAGCGCGATGACGTTACCCAACGCCTAGGAACATAAAATGGCTGGGCATTGCAAGCTTCTCCCTTTCCCCCCAGGCCTACTCAGAGTGGCAGTGGCTCTCCAGTGTAATGTCCCCCTTTGGCTGTGGGTTCCCAGGTTAGAGTACTCACTCAGGCACCCCTTCTCAGGTCTTTTTAGTAGAGACAAGCTGGCTCCAAATATTAACCCTGTATCTGCATGCCAGCAAGCAGTATTAAGATGGAACGCTTCTGCAGTTTTCATTCAGCCACCATTGTGATATGGAAGAGCCCTGACCTGGGCAGCTCAGCCAAGCCCAATCTTGTCAGATCTCAGAAGCTAAGCATGGTCTGCCCTGGTTAGTATTGGGATGGGAGGCTAGGAAGCAAGTAATGGGGAACCACCTCTGTTCGTCTCTTGTCTGGAGAACCCTATGAGATCACCATCAGTCAGCTGTGACTTGACAGCAATTTCCACCTCCACCATGATGTGAAGGTAGCCTTCACCTCATAGCCAAGACTAGCCTGTTATCACCAGAGCTTGGAAGCTATGCAGAGTTAGTACTTGGATGGTGGACCACCAAGAAAGACAAGAAGAAGAAGAAGAAGAAGAAGAAGAAGAAGAAGAAGAAGAAGAAGAAGAAGAAGAAGAAGAAGAAGAAGAAGAGGAGATTGGATTTATACCCCGCCCTTCACTACCCAAGGGAGTCTCAGAGCGGCTTACAAACTCCTTTCCCTTCCCCTCCCCACAACAGACACCCTGTGAGGTAGGTGGGGCTGAGAGAGCTCTGACAGCAACTGCTCTTTTTCAAGAACAGCTGTGCTGGAGGAGTGGGGAATCAAACCCAGTTCTCCCAGATTAGAGTCCGCACACTTAACCACTACACCAAACTGACTACAGGAGAAGGCGATGGTAAACCCCCTCTACTCATCTTCACAGGCTCACAACTGAGTTGGTAGCAGCTCAACAGTTGCAACTCAACTGAGTTGGTTGCAACTTATTTACCTATATGGCCAGGGGCCTGTCTACCTGAGGGACTGCCTTTCCCCATATGTCCCCCAGAGAACACTGAGGTCAGGGTCATTAAATCGCCTGACTCTCCTTGGCCTGAAAGACGCCAGATTGGCCATCACCAGAGCCAGGGCCTTTTCAGTGGTGGCTCCACACTGGTGGAACGAACTCCCAGAGGACATCAGGGCCCTGCGGGACCTTTTACAGTTCCGCAGGGCCTGTAAAACGGAGCTCTTCCACCAGGCTTTCGATTAGGAGCCGCCACTGAGTTATCATGGCCCTTATGTTACCAGTACGAAGAGCAACCTCGGATGTTGGTCTTGCTACATCGGACCATCTCAGAGAAACCGCCATCCGCACGAATTGCACTTTATGTTTATTGCTGTGGATATGGAATTTTATTGCACTGTATTTATGTACCTGCATTTTATTGTATTTTAAGCATAATGTATGCCGCCTTGAGCGGGATACAAATCAAAATTAATAAATAAATTAAATAAATAAAATGTGAAGAAGTAAATTTTTCTAATACTGTTCATCAACATTTTGGCTTAAGAGGGAGGAAACTCAACGTATAGCGATGTAGATTTTAGAGGAAGTCCTGTGCTGGGCAAAATGTGTCACTGTCTCCTTAAACTTCAAGGGAGACCAGATTCTTATCTCACTACGGACGCTAATTTTCTGCCTCCAAGGATTTCCTCACTGCTCCAGCCAAGCTGACAGCAATATTCTTTGTACCTCTGCATCTTTGTAAACACATTCTCTACAACACCCTACCTGGCATCAGGCAGGGGGCTCCTGGGTCCTTCCCGGGATCTTCTGCCATGCGTGTGGAATGTACGGGGCATGATAACGTCACCCAGAAGTGACATCATCGTGTTGCCAACGTCAGGGGTGACGCTCTAGTTTTTGGGCAAAACTCTATGGTTTCTTGCCTTCAAAACCATAGAGTTTGTCCAAAAAACAGAGTGTCGCCCCCCTGACATCAGTAATGTGATGACATCACTTCCAGGACCTGAGGGCTGGGAACCCTACAACACCCCTCCCACCTTCTGAGTGGAATATAAAGACTCAGATCTCCATCCCTACTCATACCTGACAAAGGGAGTTTTGACTCTCAAAAATTCATGCCCTGAAAATCTTGTGGGTTTCTACAGTGCTGCCGGACTCGAATCTCACTGTTCCGATGCAGACCAACATGGCTACCCTCTAAAACTATCCTTAAACATCTCTTTCTTTTTTTTAAGTACCCTTAGGTACACTTTTATTAATTCTGACAGAAACAATACAATAACACAAACACATACACTAACATTACACACATACAAAACATATACAGGGAGACCAACTATATTATTTAGTGCTTATACACTTAATTTTTGTTCCACAGTTATCTGTCTGTACAAGTTCTACCCACTTTTCCGTGTGCTCAATCTTCTAACTTGCTAAGGATCTTATTAAGACAATAAATATTTCATCTAGAGTTTCTCCATTCTAACTTATGAGTTTATCATATGCCAATCATAAAATCTCTTCCAAGTTTTTTGAAAAATCACATCTGATGTACCTCTCATTAACAGTGTCAGTTTATCATTCTCTGCCATCTCAGAAAGTTTATTTATATACTCTGGTTTCCTCAGGACTATCCTTAAACATCTTGATTGGTATTTGCAAAAAGCGCATTATTCAACCCAAGTCGTGATGCCGAATCTGAGTAATCGGATAACAGTTGTCACAATACTGCGCGGAGACAAAGGGGCTCTCGTTTGGCATTAGCGATTGTCCCGCACGTGTTCTCTCCCAACCGCAGACCTATCTGACCAGTGATCCTTCCAGCCTACGCCGCTCTGCCTTATTTATGAGAATGTCATCTGGAACTGTCAAGAGTGTTCCTGAAGCTGAGAAGCATTCTGTCAATCGCTTTCTTCCCCCTCCCCAGCCCCACTCCACCAAAGCCTGTTAAGCTTGTCAGAGAAAGAAGGTTTTATGTGGCGTTATTTGTTGTTGAAGGATCCGTGTCGACCGCTAGCAATCGTCCTATCAGGTTTACAAGCAGCGGTGGCTCTGAAATAACAATTAGAAAAACAACACTGTGCATTGATGGCTGACTAAGCTCTCCCCAGCATTCCCCTCTCCTTTTAAGATAAGCTTCATTGTTAGCTTTCACCTGTTTTCTTAGGCTGTATTTAATTCCTTGAGTATTTAAGTACACCGTTTCTCATGGATTTAATAGTTTTTTCTGCTATATCTAGGCTTGCCAGTCTCCAGGTTCAAGAGATCATTTCCCCTAGAGAAAATGGCTGTTTTGGAAGGTGGACTGTATGGCATTAGACCCCACTAAGGTCTCTCCCCTCCCCTCCCCAGTACCCAGGAATTTCACAACCCAGAGCTGCACACAGGTGCCTGTATCCAACCACATGGTTCCACAGGCTTAAGTGTAGTTCAGCTCACAACCAAGCTTCCACAGGGAACGATGGAAGATGGGAGCACCTCCTTCTGGGGCCCACAGAATTGTACCTCCTGGTCCAATCTTTTTGAAATTGGGGGGGGGGTTGTTGAGGAGAGGCACCAGCAACTATGATGCAAATCTGGTGCCTTTACCTTAAAAAAAAAAAAAAAAACAGCCCCCCCCGAACCCCAGATGCCCACCAATCGATTCTCCATTTTAGCCTATGGGGCCCATTGACTATAATGGTCCCCATAGACTACAATGGAGCTGGGGGAAATGACCTCTTTTTTGCACACCCCTATTATTCTTTTCAGTATGATTTGTAAGCTGCCTTGAGTCACAGGGGAAAGTGGGATATAAATATTTGAATAAAAGAGTAGTTTGGGCAGGTTGATAACATTTAAGCAACTTCCTGTTTGTTAGGTTAGGCAGGGTTCTGACGGTGATTGTTCCTCCTCTGTTATACTTGACCTGTAATGCTGGCTGTCACATTTCACTAAAAAAGCCACAAAGCAGACTGCAAGAGATCCCCCCTCCCCAAGTGCTGGTATGTTTTCTAAGGCTCAGCAAAAGGCCAGGTCTACCAATATAGTGGATTGGGGTGGGTAGACCCCTTCTCTGGAGGCCAGGCCTACCAGTATAGAGGAAAGGGGAGCGTAGACCTATTCTCTGAAGTCCAGGTCTACCAATATAGTGGAAAGGGGGTGGGTGAAACTTGACTTGATTCTGTTTTCTCTTATAATGTTTAAATTACTCTTAAATATATAATAAATATAATTTAAAAGAATTTATTCTGAGATTTTTACAAGGTTATGGAAGCAATCTTTCTTAAAAAAAAAACTAATCTGCATGATAGTCAAATGTAGACTCGCTCACAACTCTCATGCTACTAGCTTTTTTCACACACTAGGTAGAATTTCTGCTCACAACACTGTGGAGCTTAGTGGGAACACTGATCGCAGTCCTGGAGAGCCTGAATTTCAGCCATCAGGCTCCAGTTCCTTGTTTAAGGGCAAGAAAGAAGCCAGAGGACTAAATTTCCCACCACCACCACCAGCAATTTCGTCCTCAAACACCAGTTTGGTGCCATCACCAGCTTTATGACTGGAGTTATACGCAAACTCTAGAAGTTGAACCAAAGCCCAAGACTCCACACACCAGTATGGAAACTGGAAAGTGCCAGACTAGGATCTGGGAGACACCTGGCTTCAGTCCCCTCACTTTCCTATGTCTAGGGTTGCCAATCCGCAGGTGGTGGCTGGAGGTCTCCCAGAATGACAACTGGTCTCCCACAGAGAACAGTTCCCTTGGAGAAAATGGCTGCTTTGGAAGGTGGTTTCTGTGGCATTATGCCCTGCTGAGGCCCCTCCCTTCCCCAAACCCCGCCCTCCCTAGGCTTCTCCTGCCAAATTAACCAACCCAAAGCTGGCAACCCTAGACATGGAAGCTTGCCAGTTTAGTGTGGGGGGAAAGAGCGCAGACTCTAATCTGGAATCAGAACCAGGTTTGATTCCCCACTCCTTCACATGCAGCTGCCGGTGTGACCTTGAGTCAGTCACAGTTCTCTCAGAGCTGTTCTCTCAAGAGCAGTTCTCAGTCAGAGCTCTCTCAGCCCCACCTACCTCAAAGGGTGTCTGTTCTGGGGAGGGTAAGGGAAAGGAGATTGTGAGCCGCTCTGAGGCTCTGAGTGAAGGGCAGGGTATAAATCCAATCTTCTCCTCCTCCTCCTTCTTGCTGGGTGACCTTGAGCCAGTCAGACACTATCATACTAACCTACCTCACAAGGTTGTTGTGAGGATAAAATAGAGGAGAGGAGATTTTATTTCTTTTTTGTTCATTTGTTTTGCACATCTGTATAAAAATCATGTTGTTTTGGCTAATTTCAGCACCACAGCAGAGAAGGTGTAGTTGATTTGAAGGGGGGGGAGGGAGAGTGGGAGAGATACACACACACACATCCCAATTTTTCACATCAGCACAAAACTGCACAAACATTTTAATGAGAGAGGAGGAGACAAGAGATTGTTAATACTTTGGTACCGGTAAGGAGCAGCTAAACGGAAAGAAACTCAGAGCAGGACTTCTGGGGGTGATTAAACGGATGGGCTGTACCAACTTTGGAAGGAAGATGAAAGACCCAGAATAATAACGTCGCCCTTTCACAGTGCTTTGATTGCTAGAATTTCCGTATGTGTGACAGGAAGCAAAAGAAGCCAGAGCCGATGCCTTATAAACAGTTTCACAATGAAGGCTGTCACGCAGTCAAGCAAGAGGTCCAAGATCAGTAGCCGAGGCTGCGCTATTCGTCTTTGTGACACCGCACAGTCCAAGGGGCTTCCCCCTCAGATGTATTCAGAAGCTCCAGTGGGAAGCTGTTCAGAACACGCAACTTGGGGATTTATTTATTTATTAAAATAACATGATTTGGGTTTATAAAATCACACCCGGCTGGGAGAAAGGGAAGAGGGACAAGCTTGGAACAGCGCCGGGAGAAAAATATTTTTTAAAAACACACCAGCATCCTCTGTGCTTGTAACGTCACTTCTGGGTACAACCTGGAAGGGATAAGGAGTAGCTCTAGGAATCACTGGAAACTCTGTGGTAAAATTACAGTGGTGCAGATAGTGGTGCAGAATTCAGGGCGAGGCAGAACATCAAGTTTTAATAATGATAATGATAATGATAATAATTCACAATGTAACTAAAACTAAGCCCATCTAAGTCTCACTGATTAGAGAAATGTGACCATGATTTTAAGCATGAGGATAAGCAGGTTCTATAATGAAATGTTAGCACCATCTGGTATTAAGATTGGGTTGCCAGGCACAGGTTACATGGCAACCAGCAGGAGATGGGGGGGGGACATGAGAGGGTGGCTAGAGCCAGTTTGGTGTAGTGGTTAAGAGTGCAGACTCTAATCTGGGAGAACCACAGTTTGATTTCCCCACTCCTCCACATGCAGCTGCTGGTGTGACCTTGGGTCAGTCATAAGTTCTCTCAGAGCTGTTCTCTCAAGAGCAGTCCTTGAGAGAGCTCTCTTAGCCCTACCTACCTCACAGGGTGTCTGTTGTGGGGAGGGGAAGGGAAAGGAGATTGTAAGCCGCTCTGAGACTCCGAGTGAAGGGCAGGGTATAAATCCAATCTCCTCCTTCTCCTCCTCCTCCTCTTCTTCTTCTTCTTCTGGCAATGGCATAATGCCACTTTCAGAAAAACCTGGAGGTGACATCATGCCTCTCTAGGAATTGCCAGAGACTGTATGTAAAAACCAGAGAGAGTTTTCAGCAATTCCTAGAGAGGACTGACATCACTCTCTGGTTTTCCCATTACTCCACTTCTGGCGAAAATCCAGAAGTGACAATGTGTAGCTCTAGGTTTTCCTTGGAACTGATGTCACCCCATCAGCCTGATGGCCTTTAAAAAAAAAAAAACAACTCCCACCACCACCACTCTGTATGACTACAGGAAATGGGAGCAGGGGAGAGGGCATCTGCCCCCTGGCAGGAGCCCGGCAACCCTGCCCCAAGAACGTCAGTTATGAACGACATGCAAAAACTGTCTCTCTTCCTCTCCTTTTCTGCAAACGGCACCTTGAAACTGAATCACTGAAGCATTACCGTGGAGGGCTCAGTGCCCACATCCTCAGAGCCATGCTAATGTGGGACCTGGCTCACAACTAGGGTTGCCAGCCTCCAGGTGGCGGCTGGAGATCTCCTGGGATTGCAACTCATTCCCAGGCAATAAAAATCAGTTAACCTGAAGAAAATGGCCACCTTGGAAGGTAGGCCCTATGGCATTATACCTTATTGAAGCCCCTCCCCTCCCATCTTTGGACTCCACCCCCCAAAATCTCCAGGCATTTCCCAACCTGGAGCGGGCAACCCTACTCACAGCGGCTTTGATAAAAACTGCTAGCCATTCAGGCGCTGCAAGACTCCGTTTTGATTTTGCTGCGACAGGATGACCAGGGTGACTCCCTCCCCTTGATTCTGAGATTCTGGATGGGAAGGGGGCGGTCTTACCAATGAGCAATACTGCTTCATGGGCCAGATCCCAGCTCACAAACTGTCTGCCAGTCGCAAGTCACTTGCAGGTGCCACAGGCTTCTAACTCGAAGCACCCGAAGCGAAAGGGATTGTGTGATTTTCAGATCACATCTGAGTGGAGAGGAAGACGGTAGCTATCGGAGACTATGAACGACCTGACCCCCTAATGCACATGTTTGGCCTTCTGATGTTAAAAATCAGGCACATCATTGAGATGCTAATGGGCTCCAGGATGCTCAAAAGCACTCCTTAATGTGGCATCCGAAATTGCCTTTTTTTCTCCAGCTGGATGAAAGGCAGCACCTGCTCCTTGCAGATGAAAGCCGAGTGATCCCTTCTGGATCTCTGAAAGCCGGCGCTTAATGGGGGTCGCTTGCAAAGGACGGGAAAGGGGAGGCTTTGCTATTGCATTAGCCTCAAATTGCTGTCAAACAGGTATTCGGAAAGATGCCCTGAGTGCCGTGGGCCGTTTTTACATGCAGGCTCCAACTGCGGTATCGCTAGACACGATCAGAACCGGAATATAAACTGTACAGCATGCAGCCTGCTCTCGTTCAGCAGACCAAGGTTCCCCAACGTGGTGCTCGCGGGCACCACAGCACTCACCACGACTTGCCCTGGGGCACACTCAGAAAGAGGTCCTGAGTACGATTGACAATTTTTATAAATACAGGTTCCGATGGCGTATTGCTAGACACAATCAGAACCCGAAGATAAAAACAGCAGGAGTTAAAAAAAAAAAACAGGGATGGGAAGGAAACTACAACCAAAAAACCCACAAAATACACTCCCCAGAGACACTAAATCAAAACCCAACAAGGCAAGAGAAGATTCAGTCTAATGGAAAAGTAGTATCACAATAATAACCACACAGAAGACATAGGTAATATGCACAGCCCTCCGAATCGACATCAAAAATCAACATCAAAAATACATAATGACAAGTAAATAGACCCACAATATATCCGAAGTGGAATACAATCTCATCACAATCTTGAGCTGACATAAATAGTTTTAGCTGAAATAAGACCCTACCAAATGTCCATAAACACCTGTCACAATGAGGTGACAGGTCAGTCATTTCTCTCTTCTCAACCGTAATTCGATCAATGAGTCAGACCATTTCGGAGAACAACCTTTATCAAGAGGTACCTATGTTTTCCTCCGCAAGAACAATATAGAAGGCGCCAAGCATTCTGTATAGTGTACCACTGTGTTATGGATTTGTCTTGAGGTTATTGGGCTCCTTCATCAATTAACTCCTAATATTGGTCATTGCACCTTAGAATCCTTATTCTTATGGAGGAAGATAGTTAGTTGCCACTAACATCTGATACAGTGTCTTCCCCCAAAATCAAAAAATTCCTTGGATGGGGATATGGGGAGACTAGTGGGTTCTAGATCAAATCATACCTGAACTCTCTCCAGAAGCTAAAATGAAGGAAACGAGTCTATTTTAATTTGGACACACGAGAAGAAAACAAGAGTCACTGGAAAGGACAATAATGCTAGGAAAAGTTGCAGGCAGTGGGGTAAGAGGAAGACCCTATTGAGATATTTGGTTAATATAGCAGAGTTTTGCTCAGTCATACAAGCACAGAAGTGCAGTCAATAGCTCTCCTGAGAAGTATATTGAAAAAGGTAAAAACATATGTTTATTCAAGGGGATCCAGTCCACATTCAGGCTGCAGTCAAAACAAGACAGAGAAGCCTAATCTAAAGAGTGCTTTCCCTGTCACAAATGGCCAGCTTGTCTGGCATCATGTGTGTGGGAGTGTGAGGGCATTGTATCTACAGGAGAGACCTGCAGAGAGATGTGTCTCCATGGAAGGCCATGTGAGAAAGTGAGAGGACAAAGCAACAGAGAGGAGGGGTCAGAGGGCAGCTTCCAGGTTAAGACAAAGAGAGGCACCCCTTTCAAGGGGTGATGTAGCGCCTCCCCAATGTCCAGGCATGCTGTTGCTCAGTCCAACAGACCCCACATGAGATGGATCGGCTCAGCAAAGGAAGCCATGGCCCTCAGTTTGCAAGACCTGAGAATGGCTGTTAACGACAGGACATTTTAGAGGCCATCAATTCATCCGGTCACCATAAATCGGAAGTGACTTGACGGCGCTTAACACACACAAACACATATCTGAGCCTTGCCGTAACACTGTCTTGGCAGGAATATAAGCTTAATATTATTTTGAATAATAAAACGCGCCCTTTCCCCAATGTCAGCAACAACGAACAGCCAAGGCCTATGATTAACAGGAGCTTGTCAGCCTATCAGCAAGAGAAGACAATACATCACGCCAGGAAGTTTAAAACCATCTCGTTAGGAAGTTTAAAAACCATTTCATTACTTAAAATTAAAAGGAAGGATTTAGAATGCCGCTTTAGAGGCAGGAGCGAAATTACTCCATTAGGCATCAATCATCCCTGATAAATAATTGAGGCGCCTTCTTGGTCACAGGTAAACATGAAAGGGAACGGGGGAGAGCATCTTGAGAACTCTATTTCCTACTAATTAAAAGTTTTCATAAAGAAGCCCCGTGAAAATGCACACACACGTTCCTGGACGTCTCCTCAAGGGCGTGGGCTCGAGCTAACAATACGTACCCACGTCCTCCTCCAATTAACTGGAAATTATGGCGCACAAAACGGAGCTGACTCTGTCGTGTTCCACACAATTAGACCCAGACAACACTGCCAGGCCCTAGGGCCGCCTTGGGGGAAACTTAGAAGAACCTGCAGCTGTCAAAAGCGCAGCAGCAAAGACACTGTATGGATTTTGGCACAGAACCTTCGGTGGCAGAAAGTAGCATCAAGTGGCCTCTGAAATATGGCGACCCCTGTAGGGCTTTCAGGGCAAGAAGCTAACAGAGGCACGTTTGCCATTGCCGGCCTCTGCGTAGCAACTCTTGATTTCCTTGGTGGTCTCCCATCCAAGGACTAACCAGGGTCAACCCCGCTTAGCTTCGGAGGATCTGACCAGATTAGGCCAGCCTGGCCAATCCAGGTCAGAATACAGAAATTTATAGTCACGCTAATTTTAGCCCCAGTGGCCTTGGGCCTAGTTCAAACTGTTAGCATCAACCTTTGAGATCCTAAATAGGTTAGGATACCTGAAGGACCAACAGGTTGAAATTAAATCAGAATAGTTTCTGGCTAAACATGAGGAAGAACTTCCTGACAGAGCAGTTCCTCAGTGGAACAGGCTTCCATGGGAGGTGGCGGGCTTTCATTCTTTGAAGGTTTTCACACTGAGGCTAGGTGGCTATCTGGCAGCAATGCTGATTCTGGGAACTTAGGCAGATCGTGAGAGGAAGGGCAGGAAGGGCTGCATCAGCACTTAGTTCTTGTGACCCTTTCTTACACGCTCAGGGAACTGCTGATCACCACTTTGGGGTCAGGAAGCCATTTTTCTCCAGGCCAGTTTGGCCAGGGATCCTGGAGGTTTCTTGTCATCTTCTCGGCATGGAACAGGGGTCACTGGGGGTGTGGGGGGAGATATTTGTGAATTTCCTGCATTGTGCAGGGGGTTGGACTAGATGACCCTGGAGATCCCTTCCAACTCTATGATTCTAAGAACAGAGGTAAGATTAGCAGGTATACGGAACAGGGCTTTTTCCAGTCATGACCCCCAGACTGTGTGTTCAGTTCAGGTTTAATAGGAAATCATCTTAATTAAACAAATCAATCAGTTAGTTAACCTATGGTTAGTGTGATTGTCCGAATGCAGGCTGCTCCATTAACTATGGTTAGTTAAGGCCTGTTAAACCAGAATCAAGATCAACAGCTTTTATTTGGTTTATTAACCACAGTTAGACTTAAACTACCCACAGGTTTGGATCCTGTCAAAAATATCCACTGATGGAAGGATCTCATCCCTCCTGGTGGTGGGATGTGCCATCATGTCTCAGCCAATTTATGGCAACCCCATAGAGTTTTCAAGACAAGAGATGTTCACAGGTGGTCTACCATTGACTGCCTCTACATCACAGTGTTGGACTTCTTTGGTGGTCTGCCATGCTGACGCTTGGGGGGGCAACAGTGGGAGGGCTTCTGGAGTCTGGCCCCACTGGTGGATCTCCTGATGGCACCTGGGTTTGGGCCACTGTGTGACACAGAATGTTGGACTGGATGGGCCGTTGGCCTGATCCAACATGGCTTCTCTTATGTTCTTCTGTTCTTATCCAAGTACTAACCAGTGGCAACCCAGCTTAGCTTCTGGTATCTGACAAGATCAGCCTAGTCAGGGCCACCCAGGTCAGGCCATCTTTCTTCTTCTTAAGAACACAAGAGAAGCCAATGTCAGATCAGGCCAATGGCCCATCCAGTCCAACATTCTGTGTCACACAGTGGCCAGAAATACCAGGTGCCACCAGGGGGTCCACCAGTAGGGACAGGACACTAGAAGCCCTCCCACTGTTGACCCCTCCCCCAAGCACCAAGAATACAGAGCATCACTTGCCCCAGAGTCCCTATCTATACCCTGTGGCTAATAACCACCGATGGACTGCTCCATATGCTTATCTAATTCCCTCTTGAAGCTGTCCATGCTTGTAGCCGCCAAGTGGGTGGGGCTGAGAGAGCTCTTTCGAGGACAGCTCTTGAGAGAACAGCTCTGAGAAAACTTGTGACTGACCTTGGGTCAGTCACAAGGCTTACAATCTCCATCCCTTCCTCTCCCCACAACAGACAACCTATGAGGCAGGCGGGGCTGAGAGAGCTCTGAGAGAATTGTGGCTGGCCCAAGGTCACCCAGCTGGCTGCATGCGGAGGAGGAGTGGGGAATCAAACCCGGTTCTCCCAGATTAGAGTCCTGCCGCATTTAACCACTACACCAAACTGGCTCCACCTGGCCCCACCCACTTTCTAAAAATACTTGGTGAG
The DNA here is from genome assembly GCA_029375565.1 of Gekko gecko. Classification (NCBI taxonomy): domain Eukaryota; kingdom Metazoa; phylum Chordata; class Lepidosauria; order Squamata; family Gekkonidae; genus Gekko; species Gekko gecko. Next base: position 15,500,586 of record JAPDNY010000004.1, read on the forward strand.
CGCCAGGAAAGGTATTGGCGGGCAACCGCAGGCACTATGTTGGAGACTACAGAACTAGGTGTTAGTATTTGGAAAGAGAAAGTTGGGGATTTATCCTCATGATGTCTCCAACTGTTGTATGACTTAAATTCAAGGAGGGGAGGTCTGTCGGCAGCTATTAACTCTGATCATTAAATCAAGCCCTCATATTCAGAGGCATCCTATCTCTGAACACCCAGTGTGGGGTACGAACAAAATGTGGATGGCTCAGCGGTTTCCTTTACGGCGTGTTTGCAAGTTTCACAGATAAGAACGTAAGAACATAAGAGAAGCCAATGTTGGATTAGGCCAATGGCCCATCTAGTCCAACACTCTGTGTCACACAGTGGCCAAAAATATCAAGTGCCATCAGGAGGTCCACCAGTGCAGCCAGGACACTAGAAGCCCTCCCACTGTTGCCCCCCCCCAAGCATCAAGAATACAGAGCATCACTTGCCCCAGACTGAGAGTTCCAATCTATACCTTGTGACTAATAGCCACTGATGCACTTCTGCTCCATATGTTTCTCCAATTCCCTCTTGAAGCCATCCATGCTTGTAGCTGCCACCACCTCCTGTGGCAGTGAATTCCACGCGTTAATCACTCTTTGGGGGAAGAAGTACTTCCTTTTATCTGTTGTAACCCGACTGCTCAGCAATTTCATTGAGTGCCCACGAGATGCATCAAGCTGTCCCCAGTTGGAAACAGAACACTGGGGCAGACCCCTTTAGGTTCAGCAGTGTTCTCCGTAACAGGTGATCAAAACGAGAAAGCAAGCTGTTATGCTAAAACTATGATTTCACTCATTATTTAAAACATGATCCCTGTGGACGTTTCATCATCTTGGCAGCTCTCGGCCGTCGAAGAAGCCTTTCACGCAACAGCGCAAGACTGCTTATAAATCATATTTCCCTCCCCCCTCCATAATAAATGCAATCCCAGCTACGAGCTGTCAAAATTCTCTGTTAAATATACACTGACAAGGTTGCAGTTCTGCCCAGTTGAACATTATCAATGTTTTGTCTACAATACATTACTTAGAGTCCCTGATCCTTCCACCACACCGTAGGTTCACTTCAGCAGGGGGTGGGGGGGAGACGGGGGACAGACGGGATGACAACATTGGCTCACTGGTGGGTAAGAGAAATGTCAGCACTGACTTTCCATCCTTCTTCTGTTGACAAGCACAACCATCATCCATTATGGAGGGTAAGAAAGACCTCAAGAGACATTTTGTTTCATTAAGACACACGGGGGAGGGGGTTGAGAGCCAGTTTGGTGTCGTGGTTAAGTGTGCGGACTCTAATCTGGGAGAACCGGGTTTGATTCCCCACTCCTCCACTTGCACCTGGCTGGATGACCTTGGGCAAGCCGTAGTTCTGATCAGAGCTGTTCTTGGAAAAGAGCAGTTTCTGTCAGAGCTCTCTCAGCCCCACCTACCTCACAGGGTGTCTGTTGTGGGGAGGGGAAGGGAAGGGAGTTTGTAAGCCGCTCTGAGACACCTTTGGGTAGTGAAGGGCAGGGTATAAATCCAATCTCTTCTTCTGCTACTACTTCTTCTTCTTCCTCTTCTTCTTCTTCTTCTTCTTAAACCTGGTCTATGCAAAACAACAATTTTTTTAAAAACCCTGCACTTTAAACCTGGCTATTTGCTGTGGGGCACTTGCTGAATCTTAACACAGTGCAAGACGCAACCGTTTTTAATCCCCTTTTCTGCCAACTGGCAGAGAATCAACACACTAATGAACCAACCTAATCGCCATGAGACACGTAAGGTACATTTTGCCCTGACCTGGACATCTCTGGCTGGCCTGATCTCATCAGATCTCAGAAGCTAAGCGAGGTTGTTCAGTTGTGCACAGTTTGTGGAAAGCCAGGAGATCGGGAACCTTCCTGACTTCCTCGGGCAGAACGTTCCATGGGGGGGGGGGCACAACAGAGAAAGCACGTGTGCAGGCAGCGGCTGATGTTGCCTGTTTGCAGCTCGGCACCTGCAGAAGGCCCTGCTCAAATGAGCCAAGCTGTCCTGATGGAGCACAGGGGGGAGAGACGGTCCCGCAGATATGAAGGTCCCAAGACCGTGAAAGGTGTTGCATGGGACAGCCGATACTTTAAACTGAGCCCCGTAACTGATGGGCAGCTGGCGGACTGACTGTAGAGTTGCCATGTCTGGGTTGGAAAATACCTGGAGACTTTGGGGGCGGATCCAGGAGTGGGCGGGGCCTTGGGAGGGGAGGGGCCTCAGCATGGTGCAAGGCCATAGAGTCCACCCTTCCAAGCAGCCATTTTCTCCAGGGGAGCTGGTCTCTGTCAGCTGGAGGCCAGTTGTAAAAGTGGGAGATCTCCAGGCCCCACCTGGAGGCTGGGAACCTTAACTGACTGTTGAGTGGGAGTAATACGCACTTCCACTCCATCTAGTTCCCAGTAATGCCAAACGAAACAAACAAAAAGTCTTTACCCACTGGTAACCTGGTGGTAACAGAAGAGAACAAACAAATCTCCTCTGGAGAGAATTCCAGAGCTTTGGGGCCACCACTGAGAAGGCCCTTTGGCAGATTGCCACCTGCGTAGTCTCAGACTGCCGGACACCCAAAGCCAGGCCGCCAAGGATGACGGTAGTGGTCAGGCAGGTTCATGGGGGATTAGGCAGTCCTACAGGTATGCTGGTCCCAAGCAGTGTTCTCTCTAAGCTGAGTTAGTGTGAGCCAGCTCACAGTTTTTTAGCCTCCAGCTCACACATTTTTTGTCTTAACTCAGGAAGGATGGCTCCAGACCAAACTAATTTATGCAGTAGCCAAATCACTCGCTCACCACTTTAATGCCAGTCGCTCACAAAGTAGAATTTTGGCTCACTAGACTTCACAGCTTAGAGGGAGCATTGGAACCCTATAGGGCACGGGTGTCAAACATGTGGCCCGGGGGCTAGATCAGGCTCCCGCCCCCTGGAGGGCTTCTATCAGCCTCACATTGGAACTGGCTGTCTTCTGCTGCTGCTGCTGCCTCATCATAGGTTTGTAGCTTACAGATACACACCTGAACAGCACACTCAAGATTGCAACAGCACAGGCATTTTGATGCAGTAATTCAGAGCAAGAGGTGTCAGTTATCAGACACTGTTAAATAAAGAAAATATTGCAAGAATGCTAATGTTTTTAAGCATGACTTTAAGTTTAAAAAAAAGCCCTTTGTGTTTGTGTCTTTTATAAAGTTTATATCTCCACTACCTGGCATTACATCTTATGACACACACGTGGCCCGGCCCAACAAGGTCTCATTTATGTCAGATCCAGCCCTCCTAACAAATGATTTTGACACCCCTGGTCTTGATTATGGTGTGGTCAGTGATAACACCCTTTTCCCTACGCCCTTTACTTTACTTTCCCCCCAGAATAAATACCCTGTTCTCGGTATCCACCCTGCCTCCCAGCAATTCCAAGTGGGTCTCTTGCTAAGCAAACTATCATCCAATCTCTCATAGGGTTGACAGGTCCCCCCAGCCATTGGCAGGGGATGGGGGGTTAGGGGTGCCAGATCCAGGTTGGGGAACGCCTGGAGATCTGGGGATGGAGCCTGGGGAGGAAAGGAACCTCATTGGGGCACAATGCCATAGAGCCCACCCTCCAAAGCTTCCATTTTCTCCAGGGGAAAACTGATCTCTGTAGGCTGGAGATGAGCTGTAATTCCGGGGGATCCCCAGGCCCCACCTGGAGGCTGGCATCCCTATCTCTGGACTATTCTGAAACAGGACTAAAGTTTGGTGGTGCCCGATTTCCAATCTCAGGGAGGGGGAAACAAACCAGCCGGAAGTCTCCTCTGCAATTATTAGAAGAATTATGGCTCCTCCTTTGAAGTTGTGGGTCTGATTGCGTTAATTGCATGTTCAATGGCGGCGCCTTAACGAAGCTCATTATAGGTAGGAGCCGCTTCACAGAGATGCCTCTATTGAGTTCAGATGGCTCATTCCCTTCCAAACGGCTGCTAATTAATCCATCATTAGCCCGGCCCGCAAACGGGAAAGGCGCTCATTCACTTTAGCAATGGCTAATGCGAACTTCACCCATTGGGGCACCGGGTTAAACGCCAATTTAATGAGCATATGTTAGTTATCGCCGCTGTGACGGAAAGCGCCGTTCGTGCATTGGCAAAGATAAAAGGGGCTTTTGTCCTGGAATGCTGAAATTGCATTCCTAATCTTGTGCTCCCTTCCCTAATAACTCTGCTCGGCTGTTGTGGTGGGAGGCATCAGGGAACGGGAAGGGAGAGGAGGGGAGGGACTGGAGTAATCAGCTCAATTAAGACAGGTAAGAGCGACCGATAAAGCCTTAACGCCTTAAGGAGAGGATTTGCTGTTGCCCTTAATAAACAGGGGCGGCTAAACGAAGGGCCAACCTCCACTAAGAGATTGGATGTATACCCCGCCCTCCGCTACCCGGAGGAGTCTCAGAGCCGCTTACAATCTCCTTTCCCTTCCCCCTCCCCACCACAGACACCCTGTGAGGCAGGTGGGGCTGAGAGAGGCTCTTTCGAGGACTGGTCCCGAGAGAACAACTCTGAGAGAACTTGTGACTGACCCAAGGTCACACCGGCAGCTGCGTGTGGAGGAGTGGGGGATCAAACCCGGTTCTCCCAGATGAGAGCAAACTGGCTCTCAAATGGTCATTGGCCATGGGAGCAGGTGCAGGATCGTGGCCATCCCTCCCAAGAATTTCCTGCCCCATCATCAGCTCCAGAGCCTTTTGTCAGGTCATGATCCTGAGATTTTCGTATGAACCAGAGCCCTTTGCCTGCCACTTCAGTGTATCGGCTAAGCGCATGAGGTAGCAAACAGGAAATGCCAAATGCTGAGTCTCTCCATAGGGTTGCCACAGCTCTGGCTTGGGAAATACTTGGAGATTTGAGGAGGTGGAGCCTGGATAGGTCAGGGTTTGGAGGAGGGAGGAACCTTGGCAGGCTATAATGCCGTAGAGTCCACCCACCAAAGCAGCCATTCCCTCCTACAGGGAACTTGGTCATCTGAAGATCAACTGTAATAGTGAGGGATCTCCAGGTCCCACCAGGAGGTTGGCAATCCTACTCCCATGCCATGAGTTGACCTGTTGTTGGCCCTCCAGAGGAACTGGTTGGCCACTGTTTGAGATGGGATGCTGGACTAGATGGACGACTGGTCTGATCCAGCAAGGCTCTTCTTAGGTTCTTATCGGGGAAGGCTTCTAGCTTTATGCCCTGTTGTTGGCCCTCCAGAGGAACCGGTTGGCCACTGTGTGAGACAGGATGCTGATGGACCACTGGTCTGATCCAGTAGGGATCTTCTTAGGTTCTTATCAGGGGAAGGTCTCAGCCTCTCTGCCCTGTTGTTGGCCCTCCAGAGGAACTGGTTGGCCACTGTGTGAGGCAGGATGCTGGACTAGATGGACCTCTGGTCTGATTTGGCAAGGCTCTTCTGATGTTCTTCTCAGGGGAAGGCCTCGGCCTCTCTGCCCTGTTGATGGCCCTCCAGAGGAACTGGTTGGCCACTGTGTGAGGCAGGATGCTGGACTAGATGGACCTCTGGTCTGATTTGGCAAGGCTCTTCTGATGTTCTTCTCAGGGGAAGGCCTCGGCCTCTCTGCCCTGTTGCTGGCCCTCCAGAGGAACTGGCTGGCCACTCTGTGAGACAGGTTGCTGGACTAGATGGACACCTGGTCTGATTCGGCAGGGCTCTTCTGATGTCCTCATGAATTCATTATGAATTGAGCAAACCATAACCTCCACTATTCCCACGCCTCCATCTGAAAGAGAGAGCTGGTGTGGTGGTCAGGGTGTTAGACGAGGACTGGGGAGGAGTGAGTTTGACTCTACCCTCGGCCATGAAGCTCACAGAGCGTGGCCTTGGCCCAAGCCCCACTGCATGTGAACATACGAAACTGCCTTCTACAGAACTGGATCACTGCTCTACAAAGGCTGGTACTATCCAATTCTAATTGGCAGCACCTCTGGGGGAGGGAGTGCCTCTTGGGTCAAGGCCTTTTACATCACGTACTACCTGATCCATTTAAATAGAGATGCTGGGGACTGAAACTGCAACCTTCGATGGGCAAAGTAGATGCTTTACCACTGAGCCACTGCCCCTGTCCTTAACCAGAATCATAGAGTCGGAAGAGGTCATACAGACCATCCAGCCCAACCCCCTGCTCAGCCTAGAGCATCCCTGGGAAGAGTTTGTTCAGCCACTGCTTAAAGACTGCCAGTTAGGGGGAGCTCACCACCCCCCTAGGCAGCTGATTCCACTGTTGCACGACTCTGACTGTAAAAAAGTTTTTCCTAATAACTAGCTGGAACCTTCCCGCCCTTAATTTAAACCCATTCTTGCAAGTCCTCTCCTCTGCTGCCAAGAGGAACCGCTCCCTGCCCTCCTCCTCTAAGTGACAGCCCTTCAAATACTTCAAGAGAGCCATCCTGTCCCCCCCTCCACCTCCTCTTCTCCAGGCTGAACATTCCCAAGAAGTCCCTCAGCCTTTCCTTGTAGGGCTTCTTGGTCTCCAGGCCCCCGATCTTCCTCATCGCTCTCCTCTGCACCTTCTCCGTTCTGTCCACATCCTTAATGAAGTGAGGCCTCTGGAACTGCACACAATTCTCCAGGTGTTGCCTGACCCATGCAGTGTACAGCGGAACTATGACATCTTGTGATTTGGATGTTATGCCTTTGTTGATACAGCCCAACATGAGAACCTCTCTTAGACTGAGTCAGATCCTTGGTCTATCACGATCTCAGTGCTGTCGATTTGGGCTGGCAGTAGCTCTCCAGGGTCTCAGGTAAAAGGTCGTTCACATCACCTGTTACATGATCCTTGCAACAAGAGATGTCAGGGATTGAACCGAGACCCGCATGCGAAGGAGACACTCAACCACTGAGTCACAGTCTCCCTTGTTATGAGGATAACCGGCGGGAGGGGAGTTAAGTCTATTCTACCCAAAGAAGAAGGGTAGAATAAAAATGTGTAAATCAGAACTGCCTGTGGTGGGGAGAGGAAGGAAAGGCAATTGTAAGACACTTTGAGAATCCTTAGGGTAGAGCAAAGCAGGGTCTAAAAACCAACTCTTTTCCATTACTCCTCACTCAGGTCCCACCCCTTGGTAAGCCCCACCCTCCCCAAGCTCCACCCCCATATCTCCAGGAATTTCCCAAGCCAAAGTTGTCAACTCTATGAAATGGTAAGTATTATAAATTTAAAAGGGTTGGAACACTTTCCCTATGAAGAAAGGTTAAAGCGCTTGGGGCTCTTTAGCTTGGAGAAACGACAGCTGAGGGGTGACATGATCGAGGTTTATAAGATTATGCATGGGATAGAGCAAGCAGAGAAAGAGATAGTTTTCTGCCTTTCTCACAATACAAGAACTCATGGGCACTCAGTGAAATTGCCGAGCGGTCGGGTTAGAATGGATAAAAGGAAGTACTTCTTCACCCAAAGAGTGATTAACACATGGAATTCACTGCCACGGGAGGTGGTGGCGGCTACAAGCATGGATGGCTTCAAGAGGGAATTGGCTCGACATATGGATCAGAGGTCCAAAACTGGCTATTAGCCACAAGGTATAGGTGGGGACTCTGAAGCAAGTTATGCTCTGTATTCTTGGTGCTTGGGGGGGGGGGCAACAGTGGGAGGGCTTCTAGTGTCGTGGCCCCACTGCTGGACCTCCTGATGGCCCCTAGTATTTTTGGCCACTGTGTGACACAGAGTGTTGGACTGGGTGGGCCATTGGCCTGATCCAACATTGGCTTCTCTTATGTTCTTACGTTATTTAAAAATGGCAGTAGGTGAGACCAAATTTGCCACAAAGCATGTTGAGGGATGCTTAGTGGTTTGGTAAGTGAGTTCAAGAGGGGAAAAAATTAAATCTCTCTGGTGGAAAATGTTTTTCTCCCCAAATGGACTGCATCAGAGGGAGGGAAGAGACTGCACGGCCCTCCCTGTCAATCTGCCGGCTGGGACCCAGCGCCATTTAGCTTCCCCCACCCCCACCCCCAGAGCTGTCTCTGGCAGCAGATATTCAATCTGAGCATAATGACACAGTTGCAGAAGAACATAAGAGAAGCCATGTTGGATCAGGCCAAGGGCCCATCCAGTCCAGCACTCTGTGTCACACAGTGGCCAAAACCCAGGGGCCATCAGGAGGTCCACCAGCAGGGCCAGAACTCCAGAGAAGCCCTCCCACTGTTGCCCCCCAAGCACCAAGAAGACAGAGCATCCCTGCCCCAGACAGAGTGCTCCATCTGTTCATTGTGGCTAACAGCCACTGGTGGATCTCTGCTCCAGATATAAGACTTTGTGTCATGCCGGCCACATGACCATGGAAACGTCTTTGGACAGCGCTGGCTCTTCGGCTTTGAAACGGAGATGAGCACCGCAACCCTAGAGTCGGATTCGACTGGCTTTCGAGCAAGGGAACCTTTACCTTTACTTTACCTGAAGTTGCACCTTTCGCTCTTCCCTTCCTGATTGCTTTTCCTTCTGTGTCATGAGGGCAGTGGTTCTGAATTGAAAGCCACTTTGAATGCAGTGGGAGAAAGGTATACATTTACCCAGGAAAGATATAAATTTATCCAATAAATAAATAAGCAAGGTGCCCTAATTTAAACGAAAAGAAGCCGGGACAGGCAGATTGATTACTTGGTTGTTGACAACTCTGCAGGAGGGAAGGCAGCATAGCAGAGCCCAATCCTGTCGGATCGCCGAAGCTAAGCAGGGCCAGTACTTGGAACGGAAGGGAGGCCACCAAGGAAAACTCTGCAGAGGCAGACACTGGCAAACCACCTCTGCTTCTCACTAGCCTTGAAAGCCCCTTGCTGGGGGTCACCATAAGTCCACTGCAACGTGAGGGCACTTTATAAACACACCTGTGTAGTACGTTTTTATCCCACCCTATCTCCGCAGACTTCAGAGCTCTCGCTTCCTCGTTTTATCTATTTTATCCTTGCGTTTATCTCCCAGATCCTAGTCCAGCCATTTAACATTATGTCCCCCTGGCTCTGTGCAAACAGAGTTGAGACATCGCCAGAGCAGTCATCTAGATTTATGTTTAGTGCAATGAAATATTCACAGCCACATTCTGAAAAAAAAATGCCTAGATCAATTCTCTGCTAAAATAAATGTTTTGTTTCTGATCAAAAACATCCTAGTACTTGTAAGGGCAGCATTAAGCCAAGTTCATAACCTTTTTTAACCTCTTCTGCCGAAAGGAGGTAAAAGACTAAGGCCTTTTTTGCTGCGCTTTCACCATGCCTGTCCGTTGGGTTTTCTTTTTCATTACTGCATTGTTCTTCTTCCCTTCAGCACTCAGTTTGCTTCCCGTTCCCTGTTTTCCTGAGTTTTCTAACAGTGCTTTTGTGCCGGTTTTTCTCTTACTTCGCTTCCAAGCTGAAAGTAATTCATAAGCATACACATTTCCCCTTGGATTCTCCCTGCCGCCCCCCCTTCAGAGCTTCACGATGCATGTGAATGCCAGAGGTTTGAATACTGAAGGACTGCATCCTATGGAAGCATTATCAATGACTCTATGCATGCTGTGAAAACTGGATGAGCTTTTTTGCCAACTTATGTGCCATTTTAAGCCTTTGGACTTCAGAAGAAATCTTTGGCTTGTGAAAAAGGCTTCAGCCGAAACGAGGAACTTCGGGCCCCTTTTCCTGTAATCGAGTTACAGCTGATTTGTATCATAATTTTGGAAGGCCTTATACTGCAGGCACAAGCATTTATGTAATTTTCTGTACCAATTGTTGGCTGTTATACACTGGCTGCTGGCTGTTACACATGCTATAATTGTTGGCTGTTATACATGCTATAATTTGTGTCAGTATTGATGAGCCGAATTATTGTGAAGCTTTGAATTTTGTTCATAGGATTCTTCCATGAAATATAGTCCGTTTTGATTCGTATATTGTGGATAGTATGTATCCTTGAATTTTGGACTGATATATAACTGTGATAAATAACACATGTTTTAATATATTACACTGTATTGCTGATGACGGTTTAATAATTTTGTGTAAGCCTTAGCCCTGACCTGGATCACCCAGGCAAGCCTGATCTCCTCAGATCTCAGAAGCTAAGCAGGGCTGACCCTGGCAAGTATTTGGATGGGAGACCTCCTTGGGATACCGGCAGTGGGGAGGTGGGGGCAGGCTTTACTCAGCCACCTCTCTGAATATCCCTCAGGCCCCCAGTAGGGGTCAGTCACCAGAGGTTGCCATGACTTCCAGGTGCACTTGCATGTAAACATATACACATGCATATATGAAAAATACCCAAAAAAAAAATTTGTGGGTTCACTTCAAAGCAGACTTGAAAGCCAGTTTGGTATAGTGGATAGGAGTGTGGACTCTGATCTGGGAGAACCGGGTTTGATTCTCCACTCCTCCACATGCAGCTGCTGGCATGACCTTGAGTCAGTTACAACATCTTTCAGAGCTGTTCTCTCAAGGGCAGTTCTCTCAGAGCTCTCTCAGCCCCACCGCCCTCACAGGGTGTCTGTTGTGGGGAGGGGAAGGGAAAGAAGATTGAAAACTGCTCTGAGACTCCTTTGGGTAGTGAAGAGCGGGGTATAAAAACAATCTCTTCTTCTTCTTCTTCTTCTTCTTCTGTATACAAGCTCTAGGTGGTGGCTGGCAGTCTCCTGGGATTACAAATGATCTCCAGGCAACAGAGATCAGTTCACCTGGAGAAAATGGCTGCTTTGGAAGGTGGACTCGATGGTGTTAGACCCCATTGAAGTCTCCCCTTTCCCCAAACCCTGTCCTACTCGGGCTCCACCTCCCAAAAAAATCTCCAAGTATTTCCCAAGCAGGAATCATAGAATCATAGAATATTACAGTTGGAAGAGACCTTGCAGGTCATCTTGTCCAACCCTCTGCACTCTGCAGGAGCATAGCCAAAAGGAAGAAGAAGAAGAAGAAGAAGAAGAAGAAGAAGAAGAAGAAGAAGAAGAAGAAGAAGAAGAAGAAGAAGAAGAAGAAGAAGAAGAAGAAGAAGAAGAAGAAGAAGAAGAAGAGGAGGAGGAGGAGGAGGAGGGAGGAGGGGAGGAGGGGGAGGGGGAGGGGGAGGAGGAGGTTGGATCTATACCCCACCTTTGACTCAGAGTCTCAGAGCAGCTTACAAACTCCTTTCCCTTCCCCTCCCCGCAACAGACACCCTGTGAGGTAGGTGGGGCTGAGAGAACTTCTGACAGAAACTACTCTTTTTCAAGAAGAGCTGTGCCAGAACTTGTGACTGACCCAAGGTCACATCAGCAGGTGCAAGTGGAGGAGTGTGGAATCAAACCCGGTTCTCCCAGATTAGAGTCCACACACTTAACCACTACACCAAACTAGCTCTACAACATACTCAAAAGATGGTCGTCCAGCCTCCGCTTAAAAACGTCCAGCGAAGGAGTATCCACCACCTCCCGAGGCAGACTGTTCCACTGCTCAACCACTCTTACAGTTAGGAAGTTTCTCCTGGTCAGGGCTTTTTTTGTAGAAAAAGCCCAGCAGGAACTCATTAGCATAATAGGCCACGCCCAACAACAGAAACTCATTAGCATATTAGGCCATACACTGACAGCACAGCTCATATAGCCTATTAAGCCACACCCCCATGTTACCAGAAGTGTGGTCATCCAGCCACACCCACCTTTTGCTTCTTATTCTGTTTACCTTGTTTGTTGTCAAAACCCAGGGCTTTTTTCCTAGCAGGAACTCCTTTGCATGTTAAGCCACACACCCCTAATGTAGCCAATCCTAATGAGTTTCTGCTGTTGGGTGTGGCCTGTTATGCTAATGAGTTTGTCCAGGGCATGGTCAACTTGGGGGCCAGCTGGAATTCCGTTCCTGTGCGCTCCTGCCCAAAAATAGCCCTGCTCCTGGTATTTAGCCGGTATCGACTCCCTTGTAATTCCCACCCATTACATCTAGTCTTGCAATCCGGAGCAAGAGAGAATAGATCTGCTCCATCTTCTACATGACAGCCCTTCAAATACTCGAAGACTGCAATCCTGTCCCCTCTAAGCCTTCTCTTTCCCAGGCTAAACAGACCCAACTCTTTCAGCCTTTCCTCGTAAGACTTGGATTCCAGCCCTCTCACCATCCTGGTTTCCCTCTTCTGGACACGCTCGAGCTTGTCAACATCCTTCCTAAAATGTGGTGCCCAAAACTGGACACAGTACTCCAGGTGAGGAGTGGGGATTCACACCCGGTTCTCCCAGATCAGAGTCTGCGCACTTAACCACTACACCAAATATGTTTTCACTCCAGAAAGTTCAGGCAAATGTATCTCTTTTCATCCCAGAAGACAGGAGCACCAACTAAGCAAGAACTAGGACGCGGAAGGAAGAACTCTGGATGTCAAGGCCTCGTGAGCCACGCCTGGCTAAAATCGAGCAGATTTCCTGCCTCCTCCAGCTTCTTAATGAATTTCCGTGGCTAAAAGCATAAGAACCTGAGCCAGAACAACAAAATTGACAATTCTTCTCTGGAGGGACTATCGGCACTATGTAAGGATAGTCATGTTTGCTGGTTTAGAGGGAAGCAACAGGTTCTAAAAATGGCTTTGGCTGCGGGGAATCTTTCGGCCTGCGATCTGTTGGAAGCCTTTAAGCGGCACCAGCGGCTGAGCCTCCAGCCATGGACACAGCTGAAAGTCCGACTGATATAGTTTGGAACAAATGTTTCCCAGCTGCCTGCCAGAACTCAGCTGTCCTCCTCAGGAAAGAATCACAAACTGGAGTCACACGGCCACCTGCTGTGACCACTGTCTAAGAAGCTCTGTGGTATTGGGGTAGGGGAGAGGAACCTGACCTTTCCAAATGTTAACGATGTCCTGCTCTGTCAGTCTGATACCTTCCCGACCCCCAGTCTCAAATGAGTCCAAAGTGTGGTTGCCAAGCCAGTGTTGGGAAATTCCTGGAGTTTTTGTGGGTGGAGCCTGGGGAGAGTTGGGTTTGGGGAGGGGAAGCGCCTCAGCAGGTTATAATGAAGAAGAAGAGATTGGATTTATACCCCGCCCTTCACTACCCTTCACTCCGAGTGGCTCACAATCTCCTTTCCCCTTCTCCTCCCCACAACAGACACCCTGTGAGGTAGGTGGGGCTGAGAGAGCTCTTTCGAGAACAGCTCTGAGAGAACTTGTGACTGAGCCAAGGTCACACCAGCAGCTGCATGTGGAGGCGTGGGGAATCAAAGCCGGTTCTCCCAGATTAGGGTCTGCACTACAGACTCTAATCTAACCACTACACCATACTGTAGTTTGCCACAGAGACCACCCTCCAAAGTAGCCATTTTCTCCAGGGGAACTAATCTCTGTTGTCTGGAGCTCAGCTGGCATACTGGGGGGGGGTAGCCAGGCCCCACCTGGAGGTTGGCAACCCTAGTCTAAAGTAATTTTCCCTTCTTTCTTTTACTCAGCTGCTAAAACTAAAATTTCAAATGGACACCTTCAATTTATTTAGATACTTATTTCCCACTTTTCTTCCCAACAGGGTCCCAAAGCAGCTTATAACATTGTGCTCCTCTACACAGTTCCACCTGTCTGACTCACCCAGTGAGGCTGGCTAGACTAAGAGAGACAGTCCCAACATCACCCAGTGGGGAGGAAAAACAGGCTATAATCTGTTTATTTATTTCATTTGCACCCTGATTATCACCCCCAATGGGAACCCGAAGTGGCTTACGTCATTGCCCGCTCTTCCATTTTATTTTCACAACAATCTTGTGAGGTAGGTTAGGTGGGGAATATATGACTGGCCCGAGGTCATAGAATCATGGAGCTGGAAGGGACCTCCAAGGTCATCCAGTCCAACCCCCTGCACAATGCAGGAAATTCACAAATACCTCCCCCTCCACACCTGCAGTGGCCGCTGTTCCACACCCAGAAGATGACACAAAATCTTCCAAGATTTCTTCCTGACCCCAAAGCGGCAATCAGCATTTCCCTGGGCATGTAAAAAGGGGCCACAAGAACTAAGCACTGAGGCAACCCTTCCCACCCTCCCTTCTCATGATCTGCCTAAGTTCACAGGATCAGCATTGCTGCCCGATGGCCCATCTAGTCTCGGTTTGAAAACCTCCGAAGGAGAGCCCACCACTTCCCAAGGAAGCCTGTCACCCAGCAAGCTTTTGTGGCAAAGGGGGGATTCAAACCTGGGTCTCCAAGAACCTAGTCCAACATTATAAATGAAGAAATATTTTACCACAATAAGGCTGTGATGCTGTACGCACTTACCTAGGAATAATTCCCATGAAACATACAGCTGTTCAAATATCACCATAGCTGTCTGGCAATGGCTGGGCAATCGATTTTACACCCGAAAACGAACAGGTTCAGCACCAAGCAGCGGGTTATGGGGAGGGTGCCGGACAATCTGGGTGCCACAACAGAAAAGGCCCCGTGTTGCAATCCTATTCTCCAAGTGTGGGCCCACTAGACTTGTGAGGAGGGAATTCCCTCTTCCCCCCCAATACATGCTTCCTTGCTGGGCCCAGCATGACTCCCTGGCTGCGCCCCTGCCAAGCCCAGCATGGTTCCTGGGCTGCACTGCCACCAAACCCAGTGTGGTTCCCAGGTTGCGCCACCGCCAGACTCAGCGCAGCTTCTGGGTATTGCCACAGCCACCACTGGACCCAGCGTGGCTTCCAGGCTCCTCTCATGACCGCTCGAGGTAGGTTACTTTGGGGGGAAATTACCCCCCCACACATCTCAGTTCATTATTTTAAAGATTTCAGATTTTTCTGCAAACTTAGGGAGTCACCTAAGTTTGCAGAAAAATCTGTTTTAGGTATGTGTACGCCCAGTGTGCAGGTTTAGATATCTGCAGATGGGGACCATAATTGAGAAAGAGATATATAGATATGATGTGAAGGAGTTTACGATAGGATACAAGGAAGAGGAGGAGGAAGAAGAGGAGGAAGAAGAAGGGGAAAGCAGACTATCTGGAGCCCTAATCTCTTTTTCTAACAAGATTTCTGTCACATGGCCAAGTTTCTTTAACAGGGCATCATAATACCTCTGGAAGCTCGTTAGGAGCATTTCATTAGCAGATACAGAACACTCCCCAACCGACCAAGCGAAACGGCGCCCGGATTTCTGAATGCCACAAAAGATTAAAATCAGATTTACTACCCTGTCTCCTCCCCCATTTTAGGATTTCCCTTGTATGCTTCTCCATCTTCGGCGCAAAGCAGAAAGTAAACGAAGTCACTTACAGTGGACCAAAACTTCCCGCGTTTCCATGGAAATGCTCAGAAGTCAGAGCTCCCAGTTTAATCAGGCTGCTAAGTACAAACGTCTTTTGTGACCAGCGACTCTAAATCCCACAGGCTGCCGACGACGTGTGTGTACCATCACACTCGGTAACCTTCTACCCTGCGGAGCGTGCCTCCCTCCTGACAGCTGACGTCCAGTTGCACTAGCTCGGATCTTGGGAGGAAATGCGGAGCATTGGGACAGAAACTAAATGGGCATGTTTGCAAGTGTGCATACACTCCACCGACCCTCAGGGCTTTCCCAGTCACCAGAAAAATTCTCGGAGAATATAAAAACTGCTTTCCAGGATGCACCGAATCCAGCATTCACAATGCATTGAGTTGTTGGTCAATGCATAGCTGACTTATGGAAAACCCCCTAAAGGGTTTTCGTCTAAACCCACTGACATCAATCAACTTTGAAGAGTGTAATGTTGTTTACGGCTAAAGAAGAAGAAGGAGAAGGAGAAGGAGGAGGAGAAGAAGAAGGAGGAGGAGGAGGAGGAGGAGGAGGAGGAGGAGAAGAAGAAGGAGAAGGAGAAGAAGGAGGAGGAGAAGGAGAAGAAGGAGGAGGAGGAGGAGGAGGAGGAGGAGGAGAAGAAGGAGGAGAAGGAGAAGAAGAAGGAGGAGGAGGAGGAGGAGGAGGAGAAGAAGGAGAAGGAGAAGGAGAAGGAGAAGAAGAAGAAGAAGAAGAAGAAGAAGAAGAAGAAGAAGAAGAAGAAGAAGAAGAAGAAGAAGAAGAAGAAGAAGAAGAAGAAGAAGAAGAAGAAGAAGAAGAGATTGGATTTATACCCAGCCCATCACTACCGGAAGGAGTCTCAGAGTGGCTTACAATCCCTGTGAGCTACTTTGGTATAGTTGTTAAGTGTGCAGACTCTAATCTGGGAGAACCGGGCTTGATTCCCCACTCCTCCACTTGTACCTGCTGGTGTGACCTTGGGTCAGTCATAAGTTCTGTCAGAGGTGTTCTTGAAAAGAGCAGTTTCTCTCAGAGGTCTCTCAGCCCCACCTACCTCACAGGGTGTCTGTTGTGGGGAGGGAAAGGAGTTTGTAAGCTGCTCTGAGACTCTGAGTGAAGGGTGGGGTATAAATCCAATCTCTTCTTCTCTTCTTCTTCCCTTTCCCTTCCCCACAACAGACACCCTGTGAGATAGGTGGGGCTAAGAGAGCTCTCTTGAGAATTACCCTTGAGAGAACAGCTCTGAAAGAACTTATGACTGACCCACAGTTACACCAGCAGCTGCATGTGGAGGAGTGGGGAATCAAACCCAGTTCTCCCAGATTAGAGTCCATGCTCTTAACCACTACACCAAACTGGCTCTCTGTCCATTCCCTGGACCAGACACCTTTAGAAGCTCACAGAGGACATTGTCCTATTGTTCGCCCTCAGCATCTAGTATTCAGAGACAGAGTGCCTCTTTACATGGAGGCTCGATTCATGGCCCATATCTGTCGATGGGTCTACCTTCCCTACATTTCATGCAGCCCTTTTATTTATACTACATCCATATAATGGCCACATCCAGATTGGCAACAGAAGTTTAATATTCAACTTTCCCAGACTTTGTGGTCAGAGGTCTAGACCAGGATCTGGGGGACCCAGGTTCGAATCCCCACTCTGCCATAGAAGCTTGTTGGATGACCTTAGGCCAGTCACTCATTCTCAGCCTAACCTACCTCACTGGGTTGTTGTGAAGATCCTGCAGATCTGTTCTGCCAAAGGTGGAGCTTCCCTCCAACACAAGGAGCCTCCTATTGGTCTCTCTGACATCAACAGAAGGCCCTGAGCACCACAGGCAAGGGATACTAGCAGAAAAGATTGGCTGGATCCAGCTTTCTATGATGGTGGCTTCTTTCATATGTGCAATTAGCCTGAGGTGGCCATGATCCACAACACTTCCCGCTGTGGTTGCTTGAGGCGCCATTTCCTGAAGTGTGCCTTGTGAACAGGAGGGTCTTCTCTGGATGGTGTCCTTGGATGAAGAACCAGTCTGGAGATGACAGCTGTAACCGAGTTATGTTTGTTCAGATGTTCAGACCGCTCCAAAGGCCTTTAACTAGAGGGATCTGAACTCTTCTGTTCTGCTGTTTTACCTCCCCTGGCGCTTTTCTCCAAACACAGCTTATCAAATACCGCTAAAATACTCGGGGGGGGGAGAGGATGGGGGAGGGTGGTCGCTTCCTCCTGAACCACTTTCTTGATTTAAAAAAAACAACTCATGGGCTGCTTTCAGCCCCTTGACAATTTTGTTTATTTAATTCATTCCATTCGTCTGTCCCCCACCTCTCTCCACAATGAGCACCCAAAGAGGCTTACATCGTTCTCTGTTACTCTACTTTATTCTCACAACAACCCTGTGAGGTAGGATTGCCAGCTTTGGGTTGTGAAATTCCCAGAGGTTTGGGGGTGGAGCCTTTGGAGGGAGGGGCTTGGGGAGGGAGGGGCCTCAGTGGCATATGAGGCCATGGAGCTTACCTTCAAAGCAGCCATTTTCTCCAGGGGAACTGAGCTGTTTTACCTGGAGACCGGCTGTAAATTCTGGGAAATCTCCAGCGACTGCCTGGAGACTGGTACTCTGCTAAGGTAGATTAAGCTGAGAGAATGTGACTGGCCCAAGGTCATTCAGAAAGTTCCCATGGCACAAGTGGGGATTTGAACGCAGGTCTCCCAGGTACTAGTCCAACACTCTTAATCATTATACCACACTGATAAGGAAAAAGGCAGACACATAAGGATATACATCCTCCCCTGTCTCTGCAGTGTCAGCCTACATACAGCCTTTGGGGGGAGGATATTTGATTGGGGTTCTAGTACGATGTAGTTAGAGGGTCAAACTAAGATCTAGGAGACTCTGCTAAAAGGGCCCACTGATTCCTCCTGTGGCTCTAACAGATATGAAACTCCTGCTATCTATACGAATTTTTATTGTTAGTTTTAACTGTTTTAATGTGATTTTATGAAACGAGTCTTGGGCTGTGGTCACACAGCAAGCTTATCCCAATTTGTTCCCACTATAGATTTGATTGGGGATATTTTTTGTTGTTGTTGTTGGAATGACCACACATGCCTCCCTGAACTGCTTGCATCACGCAATGAGGCAATGTCCAAACAGCCACACTGCCGCTTGGGCAGCACAGCTTTTTTTTTTAAAAAAAAAAATGGTTTTGCACAGGCACATATACACACGGCTGAATTGCCGCTCCCACTGGGACTTGCCATACTCCCTTGTTCTTGCAGGTTCCCCCCCCCCCCGAACAGCAAACAAAATTAAACGGTGACAAACAACTGAGCGCTGGAGTCTATAGGTGCGCTTGAACGTTTATACATTGCATTTATTCAGCACAGGATTGCTCATGCATACACCAATGGAAGCTCGGGGGGGCGGGATCATGAGAAGGATGTTCCGACGACCTAATCGCAATCATTGCAAGAGATGGTCGTCCAGATCGGCGAAATTGTGGATTCAGAGCATAAATATCCGGAAAATACTTGATTTTTCAGAGTTAGGAAAACTCTCTAGGGAACCGGGAGGATTGCGTGAGTGATGAGCCCACTTTGGTGTGGGAGATGGATGCGGGCATCTGATCAGCAATTTTAAATGTGAGAGGGAACAGCGGTGAAACCTGATCAAAATGACAGTGTGACCACAGCCTTGGACGTGGCTTTTGTGTTCTGCACTGAGCCCGCTTTGGGGAGGGCGAGATAAAAAAAACCTCCAAAATAAATAAATAAAGAAAATAACCAACCCTTCGAAAAAATGGGGAAGGGAGAACCGTGCAGGCCACGGTAAAGTGCCTGGGAGGAAGGATGGAGTGGGAGCAGACTCGATAGAGAGATCTACGCCGTTATCACCCGGTTCTGATATTGGGAGCTGAGCCTATAATCCGCAATCTTCTCCGCCACTCTGGAATGTGTTACTTTGAGGCAGCAAAAAAAAAAAAACAGAAAGAAAGAAAGGAAACAGGAAAAGGTTACTGAAGGTATTTTGATCTCACTGAAGGGAAAAGTCAAATGCTTTCACAGCTGCCAGATGAGCCCTGTACTATTTACCAACGTGGAATTGCAAATATTATTTTTCATTCCAGTTTATCCCACATTACAAGGCAGCAGACAGCTGGCAATTTGCAGCCCAATGGCCAAATCCTTTTTACATTACTCCTGGGGGCACTTTGCATCGTGTGCTCATATTACAGGACCAGACTTTTAAACTGTCTCAACAGAAGGGCCAAAAATCTTCCAAAGAGACACAAGAGGCAAGGGGGGGAGAGATGCAAACAAAATTTGCATAGAGTTGCTGATTTGCATCCTCAAGTCCCCTTCTGGGGAAGGAACAGAGATCTCTGTTCAGCAGTTAACCTAGCGGCAGTTTTCCCACACTGCGAGTCAGCTGAACGGCATTCAGTTCAGGCCAGGTTGCTCCCCAAACACAGCTAGTTTGGTGTAGTGGTTAACAGCACAGACTCCACCCCCCCCCTGCTGTTTTTCTGAGCTGAAACAGCCCTGGGGAGTGGCTGTTTTCCCAGTAGGAGGAATGTATGTGTACTGAATGGGATACAAACGAGTTACACCAGTGGGACGAATAGCATCTCCCTGGGGCATTTCAGGTTGGGAAAATGGTAGAGGGTAGTCTTAAACACACACCCACACCGCACGGTCACCATTTAATTTAAATCACTGGGCTGCCTCCTGCCAGCAGCCCTCTTTGCCGACTGCTACTCTGAGAGATGGTGGGAGAAAAAAAATTAAAAATCTGCACTGCTACGTCACTTCCAGGGAAAACCTGATGTAGGATAGTTCTAGGAATTCCCAGAAACGATGTGATTTTACCATAGAGTTTCTGGCAATTCCTAGAGCAACCCCAAGTCACTTCTGAGTTTTCCCTGGAAGTGATGCAGTGGCATTCAGGAAGTTGCATTCCTTCTGTGTCCCTAACCCCTCCCCTCAAGCCTCCTACCAGTTGACAGGCATGTCCTGGAAACCCTAGACACACGCCTAGGGATTAATTTCCACCATAGAATTCCCAGACTGTAGTAACAAGGTGACCTGCAGGGACCCAAAGAAGCCAGTCTCTGCATTTTAGGAAAGAAGAATCTATGTGTTCAGCAGGGGGAATTATGGAAAACTGTAGAGTCAGCAGTTGGGAGGTGACCACGGAAGGAGAGGCATAGAGAGAGAAACTGGAGAACTGCTGTTGTTATGGCAAGATGAAAATTTGGGTACACAGCTGTAGGAATTTCAGCTCTGCTCCATATAGAAAAGGAGGGCTAAGATGGACCTATTTTTCACATGTTTTGGCAATGTCCCTGAATGCCTTTTTTTTTTTTTTTTTTTTACAAATTTTGGCACTCCTTGCAGAAATCTCTCCTTAATTTCAGTGCCTTTGGTTGTTCTGAAACCTCAGTTTACCTCCAGCAACATCATCATGAAGCCCAAGCTGATTGGCTTCATAGCAGCTTCTTCGTTATGTGATCCCTGATAGAGTGAGATCACCCATGTGAGTAAAAGGAAGCAACAGCTACAGAAGAAGAAGGATTGGCTATGTGGCAGCCTGACAGCAACTTGTTCACTATGGAGGGGCTGTGGCTCAGCGGCAGAGCATCTGTTTGGCATGCAGAAGGTTCCAGGTTCAAGCCCTGGCATCTCCAGTTAAAAAGACCAGACAGTTGGTGATCTGAAAGATCTCCAGTTTGGTGTAGTGGTTAGGAGCGCAGATTCTGATCTGGGAGAACCAAGTTTGATTCCCCACTTCTCCACATGCAGCCACTGGTGTGATCTTAAGTCAGTTGCAAGTTCTCTCAGAGCTGTTCTCTCAGGAGCAGTTCTCGAGAGAGCTCTCTCAGCCCCATCTACCTCACAGGGTGTCTGTTGTGAGGAGGGGAAGGGAAAGGGATTGTAAACTGCTCTGAGATTTCTTTGAGTAGTGAAGGGCAGCGTAAATCAAGTCTCTTGTTCTACCTGAAACCTTGGAGAGCCATGAGAAGGGGCTGTGGCTGTGTGGTAGAGCATCTGCTTGGCATGCAGGAGGTCCCAGATTCAATCTCCGGCATCTCCCATTAAAAGGACTAAGCAGTTGGTGATGTGAAAGACCTCAGCCTGAGACCCTGGAGAGCAGCTGCCAATCCGTGTAGACAATACTGACCTTGATGGACCAAGGGGCAGTTTCATTTGTTCATGTGATTCCTGATAGAGTGGAATCACCCATGCGATTAAGAGGAAGCAGCAACTACAGAAGAAAAAGGACACCAGGAAGGTCCGGGCAAAAGGTGAAACGTTTACGTACTCTAAATATTTGTGGTATAGGAAAATGTCCACTCTGTTGGGATTTCTGCTATATTTCAGCACAAAGATCAGAAACTGAGAATATCCAGTGCATTCCTGCCTAAAATAGATCTGTAAGGAACGTTTGGTAGCATTGCATGTTGGATTCAGTCATTACTTTATGGAGAGGGAAATGAAAGTCACGGATAAGAAACCAAGCCGACAGTTTCCAAGAGCCCGGGTGAGGAGTCAAAGGCAAGCAGTGTGCAGAATTGCCTGGATTAATCAGGGTTTAATTTGCACAAGCTTGATTAATCTTTCATTTATGCAAGAGCTGGAGATGGCTCTGAATGGTTAGCAGCTGGAGATGCACGGGAAAGAGCACACGGCGGGGACTGCCTGCTCGGCAAGGCGTTCGGTCACCCCAAGATACTACAATGGACAAAAGGGGCTGGTGGTATCTGACTGAAGGGAGCCTCGCCTCTTGAAAGCTCACACTCTGGAAATCTCGTTGGCCTTTAAGGCACGGCTGGATTCAAATCTCGATCTTCTAATGCACACCAAGCCGGCTACCCGTCTGTCACTTTGAGTGATTTTGTAGCTTTAATGAAAGGGAGAGAGCCCTGATCTCGATCATAGAATCACAGAGTTGGACGGGGCCATGCAGGCCATCTAGTCCAACCTCCTGCTCAGTGCAGGATCAGCCTAGAGCGTCCCTGACAAGGGTTTGTCTAGCCACTGCTTAAAAGACTGCCAGGGAGAGGGAGCTCGCCACCTCTGTAGGCAGCTCAATTCCACTCTTGCACAACTCTGACTGTCAAAAAGGTTTTCTTAAGATCCAGCTGGTACCTTCCCACCCTTAATTTAAACCCATGACTGTGAGTCCTCTCCTCTGCTGCCAACAGGAACAGCTCCTCTAAATGACAGCCCTGCAAAGACTCCCAAGAGAGCCATCCTGTCCCCCCCTCCGCCTCCTCTCCTCCAGGCCGAACATTCCCAAGTCCTTCAGCCTTTCCTCATCGGGCTTCTTGGTCTCCAAGCCCCCCGATCATCCTTGGCCCATTCTGCATCTCGCATTCGCTCTGCTGTTTTACCAAGCCCACGTCGGAACCAAACCTCTACACTGCATGCCACTTTCACTTTCTTTGATTGTCGGGTTTTATGGTAGCCTCCGCACTGCGTGCCGGTTACACTTCCTTCGATCCCTTGGTTTTATGGTACTGTCTGCCTAGTTTTATGGCCATTTTATGGCTGTTCGGGGGTGACTCTGCAGTCAGCATGGCATTGGCCCGGGGTATTTGGATGTGGTTTCGAGCCACATCTTTTTCTGTTCCATTGTGGGTTTGGTGAAACAACGGGGTGAGTGCTAGATGCGGAATGGGCCCTCGTCGCTCTCCTCCGCACCCGCTCCATTCTGTCCACATCAGCGTGGATGACACAGGCTAGCCTGACATCATCAGATCTCAGAGGCCAAGATAGGGTCAGCCCTGGTTAGTACTGGGAAGGGAGACCAGGACGGAAGCCTAGAGTGGTTACACAGAGGCAGGCAGTGGGCAAACCACCTCTGAAAGTCTCTTGCCTTAAAAACCCTACAGGATCACCATAAGTTGGCTGTGACTTGACAGAAGAAGAAGAGGAAGAGGAAGAGGAAGAGGAAGAGGAAGAGGAAGAGGAAGAGGAAGAAGAAGAAGAAGAAGAAGAAGAAGAAGAAGAAGAAGAAGAGGAGGAGGAGGAGGAGGAGGAGGAGGAGGAGGAGGAGATTGGATTTATACCCCGCCCTTCACTACCCAAGAGAGTCTCAGAGCAGCTTACACCCTCCTTTCCCTTCCCCTCCCCACAACAGACACCCTGTGAGGGAGGTGGGGCTGAGAGAGCTCTGACAGAGGCTGCTCTTTTTCAAGAACAGCTGTGCCAGAACTATGGCTTGCCCAAGGTCATCCAGCAGGTGCAAGTGGAAGAGTGGGGAACCAAACCCGGTTCTCCCCGATTAGAGTCCACGCACTTAACCACTACACCAAACTGGCTCTCTTTACACACTTTACACATAGAAAAAGGAGAGATTGTAACAGCACGGCATTTGAATGGCACCTTCAAGAGTTCCCCACGCCTCCCCTTGCAGCTACTGGATGACCTTGGGCAAGCCGTAGACCTGTCCGAGCTGTTCTCTCAAGTACAGTTCTCTCAAAGCTCTTTCAGCCCTGCCCTACCTCACAGGCACTGTTCCCTCTAAGCTGAGTCAGTGTGAGCTAGCTCACAGTCTTTTAGCCTCCAGCTCACACATTTTGGCTCCAGAGGCAAGTTAATTTATGCAGCAGCCAAATCGCTCGCTCACAACTTTAATGCCAGGAGCTCACAAAGTAGAATTTTTGCTCATGAGACTCCACCGCTTAGAGGGAGCATTGCTCACAGGGTGTCTGTTGTGGGGAGGGGAAGAGAAAGGAGATTGTAAGCCGCTCTGAGACTCTGAATGAAGGGTGGGGTATAAATCCAATCTCTTCTCTTCTTGTTGTTGTTACAAACGAATTCATGGCAGAGGCAAGGTTTGAACTCAGGATATCCCAATATGTCACTTTGTCTCTTAGCCATGCCCCAGGGCCGTGGCATCGATCCAAACCACTCCCTGCTTTTAAAGGAAATCGAAGCCATTAGAAGACCTGGTCACATCTGTTTCATCTCATCTGTTTGAATGTCGGAAATTTTGCGCACACCTGAGGCACAGACCGTTCCCAAGAGAATGGAATTGGGAGCATTGGAAGAGGTCACTGAAAAGCACCGGTGTTGGAAATAAAGAAGGAAATCAGCACCTCTTGTTGTGCTGACGGCACTCCCAACGGCGACTGGCTTGCCAGAGGTCTACCACAGTTAATACCTTGGAAGCAATTCGGTCCAGCTGTGTTTTTGCTTGTGACTTAGTAAATTACTCCCTGTTCAATGTCAGAGTGCCTCTCAAAAAAGGAACGTCCAAGAATAATTGCTAAGTGGGAACGAGGTGACAGCGTTTTACCTCCACTGACGCACTCGGTAGGCCTCAGGGAAGCTTGAAAGCTCGTTGGCCCCGATCCGGTAAAGATAGTCGACAACAAAGGGCACAACTTTGCGTGTGATTCTTTTACATTCGTAAGTGACATCAAGTTGCAACGGGCTTAGGGCAACCCCAGCAAGAGGCTTTCAAGACAGCGGAGGTGTTTGGCCATTGTTTTCCTCTGCAGAGCCTTCCTTGGTGGTCTCCCAAGCCAAGTACTGACCCTGCTTAGCGTCTGAGATTTGTCAAGATCGGGCTACACCACGCTGACTTCCCTCTGATAGAGCAATTACTTATTTCAGTGGTGTCAAGTTGCGGCCAATTTATGGCAACCCCAGCAAGAGGCTTTCAGGGCGAGCAGGGGTGGTTTGCCATTACCTTCCTCTACAGAGCCTTCCTTGGTGGTCTCCCGTTCAAGTTCCGACCCTGCTTAGCTTCCAAGATCTGACAAGATTGGACTATACCATGCTGCCTTCCCTCTGACAGAGTGATTATGTACTTACATTAAAACAGACAGACAGGCAGACAGACAGATATAATTGCCCTTTGCCTGGATCTGGACTGCGTAGCATCACTTAGTGATTCTTGCTGTATATATGAGACCAGGGAAGGGCGTACAGAGCTCCTTCCTAAAATGGAATGATTATTGAAAACATCCATCATCCGGGAGTGATGTTTTGCCACCACTGCGGGGAGCTGAATTGAGCGTTTTCATAAATACTCGCCTCTTGAATATTCTCTGTAAATCGTTCCACCTCTCCCTCCCCGCAGACCGTCAGTCATAACATCTGTGCTACAAGGAAATAACATGTCAAAACAGAAATGTTGAAAGGTGGCAGGAAGGAAAAGGGATTCCCACCAGATTACCACCCGGGTAAAATGAGACTATTTGCATGGATTGTGTGGGAGGAACAAACCCGGAGGAATCCCCCGTTCGAGTTTATCTGGGGCGGGGGGGGGACAGGAGAAGAGCTGTGTCACAGCCGAGGAACACAAACTATGTTTTCCAACGAGGAAACTTTATACCCTTCGGAGAGAGGCGGGACAGATCAAATGAGACGGATGTGTTAATTCCCATCTGATGTGCTAAAGAGGGCTCGGCAGCAAAGCATGTTGTTAGCAGGAACTGAAGCCTGGACTTTCTTCTTGCTGTTGCCTGTTAAAAGATCGCTGGTCGTAGGCCTCGGTATCATCAAGAGCGAGTGAATGAGTCAGTCGCGCCTGCAAGAGATGAGCGAAAGAATCTCCTGCCCCCAGGGGAGGCAAAGAGCAAGGATGCAAGGCAGTCTAGAGCAGAGATGCAACAGGCACCCTCTTCCGTGAAACAGAGACTTC
The DNA here is from genome assembly GCA_029375565.1 of Gekko gecko. Taxonomy (NCBI): domain Eukaryota; kingdom Metazoa; phylum Chordata; class Lepidosauria; order Squamata; family Gekkonidae; genus Gekko; species Gekko gecko. The sequence continues at coordinate 15,526,470 of JAPDNY010000004.1, forward strand.
CGTGAAGAGACTTCTTCAGACTCACCCTATTAGACATAAACCATGGGGGGGGGCATTGGAGGTAGATTCTAATACATTTTATCAGTTACCAGTGTGGTATAGCAGTTAATGAAGGGGTGTCGAACTCATAATGCAGGCCGGATCTGACATAAATGAGGCCTTGTTGGGCCGGGCCATGTGTGCCATGAAATGTAATGCCAGGTAGCAGAGATGTAAACGTTAAGTATGAGACTCAACAAAGGATTCAGCTTCAAGTGATTTCAGCTTTATTAAACAGCAACTGTAAGTCAGGAACACACGACTGAACACACACAACAAGGGAAGCAAAGCTCCTTCTTTTAAACTCTCCCGGGCTGTCAAAGCCACACCCATAGTCAGATAAGAACCAATAGTAACGCTGGAATAAAGGCCAATCAGAATACAGGGATAAAGGCCAATCAGGACCATTCCCTCTTTGCAACAATATCACTCAGTGATTGGGTAATTACACAGGTTTCGCAGAAACCAACCAATAGCAATGCGGCATCTGAAGAGCCACATTCAGACTCAAGCTTAACATGTGAATAGATAGGAGTGATTCACATTCCGTACATAACAGTAAACTTTATGAGCCCCGGAGGGCACTGAGGTCCACAAATCAACATCTGTTAGTGGTTCCCGGCCCCAGGGACATCCGGTTAGCCTCGACCAGGGCCAGGGCTTTTTCAGCCCAGGCCCTTGCCTGGCGGAATGAGCTCCCTTGTGAGCAGTTCCACGGAGCTCTTCCGCCAGGCATTTGGTTGAGGCACCGGACGTCCGTCCCCCCCAGCTTTTCTGGCCCTAGCTTTTCTGGCCCAGCTTTCTTCGGCCAGTTGTCCATCAGTGGCCTGATTCTGATCAGTCATCTGACGGCCTCTATAGTTACACGGTATTTTATACTTTATGTGTAAATTGTTATTTTAATACTATTTTAATTGTATTATTTAACTGTTGTACACTGCCCCGAGCCCATTGGGGAGGGCAGTATATAAATCTAATTAAATAAATAAATATATAGGACACACATGGGGTTTTTGTTTACTTAAAATAAAAACACGCTTAAAACATTAGCACTCTTGCAATATTTTGTTTATTTAACAGTGTCTGATCGCTGACACCTCTTGCTTTGAATTACTGCATCAAAATGTCTGTGCCTTTGCAATCTTGAGCGTGCTGTCCAGGTGTGTATCTGTAAGCTGCAAACCTACGATGACGCAGCAGCAGCAGAACTGGAAGAAGAAGCAGAAGACAGCCAGTTCCAATGTGAGCCTGACAGAAGCCCTCCAGGGGCTTGATCTAGCTCCCGGGCTGCATGTTTGACACCCCTGGAGAAATTTAGGTTCAAATCCCATCCAGTGGGCCTAACTATATATTAGAAAGTCCTTGGGTTGTGTTAGGCTTGCTGGCTTCCAGATGTTCTTATAGATAAAGGGAAGTATTTCTTCAGCCAAAGAGCAATTAACACAGAGATTTCACTGCCAGAGGAAGTGGTGGCAGCTACAGGCATAGGCAGCTACAAGAGGGGATTGGATAGGCATATGGAGCAAAGGTCCATCAGTGGCTCTTGGCCACAAGGTATAGACGGAACACCCTGTGTGGGGCAGTGCCACTCTGTATGCTTGGTTCCTGAGGGGGCGACAGAGGGAGGGTCTTCTGGAGTTCTGGTCCCGGTGGTGGACCTCCTGATGGGACCTGAGTTTGGGCCAATGTGTGACTGGGTGGGCCACCGGCCTGATCCAGCATGGCTTCTCTTATGTTCTTATGTCTGGGGCAGTGATGCTGTGTATTCTTGATGCTCGGGAAGCAATAGTGGGAGAGCTTCCGGAGTTCTAGCTCCACTGGTGGACCTCCTGATGGTACCTGGGTTTGGGCCACTATATGACACAGAGTGTTGGACTGGATGGGCCATTGACCTGATCCAACATCGGCTTCTCTTATGTTCTTAAGTTCAGGTGGGACCTAGACTTACAACGGATCCCCAGACTACAGAGATCAGTTCCTATGGAGAAAATGGAAGCTTTGGAGGGTGGCCTCCATGGCCTCACGTCCCTGCTGAGTTCACTCCCCAAATGCTGCTCTGCCCATGCTCCACCCTCATATCTCCAGAAATTTCCCATCCTGGAGTTGGCAACCCTAGATGGTGTCCATGTCCACCAGTAGGGCTTTCAATCAGACATTCGTTGGGAGTTCCTTCCTGGTGGGGAACTCAGTTCTCAGGGGGCTGAAGACAATCACGATCACAGTGAGAGGGGCAGGCTGATGCTTCCCCTATTGCACCATTTCCCCACCCTGAAATGGACTCGGGGGCATTATTTATACCATCTGTGGTTCCATGTATACTAATTAGGTATACATAGGTTTCTTCAACAAGTAGCATTGCCAGCTCCAGAATGTTAGATGCCTGGAGATTTGGGGGCGGAGTCAGAGGAGGATGGGGCTTGGGGGAGGGACTTCAAGGGGGTCTACTGCCACAGAGTCCAGCCTCCAAAGCAGCCATTTTCCCCAGGGGAACTGATCTCTGTCATAAGAACATAAGAGAAGCCAATGTTGGATCAGGCCAACGGCCCATCCAGTCCAACTCTCTGTCACACAATGGCCAAAAATACCAGATTTCATCAAGAGATCAGTTGTAATTCTGAGACATCTTCAGGCCTCACCTGGCAACTCTCTCAACAAGGCCAATTGCTGTCCCTGAGCCCATTTCAAGTTGTGAAAATGACACCAGGGCGGGGGGGAACAGAAACCCGCTCTCCGTGCCCCAGTGTGCCAATCCAAATCAGGTCCCTGTTCAGCTGGGAATTAATTTACCTCAGCCAGCCATTTTGTCTCACCACAATCTACTTCAACATTTTGTTGCAAACATAAAATGGTGGAAGAGGGAGGGAAAACCATGCGCACCTTCCTCGGAGGAAGGAAAGGATAAAAACAGACAGATTGGAAATACGGGAGCGGTTTCAGCTTGTTGTCACGTAGCTGTTCCTCTTCTGTTTACTCGGCTTCCTTCCAGGGCCCAGCTCCACAACCGAACACAGCTGGTAATGTCTAGTCCACCACTGTGGGCACCCCGAGGTACTTGCTTCTCTCACTCTCTCAGTTATCAATAAAGCTGTAAAAGCAACGCCCTCAGATGGGCTCCTGGAGGCACCAGTCCCATTTATCTTCTTCTACTCCAGACAGGTTTTCTAATCCATACCGCACTACTTCAGAGCCAAGCCATTTTGGATTCACTTTCCGAAGTTCGATTTCCACTGCCACACACAAGCAGCGCAAGCGCAAACAAACACGGCAGCAATCTTCCCTGTCGGGATTTGTTCTCTCTTATGTGTGATGTTGTTATTCATGTCGGAGGGAGCCAGGGGTGTTTTATAATCTTTGAGTAGCCGTTTGTCTTTTGACGAGGCAAAAAGAAAAAGAAAAAGGCCAGCTGTTTTTGTGGCGAGGAGGCATTTTATAGGCTGGACCTGGGGGGGGGGAGGCACAGAACAGTTTGCTAGCCTGGGCTGGAAGGTGCTCTGTTTTATAGGGCTCATTTGCCTACCTTGTAAGCATGTACCTTTTATGAGCATGTTAGCGAAATGTCTGCCATGACGACAGATGGAGAGTGTGGGTGGGTGGGGAGGCATGTGTGCTGGAGATGAACGTCTTTCTGACCTCCAGACTGGATGTCCGTAACGGGCGGCATGTAGGTTTGCTTTTGAAGAGTGGACAACTGCTCCCAAATGCAGCGGCCAGGATGCGGGAGGTTCCAGTGTGGCATATCGGGAGAGGGTGTGTAGAGATGTGATAGCTGGTGCGGGGGGGAGCTCAGGTTTTAAAAGTGTGTTTTTCCCTCCTAAGGACTTTTCCTTTCCATTTTTCCAATAGAAAAACTGGAAAGTTTGGGAGCTCTTGTGGGGGGGGAACTCCTATGAAATATGTCCTCATTTGTAGTGTATTTATTTTATTTATTTATTAAACTGGATTTGCTGGGCCGCCCTTCCCTACAAGTAGGGCTCAGGGCGGCTGAAAACAAGATAGCATACAATAAGTAGTGGTTAAGTGTGCGGAGTACCTGGGAGAACCGGGTTTGATTCCCCACTCCTCCACTTGCAGCTGCTGGATGACCCCAGGCAAGCCATAGTTCTGTCAGAGCTGTTCTCTCAAGGACAGTTCTGTCAGAGCTCTCTCATCCCCACATACCTCACAGGGTGTCTGTTGTGGGGACGGGAAGGGAAAGGACTTTGTAAGCTGCTCTGAGTGAAGGGCCGGTTATAAATCCAATCTCTTCCTCTTCTTCTTAAACCTCCCTAAAAACAAGTTAATAAATAAACAACATACATTACAAGATGGCGGAAAGAAAAGAGAAAAATTCAGCTCCCCAGCCTCCGGGGGGAAGGTGTTACGAGGGATGGGGAGGATATATGAGAGTGCCAGATGTCATAGTGTCCCGTTGCCAGGGCTTTTTTTGTAGCAGGAACTCCTTTGCATATTAGGCGACACACCCCTAATGTAGCCAATCCTCCAAGTGCTTACAGAGCTCTTCTTACAGGGGCTACTGTAAGCTCTTGGAGGATTGGCTACATCAGGGGTGTGTTGCCTAATATGCAAAGGAGTTCCTGCTACAAAAAGAGCCCTGCCCGTCGCTATCCTCAACCGAAGGCCTGGTGGAACATCTCTGCCTTACAGGCCCTGGGGAATTGCATAAGATCCCGCAGGGCACGGAAGTTATTTGCCAGAGCGTTCCACCAGGCAGGGGCCAGGGCCAAAATACCAGTGTGGGAAGGTGGCTATATAGTATTATACTAGGATCTGGGAGACCCAGATCCACGCACTGTAGGGTAGCCAACTCTAGGTTGGGAAATTCCTGGAGATTGAGGGTGGACCGTGTGAAGGGTGGGGTTTGAGGAGGGGAGGGGCCTTCACCAGGTGCAATCCCCTGAATCCATCTTCCAAGGCAACTATTTCTCCAGGGGAACTGATCTCTGTCTTCTGGAATCAATGCTCCATCTAAGCTGTGGAGACTTGTGAGCAAAAATTCTGCGTTGTGAGCTACTGGCAATAAAGTTGTGAGCGAGCGATTTGGCTGCTGCATAAATCAGTTTACTCTGGAGCCCTCCCTTCCTGAGCTAAGGCAAAAATGTGTGAGCTGGAGGTTAAAAAACTGTGAGCTAGCTCACACTAACTCAGCTTAGAGGGAACACTGGTTGTAATCCCAAGAAATCTCCAGCCACCATGTGGAGGTTGGCAACCTGCCATGGAAGCTTGCTGGGTGACCCTCCACCAGCCACTCGCCCTAACTTACCCCAAAGGGTTGTTGTGAGAACAGAATGAAAAAAGAGGACAATGATGTAAGTTGCCCTGGTCCCCGTTGTGGAGAACAGTAAATAAGTAAATAAATTTTTAAGGCAATGTTTTACCAAATTAGTACTATGAAGATGTTTATGGGGAAATGTATATAGCATTAGATAATGATGATGCCTGTGCATTCTGTACACGGATCTGCAACATTTTTAGGATATGTTTATTATATAAATGTTGCTGGTTTTGTATGCAATTAATTTGCTGTAATACATTGAAGCGTTCAGTGTTTTCAGTGGTATAAAGTTAACTCGGATATACTGCTTTCTGTTTTGACTTAGGAAATCATTTCTGTCATACATTTTCTTTTATTGTCCATAATTTGTTCCTGTTTTGAATGATTTTTAAAATTGTATCTGTAGACCGTTTTGATGTGTGATTTGTATCCTTGATTTATTCCTGACATATGGTACAGTTGGAAACTATGATCTGTAAATTCATATTTACTCATGCTGTATAGACGTAACGAGCGGGAACCCGAAAGGATGTGTGGCGGGCATCTCATTTCTTCCTCCCCCACTGTTTCCCTTTCCCTTCCCTGAAAGCCCCCATGCCCTCTCCGCTTTTTCTGCTTCCTTCTGTCCTTCTCACCAAACAGCAAACCTACCTTTGGCCGTCACTCCAGTCTGTCTACAGTTTTCTCTCCTCCTCCCCAGCAGCCTCTGCCTAGGAAAACTATAGCTCAGTTGCATAGTGCCAGCCACTGGGCTAGTCCCCGCTTGGCTTGGGAGGGAACCCTTACGAACTTGTCGGAGGGCACTTCACTTCGCCCCCCTCCGCCTCCCTGCACTATTTCCTCATTCCCTCCTCCTGGCAACCTCCATATCCTCTCCCATTTCTCTGCTTCATTTTTTCCTTCTCAGCCATTTACTAGGCTGATTTCCCACTACAGCTGCCTTGGGGTTGCGCCGCCGTTTGCCCCGATACTATTCGTCAATTTCACACCCGAAGCCGCGGGGCTCCATTTGACCCACAGCTTCGCCAGATTTCTCCCGCAGTTTCGCGATCCTGTTTTTTGAGGATTACGAAACTGCAGGGGAAATCGGGCGAAGCCGCAGGTCAAAATGCAGCCCCACGGCTTCGGGTGTGAAATTGATGAATAGTATCGGGGCAAACGGTGGCGCAATCCCGAGGCAGCTGTAGTGGGAAATCAGCCCTACTAGTCTATCTGCCTCCCATCTTCTGCTACACTTATTATTTATTTACTCCACTCATACCCCACCGTTCTTCACAGTATGGGCCACAGTAGCTTACATTATTCTCCTTTCCTCCTTTTTATCATTACCGCCTCCTTTTTATCCTCACAACAACCCCGTGAAGTAGGTTAGCCTGAAAGTATGTGACTAACCTAAAATCACCCAATGAGCTTCCACAGGAAGATGGGATTCGAACCACGGTCTCCCAGACCCTACTCTGAAGCTCTAAGCACTACACCAAACTGGCTTTCATAAGGTGGCTGGCTTCTGTTGAACAGTAGCAAGCAGCAAGGTCTAGTTAAGTTGTGCAAATGTGGTAGTGTCAAGTTACCCAGTGGTTGCTACCAGGCCTAAGGCTGTCAGCCTCCAGGTGGGACCTGGAGATCTCCCAGATTTACAACCGATCTCCAGACAACACAGATCTGTCCCCTGGAGAGAATGGCTTCTTTGGTAGGTAGACTCTGTGACATTATAGCCAGCTGAGGCCCCTCTCTTCTGCAAGCCCCACTCTCCCCAGACTGCACTTCAATATCTCCAGGAATTTCCTGACCTCAAGCAGGCAACCCTAGCCAGGCCTGGTCCCGATGAGTAGTCCTTCAAAGGCCAAAACAGCCCTGGAAAGGGCCCTGCCCCCTCTCCTTGACTTTCACTCAGAGAAACCCAGCCTGGAATGCTGTGGTTGCCTAGCAACAACCACGGAGGGGATCAGTTTGTTAAAACTACAGGCATTCCTTTTATCATTTGGGCATTTTTTAAAACCCCAATTTAAAAAAAGAAAAAGTTTCAGACTTTCTTGCAAACCTGGGACATTTTTCCAGTTTGTAGAAAGATCTGTGTTGCCTGTTCATAACTCCAGTCACCAGATTTAAGTATCCTCAGATTTGGCCAACTTCACTAGTTCACTATTAATATATAATTTTTAAAAATCTTTCCTCTAAATTTGGTTATTTTAAAACTAACTGAATGTACTAACATTTTAAAAAATTGATCCAGACACCAACTTTCGGTGGACCAGTATTAAGCAGTCCAAGAGGAATCGGGGAAAACAGTTTGGACATCCTACCCCCTAAAAGTCTCCCTTTCTAAGATTCTCTAAGCTCTCACTGGCTTGAGCAATTCCCTTTGGCTGACATACAGCTGTTTTCATCATTCCATCTCTTCTGGAGGATATTCAGGCTGGAACCCGAATAACTCTTTTCCTGGGATTAAGCCGGATGGAATAAAATCAGGTGTGGTTTTAAGTAGATGGTTAGGATTGCTGTTTCAGTCATAAACTTTTGAGAGTCAGGTATCTGGCAAGCTTTGACTCTCGAAAACTTCCACCCCAAAAATCTTGATGGTCTCTAAGGCGTTACTGGACTCGAATCTATCTGAAAATCAAGGGTGATCTTATCTCCATATCCCTGCCCCATCTCTATACCATCATCCCGGATTTCCCAAGGCTGCTCTTATCTGCATAGCCTCGCCCCTTCATTCACAGAGCACCCTCCTGGATCCCATTCCTTGGTTACAACGTAGGGTGACGGGATGCTAAGAACTGGTTTTTACTCTGATAGAGAGTCCTGGAGCTCTCTACCCTTTACGGTCCATTTTCACACACCGAGCACAGAAAATTTGTCCTGTCAAGAAACTGCTTTTTTGGCACTGCTGAAAACATTCACACGAAATTGCGAGTCATTTCAGTTCGGCTTAAGCTTATATAACGAGGCTATCATCCCGTCAGCTGTTTTTTACAGTGACCATATTCCAATCAAGCGCATTCTTTAGAACCATTGCCAAGGTGTTTCATCCATTAGACTATTAGAAGTACAGCTGTTCTTTGGCCCGTTAGATTTCAGCTGCCTCTTTTATCTTCCAATATAAAAAAGTCCTCTTGGTTAGCCATAATTGTTGCCAGGGTTTTTTTTTCCTTAAAACCCAGGGCTCTTTTTGGGCAGGAACGCACAGGAAAGGAGTTCCGGCTTGCTCCCAAGTTGGCCACACCCGGCAGGAACTCATTAGCATAATAGGCCACACCCAACAGCAGAAACTCATTAGGATTGGCTACATTAGGGGTGTGTGGCCTAACATGCAAAGGAGTTCCTGCTACAAAAAAGCCCTAGGTTTCGACAACAAACAAGGTAAACAGAATAAGAAGCAAAAGGTGGGTGTGGCTGGATGACCACACTTCTGGCAACATGGGGTGTGTGGCCTAATATGCTAATGAGCTGTGCTGTCAAGGGAGTGGCCTAATATGCTAATGAGTTCCTGCTGGGCTTTTTCTACAAAAAAAGACCTGTTAAAACCTCATAGGTTTTCAGTATGTATGTTTATACCCAATCTAAGTATCTGATACCTTATTTGATCTTTCAGCATCCTGCCTGTCTGTCTGTCCATCCGTCCATCCATCCATCTGTCATCTGTCTTTCTGTCTGTGTGTCTGTCAAATCTAGTCTAATCTAATCTAATCTGTCCTGACTGGGATAGCCCAGGCTAGCCTGATCTTAGAAGTTAAGTGGGATCACCCCGGATAGTATTTGGACCTCCAAGGAATACCAGGGTCATGGTATGCAGGCAGATCAGCAAACCACCTCTGAATGCCTCTTGCTTGGGAACCTTACGGGGTCTCCATAAATTGGCTATGACTTAACAGGGGGGTGGAATCTATTCTCTGCAGCAGGTGATTAATCAATATATTTTTTCTGTTCTTAAATTATATTTTCTGAAGCTTCAGCTGGCTGATTCCAGACAATATCACACCTTCTCCCTGATGTTTGGGGGGGGAAATCCACAGTTTATCCTGAAGAAGCGACACGAGAGGTTAAAAGCTGTGTCCCAAGAGGCTGGCCTGTTCTAAATTGCTGCGGTGCTCACACTCACACGCATGGGCTCAGGGGCACATAAACGTACACAGATTTTAATGAGGCTCCAGGTGGGAGGAATGAAACATGCAGTAACAAATGCCTGTAATATTGATCCTCACAAAAGCTGGGACGGTGCCTCGGTTAGATTGAACGGCACAGCTCCCATAGGAGGTATACATAAGACTTAAATTAAGACACCAAAGAAAAAGGCACTTTATATAAGGTGTACGTGATATGCCAACATTCAACTAGGCCTGGATCTAAAGAGCAGCGTGGCCGCTTTCGGGAGGGACCCCAATTAAGTGGTAGAGTCATGGCTGCTGGACAACAGGTATGGCTAGCTGACAGAGATCAATTCCTCTGGAGAACACAAATAAACAAATAAAACACTTGCAAAGGGTCTACAGCAGGGGCGTCAAACATGCGGCCCGGGGTCCAATCAGGCCCCCGGAGGGCTTCTATCAGGCTGATGCAAAGAGCCATGGGTCAGTTATCACACATGCATTTGCACTTTGTGAATTTCCTGCCTTGTGCAGGGGGTTGGACTAGATGACCCTGGAGGTCCCTTCCAAATCTATGATTCTATGACTCTATTGTATGACTTAGAAAGTCCCAGGCTCAATTGTTAGCATCTCTGAGGCCTCTGAGAACTGCTGCTTGTCAGTGTAGATGCAGGTCTCTGGAGATACAGCCAATATATTCCCCAAATCTAGGGCTGCGAAGCACCCAGTGGGAGGGCATCCCCAGCTCCTGTTGCCCACTGATGCTCAGAGTGGTGGCAGAAGTAAAATAAAAGAAAAGTGGCTGCATCATGCATTCTGTAACATAACTTCTGGTGAAAACCTGAGCTTGATGGAAGGTAGCTCTAGGAATCTCCAGAAACTCTATGGTTGTACCAGAGAGTTTCCAATGATTCCTAGAGCTACCTATGTCACTTCCAAATTTTTACCCAAAATGACATAGTGGCACAGCTAGTCTTGCAGCAGCAACCCCCAAGTCATGCTCACAAACCCTCTTCCCTAACCCTGTACAGATCAGTCAATCAATGCTGCAGAGCAAGATGGACCAACGACATGGTTTGACATGAAGCTTTACAGTTTGCTGGGCGCGACTAAAAGCCCACCTAATTCAGCATATTTCCCCCCCCAACAATGAAGAAGAAGGAGGTTTGGTTTTATACCCCACCCTTCACTACCTGAGGGGGTCTCTGAGCGGCTTACAATCACCTTCCCTTCCTCTCCCCACAACAGACACCCTGTGAGGGAGGTGGGGCTGAGAGAGCTCTGAGAGAACTGTGACTGACCCAAGGTCACCCAGCTGGCTTCATGTGGAGGAGGAGTGGGGAATCAAACCTGGTTCTCCAGGTTAGAGTCCACTGCTCTTAACCACTATGCCAAAATGGCCAGGTAGATGCCTCCAGGAAACCATAATAGGGCCTGGGGATATGGCAGCCCTGTGTGTAGGGTTCGGCTTCCAAGGCCATTCTGGCTACAGACCCCTAAGCAGCACATCAAGTGCTCATGCAATTGGGGTGGGGATAGGGGGTGGAACTGGCCGTCTAGATCAGTGCTGAGTATTCTGCCTGCCAGCAACTCTCCAGGGTCTCAGGGAGAGAAAGGTCTTTTGAGACACCTGCTCCCTGAAATCCTTTGACTAAGTATGGCAGGATGTGAACATAAGAACATAAGAGAAGCCAATGTTGAATCAGGCCAATGGCCCATCTAGTCCAACACTCTGTCACACAGCGGCCAAAATATACCAGGTGCCATCAGGAGGTCCAGCAGTGGGGCCAGGACACTAGAAGCCCTCCCACTGCTGCCCCCTCCAGCACCAAGAACAGAGTGCATCACCTGCCCCAGACTGAGAGTTCCCATCTATACCCTGTGGCTAATAGCCACTGATGGACTTCTGCTCCATATGTTTATCTAATTCCCTCTTGGCAGCTAGAAGAAGAAGAGATTGGATTTATACCCCGCCCTTCACTCAGAGTCTCAGAATGAGACTCCTTTCCCTTCCCCTCCTTTCCCTTCCCCTCCCGACAACAGACACCCTGTGAACTAGGTGGGGCTGAGAGAGCTCTTTCCAGAACTGTCCTTGAGAGAACAGCTCTGACAGAACCATGGCTTGCCCAAGGTCATCCAGCAGGTGCAAGTGGAGGAGTGGGGAATCAAACCTGGATCTCCCAGATTAGAGTCCATGCACTTAACCACTACACCAAACTGGCTCTCTAGAGATGGTGGACTCTACAGCATTATACCCCTGCTTAGGTTTCTCCCCTCGCCAGGCTCCACCCTTCCCAGAACCACCCCCAGATCACCCGGGAGGTATTTTCTTATATCCCATGAATCCTCCCAAATAATAGAGATAACACCTACAGTAGGGGGTGGCTCCTTAGAAGGAACAGTGGGAACAAGGACTTTGCAAGGGTATGGTCCATCTTGGCAAAGCAATTCTCTGTATTGGTTGAACAGGCTCAATGCCACTGCTTTGTAGGCATTATCAATCTCTCTGTGCAGGTAAGGACAATGCTTGTCCTGCTCGACACCGTAAATCAGCAGAATATTTTGGAACGGGTCCACATTTCTCGCTAGAAACAGCCCAGCAAAAGTTGAAAAGCAAAGTGGTCCACCTAGCACAGCTTACATTGGATTGACTTAAATAGTTTTGTGTTGATAAGGAAGCCTCTGACAGCAATTGCCTGGTTGGTTGGGTTGCCCTGATGTCATAGAGGGGTGGGGCAGGACAGCAGCCTCTGGCCGCCATTGACCAAGCTGCTCAAATTGTACAGAAAGGCAGGCAGGGTGGAAGAACCTACAGAAGGAGGGGGTTGAAGATCTGAGGAAGGAGAAGGCGGAAAGTCCACATAAGGACATAAGGGAAGCCTTGTTAGATCAGGCCAATGGCCCATCCAGCCCAACACTCTGTGTCACACAGTGGCCAAAACCCAGGTGCCATCTGGAGGTCCACCACTGGGGCCAGAACTCCAGAAGCCCTCCCACTGTTGCCCCCGAAGCACCAAGAATACAGAATATCACTGCCCCAAACAGAGCTTTCTATCTATACGTTGTGGCTAATAGCCACTGATGGACCTCTCTTCCATATGTTGTTTAGTCAAGGGTATGAGGGATCGAGGGAAGAAAGAAGGTGTGGGCTAGAAGAAAGAAGGGAAAAGCAGAAGGCAGCAGAGAGGAATCTGAGCCAAACTAGACAAGGTGCCCGGAGTTCCTTGTTCAGAGCTCCCAAGCATTTGTAAATGGCAGCCATGCAAGGGACAGAATGGACAGAATGGAGCAGGTGCTGAGGAGGACGATGAGGATGATCGAGGGGGCCTGGAGACCGAGCCCTGCCAGGAAAGGCTGAGAGACTTGGGAATGTTCAGTCTGGAGAAGAGGAGGTGGAGGGGGGACAGGATGGCTCTCTGGAAGTCTCTGAAGGGCTGTCACTTAGAGGAGGAGGGCAGGGAGCTGTTCCTGCTGGCAGCAAAGGAGAGGAGTTGCAATCATGGGTTTAAATTAAGGGTGGGAAGGGACTGGCTAGATTTTAGGAAACACTTTTTGACAGTCAGAGTTGTGCAACAGTGGAATCAGCTGCCTCGGGAGGTGGTGAGCTCCCCCTCACTGGCAGTCTTTAAGTAGCGGTTGGACAAACACTTGTCAAGGACGCTCTAGGCTGATCCTGCGTTGAGCAGGGGGTTGGACTAGATGGCCTGTTTGGCCCCTCCCAACTCTGTGATTCTATTATTAGCTTGGTACCCAGACCATCTTGATTTGGTAGAAAGGCTGCATAAAAATTGTTTTAAATAAATAAATAAAGTGGGGGAGGGGGTGTTACACCTTTCCCATGTGCCAATTTCATGGACCTGAAATGGTTCCTCAGAGCTACCCATTTGGGGCAAAGATACCGATCCAGATTAAACTGGTGGTCTACTCTGATTCCTCTTTCCGACGGCTGACCACCCTCGGGAGCAGCATTTTGTGCAGATCGGGGGGCTGCCGTGGGAAAGAGGAGGCAGGAAAGTTCCATTCCGCCCTCGGGAAATTTAGTTTGGATCCAGTCCAGAGTGGCTGTGGGGCACGTAGCAACTCCACGGGACCCCTTCAATTTAAGGGGGAGGGGAAGGCACAGGTGAAGCTTTCCTTTCCCCCATGCCATGAATGGGGATGGAGAGAGAAAGGAAAAAATGGAGAAGAAAATTGGTAGAGAGAGACGAGGCGCCCTGGGAATTCGCAGAGGGAAGGAAGTCTGAGGGTCCCATATTGATTTGGAATACCGGCAGTCAGACTGGAATGCGAGCAGTATCTGGGTCTTCCAGATGACGGAGCGCCTAATCTTTTTTACCTGGCTGCAATCTGCAGAGAGCTGCTTCTGCGAATTCCTAATTTCTTATGCAAAGAAATTAACATGCGCGTGTAAAAAAAAAAAAAAGTTGTCACATTCTAATGCTCACATTAATCAATAGGTTCAGTTATGCAGATCAGGTAGCATGACGCATAGATGTGTTTTTGCAAATCCGAATTTTTTTATTATAAGCACGGATGCTCTATGCGGGCGAAAACATGCTATTTCGCCCCGAGTTAGTGTGGTGACGCAATGTGTAGAAGTCCTCGCTCATTTTCGTTGTTACATCTGTATGCCCTCCTTCCTCCAAGGTGCTCACGTGAGTTCTTTCCCCGTTTCAGTTTCACAACAACCCTGTGAGGTAGGTTACGCTAACCAGCCCAAGGTCACCCTGTAAGTTTCGTGGCAGAAAGGGGATCTGAACTGGGGTTTTTCCCAACCAAGTCCAACACAATCCCCAGCAGCACCAACCCTCCAACGGACAATCCTAAAGGTTTGTGTGTTGAGGGGGAAAAATAACATTAAATTACAGAATGAACAGAGCATGGATACTGTGGTTGTTGTTTTTTTTAAAAAAAGTATTTTATTGAATGTGTCAGCAATATTCTCAAAGACGCAAACATTCAATCAGCACTAGTAATTCTGGCTTTACAAAATAAACGATAGGCGCAATAAATAAAATCTCGGAGAAAGCAACATATTCCTTTGTTTAAAACATTTGATAAGGATTCCTCCGTACCCTTTCACAGCAGATAATTGCATTTCATTATAAAAATCTCACAATACCGTTTCCCGAAGAGTGAATATTTTTGAATAACATCTTTCTAAACACATTCGCTTGTGAATAAGCTCCAGTGAACAGAAGTTTCTCCAGCGCTCTTGGGACACCAACCATTACGATTATTCTTCTGACACTGGATGAATCTCACCGAAACTTGTGATTGCCATGAAATATACATTATACTTTGGGTTGCCAGCTCCAGGTTGGGAAATACCTGGAGGTTTGGGGGGTGGAGCCTGAGGAGGGCGGGGCATGGGGAGGGGAGGGACTTCAATGGGTGGGGCCTGAGGAGGGCAGGGCTTGGGGAGAGGAGGGGAGGGACTTCAATGGGTTATAACACCATAGAGTCCACCTTCCAAAGCAACCATTTTCTCCAGGAGAACTGATTTCTGTTCCCTGGAGATCAACCGTAAGCCCAGGAGATTTCCTGCCACCATCCTGGAGGCCAGCAACCCTAATTATACCCTTAGGGCAATATTTTACCATACTGTGCAAAATGCTACTGAGTTACCCACCAGGGATTACACAAGACAGCAAAGAGGCATATATTCCATTTAACAAACTTCTCTATCTTGGCTTGCCTAGGATTGGGACCTTGAGTTTGACAAGTTAAGATGTAGTAAGATGAGCCTTGCAGGAACTTATGATCAATTAATCAACATCTCCTGGTGGTTCCCAGACCCAGGGGTATCTAACTTGCCTCAACAGGGGCCAGGGCTTTTTTGGCCCTGGCCCCTACCTGGTGGAATGAGCTCCCATTACAAATCAGGGCCCCGCGGGACCTATTTCAGTTCCACAGGGCCTGCAAGATGGAGCTCTTCCGCCAGGCTTTTTAGTTGGGGTAGCAGACGCCCACCTGCTGATCGGCCTTCCCTCCAGTGACCTCAGATCTGAATGGCCGTCTAAGAACCAATTGCTTCTTGCTAAGATCTGTCAAGGTATTGGGCTTTTTGTACTGGTGTTGTTTTTAGATATATTTTTAGAATATATTTTAATTGTCGATTTGTTACATTGTTATATTGTGAATTTTGTGATGGAAACCGCCATGAGCCCACTTGCAGGGAGGGTGAGATAAAAATAAAACCAAATAAATAAATAAATAATAGTTCCATCCTAGCATTTGTTAGATCATTATTCTCGGGGGGATCTGACTTGGTCTGCATAAACTGGGTTGTACTAGAGTCATCACCATCTGTTAATTTATTTTCTCTTTTTCTGGTTTAAGGATAAATCCTGCGTGGAACCCACTTGGAATGGCCAAGGACTAGTATGTTGAATGGAAACGTCAGGACTCAAACCTGGGGCCTCGTATGAGGAGACACGGGTTTTCCCTGCTGCGTTACAATTCCTCCTTTAATAGTGTCTGGGTTCCAGTTTTGCTCCACTGACTTGTATGGATTATGCCTGTGTTTTCTGCGTGTTCATTTCTTAATTTTCCCATTCTGTGTACAGGGGACACAAGACACATCCATTGGCTCATAGAGAGGTCTGTCAATGAATACAAAACGTTCTGAGTCAAACGTGTATGCAAGGAATATGGTTATGCTGTGGCCATTAAAATGCTCAGTGGCTGCTTCTCAGTCATAGGTATGTTGAGAATGGCTGGATGAGGCCCACATTCAAATTCCCACAGCTGCCATTTTGGCATGGCTGGAGGCCTAGGGAGAAACTCCATACTTTGAAGACCACAAGCCATTTCAACAGTATGATCCTAGCACAACCATGCCAACAATTATGTTTGGCTGCATCTGGATTTCCCCCCACTGCAGTTTCTTCTCATGATGATGGTATTTCAGTGGATAACGGCAGCTGCCTATCCCAGAAGATGAAGCGGTGGGAACACACCTGTCAAAAGAGACGATATGAGAGACGCATTACTACCTGGAAATAAGACACTATTTTAACCAGACAAAAACTAAGTCTCGGGAGGACACAGGATCATAATTGGTACTCAAAAGCGATGATCTGACCAAAACAACTTGCAGGATCTAAACTGAGACAATGACCAAAAGATCTAAACTGACAAATTCTCATGGTTCCTTGCTTGGGAGCTCTTTGTTGGTTTGGGTATTAGCCACAGGGTATAGATGGGAATTCTCAGTCTGGGGCAGGTGATGCACTCTATTCTTGGTGCTGGAGGGGGCAGCAGTGGGAAGGCTTCTAGTGTCCTGGCCCCACTGCTGAACCTCCTGATGGCATGTGGTATATTTTGGCCGCTGTGTGACAGTGTTGGACTAGATGGGCCATTGGCCTGATTCAACATTGGCTTCTCTTATGTTCTTATGGGTTTTTCCCCTGTTCCGCACGTGTTTGGCTCCCTCTAGTGATCCATTTGATATTACATCTCGTTATGTCTGCAGTTTAAATCTGCAAGGAAATATAGCCGGACGTAAAGCAATGCAATATCAAATGGACCACTAGAAGGAGAAAAGCACGTGTGGAACAGGACATACACAGACATCCTGGAAACAACAGGAACACACAAGTGAGATAAATGAGAATTCAGAAAAGCCCAATCCTGTGTAAGAAATCAAGAGATAGCTGTTAAAAATACAGTGAAGTAGCTGCTCTGAAACAGTTCTCCAGGATGGAGAAGGGTCATCTTTTGAGGCTAAATGAGTGGATTGTTCTGTAGTTGCTTAGTAATGTCCATTCTCAACGAGGCTGACACGTGCCCAACCTCATCACACTTCACTATGAAAGTCAAGACCATCCTGTCTGAGCAAATGTTCCTAAAGTCTAATTTATCTTACCAGTGATTTTAATATAAAACTTCTTACATTGGTTTTAATTGTAATTTCTTTGCCTTTATCTGTTCTTTAAAAAAAAAAAATTGCGTTGCTCACCGCTTTGGGATTTTGCAAGGAAAAGTATATGTAAAATACAGCATTTCCGATCCTATCAGCCATTTCAGCAGTGCAGGACAGAGAAGGTATTTCTTTTGACTCCCAAAAAGGCTGTGCTAGAGATCCTTAGTTCCGCCATGCAGGGCAAGGACTACACTGAGGAAACAGCAAAATTCCTCTTTGTACCAACTGATAAGGTCCAGCTAACAACTGTACAATGACAAGTGGGGGACCTGCAAGGGAGGCATCTCATTTCCCCCTTCCCCATTATTTCCTCTTCCCCTTCCATAAAAGTCCCCCATAGCCTCTCCCCTCCCCCTGCTTCCTTCTCTCCCTCCCACCCACCAGATGACCAACCTTTTCTCTACCCCCATCTTCGGCCATATTTATTATTTATTTACTTCATTTATACCCCACCTTTCTCCACAGTGAGAACCTAAAGTAGCTTACATCATTCTCCTCTCCCCCATTTTATCCTCACAACAACCCTATGAGAGAGGTTGGGCTGAGAGTAATACGACTGGCCCAAGGTCACCCAGCAAGCTTCCATGGTAGACTGGGGATCTGAATCTGGTTCTCTCGGATCCTACTTTGAAACTCTAGCTATTATACGGCACTGGCTTTCATGGGGTGGCTGCTGTTGAACAGTAGCGAGCAGCTGGGCCTGGGTGAGTCATGCAAGTTGGGTGGTAACAAGTTGCCCCTGGTTGTTGACAGGCCTGACCCCATTGAGTCCTCCCTCAAAGGCCAAAACAGACCTGGAAAGGGCCCTGCCCCCTCCCCCTGCCTTTTACTGCCAGAAACCAAGGGTTCAAGTGTCAACACTCTTGTGGTTGCCTAGCAACGGCCACAGAGAGTATTTCTTTCTTAGGTGCTGCATCTATTATAGGAAGGCTTTAACTCCCTGCAATGCTGTTTGTTTGTTTGTTTTTAGATTTTTCTGCAAACCTGGGGCTTTTTCCTAGCTTGCAGAAAGATCCGTCTTGTCTGTTCATTACTCCAGTCTCCAGATATAAGTATCCACAGATTTGGTTACATTGAGAATTATATGTGTGGTGGCAGGGGTCATTTTGTAGAAAAAGAGGTGCAGGAGCTCATTAGCATAACTTATTTGCATATGCCACACCCCCTGACATCACTGGAAGTGTGTCAGAAGGCAACACCCACCACTCAGGCTCCACCTATAGGGACTGTCTTTCCACTCTGGGGGCTGTCATTCCAGTCCCAGAGTAGCCTATCTGGGCCCAGGAGGAATGCTACACGTGCTGCTTTGTGCTCCTGCTGAGAGGTGGGGGCGGGGCTTGCTGCCACCTGTGCTTTTAACTGCTAGAGCTCCGCTCCTGCACACTCCTGCTCCGAATGACCCCTGTGTGGTGGTGATATTTTAGGTTGTGATTCCAACCCAAAGGTTGAGCCCAGCCTGCCCCTCTTAATCACCACTGGTCCAGGGCTATCTACCCCCTCCACCCAGCTTTGGAAGGGAGGAAGAAATAAGATTTATAAGCAGCGGATGTACCCAGAAGGGGGGGGAAATGTGGCCTCCAAAAGGCCACATCTGCAGCAGCCTCCTCCCCATCATTTGACATCCAACACTCCACAAGAAGGAGCTGGCAGCCGGACTCAGATCTCTGCTGAGAGCTCTACTTGGATTTGAGTGTTCCTTGCTTCTGAGGATTCAAGCGAGATTTGAGAAGTATTTTCAAGATTACCCTTAATGGTTTGGGACCCTCATGCCTACGGGATTGCCTTTCCCGTTACAACTCCATTTGGTCATTGTCTAGGGGTCTCTTGTAGGTACCTGGCCCCAGGATGGCTTGGTTAGCTGCCACCAGGGGAAGGGCCTTCTCAGTCGTGGCCCCTTCCCTGCGGAATGCACTCTCAGATGACACCCGGGCCCTGCCAGGCTTGCTTAGCTTTTGCAAGGCATGCAAAGCTGAATGATTCAGGTTGGCCTTTGGAAAGTAACCACACGTCCTGGCTGTTTTAATAGAGGCATGGTGACAGCCACGCATTTTAATATTTTAACGTCAACATGTTCTATTTGTTCTTTGCTTTAATGTTGTAAGCTGCTATGAGACCCTTCGGGTGAGTGGCGACTAAAAAAAAATATCTAATAAATAAATAAATATTTGGCCTCCACACTCCTCTTATAGCTGGGTTCCAGCCATTCTCCAGGGTGTAATGGGCAGTTCCACAGCACCTCTCTAACCAGTATGGCCTGCATCCTTCTGCCCACCAGGTTGCCAACTCTTACTTGGGAACAGGAGCGTAGTCAGGAATTTTTGAGTCAGGGGGCAATTTTAAAAGGGGGGCACGGGGCAGGCGGGGAGGGAGCTGCACCACAATTCACAGTATGGATGGAAACCAGGAGACAGGGGGTGCTGGACTAACCCTCCCACCCTGCCACTGCTACCACTTTGCTTCTTTCCTGCACTCTGTCTGGTGGTGGCCCGTCCGGCGGCGTGGGAATGGAGGGCGGGGCTGGCTGGTGAGGTTGCATGGTGAGGGCAGGGACGGGACTGCAGCAGACAGGCTCAGTGAGGACAATGGTGTGGTGCAGTATGGTCATGCACCGTGGCATTAAAAAAAAGGGAAATAAGCATTGGGGGGCCTGGGCTGGATGGGAAGTTGGGGGGCCTTGGCGGTATGTTGGGGGTCTGGGCCTCGAGAGGCCCCACTGTAGCTATGGGCCTGCTTGGGAAATTCCTGAAGATTTGGGGTGGTGCTTGGGAAGGGCAGAGTTCAGAGAGGGGAGGGAACTCAGTAGGGTACAATGCCATGGAGTGCCCCCTCTGAAGCTGCCACTTCCTCCGGGGAGGAGGAGGAGGAGGAGGAGGAGGAGATTGGATTTATACCCCACCCTTCACTACCCAAGGGAGTCTCAGAGCGGCTTACAAACTCCTTTCCTTTCCCCTCCCCACAACGGACACCCTGTGAGGCAGGTGGGGCTGAGAGAGCTCTGACAGAAACTGCTCTTTTTCAAGAACAGCTATGCCAGAACCATGGCTTGCCCAAGGTCATCCAACAGGTGCAAATGGAGGAGTGGGGAATCAAACCCGGTTCTCCCAGATTAGAGTCCACGCACTTAGCCACTACACCAAACTGGCTCTCTCCAGTCTCCACACAGAAGTTGCCAAGCCCAGTCCCTCTCCCTGCACTAGGGTTGCTAGCAGTGCTCCCTCTAAGCTGTGGAAGTCTTGTGAGCAAAAATTCTACTTTGTGAGCTACTGGCATTAAAACTGTGAGCCAGCCATTTGGCTTCTGCATAAATTGGTTCACTCTGGAGCCATCCTTCCTGAGCGAAGACAAAAATGTGTGAGCCAGAGGCTAAAAAACTGTGAGCTAGCTCACACTAACTCACCTTAGAGGGAACACCTTGCTAGACCCCTGGCTGGAGGCAGGGGACCCCCCCATTTTTGCGGGACACTTCCCCATCCCTGGCCAGCTGACCCGCAGGGGGAAATCCCATCCCCAACTGGCCCCAAAAGCGACATGATAACATCACCTGGGTTTTGGGTAAAACTCTGTAGTAAAATTGGCTACAAACTGCACAGTGTCTCTGTGCATTAGAAAATGAGGACGTTGCAACGGAAGAGTTTTGTGTGCGTACATGAAAAGCAGGATGTCTATTAAAAATAAACCAAATTAATACTGCCAGAGAAAACTAGGCGGGAGGTTGTAAGAGCATCGGTTGACTCCACGCATCTGTATTGTGAAGGGGTATAATCTCGGCAGGATTGCGGTAAAAAAGCAACCATTGCCTGCCTCTCCATTCCAGTGGGAGACGCCATAAGTAGGCGAAGAATGTGAAAACTCTTTGTCTGCTGAAAAGCGCTGTATTAATTATCAATATTAATAAAACGTCTGTTGCACGGCGCAGGCAGATGGAGTCGCAGTGCCAGCCTGCCAAGTTCTGCACTCCAGCCCAGTGGGATCTTAACAGAGCATTTAGTTCGGAGAGCTTTCCCAGAAGAAGATGGGAGGAGAGCCCACCTGGGCGCCTACCTAAACACTCATCTCAGGAGGGCCTTCGAGCGTAAGGGGGACACGCGCTGTGCAGTGAGTAGAATGTGAATGAGCTTGAAGAGGACTCAAAAGCAAAAAGAAGAAAGCACAGGAATTTTTTTATCAAAGAACAGCTCTTGACATATGATGGGACAAGCCCTCGGTTTCTTGGCTCATGTCAAGTTACAGGTATCTAGTAACCAGAAACTGTGGCCAAGGGTGGATAGTTATCCCTGAAATTTCTCTCTCTAGAATCTCAGGGGTGCATATGTAGAAGGGACGATCCCATTTTCCTTCTTCACAACAGCCTTGCAAGGTAGGTTAGGCAGAAATAGAAGAAGAAGAGATTAGATTTATACGCCACCCTTCACTACCCAAAGGAGTCTCAGAGCGGCTTACAATCTTCTTTCCCTTCCCCCCCCACAGCAGACACCCTGTGCAGTAGGTGGGGCTGAGAGAGCTCTTTTGAGAACTGCCCTTGAGAGAGCAGCTCTGAAAGAACTTGTAACTGACCCAAGGTCACACCAGCAGCTGCATGTGGAGGCGTGGGAAATCAAACCTGGTTCTCCCAGATCAGAGTCCGCGCTCCTAACCACTACACCAAACTGGCTCTCAATATTGGACCATGCAGTTGCCAGACCTTGGCTGGCTGCCCCCAGGAGACAGGGCAGAGACTCACTGGAATGGCATCCTATAATATCATTTCCAGCTGTGTAGCTGGAAGTGATGTCACCGCTTTGCAGGCTGCTCTAGGATTCACTTGAAACTCTATTATAAAACCATAGCATTTGGGGTACCTTGTAGAGTGCACCACAGTGCAGCGACATTGCTTCTGGTTACATGTCCAGAAATGATGTCACGACATGGTGGGAGATGGTGGGAGATGCCAGGGATTGAACCTGGGACCTTCTGCATGCCAAGCAGATGCTCTGCCACTGAGCCACAGCCCCTTCCAATTGAGACATATGAACTGGAAGGTGCTCCGTGAATCTGCCAGGAATGCCACCCTTCTCCTTGTCTACAGTTCCAGGTGGCAAGGATGGATATACAAAGTAAATTGTACTTGTCTGACTTCTGACTTCTGTTATAGAGAGGACAACTACGCAATGGATAACAAAGATCTATGAACAGCTTGACAGATGCAAATGAAAACTGCAATCAATTGGCCTCTTGCTGGAAATGAATCAAAGTTCTCCCTTCCCCAGGAACGGCAGCATGTGATAGTGGTTTCCAGATGTGCCTTTGTCTTGGCGTCACACTTGGTCTATCTATATATCCACTCTGGGGCCCAGCAGCTACCCAGTCATGAATTGCTTGCCCATCCCTCTCTGTGCCATTTCGTACAATTGAACTGCCTGAGTTGGGGGGGGGCGGTCATATTACAATAGGGTTGCCAGACTCCAGGTGCATCCTGGAGATTTTTTTGTATTCCACTGTGTTGTAAGCCACCCTGAGCCCTATTTGTAGGGAAGGGCAGCGTAGTCAATCTAATTTAATAAATAAAATAAATAAAAATTACAGCTTATCTCGAGATGACAAAGATCAGTCTCCCCTGGAGAATGTGGTTGGTTTGGAGGGTGGACTCTATGGCATTACACCCCGCTGAGGTCCATTCTCATCCCAAAACCTGTCCTCTGCAGGCTCCTCCCCCCTCCCCAATCTCAAGGAATTTCCCAATCCAATTTGGCAACCCTACGTTATGAGTTCCCTTTCTTGTCTATACAGGGCATTTTTGTATGAAAAGCCCAGCAGGAACTCATTAGCATAATAGGCCACACCCAGCAGCAGAAACTCATTAGCATATTAGGTCACACCCTGACAGCGCAGCACATTAGCATATTAGGCCACACCCCATGCCTTCCCTTGGCTTGCCTAGGCAAGCCCCTCTTAAAGAGAAGGGAAGGCAGTTTAAACTGCCTTCCCTTCACTTGCCCGGGTGCCCTGCTGCCTTCGCTTTGTAGCCTCCAGGCATTCCCTCTGTAGCCACACATGCGCAGAGGTTTGGCTGTAGGCGTGGCCAACTCAGAAGCCAGACAGAACTCCTTTCCTGTGCGTTCCTGCCCAAAAATAGCCCTGGGTGTATACGATCGGTACGGATTATATATCATGATGGCCACAGCTCCAAGGAGGAGGAGGAGGAGAAGAGGAAGAAGAAGAAGAGGAAGAGGAAGAGGAAGAGGAAGAGGAAGAGGAAGAGGAAGAAGAAGAAGAAGAAGAAGAAGAAGAAGAAGAAGAAGAAGAAGAAGAAGAAGAAGAAGAAGAAGAAGAAGAGTTGGATCTATACCTTGCCCTTCACTCAGAGTTGCAGAGCAGCTTACAATCTCCTTCCCTTCCTTTCCTCACAACAGACACCCTGTGCAGTAGGTGAGGCTGAGAGAGCTCTGAGAGAGCTGTGACTGACCCAAGGTCACCCAGCTGGCTGCATGTGAAGTGCGGAATCAAATTTAGTTCTCCAAATTAGAGCCCACTGCTCTCAACCACTACACCAAACTGTATTTCGCCTGTGACATGACACAGCAGGGACTAATGAAACTCAATTTCACCAGACAGTTGGCTCATCATAAATAGAAGATTGATTTATTTTCCTCTGTTATAGAGAGCCAGTTTGATGTAGTGGTTAAGTGCACAGACTCTAATCTGGGAAAACCGGGTTTGATTCCCCACTCCTCCACTTGCAGCTGCTGGATGACCTTGGGCAAGCCATAGTTCTGACAAGAGCTGTCCTTGAAAGGGCAGTTCTGGAAAGAGCTCTCTCAGCCCCGCCTACCTCACAGGGTGTCTGTTGTGGGGAGGGGAAGGGAAAGGAGTTTGTAAGCCGCTCTGAGACTCTGAGTGAAGGGTGGGGTATAAATCCAATCTCTTCTTCTTCTTCTTATACATGAAAACATTGGGGGTTTTTCTGAAGACCTTAGATGAATCAGCGTACCAGGAAACAAAGCTAAGATGCTGCTTTTTATCCATGTATTTCCTTGTTGCTCTCCCTCCCTTTCTCCCTTCTGTTTCCCCCTTCTCATTTATCACCTCTCTCCCCCCTGCTTTACTATGTTACACTTTAATAGAAAAAAATGTTCTGTTGGTGATAGGCTGATGTCTGTGATTTGATGATTAGAATGATTAGAAGATAAGCTACCTTTCTCATCTATACTATATTCAGAACATTCATTACTTGCTACATTTAGCCCTTTTTTTATAAGAACTGTAAAGAATATCATTTTTATTCTAATGGACCTATACTGTAGTTGAGTTATATAAATAATATAAACTTTGTTCTGCATTTAATATATGCATAGCAAACAGTATTTGGGAATAATAAATAGAAGAGCAAAAAGGAAATGTCAAAAGGATAGAGAAAATGGGAGTGTAGATGAATTAGATGAGGACCTGAGAACTGAAGAAAAGGTGGGGAAATTATTGCCATTCTTGGTGCACCAAATGCAACAATTTGAAGGAAGAACCCAAAAGACTATTCAAGATTCAGAGGAAGGAACAAAGAATATCCAGAGTCTTCAGATAAATATTCAAGAATCTGAGAAAAGAACCCAGAAGAACATTCAAGAAGTGTGTCAAGAGATATCAGCTGGAGTATCAGAAATTAATTTAAAATTACAAGACTCAAATTACAAAACTCAAAGAGAAGCAAAAAGATTTAGGAAGGCAGGATATTTAGATTGAGAAGGCAGAACAAAGAATTGAAATCCTGGAAACTCAGTGCAGATCTAATAATGATTTGCATTCAAGAATGAGCTACCTTGAGATATACTGTTTTGATTCACCTACAAAAAACTCGAGACACAGTACTAGAGAACCAAAGGGAATCACCATTCACGGTTCTGGGCAAAGAAGTCCAGATCTTCCAGGATTTACCAACAAGTGTGTTAAAGAAAATGAAAGACTTTGACTTTTTGAGCCAAAATACCTTCTTTTTTTGGTTAATGAATTTTTATTAAGATTTAAACAAACTACATAAAAAGAGTACACAAAATTTAGAATTAAGAAAAGCCAGAAAGGAAAAATAAAGGAAAAAATAAAGGGAATATGTCTTGATTTTCTTCTACAACTGGTACAACTCAGTTCTCTGTTCACTCTCTATATAGGTACATTTAAAAACCCTCTCTTTTGTCTATAATCCATTTCTCAACCTCTTATTCTTCCAAACCATAAATTATCCATTCACTTTTTCCCGTTTTATGCAAAAAGTCCATAAGGGGTTTCCAATTAGTTATAAATGTAATTCATTTCTTTTCTCTAATCAAAGAAGTAAGTTTAGCCATCTCCGCAAGTTCCATCATCTTCACTATCCATTCTTCCGTTGTAGGTATTACTGGAGGTTTCCATTTCTGAGGTTTGATAACCCTCAAATCTCCAGGTATTTCCAAACCCGGAGCTGGCAAGGCAACCCTAAAAACAAGCAATACAGGAAAGGTCTCATGTTCAGCCTAGAGAAGGGAAGCCTGAGGTGGGACATGATTTCCAGAAGATTTGTCCCATCAGAGACAGCAAGAATTGTCCTGTGCCGCTCTAGAGGACAAAGACTAGACCTAGAACCATAGAGTTGGAAGGGACCTCCAGGGTCATCTAGTCCAACCCCCTGCACAACGCGGGAAATTCACAAATACCTCCCCCTTCACACACGCAGTGACCCCTGTTCCATGCCCAGGAGATGACAAAAAAGCTTTCAGATCCAGGGCTCTTTTTGTAGCAGGAACTCCTTTGCATATTAGGCGACACACCCCTAATGTAGCCAATCCTCCAAGAGTTTACAGAGCTCTTCTTACAGGGACTGCTGTAAGCTCTTGGAGGATTGGCTCCATTAGAGGTGTGTCACCTAATATGCAAAGCAGTTCGTGCTACAAAAAGAGCCCTGTCCAGATTTAATGGGCTAAGAGTTGCCAGGTCCCGCCCCTGGCTTGCAACTCCAGGTTGGGAAATCCCTGGAGATTTGGGGATGGAACCTGGGGAGGACGGTGACCTCAGTGGGGCACAGTGCCATAAAGTCCACCCTCCCAAGCATCCATTTTCTCCAGGGGAACTGGCCTCCGTAGTCTGGAGATGAGCTGTAATTCCGGGGGAATCCCCAGGCTACACCTGGAGGCTGGCATCCCTAAACTGCAGGAAGGTAGATTTCAGCTGAATGTCAGAAGAAAATTCCCTAACAGTAAGAACAGTTCATCAATGCAACCGATTACCGAGGGGTGTTGCTAGTTTAATTCAGGACAATAGACCCCCACCCACCCCAGGTTCAAGAGGGACAGAGGATTCTTATTTCATTCCAGATGATAACCTTCTGTGTTCCCCACTTCTATGCATTTCGCTTTGCTCTAACCAGGGCTTTTTTTGTAGAAAAAGCCCAGCAGGAACTCATTAGCGTAATAGGCCACACCCAACAGCAGAAACTCATTAGCATATTAGGCCACACCCCCATGTTACCTTTTGCTTCTTATTCTGTTTACCTTGTTTGTTGTCAAAACCCAGGGCTTTTTTTTGTAGCAGGAACTCCTTTGCATGTTAGGCCACACATCCCTAATGTAGCCAATACTGATGAGTTTCTGCTGTTGGGTGTGGCCTATTATGCTAATGAGTTCCTGCTGGGTGTGGCCAACTTGGGAGCCAGCCGGAACTCCCAAAAATAGCCCTGACTCCAACCGGGCTGATTGTATTTTGCGTTGTCCCTCTCCATACTGACTCCAACAGGCCCTTCTTTGTAACACCTGTTACAGTTCTGCAGGGCCTGTGGAATGGAGCTGTTCCGCCAGGCCTTGGGCTGAGGCAGCAGACATCCAATCCTCCCCTGCTCCCAGAAATACATCTTTGAACTAATTCATCCTACAGGAGGCATTAAGGATGGTCCTGGAGTTTTGCTGCCATCTTGTTTTATTGTCGGATTGTTTTAAGTTGGTTTTATTATATGGTACTATTATTTATTTAGGTCTTAATTGTTGCAAGCTGTCCTGAGCCCATTTTTGGGATAGGGTGGGATATAAACCTAATAAAATAAATAAAACAAATAACACCCCTCCCAGCTTCTGGTGTGGATATAAGATATGATGGAGTTTCATTCTCATTCATATCTGACGAAGTGAGCTTTGGCTCACAAAAGTTTATACCCTGGAAGCTCTTGTTAGTCTAAGTTGCTACTGGACTAAGATTTGTTCTGGGGGTATTGTGGGAAGCACTGGAAGAAGCAGAGGCCAGACAGCCAGCTAAAAACAGAAATATAGAGCTGGAAGGTGCCCCAAGGGTCATCTAGTCCAACCCCCTGTACAATGCAGGAAATTCACAGCTACTCCCCCCCACTCCTCCAGTGACCTCTGCTGTATGCCCAGAGGAAGGCAGAAAACCTTCAGGTTCCCTGGCTTGGAGGAAAATCCTTCCCTGATCCCAAAGGGGTGATCAGCAATATTCTGGGCATATAAGAAAGGGCCACAAGAGCTGAGCACTGGGTCATCCCTTCCTGACTTTTCAGGTCGAGTGCTAGAGTGTCCGCCCCATGGTACCATAGAGTGTTCAGGCCGAATGCTAGAGCATCCCCCTGGCAACATGCCCAGTGTGATGACATCACCTCTGCGTGACATCATGCCAGGCACATGTGGTCACGTTGGCCCGATCTGGGCACTTTGGGGGCGGGGTTCCCCCTGCCGGTCAGATCCAGGTCAACGGGTCGGGGGCCATTTGAACAGGCAAACCCCCACCCCCCTGGGGGGATCTAGCAACCCTCGTAGCCCTAGTTCCAGCTTATCAACATTGGTCTTAAACTGTCAAAAATCCTCTAAGTTTGGACTTCCTCCGCTGAGCAGGGGCTTGGACTAGATGGCATCCTAGACCCTTTCCAACTATAGGATTCTCTAACAAGAGATCGTTGAACCTGGGACTTGTGAGGGTCTTCCCCAGCCCACCGGAGTCAGAGGACTCCTCAGAAGACGACAGGGCTCAGCCTGCCCCAGCAGATCTCTTGCATATCAGCTATGTGCTTTATCGCTGGGCCGCAGTACCTCGCCCAGCAGGTCTAACTCTTTGGGCCTGCCTGAAACAGCTCTGTGGATCCCAGCCAATAACCAGGTTCTGACAAACAATGCCATCGTCCCCCGGGATCTTTGTAACGTTTCATTTGAGTTTTGCTCAGCATCAGCAAAAGTGGTTGTTTTTTTTTGGGGGGGGGGGGTTTGATGGATGCGAAGAGTGATTGTGCCAGGCAGGGACTGAAAAAGACGCCCGTCTGTTTTGCTTTGCCTACCGGCCTTTTGGTCTGTCCCGGTATTTTGATCCTGGAACTGGGCTTCGATCACCCGCAACTAACGATATCTGCAATCAGCCTATAAAATCATCTGGAGAAATATGCAATTTTTAACAGGGCTCTTTTTGTAGCAGGAACTCCTTTGCATATTAGGTGACACACCCCTAATATAGCCAATCCTCCAAGAGCTTACAGAGCTCTTCTTACAGGGGCTACTGTAAGGTCTCGGAGGACTGGCTACATTAGGGGGTGTGTCACCTAATATGCAAAGGAGTTCCTGCTACAAAAAGAGCCCTGAATTCACATTCATCTGGGCAGATTCACTCTGAGATCAAAGCTGGACCCGGACAAGAGGAATTCTTTATTTGAAAATCAGCTCTGCTTATTTCAGCTTTAGTATATGTGTATATTTTTTAAATTCTATATTTATTCATTTGAAAGATTTATAATCCATTAGGACATGAGAAGAGTTTGGTTGGATCACAGCAGAACAGGGTTGCCAGCCTCCAGGTGGGGCCTGGAGATCTCCCGCTTTTACAACTGATCCCCAGCTGACAGAGATCAGCTCCCCTGGAGAAAATGGCTGCTTTGGAGGGCGGACCCTATGGCCCTGTACCATGCTGAGGCCCCTCCCCTCCCCAAACCCTGCCCTCTCCTGGATCCACCCCCAAAGTCCCCAGGTATTTTCCAACCCAGACCTGGCTACCCTACTGCAGAAGTCTATCTAATCCGGCATTCTGTTTTCCACAAACAACCAGAGGCCACCAGGGAGCTCCGAAGCTGGGCATGAGGGCAACAGCCTGAAGAATGCCATTCCTCCACTCCAAGTGGTGGGGGGGGGGGAATAGGGGATAAATGGTGGCAACACAGGTGAGATGACATCACTTCCAGTGGGAACCCGGAAGTTCTCCCATGTCCCCACCCCCTAACCCTATCACCAGTTGTCAGGGTCAACCCAGAAACCCTAGTATTCCTTCTTCATTTGTTTCATATTTAGTGGTACAGGACAGGGACCCCACATGACTCAGGGGGAGGGAAACTCCCCTCCCCCCCCCCCGTGTCTGGCTTTATTCCCCATCCAGCACAGCTCTGGCTCAACTCCCTTTCCTTCCATCTCAATGGCTCCTTTACCCTTCTGGTTCCAATTCCCTCACCTCCTCCTCCAGGCACCATTTTGAAAACACCGGAAATCATAGGTAAAGGTAAAGGTTTCCCTTGCTCAAAAGCTAGTCAAATCCGATTCTAGGGGGCGGAGCTCATCTCCATTTCCAAGCCGAAGAGCCAGCGCTGTCTGAAGACGCTTCCGTGGTCAAGTGGCTGGCACGACTAACACCAAGGCACACAGAACGCTGTTACCTTCCCACCAAAGTGGTACCTATTTATCTACTTGCAGTTTCTTGCTTTCGAACTGCTAGGTTGGCAGGAGCTGGGGACAGGGACAGGAGCTCATTCCGTCATGCGGCACTCGGGTCTCGAACTGCCGAACTACAGACCTTCCAGTCTGCAGCTCAGGCATCTTAACCTCTGAGCCACCGCAGCCCCTCCAAAAATCATACTTTTAGACAAATGCATGGAAGTCATAATGAGACGATGATGAATTAAATACAAAGTCAATCCGCCATTAGTTGTTTGTTTTTTCCCCTATGGCTATTCCTCTATTTTAACAGTCTCTGTGTGTCTATTAGCCATATTCTAGCTCTTCTAACTTTTAGAGAAACTTGTTCAACACATCTGCTCCAGAATTTGCAGCTGAAGGGGTTGGAGCAAAGTGATAGTTTAAAACTTTTATGGGTGCTATTATAGGGATGTATTATTACAGCTTTAGCATCCTTTGAACTGAGTGCTTCAATTTCTGTGGTTAGTCACCCTCAACCGCTGGGAAGGGTAAGATATAAATATTTTTTAAATTACTAAATAAATCAAATAACGTGGTTTCGCTCCATCAAGAGACAGGGCTTTTCTGCATGCTCGACTTACTCCTGATTTTCTTGGCAGTCGATCGCCAGGCATTGGAATTGGTTTTGAGTATGGTTCTTCCACACATTTGCCCTCCCTCTGCATTTTCACTGCTGAAGAGTCAATCTATATTTTCTTCTGCATGTTCCTTAAATAATGAGGGTTTTCAAGGGACAGTAACACAGCACCCACCCTCTTTTAACAAAAACGACACTAAAATATTGACAGCATTGTAATGTTCCCAGTTTTCACTTTTTTAAAAAAAGTAAGTTTCTCCTTTCCTTGTGAAGACGCACCCTTTTCCTTTTATCTCTGTGAGAGAAGGTGATAGAGCCAGTTTGGTGTAGTGGTTAAGTTCATGGACTCTAATCTGGGAGAACCGGGTTTGATTCCCCACTCCTCCCCATGCAGCTACTGGATGACCTTGGGCAAGCCATAGTTCTGTCAGAACTGTCCTTGAAAGAGCAGTTCTCTCAGATCTCTCTCAGCCCCACCTACCTCACAGAGTGTCTGTTGTGGGGAGGGGAAGGGAGTTTGTAAGCCGCTCTGAGACTCCAAGTGAAGGGTGGGGTATTAATCCAATCTCTTCTTCTTCTTCTTCTTCTTCTTCTTCTTCTTTTAAAAAATGAAAGATGGGGATTCAGAGAACCTGCTTGACCTATCATTACAACAGTATATCGCTATGACAAGTACCTTTTTAAAAAATCAAATCTAAAAAGGGGAAGGAAAGGGAGTCATTTGATGATGATGATGACTGTCTAGTCATCAAAAAGCGGGATAGAGGCAGGTGGGCGGGACGAAGAAAGCTGGCAGAAACGTTACACATGAGGGGAAAGGTGACTCAAAAAATGCCTCTCCCCCCAAAAAAGAGAGAGAAGTGAAAACTAAAGGCACAAAAACTTCTGCCAATATCAGGGGATAAGCTGAAGAAGTACGGGGCCAGAACTGATGGGTGGTAAATGTGGAAAAGCCCATAAACACACGGCCTGTCTTCTGCTGACCAGCTTGGGCGCAACTAGGCAATATGCTGGAAGAATGTGATTAGATCTTCAAACTATTTTTCCCATAAAGACAAATTGCACAGGGTCCCAAATTCGAATTAGGATTGTGATTAATGTGGAAAGAGAATTTCAGGTTCACCCGACCCATGCCTGTGGCTTTTGCTGGTTGCCCCAGGGCTCTTTTTAACCCTGGAAAGAGGAAAGCTTGCAAGGAACCAGTGTCCCCCCTAAGCTGAGTTAGTGTGAGCTAGCTCACAGTTTTTTAGCCTCCGGCTCACACATTTTTGCCTTCGCTCAGGAAGGATGGGTCCAGAGGAAACTAATTTTATGCCGTAGCCAAATCGCTTCCTCACAGCTTTAATGGCAGTAGCTCACAAAGTAGAATTTTTGCGCACAAGACTCCACATTTTAGAGGGAGCATTGCAAGAAACCTCTCTTTCCTTCTCTGTTTTTTCCCTTTACAGGGCTAACAACCGGTCAGGGGAACAGTATCAACTGACAAAACTGTAAATCTCTTTTTTATAGATCCCCGATATACCATTATCCAGGGTTTTACACAGATGTTATTTGCCTTTGAAAAATGCAGTATGATCAAAATACAGCTGTGCCGGCATCTTCTGAACATCCTGGATGACTGGAGTCTGAAGATTGGATTCCCACCGCCAAAACCACATTGAATAAGACTATATATTCTCTTTGGGGGAGAATCAGATATAAATTGGTACTATATGCTGAAGGAATGCACATGAAGAAGAAGAAGAGATTGGATTTATACCCTGCCCTTCACTCAGAGAGGCTTACAAACTCCTTTCCCTTCCCCTCCCCACAACAGACACCCTGTGAGGTAGATGGGGCGGAGAGAACTCTGACAGAAACTGCTCTTTTTCAAGAACAGCTGTGCCAGAACTTGTGACTGACCCAAGGTCACATCAGCAGGTGCAAGTGGAGGAGTGGGGAATCAAACCTGGTTCTCCCAGATTAGAGCCCGCACTCTTAGCCACTACACAAGTTTGGCATAGTGGATAGGAGTGCAGGCTCTAGTCTTGGAGAACCAGGTTTGATTCCCCACTCCTCCACATGCAGCTACTGGTATGACCTTGGGCCAGTCATAAGTTCTTTCAGAGCTGTTCTCTCAAGGGCAGCTCTCTCAGAGCTCTCTCAGCCCCACCTACTTCACAGGGTGTCTGTTGAGGGGAGGGGAAGGGAAAGGGATTGTGAGCTGTTCTAAGACTCCTTTGGGTAGTGAAAGGTGGAGTATAAATCCAATCTCTTCCTCCTCCTCTTCTTCTTCTTCTACTACTACTACTACTACTGAGTCAGAACATCAGCCTATCAAAGTCAGTCTTCTCTACTCTGACAACCATTGGCTCTCCATGCTCTCTGGGTGGAGGTCTTTTGCCTTATGTACTACCTCATTTTTTCAAGTAGAGATGTCAGGGGTTGAACCTAGGACTTCACCGCATGAAAAGCAGATGCTTTAACCTGTGAGCTGTGGACCTACCCTGAAGATCTACTGAATGGTCTAGAAACATTGAGCTGGAAGGAACCTTGGGGCCATCTAGTCCGCCCCTCCAAGGTCAGTGCCATGCCAACACAAATGATACAGTAGGTATGAGCAATGCAGACAATGGTCCCACTGGCATGGCATAGTAGACAGGGTGTCAGACTAGAATCCTGGGAGATCCACTTTTGAATCCCCACTCTGCCATGGAAGCTTGCTGGGTGACCTTCGGCCAATCGCACATTCTCAGCCGAACCTACCTCACTGGGTTGTTACAATGGTGTAAACCAGTGTTCCCTCTAAGCTGAGTTAGTGTGAGATAGCTCACGGTTTTTCAGCCTCCAGCTCACACATTTTTGCCTTAGCTTCAGGGAGGAGGGCTCCAGAGCAAACTAATTTATGCAGCAGCCAAGTTGCTCGCTCACCACTTTACTGCCGGTAGCTCACAAAGTAGAATTTCTGCTCACAAGACTCCGCAGCTTAGCGGGAGCATTGGTGTAAGCCCTTCTGGGTCCCCGCCGGTGAGAAAGGTGGGATGTAAATGGAAAAAACCCTACATTTTAAAAATAGTAATTAAAGTGCTACAGCTCTGTGGGATCCCACCCAATGCTCATCAGTGCAGACAATTCACATGCTCAGCTCATCAGTGTGGTAAGTAATTGTTTGAACCAGCCCATACTGGCCCCAAGACTGGGGCCTGCAATCCATATGCCAGTTTATCAGTGGCCTGGATACCTCCCCCTTTAAAGAGCAAAGTTCATTAATTAAAGAAGAAGAAGAGATTGGATTTATACCCTGCCCTTCACTCGGAGTCTCAGAGCAGCTTACAATCTCCATCCCTTCCAGGGTTACCAAGTTACTTACTGTTAATAACGGGGCAGAGTTGGTCCCTGGCCGGGACATTCGTGCGCGCACCGCGATGGCATCACCCGGAAGTGATGTCATCATGCTGGGCACGTCACCGACTGACGCTCTAGCAACCAGCCTGGAAACTCTATGGTACCATAGAGTTTTCAGGCTGGTTGCTAGAGCGTCAGCCAGTGACATGCCCGGCACGAAGACATCACCTCCAGGTGATGTCATCAGGTCATGCACGTCGGCCCGAACTGGGCACTTTGGTCTTTTCTGGACCGGCAGATTGGGGACCCTTTTAGTGGGGGAACCTCTGCCCTCCTGGGAGACCTGGCAGCCCTAATCCCTTCCTCTCCCCACAACAGACACCCAGTGAGGTAAGTGGGGCTGAGAGAGCTCTGGGAGAACTGTGGCTTGCCCAAGGTCACCCAGCTGACTGCCTGTGGAGGACTGGGGAATCAAACCTGATTCTCCCAGATTAGGGTCTGCACTCCATCCTAACCACTACACCAAATTGGCAATGCATCTTCAAAGGAGAAGAGCAGCAGATGGAGCCTTGCTGCACACCCTGTCAGTGCTTTGCACCGTCCCTTTGTCCTTTTACCTTGCCGGGTACAAAGCAGCCCGAACAAATCAGAGTATAATGGAAAGTGATCTGAATCTGCTAGCTTTATTCAGACAGCAGAATGCAGCTGTTCTTGATTGCACAGAGGACACACTGCAGCCTGCATTACCCTAAAGCAGGACAGTAGTTGGTGGCTTTCTGTTTCTAAATGACAGCACAAAAGGAAAACCAGATCACAGAAAGTGGTGGTCACAATCCAGTTTGCTGCTACCTTGGCCTTAGTTAGGAAGCCCCACTTCATGCTTTGAATCAGGTCCATAGTCAGTATTTTGTGGCACGTGGGGCAATTTTTTTTTTTCAGGTGGGGCTGAAGGTCTCAGTGCAGAAAGAAAAGCCATTTAGCCAACCGAAAATTGTTACCAGGATAGATCTCTAAATTGCAAGCTGTCAACCACTTTAGATGTTCTCAGCTGCTGCAAGTTAATCACTTCTGACAGCTAGAGCAACAATTCTGATAACAAGCCGGCAGGTGGGGGTGATGACTTCTATAGTCAAGCGAACTAACACTTAGGCAGAAAAACTCACTTAAAGGAGACCAGTTTCCTAACACAGGTTAGAAGGGATCCTAGAGGTCACCTACTCCAACCCCCTTGTTCCGTGCAGGAATTAGTCAACCACAGCACCCCACTCTGCTTAAAGGAGCACACACCTATAAAAAAATTTTTAAATGATTGAAGAAAGCATTTATGGGGGAAATTATTGTGGGGCTGTGCCTTTAAGAAAGGAGGCAGAGCCCCCCCAAAGCCCCACTGTAGCTACGGGCCTGCTTTGAATGCCCACGCGATCATCTAAGCAATGAATGTAAAAAAAAAGCAATACCTTCTTGAAGTTACCGGGTCACGGCTCGTGGAAGACAGCCCTGCTGCTACAACCCCCTTAAGATCCAAGCCGTCCTACTAATTTGCTCTCTGAGTTCTCCTGCTTCTCTTTCCATTTTCACGAAACTGGAAAAAAGGAATCAACATTAGCGCTCATCCTCACGCTCAGCGGATCGCCCTAGATGAGCCCTAGAATGTTGAGCTGCTCCTCATACAGCATGTCCTTTGGCGTCCCCACTGAAGGCTTACCCACCCAGGGCTGTATAATCCTAGGGCTGGCCCAAGACGTTTTCCCCAGGAGCAGCTGTTTCAAAAGGGGCACACCAGAATCTGTGACACTGCAATTGTTTGTGTTGCAGTGTTACAGCACCACAACCCGTGCAAATATCCTGGAGTATACCTCTTGGATAGCACGCGAGTTCACTTGGCATGTCTAAAAATACGGTGGTGTCAGACAGCTGCTGGTGTGATCAGCCTAGCCCTTTATAATCATTTTTTTTTAATGAAAGCCTTGTATTGTCAGTTTTAATGGGGGGTGGAAGGAGAGACTTACCAGGCATCTGATTAAAGAGATGGAAGGTTGTCCAGGATGACTGCTCATTAGCTGGAAAAGACTGAGATGCCACAGCCCAATGCCTGTAGGGATTATCTGCGGTAAATGTCGTTGGAGGAGTTCCAGAGCTGCGGATGGCATTCTTCCCCCTCTGGAGGTATTGTGAAATTTGAATTTGAAATTTGAAAAGATGTCACTGACGGAACGAAGTGCACGTTTCGAACAGCAGATCCATCCGTTCCTATTTTTGAAAGTCCCTGTTTTTTTGTTCTCTGAGCCCTGGTTTCCCGTATGTACTCTATCGGTATCCAATGCTGGGATTGTTGGCTATTCGTACCTTGTGGCTATTCGTACCTTTGGACTGGCCCTTGGGTACTGTCTTACAAGGTTACAAGATTTCACCACTTTGCTAGTATGTATGAAATCCTGGAATTCTGAAAAATGTTCGTATTTCAGATGGGGGAAGCTGGCAGATCATAAAGCAGGGTGAGAAATGTGCTCTCTCTCATTGGCAGACGGAGGTGCATTTGGAAGCTCCTGTTTCAAGCAGTTCTTTGAGTAGCTAACTGTGATGCATACCAAGGCCTGATGCCCAAGGAGTCTATAACCTGAAACAAACAAACATATTCAACAGCCTTATGTAGAGATGCCAGCCTCCCGGTGGGACATGGGTATCCCCTGGAATTACAGCATTTCCAGGATACAGAGATCAGTTCCCCTAGAGAAAAGGGAGGCTTTGGAAGGTGGATTTTAAGACATTGTACCCCCCCCCATGGAGCTGCGGTGGCTCAAGTGGTTAAGACACTGAACTACAGGCTGTGGAAGGTCAGTAGTTCAGCAGTTCAAGACCCGTGAGTGCCGCATGACGGGGTGAGCTCCCGTCTCTAGTTCCAGCTCCTGCCAACCTAGCAGTTCGAAAGCAAGAAATTGCAAGTAGATAAATAGGTACCACTTCGGTGGGAAGGTAACAGCGTTCTGTGCACCTTGGTGTTTAGTCATGCCGGCCACATGACCACGGAAATGTCTTCGGACAGCGCTGGCTCTTCGGCTTTGAAACGGAGATGAGCACCGCAACCCTAGAGTCGGATTCGACTGGCTTTCGAGCAAGGGAACCTTTACCTTTACCCCCCCCCGGAGGTACCTGTCCACTCCAGGTTCCACCCACAAATCTCAAGAAGTTCTCCAGCTTGGAACTGACAAACCTATACCCCCCAACCCCGCCGTGGGGTCCCTGATGTAACCCATCACTTACTGGTACTCAGTGGGTGCGTTCAGACAGCGTGCTGGAGCGGTTTAAACTGTTCCGGCACGATGCGTGTTTTTTTTAAACTGGAGAATCGCGACCACACACCTCCTCCTTCGGAGCTCCCCGCCGTCCTCCTGCAGATGGGGGGTTTTCCCCTCTCCTTTGAGCATGCGCACAGGCAGCCCTCTCCCAAACAAAAAGTTTGGCGCGTGCGCAGAAGAGCAATCTCAACCGGTCCCTTTAAAGTTTAAATGAAGACTACTTTTTACATTTTCTCTCCGAAACTGGCCTCCCCGAGATCCCGGACTCATCTAAATGCCTAAACTAGGCACCATTGAAGCTTTTCTTTATTTAACTTAGGAGCGGAGCTCTGCTCAAGCGCACACCACTAAGGGGGGAAAAAATGGCAGACTAAAACCGGAAGCCGGAGGCAGCTTCCCAGAGGGGAGGGGGTTGAAGCACCCGGAAGTGGCTTGACGGAGCGATCAGACAGCGGAAAGTACGGCTTGAATCGGAGAATCAGGAAAACACCACTTGGTAAGTAGTGTCAAAATACTCCACTTTAAAGGGGGTTTGCTCCAGAAAGCGACGGCTGGGGACGGTGGGCAGATGTTGGGTGCGTGAACGCGCACGTAAAAGCCGTTTCTGAGCCGTGCCGAAAGTGGCTCAAACGGCGCGTCTGAACACACCCACAGTCCCAGAGTGTGATTGTCAAGTTTAAGTCCAAAGCCTTGAGCTAAGTTTTATTTTGACACAATGGAGATGTGTCATCCTGAGGCACCCATCTTGACCAACCAAGAATTCCACAGCATTCTGTCTGGGGGCATTCATGGGCCCATCTACTACAGGCAGCAAGACTGCAGCATCTCAGTACCATGTTTACAATGTGTACCGCCAATCATAGCCAGCCATATATTTATTGCTGACTGTGATATGTTCTATTGTTTCTAGTTCTGTGGTCATTTACATGGTCATGGTGCTTACTTTTTAATATAGCCAATCGTTTTTACTTGGGTCCCCTGTGGTTGTTTTGACACCACCATCCTACAGAGTCAGTCCAAGTCCTGCATTATTATTTGTCCCAGGACATAAGGCCCTGATCTTGCTAGAAGGTTCCCATAGTGACAGAATTTATAATTTAGAGACACTCCCTTATATTCAACAGTGTTAATGAACTGGGAATGTATGGATGTTCCCTAACACCACATGACTTTAATTCTAGAACAAGGCTTCAGCTCCTTAGCTCTGTTCATATTGACGTCCTTTTAAGCCATTCCTCATTGCATTTTTTAAAAAATCTGTTGACCCAGAAATATTACATTACATTTTTTGCCTTCTGAGTCATCTCTCCGACTGCCAGTAGCTGAAGGAAATTAAGAAGTCATTGCCCCAGGAAAAGGTGTCCCCAGTGAAAAAACAAAATTTCCAGTCATTCCTAGAGCAACATGAGATCACTTCCGGTTTCCCCCAGAAGGGATGCAACAGCAACATCCAATAACAATTCCTCTCTCTGCCCCCCAGGATTTTCATCAACAATCTCCCCCCCACCGCTGGAAGCCAGAGTGCCAGTAAGCAATAGGAGCAGAGGTCAGGCAGCCAAGCCACCAGAGCAGAGAGGAAAAAGAACAACAACAAAAAAGCACGTTGGCCCAGTAGCGTGACATCACTTCCTGCAGAACCTGGAAGTCCTCTCTAGGAATCTATGAAAACTATGTGGTTTTCCATAGAGTTTTCAGCAATTGTTAGACAAGCATGCCATCACCGGCGGTGGGGCCCCCATTTCCCCACCACCCTTCTCTCCGACTGATTGCCAGACCATGCCTAGTAATTGTAAACTGGGGGCAGGAGATCTGCTGCCCCCAGCAGGGACATGGCAAGCCTAGATACTCTCTCAGTTCATACATAAAGTAAAACTAGAGTCTTCTAAACTGCTTTGTTTGTGAGCCCCAGATTCGGCTTGAAACAACCACGCCCATTCCCAGCTCGTCTCAACAAAGGTTAGTTTTGGTAGTACTGAACGTGCGAGGAAGACACTAGGGACTGAATCAGGATTAAGCCAAGATGTCGGCATTCATACATCACATGAAACCAGAGCTAAGATCAACTGTAGCAAGGGTTGCCAACCTCCAGATCGGGCCTGGAGTTCTCCAGGAATTACAAGTCATCTCCAGAATACTGGGATCCGTTCCCCTGGAGAAAACCACAGCTTTGGAGGCTGGAGTCTGCTGAGCTCCCCTCCCCAAAGTCCACCCCCAGCTTCTGCCCCCATATATCCAGGAATTTCCCAAGCCAGAGCTGGCAACCCCAATTTCTCTGGCTAACAGAACAACTACAAACTACAGTTTCAGTTCTTGGTTTGATGGACTCTGACCCTAGCGAGCAGTGTGTCTAGGGTTGTCAGGAAATTCCTTTGCGCTGGCAGGGGTATTGGGGAGGTCTTCCTGAAGTGGGTGGGGACGTCGCACAACATGCTGACATCACCCAGAAGTGCCGTGAGCACATCAGTGACATCGGAGGGAGATACTTGGCTTCTTGGGAAAAACTCTATGGTTTTAGATCAATTTTTCCATAGAGTTTCGCCCCAGAAGCAGAGTGTTATCCCCTACATCACACCTCAAAAAGGATATCATAGCATTGGGGAAAGTGCAGAGAAGGGCAACTAGAATGATAAAAGGGTTGGAACACCTTCCCTATGAAGAAAGGTTAAAGCACTTGGGGCTCTTTAGCTTGGAGAAACGACAGCTGAAGAGTGACATGATCGAGGTTTATAAGATTATGCGTGGGATAGAGCAGGTAGAGAAAGAAGTACTTTTCTCCCTTTCTCACAATACAAGAACTTGTGGGCACTCCACGAAATTGCTGAGCAGTCGGGTTAGAACAGATAAAAGAAAGTACTTCTTCACCCAAAGAGTGATTAACACATGGAATTCACTGCCACAGGAGGTGGTGGTGGCTACAAGCATGGGTGGCTTCAAGCGGGGATTAGATAAACATATGGAGCAGAGGTCCAACAGTGGCTATTAGCCGTAATGTATAGATAGGAACTCTCAGTCTGGGGCAAGTGATGCCCTGTATTCTTGATGCTCAGGGGGGGCAACAGTAGGAGGGCTTCTAGTGTCCTGTCCCCACTGGTGGGCCTCCTGATGACACCAGGTATTTTTGGCCACTTTGCAACACAGAGTGTTAGACTGGATGGGCCATTGGCCTGATCCAACATTGGCTTCTCTTATGTTCTTATGACGCACTGATGTCACAACCGGAAGTGACATCAGCACATCACACACAACACTGCTGTTTTTGGAGTGGGATTTACTCACCCACAGCAGGAAGGAGCAGGGGAAAGCAGGGGGTCTCCTGCCTTTACCTAGGGGATGATGTCTAAGTGCGGCCTGTGTTTGAACAATCACACAACCCCATAGCTAGTGTAACCATGGTTTTGTACTATGTCTGAACGGAGCCTCTATTGATGGCCTTTTTATTCCCAGACAGACCTGCTTGTCCCTGGTTTCCTTCCCTTTGGCTCCCGACTTCCCCTGTTAGTTTCAAGCTAACTTTTCCCAGATACCAAGGTTTTCTGAGGCCTACACGGCCACAGCGATCATCGGACCCTTAAAAACCAAGATGAAAACCACCCTCATCCTCAACGCCAACTCTGGAAATTTTTTTAAATTTTCCCTTAATAAGACATGCCATTATTCTTCATAAACAGGGATACTGTGAAGATCTGCCCTGCTCGGTACCTCTTTTTATTTAACCAGTCACGCTCTAAAGTTTCATTAGAGGAGAAGGGAAAATAGGAAGTTACATTATGCATGCTTTTGTATTTATAGCAGGCAAACATCAATAAAGGAAAATTGCAATTCAAATCCACCCCCCCCAAGAGACAAAACTGCCCCTTTCCAGATGGGCCCGGGAAGGCTGCTGAGCGAGAGGAATAACTTATGAGAATTCTGCCTATTACCGTACTCAAAGCTGAATAAGATAATTGAGTGAAAGTCATACCTTCCGTTCGGGTGGGATTTTATTCTGGTTGTATAATTCCAAAAAATGCCTCTGAAAGATTCCCACCCCCCCCCCAATTTAGCTGTGAAAGAGAGGAAGGGCTGGGGGGGGGGAAATGCATACATAATTGGAAAGTTTTACACGACGGCAGGAAGCAACAATTTACAGAGCAAAGCCGTTCCAACTTGGCAACACAACAATTAGAGAGAGATGGCAGTGCGTGTGTTAGCATAACTAAGCTACTCAGTTTCAGGTGTGCCCTTATAATTCCTATCCCATAATTCCTTACAATGCACCCCTTGAAGGTGTTTGTGGAAGAAGAGCACACGGCTCACCTGAAATGTCTTCCTCGAGTCAGTGTTGTGTCATTTTGTAAGGTAAACAGTTTTAACACTGCTTCCCACAGCTGTGCTGTTGACTACAGGCCTCCTTTCACCAAAGGAGATCGTTGCCAATGCAAAACAGCGCCTCTCTGGACGGCAGTCAAATTAATTCAAGCCAGGTAACACAGGAGTCTGTGACCGGAAAGTTAAAGCATGCTGCGATGCTCAAGAAGCGACACCCAATGTCGACCTTGTCACCAATGGTTTCCCATCTTTCTGCTTTCAAAGAATCCCTTCCGCTTCGATTCGCTGGCCAAGGAATGCTGACATGTTAACTGAACCTTTCAATGTTGCAGAGGATTCTGGGAAGCAGTCTAGGTGGGGACGGACTGGACATAACTTTTTAATGAATCTTTTTTATGAGAGGATTCTGGGAAGCAGTCTGTGAGGGGGCAGATTGGCCATAAGGCCACTGAGAAGA
Organism: Gekko gecko; assembly: GCA_029375565.1. Lineage (NCBI taxonomy): Eukaryota > Metazoa > Chordata > Lepidosauria > Squamata > Gekkonidae > Gekko > Gekko gecko. The sequence goes on from JAPDNY010000004.1 coordinate 15,568,423, forward strand.
GTCCTGGTGGGCTAGGATTGCCAAGTCCCTCCTGGCAACTGGCAAGGATGGGGAGGGGCTTAGTGGGAGCAGCAGGGAGGCCCATCTGATGAGCAGCAACATGTCTACGTCACTGCCCACAACCCGGAAGTGACATCATCACCTACTTCTGGATTACCATGTGCCAGCAATTTTTAAAGAAATTACTAGAATGAAGATAGGCTTACACATTAGTCCTACGGCTGAGGACAGCAACTGTCTTCATTTAGCCTGGCATCCTTTCTTTCTCTCCCCTTTGGGGTAAGGATGAATCTGGGTTTTTAGATGCCATCTGGAATAGTTACTGTACCTGTTTTATTGTTTTTAACTTGTTTTAAATGCGCTTAAGATTGTGTCTTCTTGAATGTCGTACACCACCCTGAGCCCCAAGTATGGGGGAAGGTGGTTGATAAATCGAATTTATAAATGAATATAAAATTACAAGCAACACAAGATGAAAAGTCCCTCACTTCTCCTCTGTTACATGTAAGACAATGGCTGTGGTCACACACATGAAATAATCCATTTTCAATCTACTTTCAGGGTGCGTTCAGATGGGCAGCTAATCCCACCATTATGCCAGCTTGAATTTTATCCTGATCTTTTTAATCCATTGTCGCACGACCAGACATCCCCCGAGGAAATCGTCTTACTGCGTGCTGCCTCCGTTGTGGATTGTCTAGATGGTGTCCACTGAAGGAGGCATGCATGGTGGGTTTTTTAAAAAAGCCTTTTTGTGCATGCGCATAGGTATCACAGCACATCCTTGTTGAAGGAAGCACGTGGTAGTTTTTTTTTTAAAAAAACAAACACTTTTTGCACATGCGCATAGACGTGACAATACGTCCTTGTTGATCTGCACATTTGTAGAGATTTTTTAAAATGGCGCCCACTCGGGATGGTCTGACATCAGACCGCCCCAACGGGAGGATTGCTCGCTGGTGGAATGATCAGACAGATGAAAGTCCGCAGTCGTCCCGCAGGTAACCGAAAACCCCAGATTTAAAGTGGTATCTTTTAAGTACGGCTCTGAAGCATGGCAAAACAGGATGCCCATGGAAGAGGGACGTTTCCCAGATGTTTCTGTCTGGACATTACCTTTAGATCCGTGAGGCAATCGTGCCTCGCATGGATCTAAAGAGCTGTCTGATTGGACTCTCAGTGCGCTTTCCAACTGGATTTTACTGTGTGAGCTGGCAAAATCCAGTTGGAAAGTGCATTGAAAATGGAATGAAAGTGGATTATTTAGTTTGTGTGACCGCAGCCATAGTCTGGCCACCACTGAGCCTTTCTAGTAGGGTTGTCAACTCTGGATTGGGAAATACTTGGAGATTTTGGGGGTGGAGCCTGGGCAGGGTGGAGTTAGGGGAAGGGAAGGTCCTTTGTGAGGTATGATACCATAGAGGGCCCCCTCCAAAGCAGCCATTCCTCCAGGGGAACTGATTTTTCTAGCCTGGAGACTAGTTCTAATTCCAGGAGATCTCCAGGCACCACCTGGAAGCTGGTAACCCTGCTTTCTTGGCTTTTAATGGCCTTCAAAATGCCTTTTAAGGGCTTTTTATGACTTCCAATACATTTAATGATTTTTAAGTGGCGGCAGCAACCATTGATTTTAATAAGAGTATTCATGCTGTCCCTTAATTTGAAGGTTTCTATTGATTTTAATCTGGTGGCTTTTCTTACTCCAGTGGCTTTATGGATCGCTTTGATGTTTTTGCTGCCTCTGATTGTTTCTATGGATGGTTACTATAGGGCGGTGGGGTTTTTTTGGTCTTATTGCCACCCACTTTTAATATGAAAGTCTTCTATGAGTAAATACATAAAAGCACTGGCTATCCTGGTGTAGGCATGGAAACACACAGCGTAAATGGCATCAGGACAGAGTGAGATGCTTTAGATCAGGGATCCCCAACATATCTGAGCCTTTGAGTTCCTTTGGAATCCTCACCTGATGTGGTGGGCGCATCCACAAAATGGCTGCCACAAAATGGTTGCCACGGAAGGCAGGGCGGAGCCACAAAATGGCTGCTGAAGCTTCCTTGAGTTACACAGTAATGATCCCTACACTGTGGTGGCAGCTGCCGCCAAGCAATGTTTTAAAATGTTTTTTCAGCCAATCAAATGCTTTGCTGGGCAAAAAAAAAACCCCATCTGGCCCTGCTCACTTTCTAAAAACAATTGGTGGGCACCAGGAAAGGTGTCAGTGGGCACCATGCTGGGTATCCATACTTAGGCATAATAGAGGGAGGAAAATGAACACGGTGCTGTCCGTTTCTGCAGAAGCTGTGTGTCTCTTATAACATGCATGCGTGAAATTAGCCCCAGAAACCAAATCCTTCCTTCCTTCCTTCCTTCCTTCCTTCCTTCCTTCCTTCCTTCCTTCCTTCCTTCCTTCCTTCCTTCCTTCCTTCCTTCCTTCCTTCCTTCCTTCCTTCCTTCCTTCCTTCCTTCCTTCTCTTGCTGATTCAGCACTGGCTTTTTCCTCTGTTGTTTTAGCGAAACCACGTTGGAACAGAAATTCCCCTCTGCGTTGCATGCCGCGTCTGCTTCCTTTGATCATCGGATTTTATGGTACCTTCTGCATGGATTTACGGCCCTTCAGGGGTGACTTTGCAGTCAGTACGCCATTGGCCCAGTGTATCCGAATGTGGTTCTGAGCTGCACTTTTTCCTCCCGGTTGAGAAAATGTGGAGCGAATGCTAGATGCAGAATCACCCTCTGTCTCTCTGGGGTCCAGCCGCATTTCAGCATCTGTTATTTCAAAAGACTGGTATTTGCTTTTCGCAGTGCGATAACAGCTGCATCTCAAGGCCAGCTCTCAAGAAGGGAAGCAGACAGATCGGCCTCCTCTTCCCTGCAGCAGCCTTGACAACAAGGCTGAGAAGATTTTTTTTCTGAATGGCAAGCACTGATGAGATGAAGACTCCAGATCAGCCTCCTTTGCCATTCATCTGCTTCCACTTGGCAAGCGCTTGGTAAACAATCCATCCCATTTCCTTCAAACCTCAAGCCATGTGTCAGGAACTCCAAAGACCGCTAATGAACTATAACAATCTAACTCTTCAAATTATAAATGAGTTAATCTATAGGGCCTTTCACTCCTGCAGGATAATAATCTTACTTAGGGTAGCCAGCCTCCAGGTGGGGCCTGGAGATCTCCCAGAGTTAGAAGAAGAAGAAGAAGAAGAAGAAGAAGAAGAAGAAGAAGAAGAAGAAGAAGAAGAAGAAGAAGAAGAAGAAGAAGAAGAAGAAGAAGAAGAAGAAGAAGAAGAAGAAGAAGAAGAGGAGGAGGAGGAGGAGGAGGAGGAGGAGGAGGAGGAGGAGGAGGAGTTTCGGTTTATACCCTGCCCTTCACTCAGAGTCTCAGAGTGGCTTACAAACTCCTTTCCCTTCCCCTCCCCACAACAGACACCGTGTGAGGTAGGCGGAGCTGAGAGAGCTCTTTCGAGAACGGCTCCTGAGAGAACAGCTCTGAAAGAACTTGTGACTGATCCAAGGTGACTTCAACAGCTGCACGTGGAGGAGTGGGGAATCAAACCCTGTTCTCTCAGATTAGAGTCCGCGCTCTTAACCACTACACCAAACTGGCTCTCTAGTTACACTTAGGGTTGCCTGCCGGGGGATGGTAGGGGACTTACCAGGAGAAAGTCAAAGGCCCGGGCCACATCGCTAGTGTCGCACAGGAAGTGATGTCAGCACCAGTGCTCCCTCTAAGCTAAGTTAGTGTGAGCCAGCTCACAGTTTTTTAGCCTCCGGCTTACACATTTTTGCCTTAGCTCAGGAAGGATGGTCCCAAAGCAAACTAATTTATGCCATAGCCAAATCGCTTCCTCCCAACTTTAATGCCAGTGGCTCACAAAGTGGAATTTTTGCTCACAAGACTACGAAGCTTAGAGGGAGCATTCACACCAGCAACTTCCAGGTGATGCCCTGGTATTTGGGCAAAAACTCCATGGTAAAACTGGCTTCTACGATCGAGTTTTTGCCCAAATACCAGAGCATCACTTGGAAGTCACTTGTGTAATGATGTCACTTCCTGTGTGACTCTGGCAACTGGCCTAGGCCTGTTTCTTTCTACTGGTAAGTCTCCTCGCCGACCAGCTGATTGGTGGCTGGGGCAGGGCCTGACAGCAAGGGACCCCCATCTCCGCCAGGCAACCCTCATTACAACTGACCACCAGATGACAGAGATCATTTCCCCTTTTGAAAATGGCTGCTTTGGAAAGTGGACTCTATGGCATTATACCCCGCTGAGTTCTCTCCATTCCCAAACTCTGTGCTTTCCTAGGGATGAGCATGAACCAAATTTTGCTCTGTTCATGGTTCAGTTACAGAAGTTTGTGATGGGTCCACTGTCATGACCTTCCACAAACTTTTAGAATCTGTGCTGTTTGTGGTGGTTTGTGTATGGAGCAGAAAGCAGGGTTTAAAGGGACTCCAAGTCCCTTTAAAATCCAGCTTTCTCTTCCCCATGAAAGCTGCAAAAACAGCTGAGTGGCGGGGAGGATCCCTGCCGCTCAGCTTTTTGGGGCTGTCTTGTGCAGTCCCTTTAAACTTTAAAAGGGCTGCAGAAGACAGCACGAAAAACAGCCATGCAGTGGGGCGGTGCTACCCCCACACAGATCTTTTGGGCTGTCTTCTGCAGTCCCTTTAAACTCAGCTATCTTTAGGCTTTCTGCAAACCCCTTAAAGGGAACGTGATACCTTTCAATGGGGTTTGCAGGGCCACAAACCAGCATGGTTCATGAACAAGCCACTTGTTTTGGTTCATTTCATAGTTCAGCCATGAACCACAAACTGAACCACATTTTCCCAGTTCGTGCCCATTCGTACCCAGTATCCATGCTCAAACCTGCTGGAATTTCCCAATCCCGAGTTGTCAGCCCTATTGTTACTGCTTAGCATGCATAAAACTCTGAAGAGTGTAGAAAACACTCCATAGTTCACAGCACTTTAAGATAATCTTGCCCCCATGTGGCCAGTGGGACTGAGCAACAATGGCATCCAAAAGCCCCCTGGGGAATGCATGACAGAGAAAAGATATAAACCAGGGGCATTACAGAATCGGCCACATTCTTTTCAAAAGGTTAAAATGCTTGGGGCTCTTTAGCTTGGAGAAACAATAGCTGAGGGGTGACATGATCAAGGTTTATAAGATTATGCATGGGATAGAAGTACTTTTCTCCCTTTCTCACAATACAAGAACTCGTGGGCACTCCATGAAATTGCTGAGCAGTCGGGTTAGAACAGATAAAATGAAGTACTTCTTCACCCAAAGAGTGATTAACACATGGAATTCACTGCCACAGGAGGTGGCGGCAGCTACACGCATGGACAGTTTCAAGAGGGAATTAGATAAACATATGGAGCAGAGGTCCATTGGTGGCTATTAGCCACAAGGTATAGATAGGAACTCTCAGTCTGGGGCAGGTGATGCACTCTATTCTTGGTGCCTGGGGGAGGGCAGCAGTGGGAGGGCTTCTAGTGTCCTGGCCCCACTGCTGGACCTCCTGATGGCACCTGGTATTTTTGGCCACTGTGTGACAGAGTGTTGGACTAGATGGGCCATTGGCCTGATCCAACATTGGCTTCTCTTATGTTCTTATGTTATGTTCTTAATCCCTTTCCTCATAATCCCTAACATAGACTTGTTGTTTTTCACTGCTGCAGCACACTGGGTTGGCGCTTTCATTGAGCTATCCACTATGACCCCGAGATCTTTCTGCCTCTCAGTCTCCTCAAGTTCAGACCCCATTGGCCTGTCCTTAAAGTTGAGATTATTTGTCCCAAGGCTCATCACTTTACACTACTAACACTGAACTTCATTTGCCACACTGTCGCCCACTCATCCAATTTCTGGAGATCCTTCTAGAATTCTTCACAGATCACTTATGAGCTAATCCCAGATCATTTAGGAATAAATTAAACAGTGCCGGCCCCAATACTGATCCTTGTGGGACCCCACTGCTTACATCCCTCCATTGTGAGAACTGTCCATTTATTCCTACTCTTTGCTTCCAGTCATTTAAACAGTTTTTAACCCATAAGAGAACCTGTCCTCTTATCCTGTGACTGCTAAATTTACTTAGGAGTCTTTAGTGAGGTCCCTTGTCAAAGGTCCAAGTATATGACGTCTTCCAGGTCACCAGTAGACCGGTGGGTGTGTTTGTTAAGTTGCCTCCAACTAGTGTACGGACTGACATGGTTGGAAACGTTTCCAAAGCTTCTCTGCAAAGGGATCCAACTCCTTTGGAGTCGATGGCTAAAAATTGGTCCGCAGTTGTGGGGAATGATGAAGATTTGTTAACATGGCCAGTCAATTGCCTACTTCATTATTGTACGCTTGAATGGCCTTTTTATACCTTGGATAAAGGGGGGAAATGGCCTGATCGGGGATCTTTTGATGTTGACGTGGTGCGCAGCTGGCTTAATGTGTGTAAGAGGAAGGGGAAGAAGGATGAAGAGAGATATGTGAGATATCGGATACGTGGAATAACGGCCAATGGCTTGTTAAATGGTTGTGATTTTCAGTCTAAGCGGGCTTTGCAAATGTTGACTAGGGATTTTAGACGTATGCCTGTAGCATGCTCCTCAAGGGAACAAAAACCTTTAAAGGAATCCCATTGTTTCCAATGCCCCACCCCTTCTAGGGAAAGACGATACAGACCCTTTAAGTGGGTTTATTAAGGTGCCTCCAACTTATGGTGACCCTATAAACTAAAGTCCTCCGAAGTGTCCTCTCATTAACAGCCTTGCTCAGATCTTGCAAGCTGAGGGCCATGATGGCTTCCTTGATTTATTCAATCCGTCTCCTGTTGGGTCTTCCTCTTTTCCTGCTGCCTTCAACTTTTCCTGGCATGATTGTCTTTTCCAGTGAGTCTTGTCTTCTCATAATGTGACCAAAGTACGATAGCCTCAGTTTAACGATTTCTAGGGAGACTTTCAGGCTTGATTTGATCTAGAACCCACTTATTTGTCTTCTTGGCAGTCCGCAGTACCTGTAAAACTCTCCTCCAACGCCACAGTTCTAAATGAGTCAATACACCATTTTGTAGTTCTTCCATTAAAAAAAAAATAACCATTACTTTTCTTAACATATTGTTTTTTTCTTTGGACGCAACCGTACCCTGGCATTCTGTAGTCCCCCCCCTTCTGTTGTAGGCAAAGCAATCGCTGTCATTGGCTAGCATGCATGAAATAACAGCCAATCAAAACTGCGCCCCAGCCAGGAGCATTCCACCTGAAAAAACACAGAAGTCTTGTTCAGTCACTATGATTTTGGTGCTCACAGAATGGGAAAGTGTGCCATGCGCAATCCTCCCAATATGTGTGGGCGCAGCTTTCTCAGCTTCAGGAGACATGCCAACACATACTCTAAAAAATCTGATTTGCCAGTTGCATGTACCAAAATACCACCAGAAGGGGGTGCTGTGGCTGAGTTGTAGAGTATCTGTTTGGCACTCAGAAGGTCTCATGTTCAACACCCGGCATCTCCACTTAAAAGGACCATGCAGTGGGTGATGTGAAAGACCTCTGCCTGAGACCCTGGAGAGCCACCGCCAGTCTGACTATACTAGACAATACTGACCTTGATGGACCAAGGGCCTGATTCAGTATAAAGGAGCTTCATGTGTTCCCTGTAGCCCCGTTCACACAAAACGGTACCCATATATATCAAGAGTGTTATGTGTAGGGTGATGCCCCTTTACATTGTGTTGCCAGCATGGTATAGTGATTGCGAGCAATGGACTCTGATCTGGAGAACTGAGTTTGATTCCCCATTCCTCCACATGAGGCCTGCTAGGTGACCTTGGGCCAGTCACAGTTCTCTCAGAACTCTCTCAGACCCACCTGCCTCAAAAAGTGCCTGTTGTGGGGAGAGGAAGGGAAGGTGATTGTAAGCTGCTTTGAGACACATGAGGCCTGCTGGGTGATCTTGGGCCAGTCCCAGTTCAGCCCCACCCACCTCATAAGGTGCCGGTCATGGGCAGAAGAAGGGAAGGTAATTGTAAGCTGCTTTGAGGCACATGAGGCCTGCTGGGTGACCCTGGGCCAGTCACAGTTATCTCAGAACTGTCTCACCTTCATCTTCTTCACAAGGTGCCTGTTGTAGGGAGAGGAAGGGAAGGCAATTATGAGCCACTTTGAGACTGGTGAGGCCTGCTGGGTGACCCTGGGCCAGTCACAGTTTCTCAGAACTCTCTTAGCCCCACCTGACTCACCAGGTGTCTGTTGTGGGGACAGGAAGGGAAGGCAATTGTAAGCCACTTTGAGACTCCTGAAAGTAGAGAAAAGCAAGGTATAAAAACCTACTCTTCTTCTTCTTTGTGTAGATGGATCCCCAAATGCCTAACAAATGAACAGGGGCAACACAATTGGTTTAAAGGGAGGGGCTGTGGCTCTTTGGTAAAGCCCCCCTTGGCATGCAGAAGGTCCTAGGTTCAATCCTTGGCACCTCCAGATAAAGGCAGCAGTTGCTAAGAAAAAACATTCACTACTTAGGATTCTGTAGGGGCACTGCCAGTCTGAGTAGACCACCCTGGACTAGATAGACTAATAGTCTGACTCCGAACAAGGCGGCCTTGTATGTACTTTCTTTCCTATCTTGTGTGTCTACAAACATACATAATCCGATAAGTATTTACACATTGTTCGAGACAGAGGGAAAGAAGCCGGGTATATAGAAAAGGGAATTTCTCTCTGAAATAATATAACAGCTCTGAAGTAATTCTAATGCTCTTAATGGGAAATGGCTGGGAAATAATGAGGCGTTTTGGTTTTAAAACATTCTTAATGTAAATAAGGAGCAGGACAAAATGAGAATTATTTCTAACGCGTTTATACAGATGGCATAGGGAAGGGCTGTAGTATCTTTTTAAAGTGTGTTGGGGATTTTTTTTGCTCTGTGCCTAGTGAAACTGCTAACTCCAGTTAAATGGTGCCACCTGGTGACGCAAATTGTGCATGTAATTTCATTTACTGCAAAAAAAAGAGAGAAAAGAATAAGAATAGCAGTTAGAGAAAATCCAGAGTCGTGCCTTTAATATTTGTCTTTTAACAATTTAAATACTACTCTCTAGTATTTAAAGGAGACAGCCTGACATTTTATAAGACTTACATTTATTACTGTCTTACATATAAGACTTACATTTATTACATGGTATTACTGACAACCAGGATGGTATTGTGGCCACCAGCAAAGGATGGGCAGGGTAGGGTTGCCAAATACAGGTTGGGCAACTACATAAGAACATAAGAGAAGCCAATGTTGAATCAGGCCAATGGCCCATCTAGTCCAACACTCTGTCACACAGCGGCCAAAATATACCAGGTGCCATCAGGAGGTCCAGCAGTGGGGCCAGGACACCAGAAGCCCTCCCACTGCTGCCCCCTCCAGCACCAAGAATAGAGTGCATCACCTGCCCCAGACTGAGAGTTCCCATCTATACCCTGTGGCTAATAGCCACTGATGGACTTCTGCTCCATATGTTTATCTATGTTTACTCCTGGAGATTCGGAGATGGAGCCTGGGGAGGACAGGGACCTCAGTGGGGTACAATGCCATAGAGTCCACCCTCCAAAGCATCTATTTTCTCCAGGGGAACTGATCTCTGTAGTCTCTGGAGATGAGCTATAATTCCAGGAGATACCCAGGCCTTACCTGGAGGCCGGCGTCCCTATGTTGTGGTTAGAGTGTTGGATTCAGACTGGTAAGATCTGGGCTTAAATTGCTATTCTGCCATGAAGCTAATAACCTCAGGCCAGTCACTCTCTTTCATCGGAATCTACCTCTGGTCTTTCCTCACGAACAAACCGTATATGAGAATCTCACATTCAATGTTACCTTCAAATTGACACATTCATTGATTTACTTTTCTGCTAATCTACTTGGGCAAGGTCTCCTCACTTATTTTCAAGCATGCTGCTGCCGCCGCCAAAGTCAAATGGACCCAGGATGTCCATCAATGGCTGTTACTCATGATTTGCCTGATGATGATGGATGATGTATTAGATTTATTAATTGCCCTATCCCAGCTTATCCCAGTTTATAGCAAAAGACCTCTGGCAAATTGTAGCCCCACAATACAATGTCCGGAAGGCAGAGTTTGAAGAGGAGAGGAACCTCAGCTGCCATGGAATCCCCCTTCCAAAGCAGACATGTTTCCCAGGGAAAGTGATCTCTGTTATCTGGAGATACGGTTCCCAAGTACTTACTGTATTTCAGCGGGGGACGTACAGTCCCTGGCCAGAATATTCCGCCGGGCAACACCCACGCCACACGATGCCATTGCCAGGAAGTGACGCCGGGCGACGCTCTGGCAACGGGGCTGGAAACTCGATGGTACCATCAAGTTTCCATCCCCATTGCCAGAGCATCGCCCGGCGTCACTTCCTGGTGACGGCATCATGCTCCGTGCCTGTCCTTCCCCTGGGGATGGTCCTGCAAGGATGTATCCATCCCCCACTGGCACACGGTAAGTTCTTGGCAAGCCTATCTGGAGATCAGTTGTAATATCAGGAGATCTCCAGGCCCCAACTGGAGGCTGGCAACCTTGCGTTCTACCAACTGTCACCATGAGGACCAAAAGGAAAAGCAGACCAACATCCTTCCATAGTAAATGAGCCAAGGCCTCACTAAAATTATGTTTTAATAGAGGTATATTTCTTTTTAATGGCCGCAGGCTGCTTTATGAGGCAACTGGCTTCGGTTGACGAGCAAGGAAAACCCACAAATCAGTCAGTTGGTCACCGGTCTTGTCTATCTCTGCCAAGTTTCCCTCTAAGCCACCTCTCTTTTGAACAAAAAAGTCCCAAACACTTTAACCTTTCCTCAGAAAAGAAAGCATTCTGATCTCTCGTGCCCTTTTTTTGGTACCTTTTCTACAGCTCTACAGACAGGATGAGCGAAATCATGCAAGTTGTGTTAAATATGGCCACATGGGCCATGGATTTAGGAACACGGCCATTTTGGTTTTAGTCCCTTTTGTAAGAGTCCCTAAGGACATTTGCCTTTCCCCCTGCTGCTGGGATACCAAGGTGGCAAAAGTCATGTGAGGGGAGGCTGTAGTAAGGAGGGAAATTAGGTGCCAGTGGCAGGTAAATTGTCAGACTAGGATCTGAGAGACCCAGGTGTTTGAATCCCCATTTCTTCCATGCAGGTTTGCGAAGTAACCTTGGGCCAGTCCTCAGCCTGACCCACCTCACAGGGCCGTTGTGAAGATAAAAAGGGAAAGGGGAGAATGCTGTTAGCCACTTCGGTTCCCCTTGCTGAGGGTATAAATGAAATAAAGAATGCGAGACTGAGGGAGAAAGCTGGCCAGATCCAATCCCGTATCCTTTGGGCCCATGGGAGGCCAGTCATCTGTATTGCCCTACCAAACAATGAGGGGGTTCATAATTCTCCCCCCACCAATTCTTAATCTGGGGCAGAACTGCAGTTAAGATCTCCACACCACTTTGCAGGACCTTACAAACAACCCAGTTTGTTAAGTATGGAACTCAACAACATTTTGATTTCAGCAAGTGATTTCAGTTTATTCATAACAGCAACTCCAACTCAGAACACCACAACAACACACCACAAAACAGTGGAGCAAAGCTCCTTCTTTTAAACTCTCCCGGGCTGTCAAAGCCACTCCCAAAATAAGTTAAGGACCAATAGAATTACAGAGATAAGGTCCAATCACAATTACAGAGATAAGGTCCAATCACAATTGTTCCTGCTTTGATACATATTTACAAGATGATTGGCTCTGTACAGAGGTTTCTCAGAAACCAGCCAATAGTAATGCGACAGCTGAAGAGCCACATTTGAAATCAAGCTTAACATAGGAATGTATAGCCCAGATTCACATTCAAATACACAACACAGTTGCTATGTGGTTATGTGCACACCTCTGGTGAGTGACCGGTGCTCACCCAGAGACTTTACTGATGACCTCAGGACACAGATTAATAATCCAGTGAGGGCTTCAAGTTTATGTTGAAATTAAATCAAAAGAGTTTTCGGCTAAACATTAGGAAGAAGTTCCTGACAGAGCGGTGGAAGAGGCTTCCTCAGGATGTGGTGGGCTCTCCTTCTTTGGAGGTTTTCAAGCAGAGGCTAGATGGCCATGTGACAGCAATGCTGATCCTGTGAACTTAGGCAGGTCATGAGAGGGAGGGCAGGGAGGGTTGCCTCAGTGCTTAGTTCTCGTGGCCCTTTCTTACATGCCCAGGGAAATGCTGACCACCACTTTGGGGTCAGGAAGCCATTTTCTCCAGGCCAGTTTGGACAGGGATCCTGAAGGTTTTTTGTCATCAGAAGAAGAAGAGGAGGAGGAGGAGATTGGATTTATACCTTGCCCTTCACTACCCAAGGGAGTCTCAGAGCGGCTTTCAAACTCCTTTCCCTTTCCCTTCCCCTCCCCACAACAGACACCCTGTGAGGGAGGTGGGGCTGAGAGAGCTCTGACAGAAACTGCTCTTTTTCAAGAACAGCTATGCCAGAACTATGGCTTGCCCAAGGTCATCCAGCAGGTGCAAGTGGAAGAGTGGGGAATCAAACGCGGTTCTCCCAGATTAGAGTCAGCGCACTTAACCACTACACCAAACTGGCTCTCCCAAACCACTACACCAAACTTTAGGTCACCAGACTTAACCACTACACCAAACTGGCTCTCCCAAACCACTACACCAAACTTTGGGTCACCAGACTTAACCACTACACCAAACTGGCTCTCCCAAACTGGCTCTTCTGGGCATGGAGCAGGGATCACTGGGGGTGTGGGAGGGGGGAGGTATTTGTGAATTTCCTACATTGTGCAGGGGCTTAGACTAGATTACCCTGGAGGTCCCTTCCAACTCTATGATGGTATGGCTGTATGATTCTATGTGAATTGACAGAAAACAGTTTCAGGTCTTCTGGTTTGGTGCCTTTCTGGGTTCTTCCCCACCCACCCCTTCTTTCCAACGCACATCTTTGCTGACAGGATTCCATTTGACAGGTGGGAAAAGTGGGTCTTTAATGCGCTGAAAGCATCTCTCTCGTAACTAAAGTGACGGATGCTCGCTGGATCGCTGAGCTGGATATAATGTAATCAGGAAAGCCAGTTTAGTTGGTCCGCAGAATAAAAGAGGAGGAGGAGAGAAGGGGTTTAACTTAAGCGGAGTTTCGCAGATGGCACGCTGGCTTGTTTTCTCTGGTCAACAAGAAGAAGAAGAAGAGAAGAGACTGGATTTATACCCCACCCTTCACTCAGAGTCTCAGAGCGGCTTATAAACTCCTTTCCCTTCCCCTCCCGACAACAGACACCCTGTGAGGTAGGTGGGGCTGAGAGAGCTCTTCCCAGAACTGTCCTTGAGAGAACAGGTCTGACAGAACTATGGCTTGCCCAAGGTCATCCAGCAGGTGCAAGTGGAGGAGTGGGGGAATCAAACCCAATTCTCCCAGATTAGAGTCCGCGCACTTAACGGCTACACCAAACTGGCTGTCAGGCTCAGGAACATGTCTCTGACTGGCATGCGCACTCATGAAGCATCATGGAAGCAAAGAAGCAGAAGGAGGGAGTCCCCACCCCTTCACATGGGGGGAAATGGGTGTGTGTTTTCGCTTGCCCCACCCCCACCATGCTCAAAGCCCCCTCCACCGATCACAGTAGGGTTGCCAACTGACCATCAACACCTGGCCTGACCTGCTCCGGTGCCTTTCATAGAAGGAAAGTTGCCAAACATTGGCTGGTAACCAGTGGAAAGCTTACCAGGGGATGCAGGGGTTTTGGGGGGTTGGGGGGGAGTAGAAATGACATTGGACAGCAGCTGGCCAAAAAAACCTGGAACTGACGTCACCACATCACAGCAAGGGCGGGAAGGTTCCGGCTGGATATTAGGGAAACATTTTTTACAGTAAGAGTTGTGCAAGGGTGGAATCGGCTGCCAAGGGAGGTGATGAGCTCCCCCTCACTGGCAGTCCTTAAGCAGCGGCTGGACAAACCCTTGTCAGGGATGCTCTAGGCTGATCCTGCATTGAGCAGGGGGCTGGACTCGATGGCCTGGATGGCCCCCTTCCAACTCTGTGATTCTATGATTCAGTGCTCTAGTAGGATTGCCAGCTAGGAGGGTTGGCTGGCAACCATGGGAGTCCGGGGGTTGCAGACACATGGGAGGGCGCCGTCAGTGCGACACCACTTCTGCGGAAAACCTGGCAGTGACATCATGCCACTGTGACAGTGGTGATTTATATATTTTTTTCCTCCTGCCAGCCACAGGAGCAGCGGCAGGCAATTGGAGCTAGGAGCAGGAGATCTCCCATAGGATAACGGTAAGCCTGTGCTCTAGGAATCTCACAGGTCTCTATGGCAAAATCCATAGAGGTCCGTGGGACTCCTGGAGCGTCACACGTCGCTTCTGTAATTTTGGCTGGAACTGATGTTCAGATGTGCACGGCGCTGGCTTTACCCTCACTTTTTCCCTCCCACTGCTCAATTTATCGGTGGGAGGCAATGGTGGCCGTGGGCAAGCACCCACCAACAGCGGGCACACGGCAACCCTAAATAGCAGCTAGATCTGCAGCAAAGAGCAGGTGATAATACTGGAACCCCAGGCAGGGCCGTCTCCAGGTGTCTGGGCGCCCTAGGCAGGAAGCCTGGGGCACCCCCCAGCGGGGATGCCAACCTCCCGGTGGGGCCTGGAAACCGGGAAGGGCGGCGGAGCACTGGCTTTCCTGGAGGCTCCGCAGCTGCGGGGCCCCCAGGAAAGCCGGGAAGGGGCGGGAGTCTAGCCGCTGCCCCTCCCTCCCAGCGACAGCTTTCCTGGGGGCTTCGCGGCTGCGGGACCCCCAGGAAAGCTGGGAAGGGGGCGGAGGTTTAAACTGCCGCCCCTCCCTCCCAGCGCTGGCTGTCCTGGGGGCTCCGCGGCTGCGGGGCCCCCAGGAAAGCCGGGAAGGGGACGGGGGATCTAGCGGCGACGGTGGGCGCCTGGTTAGGGTGGTGGGGGGTGCTTTTCGGGGGCACCAGCTCTCCTCTGCAGATCCCGTTGCTCTTTAAGGCCTAGGAGCAGTCTAAGGTCACACCTCGGGGGTCAGTTGGCAATCCTAGAGGCCGGCTTCTGAACAGCATTGGACTCTATTTACTCTGCAACGATAAAATAAATAACAAGCTAACATCGAGGATTCCAGCGGCCACGCTAATTAAAAGATACGTTAACAATACAAAGAGGAGAGCCAGTTAGTAACATCTCCCCTCTTCAGTTGCCCAGAAAGCATTAAAGGATTGTGCTTCCAGTACAAATGACAAAACCCAGAAAAGGAATACAAATCAAGCGGCAATGTGAGATGCGGTTTTTGCCCTGCATTGACGCCCTGTATCAGCTGCGCTCTCTCACAAAAGCATAGAGCTAATTGCAGCAAGTGCTTTCTCCTGCTAAGTAGGGCACCTACGTCTCTGCAATTTCTTGTCCGTCTGGTCACGCGGGGTATTAAAATATTGCTGAAGCAGGGCAAGACTCTCTCGTCTTTCCTCTCCTGCCGCCCAAATATATTCCTTGGGTGATTTTTCCCCCCACCCTTTTTGCACTTAGAAAACAAGTAAGAAAGCAATACGGAGAAAGATTTCACTCTTACAGGGCTGCCAAATTCCAGGTGGGACCTGGAGATCTTCCACAAAGAAGAAGGAAGAGGAGATTGGATTTATACCTCACCCTTCACTCCGAGTCTCAGAGTGGCTTACAAACCCATTTCCCTTCCCCTCCCCACAACAGACACCCTGTGAGGTAGGTGGGGCTGAGAGAGCTCTGACAGAAACTGCTCTTTTTCAAGAACCCCTCTGACAGAACTATGGCTTGTCCAAGGTCACCCAGCAGCTGCACGTGGAGGAGTGGGGAATCAAGCCCGGTTCTCCCAGATTGGAGTCCGCACACCAAACCACTACAACAAGGGTATAACTCCGTAGGATGACACTGTGGACCGCCTGTGCGTACTGGAGCTTCATGTATGTATCACTGCACATATGAGGGTCCAGACTGGGCCATGGGAATATACGAGATCCAGAATTCAACCAGCTCTTTTGGGTCAAAAATTTCCTCCCCCCCCCCTTTTTTTTCTTTTTTGCCATCAAGTCACAGCCTGGTATTGTGATTCAGCATCTGAAATCAGTCCACCGTCCAAGATATAAGGGCAGATGGACTCAAGTTCTGGCTGTATCTGAAGAAGTGAGCACTGACTCCCGAAAGCTCCTCCCCTGCCACAAATTCTGTTAGTCTTTGAGGTGCTGCTGGGCTCTGCCTCTTTTCTACGGCTACAGACAAAAACGGCCACCCATCTTGAAGGCACCACATTTGGTTGTGCAGAATGAAAATCCATCAGCCTTGTGATATGAGGACAGAGGGACTCCCATTCTAGCTGTATCTCATAAGAACATCTCTCCTTATAATATTTATCTTTTGGTTTCGCAAGATTCCATGCGCTCCCATTGGCTGTAAAATGCCCTCCCTCAGCCATTGGCCCATCAGCCGCCACTCAAGAGTACTCGTGTGCCATTGGCCGGGTGCTGGGTCTGCTCCTCTTCCCCATCCACTCCCCCTGGCAGACCAGCTCTCTCTCCTGAGGAAGACAGTTCTCTTGACTCCTGTGAGGGACTGTCCCCTCAGTGGCTGTTGGTAGGCAGCCAAGCTTGGTTCTGTGAGTAAAAAAACAAAGGACTTTCAGCATCACCCCTCCCCCGCCCATAGCCCCCTCCCCAACGGCCACTTTCCTGTCAGAATAAATGGAAAAAAGCTCTTTCTCCTGCTTAGCTTCAGCATGGCTGGCTGGCTAACGAGGCGGGCCAGCAACCATCAGACCATTTTCTTCAACTCCCCGCTGTGCGGCTGACTTTCCCCTAGGGTTGCCAATCTCCAGGTGGGACCTGGAGATCTCCCACTGTTATAATTGTCCTCCAGATGACAGAGATCAGTTCCCCGGGAGAAAATGGTTGCTTTGGAAGGTAGACTCTATGGCATTATACCCTGCTGAGTCCTTCCACACACACCCCAAATGCTACCCTCCACAGGATCCACCCCCCAAATCTCCAGGTATTTCCCTAATCAGAGTTGACACCTGTACTTTCTCCTCTGTCAGTAAAAGGCCCTTTCCACACCTATGTTGGCCTTTGGGAGAAAACTCATTGGGCACAGTCCTGATCAGGTTGCCAACTCCAGGTGGGCAATTCCTGGAGATTTGAGGGATGGAGCCTGGAGAGGGTGAGGTTTGAGGAGGGGTGGCACCTCAGACAGGTACGATGCCATAGACTCCACCCTCCAATCCAGCCATTCCCTGATGGGGGACCATTGTTGCCAATCTCCAGGTGGGGGCTGGAGATCACTCAAAATTACAACTGCTCTCTAGGAGGGAGGGGGAGGAGATGGAAAACTAAAGGTAGGTTGATGGTTGGCTGGGAGGGAGATAGGGTTGTCAATTCCTGGAGATTTGAGGGGTCGAACCTGGAGAGGGTGAGGAGGGGTGGGACCTCAGACAGGTACAATGCCATAGACTCCACCCTCCAAACCAGCCACTCCCTTCTGGGGAACCACTGTTACCAATCTTGGGGGTGAGCTGGAAATCACTCAAAATTGCTACTGCTCTTCAGGTAGCAAAGATCAGTTCCTCTGGAGAAAATGGTGGACTCTGTCATTATACCCTGCTGAGATTGCCACAGCAAATTGTCACTGAGTGCCCAAAGCTGGGGCACTCTCCCAGAGCCTCTTTCTAGAGCCCGTTGTATTTATTTCCACAACGGGCCTTATTCCTAGTAAGAACATAAGAGAAGCCGATGTTGAATCAGGCCAATGGCCCATCTAGTCCAACACTCTGTCACACAGCGGCCAAAATATACCAGGGGCCATCAGGAGGTCCAGCAGTGGGGCCAGGACACCAGAAGCCCTCCCCCTGCTGCCCCCTCCAGCACCAAGAATAGAGTGCATCACCTGCCCCAGACTGAGCGTTCCCATCTATACCCTGTGGCTAATAGCCACTGGTGGACTTCTGCTCCATATGTTTATCTAATTCCCTCTTGAAACTGTCCATGCTTGCAGCTGCCACCACCTCCTGTGGCAGTGAATTCCATATGTTAATCACTCTTTGGGTGAAGAAGTATTTCCTTTTATCTGTTCTAACCCGACTGCTCAGCAATTTCATAGAGTGCCCACGAGTTCTTGTATTGTGAGAAAGGGAGAAAAGTACTTCTTTCTCAACCTGCTCAATCCCATTCATAATCTTATAAACCTCGATCATGTCACCCCTCAGCCGTCGTTTCTCCAAGCTAAAGAGCCCCAAGTGCTTTAACCTTTCTTCATAGGGAAGGTGTTCCAACCCTTTTATCATTCTAGTTGCCCTTCTCTGCACTTTTTCCAATGCTATAATCTCAAGAAGTCAGCAGTTGACTCATGAAAGCTCCTCCCCCGCCACAGATTTTGTTAGTCTTTAAGGTGCTGCTGGACTCTTGCTCTTTTCTACGGCTACAGACGGACCAACACGGCTATCAATCTAAGGCTGCGGTCACACAGCACGCTTTTTGCATTTTGTTCCTGCATGGCCGGCTCGCCTAGGGCGCTGGGCCCGCAGAGGTGCCAAATGGCCCCCCACCCCCCATGAAAAGGCCCCCCGCCACTGCCACTGCTGCCACCTCCCCGCCACCGCCTCCAGCGAAGAGCGCCCAGTGGGGCTCAGGAGGCGGCAGCAGAGCTTGCCCGCCCTCCCCCTCCCCCTGGGGGGAGAAGGCGGGGGCGGCAGCCGGCACCAAAGAGCACCGAAGAGCGCTCCACTGGGGCTCAAAGGGAAGGACTGGGAGGGAAAGCTGGCGCTGGGAGGGAAAGGAAGAGGGTTAGAACCCCTGCCCCTTCCCTGGCTTTCCTGGGGCCCCACAGCTGTGGAGCCCCCAGGAAAGCCGACGCTCCACCGCCCCCCACCACCACCAAGCACTGGAGTCTCTATGTGGGCTTGAACATTTAAACATTGAATTTATTCAGCGCGGGATTGCTCATGCACACAAAGGCAGAAGCTGGGGGAGGGGGAAGCCTCATTGCACAAAGGACAGTCAGACGACCTAATCACAAGCATTGCAAGAGATGGCTGTCCAGATCGGCAAAATCGCAGATTCAAAGTGCAAATACTCGGAAAGTACTTGATTTTCCCAGTGTCGGAAAACTCGTTAGGGAACCGGGAGGATCGCACAAGTGAGCCCACTTCGGTGCCGAAGACGGATTTGGGCATCTGATCAGCAATTTTAAATGCAGGAGGGAACAGCGCTGAAACCTGATCAAAATGACCGTGTGACCATGGCCTAAATCTTTTCTAGGCTGCCTGCTTGCTTATACCTAAGCAAATCATTCATGGCACGTCAGTGGTCTGATTATGGGAGGCGGGGATTCTGGTCTATTTTTTTAAAAGAAAAGCACCCCTAGCTGCTCACCTAAAGCCAGTTCCTTAAAAGCCTCCGTAACTCTGAACAATACATACGTCTGAGAATGTTTTCTCAGCTATTGCTGCCACAAGATGTCACCCTGGACTATCAGCAGTCATGAGGAAGGCAGCATAGTCCAGTGTGTGAATTTGAGAAATTATCAACAAGGTCACAGGTGATTATAAAAAGGCAGTGATGCTGCAGGAAGGGTTGCCAACCTCCAGGTGGAGCCCAGAGACCTCCCAGAAGTACACCTCATCGCCAGACGACAGAGATCATTCCCACTGGGGAAATGGCTGCTTCAGACTCTAAAGCATTATACCCTGCTGAGGTCTCTCCTAGAGTTGCCAGATCCCCCGGGGTGTTGGGGGGGGGACTTATCAAAAGCAGGAGGCAGGCCCAGCTGATGTGCAGTGACATGGCTACATCACTGCCCATGTGACCCCGAAGTGATGTCATCATGTTGAGGATGTCAGGGTGATGCTCTGATATTTGGGGAGGGAACCTCTATGGTAAATTTGGCTCCTACCATAGAGTTTTTGCCCCAACACCCCCAACATGATGACATCACTTCCAGGTCATATGGGCACTGATGTAGCCATGTCACTGCATGTCAGTTGGATCTCCCTCTCTTGTGGGGGTAAGTTCCCCCACCAGCCAGCTGATTGGTGGTTGGGTGGTAGGGCCTGGAAGTGAGGGACCCACACCTCCTCCTGGGGGTCTGGTAACCCCCCTATCCCCAAACCCCATCATCTCCAGGAATTTCTGAACCTGGAGCTGGCAAACCTAGCTGCAAATTAAAAGCTCTCCAACTACAACCCTCCTTCTCCAGGAAATCTATGAGTAGGTTTACCAGATGGCTGCTAATGGCAGGCAAACTCCCAGTAATTACTACCACTGCCCACTGACGCTCTGCTGGTTGGCAGCCAGAAGCAGACCAGCCAAATGGGGGAGGGCCCTGTGATCTTCATCACCACACAATGACATCACTTCCAGTGCGATCCAGAAGCTCCAGCATCGCACTGGAGTGGCACTCTAGCACTTGCCCACAAACTCTATGGAAAGGCAAACAGCCACTTTCATTCGGGGAATGGATGGTCGAGGTGGCAGCTCCAGAGGGAGGAGGGGGCTCTCTCTAGTTCAGCCGGGGACAGACATGTGCCAAGAGGGGTGAATGGAGTGGGCTGGGGGAGGGGCAATGGAACGCACAAGTGGTGCCTAAGAAGCTTGCGGTACATATCTACTTATGTGCACATCAGTAACTAAAAAAAAAATGGCGACGAAACAGAAAGTGAGCAATCTGATTCCCCAAAACGCTTAACCCCACTAGAGAGAGATCAGACATCCCCAGAAGCGCTGTGAAACCAGTAGGATCCGTTAATACTGGACTTTCTGTGGTGTCAGGAAATCGGGGAGCACGGGGGACTGAAGACTGCAAGGTGGAATACGGATGTTGCTGTCTGAACAAGCCATTTAAATTTGTTGGGTGGGAAGCAATGACTACAGAGCAAAGTGCTCATCTGATCGCAGCCCAGGGTTACTAATTCTCTCCAGCCTGAATATATCTGATGATGACAGGATATTATTTATTGTGGGCACCATACAAAAGTAGAAGGCTTCCAAAGAACCAAGGGAAAGACCAGTAGGCCCACAATATGTGACAACTTTGGAACTCACTGGCACTTGACGTAGTGACGGTCAAGCTGTGAGATCATTTCAATAGGTGATTACGCAAAGTTCATGGAGGAATGGTCCATCAGTGGCTATTAGCCATGATAACTGAATGGAACCTCCACCTTTAAAGGCAGTATATCCCCAACTAACTACCAGTTGCAATAACAGGGATAGGTGCTGATCTCTGTGCTCCTGCTGTGGGTCTTCCAGAGCATTTGGGCTGACCACTGTGTAATTGCGGGGAGGGGTCGTGGCTCAATGTTAGAGCATCTGCTTAGCATACAGAAGGTCCCAGATTCAATCCCTGGCATCCCCAGTTTAAAGGTCAGGTGGTAGGTGATGTGAAAGACCACTGCCACACTGGAGAGCCTGTCTACCTTGATGGACCAACAGCACCCATCCTGTGAAGGTTCAAATTCTGGAACATTGTTCCTGCATAAAGAATATCATTATGGAAGCGCCTCTCAATGAACATTTTGTAGAATTCAAACATACAATGGATGACATGAAATTTTTTGTCATATACAAATATAAGGACGATCCTGATGTGAGAATAAATATACACAAGGCATTATTACAAGAAGAATCTGAATACATAAATTAAATTCACTGGCCCCTTCTGGTCTTAATTCTCATATTGATTATTCCTACTTTTTTCATGAGTATAATTGTGAACTGGAAGGTTTATGTTCTGATTCAGTACAAAGCAGACTCCTGTATCCAAATAGGATCTGGAATTAATTGGACCTAATCTGGTCCCATCAGGCTGTTGTAACGTTCTACCTTACGGTGAATCTAATTCTCTCAGATCAAAATTTCTGCATCACTGAAGCCATTACGTACAGATTATAACCTGCACAGATGTACAAAATACCTCCTCCCTTGCAATTCCGTTGCGTGCACTTTAAATCTGATCATTGGGGTTACTTATATAACATTTGAGACTGTGGATATGTCCCTGTTACGAATGGAGGTTTGGATTCTACTAAATAGCATAACAGCCTATTTTCTGGCGGCTTACGTATTAGCACCCCTCTTGCAGCAGTTGCTGGTCTTGTTTATTACCTTGCTCTGAGTTGTGCCATCAGCAACATTTCAAAGGAAGGGAGGATTATCTAAAAATATTCCTTGATGATTTCCCCACCTCCTCTCACATGGCTGGAGAGAAAGGATTATATTTGGCAGAAAGTAACAATAAGGCTGACCCAGGATTCAGGGCGCGATTCAGGCCATAAACCCACAGCTTCTGCAACCGTGTTAGATTAATTAGACCTGCCGTTCCGTAGTGAGCAGACCACAGACATGATCCAGCCAGAGTCAAGCCCTGTAAAAGACTACAGATTGCAAGGAGATAAAGCCAACGGGCATTTAAAGTGATCAACCAGGTTTGCCAGGCTGAGGGTGGGGGAGGGGACATCGCAAGTGAGATGATGTCACTTCCGGTTTTACCATAGAGTTTCTGGTGATTCCTAGAGCTACCAGGCAGTGACACCATCATGTTTGCAATGCTGGTGAGTTGGGGTTTTTTTAATTTCCCCCTGTTGTTAACTTGGAGCCACAGCAGGCAATGGGAGCCTGGGGCGGGGGATCCCTTGCCCCAGCCGAGGGTTTTGGCTGCTCTATGCTTAACTGTGGTTGGCCTCTTTAAGAAAAATGTGGCACAGGAAAAAAAATAGGATAGGCCCTTTCATTTTATGCCTGTAGATAGGTAGGGCTAGAAATTAAGTTGATGGAATCATCATCAGCATTCCATACTTCCTTCTGCATGTTTACGACAACCCCCATGCACTGCTGGTCTTCAGCCTGTGGGCCGGCCACAGAGACCTACCTGCTGAAGTCATGACCTTCACCAAGCTGCCAGTTTTTTGCAAGTGCTATCTTTTGGGGAAACCTGACATGCAGAAAAGGGGGGGGTCACATGCCAGCACTCCCCCTAAGCTGTGGAGTCTTGTGAGCAAAAATTCTGCTTTGTGAGCTACTGGCATCAAATCTGTGAGCGAGCAATTTGTATACCACATAAATTAGTTTGCTCTGAAGCCATCCTTCCTGAGCGAAGGCAAAAACGCGTGAGCCGGCGGCTAAAAAACTGAGCTAGCTCACACTAACCCAGCTTGCAAGGGAACACTGGTCACATCTCTTGTCTCCTTTTACATGTGTTTATCCAGCTCCTGCCAACGTAGCAGTTCAAAAGCAAGAAATTACAAGTAGATGAATAGGGACCACTTTGGTGGGAAGGTAACAGCGTTCTGTGCACCTTGGTGTTTAGTCATGCCGGCCACATGACCATGGAAACGTCTTCAGACAGCGCTGGCTCTTCGGCTTTGAAACGGAGATGAGCACCGCAACCCTAGAGTCGGATTCGACTGGCTTTTGAGCAAGGGAACCTTTACCTTTACCTTATGCCAAGAAGAACACCGGCCAAGGACAGGTGAGGCAGCACAAAGAGCAAAGGCCAGATGCACAGGTGCACAGCCTCACCACGGCATGCCCAGCTGCCACCCCACGCCCTCTGGCAGCCAGATGACCCGTGCCGGATGCCGCACTCACCTGCCTCCTGCTGCTAGAGTGCCGTGGTGGGGCTCTGCCTTAATTGCAGGGGGGCTCTGCCCCTAAAGCCCCATCGCTGGCTCATCTCCAGACCACAGAGATCAGTTCCCCCACAGAAAATGGATGCCTTGGAGGGTGGACTCTATGGCACTGTACCCAGCTGAAGTCCCTATCCTCCATCCCCAAATCTCCAGGCATTTCCCAATGTGGATCTGGCAACCCTACCTAACAGCCTTGCTCAGCCTTGATTGAGTCTACCCGTCTTATGTTTGGTCCTTTTCTTCTCCTGCTGCCTTCAACTTTTCCAAACTTTATTGTCTTTTCCACTGACCCTTGTCTCCTCCTAATGTGACCAAAACACGATTGCCTCAGTTAAGTCATTTTAGCTTCTAGGAAACAGTTGCCAGGTTCCACAGGCCTCAGGTGGGGAGTGGGTGGGTAGGCTTACCTGATCCAGGTGGGGAAACTCCTGGAGATTTGGGGATGGAGCCTGGGAAGGACAGGGACCACAGTGGGGTACAATGTCATACACCCTCCAAAGCATCCAGGGGAACTGAGCCCCATTGTAATGTATGCTGTGAAAGTGTAATGCACCCATTGAAAACCTATGTTAAGCTTCATTCCTAGACAAGGATTGAAATCCCGCACTTCTGATTGGTTGTCCAGGAATCGCCATCCAATCCGGATGAACCACAAACTCTTGGAGGGAACGAACCTTATTGGTTGTTATCCGAGAAATCGCATTGGTTACTTTTCTGTAAATAGGCGTGGCTACATTAGCCGGGAACGTTTAAAAGGAGCAAACCTCCACTGTTTGTCATCTGTTAGATCTGTTGTTTGCTGTTCTGGTTGACTTTGATCTGTTGCTGAATAAAGCTGAATCACTTAGCTGAAATCGCGTTAAGTGTCATACTTAACACCCACAGTCTGGAGATAAGCTGTAATTCCAGGGGATCCCCAGGTCCCAACTGGAGGCTGGCATTTCTATTCTAGGGAGAGTTCAGGTTTGATTTGGTCTACAAGGCCTTCCATAACCTACTGTATTTCATAACAAGGTACAGGTTTGAATTCCCCAGTCCCAGGTGGGCACTCTAACCACCGCTAAGCAATAGCAGATCACACTCCAATAAGTTTTCAGACCTCGATTTTATTTTACATTTAAGAGGCGACAGACCCCAGGTCCGCTCTATTGGAAGACTTTCGGCAGCTAAGGAAGGCCAAATGTCATGGCGCAATATGAAAAATCGGCCTAATCTGAATCGGAGAAAATAGCTGTTCTAAGGAGGGCAAGACGGAGGGAATCCGATAGCAAAGCCAATAAGGGGGACGCGAACCTGGACCAAAATGGCGGAGAGAGCAAAGGGAGCGTGGAGTGGGGGTTTGCACTTTGCCAAATGCAAATGGCAGCTGGTCGCCAAGCACAATTTGAAACTGCGGCACTGACTGAGAAGTGATACAGCACTAACTAAAATGGTCACAAAGTGGCTCGGGATAGATCAAGACGGGTAGCCGTGTTAGCCTGTTAGCAGTAGGAAAGAACCAGAGTCCAGCAGCACCTTAAAGGCTAAAGAAGTTATGAAGGACATTCCATTTGAGATAAGAAGAAAGAGGAGGAAATACAGAGACTTGGTGACATTTTTACAAGGCCAGAAGGTCGCGTACAGATGGCCGATCCCCGAGGGACTAATCTTTCGGTATGCAAACGGCAAAGAAAGGATTGATTCAATGGATAAGGCTTGTGAATTTTTGTGTCAACATGGTCGTCCACCAGGAGAGGGAGAAGGCACCCCAGATGGCACCAAGGAGAGCGAAGAAGAAGGAGAGAGTGGATCTTCCTCAGAGGACTCAGACTCTAAATTGGGAGTGGTAGCCCCCAAATCAAGCTATCATTTAAGGGGGAAAAGAGGGGGGGAAATAGTTTGTTAAAGATCTCTGGAAGATGCTAGCAAGAGATTTATTAGTAGAAGGCAGCTCTTTATGAAACCATATTCGTAGTTTATAGAATAACATTTTAGTGAGATGATCATCTTTAGTGGAAGTCAGTTCACGTTTAAGAGATAGATTTGTATCTAAACTGATTGTATGATCACTGGACTGGATGGGCCATTGGTCTGATCCAACATTGGCTTCTCTTATGTTCTTATGTTATGTTCACCAAGCTTGTCATTCTTTTTATCTGTTAAAAAAAATCTTTGCTATTTTGCATACTAATTTGACAGCTCACCCCCTATATGTACAACTGCAATCTGTAGTTCCATTCCAGTGTCTGACGAAGTGTGCTCACACCTTGAATAAAACTTCGTTCGTTTTAAAGGTGCCACTGGACTCCAACTTTCTTCTATTGCTTCAGACCAACACAGCTGCCCACCTTGACCTGCCACAAATTTTGTTAGTCTTTAAGGTGCTACTGGCCTCTGCCTGATAGACCACATCAGACATGGCCAGCATCAACCTACCCATACACCTGGAAAGACTGTGAGATCGCCTTACCTGTAATTTTAGGGGAAACAGCCCCAATTAATTTCAAAACAAGTCCTGTTTCATGCATCACTGGTTAGAGTTTTAAACCCCTCCCTGATGACCACAGACATAGCTGTCAAAGGGGATTAGAAAGGTTCATGGAGGAGAGGTCTATCAGTGGCTACTAGCCATGGTGACTGAGGGGAACCTCCACATTCAGAGGCAGTCAGCCTCTGAATCCCAGCCAGGAGGCATTCAGAAGATGAATGAGTAGAAGAGGTGCTGAGGATGCCATTTGATCTAGAGCTGGCGTCCACAAGGTGGTGCCCTGGTGCCCACTCATACCTTTCCTGGTGCCCACCACAGGTATTTAGAAAGTGGGCAAGGCCACATGAGGCATTTTCCCAGAAAGGCTTCTGATTGGCTGTACGGCTTTTTTAAAAACATTGCTTTGGTAGCAGCTACCACCTCAGAACAAGTATTTCCAGAACAAGGCAAGCTGCAGCAGCCATTTTGCGGCAGCCATTTTGCAGCGACGCCCTCCGTGCTGTGTCAGAATTCCAAAGGTGCCCCCAGACTCAAAAAGGATGGGGACAGGGAAGTCAGTCTCCAGGTGGGACCTGGGGATCCCCTGGAATTACACCTCAGCAGGCCTGTAGTTACAGTGGGGCATCTCAGGGCTAGGCCCCCTGACTTTCTGGCAAGGCCCCCTGACTCCCCATCTAGCCCAGGGTGTCACAGCCTTCTCCCATGGATTAAATTGATTGGCTAGTCCCCCCTAAGAAATTTAAATGCCCCCTGACTTAAAAAATCCTGGCTATGGGCCTGCACCTTGGTCCTTTCCACACTTGGATCTCATCCCTGGTTTTATCAGAGTTCAACTCGTGACACAATACCTTGCATTTGTCCCTGGTTATAACAGCATCCATTTATCCCGGGACAAGTGTTGGGCAAAACCGGGGTGACCTCAATGTAATGTGGAAAAAAAATATACCCCGAGATAATTACAGGGGTGAACTCGCGTGTAGTGTAGAATATAAAAATACCCCGAGATAATTACAGGGGTGAACTCGCGTGTAGTGTAGAATATAAAAATACCCCGAGATAATTACAGGGGTGAACTCGCGTGTAGTGTAGAATATAAAAATACCCCGAGATAATTACAGGGGTGAACTCGCGTGTAGTGTAGAATATAAAAATACCCCGAGATAATTACAGGGGTGAACTCGCGTGTAGTGTAGAATATAAAAATACCCCGAGATAATTACAGGGGTGAACTCGCGTGTAGTGTAGAATATAAAAATACCCCGAGATAATTACAGGGGTGAACTCGCGTGTAGTGTAGAATATAAAAATACCCCGAGATAATTACAGGGGTGAACTCGCGTGTAGTGTAGAATATAAAAATACCCCGAGATAATTACAGGGGTGAACTCGCGTGTAGTGTAGAATATAAAAATACCCCAAGATAATTACAGGGGTGAACTCGCGTGTAGTGTAGAATATAAAAATACCCCGAGATAATTACAGGGGTGAACTCGCATGTAGTGTAGAATATAAAAATACCCCGAGATAATTACAGGGGTGAACTCGCGTGTAGTGTAGAATATAAAAATACCCCGAGATAATTACAGGGGTGAACTCGCGTGTAGTGTAGAATGTAAGTTCAGGGGCAGGGCTGAACCAGGATTTAAGGTCTAGTGCGGAAAGGACCCTCATCTCTGATGGGAGAGCTGGTATGTTAAGCCAGATCCCTTGCCACGTTAGCAGAGCGCACCAGGCTCAGAGCTCCTTCGAACAGCGTCTGCTTGGAAGACTACAAAGTTACTCAGAGCCACTGATCAGTTTAAAAGTAAATAAGAACTGATTTATTTAGGAAATACGTACTTGACAGCGCAGCGTAGAGAAAGGGACAGATCCTGCTCTAACTAGCGATGGATGCGGATACAGAGTGGCATCTTGAATCACATGCCTGTAAGCATTTGTTTTGTGAAAATTGGTGGATGTTTGTTGGCAGGTTTGTTTTTAAGAAGGGAATTTATTGTGTGGGCGGTTTTTGTATTTAAATGTTATGATGAAGAGAGAAGGAGATGGAAGGAAGTTGTTTTCCCTCAGAGTAGCAATTTGCTCATCAAAGCATTCCGTGGCAGAAGAGTAAACAGGAAGATGCTTAGTGTCTGCCTATCTGTCTGTAACTCTCTGGTCACTTGCTTCCTGGAGGCTGAGGCACAGGGGCATCACTTCTGGTCCTTCCAGCAGATCTCCAGACTACAGAGATCAGCTCCCCTGGAGAAAATGGATGCTTTGGGGGGTGGACTCTATGGCACTGTACCCCACTGAGGTCCCTGTCCTCCCCAGGCTCCACCTCCAAATCTCCAGGAGTTTCACAACCTGGATCTGGCCACTCTGTCCCCTGTCGGTGACCGGGGGGCGGGGGGGGGGAGATCTGTCAAGCCTAGATGGAGACTGTTGTGTCCTGACTGGTGAACTGGCTGTATTCTTTTCTATGTTAAGCTTAAAGTCAGGACAGGATCGTAAGCCTCGGCAATCCTATTGGTCGCTGTAATACCAGTAACCAATCAGAACTGTATAATAGTTATGGAGGGAACAAACCTTATTGGTCTTTATCTCTCTAATGATATTGGCTGTTAACTTAAGTAGGGGCGTGGTTTTGTTATCCCGCACTGTTTAAAAAGGGAGCTGTGCTCCACTATTTTGCGTGTATTGACTGATCGTCTGGTTGCTGTTAAATAAAGCTGAAATCACTGTTGAAATCACTCTCTTTGTTAAGTCTCATACTTAACAGAGACCCCCGGTCTCGAGCCAGCCTGGAGTGTTACGATGCACAGTCTTCATCCCCAAGCACCTTCCATGTTCCATGTTTCACCTGCAAACCTTTTCTAGCACAATCTAGCCTTTGGCAAGAAAACAAGAGAAGATTCAATAGGGTGTTCTCAACATCTTCTCATGCCATTCAAGGACCCGTAAGAAAGCAATCCTCAGTGAGCAGAACTGTGGCCAAATGCCCGACTCTCAAAAAAGATCTGCATATTTGAGTTAATCGATAGCATTTCTACTCACAAGAGGACTCGGAAAGTGGGGGACCAAAATCTAAATAAAACTTAACTTGTCTGGAGAATTCTGCTTTAGGAATTACTATGGCGGCTCGGATGTTTCAGATGCGAATAAAGCTGCCCCGGAATTTTTTAAGTTCAGTCCTGAAAATAGCTTTGTTAAGTTGGGAAAGGAAAATAATGCTAATTTATAGGGTCCTTGGGTCTGCTTAGCTAGCATCCGAGATCAAATGAGACTGGGCTCGCCTGGGTCTGCCCCTACGCTGCCAAAGTGATCGCTGAATCACAAATGTTTCCCAAAGATGCTGAATTTGGGTTGCCAGCTCTGGGTTTGTGAAATACCTGGAGATTTTGGGGGGTGGAGCCTGGGGAGGACAGTATCAGGGGAGGGGAGGGGCCTCAGCATGGTGCGGTGCCACAGAGTCCACCCTACAGAGCAGCCATTTTCTCCAGGGAAACTGGTCTCTGTAGTCTGGAGATTAGTTGTAAAAGCGGGAGATCTCCAGGCCCCACCTAGAGGCTGGCAACCCCACCTGGGGCTCCCGTTCAGCTGTGAAACCATCAAGCGACATGAGAAGTGAGGATTTTTCACAGGCACGGTTGCAAACCATCCGGGGGCAAACAACATCCCCATTCACAAAAAATGCATTATTACATCAGTCTGTTTGGGATGATATTTTAAAAAGGACAGTAGATGTTATGCTCTTGTTTATTTGCCGCCAAGCCTGCACCAGGAAAGACTGAAACCGTAGATTTCCTGCTTGGAGCAGAGCTCTGGTGTCTCCGGTTGAAAATGCAGGGATGGGTACACAAACACGAAGCCGGCGTCCATTCGAACAGGGTCTGGGAAACATGCCATTCTTTAGAGGCAGGGTTTATCCGAGTTTCAGGGCAGGGTAGGGGGGGAACCTACAGAGATTAGATTTTACCTAATACCGCATAAGATGATTACAGCTATTTGCAGGGCATTAAAGCCCGCTCCGACCAAAATGATGTTTTATAGAGATGGTTCCGTGCGCCCGATCATGCGCATGCGCACACACAAGACTCTTCCTCACATAAGCCTCTTTCCATATTCTCCCTTCTGAGCGGCCTAACGCTGCCCAAACCATGCAGCTTTCTTAATGATAAAGGTAGACGGAAAAAGGACGGGAAGGAGAGGCAGCCTCTGCAGACTCACTGCTCTCCCCGTGCCTTCCGCGCTGTACCTTGTGAATAGGCTAATTAAAAACACCTTATGACAAATGGTTTACACAATCAGGAAAGAAGGACAAAAGAGCCCTGCTGGATCAGACCAGCAGTCCACCTGGAAGGCCAAGAAGAAGAAGAGAAAAGATTGGATTTATACCCCCCCCTTCACTTGGAGTCTCAGAGCGGCTTGTGAGCCAGTTTGGTGTAGTGCTTATGTGCGTGGACTCTAATCTGGGAGGACTGGGTTTGATTCCCCACACCTCCACTTGCACCTGCTGGATGACCTTGGGCAAGTCATAGTTCTGGCACAGCTGTTCTTGAAAAAGAGCCGTTTCTGTCAAAGCTCTCTCAGGCCCACCTCCCTCACAGGGTGTCTGTTGTCAGGAGGGGAAGGGAAAGGAGTGTGTAAACCACTCTGAGACACCTTTGGGCAGTGAAGGGCGGGGTATAATCCAACCTCCTCCTCTCCTCCTACAATCTCCTTTCCCTTCCCCTCCCCACAACAGACACCCTGTGAGGTAGGTGGGGCTGAGAGAGTTAAAAAAGGTCAATGCTATGCTGGGGATTATTAGGAAGGGTATTGAAAACAGACCAGCCAATATCATCATGCCCCTGTATAAATCAATGGTGCGACCTCATTTGGAGTACTGTGTACAGTTCTGGTCACCACACCTTAAAAAGGATATTATGGCATTGGGGAAAGTGCAGAAAAGGGCAACTAGAATGATCAAAGGGTTGGAACACTTTCCCTGTCAGGAAAGGTTGAGGCACTTGGAGCTCTTTAGCTTGGAGAAACAACGGCTGAGGGGTGACATGATCGAGGTTTGTAAGAGTATGCATGGGATAGGGCAGGCAGATAAAGAGGCACTTTTCTCCCTTTCTCACAATACAAGAACTCGTGGGCACTCAATGAAATTGCTGAGTGGTCGGGTTAGAATGGATAAAAAGAAGTACTTCTTCACCCAAAGAGTGATTAACACATGGAATTCACTGCCACAGAAGGTGGCGGCTACAAGCATGGACGGTTTCAAGAGGAAATTAGATAAACATATGGAGCAGAAGTCCATCAGTGGCTATTAGCCACAAGGAATAGATAGGAACTCTTGGTCTGGGGCAAGTGAGGCTCTGTATTCTTGGTGGTTGTTTGGGGGGGCAACAGTGGGAGGGCTTCTAGTGTCCTGGCCCCACTGCTGGACCTCCTGATGGCACGTGGCACGTGTGTGACAGTGTTGGACTGGATGGGCCATTGGCCTGATCCAACATTGGCTTCTTTTATGTTCTTATGAGAACTGTCCTTGAGAGAACAGCTCTGACAGAACTATGGCTTGCCCAAGGTCATCCAGCAGCTGTGAGTGGAGGAGGCATGTCCCCGTCCCCCCTTGCCCTTCCGTCCACGATCCATGGCCCAGCAGCCCATGGAATGCGGCAGCAGCAGCATCTCCCAGCAAGCAAGGCCCGGCGTGGGCTTCCGAGCCCCCTTGCCTCCCCCTCCACTCCAGAGCCCGCCGGGCCAGTGAGGGTGGGCACTGGCTTCATGGCCCCCCCTCCCAGGACCCGCTTTCCCCCCAGACCCCGGGGCTGTGCAGGGTGCGGCAGCCTCCTGGGCAGCCCTAATGGGTCCTTGGCCGGGTGGCACCAGGGCTTGTGGAGGGAACCCCCACCCCAAAGCAGGGCCCATTGCCGGGCCGCCTCAGGCCAAGCCACGCAAAGATGCAGCTGCCCCACCTAGCCAGCCAGGGCCAGTGGGGGGAACCCCGACACCAAAGCAGGTCCCACAGCCTATGCGGCTCAGGCCGCGCCAAGCGAGGGAAGCGCAGGGCGGCCCCCTGGTGAAGAAGGGGCTGGTGCCTACATGGTTGAGACTGCGGCTTGTGAGAGGTATTGAAGGGCCACAGACTTCGTTCATCTCCTGCTCGGCTGCTCGCCCCCAGTTCTAGGCACGCGGGGACCAAGGCGGTTAGCCTTGGTCCTCCCCCCCCAGCCAATGGTACACCAGTAGTCTTGAGTGGCAGCTGGCAGGCCAATGGCTGAGGGCGCGCATTTTTCGGTTGGAACGTGACGTTCACTCAGTGGGTTTTTCCACATTCTCATTTTCCTCGCATGTATGTTCCTGTTTCTTTGGGGTTTCTTTTCTGTTCTGCACATGTTTTGCTCCCTCTGGTGGTCGATTTTATATCACACAGGTTTATGTCCAGCATAGAAACCTGCAGTTTAAATCTGAAGGGAGATAATGCCAGACATAGCCTGGTGTAATATCAAATTGACCACTAGAGGGAGGAAAACACTTGTGGAACAGAAAAGAAACCATGAAGAAGCAGGAACTTACATGCAAAAAAAATGAGAGTGAGGAAAAGCCCAATAGCTTGAGATCCCCCTGTGACGTTTTAACACATTTCTCTTTAGTCTTTCCTGAACCTGCTACCCATCATTATGGGGTGCCTCCAAGTTGTCATATTTGGGAACAGGGAGAAAAGAGTTCTCTCTCTCTCCACTATCCTTACCCCATGTACAGTCTTATAAGCCTGTGTGATATCCCACCACTAGTTGTCTTTTTCTTCTAAACTGAAAATCTACAAACTTTTTAGCATTTTTTTCATAGTATCCCAAAAAATAGGCTGTATTCTGTGAAAGTTTATGCTATAATAAACCTATTTTTAAGTGCCAGAAGACTTGGGGGTGGGGTGTTTCTGCAACAGATTTATATGGATGGTGCCACATAAGCACTATTTAAAAAGCCGGAAGGACGAATTAACTTCACTGCTTCATTTCACTGCACAGAAAGTCTCTACTTTATATGAATCACCTTAATCAGTGACCAGTAAACAAAACTCAGCTTCACATTTTAAAGGATAAAACACCAATTGTCAGCTGGAACAGGGCCTTTTCCATTGCGGCCCCAGGATCATGGGAGGTATGGCTGTCATCCTCCAGACAGTAGCTGGAGATCTCCTGGGATTAAAACTCACCTCCAGGCAACAGAGATCAGTTCACCCAGAGAAAGTGGAAGGTGGACTCTATGGCATCACACCCCATTGAAGTCCCTCCCCTCCCCAAACTCCACTCTTCTCAGGCTCCGCCTCCAAAATCTCCAGGTATTTCCCAACCAGAGCTGGCAAGCCTAATCGGAGGAGCTTCCCAAAGAGATTTATTTCTAAAAGGTTTACGCTGCCTCTCCAGAGACCTGCTCAAGGCTCGCAAAGTAAAAACAATATGATAAAATAATTTTAAAAAACCCAAGATTAAGTATCAGCAATAAGAAGACAAGCCATAAAAACAGCATAAAGACAGCCACTAAGCTGGCTAAAACAATATCCCTGAAGCAGTCTACAAGCTAGAACAGCTCGAAAAGATGGAACCCTCTCAGTTGAAAGTCTGAACCAAAGCAGAAGTGTTTTGGTATGGCACCTAAAGACAGTAGGCAGGCGAGCCTCAAAGGCATGGTCATTCCAAAGCAGGGCTGCCAGCTATGGATTGGGAAATACCTGGAGATTTGGGGGGTGGAAGGCAGGGTTTGTGGAGGGGAGGGACCTCAGCGGGGTACAATGCCACAGAGTCCACCCTCCAAAGCAGCCATTTTCTCCAGGGGGACTGCTTTGTAGTCTGGAGACCAAGGGCCATCTGATATTGTTATATTGTCTATTTGCTTACTGTTACGGTTTTAACTGTTTTTAATTGACATGAATGTACTTGTGCAATTGTACGTCACTCTGAGCCTCTTTTCACAGGGGAGTGCAGTTTAGAACCAGACTAGGCAGGCAGACAGACAGATAGAATGCTGAGGGATCTCCAGGCCCCAACAGGAGGTTGGCAACCCTATTTCAAAGGCAAGGCACCACCACAGAAAAAGCCCCATCTCTGGTCACCACCCACCTCACCTCTGCAAACTGCTGGTCTTAGGAACAGAATCTTAACTGGTGAGTTGGACAGTAGAGGAGCAGGCAGCCCCTACAGGTACCATGGTACTAAGCTGTTTAAGGCCTTGAAAGGTAAGGTTGGTATCTCTCTAATCTAGGCTGCTAGGCCTCCCACTACGGTGAGAAGCCTTCCCCAGCAAGCCTAGCTTAAAGTTGTGGTGAGACAAACAAGCAAAAAAAAAGTCAACGCTCTCTGCACAATGTCACTTCCCGGAAAACCCCAATTCCTAGAGCTACCCAATGTCACTTCCAGGTTTTCCCAGACGTGACATCATAGCACAGATGATGATACAGCCCCCCCATGTCCCCGCCCCAAAGCTTCTGCTAGTTGCCAGGCAACTAGATTCCACAGCCTGGTAACCCTACTCTCAACTTTTTTTATGAATGATGTTTTAATATGGGCTTTTGGCGAGCGGAGCCACTTCCAAGAGCAAGTGGATATTGAGAAGTATGACGCTTAAAGGCAGCTTTCCAACAAAGTGATTCAGCTTTTAATGGTAGTGATTCAACAGCTCAGAACAGATCAGAACAGACGACACAACATAGAGCAACAGGCTTAAAATTTAAACAGTGCGGGCTAGCATAGGTAAAGGTAAAGGTTCCCTTGCTCGAAAGCCAGTCGAATCCGACTCTAGGGTTGCGGTGCTCATCTCCGTTTCAAAGCCGAAGAGCCAGCGCTGTCCGAAGACGTTTCCGCGGTCATGTGGCCGGCATGACTAAACACCAAGGTGCACGGAACGCTGTTACCTTCCCACCGAAGTGGTACCTATTTATCTACTTGCAATTTCTTGCTTTCGAACTGCTAGGTTGGCAGGAGCTGGAACTAGAGACGGGCGCTCACTCCGTCATGCGGCACCCGGGTCTCGAACTGCTGAACTACTGACCTTCCACAGCCTGCAGTTCAGCGTCTTAACCACTTGAGCCACCGCAGCTCCTGCGGGCTAGCATAGCCAGCCACACCCATATTCATAGTAACAACCAATAGCATTACAGAGATAAAATCCAATCAGTTTGCTTCCCTCCAGCACAATCCTTGGGGAATTTCAGACAGATGATATAATCCGGAAGAGAAACGGTTCCCAAACGGTTTCTGGTCTGGCATTTCAGACAGAACCGTTTTAGAACCAGTTCCCTACCGGAATATATTTGTAATTTCACATAGAATGCTTCTGTCCCGTTCAGGAAACGGGGCTGAAACGTTTTACCTGTCAACCGCTTCCAAGTGGTCGTCAGTTTCTTCTCCCGGATCTGATACGCTTTTTTCCCGCCTTTTTTCGCCCTTGCGGGCGATCTCCGGCTTTTTTTTTTTTTTTTGAACGTTCGCTTTAAAGCGCTATAGCGCAATAGCATCATAGCAACCCCATTGGAATGCCTGCAGTGTTTTTTATAGCACTATAGTGCTATAGCGCTCTAAAGCGAACATTAAAAAAAAAAGGCATGGCGGGAAACAGCGGGAAAACAAAGCGGTGCAGTCTGAATTGCCAAACTGCTTCTGATTCGGCTCTTTTCCGGTCAGGGAAAGCCATGTGTGAAATGGCAGCCCTGTACCGGTTTACTTCAAGACGAATCAGAAACGGCTTCAATCCAGCAGAATCTCGGTAATGTGAAATTCCCTCTTGTCTCCTGATTGGCCTTCTACGCAGAGTAGCCAATCAGGTATTGCCAATGCTGGATACCAGCCTGTCAACAGGATTTACATCAAGCTCAGGACATAACATCCCTCCACCCTATGAATGGACTACCTCTGAACAGATGTAGTCCTTCAGATAAGCCAGTCGCTGCCTAGACCGTTGAGACCGACGCAGGGTCTCTGTCGGGGGTGTTTGCTCCTCTCTAGTAGTCTGAGGACTACTGTTTGCCTGTGCAGGCACCTGGGATTCTGTCCCTTGTCCGGTTGGAGCTACCTCCCTAGCTTCGGCGACCTGAGGATAAGATATAAGATAAGATATCTTATTGGCTAATATGAAGTTTGTTTTTTAAGTGTCCCCCCCCCATTTTTTTAGTTCTGTCACCCATCTCAAGCATGCTGGGGAAACAGAATATATATTATATGATGAAATCTGCAAAGGCAGTAAGAGACCTGAGAAAACCAACAAATTTGCAGGACCATCTACCAGAAGAGGCTGAAACGCACATCCAAAGTGTAATTTTCATTTTAAAACACTGGTTACGTAACAAGACCCGATTACATAACAACGTCGCCTCACAGCCTTAGAATATGGCCGGACAATCACCATTCCGGGCCACCAGAGACGCAAAACAATTTCATAATGAGAGATTACGCATCTTTTGCCAGCCCCCAAATCTCCTTAATCAAATGAAAAAGCACCATGGGAATGAAGGAGGTCATCTAAAGTAACAAAAAAAAAATTAATGCACTCTCATTTATGAAATTACATTTCCCCCCAGCCCGTTTAAGTCTTGAACGTGGCATAGCCGATAACAAGTTCAAACTTATTACATCTACATACAATTTCTTCTAACACTTCCTATCAAAGAACAGTCTAGCACAGCATGTAGAAAAACCCTCAGTAGAGTAGCAATGTCAAACATCAGGAGATATGTTGCTGTCATTCAAACACAAAACACACATTGACTTTTGGCATGAAAATTATACACAACAGAATACAGAAGAATGACCTCCGTCCTCAGAACAGGACTATTTACTACTTATGGAACAGTTACCCCAATGTGCTGCCTCTGGGTACCCCGGTGCCAAAGGACACCTTTTCTGATGCCTGCCAGGTGTTTTTAGGAACTGAACAGGGCCAGGGAGTCACCCTCGCTAAGCCTCTCTGACCCTAACTGTTGTGTATGCAGTCAACATAGTGCCATCAACGAAGAGCCAGAGCTTGAGTACCTGAGAACAATGGGACTGAGGTTCCTGGCTCCCGCGTAGGGGGACCAATGGGAACGGCGGCGGGAATTCAAACCCGCCAATGGTACCAGGGGGCGGCCCCTCCCCAATGTATATAGTTGGCCTCCGGGCCGGTTATCAGTGTCTCGTGTTGTATAATAGCGAACCATGCTGATCACTACATCGCTGTCTGTGGTTTCTTTATGCGTCTAACCCACTATACAACAATGGCGACGAGGATGGGATCCTGTTGAGCGCTCCAGCCGGGCTGTCGGACAACGCTACCGAAGACTCGCTCCACCACTCCACGGGCATCCTCCATGAGCGCCTCCGAGGGTGAATCCAGAGCCGCGTCGTTGCCGCCGACTAGCACAATGGCCATCGCTCCAGGATCCGGGCTGATACCGCCGTTCGACGCTTCCCAGCCCCGACGATGGGGAGCCTGGGTCACGGGTTTGCGGCAAGCCTTCGTGTTCTACCAGATCACGGACGAAGGCCGTAAGAGAGGACTGCTGCTCTGCTCTTGCGGCCCCGTGATCGTGGATCTGGCCCAATACCTTCTCTCTCCCAAGAAGGTGGAGGAGTGCACGGTCGACGAGATTGTGAAGGCCGTGCAGAACTACTACTCCCCAAAGCCGTCGGAGATGACCTGCCACGTGGTTTTCCAGCATAGGAACCAGCAGGGCAAAGAAACCGCCGCGGAGTTCCTCGGAGAGCTCCGCCGCCTGGCGGCCGACTGCGCTTTCGGAGAGCACTTGGAGATGGCTCTCCGCGACCGTTTCGTCGCTGGCCTCAGGGACGAGAAACTCCAGCGCCCGAATAACGGAGGGCGAGAAGGTGACCATCACCTCAGCGTTAGCCACCGCCACTGCATGGGAGAGGTCACATCCGACCACCACCACCGCGACGCATCGTGTGGCCTCCCCGGAAACAGCGACATCGACGACCCCGAGGTACACCGCACACTAGCCCAGCATCGCCCGCCAGCACCGTCCGCTAGCTCCGCACGCAAGCAACCCGGCTCGGCGGCGCAGGGAGTGTGCCAGCTGCGGAGGGCAGCATGAGAGGAGATCGTGCCGGTTCCGGGACGCCACATGTCGGGACTGCGGCCGCACGGGCCACATCGCAAGGGTTTGCCGGTCCAAGCCATCACGCGCAGCACAAAAACCGCCCCGCCGCAGGTCTGAGGCGCATTTCGAGGACTGCGCGGCCCCGGAGGCAGACCTATACCAATTGACCAACGCGCCGGCCGCCCGAACACAGGTACTGAAACTCCCCAGTCAGGCCTCTACCCCAAAAATATACGTACGGATCAAAGTAGAGGGGCCCCCTTACAAATGGAACTCGATTCGGGCTCCGCCTGTTCCATCATTTCGGAGGCCACATTAAGACAGATTTGCCCTAAGGGGGCCCCCGCTTGCGGCCATCACCCGTGACGCTCATGGACTTTCAGAGAAACCAAGTGCCAGTGAAGGGGGTAGGGAGTTTCAGGGTGCAGTACCGGGGCTTCAAGGGTCACTTGGACTTGCTCGTAGTCGAGGGCGACCTAGTTAGCCTCCTGGGGAGGGCTTGGTTTGGACCCCTAGGAATCGCGATAGAGGGGGTCCAGCATTGCGCAACCCGCGACTTCCAGGAAGTGTGCCGCGAGTTCCCATCCGTTTTCGATGGGTCCCTGGGCCGATATACGGGCCCCCGGTCTCGCTACAACTCAACCCCACAGTGGCCCCTATCCGCATGCGTGCCAGGTCCGTTCCGTTTGCCTTAAAACCAAAAATAGACGCGGAACTGGACCGACTGGTGGCGCAAGGGGTTTTGGAGCCGGTCTCTCACGCAGTGTGGGAAACCCCGATCGTGACCCCCATTAAACCTAACGGGGATGTCCGCATCTGCGCGGATTATAAATGCACGATAAATCGGGCATTGCAGGACCATGCCTACCCGGTCCCGGTGGTGAGCCATGTTCTGGCCACCTTGGCAGGGGCCAAGATCTTCGGCAAACTAGATCTGGCCCAAGCGTACCAGCAGCTGCCTGTCGACGGGCCGACCGCAGAGGCCCAAACAATTGTAACGCACCGGGGGGCCTTCAGGGTCAATCGCCTGCAATTCGGGGTGAGCGTGGCACCCGGAATTTTCCAGCAACTGATGGACTCTCTCCTCAAAGGGATCCCCGGCGTCACACCATTCTTCGATGATGTGATGATCGCCGCCGCCACGCCCGACGAGTTCGCCTCCCGCCTCCGCATGGTCCTCAGCCGTTTCCGGGACGCCGGCCTCAAGGTCAAGCGCGAGAAGTGCCAGCTCGGGGTGTCATCCGTCGACTTCTTGGGCTTCACGGTGAACGCAGAGGGACTCCACCCGGCCCGGGACAAGGTGAAGGCCATCGTAGAAGCGCCGCCCCCGACCTCCAAAGCCGAGCTCCAGGCTTTTCTCGGACTCTTGAACTTTTACCACGCCTTTCTCCCCCACAAGGCGGCGGTAGCCGAGCCCCTCCACAGGTTGCTCGACAAAAAGGCACCCTGGGTCTGGGGCCCGCATCAGGCTGCTGCGTTCCGGGGCGTCAAGGCCCTGCTCATTTCGAACGCGGTCCTGGCACATTTCGACGAGACCCTGCCCGTGGTCTTGGCTTGCGATGCGTCTCCATATGGGGTGGGAGCCGTGCTGGCGCACCATCTCCTGGACGGCCGGGAGGTCCCGGTCGCGTACTACTCGCGGACCCTGTCTGCGGCCGAGCGGAACTACGCCCAGATAGACCGCGAGGGACTGGCAGTCGTGGCCGGGGTGAAGAAGTTCCACGACTTCGTCTATGGCCGTCCCTTCACAGTCGTCACAGACCACCGGCCGCTGCTGGGCCTCTTCGCGGCGGACCGCCGGACGCCACAGGTACTCTCCCCTCGGGTCTTGCGGTGGTCCATCTTCTTGGCGGGCTACAACTACACGCTCCAGCACCGGCCAGGCAAGGCAATGGGACATGCAGACGCGCTGAGCCGCCTCCCCCTGCCAGACGAAGGGGAGGACCCGGCCCCAGCTCATCATGTCCTCCAGTTGGAGGGTCTTCCAGACGCCCCTCTCCAGGCCACGGACATCGCCCGCCGCTCAGCCCGTGACCCCATCATATCCCGGGTTCTCGGCTGGGTGGTGAGGGGGTGGCCTACGGCCTCGGCGGGCCCTGAGTTCAGCGCATTTACAACACGGCGCGAGGAACTATCGGCACACAAGGGCTGCCTGCTGTGGGGGGACCGGGTCGTAGTCCCCAGCGCACTCCAGCAACAGGTCCTGCAGGCTCTGCACGAGGCACACCCCGGCATCGTGCGGATGAAAGCCCTCGCCAGGAGCTACGTCTGGTGGCCAGGCATCGATGGGGAAATAGAGGCCTGGGTGAAGCGTTGCCAGATCTGTCAAGAGGTCCGGCCAAGCCCACCATGTGCACCCCCCAGGCATGGGAGTCAACAAGGACCCCGTGGTCCCGGCTCCACATCGACTTCGCCGGACCCTTCCACGGGTTAACATTCCTGGTCACCGTGGACGCATACTCCAAGTGGCTGGAGGTGAGTCCAGTCTCCTCCACCTCCGCAAGCGCCACCATCCGAGCCCTCCGGAAGATATTTGCCACGCATGGCTTGCCGGACACCATCGTCTC
This sequence comes from Gekko gecko, assembly GCA_029375565.1. Classification (NCBI taxonomy): domain Eukaryota; kingdom Metazoa; phylum Chordata; class Lepidosauria; order Squamata; family Gekkonidae; genus Gekko; species Gekko gecko. Next base: position 15,609,207 of record JAPDNY010000004.1, read on the forward strand.
CGACAACGGCCCGGCGTTTACATCCGAGGAATTCCAGCGGTTCCTGCGGGACAACTTGATCCGGCATATCAGGTCAGCACCCTTCCACCCTGCCACGAACGGCCAAGCGGAACGCATGGTACGCACGGCTAAGGAAGCTTTAAGCCGCCTGACCGAGGGAGACTGGGAGTCACGCATAGCCCGGTTCTTGCTGGCGAACCGGACAACACCCAACCCGGTCAGTGGCCACTGCCCCGCGGAGCTTCTCATGGGCCGGCGACCCGCCATCCTCCTGGACCGCCTGCACCCCGACAGGGCTCCAACAGGACGGAACTGGGTCGAGGACCGGGAGGCACCACGGGGCTTCTTCCCAGAGGACCCGGTGTTCGCAAGGAACTACGGCCGAGGCCCGGAATGGATAGCAGGAAAAGTAATCCGCCCCACCGGCCCGGTCTCTTATGAGGTGTCGACAAATGACGGGCAGGTCCTGCGGCGCCACGTGGACCAGCTGAGGCGGCGCCTACTTCCAACGGTAGGAGACCGGGGTAACCAAGGGGAGGTGGAGCAGGCCCCACGAGAAGCTGAGGGAGAGCCCGAGGCGGAACGAGACTGCAGAGAGGCGGACCCCAGCGACGGCCAGCTCAGTACGCCCGAGGCCTCATCAGCCGAGGGCCAGACGGCGTACCCTTCCCCAGCGGAAGGAGGTGAGGGGGCAGGCCCCGCCACACCACCAAGACTTGGCTGCGGAGAAACCCCAACGCCTACACCACGACGGTCCATCAGGGAACGCAGAGCCCCCGCATACCTGAAGGACTATGTCACCTAGACAGGATCGGGACTATGGGGGGAGGGGTGTTGTGTATGCAGTCAACATAGTGCCATCAACGAAGAGCCAGAGCTTGAGTACCTGAGAACAATGGGACTGAGGTTCCTGGCTCCCGCGTAGGGGGACCAATGGGAACGGCGGCGGGAATTCAAACCCGCCAATGGTACCAGGGGGCGGCCCCTCCCCAATGTATATAGTTGGCCTCCGGGCCGGTTATCAGTGTCTCGTGTTGTATAATAGCGAACCATGCTGATCACTACATCGCTGTCTGTGGTTTCTTTATGCGTCTAACCCACTATACAACACTAACCTACCTCACAACATCACTGAGAGGATAAAACAGAGGAAGGGAGAATCACATATGCCCTCCTGAGCTTTCTGATTGGGGAGAGAACTGCCATTAACAATAGAAGAAGAAAGAAAAGATTGGATTTGTACCCCGCCCTTCACTCGGAGTCTCAGAGCGGTTTAAAAACTCCTTCCCCTCCCCACAACAGACACCCTGTGAGGTAGGCGGGGCCGAGAGAGCTCTTTCCAGAACTGTCCTTGAGAGAACAGCTCTGACAGAACTATGGCTTGCCCAAGGTCATCCAGCAGGTGCAAGTGGAGGAGTGGGGAATCAAACCCGGTTCTCCCAGATTAGAGTCCATGCACTTAACCACTATACCAAACTGGTGCCCCTGAGAAAGCGTTTCCAGCTTAAAATTCCTGTGCACCTTTGAGATTTTCTGCATGATGCCTTCGCTCCCTTTCACCTTTTTGGAATGCCAGTTCTTGTTGGAGTGAACGACTCAGCATGCCTGGACAGTGTGTGGTGGGGGGGTGTATAGGTATCATCTCCTTGAATGAGACATCTCTCTTTGACTTGACCTGGGAGCTGCCCTCTAACTTCTCTTTTTTTTTTCCTCTCCCTCTCTTCACATGGCCTTCCCACGGAGACACATGTCTTTGCAGGCCTCTCCTGTAGGGACAATGCCCTCATACTCCCACACACACGGTGCCAGACAAGCTGGCCATTTGTGATCGGGAGAGGACTCCTTAGATTAGGCTTCTCTCTCTCCTTTCGACTACCACCTGAATGTGAACTGGATCTACATGAATAAATGTAAGTTTTTTGCAATATCTTTCTTGGGAGATTTATTTACATGCTTCTATGACTGGGCAAAACTCTGGTACATTAACCAAATATCCCAATAGTTCTCCTCGGCAAAAACAAACAAGAAAAAAACCCGGCTTCAGAAATCATCAGGTGGGTGGGAATAAGACACAGCTTCAAGGTCCCAGATTCGGTTCAATGGAAAGAACATTTCCCTAGTACCAGGATACTGCCTTTTTGTTGCTGAGCACCCCTTTTAAAAATTGGGTGCCAGCGACTTCCCACTCTGGTCCTGGACGTTTGTCGGCATTTGAAGCCTCATTGCCACACGTGGACTATTTCTGAGAATCGATACACACTCACACAGCGGCTTTTGAAAAGGGATGATACAAGTACATTCTATGATTCTGTAGGGATACTCCAGGCTGATCCCGCATTGGGCAGGGGGTTGGACTAGATGGCCTTGTATGGCCCCTTCCAACTCTGTGATTCTATGATTTTTTCAGGGACCTTAAAGTTTACTATAGAGAGCATTAAGAAAATCACAGGCTCCTGTCCACTGCAGATTCACCTCCGTAGCTGAATAACCAGCTTCCCCCTACGATCAAGAGCAGGAGTCCTTAACACCTTTCCTGGTATCCACCAGGTATTTTTAGAAAGTGGTTAGAGCCAGGTGGAACTTTAGCCCAGCTAGATTTCTGAATGGCCATTAGTGATTTGACTGGCTGTGCAGATTCTTTAAAAACACTGCTTTGGCAGCAGCTGCCACAACAGCACAAGGCTCTTCAGTGGGTGACTGAAGCTAAGCTGCGGCAGCCATTTTGTGACTGGCCCTGCCTCCTGTAGCAGCCATTTTGTGGCTGTGCCCGGCATACTATGTCAGAATTCCAAAGGTGCCTAGAGGCTCAAAAAGGTTGAGGACCCCTAATCAAGTGTGTCATTCTCAAAATCCACATGTACAATACTAGGCATTTCTGTTGTTCGTAGCAGCTCCAATGAACAAGCCAAACCGAATGTATAACGTTGCCACAACTAGATCCTCATCAGGTGACGCCTTTACCAAGCCGACGTATAAGCCAGAATGGCAGAATGGTAACTTACATGTATCACTTTAGAGCATCCAGACGGGTGAATCATTGCGAAACCGGGAGGTAAAAAGCCAGTTACATACCTAGCAACGCCTGGAATAAACTGCTTTTAAAGATGCCCATCACTTTCTTGATGGCTCTTTTCAGTTGCTTCTCCTCCGGCTTCTTTAGCTTCTTGCAGTAATCTTCCAGCAGCGCTAAAGCTCGATCTGTGTCTACAATACAGAAAAAGCATCGCAAAATGTTTAGCCAGCAGATCAGGACGATGGTAAATAGAGCCAGCAGATCAGCAAAATGGTAAATACATAGGACCAGGGCTATTTTGGGGCAGGAACGCACAGGAATGGAGTTCTGGCTGGCTCCCAAGTTGGCCACGCCCAGCACGAACTCATTAGCATAATTGGCCATACTCAGCAGCAGAAACTCATTAAGATTGGCTACATTAGGGGTGTGTGGCCTAACATGCAAAGGAGTTCCTGCTACAAAAAAGCCCTGGGTTTTGACAACAGTGAATGGAGTGTGTCTGTGTATGCAAGAAAGTTCTGAAAGAACTTGTGACTGACCCAAGGTCACACCAGCAGCTGCATGTGGACGACTGGGGAATCAAACCCCAAACTGGCTCTCAGCATGACATCATTCGCTGACATTTTGTGGTTAGCTCCCCCTCTTGTGGCAGCCACTTTGTCACTGGCTCCACCTCCTGCGGCAGCTATTTTGTGGTTGTGTCGACCACCACGTCTCAGAATTCCATGTCCCACGGACTCAAAAAGGGGACCTCTGATCTTACAGGGTGGAATTTCAAGGCGAATTTGTGATCAACAGAGGAGGTGACATTTGCTTCAACACCAAAGGCTACTTTTAGAACGAGCTGATAATCAATTGACCTTCAGAGATCTGGATGTTCTTTGAATCCATACTTTGCATGAATATGAAGTAATGTTACAGAGGGGAAGGGGCATTAAAAAGGCACATGTGATATGTTTTTATACTGTAATGATAATCACCATTCCCTGCACATCACAGACCTGCAGTTCTATGGGAGGACCACGTTCCCTCAATTTTCCTCTGGGCAGGGCCAGCCCCAGGTGTTTTTGCACACTAGGCAAGGACACCTTCTGGCGCCCCCCCGTGCTGTTTCCTTGGCAAGCCAAGGAAGGGAAGGAGGTTTAACCCCCCTACCTTTCCATCTGAGCACGGCTTGCCTGTGTGCCTCGCAGCTACGGGGTGCGCTGGCAAGCCATGGAAGGGATGGGATTTAAAACCCTGTCCCTTCCATCTGAGCATTGGCTTGCCTGCGTGCCTCACAGCCGCAAGGCGTGCCAGCAAGCCATGGAAGGAATGAGGGTTTAAACCCTCATCCCTTCCATCTGAGTGCCGGCTTGCCTGCGTGCCTTGCAGCTGCAGGGCGCGCAGGCAAGCCATGGAAGGGAAGGGCCATCTACTGGCCTTTGCCACCCCCCTTCCCGGCGCCCCTCCTACATCGCCCTCTTGTCGGCCCTCTGCCTCCGCGGGGGAGCCTCGGGGCTTTGCAGGGGAGACCAGGGAAAGGGAAGGCCGCGGTGAAGTCAGGGACACATTGCGGGGGCCAGGGGGAGGCAGAGGAACTTTTTGTGGCTATTTCCCAGCAGTGCAGGAGGCGCTGCAGGTCGTTATACTTTAAAGAGTGCCTTTCCGCTGCTCTAGGGGCAGCGAAGGGGCGCACTGAAGCAGCATGTGCCCAGAAAGGCGGCAGTGGCCAGCGTGCTGCAAGAGCTTTTGGCGGGGGGGCAGTGCAGTTTGGCGCCCCTAAGGGCTGGCGTGCTCTAGGCGAATGCCTAGTTTGCCTAGTTAGCGAGCCAGCCCTGCCTCTGTGGAGAGGAAAGGAAGGCAATTGTAAGATGCTTTGAGACTCCTTAGTGTAAATACAAAAGCGTTGGAGCTAAAATCACAGTAGAACAAATAAAACAAAAACAAAATTACTCCCTCTCAGCAGAGCAGAGCCCATAAGTGTCTGATCTCTCTCAGCCAGAAAACGGAACTCGACTCCTTAGGGGAGAGAAAAACAGGGTATAAAAGCCACCTCTTCTTCTTCCTGCTGCATTTGTGACTTCCCTTAAGACTCCTCCTGTCTCCTAATTTGGGGGCCCCTCCCTGGCACTCTCCCGTTAACAAGTGTGCACTGCAGAAATCATGTGGTCCTGTTCAGCTCCCTGCCATTTTAAAATTATCCATCACTTATTTCTGCCTATCAAAACTCTGTATTTATTTATTTATTTTATTTATACCCTGCCCTATCCCACGAGTGGGCTCTGGGCAGGGCCAGCTCGCCCACTAGGCGAGCTAGGCACTCGCCTAGGGCACCGGCCCTGCAGGGGCGCCAAAATGCCCCCCACCCCCACCCCATGAAAAGCCCCCTGGACCGCCCAGTGCCGGCAGCCCTGGGTTTCCTGGGTGCCTCGCGGCTGCAAGGCGCCCAGAAAAGCTGGCGCCACCGCTGGGAGGGAAGGGGCGGGCGTTCTAAGCCCACCCCTTCCCCGGCTCTCCTGGCGCTGGGCCATCTCCAGGCCCCACCGGTCCTGCCTAGGGTGCCCAGACACCTGGAGCCGGCCCTGGCTCTGGGCGACTTACAACATAAAACCCATGAACAATAAAAACCATAAAGCCATAAAACAATAGATGGCACAATACACAGTAACAAAAAAAACCATGCTGTCAGGTTCTTTAGTCAGATCACACAATTCAGAGCTTCTTAAGAAGGTTCTGTTTAAGGGCTTCTTAAGAAGGTTCTGTTTATTGGTAAATCACAACTGAAGATTCATACACAGTTCGTGTCAGGAACGGCCATGGATAATGGAGGCCCCTGACATAGTAAAGTCAAACATCCCCCTGGTCTAAGGGAAGCCAATGATTATAATTCGCAAGCAAAGCAAGCAAGCATAAGAGAAAAACAATTTAAAAGCCGCTGGTTCCCAGCGTGGTGCCTAGCCGGCTCAGACACCACAAGGTCAGACATATGATAACAAGTGAAAATAATTAATGAGAACCTCAGAGGAGGATGTACTCCCTTACATTCCAAATATATGACAGGCTACCTGACACATGCCTCATGTCAGGCAGAAGTAGGTACCCCAGGAAACTCCAGCACTCCAAATAGTATGCAAAGCAGCAGGGCACTGGGAAATGGCCATGAACAGGGGAGGCCAGAATGGTCGAACATCCATCACTTCAGCCAAAAGCCGTAGCGGTCTGGCTGTTTTATTGCTGGCCAGATAGCAACTTATCCCACAGATCTCCTGCTTCCTGGGTAGAGGGTTCCCAGTTCCGCCATCTAAGGCTGCCAGCTCTGGGTTGGGAAATACCTGGAGATTTTGGGGATGGAGCCCAAGGAGGGCAGGGTTTGGGGATGGGAGGGACTTCTGAAGAATGGAGCATAATGCCATAGAGTCCACCCTCCAAAGCAGCTGTTTTCTTGAAGTGAAACTGTTTTCTCTCGCCTGGAAATCAGTTGCAAGAGTGGGAGATCGCCAGCTACCACCCGGAGGTTGGAAACCGGGAGACGCACACCGGCAACTGCCTCCCAACCTGTTCAGCAAGCATCCGTTCCTTGCTCCCCTTTTGATCACCTGCAGGCATGTCTGCTGCGTCTCCCGTGACCTGGCTAGAACAAGACCCCATCTGAGCGATTATCCACCAGGGACCTGAGTCACCACTTTTACTGCCAAGTTTTTCCTAACCCCGAGGATGTGTGTGACTGGAATTTGAAATCTGCTGTAAAAAGATCTTGTAACTCGCCAAGGCAAGCTTTCAAATGCTGTGAGGGTTTTGCCATCACGGGCCATTAAGATTTGCCAGCCAACGACTAGCACCCAGTAGAACATGGGGGGGAACACAAGCACATGGGAGGGTGCCATCAACACAATGGTGGGACTTCACTTCCAGGGGAAACCTGGACGTGACCGTTCTATCAATCACCAGAAACCTGGAAGTGACACCGTGCCATTCTAGGAATTGCCAGAAGCTCTATGGTTTTACTCTATGGTTTTATAGAGCCATGGCAATATTTTTAAAATTAATTTTCCTCCCACCAGCCAACAGAGAAGCAGCAGGAAATGGGGGGTACTGGTGGAAGGCCTCTTGCTAGGGTTGCCAGGTCCGGGTTGGGAAATACCTGGAGATTTGGGGGGTGGATCCTGAGGAGAGCAGGGTTTGGGGATAAGAGTGACTTCTGAAGAATGGAGTATAATGCCATAGAGTCCACCTTCCAAAGCAGCCATTTTCTCCAGGGGAACTGATCTGTGTTGCCTGGAGGTCAGTTGTAATCCCAGGAGATCTCCAGCCAACATCTGGGAGCTGGCAACCCTATCTTTTGCCCTAGCAGGAGACATAGCAACTCTATGTGGCATGTATACATTTCTAACATCTTCCTCATATAAATAAATGAAATATAAAATCAGGCAATTGGTCTAGCCAGGCCAGTATTGTCCACTCTGGCTGGCAGTGGCTTCCTAGGATCTCAGTTCGGGGTCTTTCACATTCCTTTTAAGGAAGAAATACTCCAGAAACAAAGGTCCATCTTGTTACTCCTTGTATCACCCAGACAACTGGCTTGAAGAAGGAGCGCCAGAGACATTTACATCAAGCCAACTATTGGGTTGCACGCATGCGTTAAACCAAGCCGGCTGTGTTTCCTCCGAGCTCCTCCTTCGAACTAAAGAATTTATAGCTCAAAGTTTGTAAATACTACGCAAACCCAGATAAGAGGCTGATAACCAGGAAGCAGCTGGCTAGAACAACTTCAGAGTGGTAAGAAACTAATTTACTGCTGTGCTAGAAAGGAAAGCCTTGAGATTCTTAAGGCCGCTCCCAAAGCTTTGAACCAGATATGGCGAAGACAATTAAGGACCTATCTGAACAAATTTCAGGACTCCAAAATATAGTCCTTGCCTTTCAAGAAAAAATCAGTAGTGAGTTAATCTTACGTGGAGAAATTAGCAAAATAGGCACAGAAATAGCTTCTATAAAGCAGACAGCTACAACAGCCAAAGAGCTTGCTGAAGCTAATGAGCAAAAAATAACCGCGCTGAACCGCCAAATAAATGACTTGTCAGACAGAAACAGGAGAGCTAACCTTATTTTATCAGGGATATCTGAAGAAATTTCCGTAAATAAATTGGAGGAATCGCTGATACAGTGGCTGCAGACAAACGAAGTAGAAATAAAAACAGAGGATGTTGAGAGAGTGCATCGACTACAAAGAAATGGGAGGGGCGGGGCCCCTAGAGATGTAATAATTAAATTTGCCAGAGAGAAAATTCAACAGCAAATATATACAGCACTAAAGAAGAGGAAAGACCTGACTTTTAGAGGAAGAAAAGTCTGGGTGAGACAAGACTTTTGTCAAGAGACCTTAAGGAAAAAAAACCTCATGCGCCCCTTTGCCCAAAAGCTTTATGCAAATAACGTGAAATTTTCATGGGGCTATCCATCTTCGATAATTATATTTCGGGAAGGAAAGCGACTGATGGCAAGGAACACTACAGAGGCAAAGGAACTACTTAAACAATTAGGTATAAACACAGACGATATGGGAGAGCAAGAAATGGAAGCGGAATCGGGGTTCCTGAAGATGGCGACGAAGGAACTTCAGAGAGAGGAGGGAAACGCCTCAGGACCAGCTCCCGATAACCAATTAAGGGAAGTATACCTTTATTGATTGAGCTAATGACTATTAATAGTATTATCATTTTTTACAGTATCAAGAAGGAGGAGGAGGGGGATGCGTGCACCCCATGCAGTGGAGAGAGGGGAAGAGATTTTCTTTCCACCTTTACTCTCAACCACGGGGGGGAAGGGAAGGGGAAGGGTAAACTAACTAACCCTTCAAATTTTTCACAGCCACGAGATGTCAAAGCCTTAATTGATGTGGGATATGGATAAAACAATAAAAATTTTATCACTGAATGTCAATGGTTTAACATCAGAAATTAAACGATATAGGATAGCCAAGTTGGCAAGAGAGCAAAAAACTGATGTTCTGTGTTTACAGGAAACACATAAGAAAAGAAATGACAACAAGCCTTTGCTAAAAGACTCGACCCGGATGATGTTAGCGGAAGCTAGGAGCCACACCAAGGCCAGAGGAGTGGCAATAATGACTCATAAGAAACTTAGAGTAGAGGTACTAGAAAGAAGGACAGACAGGGAAGGGAGATACGTGATGGCTAAATTCAGATTAGAGGGGAAGAAATTTACATTGGTAAATATATATGCACCCAATAAAGGACAAAAGAAATTTTTAGCCAGGCTAGTTAAAAAAACTAAGCATTTCGCAGAGGGAGAATTAATTATGACAGGAGATTTGAACATGGATCTGACTAAAAATAAGGCAATTAAAATAGGAGATTGGGGCTTGAGGGAAGCACATGAACTGATAGGACAGCAGCCAAAACCCACCCATGTATCCAGCCGGCACAAAACCCTATCATGCATAGATTACATAATTGTAGAAAAAAGCAGCAACCTGACTATAAAAAAAATTACAACGCACCCAATCTGGATATCGGATCATGCACCAATCACTATAGAAATAGAAGGCAATCAAAAACCAAAAAATAGAACTTGGAGGTACAATAATTTAATAATGGCTAAAGAGGAAGATAGGAGCTATATGATGGAGCAGATAAGATTATATTTTGAGGAGAATAGAGGGACTGTCCCAACTAATACCCTGTGGGATGCCGCGAAGGCGGTGATAAGGGGACACTGCATAAATAAGGAAAAGTACATCAAAAGAGAACGCTATCTAAAAAGACAATCTAAAATTCAGGAACTGGAGAGGTTGCAAAAGGAACAAATCAACAATCATGATTTAAAAGTACAGAGTCAGATAACAACAATTAAAAAACAATTAGATGAGTTGGACTCAGTTACATTATGGAAGAGAGAAGCAATGGTAAGAAATGACTTCCATAGAAATAGTATTAATTTGGCCAGAAGGTTAGCTAACTATTTGAAAAACAGGAAGGTAAGGCAAAAGATAGAAAATATAAAAGTGAATGGCCAAAGAACTGGCAACTCAAAAGATATAGTAAAAGCCTTCGAGACCTTTTATAAGGAGCTGTATAAAAAAAAGGACATAGTCATATATGAGGAAGATATAAGAACAACACTCAAAGAAAATGATAAAATTATGTTAAGGGAGGAAATAACACTACAGGAGATAAAGGTGGTAATTAAAGAATTGAAAAAGTGCAAATCCCCAGGCCTAGACGGTTTCACAAGTGAATTCTATAAGGAGATGGTAGACATATTGGCCCCAGAGCTCCAAGAGGTATTTAATGGAATATTGAAAGGGAAAAAAGCCCCAGATTCGTGGAGGCAATCAGAAATAGTGGTAATCCCTAAACCACATAAAGACCCAGAGGAAGTGGGCTCATATAGACCTATTAGTTTACTAAATCAGGATTATAAAATCTTTGCAAAAATACTGGCAAATAGATTAAAGAAGATCATACCTAGCATAATAAAGGAGGACCAATATGGATTTGTAAAAGACAGGAATATAGCCCACCCCATAAGGAATATTATAAATGTATTACAACATGGCCACAAAAAAAAGCTAGGCCTCTTGAAATTAGATGTCTACAAAGCATTCGATACACTCTCCCAGGATTTTCTGTGGCAGGTAATGACTAAATACGAGATGGGGGAGCCATATATAAAAGTGATCCAAGAAATGTACAGAGAAGGGACAGCAGTGGTGAGAGTTAATGAAGAACACTCACAACCCCTCAAGATTCAAAGAGGAGTCCGGCAAGGATGCCCGCTCTCGCCCCTCCTATTTATACTAGCAATAGAACAGCTAGCTGAAAGAATAAGAAATTCTGCAAGGGTGGAAGGATACAGGGTAAAGAAGGAAGAAATGAAAATCAATTTATTTGCCGACGACATTATAATCGCTATGACAAACCCCAAAGAGGCAGTAAAAGAAATAAAAGTTATATTAGAGGACTTCGAAAAATGTTCAGGACTGAAGGTGAACATGGCTAAATCAGAAATTATGTACCTTAATGTGACTAAAGAGGAAAGGGAACAAATACATGGGATTACTAATATTGGAATGGGCACCAAAAAATTCAGATATTTAGGCATTGTACTACAGAAGAATATCGATAAAATAGCAGAGAACAATTATAACAAGGTCTGGAAGAAAATAGAAAAAGATATGAAAAAGTGGAAAAATAAAATAATGAATATATCTACTAGAATAAAAAGTGTTAAAATGTTTTGGCTGCCAAGATTAATATACCTCTTTCAGACAATACCTCTAGGAATGTATACCAAAAAACTAGACCAATGGAACAGAGTGATTAAGGAATGGATTTTCGGTAGTAAAAAATGCAGAATACAGAGAAAGATAATTTATAGCCACAGATCAGAGTTGGGATGGGGAGTTCCTGACCTGATTAGCTATTACGAAGCCTTCCAAATAAAATCGATACTGGAGATAGGCGATGGAGAGGGACTAAAATGGGTGAGTTTTGAGAACGAAATCAATAATAACATAGGGAGTTTTGGGGTATTCTCCAAAACGACAAATAAAGATCTTATACAAGTTAAGGGACCTAGGTATTCAACACTAACAGTGTGGAACAAGTGGCAGCCCTCATGGCTTAAAAGAACCTCAAAATGGGCACCACTAAAGTCCCTCTATAACGAAACAGAAGAAAATAAATGGTGTGAACTCCTGAGATCAAAGGGATATTATAGGCTAAGAGACTTATTTAGAGGAGGCACTCTAAAACCAGCACAGGAATTAATCGAGGAGATAGGCAAGCAATATTGGTTAAAAATTACAGGCCTTTATAGAATGATTAAGGAAGTTAATGAAAAAGGAAATATTTGGACAGAAGAACCAATTGAAGAAATACATAATAGGATGCAAAAATTTAAACAAGGATTAGCAGGATATATTTACAAGAAAATGTTATCCAATAAAGATAAGGCAATACTTTATTTACAGAAAACATGGTGTAAGGAAGGCCAGATATCGGAAAACGATGCAAATAGAATAATGAAGGGAATAGAAGAAACCAAAATTATTAAATTTAATGAATTGGAACATAAATTTTTCACAAAGTGGTATAAAACACCAGCGCAGATAGCAAACATGTTTCCGGGATTGAGTTCTATGTGTTGGCACTGTAAACAATTTAAGGGCTGGTTCTCTCATATGTGGTGGGAATGTCCAGAGGTGAGAGTCTTTTGGTCAAAAATAATACAAATTATAAAGAAAATATGTAGAATTTCATTGAATGTAGACTTTAAACTAATGTTAATGGGTATATTAGGAAATAAGGCAGTCAATAAGGAAACCCAGGCTATACTCAAAGCTATGGTGTTAGCAGGCAAGGCAGTGATAGCTCTGGGCTGGAAAGATAAGAGCAAATGGACAATAGATACCTGGCACACTTATTTGTTTGATTTTGTGCAGTCGGACATCATTGAGAAATTGCGCCAGAAGACCACATGGGAGGATAAAGCCGAAGAAATTAAAGCGAGATGGAAGACCTATCTAAAGTGGATAACAGTGGAAGGAAGACAGGACATTCGGTGGAAGATTCAGACTTTGTGCCCGTGGCTGTGAATAAAAGATCAACAAACAAGGGGTAGAGGGAGGGAGGGGGGAACTTATTGAGTTAAGTAAAGTAAGGAGACAAAAGATATTGTGTAATATAGAAAATTCAAAAAAATAAACCTATTTAAAAAAAAAATCAAGCCAACTATTGATTGCTCTTGGGTGCCACCATGGTTGATGGCTAGAAGGAGGAACTGCAGTTGTAGGCCTGCTCCAGAAACCTTTCGTAAGATGGAAAACGGCATCTCAGACAGGTTAGCTCAAGAGAGGCCAATCAGACTTGCTGAGAAACAAGAGCAGGTGCAATAGAAACAACTTCTGACATCAGTAGCATTTGCGGTAGTGAAGAGAAGAAGAGATTGGATTTATACCCCGCCCTTCACTCGAAGTCTCAGAGCAGTTTACAGTCTCCTTCCCTCCCTCTCCCCACAGCAAACACCCTGTGAGGTAGGTGGGGCTGAGAGAGCTCTCTCGAGGACTGCTCTTGAGAGAACAGCTCTGAAAGAACTCATGACCAGTATTCCCTCTAAGATGAGTTAGTGTGAGCTAGCTCACAGTTTTTTAGCCTCCAACTCACAGATTTTCGTCTCCGCTCAGGAAGGAGGGCTGCAGAGCAAACTAATTTATGCAGCAGCCAAATCGCTCGCTCACAACTTTAATGTCAGTAGCTCACAAAGTAGAATTTTTGCTCACAAGAGTCCATAGCTTAGGGGGTGCATTGCTTGTGACTCCTGCACGTGGAGGAGTGGGGAATCAAACCTGGTTCTCCCTGATTAGAGTCTGTGCTCCTAACCACCACACCTGTTAAAATACTGGGTTCTGATAGTATTATGGTATATGATCACATCGGCAAGAATGGCCTTTGCACAACAGTGGAAAGCGGATAAAGTACCGGATGTACAGGACTGGTTAAGGAAACTGCTATTTTTAGCTGAAATGGACAAAATGACTAAAAAACTAAATGGACAAATGGCAGAACAATACTTAAAAGAATGGGAAGACCTGAAAATCTATATGGAAACTGAACACAAAATGAAAGGGAAAATGTATAACCTTGATTCTTATTGAAAATGAAGTTACGTTAGATTAAGTTAGATTTTTGTATATAAAATATAAGTTACCTGGTTTATAGATTGTTATAAGTTTAAACTTGATTACTTTTATTGTTTGTTGTTATTGGCAATAGCAGTGTTGGAAGCCTATTGGGGGGGGAAGGGATATAATCTTTAACTTGAATGGGGAATTATGTTTAAAAATGTTGAATATATTCCAATAAAAAATTTGTTTTAAAAAAAATACTGGGTTCTGGATGCCTTGCAGTGAACAGCTCTACTTTATTAAGTGATTTCAGGAAGACTACAAAGACAAACTCCAGGGCAGATGCCCTGTTTTCAAGCACACAAACCCCACAGCCTAAACACACCCCGCTCCCAAGTTTACATAACACTGTTTCTCTATTGGTCTGCTCCAGGATCCTAGAAAGCTACTGTTCAGGGGAAATAAGCCCAACCAGACCCAGGTACTAGTTCAGGGATGACTCAGGCTCAGCACAGAACCACATCAAACTGCCAGTGGAAACTGCCGTCAAGTCACAGCCAATGTATGGAGACTCCAGAGGGTTTTCAAGGCAAGGTAGTAACTGAGGTGGTTGGCCCTTGCCTGCCTCTGCGTAGCAGCCCTGGACTTCCTTGATGGAATCTCATCCAAGTATTAACCAGAGCTGACCCTGCTTAGCTTCCCAGGTCTATCAGGATTGGACTAGCCTGGGCTACCAAGTTGCTACCTGAGTCAGATGCTGGTGGAAAGCACATTAGCAACCCTGGACTTCCTTGATGGTCTCCCATCCAAATACTAACCAGGGCCAACCCTGCTTAGCTTCTGAGATCTGACAATATCCAGCTAGCCTGGGCCGTCTGAGATAGTATTTGTACCTGTGTGGAATTTGAGTGTGTAGGCCGCTCTCTTGCCAGAAGGCTGCCAAAGTAGCTGCAGGATTGGTGGGTGGACCTGGAAGGGCAAGCAAAGTTAGATGGGGGAGAAGAGCCAGGAGGGAAACCTAAGCAAATGAGGGGAGAGCCTTGGATAGGGTTTCCCACTATTCCTGTTGATCTCCAGATGACCCAGATCAGTTCCCCTGGAGAAAATGGCTGCTGTGGAGGGTGGACTCTGCGGCATCACATGCTGCTGAGGACCCTCCCCTCCCCAAACCCCACCCTTCCTAGGCTCCACCCCCCCAAATCTCGAGATAACTCCCAACCCAGAGCCAGCAACCCCTAACCATGAAGGAATCTGGTGGGTGGCCATCAGTGATGCTGTGTGAAATTTGGGTTTGGTAGATCCAAACTGTGGAAGAATCTGGCAGCAACATCTGGATTGGACTGGGGATTTCAGATCCCAGGGCTGGTTCTCTGAGGGAACATTTGTTTTACAGAAATACTACTTGGTTGATAACACACCAACTAATAAAGGTAAAGGCTCCCCTTGCTCGAAAGCCAGTCGAATCCGACTCTAGGGATGCAGTGCTCATCCCCGTTTCCAAGCCAAAGAGTCAGCACTGTCCGAAGACATTTCCATGGTCATGTGGCCGGCATGACTAAACGCCGAGGCACTCCGAGCGCTGTTACCTTCCCATCGGAGCAGTACCTATTTATCTACTTGCAATTTCTTGCTTTCGAACTGCTAGGTTGGCAGGAGCTGGGGCCAGAGAGAGGAGCCCACGCTGTCATGGGGCACCAGGGTCCCGAACTGCCGAACTATAGACCTTCCGATCTGCAGCTCAACGTCTTAACCTCTGAGCCACCGCGGCCCAAACACACCAACTAATACCATGAGCTAAATCCATCCATGCACGAGACTGACATGGATTTCAGGAGCAGTTTTCCTCCGTAAACGACCAAAAGACTGAAAGGGATGTTTTTCTTCCTCCCTTCCCCCCCGCCTTTTGCTCCAGCTGTTTGGGGAGATTGTTTTGCCATCTGGAGGTGACGTCTGAAATTGGACGCGACCTCCCGCCCACGGGACGATCTGATCTGAAACAACAATCCCGCTTTTATGTTTCAAGGAAAACCTCGTGCCCTCCTCCAGCGCGCCGCCCGGACTCGCGGCGCTCTGTTGTGGCTCCGCAAAAGCTTCCCCCGGTGTCTGTTCCGATGCACTTTCGCTCTTATTTGCAGAGAGATATGGGCAGTAGATTAAAATGAATGCGCTTTTGTTTCAGCTGTATGAGTGGGGAGGGAGGCCGTCAGCCCGTTTCCCCGGCTTCCTGCAGGCATCCACGCAGGAGCTCATGGTGTCCTTCAGGGTCACCTCCGAAACGGCTTCGCGAGTGGCACAGGAGGCACTGGGGAAATTCTCCAAAAATCCCTGCCCTAATCTCAGTCTGCAGCACTCAGACACATGAAGCTGCTACTGGGAGATTTGGTTAATATAGCAGGGTTTTGCCCAGTCATAGAAGAGCGATAGTGACTGCTGTAGTGGTTAAGTCCCTGGGCTCTAATCTGGGAGAACCGGGTTTGATTTCCCACTCCTCCACTGGCAGCTGCTGGATGACCTTGGGCAAGCCATAGTTCTGTCAGAGCTGTTCTCTCAGGAGCAGTTCTCGAGAGAGCTCTCTCAGCCCCACCTGCCTCACGGGCACTGTTCCCTCTAAGCTGAGTTAGTGTGAGCCAGCTCACAGTTTTTTAGCCTCCGGCTCACACATGGTTTGCCTTAGCTCAGGGAGGATGGCTCCAGAGCAAACTAATTTATGCAGTAGCCAAATCACTCACTCACAACTTTAATGCCAGTAGCTCACAAAGTAGAATGTTTTGCTCTCAAGACTCCACAGCTTAGAAGGAGCATTGCTCACAGGGTGTCTGTTGTGGGGAAGGGAAGGGAAGGAAGGAAGGAAGGGAAGGGAAGGGAAGGGAAGGGAAGGGAAGGGAAGGGAAGGGAAGGGAAGGGAAGGGAAGGGAAGGGGTTTGTAAGCTGCTCTGAGACTCCTTTGGGTAGTGAAGGGCAGGGTATAAATCCAGCCCCTTCTTCTTCTTCTTCTTCTTCTTCTTCTTCTTCTTCTTCTTCTTCTTCTTCTTCTTCTTCTTCTTCTTCTTCTTCTTCTTCTTCTTCTTCTTCTTCTTCTTCTTCTTCTTCTTCTTCTTCTTCTTCTTCTTCTTCTTCTTCTTCTTCTTCTTCTTCTTCTTCTTCTTCTTCTTCTTCTTCTTCTTCTTCTTCTTCTTCTTCTTCTTCTTCTTCTTCTTCTTCTTCTTCTTCTTCTTCTTCTTCTTCTTCTTCTTCTTCTTCTTCTTCTTCTTCTGTAAATAAATCTTCCAAGAAGTATATTGCAAAAAAAACGGGTAAACTTACATTTATTCAAAAGAAGAGAGAGAAGCCTAATCTAATGAGTACTTTCCTGTTCACAATTGGCCAGCTTGTCCATCGTCACGTGTGTGGGAGTATGAAGGCACTGTCTCTACAGGAGAGACCTGCAGAGACATGCATCTCCATGGAAGGCCATGTTAATAGTGGGAGATGACAAAGAGAGAGGGAGGGAGGAGGAGGAGGAGGAGTCAGGGGGCAGCTCCCAGGTTAAGACAAAGAGAGGCATCCCATTCAAGGAGATGACACCTCTGCACCCTTAGAGTGATGTAGTGCCCCCCTCCCCCAAGTCCAGGCATGCTGAGTTCACTCACTCCAACAGCTGCCTTATACTGAATCAGATCTTTGGTCCATCAAGACCAGTACTGTCTACTCAGACTGGCAGCTGCTTTCCAGGGTCTCAGGTAGAGAGGTCTTTCACATTACCTACTACCTAGTTCTCTCAAGTGGTGGTTGAGGGGAGAGGCTGTGGCTCAGTGGAAGAGCCTCTGCTTGGCACGCAGAAGGTCCCAGGTTCAATCCCTGGCATCTCCAGTTAAAAGATCTTGCCGGAAGTGATGTGAAAGACCTCTGCCTGAGACCCTGGAGTGCTGCTGCCTGCCTGAGTAGACAGTAGTGACCTTGATGGACCAAGGATCTGATTCAATATAAGGCAGGTTTGTGTGTTCATGAGATGCAGAGATTGAACCCGGGACGCTGTGCATGCAAAGCAGAGGCTTTTCCACTGAACCACAGCCCCTCACAACTTTGGGATCAACCCATTGTCTGTCTCTGGCCTTATGTAGTGCTCCCCCATTTATTTACCGGCCTCTGAGCTTTCAAGGGCATCTTCATGGGGGGGGCAGGAATAAGTTGTGCTTCCTCAGCTATTTATAGGGCACAGCTGGTTACAAATGCAGCTGTTCTTAAGCTTTAAAAAATATTTGCATCTGTAATCAGCTCGGAGCGCGCTCGCCGTCCCTGTGCACACACAGTACTCCCTTCCTCTTTTGCCCAAGCAGAAGAGCTCCGTTTAACTCGGAGGCTTGGAGGGAAGCCAGAGTCCAGGTCTTTTAAAAACCACATAATTGTATTACGTTTAAAGGACTGAAGCTCTGGGGGACTAAAGAAGGCAAATGAACTAAAGATGCCCCAGAGGCGCCTCTCGAGCCCTGCAGCCAATGCAACTCTATATCATTCCCAGTTTCATTTACTGGATTCAAATTCTCCAAACGTCACATCCCAGGAAGCCACTGCTTTATTCTATTTTTTTTGGGGGGGGTGGCACAAGCTTTTGACATGCCTGCTTAGAAAGACAGAGCTGGAAGGAACCTCTGGGGTCATCTAGGCCAACCTCCTGCACAACGTAGGAAATTCACAACTACCTTCCACCACCACCACCCCGACAACTCCCCCAGTGACCCCTGCTCTATGGCCAGAGGAAGGGGAAAAACCTCCGGGATCCCTGGGCCAATCTGGCCTGGAGGAAAATTCCTTCCTGATCCCAATGGGGCAATCAGCATTACCTTGAGACTGCAAGAAAGGGCTAAGAGAGCCAACCATTGACATATCCCTTCCTGCCCCCCTCTCTCACAATCTGCCTAAATTCATATTGAGTCATAGAATCAGCATTGCTGTCCAATAGCCCATCTAGACTCTGCTTGAAAACCTCCAAAGAAGGACAGCCCACCACCTCCCCAGGAAGCCTGACCCACTGAGGAACCGCTCTGTCAGAAAGTTCTTCCTAATATTTAGTCGAAAACTCTTCTGATATAATTTCAATCCATTGGTTCTGGTCCAACCTTCTGGGGCAACAGAAAACACCTCTGCTCCATTCTCTATACAACAGCATAGGTCTTTCCCCAAAAATATCTGGAATGATTTTTTTCTGACTGGAAACTGAATCCTCATTTTCCCAGAAAGATTGCTAAACTAGGAGAATAGCTCCATCAACAGCTGTTAACCATGATGGCAGAATGGAGCCTTCATGGGCAGAGGAAGTATACCTCTCAATACTAATCTCTGCAGAGCAATATCAAGGAAAGGCTTTGGTCTCCATGTCCTCCTTCTAAATCTTCCATGGCCTCAGGGACCATTGTGGGAAATACTGAATAAGAACATAAGAACATAAGAGAAGCCAATGTTGAATCAGGCCAATGGCCCATCTAGTCCAACACTCTGTCACACAGTGGCCAAAAATACCAGGGGCCATCAGGAGGTCCAGCAGTGGGGCCAGGGCACCAGAAGCCCTCCCACTGCTGCCCCCTCCAGCACCAAGAATAGAGTGCATCACCTGCCCCAGACTGAGAGTTCCCATCTATACCCTGTGGCTAATAGCCACTGGTGGACTTCTGCTCCATATGTTTATCTAATTTCCTCTTGAAACTGTCCATGCTTGCAGCTGCCACCACCTCCTGTGGCAGTGAATTCCATATGTTAATCACTCTTTGGGTGAAGAAGTATTTCCTTTTATCTGTTCTAACCCGACTGCTCAGCAATTTCATAGAGTGCCCACGAGTTCTTGTATTGTGAGAAAGGGAGAAAAGTACTTCTTTCTCAACCTGCTCAATCCCATTCATAATCTTATAAACCTCAATCATGTCACCTCTCAGCCGTCGTTTCTCCAAGCTAAAGAGCCCCAAGCATTTTAACCTTTCTTCATAGGGAAGGTGTTCCAACCCTTTTATCATTCTAGTTGCCCTTCTCTGCACTTTTTCCAATGCTATAATATCCTTTTTGAGATGTGGTGACCAGAACTGTACACAGTATTCCAAATGAGGTCGCACCAATGATTTATACAGGGGCATGATGATACTGGCTGATTTGTTATCAATTCCCTTCCTAATAATCCCCAGCATAGCGTTGGCCTTCTTTATTGCAGCTACACATTGTGTAGACATTTTCAGCGAGTTATCCACTACGACTCCAAGATCTCTCTCTTGGTCCGTCTCTGCCAGATCAGACCCCATCAACGTGTATTTATATTTAGGATTTTTGGCTCCAATGTGCATCACTTTGCACTTGGCCACATTGAACCCCATTTGCCACGTTGACGCCCACTCACCCATCCTCAACAGATCCCTTTGGAGTGCCTCACAATCCTCCCTGGTTTTCACCACCCTGAACAACTTTGTGTCATCTGCAAATTTAGCCACATCACTGCTTACTCCCAATTCCAAATCGTTAATAAACAAGTTAAAAAGCATCGGACCGAGTACTGATCCCTGTGGTACCCCACTGCTTACCACCCTCCACTGAGAAAGTTTCCCATTTATACTCACTCTCTGTTTCCTATTTATAAGCCAGTTTTTGATCCACAAGAGGACTTGTCCTTTTATCCCATGACTATTGAGCTTACTTAGGAGCCTTTGATGAGGAACTGTATCAAAAGCTTTCCGGAAGTCAAGGTAAATAATATCTATTGGGTCCCCCTTGTCCACATGTTTGTTCACTCCCTCAAAAAACACTAACAGGTTAGTGAGACAAGATCTTCCCTTACAGAACCCATGCTGAGTCTGCCTCAATAGTTTTTGTTCATCAATGTGCCTACTAATTCTTTCCTTAATAACAGTTTCCACCAACTTACCCAGTATCGATGTCAGACTGACTGGCCTGTAATTTCCCGGATCTCCCCTGGAGCCCTTTTTAAAGATGGGAGTGACATTAGCTACCTTCCAGTCCTCAGGAATGGAGGCAGATTTTAAAGAAAGATTACATATTTTTGTCAGGAGATCCACAAGTTCACATTTGAGTTCTTTCAGAACTCTCGGATGAATGCCATCCGGGCCTGGTGATTTATTAGTTTTTAAATTGTCCATCAGTCGGAGGACTTCCTCTCTTGTTACCGCAATCTGATTCAGGTCTTTCAAACCCCCTCCCGAAATCGGTGCTTCTGGAGTGGGCAAACACTTCTCCTCTTCCACAGTGAAGACAGAGGCATAAAATGCATTCAGCTTCTCAGCCATTTCCCTATCATCCTTCACTACTCCTTTTACCCCTTGGTCATCCAAGGGCCCCACTGCCTCCCTGGCTGGCTTCCTACTTCTAATGTATTTGAAGAAAGTTTTATTGTTGGTCTTTATGTTTTTTGCGATATGCTCCTCATATTCCCTTTTTGCTTGCCTGATCACAGACTTGCATTTTTATTTGCCATAGTCTGTGTTCCCTTTTATCAACCTCACTAAGACTAGCTTTCCACCGCTTAAAGGAATCCTTCTTACCTTTTACAGCTTCCATTACTTTATTTGTTAACCATGCAGGCTTTTTTCTATACCTATTTGTACCTTTCCTAACTTGCAGTATATATTTTTTCTGAGCTTCTAGGATTGTCTTTTTAAATAGTCTCCAAGCTTCCCCAATGGTTTTGACCTTCTCCACTCTTCCTTTCAATTTCTTCCTCACATGTCCCCTCATACCAGAGAAGTTACCCCTTTTAAAGTTAAAAGTGGTTGCGTCAGTCTTTTTGGGCAACTTCCTATCTGTACAAATGTTAAACTCAATGACATTATGGTCACTGTTCCCAAGTGGTGCAATCACTTTTACATCTCTCACCAGGTCTTGGGTGTTACTTAGGACCAAATCCAGGATCGCCTCTCCCCTGGTAGGATCTATGACCATCTGTTCCACAGCACAGTCATTGAGAGTGTCTAAGAACGCAATCTCTTTTTCCCGACTAGAACTCATATTGACCCAATCAATGTGTCGGTAGTTAAAGTCGCCTATTACAACACAGTTATTTCGTCTAGCCGCTATCTTTAATTCATTCATCATTTTATAATCCTCCTCTATCTTTTGATCTGGTGGGCGATAACAAACTCCCACTGTTAAGCCTCCTTTTGGACCCACTATTTCAACCCATAGCATTTCCAGAAGTGAATCCAATTCTCTTACCCTCTCAATCTTACTGGACGGTATACCCTCTCTGACATACAGAGCCACCCCACCTCCAACCCTTTCCCCCCTATCCTTCCGATATAATTTATAACCAGGAATCACCGTATCCCACTGATTTTCCTCATCCCACCAAGTTTCTGAAATACCCACAATGTCTATTTCCCCCCCCAACACCAAGCACTCCAACTCCCCCGATTTTACCTCGGAGACTTCTAGCATTTGTGTATAAACACTTATAGTTTCCCAGGTTTGTTAAGCCCACAGCCTTCCTCTTGCTGCCTCGAGACCTTGCCAGGCAGTTCCTATCATTAGCCACAGTCTCAGTGGACAATTGTAATCCATTTCCTTGTACAAAAGTAATAGCTACCCCTTCATCTCTTTGAGATGAGCCATCCCGAACCAGAGACTTTTCATCTCCTGTCGGCTTTCCCCCATTATTCAGTTTAAAAACTGCTCTGCCACCTTTTTGATTTTGAGCGCCAGCAGCCTGGTTCCTTCTCGGGACAAGTGGAGACCGTCCCTTTTGTACAGCTCCCTCTTGTCCCAAAAAGCATCCCAGTGCCTAACAAACTTGAACCCTTCCCCCCTACACCACCGTCTCATCCACGCATTGAGACTCCTGATCTGTGCCTGTCTCTCCGGCCCTGCGCGTGGAACAGGTAGATGGACTGTGGTTGGAACCACTAAGCACCTGTTACATTCCTAAAGACTTGAACTCCAAAGCATACAGAGATGCGACAGGCAACCTCCTCCGAAGGCTAATGCTGTCTTGAGTGTGATTGAATAATTCAACCATTTGCACTGTACAGACAATGCTGGGACTGCGAATCAGGCAGATATTCCATCTGTGAGTAGACACGTCATGCTCGCCACAGGCTTTCTTTGATTTATTCCTCAAAATAAACAGATCTGCCCCATTATTAGAGTAATGTAGATTCCTGGAATGATTTTTTTAAAAGTCATTATCGCATTTTGATTGTGCTCTTCCTCCAAGGATCTCAGCATACACGTTTCCCCTCTTCCATTTTACCCTTAAAACAACCCTGTGAGGTAGGTGAGACTGAAAGAGCAGTCCGTGGTCTCCCAGCCCTTAGTCTGACACTCTGACTACTACAAGATGAAAATAAAAGGGCCACACCAGTCACAGGAGATAAAAATATAAGGCCAAGGCCACTGGTGCAAAATTAGGTAAAAATATATTTTATTACTCAATTAATGTTAAAAAAAAAATCCCTATGCGTTTCGCCAACAGCGGAATCTGTTCGTCTTGCAGCAATTCTTCAAAAGGACTGCAAGATCAGTAGCTGTTTTTTTAGTCCCTTTGAAAAATTACTGCAGAACAAACAGATCCCCCTGATTATGCCTCTTGGAGAAACACTTACAGATTCTTTTCCCGGCATTTTAACTGATTTATAAAGAATATCTTTACCTGATTTTGCACCACCAGCCTTGGACTTATTTTTTTACCCACTCTGACCACTGTATCGCACAGCCTTATACAAATTTTGAACCACTAGAACTATTCCTGGGTCCAGTGGCACCTTTAAGACCAACAAAGTTTAATTCTGGGTATCAGCTTTTGTGTGCTTGCACAAAGAATATTCAAAGAAGTGTGTATACACATGAAAGCTTATACCTAGAATTAAACTTCGTTGGTCTTAAAGGTGCCACTGGACTCAAACTTTGTTCTGTTGCTCCACACAGCTATCCACCTGAATCTAGAACCATTCCTGCTACCCTTCCTTCTTGGCACAAGGTTCTTTCCCTATTTTCCAGATTAAAGTTGCCACTTATTGACTGCCCAAATACATGTTCCTCCACCATCTTTCCCCCCACGCACACCCTTGGAGTACTGATTTCTTTAACTGCTCCCCTGTCCTCAAAAGCTTGCCTGGTGTCCATTTTCAATCAAATGAGGGGTGCCAACTTTGTTCTGGCCTGGAACTTCTAGCAGCAACCTCAAGTTGAAGAAACGAAGGCTTCCCTGCCCCTTTATCTCCATTCTAAGGGAGAAAAGTTCACTTGCTTAGGGCCAAATCAGACAGGTAGAAGGCAGAAGCTGTGTTTCTAAGCGTAACTGTGATGCCCTTGCTTATAGCGGAAATGATTTTACCTTTAAACACTCTCTGTGTATATAAACTTGGTAGTTTTCTGCTCCCACCAGGAATTAAAAATCCCAATTCTCTCTCTTTTGGTAGTATGACCTAGGGTCTGGGCACTTCAGAGGACTATGTGGCCCTGAGGAAGGACTGTACTGATTTCTGGGATAAGTTTAAACAAAAATTGATTTATTTAATAAAGAACAAAATAGGTTTCTGGTTATTACAGTTGCTGACAAAAGGAACTTGTAAATATAACTGGCACAGCTTGGTGCTACAAACAGTCTCTCAGACTCCAAACTCTACTCTGACAGGCTTATACATTCAGTATAGAATTCTCATCTATATAAATTTATATCTCCACACAGGCTAGTGTCTTTGTTTTATTCACAAAGAATCCTTCATAACTCTCTGTAGTCAAACAAACTCTCCTCAAAACTCTTCCATACTTGTCTCTCTTATATCACCCTCCTTACAGTACTGCAGTCAAACTAAACATTTAAAGGAACGCACACACCAAAACATGGCATCATTACACCCACCACCTAGAAAGGTGTGCAAGGGATGCAGGTGGGAAATAAAAGTGAAAGCATGCAGGTGGGGAGTGCAGAGACCTCCCCCATCCGTATCATCCCCCCAGAGCCCCCACTCTTGGTGTTGCCAGCCTCCAGGTGGGGCCGGGGGATCTCCCAGGATTACAACTGCTCTGCAGATTACAAAGATCAGTTCCCCTGGAGAAAATGGCTGCTTTGGAGGGTGGACTCTAGGGCACCATACCCCACTGAAGTCCCGCCCACGCCCCAAACCCCACCACCCTCAGGCTCCATCCCCTGACTCTCCTGGTATTTCAAACCCAGAGATGCTCTCTGGGGAACATGTAGGGAAAGGCAGTGCCTCAGGTATGCCAGCCCCTGACCATATAGGGCTTTAAAGGTAAGAACCAGCATCTTGAACCGAATCCGGTATGCTATAGGCAGCCAGTGCAGTGCTTTTAGCACAGGCTGGATGTGCTCCCGCATAGGGAGGCCCAACAGCAGCCTGGTTGCCACATTCTGCACCAGCTGCAGCTTCTAGATTTAGGACAAGGGTAGCCCCATGTAGAGAGCATTACAGCAATCCAGTCTTGAGGTGACCATAGCATGGATCACTGTTGCCAGGTCACTGAGTTCGAGGAAGGGAAACATGAGAAGGGAAACATGAGATTTTGTGGTCCATTCAACATGCTCTTCCCAACTGCTATGCCACTGGCTCTCCACAAGGGGGCATAACAGCCACATGGGGCTAAATCCTATACTCAGGGGTTCAGCAAACGTACTTGGTTTTCCAGATAAAATCCAAGAAACAACTGTGCCACCTGACTCTACAGTATGGCCCCATTTAGACATGATACCACTTAGTGGACCGCCAGTGGTGTTGGAGAGGGGGCATAGTTGCCAGGCAGTGGCAGGAGGGTTGGGAGACGCAGCAGTTTTTTGTTTTTTTTTAATGCAGACTTCTGTACTAGCCAGAAGTTCCTGCGGGAAGTGACAATGGGTAGCTCTAGGAATCACCAGAAACTCTATGGTAAAATCAGAGAGTTTCCAGTAATTCCTAGAGCTACCCTTTGTAACTTCTGGTCAGTACACAAGGCTGCATTTTCCCCCTCCCATCACTGCTCAGAAAACCAGTGGGCAAAGGGACCTGGTGACAGAGGATCCCCCACCCTCACCAGAGGCTTGGCAGGCCTACATCTCATATAGGGTCAATATCATCCCAAAGCAGCTCCCCCTCTAGTTTTCCCTTATGCTTCTGTGTGTCAGGGTGGTTTAAAAGCAACAATGACCCCCTAAGCCGAACGGAAGAGGCTGACCCAGCAAGCCGAAGCAATCAGCAACACAACAGCATTAGAATTGCTTTAATCAGATTATGCAAAATTCAAGCCAACAAGGCGGAAATGCTATCTGGGCTCCGGACTGGCTAAACTGCAATCCAGCTTAAGTACAAAGGGTCGTGATGCATTCAAAATATGAGTGTATTATTCTGTTGAGCTTTGCATAATTTCCGTTCCACCGTTATTGACACTTCCCATACCCAGAATGGGCAGTCATTCATGTGCTCTTACCGCAGAATGGATCAACAGCGTCAAATCCAATTTCACACAAAGCAACAACTCAGAAACACAAAGAGTGCCTTGTATAGACTAGAGTCATGGAATCACAGAATCACAGAATCATAGAGATGGAAGGTACCTCTAGGGTTATCTAGTCCACCCCCAGTGACCCCTGTTCATTGCCCAGAAGATGTCAAAACAGAATCCCTGGGCAAAGTGGTCTGCAGATGTGTAAGAAAGGGCCACAAGAACTAAGCTCTGAGGCAGTCCTTCCTGCCCTCCCTCTCATGATCCACCTAAGTTCACAAGATCAGCACTGCGGTTAGATGGCCATTGAGCCTCTGTCTGAAAACCTCCAAAGAAGGAGAGACCACCACCTCCCAAGGAACTCTGTTCCACTGAGGAAACCCCTCTGTCAGGAAGTTCTTCCTAATGTTTAGCCAAAAGCTCTTTTGATTTAATTTCAACCCATTGGTTCTGGTCTGACCTTCTGGGGCAACAGAAAACAACTCTGCACCATCCTCTATAGGACAGCCCTTCAAGTACTTGAAGATGGCTATCATAATCACCTCTCAGTCGTCTCCTCTCCAGGCTAAATATACCCAGCTCCTTCAACCTTTCCTCCTAAGACTTGATCTCCAGACCCCCCCCACACCATCTTCGTTGTCCTCCTCTGGACATGTTCCAGCTCGTCTGTATCCTTCTTAAATTGTGGTGCCCAGAACACAATACTCTAGGTGAGGTCTAACCAGAGCAGAGCATTTATTTATTTTATTATTTATTTATTCAACTGGATTTACTAGGGCCGCCCTTCCCTACAGGTAGGGCTCAGGGCGCCTTACAAGAAAATAATATACGATCTGAGATTAAAATAAATTAAAACGAGCCAATAAATACCAATACATAAAACAACATTGTCAAAATGGCAAAGATACAGCATATATAAGATGGCGGGGGAAAACTCCAGCACCCCTGCCTCCGAGGGGGGTGTTACAAGGGATGGGGGCTTGTGTGAGAGTGCCAAAGGCTACCCCCCCACCCCGTTGCTGTCCTCAGCCGAAGGCCTGGCGGAACATCTCTGCCTTGCGTGCCCTGTGGGATGGTAACAGCTCCCGCAGGGCACGGATTTTTACCGGCAGAGCGTTCCACCAGGCAGGGGTTAGGGCTGAAAAAGCGATAACATCACTTTGCGTGATCTGGACACTATACTTCTGTCCTATGGTCACGACTACACACACACGCTGAGCAAGCCAAAGTTCTGATGCTGAATTTCTGGCATCTCCAGTTAGAGTCCTCTCAAGGAACAGGGCTAGGAAAGCCTCTGGAAGATGTGCTACCAGACAGGACAGATCAGACAGAGCCACACCGGCCACAAATCAACCTCATTACAGGGCAGAGAATTATCAATCTGTAGGCATTCAAAAGGTCATCCCCATCGTGAATCCTCTCCAGAACTGAAAACCACTCTGGCAGCCCATCTAATTTTTTCCTGAGAACATCCAGTGAAGGAGAAGCCATCCCTTCATAAACACGGCAATTACCGGTACCATGGTTTGTTTCCCCTCAGGCCTTTCGGGGGTTTTTGTGCCATAAATCTATTTATATTGCTCAGCTGTTTCTCAGAATCCTCATGTCAGCTGTGTTTTGTCGTGGGATTACCCTATGTTCCCAGCAATCAAACTGCAACATTTTCGTAAGTGGGAAAATGGAAGATAATGCCGATCCTCTGCTGGAGAACCCTAGCCCATTTCACAGAACTATACGGGACAGATCATGGCTCCGTGGTAGAGCGCCTGGCTTTGCCTGAAGAAGATCCCAGGTTCAATCCCCAGCATCTCTCTCTGGAGAGCGTCTGCCAGTCAGACAGTGCCAACCTTGATAAAACAATGGTCTAACTTGGATAAAGATAGCTTCAGGTGTTCACAGACACGGGAACTACAACTGGAGCAAAGTTCCAGGACCAGACCTTTGCCACCTGGTCCTACAGGCTCCACCCCCTCAAAAACACAATTCTTGAGGGTGATTTCACCAGTGTTCCCTTCCATTTGCTGCCCCTAATCTGGATAACCCAAGCTAGCCTGATCTCATCAGATCTTGGAAGCTAAGCAGGGTCGGCCCTGGTTAGTACTGGGATGGGAGACCACTGAGGTTTGCTGTGCAGAGGCAGGCCATGACAAACCACCTCTGTTCATCTCTTGCCTTGACTTGGATGGCCCGGGCTACCCCAATCTCAACAGACCTCAGAAGCTAAGCAGGGTCGGCCCTGGTTAGTACTTGGATGGGAGACCACCAAGGAAGTCCAGGGTTGCTACACAGAGCCAGGCAATGGCAAACCACCTCTGAATATCTCTTGCCTTGAAGACCCCACAGGCTCGCCATAAGTCACCTGTGACCTCCCTCCACCACCACTGCAGCCCCACAATGGCATCCCACATACAGGAGGGAGACTGTGAGGATCCATTTATCATACTCTATCATATTCATCACGGTTCCTTGGATCTCAGCTTTAGATCCCAGGGTTTCCTCTCATGAGGAAATGACCATCAAGCCTGCTTAGGGATCTGAAGACGCCTATGCACACTTACCAGGAAGTATGTCCCATTGAAATCAACGGCCCTTCTTCCCCCCCCCTTTTTTTCCTTTTGCAATCAAGTCGCAGCTGACTTATGGCAACTCTGTGGGATTTGTTATCTCCCTGTGAGGTAGGTGGGGCTGAGAGAGCTCTCAGATAACTCCTTGCGAGAGACCAGCTCTGCAAGAACTGTGGCTGACCCAAGGTCACCCAGCAGCTGCATGTGGAGAAGGAGAAGAGATTGAACATAAGAACAGAAGAGAAGCCAACATTGAATCAGGCCATCTAGTCCAACACTCTGTGTCACACAGTGGCCAAAAATACCAGGTGCCATCAGGAGGTCCAGCAGTGGGGCCAGGACACTAGAAGCCCTCCCACTGCTGCCCCCCCCAGCACCAAGAATAGAGTGCATCACCTGCCCCAGACTGAGAGTTCCTATCTATACCTTGTGGCTAATAGCCACTGATGGACTTCTGCGCCATAATTCCCTTTTGAAACGGTCTATGCTTGTAGCTGCCACCACCTCCTGTGGCAGTGAATTCCATGTGTTAATCACTCTTTGGGTGAAGAAGGACTTCCTTTTATCTGTTCTAATCTGACTGCTCAGCAATTTCATGGAGTGCCCACGAGTTCTTGTACTGTGAGAAAGGGAGAAAAGTACTTCTTTCTCAACCTGCTCTATACCATGCATAATCTTATAAACCTCGATCATGTCACCCCTTAGCTGTCGTTTCTCCAAGCTAAAGAGCCCCAAGCGTTTTAACCTTTCTTCATAGGGATTTATACCCCACCCTTCACTGGGAATCTCAGAGTGGCTTACAAACTCCTTTCCCTTCCTCTCCCCACAACAGACACCCTGTGAGGTAGGTGGGGCTGAGAGAGCTTTTTCCAGAACTGTCCTTGAGAGATCAGCTCTGACAGAACTATGGCTTGCCCAAGGTCATCCAGCCAGGTGCAAGTGGAGGAGTGGGGAATCAAACCTGGTTCTCCCAGATTAGAGTCCACACACTTAGCCACTACACCAACCTGACCAGGGCCAACCCTGCTTAGCTTCTAAGATCTGATGAGATCAGACTTGCTTGGACTTTCCAGGTCAGGGCAACAAACACGCTGTTCCATAGGCCTATCCCAAATTCCTTCCACCCCTCCTTCTTTGTTGCACATTCAGTGGCTCTACAACACCGCAACAATGAGGTCACTTCCTGTTGAACTCGCTCAACACCATCTAAGCGGGATCGCATTTTCCCAGCCCAATGACAAAAGGCATCATTGTAGCGAAGTGCTTTCTCCTTATCCGATTATTCTGCAGACCAAACGATAAACCCCCGTTTTCAGTGCAGTCATTCATAATCCTTTCCAAATGTGAATTACACAGTAGTGGGCACAAGCTCTGAAAAGCTTAAGACACTTTCACGTGACCTCCCGTAAAATTAAGATACGACCGGCAACATGCAACATCCGCTTCGGATCCGCCGCCACATATTCAATCTGTGGCATTACCCCAAAGCCATTATCAGAGGAGGGATTACTACAGAGAACAGGGCGCGTTAGAGAGGAAAATGCCTGTTATGAAGCCAAAACTCATTCTCTTTCAAAACTGTTCTGGACCCCCTGATGTTTCCCATCTGGCAGCCTGGTAAATATCTGCCTTGTCAGACCTAAATTAAAGCAAAAAGTTGACAGATTTGGCCGACGTCTGATTAATTGTAAAGCAACATCGGCTTCAAAATACATTAACTTAAAGGAGGTATGATTCAGACCAATGTTCTACAAAAGCATCTTCCACTTGTCGCTTTAAAAGGGAAGCAAAACAATCCGTTTGCACAGATATTATTCCCCTACTGGCACCGAGAGAATTTTTTTTCTTGTACCTGCAAGCTATAATGGGTGGAAACTACAAGGGAGTCGTTACCAGCTAGATATCAGGAGAAACTTCCTGACTGTAAGAGTGGTTGAGCAGTGGAACAGTCTGCCTCCGGAGGTGGTGGATACTCCTTCCCTGGACGTTTTCAAGCGGAGGCTGGATGACCATCTTTCGGGTATGTTGTACGTATGTAAGGCGATCTTTCAGCTATGCTCCTGCAGAGTGCAGGGGGTGGACTAGATGACCTCCAAGGTCCCTTCCAACTCTAACGTTCTATGATTCTATGACTACCAGCCTCCAGGTCACACTTAGAATCTTGGACTAAGGGTCTCTCTCCACTCTGCCAGGATGTTCAGTGTAGGACCTGGAGCCAGTCACCCTCTCTCTTGTCAGTCTAGCCTCCCTCACAGGGTTGTTATGAAGGTAAAAATGGGATGAATGAAGACTTTATGTTGCCCTGAACTCCTTGAAGGAACGGTGGGAGAAAAAAGTGCTAGACAGAAAAGCTCACAGATCCAGATCCAGAGTTTAGCCCTGTTAGTCTCTTGCTGCAAAATAGTCAAGAGCCCAGTAGCACCTTTAAGACTAACAAACTTGATCGTAGCAGAAGCTTTTGAGAAGCACAGCTCTCTTCGTCAGATGCATGGAGGGTATGAAGAAACTGGCCAGAGATATATAGGTGGTAAGGGTGGATTGCGCATTCAACCTTTTTCATGACTTCTGCAACTGCTTTGCATTTACAGGGCACTTTCTGCATCCTCTCCCCCCTCCCCTTACCACCTATATATATATATATATATATATATATATATATATATATGCTTTTAAGCCATGCATTAATTCTACAACATCCCAGTACGAAACACTTCTCCGATTTCTCACAACACTGCATAAAACTGTGTCAATAGCCACGCAAAAGAGCCCCTTTGCAAAGCAAGGCAATGTATTTAAAACATTCCTGGTTCTCACAAAGATGAATGGGGGACCACCATTATAGATTCAGGCAGGAAGCCGTGCCGATCTGAAGCACCAGATCAAAGGTTTGAGTCCAGGGGCAGCTTTGAGACCAACAAAGCTTAATTCTGGGTATCAGCTTTTGTGTACACGCCCACAAAAGCTGATACCCAGAATTAAATTTTGTTGGTCTTAAAGGTGTCACCGGACTCAGACTTTGCTCTAGTGACCATTATGAGAGAGTTGTGGTTTTCGGGTGTCAGAACTAGCCCTGCCATTAAGTAAGACGAGGCAAACCTTCCCCAGGAGACAGATTTCGGAGGTGCCAGTAAAAGGGGAAACTGTCAATTATTGGGTTTGTTATCATTTTCCCACCCTGGGGTGCCATTTGGCTTTTCCTGCTGCAGGCACGGAAACCGCTCTAACATCGTCTCTAGGGAATGCTGCTATGTACACTGCCCCGGCTTCCTTCCACCGATTAGGATAAGTCTTGTTCGTTACAAATGGATCCCAAACGAAGGGCTTCCCTTGTTGCTTTGCAAGTTGCCCATTGAAGCACAGCTCTTAAATGAGCCAGAAACAAATTTAGGGTCCTTATGATTTATTCTGTTTAAGCACTCTGAATCGCGAAGCGATACATCACTCGATGCCTCCGAACAAAACTCCCTTTAATACTGCTAACCTTTGGGGGTGGTTTCTTTTGCCTCGTACGAAAGGTAGGGGATGCCAGCCTCCAGGGATCGCCCAGAATTACAGCTCATCTCCAGACTACAGAGATCAGTTTCCCTGGAGAAAATGGAAGCTTGGGAGGGCGGACTCTATGGAACTGTACCCCACGGAGATCCCTGTCCTTCCCAGACTGCATTCCCCAAATCTCCAGGAGTTTCTCAACCTGGAGTTGGCAACCCTATCCCCCACTGGTAGCCAGGGAGGACTTCTTTTTTTGGAATTTATTTTTATTTTATGTTATAACATCAAACAGTCATCCAAAAAAAATATACAATATAGGATATAAAGTTTTGCATCTTATCAGAAAACAATAAACAAACAAATAAATAAATAACAGTGTCTAACCTTGTTCACAATGCTAAGAATTTCATAAGATAGATCCTCGCTTGCGTATGAAGAATAGACTCAGAAATGTTAATAATAATAATATGAAACCTAATATTTTTAGAACTCTGAGAGAGTAAGTAATGTTGGACCTTGGTCAGCCCCCTAATATTCAGCAGGCAACTCATAGTGCCACTGTCAACCATTTGTGGTAACGTGGATTAGATGGGAGTATATCATTTGCTAACAAGTAAGAAAATACTGGGAACCACACTGCATCAAATTTAGAGTGATACCTTACACCCATTTGTGCTCTATTTAATTTATCTGAGATTTTTGCCATCACGAATTGCTCCCATATCTTATCATGCCAAGCGGTGAGGGTTGGAGGTAATGCAGATTTCCAGGAAGGACTTGAGCTAGACAATGAAGAATAACAGTAATCTGTAACAATCAGTGATAGGATTGCCATTCCGCTGATGGGGGCAAGGTTTCCCCTAATTTTGGGGCCCCAATCCGCTGCCACCAGCTAGCTGGCTGGCGGGGGGAGCCCTGCCCCCGAAGAACCCCATCCTCCCCAACGTGCCCAGCACAATGATGTCACCCAGAGGTGACATCATCACGCTGGGCACATCACACAGGGGCACTCTAGCATTTGGGTAAAAACTCTATGGTGACCATAGAGTTTTCTGCCCAAATGCTAGAGTGTCCTGCCCGTGTCCAGCACGATGACGTCACTGTGATTCCCAGAACAAGACTGGACCCCATCCCCGACAGCAGCCCTGTAAGACCTGGCAACCCGAATCAACGAGCAAAACTCTAGATAGTTCCGGAGGGTAGCCTTGTTGGTCTGCAATGGAACAGTTAGATTCCAATCCAGTCACACCTGAGAGACCAACAAGGTTTTTCAGCTCCCTTTGTCAGACAGGACTAGGAATGGAGATCTGAGTCTTTCTATCCCAGTCAGAAGGTGGGAGGGCTGTTGTAAAGAATGCTCAAAAAGGATGCAGAGGTACAGTGCATATTGTAATCAGCTTGATTAGAAAGGAAGTGCTTGGGGGCAGAAAATTAGCATCTGTAGTGAGATGAGATTCCTGTGTCCCTATTCAGCCCTTGGGGGAGGGGGGTCCATTGTTCTAAACTTCTGAATAAACTCAAGTTCAGCAGTTTTGAGTTGTAATTTCCCCTTGAAGTGTCTTTGTTTGAGGACTGCTGATCTTAGGTAGCTTCCATGTGTGCCTACAAATTTATTATGCTCGATATTATTTGTGGGGGGAAAGGAAATTCTTCTGTGGACAAGCTAGTTGGTGCGGTGAAACTCCATGAACTTGCTCCCTCTGTTTAAGGAAAGGAACAATCTCATAGAAGTTGGCATTCAGATGGCACAATAAACCTTGGTTTGTTTAAACCACGGTTTGTACAACGAACTTTGTCTGGTCTACCCAATGTAAGGAATAAATTCCAGGGTATGCACAAACGCCAGTTTGTCTGCTTCTTGCCTCCCTCCTGCATCCCAGGAGGACGGACACGATCCCTGAAGAGGGGCAGTGCTTCACAACAAACTGTGGTTTGTGAATTTAGACAGTATGTCGAACCTGAAACATTAATCCGTATTCAAAATTCTTCGTTGAGTCAGACTGTACACATTAACAGTAGACAGTTGCCTGCTCACATTAAACTATAGGTCAGTATTACAAGCCGCAAAAGTGTCAGTGGGAAACCAAAACCTTACACACAGAACAGAAGACTGTGTGCTTCTGCCACAACTGGTGGTGTAGTGGTTAAAGTGTTGGACTTGGATCTGAGAAACCCAGGTTTGAATCCCCACTTTGCCAAGGCAACTTGCTGAATGACCTTGGGCCAGTTATTATTTATTTATTTATTCATTCAATTTATACCCTGCCCTCCCCGCCAAGGCAGGCTCAGGGTGGCTTGCATAAAAGTACATATATAAATACAGTTAAAATCATTCATAAAAACACCATAACCGTTAAATATTAGTTATCTTAAAGTTATCTTCTTATTTTCAGTAGATACTGCCAGAGCTTTTAAGGGGGTCTGAATGGAAGGCAACTTTAAGGGAGGGGCAGAGAGGGAGAGATTTTGAGTTGGTTGTTTTCAAATGTTTCTAACTATTACTGTAAGCTGCCTCAAACCACGAGTAAAGGTGGGGTAGAAACGTATAAATGAATGAATGAACAAACCTGACCTGGATGGCTGAGGCTAGCCCTATCTTGCCGTACCCGAGAAGCTAAGCAGGGTCGGCCCTGGTTAGTCCTTGGATGGGAGACCAACAGGGAAGCACAGGGTTGTTTTGCAGAGGCCAGCAATGGCCAACCACCTCTGAACGTCTCCTGCCTTGAAAACCTCTATGAGTTGCCATGAGTTGGCTGTGACTTGAGGGGCACTTTCCATCACCGGCAGCTCCCCGAGATCTCAATCAGAGGATGCTCTCAGCCCTGGGGTCAGAGGTTGAACCCGGGACCCTTGTCATACAAACCACAGCCTACTGTTGAGCTACGGTCCTCCATGCAACTCAGCCTAGTGCTCCTAATCCACCTGATTTTGAATTCACTCTTCTGGAAATATAAATATGATTTGTGAAGGGGGGGAGGCAACTGATACATCATCACACCTACTGGTAAGCCACGGCATCAGTGTTCTTGCTTCCCCCGCAATGTTTTTCCTTCATTAACGCTAGCTACCCTTCCCAAAGGGAGAACCCCAAAAGAGCAACTTACTACGCAAAGAACCGGTTGTCTCTGACTGTGGCCGAGAAACAGAACTCAGAGGTATGCCAACAGGACCAGGCTTGATCTTCAATGACTGGGGTGTCAAGGGGAAGGGGGGGAGATACAGACCTATTTCCCCCCCCCTCCCCGATCCCAGCATTGTTCCAAGGGCACCCTTCTATTGCTCCCACACAAATGAGTGGTTGCCATCTATTTCTGCGAGGAAAAAAAGTAATGTACTGGGGACACTATTGTGGGGACAGCAAAACCCTGACCCACACCTCAGGGAGGGGGTGCCCTGGTCTTCAATGCCAGGGATTGGGGGGGAGACACAATCTCTCCAGGGGCAGATGTTCCTCAACACACACCCTCCGGTCCACTGCAATAACACAAGTCTTTTCTCAACAACACCCTCCCATCTTATCAATTAGCATTTCACCAACACTCATGTTTCCCCTCTACACAGAGGGGGAAACAGAGCTATCTTTTAAATTACAGCTAGGTAATATTCCCAACTCCAGAGGAAACAAAAAGAGGTTATTTAGATCTGTATTGCTTTTGTAAGCAGTTTTATTAAGCAGGGTGTGTGTGTGTGGGGGGATACCCTGGAAACAAGGTTTCCATTTATTTAGGTAGCCAAAAATCCACTATCTGATCACAGAACAGCATGCCTTTTAGAGACGTTCCTAAGATAACTGCAAAGTAACCACCGTGAAAGGCTTCATTTCTTAAGACGTTTGTTGTAACCCACTGACTTTGACAACTGAACACTAATGTTGATTTTTTTTTTAAGGACTGGGTTTTACTTTCAAGATGCCAACACTGGAATACTGCCAAGACTGAACTTCTTTTTTAAAAAAATGTCGGACTTATTGTATGAATAAGAGAACTGCAGCAGCTCTCCACCCCCAGCCCCCATTGGTATCCCAAGAGCCAACTTCTAGACAACCCGACGTTTGAGACAAAAGTGTGAACTGCCACATGCTAAGGCAGTTTCAGTCGAAATGCGCATCTCTCTTCACATGCAAACCGGCAACACCTTCCAGCTTTTTCTTCTCTCTCCTCTCCACAGAAAAACAAGCCAACAATATCATTCTCCCTTTTGAAATGCTTTTAATATAAAATTGCACGTATGGAAATCCAGTTTGTGAGAGAGACAGACAAAACAACAACGACAACGTGATAGGAAGCGTCAAAGCCCACCTTTCTTCTTGACCGGCATTCCTGCTGCTATTTCAGGCGTTGGATGCAAAGGGTTTATTTACTGGTATCGACAGAGCCCCCCCGCTGGGATTAGTTTGCGAGAGGTCAGAAATCTGTCATCCGACTCAACACACTTCACACAGTTCAGCTTCGAAACAGAGCTCCCGGTGTCTTCGTTTGCCACGGCGACGCCTACCGTCTCCCCCAGTTAAAAAAAAAACTTTCCAACAACACTCGCGGGACATTAAGAAGAAGAAGAAAAGTTAAGAATTTTTGCAGGTGCGGTTGTCAAAAGATCTGTAAAATATTCCCCGATCTATAAAAATATACAAGAGAAAACATTCATCAGCCTACAAATTTGTATAAGAACCCCTCCCGTGGCGGCAGAGGGCTTTATTTTGAGAAGTGGAGTGAATCTAGGAAATACAATTAAGGCACAATCCAAGTCTTGGCAGTCCTAATAATCTGCTTCAACGCATACTGAAAACCGGTTCCCAAACGATCCGAGCAAATTCCGGAGGAAGACAAAAAAACCGTTCCGCGGGGGACTTTCTTGCTGCAGTCGCAGGTGACTTTTGCCGGTTAGATACAACCCTGGACACACGCAGAGGTCTTCTGTGAACTAGAGAGGAGAAGGAGGAGGGGGGAAAACCCCAGCTTTCAGGGCTCACGCAGTTCCCCAAACAGCCATCACTTTCATTTTTATTTCATCCATCCAGCCTTATGGCCTTTAATGTCTCTCTGATCCTCACTTGTATTAAGCCCAAGAGGATTGAAAGCAATCCCTCGACAGGGAATTATTAAAGGGACAGGGCTGCTCTTGGGGCGGGCTGGGGAGGCAGACCGTTGTTTGTTGAAGTCACCGTCCTCTTGCTGTCTCTCTCTCTCTCTCTGGGTTTTGCCGAGCAGCAGCTGCCTGGTGAAAGAGGAGCATAAAGGGAGCTTCCCCAAATGTTAGTCTGCAGAGAGGCTGGAATATGAATGGAGCTCTGAGCCAGCCACGAAGTCAGTCCAGAGTTGTCTCCACTTGCCGGGGCAGCTGGTTGGCCTCGCCATAACCTCACATGTTCCTCCTTTTTTTCTGCAGGGAGAGAGAAGCAGGGGGATGGGGGGGAGAGAGATCTTTCTCATCTATAATACTGAAAATAAGAGATCAGAGGACCTTCTAAGCTTCCCTCC
Source organism: Gekko gecko (assembly GCA_029375565.1). Lineage (NCBI taxonomy): Eukaryota > Metazoa > Chordata > Lepidosauria > Squamata > Gekkonidae > Gekko > Gekko gecko. Next base: position 15,646,782 of record JAPDNY010000004.1, read on the forward strand.
TAGTACTTGAAGTCAAGGCACAAGTTGTTTATTCATTCTGATTTTACAAAACTTATATCCCGCCTTTCTGCCCTCACTAGGATCAGCAAGGAAGCGAAGAGGAGATTGGATTTATACCCCTCCCTTCACTACCCAAAGGAGTCTCAGAGCAGCTTACAAACTCCTTTCCCTTCCCCTCCCCACAACAGACACCCTGTGAGGTAGGTGGGGCTGAGAGAGCTCTTTCGAGGACTGCTCATGAGAGAACAGCTCTGAGAGAACTTGTGACTGACCCAAGTTTGCACCAGTGGCTTACAATCTCCTTCCCCTTCCCACAACAGACACCCTGTGAGGTAGGTGGGGCTGAGAGAGCTCTTTCCAGGACTGCCCTTGAGAGAACAGCTCTGAAACAGCTTGTGACTGACCCAAGGTCACACCAGCAGCTGCACGTGGAGGAGTGAGGAATCAAACCTGGTTCTCCCCAAATTAGAGCCCATGCTCCTAACCACTACACTGAACAAATTAAAAGACAGATTCAGGAGGGCAGCCATGCTGGTCTGAAGCAACAGAACAAAGTTGGAGTCCAGGGGCACCTTTAAGTGTGCATGCACTCTAAAGCTTGTACCCAGAATTAAACTTTGCTGGTCTTAAAGGTGCAATGAATACACAGGTATACACAACTCTGCATTGCAACGGCAATCTGGTATTGGGGGGAGGGAGGGCTTGCTGCTCCTCTTTTTCTCTCCCTTCATATTAAAGAACCTTTGTTTCTCCTCCTCCCAGCTAATACGGCATGCTGGGAGGAGATAGTCTGAAGATTATACTTTGTATGGGGGGGGGGGGCAGAGTCTTGGCTTGCAATGGAACTCGGACAGCAGGAAAGCTCCGAGTGCGAAAGAAGTGGGGAGGGGACTGTAGGTGCCAAGCAAGTGCAGTGGTGAGAAACCACGGAGAGAGTCAGAAAGGTGGCTTTGGAGCCACTTGTGGCAAGAGAAAAATACGTGGCATTGGAAGGGACCGGCGCACCAAAGCCTGCCCACAATCAAAGTCTGTAAGGATTGAGGAGTGTCTGAGATAGACAGCGGCCTGAATGGTCTAGACCAGGGATGTCAAACATGCAGCCCAGGGGCCAAATCAGGCCCCCGGAGGGCTTCTATCAGGCCCGCAGTGGAACTGGCTGTCTCCTGCTTCTTCCTCCAGTTCTGCTGCTGCTGTATTGTCATCATAGATTTGCAGCTTACAGATACACACCTGAACAGCATACTCAAGATTGCAACAGCACAGACATTTTGATGCAATAATTCAGAGCAAGAGGTGTCAGTGATCCGACACTGTTAAATAAACAAAATATTGCAGGAGTGCTGATGTTTTAAAGCATGTTTTTATTTTAAGTTAACACTTAAGACAGGAAAACTTTCTTAAAGGAGGCCAGTTTCTTGACACAGAGTTAGAAGGGATCCTAGAGGTCACCTACTCCAACCCCCTTGCTCAGTGAGGAAATTAGTCAACTGCAGCACCCCAATGTGCATCACTTTGCAATTGGCCACACTGAACCTCATTTGTCATGTTGATGCCCACTCGCCCATCCTCGACAGATCCCTGTGGAGTGCCTCCCAATCCTCCCTGGTTTTCACCACCCTGAACAATTTCGTGTCATCCGCAAATTTAGCCACTTCAGTGCTTACTCCCAACTCCAAATAATTAATGAATAAGTTAAAAAGCATTGGACCCAGTACTGATCCCTGTGGTACCCCACTGCTTACCACCTTCCATTGAGAAAATTGCCCATTTATACTCACTCTCTGTTTCCTATTAATTAGCCAGTTTTTGATCCACAAAATCAGAGACTGGGATCCTAAAACTGGATGAAGAATGCTTTTTTGGGGGGGCGGTTGTATTTTTCATAAGTGCATAGTGTGTGTGCGTGCACCTGATGACCTCTGGTGACTGACCCCTACTGGGGGCCTGGAGGATGTTCAGAGAGGTGGCTGAATAAAGCCTGCCTCCATCCTACCTGACTGCGGGTATTCCAAGAAGGTCTCCCTCACGCCAAGTACTTGCTTAGCTTCCCAGATCTAATGAGATCGGGCTTGCCCGGTCTATCCAGGTCAGGGTTGGATGCTTGAGATAAAAAGGGTCAGAATGTCTCAGGTGCGAAAGAGTCAGATGTACATTGCCTGAAGTCAGCTATGAAAGCACAGGTGTCTGGGGAGGGAAGCAGGCAGAGGATGAGACGCCGGTACAGGAAGTACAAGAACCAATTTACAAAATATGGCAAAGTTAGAGGTCTGTGTGAAAGAGGACACAGGGGGTGAAGAAGGACTATATTTGGGATGAACAAGATTTGTGGCAGGGCACGAGCTTCCGTGAGTCACTACTCACTTCTTCGGGTATAAGAACATAAGAGAAGCCAATGTTGAATCAGGCCAATGGCCCATCCAGTCCAACACTCTGTCACACAGCGGCCAAAATATACCAGGTGCCATCAGGAGGTCCAGCAGTGGGGCCAGGACACCAGAAGCCCTCCCACTGCTGCCCCCCCCCCTCCAGCACCAAGAATAGAGTGCATCACCTGCCCCAGACTGAGAGTTCTCATTCTATACCCTGTGGCTAATAGCCACTGGTGGACTTCCGCTCCATATGTTTATCTAATTCCCTCTTGAAACTGTCCATGCTTGTAGCTGCCACCACCTCCTGTGGCAGTGAATTCCATGTGTGAATCACTCTTTGGGTGAAGAAGTATTTCCTTTTATCTGTTCTAACCCGACTGCTCAGCAATTTCATAGAGTGCCCACGAGTATCTGCAGAAGTGAGCCGTGACCAATGTTCCCTCTAAGCTATGGAGCCTTTTGAGCAAAAATTCTACTTTGTGAGCTACCGGCATTAAAGTTGTGAGCAAGTGATTTGGCTGCTGCATAAATTAGTCTGCTCTAGAGCCCTCCTTCCTGAGCTAAGACAAAGATCTGTGCGCTGGAGGCTAAAAAACAGTGAGCTAGCTCACACTAACTCAGCTTAGAGGGAACGTCGGCCGTGACTCACGAAACCGCCTACCCTGGCACAGATTTTGTTAGTCTTCAAGGTGCAACCGGACTCTTGCTCTTTTCGACCACTATAGACGGACTAACACAGCTGCCCCTCTTGATATATTTGCGGTGGGAGCAGAGGCTGAGGAGAGGCAGGGGCTGGGTCAGAGAGGCGCAGTGGATCCAGGAATGGAAAGCGGTGTTGGATCGAGGGCGTTCGATGAAGAGGAGCTGGAAATCTGTGCAAGGGGAGGAGGAGGCGGAGACGTACACGTACAAAAGGGCTGTGAAAGCAGAAAATGTTGGGAGTTCAGAGAGGCTCAGGCGGCAAAAGCAGGACCAATCAGGGGGCCACTTAAAGCAGAAATGTGAGTCTGCAAAACAGGGATACGGAAGGGTCAGAGAGGGAGGCTGGGCGCAGGGACACAAAGAGGATCCGGAATCAGATGGCCACACGAAGGCAAGGAGTGACCCAATGGCAGGGACACAGCAACAGGGCAGTCGGGGGGGACAACGACACAATGACAGAGATATCACAGCTGAGTCAGACTGACAACAGGGATCGCATGACAGAATTTAGCGTTTGTAAAACAGGGGACAGGAAGCAGGATACCTGTGCGTGGGCGGGAGACACGCGGTGACAGAGCCAGAGATGCGGGTGAGGCGCAGAGACAGGGAAGGTTCACAGAAGGCAGGCTGAGTTGTGCGAAGTGGGAGTCAGCCGCGAGCATCTGAAAGGGAACGGGAGTAGGTGGACGGTGGGAGTCGGCAACTGCTGGCCCTCGGGCAAAGCCGCGCCCCCCTGAGTGAAGCCATCTGCCCTCTTCTGCTGCCAAGTATGAAAAGATGCGGAGGCGACAGGACTTACTGGCAAGCCTGGGGGTGGGCGGGAAACAGGGGTCAGACACACACACCCCCAAGTTGCTCCCAGAGCTAAATTAGTTGAGCTAAATAGGAGAGGGTGAAGATGAGCCAAGTCACTACACAGGATAGAGAACCACGGACAAGGAGGGAAGTTTACACAGAGGTTGGGGAGGGAAGGCCGGTGCCTTGGCCATACAGAATATTATGTGGCTCCTTGAAAATACTTTACTATGCTCAATTTGCCCTGAGTTGCGTGTCTTCGGTTTTTAAAGCTCAGTTGTTTTAAAAATTAATTTGTAATGTATTCAGTTTGATGGAGAAATGGACCAAAAACAACTCAGTTTTGTGTGCCTTGAAAATCTTTGTATGTCCTGAATTTCTGAACTCTGCCTGAATTCTGCTACTGTCATAAAATGATACTGACATCATTTAGGAGATGTTACGTTAAGAATGGGCCTGCCTGCTTCAAGCAGATCTTCAAGCTGTACTCAATAAGATCAACAAGTGACCAGTGATGTCCGTTCTGAGCCTAGCCTCAGAGATAAGATACGGAGGCTAGACGATGAAGGCATAAACCAAGAAGAGTTGCCTGCCATGAGTCAGTGCCTGTTATCTTCAGGGTCAGGGTGCCAAGTGCTGGAATGCATTAAAGAAAGGTAACTGGTAAGGAAAACATAGTGAACAGGTCAGAGGGTAACTGGAGACGGAAGATAATATCACTGCCACAGGAGGTGGTGGCAGCTACAAACATGGACAGCTTCAAGAGGGAACTGGATAAACATATGGAGCAGAAGTCCATCAGTGGCTATTAGCCACAAGGTATAGATAAAAACTCTCAGGCTGGGGCAAGTGATGCTCTGCATTCTTGGAGCTTCGGTGGGGGGCAACAGTGGGAGGGCTTCTAGTGTCCTGGCCCCACTGCTGGACGTCCTGATGGCACCTGGTATTTTTGGCCACTGTGTGACTGTGTTGGACTGGATGGGCCATTGGCCTGATCCAACACTGGCTTCTCTTATGTTCTTATAATGCATGATGCGCCTGTTAGAATTTCAGATAGCTTATTTTCAGTGTCTAGATAGGATATCTCTCTGTCATTTGAAGCACTTAAATAAATTCTCTCCTGCTGAAGTCAACTCCACTGTCTCCATTTGGAACTCCTTTCAGAGAACCCAAAAAAATTCCCCCTCAAGGTTAGATCCCTTGGCAAAGCAGTGCATGAACGGCATAGGGAACTTTAAGTGGAATACAATAAAATATTGTTTTACCCAATGGACCGTTATCTTTTCTTCTACGCTGGGAAGGGGGCAGGTTCACAATGTGACAGGCCAGGGACAAGAGGCTGACAGAGAGAGGGGGTACAGTGGGCAGAAGGGGTACTTTGGGCCTATGAAAGATCAGCAAGGCAGTAAGCATCACAGGGGCTGCAAGGAGGCTGGGAGAAAGCAAGAACCAGGTCTAGCGTGGACGTGTGAACTGGGTAGACTGGAGTCAGGGAGAGATAAGAGCAGAAAAAAAGGTCCAAGGAGGAAAGCGCAAATCCAAACGGAGCAGCAAATCTGGGTCAAAGAGCCAAGGCTGCAACAGGATGATGAGCACTGAACTCGGAGGGAAGCAGGTTCAAATTCCCCCCTCCCCCTAGGTGACCATGGGCCAGTCAGTGTTACCTACCTCAAAGAGTTGTTGTGAAAATAAGATGGGGAAATGGGAGAACCATGCATGCCTCCCAGAGTTCCCCCGCGGGAAAGCTCGGTTGAAAACGAGAGAGAGGGAATGCAAGCAGATCAAGATCAGCTAGACAAGACAAATGAATGCAAATAGGAGAAAAGAGCAAGAGTTCACTAGCACCTTAAAGACTAACAAAATACATGGCAGGGAAGGAGTTTTTGTGAGTCACTGCTCACTTCTTCAGATGCAGCTAGAATGGGAATCCATCTGTCCTATTTATTGGAAAATGGAGTGATTTCAGATGTAGAATGACAAGGGCAGGCAAACAACAATAGCAGGCAAATAACAATAGCAGGCCTGAATGGATTTAAGTGAGATATGCAAGGGGGTAATAGGTGTGGAGAAATCAGCATTGGTAATGAGACAGGAAACCTAAGTCTCGATTCACTCCAGGTGGGTGCAGACAGGCAAGTCACACAAAGATGCAGCTAGACGGAGGAGACGCGATGCAGACAGACACGGGAAACAATTAAACAGGCAGATATATGAAAAACAGGCAATAAGAGCCAACGCAGGCAGGTTAGACGATGCTGACAAACAGACAGGCAAGCGGAGGAAAGAGGGAGGGGGCAAGACCAGCACTGCAGGGAGGGCGTCTGTCTATCCCACCCACCGATGGCAGCCCCTGCAAAGCAGGGCAGGGGCCGAGACGGGGACGCGCTCCCCGGAGGTCCCGGCTTCGAGAAAAAGGGGTGTCGGGCGCGCCAGGGAACGCGGAGCCGCTGTGCACGTGTGAAAGGGCGGGTTCGCGGACACGAAGGACGGGGGACGAGGCCAGGCTCCCGGGTCCGTCCGCCCCTCCACTCCCGGGCTCACCTCGCGGGCTGCTGCGCCCCCATCGGGCGCTCCGCGGAAGGGGGCTCCGGCCGTCCCAGCCCGTCACTCGGCAGCGGCCTGCGGGCGCCTCAGGGCGGTCTCCATGGCAGAGCGGTCGCCGCCTCCCTTAGCAACGCGGCCCGGCCCAGCCCCAGAGTGATTGATTGACTGACGGGCGGACGCCCACCGTCCCTCCCCGCGGCGCCTCAGCCAATCCGGAGACGGCCTGCTGAGACGGCGGGGTGAATGGCCAATCCGAGCCGGACTCGGGGGGAAGCGGCGCGAGTGTCATGTGACCGGCCAAGATGGCGGCCCCCGCAGGAAGGGCGTGCGCGGCGCTCTGAGGGGCCACGCCGTGAAACGGCTGTTTGCTTTGCGGCTGCTTATCGTGGAGTGGGGGGGACAGGCGGAGGGGGATTTTCCCGACGGGGATTGAAAGGATTAGTTTGGGGATCGGCTTCCGGGGAGGAAGAAGAAAGCGCTAGGTGAGTAGGAGGACTACGGTTTGGGTTCGGTTGCACGGACTCAAGGTCATTTCTGTCTGGTTACGGAGGGTTATGCGGCCTGAGAGGTGTTGTGAGGGGGGACGGGGGACGGCTTCCTAGGCCGGTTTCAGCGCATACGGGATGGGTGGTGTAGTGTAGCCTTTCCTAACCATGATCTGGCTGCAGTGCTGTGCTTCCTGATTTGGAAAAAGAACCCGTTTGTTTCAAGCGGACTGGCTTCCAGGTAGGTATGTGCATGATTGAATCCTTGTCATTCACTCTCCCGCCGCCCCCGGTAATAGAATAATATTTTTATGTGTGCAGTTGAGGAGGGTGAACTGCAAATTTGAAAATATATACGGGATGTCGATTATATTTGTATCCCCCTCGTGGAAATGGCAAAGAAGTGTTGATGTAATCCCATATTGCAGTATGTCTTTATTGGCTAGAACTATTGGTGGCTTGATTACTCTTACTTGAATGCTGGGCTTCAGAGCCTGCAGGTTACTTCTCAGGCTAAATCAAGTAAACGCAGTCCTTTCCTGTTGCCAGTTAAAGCAGCTGTAAGCTGCCTCTGCAAGCTGACAAACCTTGTGTGTAGTGTTGATGAAGAGTGTAGATCAGGGGAGTTAGAAGGCCCTGCCTGAAATCGAAAATGGGATGAATTTTAAACTCCCCTGTCCCTGTTAGGTCTTTTGGTGAGAGGGATGTGCCCATCACTCCTTGGTATTCTGGTCTTTGGTACAAGGCTCCAAAGAGTCTGGATATACCAGGGGTGTCAAACTCATTTGTTATGAGGGCCGGATCTGTCATAAATGTCACTTTGTCGGGCTGGGCCATGGGTGCCATAAAATGTAATGTCAGGTACTGGAGATATAAACCCTACAAAGGACAGCAGCTGGTAAGCTCCAAGTCGTTGTATCTCCCTGCAGGTCCCCCTGGGCTGGAAGGGGGATGCAAAGGAAAACCCATGTGGGTGGATTGGAGAGCCAGCAGTGCAGCACTGGGCAGATGTTCCTGCGCTGCTTGACCGCTGCAGATGAGGTTGTTCTACCACTACCATGCTGAAGCCACAGTTGTAGTGGCTCTGTCCACCCCCCAAGAAGTCTCCTGTTCCCTCCTTTGTACTGGTTGCTTCTGGGCCACATAAGAGCCCTGGACAGGCTGGTTCTGGGCCCCAGGCCTTATGTTTGACACCCCTGGGATATACCCTATAGCAAGTGCAATGGTTCAGAGAGGATTTTGCTTTTATTGATTGATTGCTTTGATTTCTATCCCACCTTGCCGGGGTCCTTGACAACTTCCAGAGAAGACCTTCTTGTTCCTTTGTCACAGAAACAGTTTGTAGATAAATGAAATATAATGTAATACTATTGGGGTCTCATTGGGGTCAGCCAATGGATGTATGCCAACTCAAATGATGCCCCTTTTTCCCATGACCAATGAATGCTCCTATGCATTATCACTTTTGCTTATGTCATTTTGGGTATATAATCTTCTGCACACTATATATGTGCCAGAAAGCGGCTTTGGTGTTTGCAGGCAATTCATTGCTTAGCACTGTTTTCCTGTTTATTACAATAGACATCAAAAGAACTTCTTCCTTACCAGGGTTCAGTTGTGTATCTTCATTTGAGTCTGGGACACGGGAGCCACTGTTTGTGGAACATACTTTTTCGATAACAGCAAAACCACTGAAATGTTAACGCAGGGTAGACAGTATTGACTCCCTACCCTACAGTTGCCTCCCACGGAGGAGGGTTTAAGTGGAGCTGAAATATAGTGGAAGCAAAATTATTCAAATTGTTCTTGAATATTAATTGATGCAACATGGGCAGTACAAGCCCTGCTTGTCACAGAGGCAGCCTCTGTTTTTTAATCAACAGTGATGCATAAGATGACCTTTAAGTCAGAATGAAAAGCTGCAACCATTACCGGGACTGGCTGAGCTCTGTCATGTCACGGGCATTCTACAATTAGAATTGAGAACTGACCTATGGAAAGAAGAGCTAGCGTGTTGTTTCTCCCTTTAACTATAATTTGTGCAAAAAAAAATTGCCCATCCCCTTTATCCGCTGGACTGCATCTCCACCCACCCACCCCTGCCCCGTGCTCTGCCACCACAGCTTTGCCCGTGAGAGGTGTGTGCCAGCCTTTGGGCAAAATCAACGACGCCCATACATGTGCTTTCTCCAGTGTGGCTCCCACTTCATGGAATCGCCTGCCTGAGGTTAGGAAGGAATCGCCTGGCTTTCCACAAACCATGCAAAACTGAATTATTCAAGAGGGCTTTTTTTGCATAGGAAATAGGGTTGCCCTGTACAAAACGGCTCTCAAAATTACTTGGATGAATGATTGAGATTGTGGTCTGTCCTGGACCATTTCCACAGTAGTGAAATTCCCCGCATTGGCATTTTTAAAACTGTCCATTATGTGAAAATTTCCACAATAGATTTTTCCTCACCAGGCGCAGACCCAGGGTTTTCTCCTCCTTACCCCGCATTTTCAGAATCCCCAGTAAGGAGAAAACTTCGGGTCTGCGTCTGGTGAGGAAAACCGACTGGAAATTTTCACATAATGCAGAGTTTTAGAAGCATCAATGTGGGGAATTTCACTACTGCAGAAATGGTCCTGTTGTGTTGTTTACTGTAAGCAGGGTCCTATTATGTAGGAGGGGGTTGCACTGCTTAATGTGTCATGCTAATCCTTTCGCTGTACTCTTAATTCTTTCTGGTTGGTTCCAGACTTCTACAATCCTAATTCATTGTTTATTGAATGTCCCATTTGGTTGACTCACTCTGTATAATAAGACTTGAGTCCCTTTGAGAGAGGCAGATTATAAATAATGTAAATAAATAAATAATTTAAGCTTTTGCCCAGCATAGACCTTTTTTACTTGGTAGTGCCCAACTGCTGTTAAAAGTATAACTGCAGTGCCCAATTGAAGGGTTAGCAGCTGTATCTGCAGTACATAGAAATACATCGACACCCCACCCCGTTCTCTTCTCTAGGCCACTTCTCTATCTGCTGCTGTGAACTGCAGCTTCAAAGATGCCAGCTTGCCTGCTTCTTTCCCAGCACTTAAACTGAATGCGGGACTCGTAAAAGGAAGAGTCGCTGTGGTGTAGTGGTGAGAGTGCTGGACTAGGACGTGGGAGACCCAGGTTTGAATCCCCACTCTGCCATGAAAGCTGCAGTCACACAGTTGGCCTCACCTACCTTACTGGGTTGTTGTGAAGATAAAATGGAAAGGAGGAGAATGTTGTAAGCTACTTTGGGTCCCCACAGGAAAGAAAAGTGGCATATAAAGGCAGTAAAATAGAGTGGATAAGCTTGATACATATTAAAAGCCCTCCCATATATTGGCTTTGCGCTTATTCTTGGTGGCTGCAGCGTTCCACTGCATTCCCTTTTTTCTTTTTTTTAAATGAGCCCCTCTTGTTCAGCTGGTAATGTCTGTTCTTTATATGCATATGTGTTTTGTTTCAGGTTCAACAAAAACACTTCTCAGTCATTGTACAGGTTGTGTTTCATTTCAGAAGAATGTAAGTTTGGTCTAAGCTTTCAATTGAGGGTAGGTTTGACATCCTGAAAATAAAGAGACGCTGTAAGCCAGTAGTGTTTGTTCCGATCAGTTACGTTACGTACAGTTTTGATCTTGTGGGATGAGAGGCAGAGATCAGTCTATTAGCAGAGAATGGTTTTTCAAAATGGGAACTGTCTGACCTTTCACATCATCGGAACCTATCATGGTTAATATTAAAGGAACTGGGGATCTCTCCTGACGGGAAAGCCATCAGTCATGAATTTATCTCCAACTCTGCTTTTATTATTCTCCTCATCTCTAGCAAAATGTCAGTTATTATGAAGAGCCAGATGCTTGTGGAATGCCATGGAGTATAAATATAGGGACTGACTCAGTTCTCAGTTGCTCCCATTAAGTTCTATGGGATAAAGTGAATGGCTTATAGTTTGCTACATGATAGGAGAACAAAACTGCCCCCAACAACTGGAGTCTCATATTTCTGGTTTAGTACCATGTTAACCCTAGTCGAGGAAGCTTGAAGACTTGCCAGTTTGGGCTCATGTCCTGTTCACCAGTTGCGAACAGAGATCTAATTTTTCATCAGTGGGATTGGTAGTATGTCACTATGTTCATGGGGGCTCGGCAGGCTGTTTTGCTGTATTCTGTACTAACTGTGCAGGACAATGCACCTGGCTGTTCGCACATGAACTTTCTTACACGGTCCGATTGATAGATTCAGGTGGGTAGCTGTGTTGGTCTGAAGCAGCAGAACAAAGTTGGAGTCCAGTGGTACCTTTAAGGCCAACAATGTTTTATTCTGGGTATAAGCTTTTGTGTGCATGCACACTTCTTCAGATACATTGAAGAAGAAGTCACCAACCATTACATATAGGTAGAGGATGGGAAGGGTGTTGCCAGGAAGGGCAAAACTGAGAAGCCTGTAGGTGAACACTTCAATCTTCCAGGACATTCAGCAGGGGAACCTCAAAGGAGCTGTTTCGTTGCAAAGGAATTTCAGAAACAGACTAGAACAGGAGATTTGTTACAAGTTATTACAACACTTAGGACGATGGAACCCCCAGGGCTTAACAGAGATAGCGGTTTCTTATCTCACTACACATACTGATGTCATTTACTTTTCACATCTGTTTGTAAATTTTTATTATGCTTTATGTTAAATTAAGTTTTACTAATTTCCTTAATCCAATCTTAGCTGTATCTACTGCTCAGTTACTCCAGCATCTTGACTCTAATTAGCCCTTCCCAGTAACACCCCCCCACCCTCTACCTATATGTAATGATTGAGCACACTCTGTTTCACTGTATCTGAGGAAATGTGCTTGCACATGAAAGTTTATACCCAGAATAAAACTTTGTTGTTCTTAAATGTGCCACTGGACTCAAACTTTGTTCCACAGTCCGATTGAGTTCAGCTGCCCACCTGCACCTGCTAAATAACTGTTCTGATTTGCAGGCAATTGTCTAAATATACAGATCATGCACAAATCATATCAATCGGTTGTCAATAAATGCTGTGATTCAATACAATCTTACTTTCTGGTGTTTGTCCAGTAGTCCTCAGTGATGTTGACGGCTGCCAATCAGTTTTGCATTTGCAGTTCTGGGGAAACCTCACACAGACACATGAACTGAGCAAACGGAGTGATTCGCTTGCATCTAGTCACCACCTTTGGACACACATGGACACAAGAATTTGCCTTGTACTGAATCAGGCCACTGGTCCACCAAAGTCAGTATTGCCTACTCTGACTGGCAGCAGCTCTCCAGGGTCTCAGGCAGAGGGCTTTCCCATCACCTACTACCTCATCCATTAAACTGGAGGTGCAGAGGATTGAAACTGGGACCTTCTGCATGCCGAGCAAAGGCTCGACCACTGAGCCACAGCCCGTTCTTTAAACTCCCCAAGTTCAACAGTTGAACATGTTCATGGTGAAATTTAGAACATCCCTACCCCTAATTAACACATTCACCACCCATAAAAGTAAAGACTGAAAGGAAACAAGTCGCATAGATGCCAGGCAGCTGGCTTCCGATAACAGCTCCATGCAACACAGCTGGGAGAGGTTAAGCGTGTTTCCATCTCGTTTGCCGGTATTCTTTCTCAAGAACAGGTTGTGATGTGTGTCGGATTTGTTTCTTGTCAGCCCCACCTGCTCGCTGAGAACGAAAATGTCAGGAGAGATCCTTGATCCTCTCTTGGAAAGAGAGAGACGCCGGTCTGAGATTCTGCAAGAAAGGTTTGAGCGGCTTCCAGAAAAAGACAAGTGAGTGGCAGCCCCTTGGCCTTTTGAATGGTTTTATACCACTAATGGTTACACTAATCCCAGGTATATGGTCTAAGTGGTTTGCTCGGTGGAATATACAACACCCATGCTGGTCCCAGTGGCACTTGGTCCCAGGTCTCATTTTCTGCTTTCGGTTCGCCCTCATTTTTTAAGCATGCAAAGATTCATGACCTAGCTGAAAGGATTAAGAATGGATATGGGATGTTTGTGTGCATGTGTTGAATATTAGAGTGTTGAACTGTTAGGCACAGGATATCCTTGAGTGATAGAGAATAGTGTGTGCTGGGTCACACGGACTGTGGAGAACTGCTGTTGTCCATCTCTCTGAGAACTTCCTTGACGGTCTCCAGCCTGGATGTCACCACTCTGCAAGGATCTCACTTCATTATTTGGATTTCTTCAGTGCTCTCAATTTAAAGCATTGGCTGTCACACGCAAAGCCCTTCGACTCTCATAGCTGCAAGACCGTCTCCCCCACCCACCCCCGTGCTCCACCAGGTCAGCTTCAGCCGTATGAGCCGGGCCTTCTGCAGATGCCAGCCTGAAAATGGGCAACATCAACCATTGCCCGTACACGTGCTGTCTCCGTTGTGCCCCCCACCTTACGGAACGGTCTGCCCGAGGAAGTCAGGGAGGCTCCCAACCCTCCTGGCTTTCTACAAACCATGCAAAACTGAATTATTCAAGAGAGGTTTTCTGTGTGGATAATAGGGTAGCACTGTACAAAATGATCCAGTCACTCAGATAAGTTATTAGGGACTGTGGTCTATAGTACTGTGTATAGTTTGCTACAAGCTGGCTCCTACTATGTAGTTTCAGCTTCGTTTAATGCCTCGTGCTGACAATTTGCTTTGCTTCGGTTCTGTTTTTATACACCTGGTTGGTTCTACAACCAAAATCCTATTGCATCGTTTACTGAATGTCGCATCCTGCCGATTGTATTGATTCATGTCGACTCACTCTGTACAATCCAACTTAAGTCCCCCTAAAAAAGGTAGGCGATAAATAAAGAAATAACATGGACCTGTGTGGCCAGGGCGTGGCAGCTCTGCTCCTCTGCTGCAGAGGGGCACCTTAAAGACTAAGAACTTCATGGAGGTACATAAAAGTTTCATGAGCTGGAACGAGGGTTGCCAGCTCTGGGTTGGGAAGCACCTGGAGTTTTTTGGGGGGTGTAGCCTGAGGAGGGCGGGGTCTGGGGAGAGGAGGGCCTTCAACGGAGTATAATGCCATTGAGTTCCACCTTCCCAAGCAGCCATTTGCTTCAGGGGCACTGATCTCTGTTGCCTGGAGATCGGTTAAAATTTTGCGGAATCTCCAGGCCCCACCTGGAGGCTGGCAACCCTAGCTGGATCCCGGTGCTGTCAGCCAAACAGACTGAAGGAGAAATCTTTATTCTTATGTGGCTTATGCATTTATAAGGATGTATATGACGTAAGTCACCAGATTGTAAGCTTTTTTCCCCCCCAGAGACTAGCAGTTCACCACACAATTTTCTCCGCTTGTCAGATCTCCAGCCAGAGACTCTGTCCTTTTTAGGAGGCATCTAGCTGTGGTTCTTGTACTTTCCCATCTGCTCTCATTTCCTGCCTGAAGCACTGCTTGTGTTCTTTGAGGGGTTTTTTTCTTCCTTTTCAGAAGGACGGATACCTTCCTGTAGGAAGAGACAAGGCTAACCTTGGGAGCCTACTTCAGAATTATACACTTGTTTGTTGGCCCCCAGGGCAGTTGGCTGGCCACTGTGTGAGACAGGACGCCGGACTAGATGGACCACTGATCTGATCCAGCAGGGCTCCTCTTACGATTCTGGTTATTCTGCTTCAGTTCTACAAGACTCAGATAGCTAATGCCATTTAAGGAGTTGTCAAGCACATACCATATCCCCATGGTTCCAGAAATAGGCCTGTTTGTGCTATGAATGAGAGAGGTGGCAGTCTAGGCAATACACCATAGGGTAACTAAAGCTTATTAGCTCTGGGTAGCAGTTCTAAGATACCTTTTTTTCCCCTCTCCCGGCTCTTCCAACAGGAGTTTATTTCAAACAGGATCCCTCATCCTGGCGTGCAACTCAAGCTTGTGTGGCTTAATAGCAAACAATTATCTGAGGCGCGCCCTGAATATAACCCAGGCTCAGTTTGCGTCCACTCTGCCCATGGTGTTCTTGCCGTTCGTCTCTACTTTGGTTGTTTATGAATTTTGCATTTCCCAACCTTTAATGCAAGGTACGATACTCAAACTTTCACATTTAACCTTTGACATGTACTGTGGGTCTCTCACATGGTACAAACAGTGGGGAGATTTGCAGGCGATGATGTTTGGTGGCTTTGCTAGCAATGGGCACGGGAGCCACCTGACAAGGAAAAAGACAGGCCAAGGTCACCCCCCCCCCATTCTTATCTAGGACAGGGGTCCCCAACACGGTGCCCGCTGAAGTATTTTTAGAAAGTTGGGTGGGGCCAACTGGGCTCCGACCCAGTAGAGTTTCTAATTACCCATTTGAGAGCTCAGTGGCTGTGCAGATTAAAATAACATTGCAGCAGCAGCTGCCATTATAGTATTGGTTGTATTCCTTCTCTGACTGACTCCTCCTCCTTGGTATATTTTTAAAATTTACTCCTCCCTTGCACTTGGGCTTCCTGTGTGTGTGGCTGTCTCCGCCTCCCACACAGCCATTTTGTGGCTGCTGCCACCACCCTGTGTCAGAATTTAAAAAGTGCACGGAGGCTCAAAAAGCTGAGGAACTCCTGATCCAGGGGCTTGTGGCACTTTAAAGAGTGACAACTTTATTTTGGCACAAGCTAGAATCTGCTTGATCTGATGCACGGTGCAGGTCTGCGGTTGGCAGATGCATCCTACATACAAAAAATATTTTTAAAAGGACTCGGAAGCAATGAAACGCGAGAGTCTGATGCCTCTATGCCAGGTTCAGCTGCATGCAAGAAAACCAGCGACCCCTTCACTGCTTTAATAATCTGGGATTATTCTGTAATCTGCCCAGAATGACCATTTGTTCTGAAAAAGTGGCATAGTCGTTGCCCTGACCTGGACGGCCCAGGCTAACACCATATTGTCAGACCTCAGAAGCGAAGCAGGGGACGCCCTTGTTAGTACTTGGATGGGAGACTACCAGGGGTCGCTATGCAGAGGCAGGCAATGGCAAACCGCCCCTCTGATTCAGGTCGCCAGGACCTGATGGCACTTCCCACCAGCACAGCTTCACTTCAAACTGCCTCATAAGCCATGCTTTAGAACAGGGCTTATTCTATCTACTGTATTTTTAAATTAGGGCTACACATTACATACAAACCCAGGTCTGTCCACTAAACCTGGGAGGTACAACCCCGCCCCCACCCGCCCCCGT
Organism: Gekko gecko; assembly: GCA_029375565.1. NCBI lineage: Eukaryota > Metazoa > Chordata > Lepidosauria > Squamata > Gekkonidae > Gekko > Gekko gecko. The sequence goes on from JAPDNY010000004.1 coordinate 15,662,867, forward strand.
GTGCACATTTGACGTTGGAAGCCCACTTCACTTTCAGGTTTCTTCTCGGGCAAGGAACGAAGGTGGTCTCACCTGATCTCCCTTCTCACTGTTGCCCTGTCCTCCGTGGCTTTTGTCTTCGTTGGTCCCACGATCCCCAATACATGGCCTTTTGGAGGGAGGGAGGGTCTAAAAGGGGTATCTCCTCGCTCTTGTGCTCTTGGTAAACCTGGCAAGATCCAGCCCATATTCTGCCAGTTACCCTACAGAACAAGAGGCGGATGTAGTCCTTTCATTATCAGATTGATATTACTTCCCTGCCACATGCTTCCCTTTGCCGAGTCAGGGGGCTCAAGGCTATACCTGTGCTTTCTAGACCGGGGTCCCTAGCCTTTTTGAGCCCGTGGGCACACTGGGGATTCGGAGACAGTATGGTGGATGCAGCACAAGATGACAGCCGCGGCTCACTTTCAGTCACATAGCAACATTTTGAAAAATCTCCACAACCAATCCAGCAGCCAATCAGAAGCCTTGCTGGGCAAAAAAACCCCACCTGACCCCACCCACTTTCTAAGAATACTAAAGCGGGTGCCAGGAAAGGGGTCAGTGGGCACCATGGTGCCCTCAGGCAGCACATTGGGAACCCATTCTAGACACTGGTGAGGCGTGCACAGTAGTGGCGAAGACGGTTATGGGGATCACTGTGTTGTCTTATTCCCCGTCTGGGTGACGACAGTGCCTTCTACTCGTGAGAAGGGAGGGTGCAGGGTGCTTCTGGTAAAAGGTGGGCAGTAGTAAAGCTTTTCTGATGTAATTTTTGAGCGGCTTCTTACTGTCTTGGCAGCATCTCACTTTAATTAGGAAATACGGATTTTTAAACGACCGAGCCAGCCCTGAAATAGGAGCGTTGTCCTTATGTCAAGAATGCTCTACATGTCTGATGTAATTTTAAAAGGATATGTGAATAAGTGTCATCCAGTTTCTTTCCCCCTCCTCCAGGTGATCTAAATTGTGCAACTTGTGCCTCGGTCAGAGGAGGATTAATTGGAGCCTTTATGGGTTGCGTGTATCCTGCATTCACAGCTATTCCGCTGTGTGGAAGTCTCGCAGCTAGGTATGTTTATAATTTGTGTGTTGAAGACACCCTTGCAAACGTGGACAGCATCGAAGAGCATTGTTGTACTTGGAGAGGTACTGCCATCCTTTGCAAGCAACCAAACACGTCCTATGCTGGGATAATTTCACAGTTTCGAGAACTGTCCCACATCAGTTTTCAAGGATAACCACTCAAGTATTTACGATTATTCCAAGTACAAGTAGAAAAGTACTTTTCTCCCTTTCTCACAATGCAAGAGCTTGTGGGCACTCAATGAAATTGCTGAGCAATTGGGTTAGAACGATAAAAGTACTTCTTCACCCAAAGAGTGATTAACACATGGGAGTTCACTGCCACAGGAGGTGGTGGCAGCTACAAGCATGGACAGCTTCAAGAAGGAATTAGATAAGCATATGGAGCAGAGGCCCATCCGTGACTATTAGCCACAAGGTATAGATAGGAACTCTCGGTCTGGGGCAAGTGATGCTCTGTATTCTTGGTGCTTGGGGGTGGGGTCAACAGTGGGAGGGCTTCTAGTGTCCTGGCCCCACTGCTGGACCTCCTGATGGCACCTGGTATTTTTGGCCACTGTGTAACAGAGTGTTGGACTAGATGGACCATTGGCCTGATCCAGCATTGGCTTCTCTTATGTTCAAGTAGTATATGGCCTATCTGTGAGGGCAGCAACCAGTCTCCAGAAAGGAGCTGCGTTCTTTTCCCTTGCTGCCTTTCTAAGATCTTCCCAGGATTGCCTGATGGCTTCCTGTTTCTTGCACCTAATAAGAGCCTTGTACTGGGCTTTTTGATATTTTAGGTCCTGCAGTGCAACGGCATCTGGGTTAAACCTATATTTGGCATAATTCGCATTGAGTGAATTTTTTCATATTTCTGCAATCTTTATCAAACCAGGACCTAGAAGGGTTGTACTTGCTGTTCAAAGGACCAGAATGTACTGTTCTCAGATCCTTTTGAATTTCTCCCAATATTAGTATGTATTCACCTAGGCAGGACTCAATATTCTCTGCCGCCTTCAGTCTATCACCGGCAGTGTTAATCAGCTCTGACTGCATAATCTCAGCCAAAGTCCTACCCAGAGAAGCCTTCCATTTCAGTCGACAATATCTGTCCCCTTCTAAGAGACCTAAGTAGAAATTATGTTGTTTTTTGACTCGCAGATCAGCCCTTTGCTTGTCTAATTCTAAGACAGGAGGTAGATGGGTCACTGTCACAATGTGGGGCAACCTCGAAATGTTCTATATATTGGGCTGCATCTTCAGAAACCATTATATAATCGATAACACTCATTCTGTCCCCGGACCGTAAATTCAGCTGGATAATCACCCGGGAATGACCCGTTTGGGACCTGAAGTTTAGTTCTTTTTGTTACTTGGCTTAGCGGTTGACCCCCAGAGTTAAGCTTTGTGTCCTTTGAGAGCCTATTCAGAAGTTGCATTTTACTGTTTGCCTCCCGGAGGTGGTGGCTGCCCTTCACGGAGGAGTTAAGAGTAATCAGAACCCATCCAGGCATTAAAACCCCCTCCCACAGGGTAAGCCATTGTTAAATCCTGTACGTAAGATTCAAACCCAGAAAAAATTATCTGAGTTAACCCTTTGTCTCTAGCAGGGGGCAGATAAATAATAATTAGAAAATCTATAGTAGCTCGAAAAGAGAATTAAGTTTTATTAATTTTAACCATTATGGTTTTTATAACCAGTCATAAAATTTTGTTCCTATTTTAATGTGATCTCTTTTATCCATGTTACAAAATGTCATTGTCTTATGTGTTGGCCAGGACCACTGTTCCCTCTGAGCTGAGTTAGTGTGAGCTAGCTCAGTTTTTTAGCCTCTGGCTCACACATTTTTGTTTTAGCTCAGGAAGGACGGCTCCAGAACAAGCTAATTTGTGCAATAGCCAAATTGTTCGCTCACAGCTTTAATGTCAGTAGCTCACAAAGTAGAATTTTTGCTCACAAGACTCCACAGCTTAGAGGGAGCATTGGCCAGGACACTAGAAGCCCTCCCACTGTTGCCCCCCCCCCAAGCACCAAGAATAGAGAGCATCACTTGCCCCAGACCAAGAGCTCCTATCTATGCCTTGTGGCTAATAGCCACTGATGGACCTCTGCTCCTGCTGTAAATTGTGGTCATCCAAGATTAAAATGAATGAAACTGCACCTTAAAGACCAGGGGTATAAGCTTTGGAGAGTCAAATCTCCATCAGAAATTCTTGTTGGTCTCTGAAGTGCAACTAGACTTGGATCCCGCTCTTCTACTGCAGCTACCGCCTTGAGCGAGTTTGGTGTAGTGGTTAAGCGCGCGGACTCTAATCTGGGAGAACTGGCTTCGATTCCCCACTCCTCCACTGGCACCTGCTGGATGACTTTGGGCAAGCCATAGTCCTGGCACAGCTGTTCTTGAAAAAGAACAGTTTCTGTCAGAGCTCTCTCAGCCCCAACTTCCTCACAGGGTGTCTGTTGTGGGGAGGGGAAGGGAAAGGAGATTGTAGGCTGCTCTGAGCCTCCCTTGGGTAGTGAAGGGCGGGGTATAAATCCAACCTCTTCTCTTTTTCTTCTCTTGATTATGCAATGCTGGCCTATCTCTGTGATGCTTGTGCAAAAATAGTGTAAATTGCTTTCCTTGGGCTGTGGCACTTTAATATAATGTATAATTGGTAGTCTTTGGAGCATCTGTCTGCTGTAGAATTCCTCTGTTGCTGGTGTTTCTGCTGAAGGGCGTATTATTTTGACAAATGCTCCCCTCCCCAGTTACTGTTCAGATTACTCCCTTCATTCTTCATTCAGTATATTTGCATTAAGGCGTCCTCCAGTGCACTGACCCTAGCAACTTCTTCCTGCTTCTTTTTTTTTTAAGTAGAACAAGCTGTTTTTTATGCAACAGGTTTACCACAGTTGCCTTTTTTTTTTTTGGATACTAGAATATTTGGTTTAGCCGTCACTGAAGTAAAGTGCCCTGTTTTTCCAGGTATGCCACAGCTCCTCTGCCAAGTAAGGAGAACATGTTCCAGTACTGGATGAGAGTCTGTAAACCAGCTTACAAAACGCTGAGGTTTGCTGCAATCCTGCAAGCTGCACTGGGCACCTACTTGGGCACAAAGAATTATGATATTTATATCAAAATGCTTCAGTTGCCTGAACCCGGGAAGGATCCTGAAGAACTCAGTGAATAAAATGAGAAAATTTTGCAGCTACTTATGTGGCTTGATCTTTTCCCCCTTCATGAATATAAAGTCTGCACTAAAAGAAAAAAATGTAGCCCTCTTGCCAAGTGCTGACCTGGCAATATCAGCTTTCTTGTAAATGCCACAGCTCAGCATTTCTCACGCTGGGATCCACACAGGTACTGGGGGGGGGAGGCCCTGCAAAGCACACAGTGGGGTGCTACAGCATTTTCTCCTAAAGGAGTACCCCTGCACATTCAAGTCCTGTTTTGGGATCCAGTCCTGCTCCGATGTTGTACCAAGCACAATGGAAACGCAAAGCAGAGCTATCACTCGGGCAAGAGAGGCAGCTCTAAATGAATTCAGTCAGTTTCTTATCAGGCAGGGCTGTTCTCCAAACTGTTGGGAGGGATTTGCTGGTTTCAATGGAAAGTGAAAAGCGCATCGTTCAAAAGAGACCCAGGAGAGCAAAATTAAAACAAATCTACACATGGCCTGGCAGCATGCCCTGTAAGGGCAAAGTGACCTAGTTTTAGAGGATGAGTAAGAAGTTTTTAATCTCAGAAATGCTGCTTAAAGGAAATATAACAATTAGATGCTGATTCTTCCCTATTCCTTTAGACACAAGCTGTGCACATTGTCCTTACTGACCTCTGATTCTGGAAGTAGAGTGATCTACTGCATCCATCAAAAACTGAATAGACTTGGTTTTAGACCTCAGGGGGTATTAAGAAACCACTGAGAAACAGCCACTTAAGACTCTACTCCCTCTTAACTCACACACACTGTTCTATGACATGAACATTGGGGCGGGGATTCTTTTTTTCCCATGTGTGTGGTAGGCATGTGTGTTTACGCCTGGAAGTCATGTCGACCTCTGGTGACTGACCCCTACTGGGGGCCCGGAGGATATTTAGAAAGGTGCCTGAATAAAGCCTGCCCCTGTCCTCCCAACTGCTGGTATTCCAAGAAAGTCTCCCATCCAAGTACTTGCCCGAGTCAACCCTGCTTGCTTAGCTTCTGAGATCTGGCTTGCCTGGGCTATCCAGGTCAGGTCATGAATACAATTTTTTTTGAACTGTAAATAAACATCCAAAAGCTTGGGCCCTTTGAAAGATGTTAAGGTCAAAATGGGAACCATGAGTTAAAGACCAACACCACAGTTGGTTGAAGGTGATGCATGCATAACTGGAGGGCTAGATTTCAAATCTCAACTAAGTTCCAGTTCATTGTTTATCTTACTCTTCAGCTCAGTTTCATAGGAATGCAGCAGGAACCAGTAAGTAACATTTTTCAGGCAGCTGTAAAGCTCTTTACTGCTCTTTATTCAGGCTATACTGGGGGGGGGGTGTTGCCCTGTAGGTCAGGACATGGAAGGGGGAGAGAAGGGATGAAACACCCCCCTCCTTCAGGACAGCTGTGCTTGCTGAATACAGAGCAGGAAGACTTTTCAAACCCCCTGTATCTCTTTCCTTCATCATGTTCCCCCACCCCACCCCACACAGCTGTTTCTCCACAGGAGTCATGGGTCATTTACCTTTATGGGCAGGTGGAATGATTGTGGGTAAGGAGAGGAATGTGGGAAACCTCAGTCCTAGGCATAGATCAGCAGATACACAACACTACAGTGGCCTGAAACAATTTAAGCAGGCACTGCAGTTTAACAAGTCAGTGATTAAAGTCCTAGTTCTGCAAATGCACAGCCCTTACAACTGATTGATCCACCACTGCTTGTCATTTCTATTGATGAGAAACTCATTGATTCACCTGCCAAGGAACTCCTGTACAGAGTTCTGGCAGGCTTACCAGGTTCATTGATGACTTTTAAAGAGTTAAATACATACTCTTAAAACCCATCGGCTAGGGGACAACACGTACAAGCCCTTTCACCAATGCCTGTTGGGTATTACTGGTCTTCTAATTAAATTTCCAACAAAAGAGATTCTGGAAATAGAATGAAAAGAGCTATGTCTGCAAATCTCATACATTGTTTAAGACAGGTCAGTAAGAACTGAATATACTAATGAGTTACATTCATGCTGCTTACAGCTGCCAAGGTAATAACACAGAAAGCTGCCTTATACTGAATCAGACCATTGGTCCATCAAGGTCAATATTGTCTACTCAGACTGGCAGCGGCTCTCTGGCAAAGGTCTTTCACATCACCTACTACCTAATCTTTAACTGGAGATGCCAGGGGCCGAACCTCAGACCTCCTGCATACCAAGTAGATGCTCTACCACTGAGCCACAACCCCTCCCTAAAAACAGGGACAGGATAAATGTTTATTGGAAAAGTCAAAATTGCCTGGTTCAACCTGTTTATGGGTGAATGGATAGTACCTCCATAATATGGAATGAGACTGTAGACCGTAAGCCAGTGGATTTAAGTCTCAACACAGCAGGGAAACAACTCTTTGACTGATTATAAAATGGAAACCTTATCACATCTGTTATAGAAGTGAATTAAACTAGTGTCACCTTGCTCACTTAAACTAATAAGGCTACATATAAAGAAATCAATTTATTAAACTAGCTTGCTATATTCTCTGTAAGTAAATATAAACTCAGCACTGTTGATGCTTCAAACACACATTTTTACAGTTTCCACTCACAGCAGACAATGTAAAAAGGGTGGTTCTTGTACCATTTGTGCAAATTGTCTAAATCTAAAATCATCTTGCAGCTTTCACTGTCCAAGGGTTTTGGCAGTACCATCTGTCTTAAAGCAGACAGGAGGCTGCAAGAAATGAATGGGGAAGGGGAGAAGGCACGCATTTACCCAGAGCACCTGCAAAGACAGAGGTAAAAGAAAACTGAAGCAGTATTCCCACTAGTTGGGTCACTGAGACCAATTTCTAAAAGTGGCTGACAAAAACCATTTTATTTTCTCCAAAACAAAAACTGAACTCTGTTTAGTGGATTACATTAACAAAATGTTTTAAGGCTCCATTTATTGCCACAGAAGACTTTGTGAGTCAGACCCACTTTATTATGCATCTGACAGATTCAGGGATGAGAATTTCATCAGTGGCTCTGCTACTGTTATGATGACTGAAGGGAACCTCCACATCCAGAGGCCGTAAATTTGCTAGAAGGGGAAGGATTATATAGGAACACTGATTTAATCCAGCACAACAGGAGTTAAACCCTATATTTCTCCTCCACTCCCTGCCAGAGCTGGGAGGGCAGGGGGAATATTCAGCGTATCATGTGAGCCTCGCAGTAGATGCAAGGACCAGAACAGCCCTTCCCTGTTCTTGGAAGGATGAGGGAATCTTTTCACAACTAGCAATGCCTACTCAGGGAAAGGGCCAAAGCTCAGGTCCCAGGTTAAAGCAGCAAGTGCTGGAAAAGAACTTGTGCTCTCATACCACCCATAGTGCTGCTCCAAGGCAGAGTGGCTCAGTGGACCAATTGCCTCTTGGGAAAAGGAAGATTTGTATGTTCAAATAGTACCTTTCCAACAAATGTTCTCATTTTACACGCATTTATAACCTGCCTTTCTGAAAATTACCCACAGTGGTTCAGAAATACATAGATCTAATTTGAAAACTCAAAAAAGATTTTCATTTATACGTATGCTTAGTTTCGTAACTCAATTAAGTCAAAGCATGGAATACTTCCTTATTTACTTTCACTTTTTAGTACATGACACACTCATACACAAAACGATTTTCTACAATGGTAATTATTTATAAAGGCTGCCTGAGAGTATCTCTTGGACCTTTGTTCAGACAAATGCAACCGCCCTTCTCATCCGTCATCCTTCCACAAACTTCATAGACATAAGGCAGTCTGAATTTGTGCACGCTTTGTCTTTAATTCACACAGATAATGCACCAACCAATCAGAATGCAGGGAAGGCCCCAGCATGAAAGCTACATTACATTTCACCTATTGACTCTGGCTCAACAGATGCTGTCCAACAGTTTGTGCTCCTCTTGGTCGTGTGTCTTCCCTATCTGCATATTTGTCAGTTAAGCTGCTGCCATAACTGGGGTGTGTGCATGATGGATGGTATGTTGCTGTAATGGAATCTTAACTTTCGTTTCTCCCTGACTCGTCTTATCTTCTAGCCTAGGCCGGTGACCTTGGTACCTTGTTGCTGCTTTCTCTGAACGTAGACCCGTTGAGTTAGGCGGGCTTTAGCTTGTTCCCTGATTGGCCCAGTCCCATCGGGGGAGCCCTCTGAATTATGTATAACTCCCCATTGCAATCAGTTCTAACACAGAATGTATGCACAGACAACCTGCCTTTACTGTACTCAATAAATGTCACTCTTCTGAATGGGATGGGAGTTGTTCAGAACTGATTGCTGCAGGACTCTTGACAATATTTTAGTCATCTAACTCCTGCATCTGAACCAGGGTTGCCAGGTGCCCCACCCCCAGCAACAAGTGGGAGACTTACCTTGTTATGGACAGGGCTTTGCCATCAACGTAATGTTGGCAGCAGGGACATAATGATGTTGCTCCCCACGAGTTCAGAAGTGATGTCGGTGTTTTGTCACCACAGGCACTCTGGCATTTGGGCAAGACTCTACAGTTTAACCAAAGAGTACTGTTCAGATGCGAGAGTATTCCTGACGATGCACTGGTATCACTTCCATATGTACAGGGAGTGACATCAGCACATCAGAAAGCTGTTGATTCCCCCCCCTCCCCAAGGCCAGCTGAGCAGCAATGGGGAAGCACCCCGTAGCAGAGAAGAAGAGGAGATTGGCTCTTGACCACTACATCAAACTGGCAGGATTCCCTGCTACAGCAAGCCTATTCTGAACAGATATTTCACTTCTACAACAAAAAGCTTATGGGCTCTGCTTAAGCCACTTCAGATCAAAGGGAATACACCTGAAGATTCCCTTCCCTGGTCTTATTGTCTATTCTTTTTCTCGTAATGATCAGTGGTCACTGTCAGTTCCCAGTCTCTATTCATTAGATTAAGGTGGGTTTCTGAACAGGAAGTATCTACATAAGCATAACTAGAGCCCTTTTAGAAATAACAGGAAAACAAAAGCAATCTGTGGCTCAGTACAGAACTAAATATGACAAGAAAATGAACTTTTTAAGTTAAGGTAAACAGGAGAGAGAGGCAGGATGCCAGAATAACCAGTATAAGAAAGGAATGGCAGACAAAGATTTCTATAAGACTAGAGGACTTCTTAGAGATACTTTACAGTTGGGGAAATGATAGGAGTGAACAGCTGCCAGTAATCCATGTGCAAACCATGTATACCATCATGCAGAGTGCTCCTGTGTATAATTACTACTTATTGTGAGGTCTTGTGTGTGCCACTTCCTAACAAACAACTCAAAACAATTAGTGTTTGGCCTGCAGAAGCTTTACAAATTATTAAGCAGTATAACAACTGTCAGTCATGTACAGTTTCAGATTTTGAGTTATGCAAACAGGCTTATACTGGCACTTGGTTGCTCTCTTGTTCTAAATTTTCACGTTGCTCTGCTCCTTAAGTACAAAACATGTCACGACCTTTTTATGCTGTATTTCAAAACCAGTCCAAAAAACCACTGTCAACGGAAAGATTTCTAATGCCGGCTAAACGGCAGCAGACCAACTGTAACTCAGAACAAAATCCATTTGGTTGGGTGACAGTTTGAGACATGATTGGCCACAACTACTTCGTTGCCATCTTGCCAGGGTGTTACAGAATACGGAAAAAGTGATTTCCCCCACCTCGATACTACTACGCTGTTTAAAAGAAGGGGGGAAAGTAAGTTAATTTGCAATATAGCATGAAGACACACACAGATTTAAACATTTTTAATGAGCAAAGCTCTCTCTTCTTGACTTAGTGCCATAATGAAGGCTTAGAAAGTGAGGCAAGAAAAAACACCACTAGACAAGAAGTTTATGTATCTAAAATCTTATCAATTTTACAGTGTACTGACTGCTAGCACCATACATTGAGGCACACTGACTACTACTTAGTACTAGCCAAAGCAAGGCATTTCCATATTAAGAAACGTATTGCTTTTGTCCTGTAAAGACAGGTGTATGCATGAAGTATGGTACCGTACTCGACAGTATTAACTTTTCAGCGAAAATGGTACAGTACTCGACAGTATTAACTTTTCAGCAAAAAGTATAGCTTCCAGTTATGCTTGGCAAAGGGTTTTTTTGGTGGTGGTGATTACTTTTAGAAGGCAGGTTATTCACTCTTGTGCCTCCAAGAATTATAATTTTACCACCACTTAAGCAACCATGAACTGTAAAAACATTTCATGGAATCACAGAGTTGGAAGGAGCCATACAGGCCATCTAGTCCAACCTCCTGCTCAATGCAGGATCAGCCTAAAGCATCTGACATGTGTTCGTCCAGCAATATAAAGCATACCAAGGCACTTGAAATGCTACATCCTGAAAAACACAGCAATTCTAAGGACTCCATGTTTCTCGCACAAGCACAGCAATGGCATGAGATAAAATTTTCCAAGGTCAATTATTCTCATTGTGAAGATCACAACAATATCAAACACCAAACAGTGACTATTTGAAGAGAAGAAAAGCAGCGGTTTTGTTAATTTGCTTATTAAGATATTGCTATTGCTGCCTCTTCAGAGGCCTACTCAAGGCAGCTTACAGTTAAAACTTAACTCTTTCCTATGCTGCTGCTGAAATTTTATCTTTGTAATTTATGTATATATTTAAGACTGAGGTGAGCTAAACAGTAAAGCTTCTAGTAGAACACCCATGTGGCTAAGCTACAGCGGTACTAGGGTGAATCTAACTGGCAGAATACTCAAGATTGTGTAATGCACTGCCAATCGTGGGAGGGGAAGGGAGGTGAGGTGAACAAATTTATAGAGGATATTCTTTATTGTTGACTATTAGCCATGGTAGCTGCGTGGCACCTCCAAGATTACAGGCAGAATCATTTGGATTGTCGGATGCCGGAGAGCATTCATCACTCAAGGGCCGCTGATTATGTGCTTCCCTATGGTATATAATTGGCCACTGCTGGAATCGGGATGCTGGACTAGATGGACCATTTATCTGAACAGGCATGGCTGCTCTTAAGTTATTGTATTCCTGTATTACAGTCATTACTTCTGCTAGGAAGCACTTGAGGCCTGTAATCTCTTAATACCCTGAACAAGGGGATGTGAGTGGAACTCATAGCAAGTCATCACCTGAACTGATGCCACTTGTAAATTCTGGATAATGACCTTAGATCAGTAAGTCCCAGCAGAACCTAAATAATTCCCAATTGCCAGGCCCGTAGCTACAGTGCAGCCTCCTGGGGATGGTCCCCCGACTTCCTGCCAAGCCCCCCAACTTCCTGAGTAGCCCAACCCCCCCCCCGACTCTCTGGGTTGCACGGAGGGCTCACTGCTGCCCCTTCCCCCACCTGCCAGCAGCCACACAACTTGCCATCAGGCCGACTTTCCCAGGGGCTTGCTGGATTTCTCAGGAATTCCTTTGACAGCCAACTGATTTTCTGGAGGGTTTGGTTGTGCCCCACACCCCCGCCTCAGGCAGACTCTACTTTTGCTGCCCAAGGACAAGCAGCAAAAGGTGGGTGCTTCCTCCTCACCGGGGTGTGTGTCTGGCATGGAGGGAGAAAAGGGCGGTGCAGCCTGGCAGCTGCCTGAGCTGCATGCATGTGGAAAGGGGGACACAGTCCCCAGGGCCTGGACAGCCTCTCCAGCGCTCTTCCCGACATGCCATCCCCAGGCTCCGAGCAGTTGTTCCCTAATGGCTGGTGAGTGGTGGCCAATGGCTACAGCAACTTGTAGCAGCATGACCTGAGTGGCATGGGGAAGGACAGAGCTGGGCTGGAGCCAAAAGGCTGCGCCGCTCCAGGGCCTCTTTCAGCACCCAGTAGAAAGAGCTGAGCTGAGAAGTGAGTGAGAGATGCCTATGGAGGGAAGGGAGAGCCAGGTGGCTGGAAACAGGCAGGGGGGATGCCAGAGAGAGAGGAGGCCAGGGGATGCTGACTGCATTAGAGTTCTGGGGATGGGGCTTGAGGGGAGACACACAGGAGAAATAATTAAATTAGCTAAATTAGCTAAGTGCCCCCTGAGAAATTTAAATGCCCCCTGACTTAGAAATTTCTGGCTACGGGCCTGCCAAATGCACAAAATTTCTTTAAAGCACGCCATTAGTACATCCTTGATCTTTCTCTCTTTTATGATGCAAATCAAACCACAGTATTGCAATGATGCAGTTTTCCAAATAAGCCACAGTCAAAAACTTTAAAAAATATCATTCTATCAAATTTAGTGACCATTAAGATTTAAAAAAGAAAATCTTTCAAGCCTGTAACCAGGAGATAAACACATCTTGTTTTATTAGGACACTGTGTTCTCATTTGTCTGACAGAACTATTTACAAAGAAACATTCACACAATTTTTCCAGGTATGGTTAGCTTGTTGAACAAATATTTTAACAATATTTCACCAACCAGTGAGCAAGGGCAGGAGGGGGGGGAAACTTTTGCAGTTTCTGTCTGGTTCAAACATGCTTCAAGAGGCACTAAAAATCCCTGCAGTCATATTTCTGGGGGTTTTCCTCTTAGGTAAATGTGTCACTTGCCATGCTGCAGAAATCAGCAAGTATTCGGATGCAAACACTTATTTTTCAAGGGGCAACGACACACATGCTAAGTGGAGGACAGTATTAAGCCCCAGAATATTTTTGCCCAGCAACAACACACTTTTAGTCATACACAAGAGAAGTGAATTTCCACTTTCACAGTAATATCACACTAGGCAAACGTACACTGCGAAAAGTGATTGTAAAAATGCATCAGGGTGCAGTGAATAATGGAATGCAAGAGCCAGGGCTTATGGCCCTTGGCTAAGAAATAACATTCTGGGAAGACACAGGAGCGTTGCCAAGAGGAACTGTGTGTCGTCAACTGCATTTTATTGTCCCATGCAACCACACAGAACAGAATACCAAGTAAAGCAAGAATTAAAACTTTCTTGATATTTATTTTCACTCATTAGGCTTAATTCAGATCCTCCAAGCATGAGGCCTTCCAAAATGATCACTGACAGCCGGCAGAGTTTGCACTAGACAAACATGAGCCAGCAAACTCCTGCAGGTAATGTTGCGAACTCTTCAACCATAAGAAGGATACTAGGTGCCCTTTACAAAGGACAGTGAGTTCTGAGATGGAATAGGGGCACAATTCCACAACAGACAAGAATGTCACGGAAAGCCCACATCATGGAGGAGGACAGATTAAGATCTCCTTCCGGCTGCAGTTCTAAACATATATACTTGGGAGGTGAGCCACAGTGAAATCAGTGTGACTGCACTCAAGAGCAACAGGTATGGTCATGCTATTGTGTCTTCACTATGAGTAATGAATCAAAAGTTTTAGCCAATTAGATGAGATAATGAATACTCTGTGCTTTTTTACACTACCACTTTTCGCATGAGTACGGTATCAACTTTCTGTGGATAAGTGCGATTTAAGTTACTCAAAACATTCACATTGTTCTGTTTTTCTTTAAGTGAAAGACAACAAGTGCCCTGTTACCTTTCCCTTTTTTTCTCTCTCATACTACCTTTTAAAATAAAGCAGGAAGTGTGGCCAGCAGCTGGTCCCGTTTCTTCTGCCCCCAAGACAGCTGTATCCACTTCAGCATAAAGAAAAACAAGGATGCTAAATACACATATACTTTATTAAACAGTGAGGTTTCACAAGGACTGTTGCGTGGCAATGCCAATCAGTTCTGAGCGTGGGCTATCATTGTCAGAGGAGAAAGACTCCTTTTTCCCCCCTCTAAGTCAATATAAAGAGTAACCAAAGGCAGCCCCTTTAGGGAGAAAAAACACTTTTTCAGATCGTTCTTTGTGAAACCTCACTTTACATTTATTTTTACAACCCTTATTTCCCCAATTTACAGATGTTTAAAATATAAAACTTTATAATACAACAGAAAATGCTATTGGGGGGGTAGACATTGTGCTGGCCAAAAACCAAAGAGTTTTAACAGAAACTTTTCCTCAACACCAGTCAAAAGATGTTGTGTGAGCACTGTGATGAACCCTGGTTCACCTGCAATATATTTCACTAAAGTAAGAAGCAAGGAGACTTCTGGCATTCTGATTTTCTCTTACTAGTTTACTGTAGCAGATGCCTGTACTTAAAAAGAGATCTCTAACGTTTGTGAAAACAGACTTCACTGAGCTATATAAGCAGACTCCATTCTTTAAAGAGCAAGGGAACTAAGGTTAATCATTTGCATTCACTACTACACAGCTGTGCAGTGAGTGCTGCTTCATTCCAGAGTTGCTCTATCAATATAGATGGAGACTTAACACTCACATACTAACAAAACAGGAAGAACCTAACTTGAAGTCAAGAACTTGGCATGCTTGTCATGTATCCTTCCTCCTCACGTCCTAGCCTGGGAGTGGGTGGGTGGGTATTTAACAAGGATAATCAGAAATGTAAGAATTTTATACCGCTGAAAATCGAAGTTTTAAATGTTTTGGTCAGGGGAGGGGGAGTTAATAACCCATTTCATCTTCTCACTTAAATTTATTTTGATCCCTTTCTTCATATTTATCTGCTACCAATATATACACAGAGCAGCAAATGTTTTTCAACTTCTCTCATCAGGTAGAAGTAATGCTTCTGATATAAAGCTTTCAAACACTTACTGCTAAATACACGTCAGGAATATAAAGAATGACAGGGAAAGGCCATGCTGGACTAACAATTACTTGCAACTTGCCCTGTCAGAATGAACTGACACGAGGAAACGTGTCTGCAAGCTTCTGAAAACATTTGAGGGGCTTGTCGAAGATAACTGTTAAGAAACCCATCAATGCAAAGCTCTCTGATACCACATTATGGGAATATATGGATCCTTACCAGGTTGCGAGGTGGAAAATGACTGTTCTTTCAACCCCTACACAACGGAGCCTGGCAGGGCAAGCACCTAAAAAAGAAACTGTCAAGAGAAGTTTAATAGTAATGTATAACAGATGCGTTACAATTTTCACATGCACTTTTTTTTTAAACTGCCTTCTGAGCGGTATGGCTATTAACGTCTGTCCAGCGAAGCGGTCGACGATTATACATTCTCAACTTCCCATGAAAACAGCCTAGGTCTGCTAGACACCATTTTTAAAAAAACTGGCAACCAACAAGCCCCTTCAGGCCACCATTTTCATTTTTAAAGAAACCCTGGCAGTCTCCAAATATGTCATCTGCATGTCAGCAAGGAAGATGCTTCCACGCCTGCCTGAAAGCAGGTCCTCAGGTTACAGCACATCGGCATGCCCTATGCCAGAAAGACACCCCCATTGCACCCAGCGGGCGGATGTCTGTTCGCATGCACACACACGAAGGGTCTGCTGGTCTCCTCCTCCCCCCCTTTGCTGCAAGACACGCCAGTTTCCTCTGTTCTTCTCTCCTCCCCTGCCCCCCCCCTTTTCCGCGTCTGTCTTTTCTCTCTCTTTCTTCATCCTCCTCTGACTGCCTCCTCCACTAAGCACCCCCCGGGGACGATCCTCTGGCCGGCACCCCACAGAATCCGTGCTCCGCAGGCTTAGGAAGGCGAAGGAAAGCGGAAATACTTGACCCTACATTTTAGCGGCGAAGGAGGGAGAAGGGGCGGAGGCGGCCGGCGCCCGGGCAGAGCCGGCGGCCGCCCGCCTGGCGCACACGGAGCAGAACTCCACCGACACTTGGCCGCGGTCCACGTGGAGGCAGAGGCCGGCGGGGCCGGGGGAGGGCGCCCCATGGCGGCGGGGGTCTTCTTCCTCTCCTCCTGCTCCTCCTCCTCGCGGGACGGGGAGGGCGTAGTCGTGGTCGCTGCCGTTGCTGTTTTCCCCGCCGGGGAGAAGCCGCGTCCCGCCCCAATCTGAACCATCTTCCTCCTCCTCCTCCTCGCCGTCCTCCCAGAGGCTGCTGCTGACCCTCAGGCCGACCCTGCCGCCGCCGCGCCCGGCCAGGCGGCTCAGGAGGCGTCCCAGGGCGCTCTGGTTGGCCAGCACGGCCCGCAGGTAGCCGGTCTCCCGCTCCAGGTCGCGCAGGCGCCGGCACAGGCCCCGGTTGCGGTCGCGCAGCTGCCGGTTCTCGGCGGCCAGGCCTTGCAGGCGGCTCTCCAGGCCTTGCACGTACTGCTTCTTCCGCTGGCGGTTCAGGCGGGCCGCCTCGGCCGCTTTCAGGCGCCCGCTCCCCGCCGCCCGGCCCGGCCCCGGGCACTGCAAAGGGGGGTCCTCCGCCGCCGCCGCCGCTTCCTCCCCGGGGCTCCGCGGGCCGTCGTCGTCGTCGTCGTCCCGGGCCCAGTCCGGCCGCGCTTCCGCCGCCACCGCCGCCTCCAGCCACTCGTCCAGCTCGAGGCCCGCCGGGAAGAGGAGCTCCTCCTCCGCCTCGTCGCCGCCAACGCCAATGCCGTTCCACCCCGGCTCGGCCTCGTCGCCCGTCTCCGCCGAGCCGCCGCTTCCCTCGCCGGGGAGGGAGAAGGCCGCGGCGGGCTCGCGGGGGCGCCCCTGGGCCTGGCCGGACGAGGCCGCCAGCAGCTGGGAGAGGCTGTGGCGCATAGTGGCCGAGGGGCGGCTGGGCCTAACTCGAGCCAGCGCCCTCCCTCACACACACACACAGGTCCTTAGGCAAGGCTGGGCAAAGGCGCCGCCCGGTTACCGGCAGGCTCGTCCCCTCAGCCCTGACGAAGAAGAAGATGACGATGTCGGGAGGGGGGAAATGCCGGCGCGAGGCCGCCGGGCCGTTAATGGCGGACAGGCCCAGCCTGGCCTATTGCGCCTGCGCACCCGACGCGGGCCGCCCGGAGGAAACGAAACGGAGGAGGCGGGTTAGAGCGTGGTGGCGCCTCCCCTCGGAGAAGACGGCGCCGAAGGCGGGCTTTCCCTCAGGGTGGGGAGTTGCGTGGTGTAGGGTTGCCAAGCTCGCCAGGCGCTCAAAAAGCACAATAAACACCGTGTGAAACAACGCAGTGAATCAAGGCTCCCCCCCTCCCCCCGGGGAACGTGGTGGAACCTGTTCAACAAAATCCTTTTAAAAATGTTTAAAAGTTCATAAGTTTTCAGTGTACGGATTGAAAACTTCATTTCCCTCTTGAGAGTTCTGGCACCTCGTTTTCAAAAAAAAAATGTCCTGCAGTAAATAATATAAAAATAACAACACTCTTTGTATTCAATATCTTATTGAATAAATTCAGTAAGTCAATAGCTACAGCGCAATGAATATGTGTACACACACACACACACATGCTGCTAAGTGTCCTGACCCCACTGCTGGACCTCCTGATGGCACCTGGTATTTCTGGCCACTGAGTGGCAGAGTGTTGGACTAGATGGGCCATTGGCCTGATTCAACATTGGCTTCTCTTATGTTCTTATGTATATATATGTATGTACACATATACACGTATATGTACACACATGCACACATATATGCACACACAGCAACTGGTGTTGATTCTCACAAGCAAAGTCTGTTTGATGTTTCTTCTGTTGACAGAATGGAGCCCTCCTTCGGACTGTGAGTAAGCAGTTTCAGTTGAATTTCCTCCTCCTTGCAAAAGAAACAAACTGGAAAGAAGGCGGCTGTTTAACCAGGTTAGCGACTTCTGTTCTGCCTTATATAGTATCTGAAGGCTTTGGTTCCAGTCTGTTTGCAGTCCTGAGGAAGTTCGACTAAAACAGCTTGCTTACAAGTCCGGTAGAGCGACACGTGGACTGCTTCGTTCTGCCAACAGAAGAAAAATCAAAGCAACTTTTCTTGTTGTGAGAATTAACACCAGTTGGTGTACATATATGCTCATTCTGCCATGGCTATTGACTTACTGAATTTATTCTGTAATATAATGAATACAAAGTGTTATGGTGATTGTTATTTATTGTATTGTTTCACATTGTGTTTGGTGTATTGTTGGACTCCTTGTTCAGGTTGTTGTTGTTTTCCCCGCTGGGGAAACAGGGGTTGTTATACAATCTCCAGGTGGTGTTTAGAGATCTCCCGCTATTACAGTTGATTTCCAGGTGACAGAGATCAGTTCACCTGGAGAAAACGCCCGCTTTGGAAGTTGGACTCCATGGCATTATATCCCATTCCCCACCCTCCTCAGGCTCCATCCCCAAAATCTCCAGATATTTCCCAACCCAGAGCTGACAACCCTAGTGTGGAGTCTACCAGAACCAAAATAAAGACTCTTGTGGCATTTTATCCCCCTCTATAGCTGAGTTGGGGGAAATGTACACCTATTGCCTTTCAGGGTATATTTTTTCAACCCCAAGCCAAATTACCCATGTACCTAGTGGTAAAAACTGTCCCGCCATTATAGGACAAAGTTTGAGACCAACACGGCTAGCCACCCGAATCCATCATTATAGGGTTACCCAGAGGTTTTTTTGTAGAAAAAGCCCAGCAGGAACTCATTGGCATAATAGGCCACACCCAACAGCAGAAACTATTAGCATATTAGGACACACCCTGACAGCACAGCTCATTAGCATATTAGGACACACCCCCGTGTTACCAGAAGTGTGGTCATCCAGCCACAGCCACCTTTTGGTTCTTATTCTGTTTGCCTTGTTTGTTGTAAAAACCCAGGGCTTTTTTTTGGAGCAGGAACTCCTTTGCATGTTAGGCCACACACCCCTAATGTAGCCAATCCTAATAAGTTTCTGCTGTTGGGTGTGGCCTATCATGCTAATGAGTTCCTGCTGGGTGTGGCCAGTTGGGGAGCCAGCCGGAACTCCATTTCTGTGCGTTCCTGCCCAAAAATAGCCCTGGGGTTACCATATTTTGAAAAGCAAAAAAGAGGACCTATTTCTCGACTGACCGCTTCAAACAGGTGATCGCTATGACAAATCTCCTTTGAAATGCGTCTACTATTTAAGCTGTGATCATTGCTACTAACTTGGAATATTCCTAATCTTCCAATCCCAGAAGAGGACATTTTCATCAGTTTTTTTAAAGAGCCCAAAAGAGGAGGGACACCAAAAAAAAAGAGGACGTGTCCTCTAAAAAAAGGACCTCTGGTAACGGTAACTCTATTATTTATACTGATTGAGTGACAGGTTATTACATCACGGTACTAAAAGATCCAGAACTTGATTACAGGCTTTGACATGAGGTGGAATGTTTCTTTTGCTAGATTCTCCACTGCTTTCTTGCACACTGAATAACTCACACTAGTATGGTTCTTTACAAAGCTATAGTTTGGTTTTTTTTCTTTTTTAGAAACATATTTAAAACGGCAAAAACTGTGGTTTGGAACCTGTCATTAGACTACAAACATAAGCTTCCATTAATTTCACAGGAAACAATCTAAAATTAAATAGTTTCTACAGCTAAGGTACCTTTGTGGTATATTTATACCTCACGTGAATATCTCCTTCTGGTGAGATAAATATTCTCCAGATTTTCAGAAAGGTTTGGGGGGTTTTCATGGAAGAGCACTTAAAAATGATTCCCTGGGTACTAGACATCATGGGTTAGACATATTACAGGTGGCAACCCCCAGGAGGAATTTGATGGCAGACACTGGTAACACTGGCATCACACAGATTTAACTTCCATTAAAAACCAGAAGCTTCATCTTTAGATGCTCTTAACATTTACAAAAATTCTATGGTATTATCATAAAGGTTTTGTTTAATGATAGAACCATCTGCCGTGTCACTTCTGTTTTTACTGGAAGTGATGTAAGTGCGCCATGCACACTACCCCCCATTTCCTCCTGCCAGTGCTTGAGGCACCGGTGGGCAATGACTGTAGATACCAGGAGACCTCTCGCTATAGCATTCCTCTACCCCAACAGCAACATTAATAGACTAGGAATAAGGCCTATTGTGGAGACAAATGCAACAAGCTCTAGCTGGGCTGCCGCCTGCCAGCCCCTCCCTCAGGAGAAGAAGGGGCGGTGGCAGCCTTGTCTCCTGGGCCCAGTGGCGGGTAGAGCACTGCCACCGGCGTCCCAGCTCCCACTGCCGGGGTTGGACAGGAGGAGGCATTTGGCGCGGCAGCGGGTCTGCATCAGGGAGGCCTCGTGGTGTGTTCGGCGGTGGTGCTGGTGGTGGTGGCAGGGCACAGCACGGAGAGGCGTCAGAGCCGGTTCATCTGAGCCGGACGAAGACAACAGGGCTGCCAGCGGAGGGGTGGCCTCCCGCCGCAAGAGCAGCTGCCACCCCGCCTCCTCCTCAGCTGTGGTGTTTCTGAATGTCTCTGGCCTCCACTCCTCTTCCCCATGTTTCCCAGTCAGCATGCTCACCCTCCATCCCGTTGGTTGACTCAGAGCACAGTGAGCCAGAGATGCTGGTGGCCACCTCTGTGGGCAGGACGGAGGCAAGGGAGCCAGCCAATGCAGCCAGGTGCAATCCTTCAGAGTGGCATGTGATGGAGCTAAAGGCTGTGGGAGTGTGTGCAGGAGAGACACCAAAACTCTTTTATATATAAGGAGAGATTACTGAAGTAGTTATTCACTCTGAGGAGGGAGTGTTTGCAAAAAGGAAATTGAAGTGGTAACTGGTCTGCTTTACTCTACAGGTGACAGCGTCCTAATAGGGAAAAAAATTCTAGAGGCACTTTTCTCTACATTCTGCTAACAAAGTGCAACCAGGAGAGCTTACCCCTAAGTCAGAAACAGACTTAAAGTCTAACGACTATATGGGTGGAACTACTTAACATTTATTGAGAAGGTTTACAGATAGGGACCCCACATCTGAACTTGTGCAAGATCTTGTAAAGAGCAAGGGACACAGCTTTACTTCAACAAAAAAGCCAGGATGTACCACTGACTAGGGCTGTCAACCTCCAGGGGGAGCTCAGAGATCTCCCAGAATTACAACTGATCTCCAGACTACAAAGATCAGTTCCCCTAGAGAAAATGGATGCCTTGGAAGGTGGACTCTAAGGTATTATGCCTCACTGAGGTCCCTCCCCAACCCCCACACTCTCTAGGCTCCACCCTGAAATCCCCAAGAATTTTCCAACTTGGAGTTGGCAACCTTGACATGACTGTTACTCATAACTTATCGACCTCTCCCCCCAGGGGGTTTGGGGTTGAGATTTCATAGTAGAGAAGCATTCCCTAACATAGGGCCTTCCACATTCTCATATTCCTCGCATGTAAGTTCCTGGGGGTTTTTTGGGGGGGAGTTCCTGTTCCATTCATGTTTTGCTCCCTCTAGTGGTTGATTCGATATCACACAGTTTATGCCTGGCATAAAAACCTCCAGTTTAAATCTACAGGGAGATAAATCAAACATAAACTGGTGTGATATCGAATCGACCACTAGAGGGAGCAAAACACGTGGAACAAGACACCACCACCCCTCCAAGAATCAGAAACTTAGAGGGGAGGAAAATGAGACTGCAGAAAAGCCCATACAATGAATCCAGTTTTGAAGAAAAGTAGTATTTCGAATTGTTCATGGAAGTGTGCAATAACTTCAAAATAAGTGTTAATATATATTCACAGTGTTCCATTTTTAACAGTGCCATCCTAAGCAGACTTACGCTCTTCTAATTCTATTAAAGTCAATAGGCTTAGAAAGGTGCAACTGTGCTCAGGATGGCATTGTGTGGTTTACAAACCCTGTAAGAACAAGGATTCTGTTATTCTAGCTAGCAGATGAGAGCTGTTTAATGTCTATATAGATTTTCAGAATTAATTGGCAAAGATCAGGAAGCAAGAACTGTATTTCACACACAATGAAGATTTCAAAAATTTTATTATAACTCGTTTTACCAATACAAAGAGGTCTTTGAGCTCTTGACAATATTTTCCCTCCTAGCACTGTATAAAAGGTGTTAAAACAGGAAAAAATAATCTTGTAAAAGATTACTTTAAGAATGCCTGTGAGACATCTTTGCTTGGGGGCTAACAAAGATGAGGTCTATGCCATGAAATGGCGGAGTTTCATATTCAACTCTTTCTCCTTAGTAAGCAAATCCATGCTGTGCCTCTTGTAAGCCTCAAACTGCATCCGGAGCTCGACGTAAGCTCGCTCGGCCCCATCCAGCCGCAGTTGCAAGTCTCGGACTCGGAGGACGCTGTCCACCGCAGCCGCCTCTGTCTCGAAGCGCTGTTCCGCGGCCAGCTTGGCTTTCTCCATCTCCTCCGCCTTCTTCTCCAGCTGCACGATCTCCCGCTGCTTTTCCTGCAGCACTTTGCCCCTCTCCATCGCCAGGTTCAGGAGCTCTTCTTTCTCTTGCCTCAGCTGCTCCACTGCGGCTTTCAGATCGCCGTCTCTGAGTTCCTTTTCCGCTCTCCCCAGTTGCTCCGTGACATGGCGGTGTTTTTCCTCGAGGACTTCCAGTTGTCTTCTCAGCAAGCGAGCTTCCTCTGCGTGAGCGTTGGCTTGCCGATTCTGAGCTTCCAGAAGCTCCTTCTCCCTCTGTTGGGCCCGCTGGCTTTTTTGCTTGTGACTTTCCGTCAGGGCCTCCATCTCTTTGGAGAGCTTCTTGTACTGTGACGTGAGACGGTCCAGCTCTGCCTCTTTCTCCTCCAAAGGCTGGCTGAAGAGGCTGAGGTTCTCTTGGCGCAGGCGCCTGTTTTCTTCCCTCAGCTGCATGTTCTGGCGCTTGTGCTCATCCTTGAAGTGGATCATATCCTCGTGGTTGGCGGCCAGATCCATGAAGCGGTCTTCCAACTGCTGGACACGCCGGGACTGGCTCTCCAGTCTCAGAGTGTCGGCCATCCTCAGCTCTTCCAGCTCCCTGTTGAGCTGCTCCAGCGTCTGGCAGCGCATGAGGTTGTCGTCCGCTCGCTTCTTCAGGATACAAATGAGTTGAGATTGCTCATGGATCCGGGAGCGCAGCATAGCCTTCTCCCCCTTTTCCCCGTCAGGCAAACCCGGGAGTTTGTCCAGGGACTCAAAGGGTTCTCCCATATTCCAACTGACGTCTCCATCTGTCTCGTTTTGGATTGTCGGAGGAGAGGCCGTTCCCAGATTCTTATCGCCCTGCGGCATATTGAGGGCCCGCTGCTTCTCTCGATGCCTCAGGCTCACGTTCTCTTTAACGCCTTCGCTTTAGGGTTAGGGTTTAAGGCATTCTAGACGCCCAGATGACAGTTGGTGAAAACGTTCCAAGAATTCTATGACGTCACAAGCCAGGAAAGGCCGGGCTTTCTAGAACTAGCACGCTTGGGTCTCCGTCTGGCATCCTGTTCGAGCAGCAGTGACAAGGTGCAGAATTGCTCTTGGTCGTGAATTGGTGGGACACAAGGCTGGCTAGGAACGGAGGTCCCCAAATAAGCGAGTGCTCTTCCGGTTGTTTCTCTCTCAGCAGTATTTCATTCCTGTATTTCAACTGTATTTCAAGAGGGCCAGTGAATCCTAATCAGTTCCTTTTGTTCTTTGAAGGAAAACAACAACAGCATTTCATTCCAGTTCTTACTTATCTACTGAGCAAAAGAGTCACATGGCTTTTCTCTTTCGATAAGTCCAGAATGGACTCTTGGCTTCATTTCTCCCCACCCAAGTTTCCTTCTCACAGCTTGGTCCACAGTGGGGGTACACCTAAGCCCATCGAAACCAGCAATAGCACATTCTGACCTGCATTAACAGAACAATATTCGTAATAATAAATAATGGACTGGATCTTACGGAGTTTTTCCTCTAACAGTAGCATTTCTGGCACAATAAACTCCTTTGCTGATGCAGAGATCCTTGTGCCAGAGAAAAACACGTGATTTCAATCACTAGCATGACTCGACTTAGATCACCAGCAGCCTGAAAGCCAGTGTCAGAATGGGAACATTTGAGTTCAAATTCCCACACATCCACAAAGCTAATTGGGCCAGCCATTCTCTCACAGACCTAACCTACCTCAAAGGCCTGTTGGGAAGGTAATATAGAAAAGGCAGGAGAAGACGCCACTGTGAGCACCTTGAATTTTTAAAGAAATGTTGCCATGCAGTTGCGGCTCAGTGATAGAGCATTGGTTTTACATGCAGAAGGTCCCAGGCTCAACCCTTAGTATCTGTCGTTAAAAGGACCAGGTGATGTGAAACCCCTCTGCCTGAGACCGTGGAGAGCTGCTGCCACTAAGAGTAGCCAGTACAGATCTTGATAGATCAAGGGTCTGATTCAGCTCCACGTGTATGTTTTTGTGGAATACAAACGTAATGCTTCCCTTGTAGAGCTCTCCCTACTATTTTCTTCTTCACAAGATTTTCTGCCTTCTGTTCAAACTGGAGAGCTCTTACATCAAAGACTTCACACAGTGAGGATTATTATTTACACAGTGTCACTAGGGTCCCATGCATTTTGCAGAGTAACATAAGGAGAAGAGAGGTCCCTGACCCAAGGACCTGACAATCTACAGTACTGTTTTCGTTCCCTTGGGTGGGTTCTTGGCTTGTTCTCATGGCATGTTTTAATACTGGGTGTTGTTATAGGTGTTGTTTTTATAAACCACCACCCCCCTCTCTCCTCTCTCTCTGAGAAGCCATGTTGGATCAGGCCAATGGCCCATCCAGTCCAACACTTGAAGCCGTCCATGCTTGTAGCTGCCACCACCTCCTGTGGCAGTGAATTCCATATGTTAATTGCTCTTTGGGTGAAGAAGTACTTCCTTTTATCTGTTCTAACCTGACTGCTCAGCAATTTCATTGAGTGCCCACAAGCTCTTGTATTGTGAGAAAGGGAGAAAAGTACTTCTTTCTCTGCCTTCTCTATCCCATGCATAATTTTGTGTGCCTCTGTCATTCTCATATCTGTCTATCTATCGGTCTGTCTGTCTACCTACCTACCCACCCAGCCACCCACCCAGCCACACTTTATGACACCCCATCTTGAGCTGCAGCATATACATTTTCTAAATAAATAAATAGATCTAAAGTTGGGCTGGGTGAGGGTGAGGAGAAGAGAGGAAGAACCCGCAAGGATAATAAGTGATGAATGCGAAGCCAATGCAGTTTCAGCTTCATTCCAGTTTGGATGATGATTAAAGGGTTAAGCAAAGGGTTCCATGAAGATCTGAACTGGGCTTGAAGACGGGGAAATAGACCCTGACAGGAACAGAATGAAGAGACTTTTTCTCTTTCCCCATAACAATGATCTGATTGTGTTTATTCCTCTTTAATACTTAATAAAATTCCAAAATTATTGAGAATCTTTATTCTGGGAATACATACATACAAGCCACTTCATTATCACAATTCATAGTGGAAGGGGGGCAGTTTTGCCAACAGACTAATTATGTGTTTGTCAGTCAAAAGGTATGGAAGGTCGAGTACAAGAACACAGATTCTGCCTTTTGCTTGTCAAGACCTTTGGGAAACTACTATTTATGCCCCCACCCATAGCCAGAAGATTGGTTAGGATAGACCGGCCACCTGACAAAATGGAATCTAAGTCCGTGAAAACGTACGGCATAATAACCAGGTTTGTCTTTAAAGTATCACTTTTTAATTTCCGCATAGTGATTAATATCACAAAGCCAAACAATGTAATGGTTACCAGCCAGACCTTGGGGAGTAAAAGTCCCCCCAAATTGGCAAAGGAGATTTGACATTTCCCCCCACCAAAGAGGTACCAGATCCCGCCTACAGATCACCCCTGGAGTTCTCAGCTGAATAGGAAGGTGTGGGGTTGTATTGAGGGAGCTGGGAGGGGGGCTTAAGAACTTATCCAGAGTGCGATAAAATAATGCCAAGGGAGCCCTCAAAAATCTTTCCTTACCAGCCTTATTCTTTGACTCTCTTGGTCTGAGACTCCCGCGGAGTTTGTTATCTCCATGGCAATAGGGCACGGAAACAGACTCCCTCAAGCCGTCCACTTGGAAAGACTCCCAAATGGAGGGGAGCCAAGCGGGAGATAATTCAGGGAGCGTGAAAACTCTGGGAGTGGCTGTACGAGAGCAAAGAACACGGGGTCTCAAGAGGCGTTCCTTTGCTGCTCAGGCCTGCACTGGAATTCCCACCCCCAAGCCTGAAAACTATCACTTGCTGGCTCCACAGTTGACTGGCTGGCAGCTATCCAAAGGGGATTAGGTAAGGTAAGAAAGATAAGTACCTTAAACACACACACTAAAAAGAAATTAATCTGGTTTTTTTTTTAAAAAAAAAAGCAACTTGCCCTGATCTTGATGGACCAGGCTAGCCAGATCTTGTCAGGTTTTGAAAGCTAAGCAGGGTCAGCCCTGGTTAGTACTTGGATGGGAAACCACCAAGGAAGTCCAGGGTTGTTACTCAGAGGAAGGCAATGGCAAACCACCTCTGAAGTCTCTCACCTTGGAAACCCTACGGGGTGGCCGGAAGTCAGCTACAAATTGTCGACACTTTCCACATCCGAAATACAATGTTCTACCTGGTAACAGTAAGAAATCGAGCGAGGGAGATGGGTTCAAATTCTGCACTTGCTGGTTGGTTTCGGGCAAGCTCCTTGCATCTTTCTCCGCCCCACCTTCGCCCCTGTGATATGAGGATGACGCCAGTGGCCAGCCTCGCAAGGCTGTTGAACGGATGATACTTGATGGTGGAAAGTGAAAGAAGGCAGAATTTGTGGGGGGGAGGGAGAGGTGAGAGGATTCCAACCCAGGGGAACTGAGAGCCAATTTGGTGTAGTGGTTAAGTGCGCGGACTCTTATCTGGGAGAACCGGGTTTGATTCCCCACTCCTCCACTTGCACCTGCTGATGTGACCTTGGGTCAGTCACAAGCTCTGGCACAGCTGTTCTCTCAGCCCCACCTACCTCACAGGGTGTCTGTTGTGGGGAGGGGAAGGGAAAGGAGTTTGTAAGCCACTCTGAGACGCCTTTGGGCAGTGAAGGGTGGGATATAAATCCAAACTCTTCTTCTTCTTTACAACACTGATCTAATTAGTCAGTTACCCACATATATGAAATGCCCCTTCCTTACCTGGGAAATTACCCACATGCAAACACAGAGAATAAAGCCCAAGTTTTTTTAAAAAAAATAATTTAATAGTGCTTCCCTACTGTACTACAATTTAGACTCTGTCCCACCCCCCACCCCCGGTTCTAGGATAAATGTGGAGGGGAAAAACCTTTGCCTCAATAGGCCAATTTCAGAATCCAGTGTTCAAAGTGTATGGTTTATCTTTGTGTAGGCTCCAAGATCACGTAGAGGTGATTATTCCCATGAAATTTTTCTTCCCCTGTCCTTTCCTGCTGCTGCAATGGATCAAGGCTATTTCAGAAGCTTGAGAATTATATGCTTCCAATGAGACAGTCTGTGTTTGTAGGGCTGCCAGCTCCAAGTTGGGAAATTCCTGGAGATTTGGGGTGGAGCTTGGGGACTCCACCCTCCATACCCACATAGGACTCCACCCTCCAAAGTAGCCATTTTCTCCAGCGGAACTGATCTCTCTGGTCTGGAGATTCGTTACAATTCTGGGAGATCTCTAGACCCCACTTGGAAGTCGGCAACCCTAGATTTTGGAAAGGCCGTTTCTTCCCTCCCTTGTGAAAGGATTATCTGCTAGCTCAAATGGATAAGCACCTCTCCTTTCACCTGCTTAAGAAAGATTTCCCCCCCCAAAAAAATGGTTCCAGAGAGGGAGAACGAGTGTTGCATAAAGGTTAGAGTGCCGGACTAGGAGATCCAGCTTCAAGGTGCTACACAGCCGAGGCCTTCAGAAGAACATAAGAGCCCCTGTTGGATCAGACCACCTATTCCAGCCTCCTGTCTCACACAGGGGGGCAACCAGTTCCTCTGGATGGCCAACAGCAGGGCATAGAGGCCAAGGCCTTCCCCTCATAAGAACGGCAGAAGAGTCCTGCTGGATCAGACCAGTGTTCCATCTAGTCCAGCATCCTGTCTCACACAGTGGACAACCAGTTCCTCTTGATGGCCAGCAACAGGGCATAGAGGCCGAGGCCTTCTCCTAATAAGAACATATGAAGAGCTCTGCTGGATCAGACCGGTGGTCCATCTAGTCCAGCATCCTGTCTCACACAGTGGACAACTAGTTCCTCTGCAGGGCCAACAACAGGGCAGAGAGGCAGAGGTCTTCCCCTGATGTTGCCTCCTGGCTCTGGAATTCAGCGGATTAGTGCCTCTGAATGTGGAGGTTCCCCTCAGTCACCATGGCTAGTAGCAACTGATAGGACTTATCCTCTATGAATCTATCTAATCCCCTTTTAAAGCTTTTTATTCCTGTGGCCGTCACTACATCCTCTGGCAGCAAATTTCACATTTTGATCACTCACTGTGTTTTCTGTTCTGAACCTATGGCCCATCAGCATCAAAAAGCTACACCGGCAAGCTGTGTGTTTTTTTCTACCTCTGTGCCATCGATAGGCAGCAAGGGATTGGGGCCTATAATTGAGCCATCCTAGAAGAATAGGTCACCCATTTCCCCCTAATATAGCTAGCAGTATAGACACATCAAACTGATTTTAATCTCCCCTCCAGATAATTCTCCTGGCCTCCTTCCCCTCCCCATCTTTTCAAAAGGCTTCCAACTTTGAAGACTCAAGTGTAAATAGAACAGGTCAGACTAAGAAGATCTGGGTTCAAAATCCCATTCTACCATTAAGCTTATCCTCAGGTCATCCATTTCCTCTCTCAGGCTAGCTTGCCTCACAGGGTTGTTGTGAAAATACCACGGAGAAAGGGCCAACTCCCACATTTTGCCCTGAGTTTCTTGGAGGAAGGGCATAGACAGAAACTGACAGAAATAGTAGGGAATCATCTTTTAGCTGTTGTGGAGGTTGGCAGGAAGTGCAATATTGTACGTTACGAAGCAAAACAGTCTCCAAAATTTTAAGGAAAAGAAATATGGTTTTCGGAATTCAGCATGTCGTTATTTGAGCACACATGTAGTTTTAATAGGCATTTGAATTTAAAAACAGTAGACAACAAAGTTCCAATCACACACAGTTCGATATAACACATTTTCACTCCCGTTTCAGACAATTCCCGCATTGTTCAGTTGGGGGCAGCAGAGTACGAAGAACAAATACAGCACAAGTGGCAAATAATGTCCAAGGATTTTTTTTTAAAAAAAATAATAATCTGATTTTTAAAAATTCACCAATAATTTAAACCAGATACGCAGTTAATGGAAAGATTAGAGAATTATGTCTGAACCAAATGAGTGAGGCTTATCACTTTGTGTGTTTGCGACTGCGTGTATATGCGGGGAGGGAATCTGATTTCGAAGTTGTTAGTGAAAGATCGATACTATATACAACATGTACAATGTACAATGTAAAAGGTCACCCGTCTTTTAACTCTCTGCCAAGACATTTTTTTTTAAAGAATTTGCCATTCTATATGAATCATCCAAGGTGAAAGTACCCAAGGCAGAAACTATACGGTAACAGCAGGGGTGAGGCTGCCACTGAAAACAGCAGCCCTGCGCCTCTGTCTCTTCTCTAGGGATGCTCAACGCATGACTCAGGGTCATCATACTTTTGAGTTTCCGTATCTCCGGAGGCAGCAGCCGCTTAAACTAGAACAGTGGAAGGGAGATTCACAGGGTAACGGTGGCATCACATCAAACATTGAGCATCCCAAGATATTCAGATGAAAAGAACGAGACACGGGAGTGGTTGTCTGGTAGCTTTCTATCCACTGTTCTACTTGTAATGTCCGATTCTTGCCTAAGACCCTCACCCTCCAAAAACCTAAAACTTAAATCTAACATCACTACTTGCCTTTCTGCCCGCTATCTAGGACACTACCACACCGCTGCGTATATCGACATACTGCTCTCGGGAACAAAAGGGCAGCAGAAGCAGAGAGAGAGAGTGAGCGAATGTAGCCTATTTAACAAAACCGCCAACCTTTTTTCCTTTCCTTACTCAACGCGGCCGCACAAGAAAACTGTACATAGCATTTTAAATACATTTTATATTTTATTCTTCAATTAATCTTTATTAAAGATTAAGGAGTTTAACGTTTTAAATAGTACCTGCAAGTAGGCAGAGGTTAATGTGTATTTTTAAAAGCCTACAGCAGTAAAACAAAACAAAACAAAACAAATGGATTGCAAGCACAGATGCCCTCTGTTCGATTTACGCCCGGAAGAAATTTGCTCCAAAGTTTGTGCCTGTTATCTTTTGCTCGGCTCTTCTGTACACTTCAGCCCCAGCAAGCCACACAAACTGGATGCAAATAATCAGAGCATGGCACTATTTGGCCATTTTTGTTACTGTCAGCATCCTGAGTGGCAGAGTGTCTTCGACCCACTGGTCCGGTGAATTGATCATCCTCTCCCATAAACTGGTTTCGTCTAACGTGGAGTCCATCCAGTCTACTGCAGTGCCGTAGCTTTTACCTAAGGAAATTTATTTTTTAAACAGAGACAGAGAGATTAAATTAGGAGCTATAATGGCAGGCTACTTCGTAATATACTATCAGAGAACCTTGCTAGGGGGACCTCCTGATGGCACCTGGGTTTTGGCCACTGTTTGACACAGAGTGTTGGACTGGATGGGCCACTGGCCTGATCCAACGCGGCTTCTCATTTGTTCTTATGTTCATGTCCCCCTGGGTTATTGCTGTTTGGTCTCTGGCTTGGAACCCCTGAACAACTCCCAGAACTGCGGGTCCTTGAGGTTGGATGCACACAAGAAAGCCAGATCTTATAAAAATGTATATAAAGTTTCATTAAATTATTAAAACACTGACTACGCAGCACAGTCTCTACAGTTTAATAGCACAAAAACAAAGAAGCTAACTTTTCAGTCTAATACACTGAATACCTTAGTATTAGATGTCAAACCTTCTTGCAGCATAAAATCCATACAGTAGCATAAAAACGTTCTGTACACTGCAGCCTATCGCAAATTATCATGGCATCAGCATAGCTTCCTCTGGCCTCTCCCCGTATTATAACTTTTTACCCTTTGGCATTAGGTGGTCTCTTGGATCCAGTTAGTGTTCTTATTTCCAGAGGATGTTGGTAGCTGCTCTTAATTCCCCCCTCCCATCTGGTCATACAGCATAGGTTATACAACTGAGCATAGGAGAGCCACTTTGGTCTAGTGGTTAAGAGCGTGGACTCTAATCTGGGAGAACCGGGTTTGATTCCCCACTCCTCCACATGCAGCTTGCTGATACAACCTTTGGTCAGTCATGAGTTCTCTCAGAGCTGTTCTCTCCTGAACAGTTCTTGGGAGAGCTCTCTCAGCCCCACCTACCTCACAGGGTGTCCGTTATGGGGAGGGGAAGGGAAAGGGATTGTAAGCCACTCTGAGACTCCTTCGGGTAATGAAGGGCAGGGTATAAATCCAAGCTTCTCTTCCCCTGATTAACCAACTATCACATTCTTGAGTCTGGCCTTGAAAGAGATAAGGATGGTAGCTGCAGGAACACTGAGCTCATGGACATCTGCCTTCTAATATTCCTGTTAATCCATGAAGGGAAAATGCGGTGCTTGGTCTCACACATGCCCTATTAAACCCCAATAACTCTGGGTTCAAGCTTGAAACCTGAGCACAAAAGGATGTCATCTCCAGCTGGTCGTTTCAGAGGCTGGCTGTGCTGGTCTCCAGGAGACGTGACAATGCGTGACAATGTATGAAAATTTTTGCACGGGAGATGTTGGGGGTAAGGGAGTTTCCCAAATTGTTCCCCTGTACCAAGACCCATTAAGCTGGCTGTAGACATCTACTTGTAGGGATATGCAGAATGCATACAATCTCCCTGCATCACTCCCATTTTGTCTCTTAGGACACAATGTCCGTCCCCTGTCCCCCCCCGCCCGCCTGAATAAAAGCACTTGTTTGAAATCCATCAGGCCTTTCTGATATTCTTGGTAGTGATACTCATGTACATAGGCCAGAGTTCCCCCAGAACTACTGAAGTCTCATCCAGCATGGTGGGCCCCTCCTTTGGCTGCCTTGATAAATAACACTGGAATAATGCCAAAGTCATGGACAAATGCAATCATTGTCCCCATTTTTAAAAAGGGTGACTCTTCCTCTCCCGAAAATTATAGACCAATTAGTTTGTTATCAGACGAAGCAGAAGATATTCAAAAATTGCACACTACACAAAAAGATTTCGAAAAATGTTCTAGGAAAAATAAAAAAGAGGGGGGAAAGCAACAAATAAGATTCAAAACCGAATCACAAATCTGTACAAGGCTACAACTTAAAAGTTTAGTTACTGTAGCAATCATGTCACAGGCCACAGAGAATCTTAAAAGACCAACAGGAACAACATGCATGCATGTAAAGTGATAGTGAACTTCATTGCACCACTCAAGATCTATAGCTGGAAAATGTAGAGGGCAACTGCAGATGGAAGACTCTCACTGCTAACAGGAGTCGCTGGTCAGGTGGTGGTGGTGGTGGTGGCTGGCATGAACAGCTTCCAGGTGGAATTTGACAAACGTATGGAGGCGCTGGAGCAGACAGGAAAAAAAACCAACCAACACCACCCCCAGCAACAGCAACCAGCAGAACTTTTTAAAGTTGTAAACCTGTAAGAACCAAAAAACCTTTCATCTGTTCTAACTTCTAACCTGACTGCTCAGCAATTTCATTGAGTGCCCACGAGTTCTTGTCTTGTGAGAAAGGGAAAAAAGTACTTCTTTCTCAACCTGCTCAATCCCATGCATAGCCTTGTAAACCTCTTATCATGTCACCCCTCAGTCATTGTTTCTCAAAGCTAAGATTCCCCAAGTGCAGTAACCTTTCTTCATAGGGAAAGTGTCCTCCTCTTATCATTGCAGTTGCCCTTTTCTGCATTTTTTCCAGTGCTATAAATATTCTCTTTGAGGTGTGTGTGGTGTGAGTGGTCCAGTGAGGTTGCACCATCAATTTATACATGTATAAATGACGTTCCTTTTGGGGTTTCTGTGTGGCACTGTGGCATGCTTGCACTGCCACAGTGCCACTTGTTCTGGATTGTGCCACTTGTTCTCATGGCAAACAAGCACCTCCCAAGACAGTTCACTTTCCCTGAGATTCTCTGGGAGAGTCTTACTGCTGGTGCTGCCTGCTTGCCTGCCTTAAGTGCTGCTGGCTGGGTTTCCCCATTGGAAACAATGAAGGTAATGGGGGTGCCCATAGAATTGGGCCCATTGGTCCAATTGCTTTGAGACGTGGGGGTGTATGTGGGGAGAGGCTCCCAAAGCTACCCTGACAATTTGGAGCCTCTCCCTCAAATCCCCTCCCCCCCAGAGCCACTAACAGCACCGTGAGAAAAAAGTAACTTCCTTTCTCACTATAGAGAACAATGGGGGGATAGGGGCAACCTGTTTGGGGGCCCATAGAATTGGACCCCCTGGTCCAATGTTCTTGAAACTTGGTTGGTATCTTGGGGACAGGCTCCATCAGCTGCCCTGTGAGTTTGGAGCCTCTCCCTCAAACCCCCTCCCCTCCAGCCCCCAGAATATACCCAATGTTTTTGCCATTGACTTCAATGGCCCATAGGATATAATGGGGCTAAAATTGACATTCGGCTGGCAGAAAGACTCCCAAATGGGTTCCTACTGCCGAAACTGACATGCAGGAGCCTTTCTGCCCTCCGAAAATGATTGTGCCCCATTCAGCCGAACCGAATCGGGTCAAATTATCTATTTTTTTTGCACACCACTAGTGTCAAAGTCCAGTTGCTCCCCGTGGGGCAAAACTCTTCTATAACTTTTAATGTCGCCTGTTTTCTTCAATCTGCAATTCAGTTCAGGGAAACTAAACTGATCAGGTTTTCTTTCCCTTGCTGTTTGTTTGTATAACAGCCACATTTCTGATGCATTCCTAAATTTCAATGTACTTTTATCTCTGATATGCCAGTAAAGGTTGTCTGTCTGTCTACACAGGCCTGGGGGACTTCGACGCAGCGGAGGGTACCTGTTCCAAGTCCTATCCTGAGGCCTCCCACGAAGTGATTCACTAGCTTGTTGTGGTCCCAGACGGTAAGTTCTACACAAGCCTCTTTCAAGTCTTCAGGCTTAAAGCCATCGTAGACCATCGTGTGGTTGAACACCGGATTGGTCATCTTGGCCACAGCTCTCGTTTTCTGGCGGCTTTTCCTACTCGTGTCCGGAAGGATGGTACTGCAGACAGAAAGGGGGGAAACAATCATTATAAGATTCTACAGAGACAAGGTCTTTAGGCCAACGCTATGCTGGGGGTTATTAGGAAGGGAATTGAAAACAAATCAGCCAGTATCATCATGCCCCTGTATAAATCATTGGTGCGACCTCATTTGGAATACTGTGTACAGTTCTGGTCACCACATCTCAAAAAGGATATTATAGCATTGGAAAAAGTGCAGGGAAGGGCAACTAGAATGATAAAAGGGGTGGAACACCTTCCCTATGAAGAAAGGTTAAAATGCTTGGGGCTCTTTAGCTTGGAGAAACGACAGATGAGGGGTGACATGATCGAGGTTTATAAGATTATGAATGGGATTGAGCAGGTTGAGAAAGAAGTACTTTTCTCCCTTTCTCACAATACAAGAACTCGTGGGCACTCCATGAAATTGCTGAGCGGTCGGGTTAGAACAGATAAAAGGAAGTACTTCTTCACCCAAAGAGTGACTAACCCATGGAATTCACTGCCACAGGAGGTGATGGCAGCTACAAGCATGGACAGTTTCAAGAGGGAATTAGATTAACATATGGAGCAGAAGTCCATCAGTGGCTATTAGCCACAGGGTATAGATGGGAACTCTCAGTCTGGGGCAGGTGATGCACTCTGTTCTTGGTGCTGGAGGGGGCAGCAGTGGGAGGGCTTCTAGTGTCCTGGCCCCACTGCTGGACCTCCTGATGGCACCTGGTATATTTTGGCTGCTGTGTGACAGAGTGTTGGACTGGATGGGCCGTTGGCCTGATTCAACATAGGCTTCTCTTATGTTCTTATGTTCATATCTAAAAATATGCCGGTTACAAAGCTGTTCTTTCAACAGGGAGTCTCCACGTGGGAATCCATTCGTATGACACGACTTCCAACACCATCACAGTGATTTCTCAACTCCCTTGCTTCAGTTTCTCAAAAGAGGGATTGTGGTTACAGTTGCCACAAATATTTTACACAAAGGAATGAAGTACGTCTCAGAGTAATTAAGACCGGGTGTACATGATACTGTCTACCACATTTCAAGTTGGTGACGTGATGTCTGGTGTGAGAACTCAACATGAGCATCAGCTTTACAAATGTTAATCTGCACTGTGTGGTATAAAGGATTTCTAAGGAAACCTTTCTGATGGCAATATCCCCCCCATCCTGTCTCTCAGAGCTCCAAGAATTTATCTTATGTCAGTGCTAGCTTTTCAAAGGAAATTGTAGAAGTCAATACTTTGAAGGAGAAACATACACAGACAGCCAATGCTCCTTCTGAGCTGTGGAGTCTTGTGAGCACAAGTTCTACTTTCTGAGCTACTGGCATTAAAGTTGTGAGCGAGCGATTTGGCTGCTGCATAAGTTAGTTTGCTCTGGAGCCGCCCTTCCTGAGCCAAGACAAAATGTGCGAGCCAGAGACTAAAAAACTCTGAGCTAGCTCACACTAACTCAGCTTAGAGGGAACACTGCAGACAGCTAGATTTCAGTTTTCTCAGTTTCTTCCAGATGGTCTGGAATCAGAATTCAACAGCTGGAAGAAACTAAAAGCCTAAGTTCCCTGATTATAATACAAATGTCAATAATGTCGCAGGCAAACCATCATAGAATTCTTGAGGTGGATTTCTGAGATGGCCAGCTGGCAACTCCATACATCAAACGTGCATGGTAAGTATTATAAATGAACAAATATATAAAAACAGATTTTTTTTTCAAGAGTTCAAACATAACCTATTATAATTTGTGACCAAATACACATTCCAGGGCTCTTTTCGTAGCAGGAACTCCTTTGCATATTAGGCGACACACCCCTAATGTAGCCAATCCTCCAAGAGCTTACGCAGCTCTTCTTACAGGGGCTACTGTAAGCTCTGGGAGGACTGGCTGCATCAGGGGTGTGTGACCTAATATACAAAGGAGTTCCTGCTATGAAAAGAGCCCTGCACATTCCTCATGCTCATGTGCCTCCTTCACCCATGTCTCAATAACTGAACACTTCCACCTTCATGACAAACCATAGCTTGTTCCCTCCAAACCAGGATTTAACCAGACTCTTGCCTGAAGCAAAGAGAACAAACTACAGTTTTTTGTGTGGCTGTGACAACCATCTGTGGCTAACTGTAGAAGGTTTTTATTATTGAGCGGTGCATTTGGGGGAAGGAGTGTATAAGCCCACAGACCCCCTAGACTCACTGATGTAACCATAAACCGTGGCTTGTCATTTTCATCTGAAGCAAGTGGTGTGTTGCAAAAGGTAGCCAGGCTGCTATTGTAACGTATCAGTGAGGCCTTAGTCACATCAAATCACTTGTTCTCACCATTTCACGAAGGCGTTGAGCTTATTGCCCCTGAGTATTGGGAGGTCACTGCATTCCTTCACCCAAATGTGGACTTCTCCAGTGGCCGAAGGTTTTTTACCTGTGAAACAGACAGAATGAATAAACATATCCTCTTTCCTCAAAGAATTCACATCTTGCTTTTCTTGGTTTTGTTTTGAACAATAAAGACGACTGAAATCTTTGAAGCTCACATGCTCTCTTCTACAGGAAACTTTTTTAATTTGTCCTTCTGGGTGGAGAGAGAGAAAGAAACAGAGAGACATGGACAGACAGACAGACAGACAAATGTGCCTCTTGCATTATTCCCCTTCTGAGCAGAGGAGCCCAAGTTTACTTTTCATTCGAAGTCTCAAAGGACATAAAAGGGGAAGAACACTTTCATTCCTGCCCAGGAGACAGAAACTCCCAATTTGTCCCAAATATGTGGAAACAAAGTGGGTGCCATACTGACCAGGGTGTGTATGTGTGTGTCAGGTTGATGAAATCCGAAGGGCACACACGAAGAAGTGCAGCTAGATCCGAGTCCAGTAGCAGCACCTTAGAGACCAACAGGATTTCCAGGGTAGAAGCTTCCGAGAGCCAAAACTCCCTTTGTCGGATGCTAACAAAGGGAGTTTTGACTCTCGGAAGCTTATGCTCTGAAAATGGTGTTGGTCTTTAAGATGCTTCTGACTCGAAACTTGCTCGTCTACTGCAGACCAACACAACTACCCACCTGACACTAAGAGCAGACGACATCACATCCCAGGCAAGGCATCATGCGGGGGTCAGCATGGTCGGGTACCTACCGAAGCTCAAGGACTGAGAGCAGGCCCAGCCCCAGTTGGAGATAGAATTACAGAATCACAGAGTTGGAAGGGACCTCCAGGGTCATCCAGTCCAACCCCCTGCACAATGCAAGAAATTCACAAATACGTCTCCCCCTGCACACCCCCAGTGACCGCTGTTCCATGCCCAGAAGATGCTGGTTCAATCACCCATATCCCAACTGGGAGAAGCGCCCAGAGGCTGCGGAGCAGCAGAGCCCAAGCAAATCCGCTGCCCATTCTGGGCTCTATCCCAAATGAGTCCAGAGCTCCAGCTCTGTTTTGCTTCTTTTAGACCCACTAGCATCAATGGGGCTAAAGGGGGCGTGAGAAAGCCACACTTCACTCCTGCCGGTGTGACTGCAACCGGGGGAGAAGAAGGGTGCCGGAGGGCATGCTGGACACACACACGCACACACACACACCCCGGAACCAGCCTCGTTGCTTCCCTTGGGGAATAACAAGGACAAAGCAATGGGCACAGAGTTTCTCATGCCAACATAAGAAGAACATAAGAGACGCCAATGTTGAATCAGGCCAATGGCCCATCTAGTCCACCACTCTTGTCACACAGTGGACCAAAGTACCAGGTGCCATCAGGAGGTCCAGCAGTGGGGCCAGGACACTAGAAGCCCTCCCACTGTTGCCCCCCCCAAGCACCAAGAGTACAGTGCATCACCTGCCCCAGACAGAGAGTTCTTATCTCTACCTTGTGGCTAATAGCCACCGATGGACCTCTGCTCCATATGTTTATCTAATTCCCTCTTGAAACTGTCCATGCTTGTAGCTGCCACCACCTCCTGTGGCAGTGAATTCCATGTGTGAATCACTCTTTGGGTGAAGAAGGACTTCCTTTTATCTGTTCTAACCCGACTGCTCAGCAATTTCATGGAG
The DNA here is from genome assembly GCA_029375565.1 of Gekko gecko. Classification (NCBI taxonomy): domain Eukaryota; kingdom Metazoa; phylum Chordata; class Lepidosauria; order Squamata; family Gekkonidae; genus Gekko; species Gekko gecko. Next base: position 15,701,103 of record JAPDNY010000004.1, read on the forward strand.
TGCCCACGAGTTCTTGTATTATGAGAAAGGGAGAAAAGTACTTCTTTCTCAACCTCCTCTATCCCATGCATAATCTTATAAACCTCGATCTTGTCACCCCTCAGCCGTCGTTTCTCCAAGCTAAACATCACACCTTCCCGTAGCTGAGCTCCACCCACCACAGACTGCAAAGGAGTCTTTGCATCGGCCTGCCAGGTTGTCCTTTCCGGCCCAGGCTCCAGCTTGTTGGAACTCCCTGCCTACCAACATCAGGGCCCTGCGGGATCTGTTACAACTCTGCAGGGCCTGTAAGGTCGAGATCTTCCGCCAAGCATACGGTTGAGGACAGCAACGGTTTGAGCATCAATGAGTTAACATCAATGGTTTGTTAACAGCTGCCAACAGATGTTTGGTTCACTAACTGCTTACACACACACACACAGAGACACACACGGATGTTATAGTAAACTAAATTGGGGGTTAGAATCGTATTACGGTGCCATGTGGGTACTGGGTATTTTTAGAATTGTATTTTTAGACTATTCATGATTTTTGTGAATTTCTGTAGGAATCTGTTGTACACTGCCCTGAGCCCGCTTGCAGGGAGCGCGGTATAAAAGCCTAATATAATAAATAATAAAAGGGCCAGGATGGTCAATGCCATCCTAAACCTTCCTTTTCAAACCTTGCACTTTGACCTAAGGGGGTAATGCCACTGCTTATATCAGCTGGGCTTGTTCAATTGTAAGTTGTAAATCAGGGGTGTCAAACAGAAGGCCCAGGGGCCAGAATCGGCCCGGCCAGGGCTCTTATGCAGCCCGTGAGCTACTAGTGAAAGAGTTGGGTATGTTTAGCCTGGGAAAGAGAAGGCTTAGAGGGGACATGATTGCAGTCTTCAAGTATTTGAAGGGCTGTCATGAAGAAGATGGAGCAGATCTATTCTCTCTTGCTCCGGATTGCAAGACTAGATCTAATGGGTGGAAATTACGAGGGAGTCGTTACCGGCTAAATATCAGGAGAAACTTCCTAACTATAAGAGTGGTTGAGTAGTGGTTGAGCAGTGGCTGAGCAGTGGAACAGGGAGGTGGTGGATGCTCCTTTCCTGGACATTTTCAAGCGGAGACTGGACGACCATCTTTCAGGTATGTTGTAGGTATGTAGGGCTATCTTTCGGCTATGCTCCTGCAGAGTGCAGGGTGTTAGGAGATGAACTTTGAAAATGCTTTTATTTGTTATTTTCTGACCTGCATGCACACCAGGAATGGTGACAGCAAGTGTCTTTGCTTTGGGAGAATGTATGCTTGAGTTAATGTGACTCTCTGTGTAAGAGGAGGTACCACACAGCCTGTACTTCCATGCAAATGAGGTCACAGACATGCCTTGCACATATTACCCAGGAGGCCTTGGGAACAAGAAGCCTCTATATTAACATCTCCATTACGGTCCCTTCAACAGAATGTAGAAACAACAGTTTTCCCACCATTGAGGAAGTTCTACACCTCACGTAACCCACAGGATGCTCAACATTTACATGTGTGAAGTTGCCACCTGAGAATGGCCAGATCCATCTACATACCTAAAGGTTTCCATGCCAACCCATCTTGACACCTTGACCAAAAACCTCCCTTGTAGTAAGGTGTAGACTTTCACTATTGCCCCACCTTAGTGGGAGGGAACCCCCACATCCTTTAGCCAATGGTATAGGGATGGGATGGACCTAGAGACACCCCAAGCCAGCCCCCATACTAGCTGATAAAACAGGGTGCAACCTTTTGTTCAGATGGAAAAAGTTCGAGCAGGAAGAGAGAGAGAAGAGGGGAAAAGAAATCATGCGCGCACTCCTGCAGCCCCCTGCAAGAAAAGCAACCTTTGTAACTTAAGGTAACTCTCGTGTGGTCTCTTGGAATCCGGACCAAGAGATCCTTTACAATTGTTGGCAGGCTCCAACATTGTAAAGTGAGAGTTTCCCTAGTTAGAAACAATTCTTGTTCCTGAACTGTGGAAGGTCGAAACTACTAGAGCAGATAAGTATATGCTTTCCCCCCCCTCCTAAGCATACCTTTAGCTTAAACCCCAAATATTGTTTTTCATTTCTACTGTAACTAAAGGAACTTGAATGTATGTGTGTGTGAATCTGTTTTTGTATGCCTGTAAATGATAAGAACATTTAGTAAAGAGAATCTTGATTCAAATTAAGAAACCTTGTTAAGCGTTTTCCCTTTGAAGAAATAGGGCTCTCTGGCACGAAACTTGCTCTCTCTGTATACACTGGCAAAAAGACCTCAATAAGTTAGTCAGCCACTGCGTAGATAAGCAGTCCGGCTAACAGGGGGGTGGACTAGATGACCTGCAAGGTCCCTTCCAACTCTAACATTCTATGATTCTCTGGTTCTAGTGCAAGGGAGGGAACAGGAGACTGCTCAGGGGTGGGAGTGGGCAGAGCCACTCCGATTGTGGCTTCAGCATGGCGGAACAACCTCGTCTGCAGCAGTCAAGCAGCGTGGAAGCGTCTTCCCAGTGCTGCAGGGCCGGCTCTCCAATCCGCCCATCCAGGTTTTCCTCTGCACCCCCCTCCCAGCCCTGGGGGCCTTGACAGCGAGGATACAACAACTGGGGTCTTACCAGCTGTTGTCCTTCATACAGCTTATATCTCTAGCATCTGGCATTACGTTTTATGGTATGCATGGCCCGGCTGAACAAAGTGACATTTATGTCAGCAACACCTCCGTTGTGAAGTGAACAGCGGCAGTGTGGGGGGGTAATCAATCACAGCAGGCAGGCCGTTTGACAGCAGAAGCTCCTTGCAGGCAAGCAAGTAGTTTTGATAAACTGATTCCACTGAATAACCTGCAGCTTCCAGGCGTCTCCTGTTATGAATTAAACAGCCACTGTCCAGAGCGAGTTCACAGCAAGTTAGCAGGGTTTTTCACGCACACACTCCTCCTAACAAACATCTCCAGGTTTTTTACTGGAGAGATTGCTGTACGTAAGGCCCAACAGGGAAAACGAAGAGAAGGTGTTAACAGAGGAGTACTTACCTCCTACAGGGTGTGGGATATACTGGAGAGCAAGTTTCATCTCCCCTCTGTTCTCCAGCTCCAGAGCAGCCAACGGAGCCTGAGAGAAACAAAACTGAAATGAAAACCCCTGCATGCAGAGAGTCTCCTGTGCTATAATCCACCTTCTCTAATCCTGAAGAAGCAGGATGGCGTTCCCTTTTTCCTTCTCAGCCTAGCCTACCCCACTGGGCCATTTGGAGGGTTAAAAAGGGAAACCAAGAACCACAAACGGAGAACCTCCTGTGCTTCTCAGAGCACAGAGAGGTGGGAAAAGTAACAGATGTTTGTTGTATCGTGTGTGTGCGCGGGTGCATGTGTTTTTAAACGGTGCACCAGAAAGAGATTAAATTCCACGTGCCAAATTCAAAGTCTTCCGCACTATATAAAGTGAATCGCAGGTTGCATAGCGACTGGTGTATGAAAACAGTCTCTCTCCCGCCCCTGGCCAAGAATTATTAGACGAGAAGCAAGAGTCCAGTAGCACTTTAAACCCTAATAAAATTTGTGGCAGGGGATAAGCTTTCGGAAGCTTCACACCCTGCCGCAAATTTTGCTAGTGTTGAAGGTGCTACTGGACTCTTGCTCTTTTCTACTGCTACAGACGGCTACCCATCTTGATCTATCAAGAGTTATTATTTAGCTAGAAGATTCAGAGTCAGAGATTCCTCTATATTCCTTTGGGAAGTGATAAGAACATAAGAACATAAGAGAAGCCAGTGTTGAATCAGGCCAATGGCCCATCTAGTCCAACACTCTGTCACACAGCGGCCAAAATATACCAGGTGCCATCAGGAGGTCCAGCAGTGGGGCCAGAACACTAGAAGCCCTCCCACTGCTGCCCCCTCCAGCACCAAGAATAGAGTGCATCACCTGCCCCAGACTGAGAGTTCCCATCTATACCCTGTGGCTAATAGCCACTGATGGACTTCTGCTCCATATGTTTATCTAATTCCCTCTTGAAACTGTCCATGCTTGTAGCTGCCACCACCTCCTGTGGCAGTGAATTCCATATGTTAATCACTCTTTGGGTGAAGAAGTACTTCCTTTTATCTGTTCTATCCCGACTGCTCAGCAATTTCATGGAGTGCCCACTGTGGTGATGGGGGAAAGCAAGAGAGAGAGAGAATTTCGGCCCAAAGGCTCTGATGAGGAACCGAGCCTCATTCACTCACTCGAGGCTTAAGCGGGTACCAGATCATCTGCTTGTTCTGCTTGTCATCCCAGTCCCACACGCCCAAGTCAATTTCCACTTCGCCCAAGAAACTGTTGCGTCCAAAAGTGTCGTTGTGCCACACTGAGATATTCAGCCTTTGGGACGCCAAAAGGGCCTTGTCGACTTTATACTGCAAGAAAGACAAAGTAAGGTTTAATGACCTGATCCATGCTACAGTGCAATATCTACTTGAACTCACATATGAAAACATGGCTTCCCACAGAGAACTTCAAGCACTGGGATCTGCTTTAAGACAGGAAATTAGTATATTGCTTGGGGCTAGGGTTGCCAGGTAACTGCCAGGAATTTGGGGTGTGGAGATATGGAAGGGGGTGAAATCCAGTGTGCCATTACATTACTTCCTTTGAAAAGCTGGAAGTGACACAGGGTATTCTCTAGGAATCACCAGGAACTCTATGGTAAAACCACAGAGTTTCGGGTGATTCCTAGAGTTATCCCCTGCCACTTCTGGGTTTTTACCAAAAATGACATCATGGTACGTGCAATGCTGCTGGTTCATTTAATATTTTCTCTGCCCACTGCTTAGCAGGCAAAAGGTGGGGGCTCAAATCAAAATTCTAGAAAGGAAAACCAGATAGGCTCATTTTACACAATGGGTTCTGTACGTTACCCGCAGTATTTCATTATAGACAGGATTCAGCGTTTTCTTCTTCACCGAAGTCTTTCTTTTGCCCAGTTTGTATTTCTCTGGCAGCAGATAAATCTTCACATACCTGGAGGAAGTTTAATAACCAGTCTAGTAAGACAAGGGTGATTAATAAAAAAACAACAACCTAAGGTGACATAAAGGACCATGGAATACCCTGCACACACGACTTACCGTCCCCAGGCAGTTACGGTCTAGATTGCCCAAAAGTCCCCACAAAAGCTGGAACCAGCCCTCCTGGAGCAGGCATGAGCAGGTTGTTAATTTGGTCTCCTTAAGGGGGGGGGGACTCTGCCCTGGTGGGCCCACATCACCCAGACATCTGCAACTGTCATTAGGAAGACACAGACCTCGCTGTGCTACTGATAAAAGAATGCAATGGTTTATTGGAAGGTACTTGTTGCAAAACACAGTACAAAACAAAGTGTATGATAGATGAATGAATGATTTATCATAGATGTAGAAATACCCGAAGGATGTTTGGGACTTCAGCAATATATATATATATATATATATATATATATATATATATATATATATATATATGTATATGTATATGTATGTATATGTATATCTATGTATATCTATGTATATGTATATGTATATGTATATGTATATGTATATATATATATATATTTTAAAAGGCAGTGCATAATAAGCAAATAAAACACAAAGCTACAGAAAGCTCCTAAAGCAGCTCCCAGTAGAAGACAGCAGGGCTCTTTTTGTAGCGGGAACTCCTTTGCATATTAGGCCACACCCCCTAATGTAGCCAGTCCTCCAAGAGCTTACAGAGCTCTTCTTACAGGGGCTACTGTAAGCTCTTGGAGGATTGGCTACATTAGGGGGGTGTCGCCTAATATGCAAAGGAGTTCCCGCTACAAAAAGAGCCCTGGAAGACACACTAGGTAATGAGCCATAAACCACCATGTATAGCAAGCAGGCAGATTCACGGAGGAGAGGTCTATCAGTGGCTACTAGCCATGGCGAACCTCCACGTTCAGAGGCAGTAAACCTCTGAATCCCAGTGTCAGGAGGCCTCTCTGCCCTGTTGTTGTCCCTCCAGAGGAACTGGCTGGCCACTGTGTGAAACAGGATGCTGGACTAGATGGACCCTCACTGGTCTGATCCAGCAGGCATCTTCTTATGTTCTTTAGTACCCTTGATACAAAAGGCTGAAGACATGAATGCACGCTTAATGCATATACCATTTAATTAGTATCAGTAACACCTTAGAGTTTGCATCTTCCTACTGGCATCTCCTGGTATGTTTCCCAAAGAGCATTACGCTGTAGTGATCAAAATCTGCTGGTAGTCCCTGGCCCCAGCCTGGTGGAACTCTCTTCCGGGAGAGATCAGGGCCCTGCGGGACTCGTTACAGTTCCGCAGGGCCTGCAAAACAGAGTTGTTCTGCTGGGCTTATGGTTGAGGGCAGCGACTGGCTCCTTTCTGATGGGTTTCATCTAGGGTTGGCCTCCCCCTCTTTCTCCTCTCTCCTCTCCCCTCCCCTTCTCATCAGACATTATACTGCCCCCTCCATAGGATTTTATGCCACCTTTTAGCTGTACAGTGGATGTATTTTATGGATCTTACTGTCTTTATTGTAATTATTATAATCTTTAGTGTACTTATTGTATTCCTTAGTATTTTAGAATGCTGTATGTTTTACAAATTGACGTTACCAGCTCTGAGCCAGTTCTGGGGCGAGCAGATTATAAATCCAATAAAGCAAATAAATATCCACCAGGGTGATATGAATCCATAGCAGTAGTGGGTCTCCTACTTAGAAGAGCCCTAACTATCACAAGTCCCTTGTTGTTTGAATGATTGGTATTCAAGGGTGTTGACCATTTTCTTATTAGTAGAAGATACACCAATAGTGCTTAGGTATGATATCTGGGCAGATCTTAGCCGCACCTCAACACACAAAGCCTATTCTCAGTTATCTAGTCATAGCCTAAGGCTGCTTCCATATAGAGGCGATGGTGTCATTGCTGTTGCAAATGCAAAGGGATTTGCTGTGGCAATGAAGCATCCACACAACGGTCTTCCAGGCCCTACAGCCACTGTACTCCACCTCTGCCTTAGGGATATTCCTTACATTTTATTTTTTTTTTAAATGGGGAACTCCTAGATCGCTATGGTGTTATAGCTAGATCGCTATAGCGTTACAGCGCCATAACAAGCTGTTTCCATGATCTACTCGTTCCCTTGACATTCAAATCAAGCATGCCACTGGATTCACTATCAACAGCCTGACAACCAGCCTCCACAATCTGCTATGAGAAAATAGAAGGAATTTAGGTTGCAGAAACATTTATTGTTTAACAGCACAGGCTCTCTCTCTTTAAAAAGAAAAAAGAAGCATGTCTTGGTGTGGCAGAATTATAAGCGAGACGGGGCAGTTCTGTACAGCAGCCTGAATTAGCTTGGGCCTCTCTGTTTGTTTCCCTCCCATAAGACTTTGCAGTAGGCTCTTCAGCCTGATGGTGCACCCTGCTCTAAAAGAACTGCTTACATTTCTGAATTCCAGCCTCAAAGCCAAAACATCTAGATATGAGGGCCCCGTGGCTCCAAGTGCCTGCCTTGACAGGGAGGGCGTTTCAAACCTAGTAATACAATGGCTTGGTCAGAGTCTTCTGGTCATAAAAGGGAGGGGGGTCTGGGTTTCATCTGGACCATCCGATTTCTTGATTGGCAGCTAATCTGGATTCTACAGGTATTTAACACCAATGTTTGAGATGCTAAGAGCCCTGTGCCAACACCATGGTTTAGGTCTTGCCAGAGTGGCCAGAATGCATTCCTAAGTAGATAATAATTCCTAAATGAATAATAGGTGCACTATTTGTTTGTGGGTGTTGGTTTGTCTGTTTCCTTCTGTGGGGTGAGTGCTGAAATTGCCACTTGCTTGAAAAATTGTGCAGTGTGGTTTTCTTTCAATAAATGGTTTTAACTTTGGAACAGGTGTCCCCCCCAAACTATGGGGTTCCTGCCAGTTTCAAATCTCCCCTATCGAGCTGGGTGGGGATGGGATTCCTAGGAAAAGCTCCTGGGCTCTTAATTCCCCCACCACTTGGGTACCTCTAAGTTCACTTACGGATCTGAACGGTTCTTCTTAATATCTGCCACTGCCAAGTCCCTGCACTGGGCGATAAAAACATGCAGCTCCTTCAGCTGCTCCACGTAATCGATGGCAAACTGGATATTCCCTTTCACGTCCACGTTGCCAAAGTCCCCACTGTAGACGCTCATCACGCTCGTGCTCACCTGGAGAGGCCGTGAATCAAGAAACACACACTGAAAATTCCAAACTGCTTCTTGAGGCTAAAAATAAGAGATGTTCCCCCCTTTCTTGTATACGATGGGAAATAAATCAAAAAGTTCAGAAGATGAATTGATATGCGCAGAGCCGGAAGCGGCAAAAGAACAATTTAGAGTCCCTCTAAAGATTTCATCCAGTACTAAGATATATTTTTTTCCTTAAGTTAAACAAGCAGTGTTTAAAAAATAAGCATGCGGTTAGGGAAAGTGATTAACAGTACACATGCAAGAGATGGATTTTCTTTACATGCTGGATTTCTTAGAAATATGGTGGCTGCTTCATTCTGTTAAGAAATTTTCTAGCTTTTTTCCTGCGTTTTTTTTTGGGTGGGGGGAGAACAACTACTTGGAAATTTGTGTCCAATCTTGAAATTATTTCTAACATCATAATCATCCAGCAGGTATATTGTACCTCAACTTATACCATTTATATTACAAATGTCTTTTCATTTGTCCTCAGTGGATGTTAGGAAAGAGGGTTCTTATTTCCATTTTAGAGAAGAATTCTTTAATACCCCATCCTAGTAAAACTTGGTGCCGAGTTAGGAACTGCTTTCCTAAACCCAAGCTCCAAATTTAACCCTCTATATTATGCTGCCTCTGTGTCAATGAACTCCATAAAGCCTGAGCAGAAAGAGTATTACATGCCCAGGGTATAAGCATTTGGGAGCTTAAAATTTCACCATCGAAAGCTGTGGCTTCTTATATACCCCCAAAGCCAGCTGAATTAAAACCTCCCTCCGAGAAGAAGGATTTACTGATGCTGAATGCCATCGGCAAAATAATCCTATCTGTACTCATTTGCTTTGCTTTTGTGTCCCTATTGCTTCTTCTTTTTTTTTTCTGAATGTCTTTTGCTCCCCCTTGTGGTCGCCTCGATATTACATCACTGCATCTCCGGCATATTTCCCTCCAATTTAAAACCCTAACTCTACATTCACCACATTTTCTTTAAATTATTTCTTAGCTGCAAATCTGAAATTAAAAGCCCATTCACGTGATCAAAGTGGTGTGCCAAAGATGCAACTTAAGGGGATCCTCTCAAGGCTCAGGCCAGAATGAAACAGATGTGCGAGTCAACGGTACTTTGATTATTGACAAATTCGAGAATACCAATAATGCTTGAAAGGATCCTTAGCTTCTCACAGTGAAAAATGCTAAGGAACATCACAGACTCGCACTCTGGGTGGCCCCCAGAAGTTAGGTGGAATGGGATTGTGGGAAATGAGATGGTCAAGCAGTAGTTTTTAAAGCGCACACACCTATAAACTTGGTGTTCTTCTAGTTAAAAGGTATCTGTGAGAGCACCATGCATTACATCATCCCACAAAGGCTATGGTCCCACAGCATCAGAGGTTACCAGCATCAAAGCCAGCATTAGTAAAAAGACCAAACAAAAACAAAGGAAGATTTTATTTACATACAGAAGACAAGGATGCCAAGCCAGAAGAGCCGCTAAGATTGGTTAGGGAACTGGGGCTCTTCTTGATCCTGCCAAGTGAGTAACTGCTGTCTGACGCTGTGTCTGTCTCTCTGTCATCACTCTACAAGATATCACAGAAGGAGAAAAAGAAAAAGAGTCTGTGGCAGGCGTTTGAAAAAAGTGGCGAGGAACAACGGCCATGCGGCGCGGTTTCAAATGAGCTTGTAGCACTGGAGCTGCAGCACCTCTGGGCAAGCGAGTTAAAGGCCTCAAAAATCGCAAGCATGCTTTGCATGCGAGGATTTAGCTCTGCTAAAACAAAAAAGAGGCGAGATTAAGCACGAAAAACAACCCTGTGTTTTAACCGGCCACGTAGCGAGACAATTTTCAGTTGAGGGGCACTGGGGGGGGGGGGGGGCATGACGTCACTTTGGACACCACAAAAATAATAGTGTCCAGGTCCCCCAGCACGCTCTCGGCCTGGAAGCTAGTGAACTCCTGGGCAGCCGCCAGACAGCCTCCAGATGGCGCTCCAGGTCCACGTGGAAGATCTCGTTGCTGTCCCAGCCGAACGTGTACTCACTAGGCCCGTACTCTGAGTTCAGGCTCCGCTACATGAATTCCACTGCCAACAGCACCTCCTCCGCTGCCCCGGGAAGGAAGGAAAAGGAGAGGGGCTGAGCAGGAGCCAGAAAGACTCCCAGGGCGTCCCAGCTTTGACCACTGGTGAAAGTTCTCCAAGCAAATCTGATCTACCTTAATTCCATCTCACGAGACTAGAGCACCTGCATGACTTTTAGTCCTTTTATTAGTGGTGGTAGCCCCATCGAGTACAGTTATGGGGTGCATCTCCTGGGTCCATTCCACCAACACAGATTCTGTCTTCTGGTACAACGCAGGGCTCATTTGTAAGAGCAGCTTTCTTTGTCAGGAAAAGGTGCCCTGCGCCACAGGATGGTGTCTGTCAGAGGAACACATCCAATGGGATCTGGCCCAAAGTCTCGCCTTCTTCCTCAGAGTCTCCATTCTGGACCTGAGGCAATAAGCCAGCTGCCTGGCGAACTGAAGACACCTGAAGCTGTCTCGTGCTGAATCAGACCATGGGTCCATCAAGGTCAGCATTGCCAACTCTGACTGGCAGTGACTCTCCAGGGTCTCAGGGGGGAGAGGTCTTCCGCATCACCTGCTCGGTCCTTCTTAACTGGAGATGCCGGGGATTGAACCAGGGACCTTCGGCGATCAAAGCAGAAGCTCTGCCAGTGAGCCAATTGATTCGCCCCCCCGCCCAACATACACATACTTTCTCCTTTAATTGACAATCAGGTGCTCTCAATATCCCCTTCCTTCAGGACCATATTTTGCCATGAACAAATTTAGACTCCAGGGGCACCTGGTCTGTGAGTGGCTCAGCTGGGCATTTTTTACCATCCACACAGGAGCCAGTTTATTATTAAATGCCATGAGTTTTTTTTTTTAAGGGTTTGGCCGTTCCCAAAGGTTACCAACAGCCAGGAGGAAAACTGTCCTGTCCTTTAGACAGAAGTTTAATGGGATGTGATTTACTAAGTGATATTATTTACCTCCACGCCCTGAAAAGCTTCATCCACCCATTTCCACACATTACACTTCTATAAAAAGGGAAAGGACATTTCCCCCTCCAGATTGTTGGTAACGCTTATTCCTCAAGGAAACTGGTGGATGGCTAAAAAAAAAGGGTGAACTCGAAACACCAAATTTCATGCCACAAGAAGGGCAGATTGAGTTTTTAAAAACTTCCTACCTAACCAACACTCGTTCAGCAGCAGGCCACGATGCTTAGAGAAAATGTGACAGCTCTTACCCTTGAGGCTGTCAGGGAAGGGTGTATCCACATGCCGATGATTTTCCACGTTCCTTCTGTTGCCACAGATTCATTCCATGGCAACGGAACTTCCACACAATAGATCCCCCCACTTTTCTTGCCTCAGCCCACCTGGATGCTATCCCGTCCCCACATACACACCATTGGAGGGTTTTTTAAAAACAATAAAAATGCCGAATTGATATACCGCTCTAGAGTCAAGCCATGGCAATAAGTCAATTACTATCAGCTTAAAAATCAGTAATTGTTATGTTAGAGAGCCAGTTTGGTGTAGTGGTTAAGTGTGTGGACTCTAATCTGGGAGAACTGGGGATGACTCCCCACTCCTTCACTTGCACCTGGCTGGATGACCTTGGGCAAGCCATAGTTCTAGCACAGCTGTTCTTGAAAAAGAGCAGTTTCTGTCAGAGTTCTCTCCGCCACACCTACCCCACAGGGTTTCTGTTGTGGGGAGGGGAAGGGAGTTTGTAAGCTGCTCTGAGATGCCGAGTGAAGGGCGGGGTATAAATCCAATCTCTTCTCTTTTCTTCTATGTTAGATTTGACTTCAGAGGCACCACAGGCTGCGGTCACACACACTAAATAATCCACTTTCAATCCACTTTCAAACTGAATTTTACTGTGGCCCTTCCTGCACTCTCCTTTTAATCCATGTTTACCATGGTGTCCTCACAACTGGTGAATTCAACCTTCTTTTTAATCCAGGTTTCCCCCCAATCTGCACTAAAATCAAGTTCAACCATCTTTTGTATTCCAGGTCCCCCCCTCCATTCTGCATTCCATTCCCTCCCTCCAGTAATCAGCCCAGTTTCAGCCTGCTGTTTCTCCGGGTTATTTGGACGCTGCTTTGCCGTGGACTTAAACAGCCTCAACTTGAACAGTGAGAAAATCCGGAGTGGCAGGCAAATGCGTAAAGGACCCCAGCTGGAAAATGCACTGAAAGTGGGTTATTTAGTGTGTGTGACGGCAGCCTTAGAGAACAAGAAGAGTTTCAGAGCATAAGCTTCTGAAATTCGAAGTTCCCTTTGTCAGACAGATACCCGGAAACTTTTGTTGGTCTCTATAAAGTGCTAAACAACTCGAATCTAATTATTCTATTGCAGACCAACATGACTACCCTCTGAAATGATCTTCGTGGAAATAGATTAAGTTGGGTAGCCGTGTTGGTCTGAAGCAGCAGAACAGAGTTCGAGTCCCGTGGCACCTTTAAGACCAAGAAAGTTTTATTCAAGGTATAAGGCTTTCATGTGCACACCTTGAATAAAAATTTGTTGAATAAAACGTTGTTGGTCTTAAAGGTGCCATGGGACTCGAACTTTGTTCTGCCTTCGTGGAAGTAGAAGAGAAGAAGTGAAGAGATTGGATTTATACCCTGCCCTTCACTACCCAAGGGAGTCTCAGAGTGGCTTACAAACTCCTTTCCCTTCCCCTCCCCACAACAGACACCCTGTGAGGGTGGTGGGGCTGAGAGAGCTCTTGACAGAAACTGCTCTATTTATTTATTATTTTCCATTTATATCCCGCCTTGCCAAAAATCAGCTCAAGGCAGCTAACAACATTCAATCAATAAAACAATGTTAAAATACCTTTTCGTACCTTTTCAAGAACAGCTGTGCCAGAACTATGACCTGCCCAAGGTCATCCAGCAGGTGCAAATGGCAGAACGGGGAATCAAATCCGGTTCTCTCAGATTAGAGTCCGCGCACTTAACCACTACACCAAAGAAGTAATTGACATATCACTATAGCTTTAGTCAATAGCAGTAGGTCAATCGCAGTTTTTTAAAAAAGTTCCCAAAAGCCCTCTAGTGGTATGGAGGGGAGACACGGGGGCAGGAATTGGTAGCCATAGGAGGCTGGGGCAAGCAAAACCATACAGGTGTGAGTGTGGCTTGCAGATACACCTGCCCTCCTGGGCACTTTTGATTGCAGTCCTTCCCGAAAGACTGTAGCAGCCCAGGGTTTGTCGGTTTGTTTGTTTTGGGGGGAGAATCACATCAGATCAGGGGAAAAAGAGGGAAGAGGATGGCATTGTGCGGATGCTTTATTAAAAAAAAAAACCCTGATCCAGTGAGCACACAGAACAGGAGCAAAACCTCTGTACAAAGGCATGCGAAGTTTGGACACAGGCATCCGTTGCAACTGCTTCGGAGCACCTTGCTCTGTGGCAGGATCCTACCACCGGACGATCTGTTCGTATACCGCCAACAACAGCCCTTGGCAGCCTTCAGAGAATTCCCACGCCCCTGCCGACTTTTACTACCACTTATTCCGCATGAGCAATTATTATTTGACCAAGGACAGGGTGAATTGGGGTAATGGGTTCCCAGCTTTGATTTCAGACATGCTTTGATTGAGGTGGCATCTGTCAACAGGCTCACTGGAATCAAGATGGATGTTCAAGAGCACACTTAAAATGGGGGGGGCTCGCGCATACATGATCTTGCAATGACTGGCTAACAAGGACATCAATCACGGGAAATGAGAATCAGGTGGGTAGCCATATTCATCTGAAGATGTAGAACAAAGTTGGAGGCTTGAAGGAATTTTGGTTCAACTTGTCTGAAAGCTGACACCCTTAAATAAAACTTTGTTGGCCTTAAAGGACTTGGACTCAAAACTTTGTTCTACAAAAAACAAGGGTTGAGTCCAGCGGCACCTTTAAGGTCAACAAAGTTTAATTTTGGGTATACTTTATTATTTATTTATTTGCATTTGCATCCCGTCCATCCCGCGGGCGGGCTCAGGACGGGCGACATCATTAAAATAAATACAATTTCAGCTTAAAACACGATAGAACATTGTAACGATTAAAACAAGTGTGCACGCACACTCCTACCCAGAATTAAACTTTGTTGGTCTTGAAGGTGCCACCGGACTCAAAACTTTGCTCTGCTGCTTCAGAGCAAAAACGGCTACCCCACCTGAATCGGACATTACAGGATCGTATACACACGAATCCCACCGAAGAGACGCAGCAGCAGAGGCCCGAACTGGAAATAAAGAAGTGGGATCTGTTCTCGTTCAGTTAAGGGGGAGTACAAGGCAACAGTCATCTTTTCTTTACTGTGCGTGGTTGAATGAAGGATTCATTTTCAAGACGAATCCAGCAAGAGCGAGAAGCAAGCTGGCTGGACTCAGGGCGAGCCCGGGCAGAGGATAAAGCAGCCGTCTGTTGCTCCATCTCGTCCCCCAAATCCAGATTTCCCACTGTGCGGCTACGACTTTGCTAAGATTTCACTAGCCACGCTTTCGTTTCGAAATCTGGGGGCATCAATGCTCTTGGTTAATGGGTCCCAGGCTGGAAGAGAGGTTTCCTTTGCCTGGATAGAAAAAGGGATGACATTCAACCAAGCAATGTATCGAAGGTTTTCATACATGCTTCAACAGTCCCACGGCCATCCCGGAGTCTGCTCCAGAGAGTCATAAGTTGTTTTTGGGAGGGGTGGGATTACAGGTTCTTGCAAGAGCGGAGATGCACTGAGCAGTTCTCTTGTCCTTCCTATTGGCACAGGAAGGAAATTAAGCCTAGTGAACCAAACCAAACTGGCCTGCATCCAGTCCTCTGTGCATGGAAACCTTCCTGTGTTCTTCTCCACTCCTGCAAGCCCCTTTTGTCCCCCAGGAAGATCATTCCGGGTCTCACAGGATCCATTCAGAGGAATAGCCGTGCGGGTCGGTGGGCTAAACAAGGAAGGATGTGGGGAAGAAAACTGACCACCTTTTTTCCAGCAGAGTTACACGTGCAGAAAAGGAAGGAGTAGCAATTTCACGCCCTTGACTTTTTTTGTCATTCCAGCCCTCCCCAATCCATGTGGCTATTCCTCTATATGGTGCCTCAAAATCCTGAGAATGATTGTTCCGGAAGGAATTACAGAATAGAAAGGAACCTCGGTATCCCAGTGCCAGGACACAGCATTAGGGGAAGGCCGCGGCCTCTCTGCCCTGTGAGAGGCAGGATGCTGGACTAGATGGACCACTGGTCTGATTCAGCAGGGCTCTTCTTATGTTCTCATTAGGAGAAGACCTTGGCCTTTATGCCCTGTAGTTTGCCTGCCAGAGGAACTGGTTGACCACTGTGTGAGAGAGGATGCTGGACTAGATGGACTACTGGTCTGACCCAGCAGGGCTCTTCTTATGTTCTCATTAGGGGAAGGCCTCAGCCTCTATGCCCTGTAGTTTGCCTGCCAGAGGAACTGGTTGGCCACTGTGTGAGAGAGGATGCTGGACTAGATGGACTACTGGTCTGACCCAGCAGGGCTCTTCTTACGTTCTTATGAAGATCTTGGCTTCTATGCCCTGTTGTTGGACCTCCAGAGGAACTGGTTGGCCAATGTGTGAGACAGGATGTTGGACTAGATGGACCACTGGGTCAGATCCAGCAGGGCTCTTCTCCATGTTCTTCTGTAAAACTCTATGATCCATGCATGAAGTAGTAGCATACACAGCACTTTCATTTTTATTTGCACAGATCAACTGAAAAGGAACATTGTGAGGCAAAGCACCCGTTTCCTCCCAAAGGTCAATGTGGATACTGACAGGTCAATTCCAGCTCGCAGGTGTCAGTAATTGGGCCTTCCTGCCTACATGTAACCTTCTAGAAGGTTCCAGTGAGAACGTGTTGTGACTGGATTTGAACCATCAAGTGGCACCAGATGGCTCAAGACTATAATCGGGCTAGGAGCCAGAGAGAGACCATACTAACTTCATGATTCTGGTGGACTGAGGCCTGGACTATGAAACACTCGGCTGCGTAGAGAACACTAAAGCCTCTCTCTTTGAACGTGAGCCTTGAAGATTGCGTCATCTGATACACGGTATTAATGTGTTAAGACAGAAAGTTTGCTTCCTTGTTTTTCTCTGTTGCATGGCTTTAAGAGCTGGTGTTGCCTAGAAAGAAATTTATCCTTTAAGTATTTAATACACTTTATATATATTTTACCAGAGTTGGATTTCTTGTGCACACCAGCCCTGGGAACCCACGGGGGTCAGGTTTGGACGCCTTGACAAACTTCCTAGAAGGATCACTGATATTTTTATGACAAGCAGACTACCAATAAAGCCACGTAATTTATAGGGCTGGAGTGGAAGCCGACAACTCCACATTCCTTCCCCCCAGCCAAGATTACCACCCCCCACCCTCGTTACTCTCCCAATTTAGGCCACATCCAATTCAAATCACAGTGAGCCACGCCAAGGGAAATTTCCTCCAAAATCAGCTTGTGGGACTAGCTAAGTAAAGCACTTTGGGAAACCGAAGTCCCTGTAATTTCAGCTTTCTCCTGAACATGCCAGCAACCAAAACTTTCCAAAAAAATATGCAAAAGAACTTGCCTCCTCCTGTGGAAACGTGGGGACCGATTTGCTCATCCTTTTGACTTTCTCTGGATTGGAGAACTGGTTAACGGGGAAAGAAGGTGCTGTGGAGACTGAAGAGGAGCAATCCATGTTTAGTGAGAGTTACATTAGCTTCTAGGACAGAGAAGGCTAATAGGCATAAACTGCTTTTAAAACACACACGGAGACAGTTTCATGCATACACGACGTCGACATGCAAAACTCGCCAGCCAGGCGCTGAAATGCATGCTGCACGGAAGCTCAGCAGAGGATGGAGGAACAATCTGGCCATCCTCTTTCCAGGTGTCCTGCCAAGGAACTCACCTGTCCTCCAAGAGGCAGGTGCATACACACCACTGTTATTGCTACTGATATGGGAACGGGTCAAACATTCCCAAAATGTGACAGTCTATCCATCACAAGATACCTGTAAGCACAGAAAGAGGATGCCAGAAAGTATAAAACGCTCTGTCACTGTGTAACGACGCTATCAAACCTGGAACTGTTGACTCGGGGCCAAACGCTACAAGATGGTGGAAGGTCCACGATTTGGACTCTCTTATGTGTAAGTGGGCCCTGGAAAGCAGCGATGACCCCCTCCCCCAATACGGATTGGGTCCACAGTGCTGGAGAAGGGGTGGTTAAATCAGCTGCGATGTTGCCCCAGTTGGAAATACTTCCTCCCCAGCTGCTTTTAGCCCAGGAGGGGTAGTGGGAAAAAGACAGGCACGATACAGGAACCTCTTTTTCCTTAAAGGGGCTGGACACTGGTAGAGGGCATTTCTAACCAAGGAGACAGTGCAGGGAAAAGAGTTTAACCCTTCCTTCGCAAATCTGTATCAACATCACACATACTTCAGCCCTCAGCAGCAAATCTGGTCTTGCACTGCATAACGTGTAAAGGCTTCCTTAAAATTCGATCCCCTTATTAAGGCTCAACATTCTGTATACTCTTGTCACGGTGGACTGTGGATATATGATTCCCAATGTGGTGCCACTGGGCACCATTTATTTATTTTATTTATTTAATTCGATTTGTATCCTGCCCTTCCTGCCAAAGCAGGCTCAGGGCGGCTCACATTAAAAGATTAAATGTTTTTATTATGTGGGTGGAGCCAGGTAAGACTTTTGCCCAGCGAGGCTTCTAACTGGTCACTGAAGATCTGATTGGCTGTTCAGATTTTTTAAAAAACATTGCTTTGGCACCAACGGCCATCACAGCACAAGGACCTTCGTTGTGTATCTGAGGTAAGCTTTGGCAGCCATTTTGTGGCTGGCTCTGCCTCCTGTGGCAGCCATTTTGTACCTGGGCCCACCACGTTGAGTCAGAATTCCAAAGGTGCCCACAGGCTCAAAAAGGATGGGGATCCCTGCTCTAGATGTTCAGCTGCAGATGTGGTCTTCCAAGCATCCCAGTTTTGTACAATCATAGTGGTGGATTCGCAGTTCACAAGTCCATTCCAGTGCTGCCATAACATTATTTAGTGCTTAGACACGTGTAATTCTTGCCCAATTTTTTTTGTAAATATGACCCAATACGGGAAACAGACATAAACGGCTGTCATTCTAACTGGAAAAACAGCAAAAGCATTCCCCCTCGGGCACAAATTTTGTGGTGGAAGCTAAGCTTGCCAATGAAGCCCGGTGGCCCTGCCGCCACTGCATTAGATATCCACAGGTGTCTCTGCAAAACAAAATCCCAGCATCTTCCCCCAACACCAGGGATCCAAACCTAACACATAAGCACAGACCAAAAGTCCTGGCAGTATCATATTTTGCTTCCTAGGCTGATTCTGCATTGGGGCTTTTCCCTCCATTGTTTTACAAAAGCCACGTTGGAACCAAAATTCCCCTCTGCATCACATGCCACTTTCACTGCCTTTGATCATCAGATTTTATGGTAGCCTCTACGCTCCATGCTGCTTTCGCTTCCTTTGATCATCGGGTTTTATGGTACCTTCTGCATAGATTTATTTATTTATTTATTTTATTATATTTCTATCCTGCCCTCCCTCCAGAGCGGCTCTTTTTATGGCTGTTTTATGACCGTTCAGGGGTGACTTTGCAGTCAGTATTTTGTTGTCCTAAGGTATCTGAATGTGGTTTTGAGCGGCACGTTTTCCTCCCAGTTGAGAAAATGTGGAGCGAATGCTAGATGCAGAATCGCCCCTAGTTTTGCCCCTTGCACACTACTGTATGAAGGTTATGCCACACACCTCCTACCCGCTTTTCTCCTGCCCTGGCTTCCCAGTTATACTTGTATGAACTGTTATTACAGGAGCCGTAAGCGGGGTTTGTCTCTAAAAACAATCCACCCGCTCGGCTCGATGAATTCCGCAGTAGATCAGTGAACCTGGACTGGAATTGTACCTTGTAGAATAGAGGCAAGAGTTGCTGCCAATGCGCAGTTAAAGATACAAGTTGCTAGCGACAACAAAGAACACAAGACATGTTCCAAAATATTACAGGTTAGTCAAGAGACCACAGAAAGCAGTAGCCAGTGGTGACAGGAAGGACCTCATCACTACTCACTTCCTGGTGCGGTCGTGTGCGGCTGGCCGGCTTTCTGATCTGGTCAAAATCGCGACATGAAGGAATACTGTCACATTCAACAGATTATAGGGGTACTATAATCACAGAGTTGTAGAAAACATGGGGTTGGACTCCATTCTGTTAACATTGGAGCTTTCCTTCCGTCATAAGGAGCCTTCCCTAGTGCAAGAGACTCTTCCACAGAGTGGAATGCATCTATGTCTGACTTCTTGTCCCTGACAATTCTTCTTCCTCCTGCTGGGAGTCTTCACATTCTCAGTAGGAATGTGCAAAAAGAAGAAGGCATTTTTCGGGTTTCGTGTATATTGAACCCCAAAAAAATTGGTATTTCCTGATATTCCTGAATCCCAATACTGGTATAGTATTTGAATTCAGTAAATATTCAGAATTCCCCCCAAAATTGGATCCATTATACCCTATGGGGACCATTATAGACAATGGTCCCCACAGGGTATAATGGGGAATTGATCTGGGAGGCTCTGTGGAGGCTGTTTTTTGAGGTAGAGGCACCAAATGTGCACCATAGCTGCTGGTGCCTCACCTCAACCCCCCAAAAAAAATTCCAAAAAGATTGGACCAGGGGGACCAATCCTATGCACCCTCAAAGAAGGTGCCCCCATCCTCCATTAGTTTCAATGGAGGGGAAAAAGACATTTAAAGGAAATGTGTTCCCTTTAAATGTCTTTTGCAAGCCATGTCGCAAGTGAAGGGAATCCACCAAGAAAGGCTCTGCAGAGGAAGGCAATGGCAAACCACCTCTGTTTCTCGCTTGTCTTGGAAGTCCTTTGGCTCGGGTTGCCTTATGTACACATAGTAACACAGTTCTGCTTCCAGGGCAGGTTACTGGCCCTTATTAATCTCACTATGAAAATCCAATTTTCTCCAGAATACAACTCAAAAGCCACTATCGTGACACCTTCACTTGCTTCCGGAGAGCTACTCTGAAACCAGATCTAGATAAAGAGGTTGAAATACAGGGTTTTTTTGTTACGCATGCATTATGTCCTACTGAGCTCAGTCTGGCTTGAGCTGCCACAATATTATTGGTCATAGCTTGCTATAAGGAAAGGGCCAGTACACTCCATTCCTATTCACCCTCTCCGTGCATTCAAGTCAATGAGCAGAACAGGCTGTGTACAGAGGGGCCACTAAGACCACGTACCCCAAAACGCAGCTCAGCACCCTAAACTTCTAAAGCCATGCAATGTCCGACTACCTAAAAATCTGGCAACCAGGAAGGATAGAAAAAAATGCCTGTCTACTGAGAACTAACAAGCAGAAAGCTACATTCACGCAGGCACAAAATAAAATAGTTACCATCTTCGGCACTAAGCATTAAGTCTTCCTTTCGAGTGTTTACTTTTCCTTCATCTGTGCAAGGGGGAAAAATGGTGACATGGTTAGACATTCCGCCATTCAGGAAGTCACTATGGTCTCTCTCAACAGAAACCTCTAGGATGTGGGGGGAAAGAAGAAACTCAGGACCGCAGCAAATAGCAAATGCACGAAAGACAGACGAGATGGATTTGGGTTTAGCAGCACCTTAGAGACCAACAAGATTTTTGGGGTATAAGCTTTTGAGAGTCAACGCTCCCTTCAACTGACACCTAGCTCGATATTGTCTACCCTGACTTATAGTGGGTTTCCAGGGTTTCAGGCAGAGGATAGCCTTTCCCAGTACCTCCTACTGGACCTTCTTTCACTACAAAGACTGAACCTGGGACCTTATGCATGCCCAACAAGTGCTCTATCATTCAGCTATGGTCACATTTATCCAGGGTGATGTTTCTACATCCCTGACCTCAGAAGCTAAGAAAAGAGAAGAAGAAGAAGAAGAGATTGGATTTATACCCGACCTTCACTACCCGAAGGAGTCTCAGAGCGGCTTACAAACTCCTTTCCCTTCCCCTCCCCACAACAGACACCCTGTGAGGTAAGTGGGGCTGAGAGAGCTCTCTTGAGAATTGCCCTTGAGAGAACAGCTCTGAGAGAACTTGTGACTGACCTAAGGCCACACCAGCAGCTACATGTGGAGGAGTGGGGAATCAAACCCGGTTCTCCCAGATTAGAGTCTGCGCTCCTAAGCACCACGCTGAACAGCCCAAGTGCCCACAACTGACTTCATATCGTTTCAGCAAAGCCCAAAATGTACAAATACTGAATTAATGTATTTTTACTAAATAGATATGGGCATTCAGTCCTTCCAAAGACCACTTTAAAGAACTACTTAACACTGATGGGTGGATGGGGGGAGAATTTTAAGTGGGGGACCCCTTCAGGGACACAGAAGACAAACTTTTTTTGCTCACTTGATGTGGCCGATGGTATGTCCTCTAGACTTTTGGAAGGAATTTGCCTATTTGAACTCCTTTTCAAAGCGTCCAGAACAGGGTTTGGGTCTCCTGCCGAACCTGTTTTAAGACAAAATACATGAACACTGCACAAAGCACAGACATTTTGTGTCTCAAACAAGTGAAGCCCAATTTTTTTTTAAAAAAATCCCAGTTTTAAAAAGGCATGCTCCCTCTCACCAGCCCCCTGTGGCTCTAGCAGCTAATGATGAAGCAGAACAGAGTTCAAATGTTACCAGATTTGGGGTCCGGATGATGCCACAGAAACATTTAAAAGGCAATACCATTTCCTGGACCAACCTGGACAACCAAGCAGTGACATTTTGATTGACAGAAAGCCCTTCCGGTTCTCTCGGGAGTTCTGCATTAGCATGTAGAAGAACCTTTTGAGGTTCAGTCATGGGTATTCTTTCAGCAACAGCAGATAGTGCCTCTCTTATTGCTATTTATGATTTTGCAAAAGTTATTTATCTCTTTTCCTTAAAAAAGCTAACCGGCTGAATCCTGCAGATCCATTCCACTTGCTGGGCACCAGAAGAGGTGTCGGTGGGCGCCCTGGACTAAAAGACTTGCTTTAGTCCTACCCAGCTGGGTTGTTGTGCTCTGGCATCACAGAAGGGGATGCAGAAGGAACTCTCTAGCAGATGTCAGTGGATAGCATCCAGAATGGCAGTTCTCCCCTGCCTCAAAACCTGACTATCACCAATGATAACTGGGTTCTATGAAGAGGGTTTCACTTGGTAGCCATGTTGCTCTGGAGCAGAACAGCAAGATTTGAGTCCAGCAGCACCTTAGAATCAGAGTTGGAAGGGGTCTCCAGGATTATCTAGTCCAACCCCTGCACAATGCAGGAAATTCACAAATACCAGCCCCCCCCACACACACCCAGTGACCCCTATTTCATGCCCAGAAGATGACAAAAACCTCCAGGATCCCCAACCAAACTGGCCTGGAGGAAAATTGCTTCCTGACCCTAAAGTGGCGATCAGCATTTCCCTGGGTGTGTAAGAAAGGGCCACAAGAATTAAGCACTTTCCTGGGGGCATCTTCTTTTTTTGGGGGGGGGGGTGTAACTCGGACCCCATAAATCCAATTCTCACCAAACTTGGAGGGCAGGTAGAGGAGAGTCAACTGGACAGCCTCTGAAAGTTTGATGTCTCTAGCTTACACAGGATCCGTTCTACTTGGTCATGAACCTCATGAACTGAACCAGTTCATTTGGCTGCTAAAATTTCATAATGGTTCATCACTGAACCACAAACCGAACCACATTTTCTCAGTTCGTGCCCATTCCTATTAGAGAGGTATGTCTTTTCTCAAAGAGAAGAACAAAAGAAGGTTGGGATCAGAAGAAGAAGCGGAGATTGGATTTATGCCCCGCCCTTCACTTGGGAGTCTCAGAGCGGTTTACAAACTCCTTCCCCTTCCCCTCCCCACAACAGGCACCCTGTGAGGTAGGTGGGGCTGAGAGAGCTCTGACAGAAACTGCTCTTTTTCAATAACAGCTCTGACAGAACTATGGCTTGCCCAAGGTTACCCAGCAACTGCAAGTGAAGGAGTGGGGAATTAAACCTGGTTCTCTCAGATTAGAGTCCTCGCACTTAACCACTATACCAGACTTAGTGTTTCCTCTAAGCTGTGCGCATGAGCAGACGCTCATTAACCAGGAAGCCCCGCTCAGCAGCAATAGGCCCATTGCCCATTTTAAGATTACAGCAGTTATATTCTGCTCAAGATGCGAACTGCTCCACTCAGTAGTGGGGGAAATTAGAGGGAACACTGGTTGGGTTCCAATGGTAGTTTCCCGCAGGCCAAAGGCATTTCCTCCAACAGAACAGAACTTTCTTGCCTTCCCCCTCCTACTGCACTGATGTCCCAAGTGCTGCTCCTGGGGCAGGAAGAGCATGAAGGGTGAACAGGAATCTGACATGAGAACGGGAAATTGGTGAAAATCACCATCTGCTCATGGAAACTGGCCTTTGGATCCAAACCCAGATAGCCTCTAGCAGAGGGTAGGAAGGCCTGCACCCACAGAACCTTATCTGCCATGTTCCTTTCAACTTCAAAATCATGTCACACCACATCACTGAATAACTGAAGTGTGGCTACATGTACACGCAAGTCTTTGTTCCGATTAAGAAGACAGCTTTGGAGTACCAAGAAGGTCAACTGCAGGAGAAACATGTCACACTGGATTTAGCATTTTCGTTAGGGGGGTAAAAATTAGCTGCCTTATACCGAATCAGACCATCAAGGACAGAATCTTCTGCTCAGACTCACAGCAAGTTCTCCAGGGTCTCAGGCTAAGGTCTTTTACAAAATCTACTGATCATTTCACTAGAGGACTGAACCCAGGACCTTCTGCATGCCAAGCAGATGTTTTTCCCACTGAGCCACAGTCCCTTGTGTACCACAAAAATGACGGCCAAAATGGGCCCTGAGGGGGAGGTTTATCACCATGTTAAAATAATCTACTAGGGTATTCTCCCAAGCACGAGGAAACCTTGTGTAGCGTTGACCCCATCTTAGGGCCAGTTTATGGGCAGTGACATCTTTTGGGAAAGGAAACCGGTACACCATGAAGCAATTCCTGATGTATCACCTTTGCCTGGAAAGCACAGCCCCATTCCCAAGCCTTGACTGACCAGGCAGGATGGAGAACAGGGCCCTGGGGCCATTATTAATGGTGCTTCCTGACAACTGCAAAGGAGGGTGCCTGCCACAGTTTTGGGAGGAAATGCATGGCCATCTTTGCTAGATCCAAGCCCAGTAGCAGCCAACTCAATTTTCAGGATATGAACTTTTGAGAGTCAAAGCTCCTTTAGTCAGTACTGAAAGCCAATATCAGTACCTGATGAAAATCTTGTTGGTCTCTAAGGGGCTACTGGACTCGAATCAAGCTGTTCTACTACAGGCCAACATGGCTACCTTCTGAAAATGTCTATCTTTTTGTGCATACATTGACATGCGCCTTCTGCGGTAATTCTAAAAAAAAACTCTCGTGCCTCATATGGCAAACATTTGGAAAAACACCTTGGAGAAGTGATCCAAACTTTCCAAAATTTATAACCCTTTTCCTTGGAGACTAAGCGTAAACATTCAGATAATTTTCTAACTTAAAAGTAATCATTCCACAATGATGAAATTAAGAATTCAAAAACTGCTCACACGTTGAACCTCTTTTGATCTTGGCGAGGGAATCGATGCTCTCGTCGGAAAAATCCGATCCAAAACTCCTGGCATCTTCATCCTCCTCACTGTGATGAGCGGCAAGTATCAGCTCGACTTGGCTTACTCGAGGAGGGGTTTCCCGTCCCAAAAGGGGAGTGCTTGCTCGTTGGGATCTGAGCGGTACATCCATTTCTCCGCTTCCACTACTGAAGGTGAAACTTGCTCTGGAAACCACTCCTGCATCTCTGTCTCTGTCAAAACCAGTCTCTCTCTCATCTGCCTTGGCACGTGTCGGAGAAACCTCCTCTTTTCCTGGAAGTGGGGCTTCAGTTGACAGCAGGTTACCTTGTACCGTTTTCTGGAAAAACAAATTTTCCCCAGGGACAATAGTAATCGTTGCATCTGCTAGAACCTGGCCATCTTGCTTGGAATTCCTTCCCTTAAGTGGTATTTTAACCTCGGTACGATAGGCATTCGATGCCCTCCGAAGTGATGCTGGCATCGTTACTGATAAACTTCCGTTTTCTGATAGAGACAAATCATCAGGCACTTCCTGGTTTCTCTCTTCGGACAGTTGCGAAGGAGCATCGGAGTTTTCCTTCATTAACTTTTCCGAACAGGAATTGAACACAGGATCACCTACTGGGGCAGCAGATTTCACTACAGTGTCTTGGGAAAGGTCCACTGATTCCTCCCTGCCCTGGCTAGCCTGTATTTTCCCCTTCAGTTTTCCACCTAACTCTTGTAGTTGAGCAGGAGACATGTGAGAAACTTCTGCAAGTAACTTCTGCAGGCCAGAATTAAGTTCATTTTGCTGCAGCTTGGATGGGACAACAGTCTTGTTTACACTCTCCTCAATTTCTTGAAGACCCAGGTCCTGTTGGCCAACTAAATCTACAGCCTGGTTTGGTTCACTCTCATCACTGGTTGCTTTTTTCACCTTGTTGCCATTTGTGCTTTCCTGACTGGTGGGTTGGAATTCCGTGTCTTCCATGAGCAGTTTCTGGAAGTTAATTTTGAATTCACCATATACGGAATTGGAAGGAGCAGCCGCTTTTTCTACAAATTCATGTATTTCTTGGGCATGTGGCGTACCTTTATCATCAACTGAACTGACACTTTGGTTGGAGTATAAGGATGCATGCACTGGTTTAGGAAACTCAATGTCTTTGAGAAGAACCTGAGCGTCCTCCTTGAGCAATTTACGCAAACTGTCCTTGAATCTGGTTGGTTCTAATGAAGTTGGTTTAACCATTTTCAGTACCGTCTCGGCCACTTCCTTGGGTTGCGGCTCCGCAAGCTCACCGACAGAAGTCACATCTCCATTACCCTGATCCTCTGACTGAACTCTGATGCTTTCCCTGGCTGCCTCTCCCTCTGGCTCCCCTTGCATCCTACCAAATACGTCATTACTTTCCTCTATCGTTTCTCTGCTGGCCTGACTTGAAAGATGTGTCACTGGGGGGGAAGGAAGAGTTGACGTTTCCAACACCTGCTTATAAGACTTCTGCTGATCCTCTCCAGGAATATCACCAAATGCTCTTCTCAAAATGCTCTCTGAAGTGTGTGAAATGCGAGGTAGCTCTGAAAATTCTTTCAGAAGACCCAGTAGCCTGGACTTCAAATCATGGCTTTCCCTTTTCGACGGGACCCTGGATTCTGTGACAGTCTCTGAAACTTCTTCACCAGGAGATTTTGCTCTGTTCGGAACAGCAAGACGAGGATCAATCACTATCGGTGCAGGTGATGGAATCTGGGGGACTCCTTTCCGAGAAGAACGGTCATCTAGATACTTTGGGTCCTCCTCTTGGTGAAGAGCTCTCCAAGGCCCTGGATGTAAATCTTCTGTTTCCTTAGGCGCATTCTCCTCGGTTGTTCTAAATTTGACATTTTGATCCGAGGTGGAGACACGTTCTCCTAAACTTTGAGGGACCACATCCCTCTTGGCCTGATCGGTAGAATAAGCATCACGGCTGAGTTGCAGCACTTTATTATAAAAACCTCTCTCCTCCGACACAGGAGCAGATTGCTTGGAAGTACTCACTGCTTCACTACCGTCGGAAGAGGGTGTTGCCTCCAAAGCTTCCTTGAGCAGCCTTTTTATGCCAGCATTAAAACAATCGGCACCAACTTTGGGTGGGACCTGAGTTCTGTGTACAGTTTCTGCAATCTCACTCGCTGAAAGGCCAACGTTGCTATCAATGTCTGCAGGAACACCCCCGTGTTGGATAGTGTGGTCAGGGCCCTGGGTTCGCCCCTCTGTTTCTTTGGGAGCTCCTCTTCCATCAGAGAGCAGGTCAACAGGCGAGGAGTCCTGAGATGTTTGTGTCAGTAATTTCTGCAGGCCACTGTTAAACAAGTTAGGTTGCGTTTTCGACAGGACAGCTGTTTTCTCTATATATTCCTCCACTTCTTTCCCTGGACATATCATCATTTCCACAGGTTTTGAATCAGCCAGCTCTACCAAGTATCCGTCCTCTTTGGGGACAAACTGTAAATTCCTCCTTGGCGCTACATTTGCTAACAAGGGTTGGTTGGGAGTTGCTTTTAAAAAACCTTGGGTGGTCTGACTTCTCTGTTCTTCTTCCAAAGAGGCCTGGCCAGTTCCTCCTCTGACCCCTTTTATTTCCTTTGACTGTTGCTGATAAGTTCCCACAGAATCGCTATGTGGGATGCTCTTTTCTTTGGCTTCGTCAGTCCCACCCTGTGGCTTCACACCAACATCCCAAAAACTTCTCAGGCTCCGGAACTGTGAAGGGTTGAGCATTTCGGACTTGGATTCTTCATTTACTTTCTCCTTTAAGGAATGAATCGTAAAGTTGGGCTTCTGTGGCAGAGCAGAGGAAGTCCTGTCTTTGGCCAAAGCACTCGCCTGTGAACCTTCTTTTTTAGAAGAAAATGTTGCATGTCTTGGTGGCAAGTTGCCCGCATCCAGGGGTTCTGTAAACTCAGTACTCTTCCGGTCACTTGGAAGTGTTTTGCTTGATCGGGTAACACCATGCCCCCCTTTGGAGTTATCAACTGACTCTGGTCTAACTCTTCCCGAAGACAAGCCAGTGTCAACGTCTTTAGGTTCAGAATCGTCACTCAGTTCAACTCTCCTGAAGGTCACCAAATTATACTTGCCTTGCTCGTTGTCAGATTCACCCGTAACATACCCTGAAGACTCAGGAGCTGGCTTTACTTTGCTGCTTCCTGTGTTATAGCTGTGCGTCGCTTTATTAATGGATGCCTTTTCACTTAACCGATCTTCCTTATTCGCCGCCCTTGGGCTCGTCTGCTCTCTTTCCCAGAAGGCCCTAATGTCTTTTAATTTTTTTCGATGCTCTGTCGGAGAAGTTCGTTTGATTTCTGGCTGCTGTGTACAAAGCGGATTTCCTCTGTCAGCATCTGCGTCCGGCTGCACAATTCCCTTCTCTAGAAAGCTGGGCTTTGGTCCTTCAGGTCCTTTAAGAAGCACTCCAGATGGATGCTCAAAGTTCCCCTCTTGCACATACAATTTAACGTTTCTCTCCCCATCAGCCTGAGTATTAGTTCCCGCTTCCCTTTCTTTTGCAGAAGAATCAACATTCAGACCCGGCTTTACGCCTTCGACCACCTTTGGTTCTCCGGACATGGCATTTTCACCTTCCATCTTGCTTTCTCCAACGTCTTCTTGCAAAAAGTGCCTTTTACTTGCATTGTTTGTTCCCTGACCAGAGATCTGAAAGTGCGTGCTCCCCTGGTCGCTCAAATCTGCAACTTGTCTTTCTTTGCCTTGACTGCCGAGTCTTTGTTTTTCTAGAAGCAGGCCGCTTGGATATCTAGTCTGAGCAAGGGACAGCAACTCTGGCTGGCTGCCTCCATCGTGCAATTGAGGGTCCTTGCTGGTCAGCTCTTTTCTTTCACGTAAAGTAGCATCATCATTTAGGGCAACCCTACTTGGATCGTTCTCTTCTCTCGTCATGGCCTGCTCTCTCGCCTTGGTCGCACTCGTCTCCTCCGAGGGTTCCCTCCCTTGAGAAACTAGCAATGGCACGGTTCCTTCGCTGTCAGTACTGGAACTCCTTTTAAACCAGTCTAGTACTTTTGATATGGACTCGTCAGCTGCCTTCGAAGCTTCGGCAGTGTGTCTGACAGATCTGGAAGGAGTTTTAGCATTCGGACCGTCAACGTGAACAGGCTTACCTTGTTCAAGGTCGGTGGAGACGGTGCTTGGGGCCTGGGGGTCTTCCGTATTAGCCAGAGGCTGACCTGCAACGAGACATGGAACCAAGAAGCACGTTTTGTTGAAAGACAAGCTTCCCAACTGTCTAGATCAGAGTAGTAGCGATCATAGTAATATTACCAGCAACAGTATTATGAATAACAGTAGTAACAGCAGTAAACAGTAATTCCTGGCAGTGCTGGACAAAAGAAACCAACTGAGAAGATCATAAAATAAGAAACACGAGATTCAGTCCAACGTCACAGCAGCGGATTGTGCAAGTGGAAGGGATCATTCCCATCACTTACCTACCCAGTACCTTTGTATGCCACCCTTCCAGTGCAGCATGAGATGGCTTTCCATTCCCTACTGTATCCTCACAACAACCCATGTATCTTCGAGACCGCCTCTCCTGGTATCCCCTGAAGAGCATTGCACTCGGTTGACAAGAACCTACTGGTGGTCCCTGCCCCAAGAGGATAAGAAGAGAAGAGACTGGATTTATATCCCGCCCTTCACTACCCGAAGGAGTCTCAGAGTGGTTTACCATCTCCTTTCCCTTCCCCTCCCCCACAACAGATACTCTGTGAGGTAGGTGGGGCTGAGAGAGCTCTTTCAAGGACTGCCCTTGAGAGGACAGCTCTGAGAAAACTTGTGACTGATCCAAGGTCACACCAGCAGCTGCATGTGGAGGAGTGGGGGACTCTCCCAGATTAGAGTCCGCACTCCTAACCACTACACCAAACTGGCTCGCAGAGAAACATCCGGCTGTCCTCAACCTGGTGGAAATCTCTGCCAAACAACATCCATGACCTGCGGGACTTGACGCATGTAAGGCAGAGATGTTCCACCAGGTGTTTGGTTGAGCACACTGACGGTGTTCCACCTGGCTTGAACTCCTGTTCTTCCTGGGGTTTTTCCTGCCTCTCCCTCCAAGAGGCAGTGGCATATTCTGGCAGTCTTATCGCCATCTTATTGGTTATAGGCTCACTACTGTCCTATTAATGCAAACGGTGAATTTTATTATTTTAACTGTGAATGTATTATCTAATCATTTTTACTGATGTATACCACCCTGAGCCCTGTTTCACAGGGGAGGGCGGTTTAAAATTTAAATTAATTTATATATATAAATATATATTTTTAAAAAAACACTCTGTGATCAGGGCTTTTTTTTTTAGAAAAAAACCAGCATGAACTCATTAGCATAATAGACCACACCCAACAGCAGAGACTCATTAGCATATCAGGCCACACCCCTGACAGCAAGCTTATTAGCATATCAGGCCACACCCCATGTTACCAGAAGTGTGGTCATCCAGTCACACCCACCTTTTGCTTCTTATTCTGTTTACCTTGTTTGTTGTCAAAACCCAGGGCTTTGTTTTTAAGCAGGAACCCCTTTGCATGTTAGGCCACACACCCCTGATGTAGCCAATCCTAATGAGTTTCTTCTGTTGGGTGTGGCCTATTATGCTAATGAGTTCCTGCTGGGTGTGGCCAACTTGGGAGCCAGCCGGATCTCCGTTCCTGTGTGTTCCTGCCCCAAAATACCCCTGCCTGTGATGTTGGATAGGCTGAGAAAGAGACAGTGACTGAACGAAGGTGACCCGCACAGCTACAAGGCAGTGTGGGGATTTGAACTCTGGGAATTCAGATTCTGGTCTCTCTAACCACTATACTGCTTTGGCTTTAGACACAGGTCTAAACTATTTGGCTATAAAATTAGTGTGCTATAGTGGTTAGCACTGGAGGGAGCCAGGTTCAAAATCCCAATCAACTCTGACATTTGCTGGCTGGCCTTGGTTCACTCACTCTCTCTCTCTCTCTCTGCCTAGTCTAACCCCAGAACTGTTGGGAGGACAAAATGGAAGCAAGGTGAACCATGGAGCCAGATCCATGGGAAAAACCATGTGATAAACAGGTAATGTAGATATATTTAGAGGGCAAGGGGAATATCTGAAGGTCCAAGAGAAGGGATGCAAAGAAAGTTCTCCTTTACGGATGCTTCGTGTGTTACTTTACCCCACACGCAAGCATGGTCAAATACATGAACTACTAACCTGAAAGCCTACTACCAATCTACACTAGGGGCTGGACAGAAAACCCCCCTGACGCTGCCCGCTCTGCAGAAGCAGGTGGTCAGGTCAAGCAACCAGCCGGCCATAACGCCCAACGTGAGAGCTTGTGCAGATGACCTGAAGGGCCACAAGCCGTACAGCTATGGTGCATTTTGGAGATGACCCTTTCAGCTATCCTTTGGCAAGCTCCCTTGCCTGGGACAGTCCCTCTCATTATTCTCAAAGCTTCTTCAGCATCATTCTTTGGCTAGCTCTCTGTATGAATCTAGCGATAGGTATAAAGGGAAAAAATAAGAGAAGAGAAGAAGAGAGAGAAGAGGAGATTGGATTTACACCCCGCCCTTCACTCGGAGTCTCAGAGCGGCTTACAAACTCCTTTCCCTTCCCCTCCCCACGACAGACCCCCCTGTGAGGTAGGTGGGGCTGAGAGAGCTCTGACAGAAACTGCTCTTTTTCAGGGACAGCTCTGAAAGAACTTATGACTGACCCAAGGTCATCCAGCAGCTGCGAGCAGAGAAGTGGGGATTCAAACCCGGTTCTCCCAGATTAGAGTCCGCGCGCTTAACCACGACACCAAACTGGCTCTTGAATGCTGCTACGTGCTTGAATGCTGGAATCCGAGTTTAAATCTAACTTGTTCAGTAATACAACTCCCAGGATATAGAGTTGTTATGGTAGAGTGGCAAAAAAAGGGGGGCCCTCTTTCTGCTGTAGTCGGCTACCCCTAGCAGCTAGGCTTGAAAGCCTCCAGATGGGGCCCGGAGATCTCCTGGGATTACAATGATCTCCAGATGACAGAGATCAGTTCCCCTGTAGAAAATGACTGCTTGGGAAGGTGGGCTCCATGGCATGGTACCCCACCAAGGTCCCTCCCCTCCCCAAACCCCATCTTTCTTAGGTTCCACCCTCAATATCTCCAGGTGCTTCCCAAAGCCAGAGTTGGCAATCCTGCTAGCAGCCGAGAAATTAAGACTTCCAAGCAGACTCTGGTGGCTTTCGATCACCTGCTGGATTAACTCCAGTTGATTCAAATAAACCACAGTTAATTGTGACACCCAAAGGCAGCTCCAGGCCAAAGGGGACAATATATGGTGCTCCAGTTTCTCTATAACGTCTGGCAAATTTTTGCCTTACAGTAACACACACCATGTGATGTCACACAGCAGGTATGTACCCCTGCCCCCACACCTGCTGCTGACAGCCAATAAGGCAAGGCAAGGGACAGACGATGTGCACTGCCTTATCGTCACATCTCACACTGTTTTGTATCTGAACACTGAAACAAGAGACATGGAACATGCAGGAGCAGCTCTGGAAAGGGTCTAGACTGGCCCTCTCATGCTACAAAAACAGAAAGTTTGAGTCTTCTACAAGACAGGTTATTCACCGATGGTTAGAATTCTCACATTTTGCTCAAGTCAAGATTTCCCAACCTGGATAGCCCAGCCTACCCTGATCTCATCATATCTCGGGAACTAAGCAGAGTCGACCCTGGTTAGTACTTGGGTGGGAGAAAACGAAGGATTCCAGGGTCGCTATGCAGAGGCAGGCAACGGCAAAACCACCTCTGCCCCTCTCTTGCCTTGAAAACCCTACGGGGGCAGCCATAAGTCAGCTGCAACTTGAAGGCACTTCCCACCACAAAGATTTACGGTCCAGTTTCTTCTAGGGTTACGCCCCATCTAGACCTCCTGAAATCAGTGGTGTTTAGATTGTAGCCACTCCGCACAGGAGGTGGTGGCAGCTACAAGAATGGACAGCTTCAAGGAGGAATTAGATAAGCATATGGAGCAGAGGTCCATCAGTGGCTATTAGCCACAAGGTACAGATAGGAACTCTCTGTCTGTGGCAAGGGATGCTCTGTATTTTTGGTGCTTGGGGGGGCAACATTGGTCCTGGCCCCACTGGTGGACCTCCTGATGGCACCTGGTATTTTTGGCCACTGTGTGACACAGAGTGCTGGACTGGATGGGCCACTGGCCTGATACAACACTGGCTTCTCTTATGTTCTTATGACTGCATTGGTAGTGACCCGCTTGTTGAAAGCATCATCGGACACAGTCACCTGCAGCATTAAGGACTCAACGGGCTACACCCCGAATCACAAAATCCTCAACATACGTGCAAAGGCGAAGAGTTAGAAAAATAAGCAAACAGCATTTGCAATAACAAGGGTAAGAAGCTCGCAAACATAGCAGAAGCAGCCACCTACGTGGAAGGTTAGTGGGGAATTGAATTTCCGGCCACATATGACTCCAGTCACTACAGTACTATATGGCTTACCAGCGGAGCTTTGTGCGACGTCCGGCGCAGGGCTCCGCGGTCCAGTTTTGGTTTCAGGCTTTGCTTCGGCAGCGCTTGGCCCTTCCACGACCTTTGGGAAGACCTTGCTGGAAGAGTCACTGGGAGTTCTACATTCGGCAGGTGGGCTTTTCTGGGACTGTGAAGTTTCGGGTGGTTGACCTGGCCTATTCGCGTTATAAGAACTTGGATCCACCATTCCTTCTTTTGGCGTAGCTTGATCCTCACTGTGGCCATTGGTGTCTATAGAACGGGAGGCCGACGGATTTATCGGAGAAGTCTGCTCATTCTGACATGCACCTAACCTGGACACTTGGCTGTCATCGCTGGTCTTCCCATAGTCCGAGTCTAACAAGCTGAACTCCCCTGATTCCTTCCCCTCGTGCAACTCGAGGCTGGGCGGACGTTCTTTCCGACTCACGCTGGAAGAAAACCTAACTTGCTTCGATCTTTCCAAAGAGTTTTGAGAAAATCCTTCCGGCTCCCTTCTGGGGGAGCTGTTCTTATCCGCCATCCCTTCGAGGATCGTCGAAGGAGGCAGCCCGTTTTTATAGGGGGGGTCCACTGCTTGGCTCAGGCGGAGCACTTCGGAGTCGGTGGAGCTTGAACTCGAGTTGCGCTTCAAGATGCCCCTGGGTGGCGTCCCTTGGCCGTTACCCGGCTTGACCCTTCTAGACACTCGGGGGAACGAATCGTCGCTCTTCACGCTGACGTCGGAAGTCTTGTGGACATTCTTCCTAGCTTTTGGTACGGGAGGCTTCCCTGCCTGTCTCTGTGGTTCGTTCGGCTCTACAGAAGCACGTTCTTTGTTTGTTACGTTTACCTCGGGTTGGTTTTCTACTGAAGGCAAAAGGGAATCTGCAAGACAACACATACACACACACACACGCACACACAAAGGAAAGGGTAAAAACAGGCCACAAACAGTGATTCTTTAGTTGCAAAAAAGGACAGCAAGTAAAAAAACTTAACACATCAGAAAGAAAGCCATATCTCAACCTTCTCGTGAACGCATGATCACATGAAGCGGCCTTATACGGAATCAGATCCTTGGCCCATCGAAGTCAGTATTGTCTTCTCGGACTGGCAGCAGCGCTCCAGGGTCTCAGGCAGAGGCCCTTTCACGTTATCTGCTGCCAGATCTTTTAACTGGAGATGCCGGGGATTGAACCTGGACCTTCTGCATGCCAAGCAGATGTGATCTTCCACATACCCACAGTCTACAGCGGTATAGCCCATCCTGTCACCTTGTCACCCCTTTCACACTGCTACCTGCATGGGCAGAGCCTCAAGCCAAGAAAGAGAGCAAATTAAAGTACGCAATGCAAAAGCAAGCTTCAGTGTTGGGAGCGACAGCTAGGCATAC
This sequence comes from Gekko gecko, assembly GCA_029375565.1. NCBI lineage: Eukaryota > Metazoa > Chordata > Lepidosauria > Squamata > Gekkonidae > Gekko > Gekko gecko. Next base: position 15,735,970 of record JAPDNY010000004.1, read on the forward strand.
TTCGGATACGGCCAAATTAGACATGACGGTTTTTTGGTGAGTTGTGTCTGGGTTCCTCTGACCTGATTCATATTCCCTGCAGTCACACAGCAGCTGCTGGGAACGTAATTTTGAAGACCAGAAGGAGCCCTTTAGGCTTGGAACTGTGGCATGGGGGAAGAGGAGGCACCCCCCCACACACACACACACACACGTCAATGTTTTCAGAAGCTGAATCCCCCCCCTGGCAAGAAATTACTTCCATAACTTCAAAGTAGAGAGTGCTTGGAATACCCCCACATGCCACTCCAAAGCTACATAAATAATTCCATACCAGTGGCCATTTCAGCTTCAGCACTCTAATCTGGGGAAACCAGGTTGATTCCCCACTCCTCCACTTGCACCTGCTGGATGACCTTGGGCAAGACATAGTTCTGTCAGAGCTGTTCTTGAAAAAGAGCAGTTTCTGTCAGAGCTCTCTCAGCCCCACCTCCCTCAAAGGGTGTCTGTTGTGGGGAGGGGAAGGGAAAGGAGTTTGTAAGTTGCTCTGAGACTCCTCTGGGTAGTGAAGGGTGGGGTATAAATCCAATCTCTTCTTCTTCTTCAAAATGGTGTGTGGGGAGGCAGGAGCCCCTTTCTCCCTCCATGCCACAGTTCTGAGACCAAAAGAGCTCCCCTCTTGATCTTTAAAATGACATTCTGCAACTGAGCCACAGCTCTCCCCCCCCACAACAATACATCACATCAGCAGAGGCCAAAACCTATCTATCCGTTCTTGCACCAAATGATTATATCTTGGCACTGTAAAACAGTTATGCCTAACAAATATGTCAAATGCATTTTTCTGGCTTTCCTGTAATTTACTCGGTGTGACTTTGATTTGTGTCCAGTGGCATGCTCAACAGACAGGCAAAAATGCTATAACGTTCCTGGGAAACTTCTCAAGAACGAAGCGTCCTCAACGCGAACCACAGAAAAATGCGAGCAATGACTTGCTCAATTTTCCATTAACTCTATAGAGCAACATGGGTCTTTTAAAAGTATTCACCCTTCTTTGATGCCTCTGATGAACCAAAAATTCCATTTTCAGAATGTTGACTTTTTGCATCGTCTTCTGACAGGCTTGACTTGTTAAACGGATTCTTCCTTTCCTGGAACAAAACGAAGTATTTGCATAAGTATACTTAATGTACAGCATCCGGGAAGAGCCCAGAAAGGAAAAAAATCTGCATGGCTAGGAAAGAGTCAGTTTGGTGTAGTGGTTAGGATTGCGGACTCTGATCTGGGAGAACTGGGTCTGACTCCTCCACTCCTCCAGATGCAGCTGCTGGTGTGACCTTGGGTCAGTCACAAGTTCTCTCAGAGCTGTTCTCTCAAGGGCAGTTCTCTCAAAGCTCTCTCAGCCCCACCGACCTCATAGGCCATGCTCCCTCTAAGCTGTGGAGTCTTGTGAGCAAAAATCCTACTTTGTGAGCAACTGGCATTAAAGCTGAGAGTGAGTGATTTGGCTGCTGCATAAATTAGTTTGCTCTGGAGCCATCCTTCCTGTGCTAAGACAAAAATGTGTCAGCTGGAGGCTTAAAAACTGGGAGCTAGCTCACACTTACTCAGCTCAGAGGAAACACTGCTCACAGGGTGCCTGTTGTGGGGCGGGAAAGGGAAAGGAGATTGTAAGCCTCTCTGAGACTCCTTCAGGTAGTGAAGGGCAGGGTGTAAATACAATCTCCTCTTCTTCTTATATAGAATTTAACAAAATTAAATAAAATAAAATAAACAACCAGTTATGAGGTAAGACACTATACAAGTGAATAAGCTTACCAGAACCCAGAAAAGAAAGCTGAATTTGACAAAAGACGGCATCGACACACGTCTGCTGACATCTCACTCCCACCCTTACCCTTCCACCCCACTGGCGCAGAAGTCCCAGAGAGGCACCAGTCACACTGCCCTGACTGTGGCCTGGCAACCCTCCGTTCCTCCCTTTCACACGTGCCCTGCTGCAAAGGTGAACTGTGGCTCAGCTGTGAAAGAAAAGAAGCCCGTTAAAGAGCTAAAAAGTGTGGGAGGTGCAGAACTTAGTTCCACCCCTTGCCCAGATTGGCTGCAGGGGCAGCATCCACATGGAGGCTCCGCCCACTGCCACCTCACACTTCCACCTTTGGCATGGCTCAAAGCAGACAGCCAAGGGAGGCCCACGAGTCATGTCCAGAAAGGACACAACGTCATGTGGACGTTCTCGGTAGAAAGCACGGATGTTCAGTTGTCCATGCAAGGAAATAATCTCATGTGGGAGCAGCTACAGTTGCCTTTTGAGGCCGATCATCACAAGAACCTAAGAAGAGCCCTGCTGGGTCAGACCAGTGGTCCATCTAGTCCAGCATCCTGTCTCACACTGTGGCCAACCAGTTCCTCTAGAGATGGCCAGCAACAGGGCGTAGAGGCCGAGGCCTTTCCTTGATGCTGCCTCCGGGCTCTGGGATTCAGGGGATTAGTGCCTCTGACTGTGGATTTTCCCCTCAGTCACCATGGCCTAGTAGCCAATGATAGACCTGTCCTTCATAAATCTATCTAATCCCCGTTTAAAGCTGCTTGGCTCAGGCGGAGCCTGTGGCCATCCCTACATCCTCCTCTGGCACTGAATTCCATATCTTAATCACTCGCATTGTTAAGAAGTATTTCCTTTTGTCTATTCTGAATCTACTGCCCATCAGTTCACTGGATGCCTTCGAGTTCTACTATTTTGGGAGAGGCAAAAAAGGTTCTCTTCTTCAATTCTCTCCGCCTCAGGGATAATTTTATAAACCTCTATCATGTCGTCGTCCCCCTTAGCTGTCTCTTTTCTAAACTGAAAAGTCCCAGCCTTTTCAGCCTTTCCTGGTAGGGAAGGTGCTCCAACCCTGTAATGTACTCAGACCTAATGCAATCAGACCTGACCGCGGGCGAGGCAAGGAAGCCACGCGGTCAGGCAAAACGTCCAAGCTTTGCTCACCTGAACAAAGGACTCAGCGGATCCTAGCCTGCTCCAATCAGAGGGTTAGGCTTCCGGCTGAGAGCCTATGGGACTCTCGGCCACTGTAAATATCCCTTCACGACTGTGGGGGTGTGGGGTTAGAACATAAGAACATAAGAACATAAGAGAAGCCAATGTTGAATCAGGCCAATGGCCCATCTAGTCCAACACTCTGTCACACAGCGGCCAAAATATACCAGGTGCCATCCGGAGGTCCAGCAGTGGGGCCAGGGCACTAGAAGCCCTCCCACTGCTGCCCCCTCCAGCACCAAGAATACAGTGCATCACCTGCCCCAGACTGAGAGTTCCCATCCATACCCTGTGGCTAATAGCCACTGGTGGACTTCTGCTCCATATGTTTATCTAATTTCCTCTTGAAACTGTCCATGCTTGCAGCTGCCACGACCTCCTGTGGCAGTGAATTCCATATGTTAATCACTCTTTGGGTGAAGAAGTATTTCCTTTTATCTGTTTTAACCCGACTGCTCAGCAATTTCATAGAGTGCCCACGAGTTCTTGTATTGTGAGAAAGGGAGAAAAGTACTTCTTTCTCAACCTGCTCAATCCCATTCATAATCTTATAAACCTCGATCATGTCACCCCTCAGCCGTCGTTTCTCCAAGCTAAAGAGCCCCAAGCATTTTAACCTTTCTTCATAGGGAAGGTGTTCCAACCCTTTTATCATTCTAGTTGCCCTTCTCTGCACTTTTTCCAATGCTATAATATCCTTTTTGAGATGTGGTGACCAGAACTGTACACAGTATTCCAAATGAGGTCGCACCAATGATTTATACAGGGGCATGATGATACTGGCTGATTTGTTATCAATTCCCTTCCTAATAATCCCCAGCATAGCGTTGGCCTTCTTTATTGCAGCTACACATTGTGTAGACATTTTCAGCGAGTTATCCACTACGACTCCAAGATCTCTCTCTTGGTCAGTCTCTGCCAGATCAGACCCCATCAATGTGTATTTATATTTAGGATTTTTGGCTCCAATGTGTATCACTTTGCACTTGGCCACATTGAACCCCATTTGCCACGTTGACGCCCACTCACCCATCCTCAACAGATCCCTTTGGAGTGCCTCACAATCCTCCCTGGTTTTCACCACCCTGACTGACCCAAGGTCACACCAGCGGCTGCACGTGGCAGAGTGGGGGATCAAACCTGGTTCTCCCAGATTAGAGTCCGCACACTTAACCACATACACCAAACTGGCTCTCATATACTTGGTCATCAAAATAACTCTGCACTGTCGGAACACCGGTGAGGCCTCTCCTTTAAATAAATACTTCTATGCATGTGGGACATAGGTCCAACCCTCTGGTCTAGCCAGAACTACCAGCCATGACCGTTCTTCAGGTCTGACCATGGCCCAAAGCTCTTTGCGTCCCAACCTTCTCTCCTGCCGGGGCAGTTTTCAAAAAGGCATTTATGAGAACACCCCTTATCTGATCAAACGAAAGCTTTGCCCCATAGCTATAACTCACAAATGTGGAAATACTGAAAAGGTAACATTATTAGACAGTCCTGTCACATTAAACCTTCTGCATTTTACTTTCTGCCCGTTTCACCTTTCTCCCTCTCTGCACCTGCATTCTGTTTTAACTGCAGAGTTCAGTATCTTCCATCTCATTTTCCTCCTAGATTAGTGATGCCTAATGGGGAACAGGGATTCAAAAAAAATAAGGTTTCCCTTGCTTGAAATCCAGTTGAATCTGACTCTAGAGGGCAGTGCTCATCTCCGTTTCCAAGCCGAAGAGCCAGCACCGTCCAAAGACTTCTCCGTGGTCATGTGGCTAGCATGACTAGATGCTGAGGCGCACGGAACACTGTTACCTTCCTACCAAAGGAGTACCTATTTATCTACTTGCAACTTCTTGCTTTCAAACTGACAGGAGCTGGGGCCAGAGACAGGAGCTCACTCTGTCACGTGGCACTTGGGTCTCAAACTACAGACCTTCCGGTCTGCAGCTCAGCATCTTAACCTCTAAGCCACTGTGGCCCCTTCTAAAAAAACCCTAGGAAATGGCAAATGGAGGGCATATTTAGGATTTTAAGTAGCCCTTACTCCCTCCTTGCAATGGCTTCCGATGGCAAGCAGAGAGCTTTTATTCTTAGTTAGTTAGTTCATTTGTAGCAGGGATCCCCAGAGTGCATGCCACAGTGCCTGCCAACATCTCTCCTGGTACCCACAAAGGGTTTTTTGAAAATGGGTGGGGCCAGATGGGGCTTTTGCCCAGGAGAGCTTCTGATTGGCTGTGCTCCTAGAAAAGTTGCCAACATTCTGTGCACGGACACTAGCATGGAACCCTTCCTGACACTGTTAGGCAGGCCATTCCACTAAGTCAGTAGACCTTGTAAGGTTGCCAGGTCCCCCAGCCACTGGCCAGGAGTCTGTGGGGGGGTGCCTGATCCAGGTTGGAGAACTCCTGGAGATCTGAGGATGGAGCCTGGGGAGGACAGGGACCTCAGTGGGGTACAATGCCGTAGAGTCCCCCCTCCAAAGCATCCATTTTCTTCAGGGGAACTGATCTCCGTAGTCTGAAGATAAGCTGTAATTCTGGGGAATCCCCGGGTCCCACCTGGAGGCTGGCATCCCTAGGACTATGACAGAGAATGCTCAGTCAGGGGCGATCACTGATCTCACCCACTTGCAGGGTGGCGCCTTCAAAAGTTCTTCCTCAGATGAGCAATACTGCTGCAACTAAGCATATAAAGGGGAGGCAGTCCTGTGGGTGCGTGAGTCTCAGTCCATGGATGACTTTATAAGTAATAACCAGAACATAAGAACCTAAGAAGAGTCCATCTTGTCCAGCATCCTGTCTGGTCTATCTTGTCCAGCATCCTGTCTCACACAGTGGCCAACCAGTTCCTCTGGAGGGCCAACAACAGGGCAGAGAGGCTGAGAAGAGTCCTGCAGGATCAGACCAGTGGTCCAATCTACTCCAGCATCCCGTCTCACACAGTGCCTAACCAGTTCCAGAAGGAGGAGGAGGAGGAGGAGGAGGGGGAAGAGATTGGATTTATACCCCGTCCTTCACTCAGAGTCTCAGAGCGGCTTACAAACTCCTTTCCCTTCCCCTCTCCATAACACACACCCTGTGAGGTAGGTGGGGCTGAGAGAGCTCTTTCCAGAACTGCTACCTGTACCTATTTTGTTTCTCAATAAAATTTTGGAAAAAACCCAAAAAAACCTGTCCTTGAGAGGACAGCTGTGACAGAACTATGGCTTGCCCAAGGTCATCCAGCTAGGTGCAAGTGGAGGAGTGGGGAATCAAACCCGGTTCTCCCAGATTAGAGTCCACACACTTAACCACTACACCAAACTGGACGGCCAACAACAGGGCACAGAGACCGAGGCCTTCCCCTCTGAGGTTGCCTCCTGGCTCTGGGATTCAGAGGCTCAGTGCCTCTGAATGCGGAGGTTCTCCTTAGTCACCGTGTGGCTAGTGGCCATGGCAGAACTTTTAAGAGAACCCCAAAAGTAAGTATTAACCAAGAAAGTGACTCCAGAATAGGCAAGCATCATTTTCTCACCTGACAGCAAATGCACCTGCAGGATCCTGTACCAGTTGAAGGTTTTTTATTTTCTTGGAAATTTTGCACACAAAAAAAAGAAGTCCCTCCTCACCCTTTGGTTTCACGGCGTGATTTAAAACAAAAAGAAAAAAGCTGCAACCGGCTCTTCTTCCAGGTCTTCCATGGTTGGATTGAGACATTCTTTGCATTGCATTATTTTATTTCATGCCACCTGGAGATCTTTCATGCTGAGAGTCAGCATATAAATATCCATAAAAAAATAAATATTTACACATCATCTCTTCAAACATGCTCTCCAAAAACCCTTGTCTTGGCAAACAACGTAAATGCCAAGGCTGAAGGGGATATTTAAAGGGGTGTATCAGCAGGGGTGGGGGCAGGCTTGCCAGGCCTTCTGTTACAGCAAGAGACCTCCAGTTGGCAAGGCCAGTTACCTTTCCCCTGCCCCAAGCAGCAGTCGGAGGAAAATCAAATGAAAAAAACAGTGATGTCGCTATGTAACTTCCAGTTAATACCCAGAAGTGACATATGGTAACTCTAGGAATCACCAGAAACTCTATGGTTTTACCATAGAGTTTCTGGTGATTCCTAGAGCTACCCTTTGTCACTTCCGGTTTTCACCCGGAAGTGATGTGGCAATGTCGGCAATGCCTCCCACGCACACAGCCCATGTCCTCATCCCCTCCTGCCAGTTGTCAGGATCAGTCAGAGAGAGACGTTGTACGCATCCTGCTCGTGATAATTCCTCTCTGAAAATCCATATCAAGGCCTTCCCTCACCCCTCCTTTAGCCAGGCTTGTTTTCAGCCTTGTATTTCATTTGATTAGCCTTGTGAGAAAACACACAGGGTTATCAACTCCTTGTTTTCCCTATAAGATACCCTTTGATGAACCCATTGATACTGGCTACACATGGCCATGCTGATAAAAATAAACTCTTTTCTTCCATTCAGTGTTAAAATAAGCCATAGATTTCCCTAGAACAACAGACCCACCTTTGATGGTGATACAGCTGGCTTCTTTGTGTCCTCCTGGGGTGCGGCTAACACACTAGCCTCTCTGCCGAACACTGTAGGGCTGTACAAAAACACGACAAAAATCCCCCAGCAAGTTACTTCAGGCATGTTAAAACATTAAATTGGTTTCGCAATGGCAACACTAAGTCTCTGAATCCCAGATCCAGGAGGCAATCTCAGGGGAAGGCCTCAGTATCTATGCCGTGCTGTTGGCCTTCCAGAGGGACTGGCTGGCCATTGTGTGACAGGTTGATGGACTAGATGGACCACTGGGCTGATCCCTGCAGAGCTCTTCTTATTTCCTTAATGAATGTCTTGGCCTCTATGCCCTGTTGTTGGAGCTCCAGAGGAACTGATTGGCCACTGTGTGAGACAGGATGCTGGACTAGATGGACCACTGGGCTGAACCAGCAGGGCTCTTCTGACGCTCTTATCAGGGGAAGGCCTTGGCCTCTATGCCCTGTTGTTGGCTGTCCAGAGGAACTGGTTGGCCGCAGTGTGAGACAGGACGCTGGCCTAGATGGACCTCTGGTCTGATCCAGCAGGGCTCTTCTGACGCTCTTATCATGGGAAGGCCTTGGCCTCTATGCCCTGTTGTTGGCTGTCCAGAGGAACTGGTTGGCCCCTGTGTGAGAAAGGACGCTGGCCTAGATGGACCTCTGGTCTGATCCAGCAGGGCTCTTCTGACGCTCTTATCAGGGGAAGGCCTTGGCCTCTATGCCCTGTTGTTGGCTGTCCAGAGGAACTGGTTGGCCCCTGTGTGAGACAGGACGCTGGCCTAGATGGACCTCTGGTCTGATCCAGCAGGGCTCTTCTGACGCTCTTATCAGGGGAAGGCCTTGGCCTCTATGCCCTGTTGTTGGCTGTCCAGAGGAACTGGTTGGCCCCTGTGTGAGAAAGGACGCTGGCCTAGATGGACCTCTGGTCTGATCCAGCAGGGCTCTTCTGATGTTCTTATGTGCTTAACGTCTCTGCAAGGAACTCTAGATGCCTGTATTTTTGTGAGATGCGTCCCTCTTACCTTACGAAAACTGACTATTACTTTTTTATCCCACCTTTGTTTCAAGGAGCTCCAGGGCATGTAACACGGTACTTCCCCTGTTCCCAGGCCATTCTCAACAACCACCCTGCTGAAGTAGGTTAAACCAAAAGGCAGTAATCGGCCCAAGGCTCCCAGTGAGCAGAATGACTAAATAGGGATATGAACCTGGGCCTCCCTTGACCTAATACGCCACCAGCCTTCACATTGGCTCTCTTGCCTACAAGGGGCTGGATTCATCAGAAGAATGGAACAGTCCTGCCTCCCTCCTTCCCACAGCAGCCCCCTGATTCTCTGTGAAATTCTGCTTCTGGGAGAGAGTGGGGGACCCTGAGGAATGAGGATGAGATTGGATTAATACCCCGCCCTTCACTATCCTGTGTGGTAGGTGGAGCTGAGAGAGCTCTTGAGAACTGTCCTTGAGAGAACAGCTCTGAAAGAACTGTGACTGACCCAAGGTCAAGCCAGCAGCTGCACGTGGAGGAGTGGGGAAATCAAACCTGGTTCTCCCAGATAAGAGTCTGCACTCTTAACCACTACGACAAAAAGAAATGAGGGAGGTCTGCAGTGGGAAATGGTGAATCGGTAGGAATTGCCCCTCCTCTTCCATTAGGGGAGAATTCAGTCTGGATCCAAGAAACGAATCTGCATTTGCATTTTTAAACCAGTTTCGTGCTGCTGTGACGCCATCGAGCATAGAGAAAGACAGTGTCACAGCTGCACGAAACTGATTTAAAAATGCAAATGCAGATTCAACCAAAAACTACAAGGGTGTTTTCCACAACAGGACAGGCTTGTGTGGGTTGCCAGTGGTTTCTGTTTTTCCATGGTGTCAATGCAGCATAGGGCGATGGGACAGATTTCTCCATAGTTTACCTGCCTCAGTCCTCTAGCAGCCCCCTAACCTGGCAACCAGCGATTTTCATGTCTTTCTTGAAAATCAGCAACTGAATATTGTTATAACATCAAGCTATGAACCAGGTTCTCTGAATTCCCAGCTTTTAATAAAAGTCTGCTTCTGTTTTTGAGATCTGTGTTTCCCCTTACATTTCTGCAATGACAAAGGCGAGAGGCTTACTTTTTAAAAAAAAGAGAGAAAGAAAGCTGAGAATTTCGAGGATCTGAAACTTGGATTGTTATAACCATGTTAGAATGTAAGAGAAGCCATGTTGGATCAGGCCAATGGCCCCTCCAGTCCAACACTCTGTGTCACACAGTGGCCAAAAATCAGGTGCCGTCAGGAGGTCCACCAGCCAGGCCAGAACTCCAGAAGCCCTCCCACTGTTGCCCCCCCAAGCACCAAGAATACAGAGTATCCCTGCCCCAGACAGAGTGCTCCATCTATACCTTACGGCTAATAGCCACTGATGGACCTCTGCTCCATGTTTATCTAATCTCCTCTTGAAGCTGTTTACCTTCTCTATCCCATGCATAATTTTGTAATTATGTTCAATTGATGATTTTTTAAAAAAAATTGAAAGCGCCCAAGGGGCAGACAGAGGAAATGGTAGCCGCAAGGTGCGGGAAAATGGCTGCGATGTGGGTGGGACCAGGAAAATCTGAACTTTCCCATCCGCATAGCAGCCAGCCTGCCTTTGCTATGATCTTTCCCAAAACTTTGCTGCAATGATTGCTGAAAAGCCAGGGAAACCCCCGGGAAGTGCAATATATACCATGCTGCTAGGGGGAAGCAGGACCAACAGCATCGAACCTGGAGCAAATAACCCATATGCAAAAGGCCACCGTCTTGTGTACATGTTTGGCAAAAGCACTAGGTCACCAGACCACAGGCCGAAGCAGACATTTCTCTGGCACGGCATCGCTGAACCAAGAAACAAGCACCAGCTTTTTAAAAATCCAGTCGTCATGAATGAACAAGCAGGATTGCAGTCAACAAGTTATCTCACCCAACGTTTCGTCCCCTGATTTAAAAAAAAAAAATCATATGAAGAATGCTAATTAGCACGTTAAAAGGAAAGCAGAGAACTGTACAGTAGTGGCACCTGGCTTATGGAGTGCCTTTCCCTTTGAGGCTCACCTGGAACTTAATGCTGCTCTGTTTTGGGCACCAGTCCAAAATGATTCTGTTCACCCAGGCTTTTAATTAAGGGGTCCATTGCATCATTCCAGTGAGCTTTTAGTCTGGAAACCATTATTTTTAAATTGCTCAATGGTCTATGTTTTTATGCTGTGGCTAGTTGTTTTTTCCCCGTACTGGATTTTCATTAATAACTACTAATGCTTTATTTTTACAATGTTTTATTTTGTATGCCGCCTTCGGCAGGTTCCCTGGAGCTATGGCAGAAAAGCTGGCTAAATAAAGAAGGAATTCCGCCACCACCCAAGATTTTGCAATCTCTGAGCTTGACTACTGTAACATGTTCGAAATGGGGCTGCCCCTGGGAATATTTTTGGTGGCGGTAAACAGAATACAGTCGAGTCCCAACAGACTGGAGGTGGGCACAGCTACAGAGTTACAATCGGAAGCACACCTATGTGAAAAGCAGATGTCCCAACAGAAACTTTTGACTTTGTGGAGCCGCTGGAACACTGAATAGGCTTTATCGTCAAGGGAAACAGTAGAGCTCCTCAGCTTGGTATAACGTTTGAGTGGTGGGGTGCAACTGGGAACTGAGGATAAGTGGCTGTGCGTGGCCTGCACTAGTCCCCTCAACTCCTTCCTGGCTTTACCATAGGATTACGGCCTGATGAAGGGTCGAAACCTAGATTTACCCGGGACATCCATTGCCATGGCTAATACTATGTGGTTAACCTCATGTATTATGGTTTAGCTCCATATGTTTGAATTCATCTTGTACTGCGTCTTTAAAGAATAGTCAATAAGAGGTTTTTGTAATTTCGAACAGAATATTGTGTGTATTCCTTCTTTACCGTGTTTTTCCAGATTCAGCATCCAAAAGAAACTCTAGCTGGAAGGAGGGATTTATGGAGGCCTGGAGGAGTTTAGAATAAATATGAATGAACCCCACAAAAATCTTTTCCATTTTTAAAAAATTTGTCTTTCCGCGCTCAACTTGTTTGCTTGCACCTAAGCAGTCCTCCACTTTAATATGCTTTGTCTCCACCCACACAGCAAGATAAATGTTCCTTTAAAAGAAAAGGGTAGTTCCTGAGAAGGGCAACCCTTCCCTGACATCAAACAAGGGTGATTCTCACTTAAGCACGCTGGATTACAGTGCAGATAATGAGGTACATTCATTTCCAGATGGTCATAGTAACAGGTGTGGATACCTAGCTCCTGTACCTGGCATCCACTCATTAATAAAAAACTTGTTCACGTGTGATATAAAAACTCTAATTACACCAGATACTGATATCTGTACAAGAATGTTGCTGTGACATTGATAAGCGCCGGCATCATCTTGAGAGATAAGAATTTAAAAATCCGCACGGAAGGGAGAAATTTTATATATATGCTCCTTCTGTTAACCACATGATAATGATAATTAGGTAAAATGCAGCTTCAATACAACACCTTTTCAGACCATTCAAGATAGTAATACTCATCCGCACAAATGTCTTCAGTGGTGTTCTGGAAGCTAGCCAATAGACACCTGCGTATAGGCTTTAGTTTTCCATCTTGTGAACAGGGATCAGATTTTCCTCAGATTAAATGAGTTTTCAGTACACTCCAGGGGCTGATTTTAGCCCACGGCAGAACCAAAAAAAGGGACCTTTGACCTGTGAGCAGCAATGGTTCCATCAAAATCAGCTCCACAAATCTTACATCTACTTCCAACCTCAGTCTCTCTCTTGGAAATGCAACATACTTGTTCGAAAAGCTTGCATTTGACCCTGGGGGGTTAGGGCTAGCTAGGACAAAGAATAACCTTTAATAAAACAGGGTCCTTTAATAACCTTTAATAAAACAAGAGGGAATTAGATAAACTTATGGAGCAGAAGTCCATCAGTGGCTATTAGCCACAGGGTATAGATGGGAATTCTCAGTCTGGGCAGGTGATGCACTCTATTCTTGGTGCTGGAGGGGGCAGCAGTGGGAGGGCTTCTAGTGTCCTGGCCCCACTGCTGGACCTCCTGATAGCACGTGGTATTTTTGGCCGCTGTGTGACAGAGTGTTGGACTAGATGGGCCATTGGCCTGATTCAACATTGGCTTCTCTTATGTTCTTATGTTCTTAGGGTCCTTTCCGCATTTGCCTGCGACTCCGGATTTTCTCAGTGTTCAAGCTGAGGCAATTTAAGTCCACAGCAAAATAGCATCTAAACAAACTGGGGCAACAGCAGTCGGAAACTGAGCTGACCACTGAAGGGAGGTAACGTAATGCAGAATGGGGGGGGAAACAGGATAGAAGAAGAAGAAGAAGAAGAAGAAGAAGAAGAAGAAGAAGAAGAAGAAGAAGAAGAAGAAGAAGAAGAAGAAGAAGAAGAAGAAGAAGAAGAAGAAGAAGAAGAAGAAGAAGAAGAAGAAGAAGAAGAAGAAGAAGAAGAGGAGGAGGAGGAGGAGATTGGATTTATACCCCACCCTTCACTTGGAGTCTCAAGAGTGGCTTACAAACTAAAGGAGAGTGCAGAAGGGGCCCAGGTAAAAATGCTGAATTGCAACTGATAATGAAGCTCAAGACAATGCATCTACCCGGACTCATCAGAGACCTAGGTTTCCTGTCTCATTACCAATGCTGATTTCTCCACTCCAACTAACCCTCTGCATATCTCACCCAATCCCATCATGCCTGCTACTGTTGTTTGCCTCCTACTGCCATTTGCCTATTATTGTCATTCGGCATCCGAAATCATTCCACTTTCCAATATTTAGGATGAATGGACTCATATTCCAGGTGTATCTAAAGAAGTGAGCAGTGACTCACAAAAGGTCACACCCTGCCGCAGATTTTGTTAGCCTTTAAGGTGCTGCTGGACTCTTGCTCTTTTCTACTGCAGGTAAAAAAGTAATCATCACAATGCTGAAAGTTATGGCGGACGGAACTAGTTTCTGAACTGGTTTATCTTTTGGACAGGTTTATACACAAACAATCAAGAGCAAGTTTGCGTGTCTAACCTCGGACTAGACTTCGATTCCCCTTCTGTCTCTTCTAAAACGCCAAACGGCTCCGGGGGCACGAAGGCTTCTTTATTGACATTGTTCACCCAACTGTTCTTTTTTCTGCCAGACTTGTTCTGACTCAGCTCCGCTAAAGTATCAGGACAGGAAATAGAAAAGAACAACAACGAAAAAAAGACGCTTATCTTGTATTTTATCCACGCACACTTAAAACTATACATCAGTCAAGTCACCAACAACGAAAGCAACCAAAAACTTCAATTTGAAAACACACTATCTAAATTCCAGGCAGTTGCCTTAAGGCACTACATAGTTAAATCATGACCTTCCGGTGCTACCCTCTGCACACTAAAGATTCTAAGTGCTGGCGGACAATTCTGTTCATCCATTACTATATATTTTTTTAAACAACCACATTTAATGCTTAACAGCCTTTGGGGAGCAATCTAATAGCAGATGCTTTGGCCAAAGCCTGATTCAGATGAATGGGACTCTCACAAGAGAGTAAATGTCTTCTTGTACAGCCCCTTAGCCATCTCCACCAGGCTTGGCACAGTAGAAATTACTGATGAATTATTGGGTTTTTACCTCATCTAGCCTCAGAAGAACTATATGATATACAATAACCATTCGTCTCATTCATTGACAAGCAACCCAGGTCCGATGGAAGTGGTCTGTACAGGCCGAAATGACGACATCAGAATTGCTATTTGCTGAGGCCCAAAACAGCAGTTCTCCCCCATCACTATCCCAACTCAACCCCTTTCAGCTAGATATATTTTTTTCAGGAGCACATATCTGATGATAAGGGTTGCCCAACCTTCAGGCGCCACCTGGAGATCTCCCGCTATTACAGTTGATCTCCAGATGTCCAAGGTCCATTTTCCTGGAGAAAATGACTGATTGGGAGGGCGGATTCTTTGGCATTGTACCCTCCCTCCCCAAATACAGCCTTCTCCAGGCTCCGCCTTCAAAATCACCAGGTATTTCCCAACACAGACATGGCACCCCCACTGAGGATTAGAAAATCAAACACAAATGCTGTTAAAGTACTGCTCCCTTTACTGCATACAAGAGCAGAGTTTTGGCACTTGATGAGTTTTGCCTTCCCAAAATTTAACAATTTTAAGAAATGTCAGATTACTACCTAGCACAAGAATTTGGGAGTCGGGGGGAGTGGAGAAAGAAAGAGAGCAACTGGAGAGCCTACTGCTCACCAGGGATGGGTTGTGGCTTAGTGGCAGCACAGCTGCTTGGCATGCAGAAGGTCCCAGGTTCAATCCCTGGCATCTCCAGTCAAAGGGATCAGTAAGTAGGTGATGTGTTCCCTCTAAGCTGAGTTAGTGTGAGCTAGCTCACAGTTTTTTAGCCTCTGACTCACACATTTTTGTCTTAGCTCAGGAAGGATGGCTCTGGAGCAAACTAATTTATGCAACAGCCAAATAGCTCGCTCACAACTTTAATGCCAGTAGCTCACAAAGCAGAATTTTTGCTCACAAGGTTCCACAGCTTAGAGGGAGCACTGTGATGGCTCCAAGCTGAGTAGTCCGATCTTGTCAGATCTTGGAAGCTAAATAGGGTTGGCCATGGCTAGTACTTGGGTGGAAGACCACCAAGGAAGTCCAGGTCGGTACCCAAAACACTTAATTGTCAGGGTTATATCAGTCAAACACAGCTACCCTTCAGGAATTCAGTGCCCTGTTGAGTTGGTCAAGAAATACATTTAATAGAGATGAATGTGGCCTATAGAGCCTATTCCAGCTTTACAAAGAAAAATAATTTGCCAGCAGAAGTGGTTGTCAAGTTTACTAAGCAGCGTACTAGAGATCAAATTCTGCGTGCAGTTTCAGCGGTGCCCTTGAAGATTGGACAGCAGACTATCAGAACTTTAAAGGATGTTCCATATGAAATTCGTATGAAAAGGAAAGCATATAAAGGATTGACCATGTTTTTACAAAGACACCAAACCATTTACAAATGGTGCTTTCCCGAGGACTGGTGTTCAAATTTAAGGATAAAAGAGAGAAGATTGACTCCGTTTTCAAAGCTCAAGAATTTCTGAAGAGACACGCCAGTTCAGAGGAAGATGCAGAACTCGCCAATTGGACAGTGTTGAGCAGCGAAGAGGACAGCGGCCCAGAGGAGGGAGGTGCTGGAGCGGGAGACGAGAAGGCAAAAGAGGGCCCATCATATCATCTGAGAGACTTAAAAAGAAGACACCCCAAGATATAGCAGCTGTTCGTGAGGCGGCAGAAGGGAGCTGATTAACAACTAACCCCAAAGGACTTTACTAATTTAACTAATAGATTTATTTTGGACTTTCGGTAAGATGAAAAGAAGATCCTCCAACCACGGTGAACGCCAAAAACTTTATTTGTACTAACTAAAACTAACATTTTAACAGAAAATTCACTCAAAATCTTTTCTTAACCCATCTATATACCCTACCTTTTTCCTACAAAAAAATGTAATAAAATTCTCTCCTCTTTAGGAGAGGTTTTTACAAAAAAAAAGAAATACATTTAATAGATTTTTATTTTGTAGCTAATTATTGTGTCTTCTCGATAGTGCAGAGTTCCACCATCAAAACAGCACCTTCCTCAAGTCAACAACGCACACAAAGGTGCCTACCCCCAGAGGAGCTTCACCGCACATACCTGCTGTCAAGGGCTTCCTCCTCATCGATGCACGAATGATGTCCGCGCCATGGATTTTATCCCTGTGCCTCTTAGACTTGGCTTCATAAAACCATTGCCCGCTCATGTTCTTGATCTGGCTGTCATCTTTGACTTTTTCAGGTAATTGCCTGTGGAGCAAAAAGAGGCAAATGAGATTACGTTATCTTGCAGAGGAGAAAAGTACAAGCTGCTACTCTACAGCTGACAATTATCAGGGACAGAATCAAGGACCACAGAGGCTGCGGTCCAAAGAAGCAAACATGCACTGTTCTCTCTCTCACACACATAGAGTGTCTTTACTCATGTAAAATATTTGTGTGCTGCTTTTCTTTTCAATGCAGGCCATTAAGTAGACGAACAATTGAAAGAGATTAAAAATCAACTTTCAAAAACAGGATGGATGGATGGATGGATGGATGGATGGATGGATGGATGGGATAGACAGAGAGAGAGAGAGTGCCAACAATTAACAAAACATAGGGTCAGTAAGAGTACATCAGCAGAAACAGAACAGGCTTCATCTGCTGGTAAGAACACAAGAGAAGCCAATGCTGGATCAGGCCAATGGTCCATCCAGTCCAACACTCTGTGTCACACAGTGGCCAAAAATACCAGGTGCCATCAGGAGGTCCAGCAGTGGGGCCAGGACACTAGAAGCCCTCCCACTGCTGCCCTCCCCCCAGCACCAAGAATACAGAGCATCCCTTGCCCCAGAGGCTCTACCTTGTGGCTAATAGCCACTGATGGAACTCTGCTCCATATGTGGAAGACAATGATGGGGGGGGGGTAAATGAATCCTCCTGGGAAGGGAATGGCATCATTTTGGTGCCACAACTGAGAAGGCCCTTTCTCACGTTGTCACCGACCTAGCGTCAGATGGTGGGGGCAGCCAAAGCAGAGCCTCTGAAGATGGTTGTAGTGACCAGGTCACCTTGTACAGAAGTGTTCCTAAAGGTATGCAGGTCACAGGCCATATATGATTCCTTCATGGAACCCCAACTCTGATATCCTGGGGAGGGGCTGTGGTTCAGTGGAAGAGCCTCTGCTTTGCATGCACAAGGTCCCAGGTTCAACCCCTGGCATCTCCAGTTATTAAGGACACGGCAGTAGATGTGAAAGACCTATGCCTAAGAGCCGCTGCCAGTCTTAGACACACCTGACCATTGATGGACCGATGATATGATTTAATATATGTGTATGTTCACCCTTTTGAAAAAATGCAAGTAAGGGGAAAGCTGGCAGGTACCAATGACAGAAGAAAATACTGTGCGTAGGCATACATTTCTAGATTGCGATTCAAACTAAAGACCTATCACTCCTTTAATCTTTAGGCTCAACAGGAACCACTGCTACCTAGGGTTGCCAGGTACCCAGTGGCAACTGGGGGGGCGGGGCGGCTTACGAGCTGTGGACGAGAGGCCTAGGCTCAGGTATTGGGGTAAAAACTCTATCCAGAAGCCACCTATGTTTACAGAGTTTTTGCCCCAATACCGGAGCATTCAGCTGTTGCCAGCATCATGATGATGTCACTTCTGATGCACACTGGAAGTGACATCACTGCACTGCCACCAACAGTTGCCTAGCCCTCCCTCTGCTGCCAGTAAGTCCCCCCACCGGCCAGTTGATTAGCAGTAGGGGCAGGGTCCAAGGGTGGGGGTCTCCTGCCCCCAGCAGGAGGCTGGCAATCCTATAATGTTGCCGCCACAGTGGCTGGTTTTTGACAGCATCTTCTTGCTCATTCCTGCCCGCCTGAATAAAATGAAGGGGGCTTCCAATCTTCCTCACAGCATGCAGGAGAGCGGGGTGGGGGGGTGCAGTAGCACATAGCAACAAAAAGAGAGAGGAGGTACAACAACAGCAACTGCAGAGTGCATTTTCTCTAAGCCAATCTGGTATAGAGAGAGCCAGTTTGGTATTGTGGTTAAAGGTGCAGACTCTGATCTGGGAGAACTGGGTTTGATTATCCACTCCACCACATGCAGCTGCTGGTGTGACCTTGGGTCAGTCACAAGTTCATTTGGAGCTGTTCTCTCAAGGGCAGTTCTCTCAGAGTTTTCCCAGCCCCACCTACCTCGCAGGGTGTCTGTTGTGGGGAGGAGAAGGGGAAAGGGATTGTAAGTTGCTCTGAGACTTCTCTGGGTAGTGAAGGGCAGGGTATAAATCCAATCTCCTCCTCCTCTTCTTCTTAGCCTCTAAAAGGCAGCCCACTGAGGCCGGCGTGCGTGACAAGAACCACCAGACTTGTTGCAGCTCAAGTATACAACCCTGATATTCCCTTACAAAAATAGTCTCTTGACCCTTTAAGGCCTCTTCACCTGCACTCGAGCAATACCACTTGAACAAATGTGACTAGTCACAAGGGAACCAGAGTGCCAGCATCTAGAGAACGCACTGCCAGGCCTTGTTATTTTATTTTACCCCATCGCAGGAACTCAAGGGATTTTAAAACACTGTGACACGCCATCCGAGACACACACACCATGTTCTTAATGCTTTAATTTTGCCTCCAGGGACACATCCTGTCTTCTAAAATCAATGGCTGCTTTATGGAGCAGGAGGACACGATACCATCAGTAGTGCAGCGGGTCACTCTTCTTTAACAAAGCCACATATAAAACCTTTTACACGAATCAAGACCAAAAGGCTGTTATCCTGAGGTGAAAGACACATGTATAGAGACCCTTAGACAACATCTTCAGTTCTTCAGAGGTCACCGCATGATTCCACAGAAACATGAATTCTGTCCACTCGCTTTCATGGTGCCAACTGAACACATCAGGCTGCCTAAATCAAGGTCAGTCGTGACTACTCTGACTGGCAAGTGATTATCCAGGATCTCACGCCAAGGCCTCGCGCATCACCTACTACCTGATTCTTTTAACTGGAGATGTCAGGAATTAAAACCAGGACTTCTTGTAGGCTGAGGAGAGGCTCGGCCACTGAACCACATCCCCTCCCTCTGCGTGCCATGAATCACTCCTTATGCCTTGCCCAGAGAGCAAGAAGGTGCTTAAGACAAGCTGGGCAACAGCTCATATCTTGACTAGGCCTTGTCCTGAGCTCATTTCCCTGAACTCTGTTTTTCCTCCTTTCTGGCCCTTTTCCTCACCCCCAGCCTCATGCCTTCTGTCGAGTTCCTTGCCTGACACTCTCTCTAACCCCAAAATCCTCCTCAGTTCTATCTATCTGCCTGTTTCATTTCTGTCTGCCACATTTCTAATCCTGTCTACATGTTACCTATGCTTTCACACATGCTAAACAATGCCATTTCAATCCATTTCACACAGTAAAATCCAGTTGCAAAGTGCATTGAAAGTGAACTGAAAATGCGTTATTTAGGCCCATTCTGCATCTAGCATTCGCTCTGCTGTTTTATCAAACCCATGTTGGAACAGAAATTCCCCTCTACATTGCATGCCACTTTCACTTTCTTTGATTGCCGGATTTTATGGTAGCCTCCACACGGCATGCCACTTTCACTTTCTTTGATTGTCGGATTTTATGGTAGCCTCCACACTGCATGCCACTTTCACTTCCTTTGATCTCTTGGTTTTATGGTATTCTCTGCATAGATTTATGGCCTTTTTATGGCTATTTAGGGGTGACTCTGCAGTCAGTATGGCATTGGTCTGGGGTATGTGAATGTGGTTTTGAGCCACATCTTTTTCTGTTTGTTATGTCTCTGGTATATATAAATAACACAGCTTGAATCTCACTCCTAAGAACAGACACTGATTGGTTACTCTGCGTAGCAGGCCAATCAGGATGCTAGAAGATTATGGAGGGAGACAAATGTATTGGTTATTATCTTACCATTTTGATTGGTTGTTTATGCAACAAAGGGCGTGGCAATGCCAGCCCAGATAGTTTAAAAGAGGGCCTGTTGCTCTCCTGTTTTTCTGTCGTTCCTTACCTTGTAAATAAAGCTGAATCACTGTTCAAGAGCTGCTGCCTTAAGTCTCATACTTAGCACTGTCCCAGTGTGGGTTTGGTAAAACAGTGGAGCGAATGCTAGATGCAGAATGGGGCCTAGTGTACGTGAAAGTGCAGTGAGCCAGGTTCAGCAAGGGCCTTTTCTTTCCTGGAAACCCCACCCAGATATACAACCGCTTTATCTCGGATCACCTTTCCATCTGATGACTCTCCACTCCCTTCACCCTCCAGCTCTCCCCTTGAACTTATTTCACTTCTCAGGGCACACAAGGTAGTTTCCCTCAAGGCACGACAAGCTGTGGATAAAGGAAGAACAAACCCATTCTTTAACTGGCCACCGTCAGTCATTGTCAAGCTCATCCCTTAATGCTGACTTGTTGATGTTGCAATTCATGGGGAAGTCCCTCTAGTCTTTAAGAAGCTTTTCAAGTTCTTCAAGGTACTCTTCTGTCAGGTTCACTCGGTCCAGCTGTGATCCTTTTCCTGCAATCAGTCTTGCTCCCAATAATAAAGAGCCACTAGCCCATCTCACCTGTACTTCCATTTTGCTGTGACAACAATAGAACAACGAACTAGGGTTGTCAGATCCCCAAGTGTAGGTGGGGGTCCCGTGCTGCCAGGCCCCACCGCCCAGCCACCAATCAGCTGGCTAGTGGCGGGGGACTTACCCCAAAAAAGAGAGACATCCATCCGATATGCAGCGACATGTCTATGTCACTGCCCATGTGACCCAGAAGTAACGTCATCACATCCAGGTCACTGAGGTAACACTCTGGTATTTGGGCAAAAACTCTATGGTAGAAGTCAAATTTACCACAGAGTTTTGAGCCTGGACACCAGAATTTACTCCTTAAAGGATTAGCAAGCTTAGGCCCTGGGCAGATTCAGAAGCCTTGCTTTTTCCCCACCTTGATCTGAAATATCTCACTATGGCGCATTCTGGGAATTTTGTATTCTAGAAACTATTCTGTCTAGCAAAAGTGAGACAGATATGTCTGATTCACTTCCTTTAGATCCAGGTCCTTCTCGCTGACTGATAAAGGGTGTGGCTCAGGTACTCAAAGTCTGCCTCCAAGGCTGAGTCAGTGAGTGTTCTCAGAAAACCTTCCCAGAAATTCTGACTCTCTGAACAAGGTTTGGACGTGTAAGGCTCCAAGAAGTAGTCGAGCAACAAACAATTTGAGTTGTCCATCATAATCACTACATTCAGTCAACTTCTTATTCCAGCTTGTATAGATCAATAGTGCGGCCTATGAGGAAAGGCTGGGAGTTTTCAGTTTAGAAAAGAGACGACGGGGGGGGGATGATAGAGGTTTATAAAATTATGCATATGGTGGAGAGAATGGACAAAGGAAACTTTTCCTCCCTCTCCCAAAATATTCAGCTCAAGGGCATCCATGGGCAATAGATTCAGGAAGGACAAAAGAAAAAACTTGTTATACAGGAAGTGATTAAAATGTGGAATTTGCTGCTAGAGGATGTAGTGATGGTCACAGGCCTAGACAGCTTTAAAAGGAGATTACATAGATTCATGGAGGATAGGTCTATCAGTGGCTGTTAGCCATGGTGACTCAAGGGAACCTCCATGTTCAGAAGCAGTCAACCTCTGAATCCCAGGGCCAGGAGACAAAACTACGGGGAAGCCCTCAGCCCCTGTGCCCCATTGCTGGCCCTAGTCCAGAGGAACTGGTTGGCCACTGTGTGAGACAGGATGCTGTGTTAGGTGGACCACTGGTCTGATCCAACAGGGCTCTTACTTTCTTATGTCCCTCTGATGGTTGTTTCCCTTTTGTATAAAGGGAATGGCTACTAGCCGTGGTGACTATGGGGAATCTCCACATTCAGAGGCACAGGGCCAGTTTGGTGTGGTGGTTAAGTGTGCGGACTCTAATCTGGGAGGACCCGGTTTGATTCCCCACTCCTCCACTTGCAGCTGCTGGATGACCTTGGGCAAGCCATAGTTCTGACAAGAGCTGTTCTTGAAAGAGCAGTTTCTGTGAGAGTTCTCTCAGCCCCACTTACCTCACAGGGTGTCTGTTGTGGGGTAGGAAGGGGAAGGGAAAGGACTTTTAAGCTGTTCTGAGACTCCGAGTGAAGGGCGGGGTATAAATCCAATCTCCTCCTCCTCCTCCTTTGAATCCCAGTGCCTGGAGGCAACATCAGGGGAAGGCCTCAGCCTCTGTGCCCTGTTGTTGGCCCTCTAGAGGAACTGGTTGGCCACCATGTGAGACAGGATGCTGGACGAGATGGACCACTGGTCTGATCCAGCAGGGCTCTTATGTTCTTGACTCCTTCCACCAGTGTAGTACCAATAGTTAAACAGCAGCTCAGCATTTATAAAGCGTTTTAGAGCATTAAAAATGCTTCACCTTCATCTGCTTGCTGCAATCCTTGCAACTATCCTCTAAAAGGTAGGCTG
This sequence comes from Gekko gecko, assembly GCA_029375565.1. Classification (NCBI taxonomy): domain Eukaryota; kingdom Metazoa; phylum Chordata; class Lepidosauria; order Squamata; family Gekkonidae; genus Gekko; species Gekko gecko. Next base: position 15,758,629 of record JAPDNY010000004.1, read on the forward strand.
CTATTATTATTCCCATTTCACAAGTAAAGAGGCTGAGGTCTGAAAGAAAAGTGTCAGCTCCAAAACGCGCATCCTGCCATAGTAACAAATGCCCTTTTCTGCGCTCTCCTTTTAATCCATGTTCACTGCGGTGTCCTCCAAGCAAATCTGCACTAAAATCTAATTCAACCTTCTTTTTAATCCAGGTCCCCCCACCATTCTGCACTAAAATCGAGTTCAGCCTTCTTTTTATTCTGTCCCCCCCCCCATTCTGCATCACATTACCTCCCTTCGGTGGTCAACTGATCTCCAGCCAACAGAAATCAATTCACCTGTGGAAAAATGGCCCCCGTGGAAGGCGGAGTCAATGGCATTATACCCCACTGAAGTCCCTCCCCTCCCCAAACCCCGCCCTCCTCCTCAGGCTCCACCCCCAAAATCTCCAGATATTTCCCAACCCAGACCTGGCAAACCCTATTTATTGCTATTCTCTGATTTCTAACATTTAATCTGTAAAACAACCCATTCCTCTTATCCCATCACATTTCAGTTTACTCAGGAATCTTTTGGTGAGATACCTTGTCCAAAACTTTTAAGAAGTTCAGGTACACGATGTCTATTGCAAGGGCTGTAGCTCAGTGGCAGAACATCTGTTTGGCATGCAGAAGGTCCCAGGTTCAGTCATGATTATTAGTTTATTTTGTAATTCCTCCTTTGAACAGTTACATTCTGAACTCAAAAGCTCAGCATGGGATCTGCAAAGGGAAATCCTGCCTCACCAACCATTTGGAGTTAAAAGGATCGGGTAAGGTGATGGGAAAGACTGAGATGTCTGAGACCCTGGAGAGCTCCTGCCAAACTGAGTAGATACGACTGGCTTTGATGGACTAATGGGATGATTCAGTCTAAGGCAGTCTAAGGCAGCCTAAGGCAGTGCCACTTAGTTATGTGACTGGAGTCAGGATACCATGGTGTGGGGCAGCTGCTAAGGCCTAAGTCTGGAGAGCCAGTTTTTAAGAGCGGCAGATTCTAATCCGGGAGAACCGGGTTTAATTCCCCACTCCTCCACATGCAGCTGCTGGTGTGACCTTAGGTCAGTCACAAGTTCTCTCAGAGCTGTTCTCTCAACAGCAGTCCTTGAAAGAGCTCTCTCAGCCCCACCTACCTCACAGGGTCTCTGCTGTGGGGAGATGAAGGGAAGGAGACTGTAAAGCACTTTGAGACTCCAAGTGAAGGGCAGGGTATAAATCCAATCTCCTCCTCCTCCTCCTCCTGGTGGCGGCCACTGTCTCTCCCCTACCTGTTCAACTCCCCTACAGCCCAATTGCTTGTTGCAACCATCCCCCTGCCCACAATCCTAGCTGCACACCCTGCCAAGCACAGGTAGGGAAGGGTGTGTGAGTACAGGGAGGACTGGAAAATGAGCAAGTGGATGGGGGAAAGATGGACAGCCTAGGCAGCGAGGGAGGAGGATTCAAGTAGGTAAGGGGGGGGCACAGTGGCAAGCAGATGAGGGGAGAAGAGCCCTGGCACCAAAATGTGGATCCGGCTCTAGTCTCCCAGATGGCCCTTATTCACATGCTTGTTAACCTGCTCAAAGGGACTCCACAAGGTTGGTCAGGCAGGATTTCCCTTCGCAGATCCCATGCTGAGCTTTTAAGTTCAGAATGTAACTGTTCAAAGGAGGAGTTAGAAAAAACAAACTAACTAATAATCATGACTGTACACGCCAAGGCTGACATTAACCTAAATATGCCTTGTTAACCTTGAGACATTCCTGCTCCCTTCCCATGCCAAAAGCAGATTATGCCCCCTCCCGAAACCCTGGATTTGAACGCGAAGAATTTGGTTACACAAATTTAACACTTTCCATTAAGAAAACTAAACAGGAGGCCTGGATGTTTCAGAGAGTAGAATCACAGAGTTGGAATCAGGGCACTTTTGAGGGGGGGAAAGAGGAGCCAGAACTCTCAAGAGGGATATGAAGTTTTCAATCTGTATACTGAAAACTCATGAGCTTTTAAACATTTTAAAAAGAATTTTGTCAAAGAGGTTCTGGAACTCCGTTCTGGCACGTTCCCCCAGAAAAAACAACAACCCTGGTTGGAAGGGACCTCCAGAGTCATCTAGTCTAACCCCCCGCACAATGCAGGAAATTCACAAATACCTGTGTTGGTCTGGAGCAGAATAGCTAGATTCGAATCCAGTAGCACCATTGAGGCCAACAAGATATTTTGGGGTGTAAGCTTTTGGGAGGCTTTGAGTCTCCAAAGCTCATACCCCAAAAATCCTATTGGTCTCTAAGATACTACTTGGACTCGGATCTAGGAGTCTCGTGGCCTCTTAAGGTTTTTGTTTTTATTCTAGTATAAAGCACCAGATGAGCGGTCAGTTCATCTGATGCACGTAGTAGCAATCACTAGGAATGTTACAAATATGAGATTACAAAGAAAAGCAGCAGCTGTAAAGAACAGGACAAAGCACCAAGACATGTACAAAGTACAAGCTGAGGAGTAGTTATAGAAGTTTCAAATATCCTGAAGACAAGAAAAAGAGAACATTTACAATAATGGCAATTGAGGACAGTGTAAATTTCCCCTACTTTTGCTAACATCTAAAACACTGAAGAATTCTAAATCCTTGTTAAAGTTAGGGTTGCCAGCTCCAGGTTAGAAAATTCCTGGAGGTTTGGGGGTGGAGTGAGATAAGAGCGGGGTTTGGGGACGGGAGGGGCTTCAGTGGGGTATAATGCCATAGAGTCCAAAGCAATATATGAAACAACATATGGCTACAACTGCGCAATCTTCAATGACTGAAATATATATTAATAAACAAAATATAACAGTAAGTTCAAAAACAATCTACAGTGCCTGTGTCTATTTGCATTATTATAAAGTCTAATAAAAATATATTGTTTTTGTATAGTTCAATATCCAGATCATTCTTCAATCACTTGCATTTCCACAACCAAAGAGCAGTTTTACTTTTTCCCCTCTGAAACTGTGCTCTGATCTCACAGCGCAATCCATCCTCAATAAGTCAGTTAGTAGCAACTTCAAAGCACTTTGTGTACATAAGCAATTCCTCGCTTCTTATGCATGAACAATTCCTGATGAATTGTTTGCTGGTTGTTGTTGCTGGGGTTTTTTTTAATAAGAACTTATCTTGACTCCAACTATATGATCTTTATCAAGGCTTTCTTGTTGCATTTGATTGTTGTTAATTATAATGATAATTGTTGTTGTATGCACTTTATGTTTTTTGATGTAAAATAAAATAAAAAATGTTACTTGCAAAAAAAAAAAAAAATACCTGGCGAGACCCTTAGTGAATCTCATTTTGCTAGCCACAATTCTTCCTCAGAAGATTAAGAGTCCTGAATTGGAAATCTCAAAGAAGGCTTAGAGGAGGATTTGCCAATGGAATAATTATTATGAAGATCATGGGTATCTAATTAATTTTTAATATTTTTTTTGTATTTTTAAAACATAATATACTATGAATAACTTGTTTATAAGACCGGTTACATGTTCTTATTTCAAGTTCTAGCAAAAGGTCAGTAGTTCAGCAGTTCAAGACCCGAGTGCTGCGTGGCTTCCGGTCGGAGTAAAATGGCGAATTGACACACTTTGCGAGTTGTGCAGAGTGTACTGCGGTATCTGACGACAGTCTGGGCTTTATTTGGCCCAGCGCAGCACTCCCCAGGCGGGGGGTGGCAAGCAAGCAGCCAAGCCTGAGGGGGAGTTGAGATCGGTGTGGATAAGCTTCGGAGGAAGCTTGTTTGCACTTTGATCTCCTTCCGTGAAGAGGGCAGTTGCAAATCAGCACTACAGATACCAGCTGGGCTGAGAATTCAGCATAAATTCGTCATCTACCGACCTCTTTAACATCAAGTTTAACATCGATTACAGAAGAAGCACCGCGAAACCCCGAGATTACAAGCAAGGTAACAAACGAATAAGCGCTTACTGGTTTAAAGAAGAACGCGAAATTGAAACGTACGGATAAGCGTAGAAACCTTTAATGAACTATTCCGCTTGATTTAAAAGTAAAATGAAAGCTTTCCTTTAGAGAAAACGGCTGAAAAGTGACTTTGTTTTGCATTCCTGTGGTCAATCAAGTCTAAACTTTACGTAGCAGAAACGAAACTAACTGTGACTCTGTGATACAGGAAGTAGGCTAGAGTGGACGTTTTAGAGGTTGCTGTGCCGGAAACAGACGGACGTTTGATTGTGTGACACTACCTTTACCGGAAGTTGGATTACAGAGACGGACAGATAAACAGGAAGTTTAGAAGGAGCCTACTCTAGCCGGAAAACCATAGAGAAATTGCGCCCGACATTTTGAGGAGGACTAAATTTTAAAAAGTTATTTTTAAGCCGAAAAAGCGCTGATACAAGTTATAAAGGTGGCGATTTGGCTTGAAGATTGCTAATATAAAGATTGATTAGTACTGAAGTCGCTTCCAAAACGGATTTGAGGTCAAGACCTAGAGCTGCGTCATCACCTAGTCCAAGAATGACTGCAAAGGAAAAAAAGAGTGGCAAGCGGCTATGGAAGCGATGGAAAAACGGATGACCGAAGTGGTGCAGAATCTTGGAAAACAAATAGAATCACAGCTGCAACAACAATTGCAACAACAGCTGCAAATACAACTGGAGCAAATAGAACAAGTGCAAGTCCAAGTACAGAAAAAAATATGGAAGAACTGAAAGAACTGGTACTAACAGAAGTGTCAGGGATTAAAAAAGATACAGAAGAAGTCAAGAAAGAGGTCAAAAGTCTGGTGACAAAATCTGAAGAAATGGAACAGAAGGTTAAAAAATCCCGTTAGAAAATACAAGGCTGTAGTCTATGATGGAATATAGAGCTACTCAGAATCATCTGAGATTGAGAGGGATAGAAGAGGAGGAAGATCAGGACATACGAGCTCTAGTAATCAATACATTGACAACTTATGTAGGGGAAGATGTTGGAGATTTGGATCCAGACTTTGACTTGATTTACAGAGTAAACTCAGCTTATGCCAAGAGAAAGCAATTACCCAGAGATGTGATTGTTCAATTCGTGACAACAAAAATGAAGGAAGATGTTTTCAAGAAACAATTCACACAACCGTTGGAAATTAATGGAAAAAAAATAATAATTCTGAGAGAAATTCCGAGATCGATCTTACAAGACAGAAAGAAATTCAAGAAATTGACAGACAGACTAAAAGAAATGAATATTAGGTTCAGATGGGAGATTCCATACGGACTTTCATTCGTGTACAATTCGGTGAGATCGACTCTTAAATCTGAAGGAGACTTATACAGATTTAAAGAGAACAATTTTGATGATTTTAAAGATATTTAATTCAACACAATTATGGATTACAAATTTTTATCTTGGAACGTAAACGGATTAAATTCACCAAGTAAAAGAAGATTAGTGAATCATTGGCTGGAGAAACAAAAATGTAACATAATTTGTTTACAAGAAACACATATAAGAAAACAAGATAATAAATACTTGATTAATAAAAAATTGGGAGAAGAATTTCATTCCTCAGCAACTAATAAGAAAAAAGGAACAGTGATTTATGTTTCAAAAGAATTGGACCCTAAAAAAATCTTCTCAGATAAAGAAGGAAGATATGTTGGCGTGGAAATATTGATGAACAGAAAAAAGACATTGCTTGTAAATATATATGCACCCAATGGTGCAAAAGAGACTTTCTTCAATGACTTGACTAAAGAGTTGGACTGTTTAAATTATGATCAAATAGTCCTAGCTGGAGACTTTAATGGTACAGTGAATAACATATTGGACAGAAAATCCAAAGCAAGTGGAGAGACAATTGGAAAGTTACCAAAAAATTTTTTTCAATTGATGAAGCAAGAGAAACTGGAAGACGTTTGGAGGAAGTGGAATCCCAAGACTAAGGACTACACTTTTTACTCTAATAGACATAATTCCTTCTCCCGAATTGACATGATTTGGATGTCAGAGGAGATGGCGCAAAAAACTTATAAAATACAAATTTTACCGAAAATTAATTCGGATCATAATCCCTTACTCTGGATATCTAAAGAAAAAACTAAACAACTATATTGGAGAATTAATGAGGACTTATTAGATCAAAAACTAATCAATGAAACTTTAAAAAAAGAAACGAAAAGTTTTTTTGAATTGAATTTAAATAAAGGTACGGATATACAAGTTGTATGGGATGCGTACAAAGCGGTAATGAGAGGTATGCTTATCTCTCTGAACTCCAAGGACAAAAAGCAAAAGATCCAACAACAGAAAGACCTTCATGAAAAAATTCGACAAAAAGAAAAGGAATTAAAGAAAAGACCAGGGAAGAAAAAGATTATTAAAGAGATCCACTTTTTGCAAGATCAGCTGAATGTTTTATTAAACAGAGAATTATATTGGAATTTGAAGAAATTACAGCAAAAAGCATTTGAGGGTGCAAACAAACCAGGAAAGTTTTTAGCGTGGCAATTGAAAAATAGAAAAGAAAGGAATTTTATATCTAAGATTATTGAAGATGGAAAGGATGTTATGAATTTGAATGGTATAAAAAGAGCTTTCTTCAAATATTACGCCAAATTATTCAAAAAGAAAGGAATTGATCAACAGAGAATTAAGAAATATTTGGAGACTATTGAAGTTCCAGAGCTGGGAAAACAAATTAAGGAATCATTAAATGGTTTAGTAACGAAAGAAGAAGTGACAATGGCGATAGAAGATGCAAAGTTGGGCAAAGCTCCAGGACCAGATGGCTTCACAGCAAAGTTCTATAAGAAATTTAAAGAGGAGCTAACCCCCATTTTAGTACTTCTGTCGAATGAGATAAGAAAGACTAAACGGATCCCAGATTCATGGAAAGAAGCAAATATTTCATTGATACCTAAAGAAGGTTTGGATTTGACTCAAGTAAAGAATTATAGACCAATATCGCTATTAAATAATGATTACAAATTATTTGCAAAAATAATTTCGGAGAGATTGAAAAAATATCTGAAAGATACTATAGCGGAAGAACAAGCTGGATTTTTACCAATCAGAGACAATTTAAGAGTGGTGATAGACGCAATTGAATACTATGACAAGCATCCTGAAAAAGAAGTTGGATTCCTCTTCCTAGATGCGGAAAAAGCTTTTGACAATTTAAATTGGGAGTTTATGCTGCAAGTTATTGAAAAATTAGACATTGGACACTTCTTTTTAAACATGATTGTGGCAATATACTCAGAACAAAAAGCAGCTTTGAACATAAACAAAGAAAGGACGGATTTTTTCCAAGTTCAAAAGGGAACACGTCAAGGCTGCCCATTGTCCCCGTTGCTGTTTATTTGGATGTTGGAAATATTATTGACAGCAATAAGAAAAGATAATAGTATTGAAGGACTTTCAGTGAAAGGATTCGTATACAAATATAGGGCATTTGCAGATGATGTGATGTTTATGATTCAGGATCCTATTGAGAAAATACCACATCTGATGGAGAAAATTGAAGAATTTGGCTCAGTTGCGGGTTTTTACGTTAATAAAAACAAAACTAAGGTGATGTGTAAAAACATGACGAAGCAAAGACAAATAGAACTCCAAGAGAAAATCCAATGTGATGTAGTTACAAAGACTAAATATCTTGGAATTGAATTAACCATGAAAAATATTGACCTGTTTAAAAATAATTATGAAAAGGTGTGGCACAGGATTCAGCAAGATATGAAGAAATGGGACACTTTGAATTTATCATTGATGGGAACAATCGCAACTGTAAAAATGAATATTTTACCACGTTTGATGTTTTTATTTCAGACCATTCCAATACTAAAACAAAGGAAAGTATTGGATTCATGGCAGAAAGAATTATCCAAATTCGTATGGGCAGGAAGAAAGCCAAGGATTAAAATGAAAATTTTATGCGACGCAAAAGAGAGAGGAGGCCTACAACTACCAAATCTAAGACTGTATTATGATGCCGTCTGTCTAACATGGTTGGAACAGTGGATTAATCTTGAGAATAAGAAGTTATTGGCTTTAGAAGGGCATGATAACAAATTTGGATGGCATGCATATTTATGGTATGGAAAAGTAAAAATGGACAAATTTTTTAAACACCACTTTGTAAGGCAATCACTGTTCGAGACATGGATGAGATATAGAAAATTCTTCTCAGAAGAAAGACCACTTTGGATAGTACCAGCTGAAGTGATTAACCCACATTCAAGAAATCAAGGGTTAGATTGGCTACCTTACAAAAATCTTTTAAAATTAGAAGGGAAAAATTTTGTGTTACAAGATAGATTTGATCTCGAATTTGAATATGATTGGTTGAAATACAGACAGATTTATGATTTATTTAAGACCGATAATAGAGAACATGGTTTCAGAGAAAAGAACATTGAAATTGAAACTGTATGGCTTGAGAAAGGTAAAAAAATGATTTCTAAACTGTACAAGGTTTTATTGAAATGGTACACTGAGGATGAAACTGTAAAAGAGCAAATGATAAAATGGGCTGTAAATGTTAATAATGAGATATTAATGACATCCTGGGAATATTTGTGGAAAAAGTCAATGAAAATTTCAACTTGTGTAAATGTTAAAGAGAATTGTTATAAAATGATGTACAGATGGTATAGGACGCCTAAAAAAATTGCTATTATAAATGAAAGTATGTCCAACAAATGTTGGAAATGTAAAAAACATGAAGGGTCTTTTTACCATATGTGGTGGTCATGTGATAAAGCAGTAAAGTATTGGACTGAGATCCACAATGAGATACAAAAATTTTTGAAATGTACTTTTAAGAAAGACCCACAGATGTTATTGTTAGGTCTTAAAATGGAAGAAATAAATGTAGCCAAGAGAACACTACTATGGTACTTGATCACAGCAGCTAGACTGATTTTTGCTCAATGTTGGAAACAAGATAAAGTACCTGAAACATGGGAATGGATTAAAAAGACGTTGTTTTTGGCAGAAATGGACAAACTAACAAGAAAGTTAAACAACGAAGAAGATGAAACTTTCTTTGAAGACTGGAAAGACTTTCAAAAATATTTGTTGAAAAATTGGGACATTAAACGTGGTTTGATTTGCTTTGATAGTTATTAAGAAGAAAATGAAATAGAATTAGATTTTTGAATTGTTACCGTTTGTAAGAGAAAATAAGTTTAGAAGTAATTGTAACAGAACAAGAGAGACATTAATGGGGTTGGAGCAGTGCGGGAAGCCTTGTTTGGGGGGGAGAAGGGAAATTAGAAAAATGGATATGTAGGTAGGTTTAAAATGTATGAACATGTGATATATCCAATAATAAATTGTATTTACCAAAAGACCCGAGTGCTGCGTGACGAAGTGAGCTCCCGTCTCTGGCCCCAGCACCTGCCAGCCTAGCAGTTCAAAAGCAAGAAACTGCAAATAGATAAACAGGCACCGCTTTGGTGGGAAGGTAATAGCGTTCTGTGCACCTCAGTGTTTAGTCATGCCAGCCACATGACTATGGACACGTCTTTGGACAGCACTGGCTCTTCAACTTGTAAACGGAGATGAGCACCGCCCCCTACAGTTGGATTTGACTGGCTTTCAAGCAAGGGAAACCGTTACCTTTTTCTTTTAGTCTGCATTACCAAAGTTGCATCCTATCAATTACAGTAGGTATATTGCTTTTGGGTGTTTTTCATCGTATATGAGGTTCTAATATTTGATCTCAAATGTAAAAGTACTGCTTCTGGTGATAGTGAAATTTGATGACTACTCATTTCTTGCATTTGTTTTAATATCTTTTCCCAGAATATTTTAACTTTAGGACAATAAATCCAACAGTGCAAGTATGAACCAATATTGTTGCATTTTTCCCAACAATAAGGTTGGCATATGTTTAATACAAACCTCCAAAGGAAGTTTAGAAAACTAATTGAGGGCCAAAAGTTAAAAACATAAGTAAGTGTACAAAAGAGTGTTTATTACAAAGACATATAAAAACAGACTATTACAGACTAATGGCACATTGTCCCTGACAAGGCAATTCTATTTGCACTCTTAGGACCTAAACAGGAAGGTACATAATATTTCCAGTTCATACAACTGCTGACACAAGGCCAGATATATTTGTGGCCCAAACAGAAACTTCTTGGTGTTTCATTCAATTCCATATTGGAACATTCCAATTTTGGTCCTATTTTATTTATTTATTTTTGTTTATTCTTAATTGCCTTACATGTGTAACAAGGACTCTGTTGCTTGTGATATTTTGCACTATTTGACCTCTGAAGAAGGCTCTTGTGAGCCGAAACGCGTCAGGTCATAACACGGTTCTCTTTTGTGTGTATTTGTAACTTTGTACATTTTATGAGGCTTTATTTGGGCCCCTACTAGGTTTTTATATGTCTTTGTAATAAACACTCTTTTGTGCATTTACTTATGGTTTTAACTTTTGGCCCTCAATAAGTTTTCTAAACTTCCTCTGGAGGTTTGTGTTTTGTTGGTTTAGATTTCTCCCCCTCTTTTTTGGGGTACAAATGTTTAATAACATGAGACAATGTTGTGGAGTAGAATAACAATGTGATATAATTTTGAATGTAATTAAATCTCCAATATGGAAGACTTATTTTCATACCTTTTCCATATTACAACCCAGGTCTTCTTGGTAAATTTTGTCACGTGAGTGGATCCCTAATTAATGTCGGATTAGCTCCTTCCGTTCATATTTTTGATGATATTGACCACTTCTGAATGTTGTTGCAAATCAAATGCAAGAATATGCTGTTATGGCAAAATTGACAAACTTCATTTATCAGAGACCAAAAGACAAATTTGAAAATAACTGGCAAGGCTTCTCTGATTACTATAACCAATCTTTGTAGTCATGCCGTTGAAAGGTTTATATTATATGACAGTTTCAGTATGAAATACTAAAGATGTTTTCTTTCATATGATTTCTATCACAATGAACTATCATGTAAAAATTATGCACAAATTTTATGAGGTTATTCATGATTTATCACATAACTGATAAAGACAGGATAAAAGTGTTAATATATTATGAGAAAATGGTAGAATGTTGAGTAGGTTGTTATAGTGGTTTTTAAAATTACAATGTTGTATTCCCAAAAATTCAAGTATTTGAATCAAGGATTGTCCTTTATATTTGCAAAATTGCCCTTTATACTCTGTTTTGGTAGTTTTACCTTTTATTCTTTTCTCTGACCCCTTTGCTTTATTCTGTATTCCCCCCAAAAGCTCAAAATAAATATTTTTTTTTAATGTTATTGCAAATTGATAGCTGCTCCACAGTTAACTTCAAAACATAGTCACTCTGAGCAGGAATAACCTGCCTGGTATTTGTAATAGGTACAAGCATTTATTGATCCATCAGTTGGTTCCTGTAATAAGCCACCCACATCTTTTACACAACTTCGAAACACACGCTTTGCACACCATTAAAAGAAGAAGAAGGAGAGACTGGATTTATACCCCGCCCTTCACTACCCAAAGGTGTCTCAGAGCGGCTCACAAACTCCTTTCCCTTCCCCTCCCCACAACAGACTCCCTGTGAGGTAGGTGGGGCTGAGAGAGCTCTGACAGAAACTGCTCTTTTTTGAGAACAGCCCTGGCAGAACTATGGCTTGCCCAAGGTCATCCAGCCAGGCACACACACAAAATGGCACACATCGCAGGAAACACATCTATACAAAAGGCTTTCAGCAGTTTGTCAGAGCCAGCGTGGCACAGAGGTTAGAGTTCCGGATCAGGATCTGGGAAGACCCAGGTTCGAAACCCTGCTCAGCTTGCTGGGTGACCTTGGACCGGTCACACACTCTCAATCTAACCTACCCCACGGGGCTGTTGTGAGGATAAAATGGAGGAGAGGGCAACACTTGGGGTCTCCATGGGGAAGAAAGGTAACGTATAAACGAAAAGATCAAATAAACATTTCCTCTCCTCCGGGATTTGTCGCTTGGACAGAAGTGGAGGCATAAGGCTCATGCAGAAATCTCTCAAACAAAACTAAAGTTCCCAGAATTCTGTGGAGGATGCCCCCGGTGGCAAGACAAAAGAAAATTACTCTCAATTTGGAGAGTCCCAAGTACCCTTTGAGTTCATGACCACCACTAGTAGCATCCAAGGACTCATACAAAGTTTTGCTTTGAGTATTTTTAGCAGAAAGTCCTGTTTTGGGTACCCAGCTTTACACCTACAGAAAAATAAGATAAAATAATTTTTTTAAAACCCTTTTTGTGGACTGTACCGTTTGCTGGTGGTGAGATCATATGCTTGACTTCTCTTGACTATAAGGAGGAGGGGAAGACCCTCCACATATAGAAGAGAAGCATGTCAGGTAGTTCTACCCTAACTTTCACCCTGAAATAGATTAAGTTGGGTAGCCATGTTGGTCTCAAGCAATAGTTTGAGTCCAGTGGCACCTTTAAGACCAACAATGTCTAATTCTTCAGGTACCCAACAAAATTCTGGGTATAAGCTTTCATGTGCATACACATTTCTTCAGATACCCAACACAGTTTAATTCTGGGTATAAGCTTTACATACATACATACATATATATATATATATATACACACACACTAGTGGCCAGGCCAGTTGCGACCCCAGATGCAACGGGCGCTAGCTGGGTCCCTTTCCAAGGCCCCGTCAGGGTGAGGCCACCACTGTGAAACCCCCCCCGCTCCGTCCCCCCCCCCGGCTCTGTCCCTTGGCGCCCCAGCAGTGGGCAGTCACGGCGGCCCCGTACATGCCCGGCAAGGCGGCGCACCCAAGGCCCCATCCCCCCCGTGGCCGGCTGGCAACACAAAGCTCCCACCATCCCCGTTGGCTCCCTCCCTCGCTGGGCTGCCTCTGGGCAGTGGCGGCGGGCTCGGCTGCTGCCCCGAAGATCCTTGGCGGCCTCACGTTGTCCAGGGCAGCCGGCATCAGACTGAGCATGGGAGGCTGCCTGCTGGTTGCATGGGCAGTGTTGAGCCCACGCAGCCAGGCACGGCAGCCAATGGCCAGGGCTGCACATTTGAGTGGCAGCCCCCGCGGCCAATTGATTCTGCCACACATTTTTGCCTTATATGGTCAAGCCTTATATGGTCAAGCTGGCTGACCACTACTCTTTTATATAATAAGGAAGGATATATATATATACAGTTTTTTATTTTTATAAAGACAAACATAACACAGACATACATACATAAATTGGGGGGTTTCCGTACATCATTAAATTTTCTATTCATGTGCCTCATACGTTATATGATTATGTATCTTCTAAGTTTCGGCTTGTATTTCTGTATAAATCCTTTGCATATGATCAAAAATAAAGTTCTTATTTCCTTCTGGATTGGCATTCTGGGTATAAGCTTTCACGTGCATGTGCATTTCTTCAGAAGTGTGCATGCGCATGAAAGGTTATACCCAGAATTATATTTTGTTGGTCTTAAAGGTGCCACTGGACTCAAACTTTGTTCTTTCACCCTGAACTGTTAGCTTTGTATTTGCAGGGAGTTTCTGTTGCATTCGACCGTGCAAACTTCACACACCCTGTGCCCCTCCCTCACTGGCGTGCAGGAAGACCATTTATCGCCTCATTTGAGATCTGTGTGAACAAGGCCGAAAAATCTTTATCCCCAAGAGGCGCAGATTCTATGACTATCAGGGCTTGTTTACTCAGTCAGTTATACTGCAGATAACAGCCCCTTAGACAAATCCATGTCTAAAGTAAATATTTGTTTAAACAGTATAACACACCCCTCCATAGAGGCTCAGAGCAGATGACATCATTTGAGAAGTACTTCCCCAAAGGATGGAACTAAAAATGCAGAAATCCCAGCAGTGCCGATTTTGGAAAAATCGCATGCCAAAAAGAAGTCTTATGTTTGGGGGTTAAGAACATAAGAAAAACCAATGTTGAATCAGGCCAATGGCCCATCTAGTCCAACACTCTGTCACACAGTGGCCAAAATATACCAGGTGCCATCAGGAGGTCCAGCAGTGGGGCCAGGACACTAGAAGCCCTCCCACTGCTGCCCCCCCCCCAGCACCAAGAATAGAGTGCATCACCTGCCCCAGACTGAGAGTTCCCATCTATACCTTGTGGCTAATAGCCACTGATGGACCTCTGCTCCATATGTTTAATAAGAACATAAGAAATGGGAACAATGTGAGAAAATAACATGCCCCATGCCGAGACTTTAGCGTTACCACGTACACAAAAACACATCTGTGTGAACAAGAAACACCAAGATAGTTTCAGGAGGGAAGCCATGTTGGTCTGCAGCAATAGGTTCGAGTCCAGTGGCACCTCAGAGACCAACAAGATCTAGGGGTCTTAGTAGACCATACACTGAAAAAGTCAGCAGTTGCTTGCATTTTTGTTCATCTTAAAGAAAAAAAACCTTGAAGATTTGCATCCCCAAAGACCCTTCATTCAGTTGTTCTAATATACCATTCTACGATATCAGCATACTGTCATGGCAAATCCTACTGAAACTCTTGCATTTTAACATTTCACTTTTTCCACATGATCTTCAATGGCATCTTTGGTGACAGTGTCATCTTCATCAGTGTTGATCTTGACCTTCTTGCCCCACCAAGTCAAAGATGTCTTCTGGGGAATATCCCTTGGGTTCCCTCAACTTGACCGGGTTCCCTCAGAACTGCATGTTCATTTGCAGTCCTTATGCAATGATATCCTCGTCTGCAAGAATCAAAACTGGACAGCAAAGTCTTTAAGCCCATGGTGTGCACTGGGGCGAACTGACTTGCATGTTCCAGCACTGCCAGACTGCAGAAATCCTCCATTTCTAACTCATGCAGCCTTGGCAGCAATTCTCCTGCAAACCACCTGACCCGTCCCCTCAATACTGGAGCCAGAGCTTACTTGCAGTTTTGCCCTCTGACAAATTGATGTTCCCGGTCCAGTTACGTAATTCAAAACCAGGAACAAGCACGGCATCAGAGGCAGTGTGCAGGGCATCCAAAGGACAGGCCATCAGTTAGGCTGTCCCGCACAGACAAAAGAACATCTATACCTCCTTGGCCTCCTTTCTGGCCCCCAGAGAATGCCCCAGTTTACTTCCTCCTTTTCCACCCTTCACAAGAAAGGTTTCGAGCAGCCTTGGTCTAGATTTTTCAGACAGAGGAGGAACAGAGACAGAATCCCAGGAGAACCCAAAGCAGGGTGAGTGAATGTTTCGGGAGAGCCAATCAGGTTTTTTAAAAAAAATCAAAACAAAAAACAGGATCGCTATTATACTGCGTACGGCTTCTTCGTGGCTTCTTTTTTAAAAAATAACCAGCTTTATAAAGAAAAAAGAGAAATACAGAATAACACCACGCTTCTGCGCTCTTATGCCAAATCTGCAACTCTCTACCCAAAGCCATTGCGTTTGTAAAAGAAAGAACAGGGAAGGGAGGGAAATATCCTATTTCAAGGTCAGGCAAGCCAGAAAGATCAGACGTTTGCTTGCACGGAGAAACCCTCTTTGACTATACAGTAATAACCACACACATTTATTTTCAGGAAAGGTCTGGGTGGTTTTGTCTTCGAACAAATGATCTTGCTTAGAGCGGGCGGGCGGAGAATTCCATGATCCCAGAAAAACATAACTGTAGTCTGAAATAAATGGAAAAAAATATTTATGCCCTAAGAGCCACCATGGTGTAGCGGTTAAGAGTGGTGGACTCTAATTTGGAGAACCCGGTTTGATTCCCCTCTCTTCTTCCACATGAAGCCTGCTGGATGACCTTGGGCCAGTCACAGTTTTCTCAGAACTCTCTCAGCCTCACCCACCTCACAAAGTGTCTGTTGTGGGGAGAGAAAGGGAGATTCTAAACTGCTTTGGGACTCTTCAGGGTAGAGAAAAATAGGATATAAAAATCAACTCTTCTGCTGCTGCTGCTTTTCAGATGGCTCCCAGAATAGTTTACCATAAGAACATAAGAACCTAAGAGAAGCCAATGTTGGATCAGGCCAATGGCCCATCCAGTCCAACACTCAGTCAGACACAGTAGCCAAAAATACCAGGTGCCATCAGGAGATCCAGCAGTGGGGCCACATCTCACATTTTTAAATTTAAGACAGCAGCTGAAATGCTACTCTAAAGGCCTACTTTAAAATCTTACTACTTCAAAGTCCTACATGGCCTAGAACCTGTATACATAAGAACGTAACAGAAGCCATGTTGGATCAAGCCAATGGCCCATCCACTCCAACACTCAGTGTCACACAATAACCAAAACCCAGGGGTCATCAGGTGCTCCACCAGTGGGGCCAGAACTCTAGAAGCCCTCCCACTGTTGCCCCCCAAGCACCAAGGATACAGAGCATCCCTGCCCAGACATAGTGTTCCATCTATACCTTGTGGTTAACAGCATTTTAACTTGCCTGTTTACTCCCTTGTTCCAGACACTTTGTCACTAGCGCTGGGACACTTCGTCACTGGAGCAGGGCCTGCATTTTAATTGGGACCTTCTAATCCCATATGAATCTACCGGAGTTAGGAGACCTGCTTCGGGTGGCAACTTTAGAAAGGGCCTTCTCAGTCATGGTGCCAAGATTATGACATTTCTTCTCCAGGCAGATCAGAGTTGCCAGCTCTGGGTTGGGAAAAACCTGGAGATTTGGGGGATGGAACCCCAAGGCAGGATTTGGGTAGAGGAGGGACTTCAATGGGGTACAGCACCTTCCAAAGTGGCCATTTTCTCCAGCTGAACTAATCTCTGTTCCCTGGAGATCAGTTGTAATTCCACGAGTTCTCCAGCTGCCAACTGGAGGGTTGGTATCCCAGGGAATGCCAGGCCTCCAGTGTTGCTGCCCACCAGCAACTCAGGCTGCCTATATTTTTGAGTTCAGAACCCGACATTTCACTCTAAGTTCTAGTTCTGTATATGAATAATTGCATTCATACTTAACTCACTACACGGGCCTGTATCTTACTGCTCCCCCCGAAGTGTGGGTGGGAGGAATGGAACAGCACAGGGAAGCAAAAGGGAGTGTGTGTGGGGGGGGGAGATACCACCAACATTTGCCACTGGATTTCCTACCCCCCACAACACACACACTCACCCCCCCCCCCAGGAAAAGCATCTTTCATCAGCCCAATACACGGTTATGCTCTGTGCCTTGTTTCAGTGAGAAAGGCATCGAGATAGGCTTTTTTTAAAAAGTTATGATTTTATTCTGACAGAAAACACAGCAAAACAAAATTGGGCCTTCCTAACTCCAGAATGCCCCATCCATGCACGGCTGATCCTTAGGAAAGCAGATTTTGCCATCCTCAGCATGAAGCAAAGCCCAACCTACAATTTGACAAAAACCAACATTTTTCTTAGCCCTATAAGGGCAGCGAGTGAGTCGGTTGCTGACTGATTTGCTGCTTCAGTATCGCTGTGGTTTTAAATTCATAATATTTTTCTAGATGTTCTTAAACGTCTGGTGAGCGTCTCACTGACGGGGTTGCCAGCTCTGGCTTCGGAAATTTCTGGAGGCTTGGAGAAGGACTTCAGTTTCTCCCAGACTCTATGGTATACCATGAAGTATCTCCGCCCCTCCAAAGCAAGGAAAAGTAGGGTGGAGATCCTTAAGAGAGAGAGAGAGAATTCCTTGCTATTCTAAGCGTTTCTGCCAGAGAAGACCAAAAGATCACAGGAAGAGTTTTTTGCCCCCTAACAACAACCACAACCACAACATCTTGTTCTTACAGACTCCACGGTGCCGGTGGCCATGGTGGTCAAAGGCCACGAGGCGCCAGAATATTTTTATCATGTGTTTTTATCTTTCAGGAATCCATATGCTGCAATTATGAAGAACCACAGTACTGTGAGTGCTTGAGGTCTGCAGAATGCATCCATCCATACATCTGCCATGTTTTAGTGCCCCAAACCAAAGCACGGTTGGGACAATCCTGCTAGAGCCATGTTCAAATGGGCCTGTGGGAATATTCTGGAAGAAAGCCGAAGCGTGGTTAGGGCACAATGCCACTGATTGCCCAGAGAAGGTCCAAAACCCAACATTTGCCATATAGACCATTCATCTCCAGCAGTGATCTTCAAAAGGTGATTATAATACTTCTCCCTCGCTTGTCTGTTTGGGTACTGCAACGAGGCCTGTATAAATAACTAGTAGCTAGGATGGCCCAAGGCTAGTGTGATCTTGTCAGATCTTGGAAGCTAAGCAGGGTTGGCCCTGGTTAGTACTTGGATGGGAGACCACCAAAGAAAACCACTGTTGCTACACAGAGGTAGGCAATGGCAAACCACTTCCTATTCGTCTGCCCTGACCTGTACAGTCCAAGCTAGCCTGATCTCCTCAGATCTCGGAAGCTAAGCAGGGTCAGCCCTGGTTAGTACTTGGATGGGAGGCCACCAAAGAAGACCACTGTTGCTACACAGACCACCTCTTTATCTCTTGCTTTGAAAACCCCATAAGGGGTCACCATACGTCGGCTGCAACTTGATGGCACTTTCCACCACCAGTGTGCTTGAATAGAAGGCGATTACAGGGGCTACTGTTGCTGTTGTATGTCAGTAACCAATATACCAAACCCCTTCTGGATCTGTACTGCAGTGGTCATCTTCTGTTCTGGGAACCCACTGGGGTCAAATAGGTCCCGCAACATCCCCTTCTAAGAACATAAGAGAAGCCATGTTGGATCAGGCCAACAGCCCCTTCAGTCCAATACTCCGTGTCACACAGTGACCAGATCCCAGGTGCCATTAGGAGGTCCACCAGCAGGGCCAGAACTCCAGAAGCCCTCCTCCTGTTGCCCCCCAAGCACCAAGAATACAGAGCATCACTGTCCCAGACAGAGTGCTCCATCTATACCTTGTGGCTAAGAGCCACTGATGGACCTCCAATTGTTAATTACTCTTTGGGTGAAGAAGTACTTTCTCTTTGGGTGAAGAAGTACTTTCTTCCAGAGTCATCAGGAGGCCCACCAGCAAGGCCAGAACTCCAGAAGCTGTCCCCCTGTTGCCCCACAGGCACCAAGAATACAGAGTGACACTGCCCCAGCAGAGTGTTCCCCATAGACCTTGTGGCCAATGCTCCCGCTAAGCTGTGGGGTCTTGTGAGCAAAAATTCTCCTTTGTGAGCTACTGGCATTAAAGTTGTGAGTAAGCAATTTGGCTGCTGCATAAATTAGTTTGCTCTGGAGCCCTCCTTCCTGAGCTAAGGCAAAAATGTGTGAGCTGGAGGCTAAAAAACTGTTACCTAGCTCACACTAACTCAGCTTAGAGGGAGCACTGCTTGTAGCTAAGAGCCACTGAGGGACCTCTGCTCCGTATGTTTATCCAATCCCCTCTTGAAGCTTTCTGTGCATCTAGCTGCCACCACTTCCTGCAGCAGTGAATTGCATGCGCTAACTTCTCTTTGGGTAACAAAGCACTTTCTTCTAGAGCTAGCATTGTCCCTACACGTGCAACCGGTACAACATGCTAGGATCTCTGCACCGAGGACTGTGTAGGTTGATCTGTCTACGCAGGTAGCTCACCCCTCAACACAACTTGCTTGAGTTGACCTCCGCAGTAGGCCAGCCAAAGTCCTTGCAACACAGAATAATTTCATGGCTCTTACCTGATTCTCTCCTCTTCCATTCTCTTCAGATCCGCATCCCGCTGGAGCACTTTCAGAATCGCCTCTTGCTCCTCGTCCGTGAGGAAGCTCAGGTCAATCATCTTGCTGGTCTCTCACTAGAAGGCAAAAGCGCCTTCCACTTCTTCAAGGTGTGAGCACAGTACTAAGCACCACCGCAGTGCGCCAGGTAAACACTTGGTTAAGAAGCCCCTGAATTCACTTGTTTTCTCACTTTAACAAGGAGGTAGTGCCCTTCTCTAGCCAAGAGTTTCTTGATAGGATGCCACATTCCCGGATCTTTTGCATCACATGGACGTTGCGGGCGAGTTTCCCTTCATGCTCTGATGGTTCATTGGATTAGCTTCATGCTCCCGTCCAACGTGAGCATCACCTACAGACAAAGGGCAGAAGGGAGAAACAATTAAGCTGCGGCATTCTCAAGTGAGCCAGACCTGTAAGTGTTTGCATGTGGAGGAAGGAAGACCCAAAATACATCACAAGGTATCAGCTGTGCTGAAGCTGAGGGGCATGGTGGCAGCACTCCAGTCTAAGGTCATGTCCTGAATTTCTCTGTTCAAATTTATTATTACGTTTCAAGACCAACAAGTATGATACAAAAAGATAGATAAAATATATAAAACAATATAATACACTAAAAGGTTCAGAATCACAAAATAAATGTCAGTCTTAAAATACAGAGTTATAATTCTCATAAATAACAAAATTAGGGAGATCCCTCTATATGTATATACTAACAGGACAAACCCTGTACCAGAGGATAAATGGACACAAATCTGACATGAGGAATCCCAAGATTGAGAAACGTGTAGAACAGCTGTTTTATTACAAAGGAACTTCAGAAACAGAAGGGAAAGGGAAATTGCTGAATTACAAGTTGTTACAACACTTGGTTAAGTGTGCAGACTCTAATCTGGGAGAACCGGGTTTGATTCCCCACTCCTCCACTTGTAGCTGCTGGATGACCTTGGGCAAGTCATAGTTCTGACTAGAGCTGTCCTTGAAAGGGCAGTTCTTGAAGGAGCTCTCTCAGCCCCACCTACCTCACAGGGTGTCTGTTGTGGGGAGGGGAAGGGAAAGGAATTTGTAAGCCGCTCGAGACACTGAGTGAAGTGTGGGGTATAAATTCAATCTCTTCTTCTTCTTCTTCTGGAACAAAAACCTCCCCAAGACTCAACAGGGATATTGGTTTCTTGTCTCATTACATTCAGTCCTCACATAAGTATTCTCAACAAGAAGGACTATAAATCCTCTGTATTTTAGTGTATTTCTTTTTCAGAATAGTATACTAGAATACTGAATGTGTGGAAGGGATATTAGGATGGCTGCTGACATAATAGCATTTTTTGGAGGGGGAGGAAGCGTTAAGTGCCCCCCCCACGCCTGAAATGAGAGAATGAAGATTCCCAGTCATTTCCCACAATTAGAAAAGACACCTTTGGACATTTATCTGCTGATCTGACATATTTATTGCTTTACAACTGTTGACCTTATAACCTTAACTTGTTATTTAGTGTCACTTTGCATATCTTGATCATCATCATGTTGCATTTTAATTTGCTGTTCATTCTCTGGCTATAAGTATGAGCCTTGCCTGCCATTCTAACATATTTGATAAAGTGTGCGTGCACAAGAAAGCTCAGACCTTGAATAAGCCCTTGTTGATCTTAAAAGCACCACTGGACTCTAAATGTGTTTTCCCTCTATATACTAGTTGCTGGTTAGAGATCTCCTGTGCTTCAATGCCATCCATCCATATTTAGCAACCTTATATATTATGTCCTGGTTCTTGACAGAAAGCATTACGGAAAGAACTGTAGCCCGATGTCTCCCTGGGTAAGCTAGAAATATGGGCAGTATGTAAACTTTGTGTATCTGATTATATATCTTAGAGTCGAAGATAACGTGTTCTAGAGTTTCTGTTTTCCCATCACCACAGGGGCATAGTCATTCTTCTAACGGAATTCTTTTGTATCTTCCTTCAAGGACTGCTAAAAAGGTCACTTCAGAGGGTAGCCATGATGGTCCGCAGTAGACAGGCTGGATCTCAGTCCAGTAGCATCTTAAGGATTTGAGGGAAATTAGATTTCGAGAGTCAAAGTTCCCTTTGTCAGAAATGATGAGGGAGTTTTGAGACTCGAAATCTTATACCCCGAAAATCGTTTTGGTCTCTAAACTGCTAGTGGACTTGGAATCCAGCTCTTCTGTTTTGAAAGGTGTAATTTAAACAATATTCGTATTCCAGGGTGGTCATTAAGTAGAAGAAGAGGAGAAGAGATTGGATTTATACCCCGCCCTTCACTACCCGAAGGAGTCTCAGAGTGGCTTACAAACTCCTTTCCCTTCCCCTCCCCCCAACAGACACCTCGTGAGGTAGGTGGGGCTGAGAGAGCTCTGACAGAAACTGCTCTTTTTCAAGAACAGCTGTGCCAGAACTATGGCTTGCCCAAGATCATCCAGCAGGTGCAAGTGGAGGAGTGGGGAATCAAACCCGGTTCTCCCAGATTAGAGTCCGCGCACTTAACCACTACACACAAACTGACTTCACTTTCAGAGGCACTAATCCTCTAGAATCCCAGAGCCAGGAGTGCAACATCAGGAGGAAGAGCCTGTGGCGCTCTCATGCCTCTGTTCTTGGCCCTCCAGAGGAGAACTGGTTGCAGCCACTTTAGCTTGTTAGACAGATTTGAGTCAGGATGCTGGACTAGATGGCTATGGGAACTACTTTAGAGGTATCTTGAGCTTAGAGGGAGCACATCGGAAGCCTACATCATGGTCTACACTCAGAAGGTGCATCAAAAATGGCTTTTTCCATTCACACATTGATCCACTAAGGTACATCGAAAGTGGTTTTTCCCACTCCCAAATTATCACTAAAGTGCATTGAAAGTGGTCTTTGCACACACAAAGGATCACTAAAGTGCACTGGGAGTGGTTTTCCCACTCACAAATGAGCACTAAAGTGCACTAAAGAACACTGATTTTCCACTTGCAAATGGTTGCTTAAGTACATTATCCAGCACATGTGAAAACACCCAAGACAGAACATAAGAACATAAGAGAAGCCAATGCTGAATCAGGCCAATGGCCCATCTAGTCCAACACTCTGTCACACAGTTGCCAAAATATACCAGGTGCCATCAGGAGGTCCAGCAGTGGGGCCAGGACACTAGAAGCCCTCCCACTGCTGCCCCCTCCAGCACCAAGAATAGAATGCATCACCTGCCCCAGATTGAGAGTTCCCATCTATACCCTGTGGCTAATAGCCACTGATGGACTTCTGCTCCATATGTTTCTCTAATTCCCTCTTGAAACTGTCCATGCTTGTAGCTGCCACCACCTCCTGTGACAGTGAATTCCATATGTTAATCACTCTTTGGGTGAAGAAGTATTTCCTTTTATCTGTTCTAACCTGACTGCTCAGCAATTTCATGGAGTGCCCACGAGTTCTTGTATTGTGAGAAAGGGAGAAAAGTACTTCTTTCTCAACCTGCTCAATCCCATTCATAATCTTATAAACCTCAATCATGTCACCCCTCAGCCGTCGTTTCTCCAAGCTAAAGAGCCCCAAGCATTTTAACCTTTCTTCATAGGGAAGGTGTTCCAACCCTTTTATCATTCTAGTTGCCCTTCTCTGCACTTTTTCCAATGCTATAATATCCTTTTTGAGATGTGGTGACCAGAACTGTACACAGTATTCCAAATGAGGTCGCACCAATGATTTATACAGGGGCATGATGATACTGGCTGATTTGTTTTCAATTATTCAGAAATAATGGCCGATTACTATTTTTCTTACAGATCTGATGGAATGAAATGTGAGCTAAGCTTAACACTATTTCAAAGAAAC
Organism: Gekko gecko; assembly: GCA_029375565.1. Classification (NCBI taxonomy): domain Eukaryota; kingdom Metazoa; phylum Chordata; class Lepidosauria; order Squamata; family Gekkonidae; genus Gekko; species Gekko gecko. The sequence continues at coordinate 15,782,049 of JAPDNY010000004.1, forward strand.
ATGAGTTTTGAAAGTAAGGAAGCCAGAGGTCATTTATATTAAAAAAAAATACATACACAATTTAACCCACAACTACAAACAAATACACTGGGCTTCCCTCAACAGCACACCACACCCTTGCTGGCTTTGGCAATGCTAACCTCTGGGTGTATCTATTGACTTAGGTGCTGCCGTGCCCACTTGTTAATCCAGCGAACAAGGCACATTCTCATCAGACAGCTGCACAGCTCTGAGCTGGAAGCACTGGGCATCTTCTTCTCAAGCTCGCATCAAGGGGCCAAAGCTCTCTGCAAAACCATCTCAGCTTAACGGAACTAAAAAACATCCTCTCAGGAAAAACACAAATAGTGGACAGCGGGAAGAGACTCCTGCTGGTGTCAGGAATGATCTGAAAACTCATAAGGAAAGAGCACACTTCATGAAATTTCACTGCTTTGAATCATCTTAAAGCCTGGGTAATTAGAGCCTTCTTGCAGGGGAGGTTGGGATATAAGTGCAATACAAAATCAATTAATTTAGATCAGGGGTCCTGATCTAATAGTAAGACTTCTGACTGACCACAGGAGATCTCCATGGCTGAGCAAATTAAAAAAAATATGTTGCTTTTGGCAGCAGCTGCAACAGCACAAGGATCTCCAATGCATGACTGAAGGTAAGCTTGTGTAGTAGACAAGGAAATATGTTTCAACTAGGGTCACCGTGTTTTGAAAAACAAAAAAGAGGACTTGTTTCCCGCTGCAAACAAGTGATCGCCATGACAAATCTCATTCTAAATACCCCTGCTATCTAAGCTGTGATCATTGCTATTATGTACTGAGATCGAGACAGCGTTTCAACAAGTGATTTCTTTATTAGCTCAGAAAACAGACAAACAGCACACAGAACGACCCAACTATATACAGTTTGAACCAGGGAAACCACACCTCCTGGAACAATAACGTCCAATCAATGATGAGTGCTTAGGACCAATGGGAATCATTCCCGCCGAAAGTCAGAGTCTCTCCGGATTGGTCTGTTGTAGCACAGCGACCAATCCGGCTGCTAGTATTAGGATGCTGATAGTCTATGGAGTTGTGACTGAAGCTCTCGCTTTACAAACATAGATAACCCAGTACATAACAATTGCTACTAGATCCAGGTGGTCAGCCATGTTGGTCTGAAGCAGTAGAACAAATTTAGAGTCCAGTGGCACCTTTAAGACCAATAAAGGTTTATTCAAGGCATGAGCTTTCGTGTGCAAGGCACACCTTGAATAAACCTTTGTTGGTCTTAAAGCTGCCACTGGACTCTATCATTGCTACTAACTAGGTATATTCCTAACTAGGTATATTCCAACCCAAAAAGAGGACATTTTCATCCGTTTTTTAAAAAGAGCCCAAAAAAGGGCAGACACCGGAAAAAGAGGACATCTCCTCTAAAAAGAAGACATCTGGTAACCCTAGTTAAAGCAGTATATGTTCATTTTAAACGGTATGCTGTTAAGCAGAGCTGAAATGTTGAAGCGTTACTATTAGAACTATGCGTAACCGCACTTCCTGACATTTTGTGGTTGTCGTCACCTCCCGTGGCAGCCATTTTGTGCTTGTGCCACCGCCACCTTGTGTCAGAATTCCAAGGTCTCCAAAAAGCTGGGGACCCTTGGTCTATGTTGTGTGGAGGAGGAGGAGGAGGTGGCGGTGGTGGAGATTGGATTTATACCCTGCCCTTCACTACCCAAGGGAGTCTCAGAGCGGCTTACAAACTCCTTTCCCTTCCCCTTCCCACAACAGACACCCTGTGAAGTAGGTGGGGCTGAGAGAGCTCTGACAGAAACTGCTCTTTTTCAAGAACAGCTGTGCCAAAACTATGGCTTGCCCAAGGTCATCCAGCAGGTGCAAGTGGAGGAGTGGGGAATCAAACCCGGTTCTCCCAAATTAGAGTCTGCGCACTTAACCACTACACCAAACTGGCTATACCACACAGAACAACCCAGCTCCAACACCACTCATAAACTCAGTGTTTTTCAACCACTGTGCCGTGGCACACTAATGTGCCGTGAGATATTGTCTGGTGTGCCGTGGGAAAAATTCCAATTTCATCCGTAACATATGAACAATTATAAAATAAAGTATTATTATTTCATAATAAAGTAATTATAAAATAATTTCTTTGTGTTTATTTGATTCCTATTCAAGAGAATACTTTATATATAGTCAATATAGGCACAGAGTTAAATTTTTTAACATTTTCTAATGGTGGTGTGCCTGTGTTTTTCATGAAAAAGTGTGCCTTTGCACAAAAAGGTTGAAAAACACTGCATAAACTAATGCAGGTGGCAAACAACGGTTTGTGTGGCCACCTATGGTCAGTAGATCATTGTGTCCATGGGATCACAAACAGCAGACAGTCAAACTCCCATAGCAGCCATTTTGCAGTGGCGTTTTCTCTCAAAACTCATCAGCTCTGGCAGATTGTACCCACAGCATTAAGCTATCACAGGCAATAGCTGATGACAACCCTGCCCTTCAAAAGTTACGGCTAGTCCCCTTTTTAAAGCTAATGTGTCACTCCTTCTTGTGGCAGTGAGTTCCATAAGGCAAAATGCATGTCATGTGAGGAAATGCTATTTTTCCCCCTCTGTCTCGAATCTACTGCTCCTGTCAAACTGATATTAAAAGCTGAACTACTACAGGGCAGAAAGAGACTCCCTGTTTCTCAACAGCCATGCATAATTTTTATAATATAGCTTGAGCAGGGCCTCAAGGGAGTCAACAGCAGAGATGAGATTTGAACCACAAACTTCCTGGCTCAGATTCAGTCAATACATTCTCTCCAAATACAGGACTTTGTGTAATGGGTTCTCCATTCTCCCATGAAGAGTTTGCTCAGAATCAAGGCAATATTGAATCTTCTAGACAGAATGTTATGAGGTCAACCTGTGAACCAAGATTTTTATATAAAGGGAGAAGAGGAACATGGCTACAGAGATAAAAATCATGAAGGGAAAGTACTCAAGAAAGTTATTTCTGCAACCCAGTAACACTTAAAAAAAAAGGTGATCAGAAAAATATAATGCATACCACCAAACAGAACTTATTTTCAACCCCTTGCACATTCAGTTGGCTTTAAATGACCTTACTCTACCACGAAAACCCAATAGGGTACACTTGGGCCATAAGAACTTCAGAGAAGCCAATGTTGGATCAGGCCAATGGCCCAACCAGTCCAACACTCTGTCACACAGTGGCCAAAAATACCAGGTGCCATCAGGAGGTCCACCAGTGGGGCCAGGACACTAGAAGCCTGTCACACAGTCAGCCAAACCTACCTCACAGGGTTGCTGTGAGGATAAAATGGAAGAGGGGGAATGATGTAAGCTGCTTTGGGTGTCTACTGGAGGAGGAGGAGGAGGAGGAGGAGAGATTGGATTTATACCCCGCTCCACTACCCGAAGGAGTCTCAGAGTGGCTTACAAGTCCTTTCCCTTCCCCTCCCCACAACAGATACCCTGTGAGGTAGGTGTGGCTGAGAGAGCCCTCTTGAGAACTGCCCTTGAGAGAACAGCTCTGAGAGAATTTGTAACTGACCCAAGGTCACACCAGCAGCTGCATGTGAAGGAGTGGGGAATCAAACCCGGTTCTCCCAGATCAGAGTCCGCAATCCTAACCACTACACCACATTGGCAAAGTAGAAGAGTAGAATAAAATTAAAAGTTTAAGTACACTTCACAGTTATCTGCATTGAGACCAGAAAGTTTCCTATACCTGGCACACATATCAGAGAGTTCGTGATAAGATCCTGTCCAAATGCAGGGTTAATAAAGCCTATCGCAGAACTAACAAGGCCTAAGGTTATCACACAAACTGCTATTTGACACATTATACGCTGGTTAGCCGAATGGCTTCCAACATGGACGGCACTATGTCTTTTGCCCAGTTCCTTCCTGGTAGTCAGTTTGCATGCATGACTTAACAACTGAAGCCTTAAACCAGGCTGGAAGAAGTCCAACCAGCACAAGGTTCACTAAGAATATTTCATTTAGAGTACAGAGTTTCCTGAACAGAAAAAAGAAACATGCTTGGGGAAGGGGGGGGGAGTGTCACACTATTCAACCATCTCGGCAGACACAATGAGGGGAAAAAAATGCACATGCACCACAGAGACACGCCCACGTTGCTCTTATGTGTAGGCTTGCCAGGTCATAAATTGCTTATTTATTTAGAACATTGATTTCACTTCCCCTGGAGAAAAAGGGTGCTTTGGAAGGTGAACTGTATGGCATTATAACTCAACCAAGGTCCTTCCCCTCCCTAAACCCTCCCCTCCCAGGTTCCACCCTCAAACCTCCAGGTATATCTGAATCCAGAGTCGGGAACCCTAGCCTACTGGCACCTGAAAGTTCTATGGAAGGAAACTGAGGGGGGGCTTGGAGATCATTGGTGATCTCACTTCCGGCAAAATCCATGAGATCGGACACTCTAGGATTTGCAAATACTCTATGGTTTTGCCGCTGAATTCCTGTAAATCCTAGAGTGTCCTGTGACATCACTTCTGTTTGTTTTACAGGCCGCACCTCCTTACTGCTCCTTGGGGTTGCCAGCTACAGCCTGGCAACCCTAGTTCTATTCTGTGATGAGCTCAGGTTCCAGGGTGGCAAGTCAAGTCTTGACAGAGAGACTTAAGGAGTGGGGGGGGGGGCCTTGCTGGCAAAACAACGACATTGACAGCAACACGCTCACATCACTCCCCATGTGCCCAGAAGTGACGTCAGAGCTTTGCGTGGGGATACTGGGGGCATTCTAGCATTTGAAGAAGAGACTGGATTTATACCCCACCCTTCACTTGGAGTCTCAGAGTGGCTTACAAACTCCTTTTCCTTCCCCTCCCCACAACAGACACTCTGTGAGGTGGGTGGGGCTGAGAGAGCTCTTTCAAGAACTGCAACAGCTCTGACAGAACTATGGCTTGCCCAAGGTCATCCAGCAGCTGTAAGTGGAGGAGTGGGGAATCAAACCCAGTTTTCCCAGATTAGAGTCCACGCACTTAACCACTACACCAAACACATCAGTGTGTTGGATGGGGCTGCCTGTCCCCTGGCATTTCCTGCCTACCCCCTATTGACCACCTGAACGGTGGCAGAGAGCACCCGCTTGGCAGCAAGGAATCCTCCACCTCCACTATGAAAACGGCGGACCCATCTGGTTCTGATCCATAATTCAGGAGGGTCTACCCTACATGACCATAAGAACGAGAATGTTTCTTCAGAACTGTGGATACCTTCTTAATGGTCCTTGGCCAGAATCATAATGCCCCTGTAGAAGTCTATGGTGCGACCTCACTAGCGGTCAAGGGCCCACATACCTTCAGGACTCTAACTAGCAGGGCTCTTTTTGTAGCAGGAACTCCTTTGCATATTAGGCAACACATCCCTAATGTAGCCAATCCTCCAAGAGCTTACAGTATCCCCTGTAAGAAGAACTCTATAAGCTCTTGGAGGATTGGCTACTTTAGGGGTGTGTCACCTAATATGCAAAGGAGTTCCTGCTACATAAAGAGCCCTGCTAACCAGTACACCACACCGCCTCTTGAACGGGCACTTGTATTATACCCCATCCTGTTACACTGTTTTCTATATGTCTGGAAGCAACCCCTCTTACAGTAGGGACCAGCAACCTGAAAGAACCTCAAGAGATCTAAAGATAAGGCTTGGAAGCCAGTGAGAAAGCCAAAGACATGACATAAGCAATTCTGCATTAAACTTCAGTCGTAACAGAATTTGACACCAGCATTCCAGGGCAACCTAGAGGCTCTCAAAATAATCCACACGAAAAGCCTCCCTAGAAATCCACATTGCAAGGGGGATTTAATCAGCTTGCTGGGTTTGCGAATTACGGGCGGGTGAGCTAGCGAGAAGGAATGACGGGCAAGCAGAACAGCACGCTGAGTGCGGCCAGAAACCACTCTCCCATAAAACAATCGCAGGAATTTCAGTCCCAGTTGACAACATCTGCCTCCACTCCCTTCATATGTTCCCTTAAATTAAAATGCACATACCCGTTAACTGTCAGTTCCTCATACAGATGTGGGTACTCCTTATCTTTCTCATATTTCATTGAAGGGGGGTATCACCCCTGTCAATCAAACCTGCCATCCCCTACATCTCTATCAAGACCCATCTCTAGCCATTCCAACCCGAATGAGTTTGTCAAGCCATTGGGGCAGCTGAACTTCTATGCGTGGTGGGGGTGTGGAAAAGAGCCGTGAAGTTGCAGCCAACTTCTGGCAACCTTCTATTGTAGATAAGGTGTTAAAAGCTGGGTGCTGCATGAAAACAGAAAACGAGTTCAAGTCAGATTTTCAGATGCACCCAGTGGCGGATCTACTAGGCCGATTCCGCATCTAGCATTCGCTCCACATTTTCTCAACTGAGAGGGGAAAGTGCAGCTCGAAACCACATTCAAACACATCAGGGCAATGCCATATTGACTGCAAAGTCACCCCTGAATGGACCGTCTTGCCTCGGCCAGGGCTTTTTCCGCCCTGGCTCCTGCCTGGTGGAACATACCCCAAATGAGATCAGGGCCCTGCGGGATCTACTTCAATTCCACAGGGACTGCAAGACAGAGCTGTTCCGCCAGGCCTTTGGCTGAGGCAGCGGACGCCCATATATGGCCTCCCTGAGGTGTTTGTCCCTCTGTTAACAACTACTGGCTATGGCCAGGAACCTCCCACAACGAGAATTTTTTTGTTGTTGTTATTAGCTGTGACCACCATTTTAATATTTATTATGATGTTTTAACTTTTAATGTGATTACATTAACTAATATATTTTGTATAAATGATATGTTGTTACCTGCCCTGAGCCCACTTCTGGGAAGGGCAGGCTTATGTAAATGTGAAAAGAATAAATAAATAAATTGGCCATAAATCTATGCAGAAGGTACAATAAAATCCGAGGATCAAAGAACTCGAAAGTGGCAAGAAGCTACTGTAAAACCCAATAATCGAAGGAAGTGAAACCAGCATGCAATGCAGAGAGGAATTTCTGTTCCAACGTGGGATTTGTAAGGCAAAGGAGGGAAAAGCCAATGCAAAATCAGCCTATGAAACGAATGACGCTTAAGCTTCAGGGCTCCTAATCCTGGAGGGCCCTGAAGCAACTTTTTAAAATGAGTGAATTTTTCAACAAAATTGATGGAGGTTTTTTAAAAAGTATTTGTTATTATTAAAATAAGGCTATTTTAGTGACAGAATCATAAGCCAATGGGTTGAAGTACTTAATACTAACCTTAGAATATGCTCTAATACCCATTTCATATGGGCTCAAAATTGTCCCTGTAATCCGTCAAATTTCAAAACTTCCTCAGGGACTTGCAGCACCCAAACCCCCAGCTGTTATGGGCTTGCCGAACTCACCAGAATCTATTCATAGCCTACATTTTGGCAGCTGGAGCCTTCACTGGCGCATGGCTTAATAGTTCTACAGCTCAGCCCCTTAACAACTCAGAAGGGGCCCCCGTAACAGTTCAAGCTTCAGGGTCCCAAAAACGTCGGTCTACCACTTGATGCATCTAACATTAAAGGACTTGGGGCATTCATCTTTTAAAGAGTTCCTGACTTCAGAAAGAAGTTCTTGAGCTTCATGAGTTAGGGGGAAAGACACTGGATATTCCAATATTTGTTTATCTGTGGGTCTTGCTTACTTCTTTGCTGGGTAAGAGTGTGCTCAAACGCTTTCCCATGAGCAATCAAACAACAACAACCGTTTGAAATGTCCAGAGATACCCCTCAGGGTAACATCTATGGAACAGGATGGAAAGGGGGGGGGATTACTGATGATGCGACTGCTGTGAAAAAGGCAAATTCCATGCTGGTAATGCATGGCTGCGAGAGTTGGATTATAAGGAAGGCCGAGCACCGAAGAATAGATTCTTTTGAACTATGGTGCTGGAGAAGACTCTTGAGAGTTCCTTGGACTGCCAGGAGATCAAATCAGTCAATCCTAAAAGAAATCAACCCTGACTGTTCCCTGGAAGGCCAGATCCTGAAGTTGAAGCTCAAATACTTTGGTCCCCAAATGAGAAGGGAGCCCTCACTGGAGAAGACCCTGATGCTGGGAAAGATTGAAGGTCAAAGAAGAAAGGGGCGGCAAAGGATGAGATGGTTAGACAGTGTCATCGATGCAACGAATATGAAATTGAGCAAACTTCAGAGGACAGCGGAAGACAGGAGGGCCTGGCGTGATGTGGTCCATGGGGTCGCGAAGAGTCGGACTCGACTGAGCGACTGAACAACAACAACATCATAGAACAGGAATAGAGAATAAAATTGCCACTATCGTTCTGCTCTTATACAAATCTACGGTGAGACCGCACTTGGAACACTGTGTACAGCTCTGGTCACTGCTACTTGTAAAAGGATATCATAGAGCTTGGACAGGCGCAGAAAAGAGCCACCAAAATGATGGGAGGGGGGCTAGAGCAGCTGCCCTATGGGGATTAGTTAAAACACTTTAGGGCTGTTTAGCCTAGAAAAAAGGCGAGTAAGGGGAGACATGATAAAGGTCTATAAAATTATGCATGGCGTGGAGTGAGGGAATTGAAAACAAATCAGCCAGTATCATCATGCCCCTGTATAAATCATTGGTGCGACCTCATTTGGAATACTGTGTACAGTTCTGGTCACCACATCTCAAAAAGGATATTATAGCATTGGAAAAAGTGCAGAGAAGGGCAACTAGAATGATAAAAGGGTTGGAACACCTTCCCTATGAAGAAAGGTTAAAATGCTTGGGGCTCTTCAGCTTGGAGAAACGACGGCTGAGGGGTGACATGATCGAGGTTTATAAGATTATGAATGGGATTCAGCAAGTTGAGAAAGAAGCACTTTTCTCCCTTTCTCACAATACAAGAACTCGTGGGCACTCCATGAAATTGCTGAGCAGTCGGGTTAGAACAGATAAAAGGAAATACTTCTTCACCCAAAGAGTGATTAACATATGGAATTCACTGCCACAGGAGGTGGTGGCAGCTACAAGCATGGACAGTTTCAAGAGAGAATTAGATAAACATATGGAGCAAAAGTCCATCAGTGGCTATTAGCCACAGGGTATAGATGGGAATTCTCAGTCTGGGGCAGGTGATGCACTCTATTCTTGGTGCTGGAGGGGGTCCTGGCCCCACTGCTGGACCTCCTGATGGCACCTGGTATATTTTGGCCGCTGTGTGACAGAGCGTTGGACTAGCTGGGCCATTGGCCTGATTCAACATTGGCTTCTCTTATGTTCTTATGTTCTTATGAGCAGAACCTTAAAAACTAACAACATTTGCGGGTATGAACTTTCGTGAGTCTCCACTCACTTCTTCAGATGTCAGATATCTGGTGTTGTGAGAAAGTGACCCACGAAATCTCACACCCTGTCACAAATTTTATTAGTCTTGAAGGTGCTACTGGACTCTTCTGCTGCTACGGACAAACATGGCTACCCATCTTGATATATCTCTGTGGAGAAAGTGGACAGGGAGAAACTCTTCTTCCTATCCCGTGATACTAGAACCCAGGGTCATCGCTGAAACTGAAGGATGGGAGATTCGGGACAGGCAAAAGGAAGCATTTCTTCACACAGCATATACTTAATTTGTGGAACTTGGCTGACACAAGATGTGGTTATGGAAGCCAATCAGGGAGGCTTTAGAAGGGGAGTGAACAAATTCATGGAGGATGGCTATCAGTGGCTAAAAATCATGATAGATATCTACTCCCTCCAGTACCAGAGGTGATGTGCCTCTTTAAATTGCTGGGGAACACAGGCCGGATGCTGCTGCTGCAGTCTTCCTGTTTGTGGGCTTCCTAGAGGTAGCTGGTTGGCCACCGTGTGAACAGAATGCTGGACTAGATGGGTGCTTGGTCTGATCTAGCACAGCTCTTCTTACATTCTTATGAGGTATGGGAAGATTGTTTTTCTGCTACTGTAAGGGTTTAAGCTCCCAGAGGAGAGGAGAGGAGAGGAGAGGAGAGGAGAGGAGAGGAGAGGAGAGGAGAGGAGAGGAGAGGAGAGGAGAGGAGAGCATACAAGCACAGGAAAAGGTTAACAGCATGCCCAAATGTCAGTGAAAAACCTCCGATCCATCCCAAACACCTGTAGTCCACTACCACCCAACACAAAAGACATTTCTGCATCAAAAGTGTTCAAAGTGGAAGACTGTATACTGTCTCCTGTCTCAGACTTCAGAGGCAGCACCACAGATTTAGACTGTAAAAGAGGTCAGGACACTCAAAGCATCCTTTCCTTCCTGCTGATACTATCCCTTTGAAGGAGAATGCTGTTCTTAGGGGCAAGATTTCCCTCCTTCTAGCTTGACACTTTTTCTCTCTCACACACAAAGAAGGAGCACACATTCTCCATCTTTATCCACCATGGATGCAGGACATGAATTCTAGCATTCTGCATCTGCATCCATCCTAGCTGGTTAGATTCTAGCCCTATCTCTCATCCTACACTATCTAGAATGTAGTTCCTTGAACAAAGGATTCTTATTCGTTTGAAACTGACAAGTGGCTCTGTGTAACTCTGTAAACTTTGCCAGCACATACAGTATTGAGAAGCTGAGGCTGTGTGTAACCTAGTGCATTCTGCTATGTTATAGAGATTCCTGGCTGGACCATACCAGTGAATCTAACAAAAAGAACCCTGATCCCACTTGTATTCAGCACAGCCAAACAGCAGCTGCAGGAAGGTTATTTCCACAAAGTGCCCATCTGGCTGCAGAGAATGCAAATCGGGTCGGGGTTCTCTCAACCTGATTCCTGCAAAAACATCTTATGTAGCTCAGGCCAAAGTGCATTCACTTCATCAGGACACAATCTGGAGGTGAGATAACCATTCCAGAAACACTCTTGCAAAATCAAAGATGTGTGTGATCAGCTATGATCAGTTCCAAAGAAGAAACTCTTGTCTTGCTCCACATACATTGATTATTTTTTAATTAATGCTACAATAGCCCAGACTAGTCCAAGATCATCAGAGCCTGGAAGCAAAGCAGAGACTGCCCTGGTTAGTACTTGGATGGGAGACCACCACGGAAGACCAGGGTTGCGATGCATAGGGAGGCAACGGCAAACCACCTCTGAACATCTCTTCCCTGTTCGGTGTAGTGGTTAAGTGTGTGGACTCTAATCTGGGAGAACCAGGTTTGATTCCCCACTCCTCCACTTGCACCTGCTGGATGACCTTGGGCAAGCCATAGTTCTGGCACAGCTTGAAAAAGAGCAGCTTCTGTCTCAGCCCCACCTCCCTCACAGGGTGTCTGTTGTGGGGAGGGGAAGGGGAAGGAGGTTATAAATTGCTCTGAGACTTTGAGTGAAGGACAGGATATAAATCCAATCTCGTCTTCTGTGGGGAGGGGAAGGAAAAGCTGCTCTGAGACTCCTTTGGGTAGTGAAGGGCAGGATATAAATCCAATCTCCTCCTCCTCCTCCTCCTCCTCCTCCTCCTCCTCCTCCTCCTCTTCTTCTACTTGAAAATCCCATGAAGGGTTGCCATAGGACATGGGTATCAACCTTAAGGCCCGGGGCCCAGAACTGGCCTGTTGGGGGCTCTCATGCGGCCCGCGAGCAACTAGTGCAAGGGAGGGAACAGGAGACAGCCTGGGGGGTGGAATGGGCAGAGCCACTCCATTTTTGGCTTCAGCATGGCGGAACAATCTCATCTGCAGCAGTCAAGCAGCGTGGGAGTGTCTGCCCAGGGCTGCACTGCTGGCTCTCCAGCCTGCCCATCTAGGTTTTCCTTTGCACTCCCCTCCCAGCCCCCATGGGGCCTTGCAGTGAGGATTCACCAATTCTGAGCTCACCATCTGCTGTCCTTCATATGGTTTATAAGAACATAAGAGAAGCCAATGTTGAATCAGGCCAATGGCCCATCTAGTCCAACACTCTGTCACACAGCAGCCAAAATATACCAGGTGCCATCAGGAGGTCCAGCAGTGGGGCCACTGGTACCTGGCATTAAGTTTTGATGGCACACATGGGCCGGCCTGACAAAGTCACATTTATGGCAGATCCGGCCCTTGTAACAAATGAGTTTGACACCTCTGCCGTAGGCCAATGATGACTTGACAGCCCTTAATTATTACAGCTCAGTGGCGGAGCACATGGTTTGCACGGATACAATCACAGGTTCAGTCCCTGACGAAGGGAGCTTTGACTCTCTTATACCTTGGAAAGTTTGTTGGTCTCTGAAGGCGCTACCGGACTTGCATCTTGTTCTTCTACTGCAGCCCATATGGCCAACCTTCCTGAAACTAGGGTCAATCCCTGGCACTGCCTGTTTAAAAACAGATCTCGGCGGCAAGTCAGGCAAAGACACACACACACCCCAAATCCTTGGACAGCCAATGTCTGCAGTACTAGGCTAGACAGACCACTGGTGAGATTGAATATAAAGTGCAGCTTCACACGTTCACGTTAAATCTTTCTCCAGTGCGTTTCGATCAACAGACCTGTTTGGAAGCCACGCAAATGCCTACATTTGATCCATGTCACCAGCTTCCGGGTTCAAGATACGCTTCTTTATCACTGCAAGATGCAGTAGGTACAGGGGACAACTTTTATTTGGTTTTATAACCCAGCTCGTCAACGTACCTGATGCAAGGGTGGGCAATGTATCCAGGCTCTCCACACTGGAGAACACGTTTGGGGCTGGAACTGGCTCACATGCTCGAGTTACACATAATTAACGCTCCGAATCTCAATTTCCCGAACAGAGCGTAGCAAATTACAATTGGCCAACCTTTCAAGCTTGCTCTATGGTATTTTCTTTTCCCCTTTAGGAACTGTTGCTCTCAGAGCCAGTTTGGTTGTAGTGGTTAGGAGCGCGGACTTTAATCTGGGAGAACTGGGTTTGATTCCCCACTCCTCCGCATGCAGCTGCTGGAGTGACCTTGGGTCAGTCACAAGTTCTCTCAGAGCTGCTCTCCCAAGAGCAGTCCTTGAACGAGCTCTCTCAGCCCCACCTACCTCACAGGGTGCCTGTTGTGGAGAGGGGAAGGAGGTCATAAATTGCTCTGAGACTTTGAGTGAAGGACGGGATATAAATCCAATCTCCTCTTCTTTTTTTCTACATTAAGAATTTGAGTACGGGCCTTGAAAAACCCTGATAGACTAAATTATGAGTTGTAAAAAAACCTGTCATGTTTATCCCCCACCCCAAAAAAAACCCCTCAGCTTGCTTATTCGCAATCGTTTAGCACAGTTCGTCATCTCATTATTTAAAATGTTGTTTTTAGAAATAGAAGCCTAGGGCCTTCTCTGTTAAATCAATTAGGGAGGCACAGCAATCTGGCAGGAGTCCACCGGCCACACCGACAACCTTTGGGAGCTGTTTGTGATGGATGGGGGTAGGGTAACCAATCGCCTGCTGCCTCGCTCACACTCCACCTATTGATCAATTCAACAGCGGGGAAAACAAGTGGAGGGGAACGGTGTCACCAGTGCTGCTATGTCATTTCTGGGAGAAACCCAGAAGTGTGCGTATCGCCACACTCTAGGAATTCCACAGATGTCTACGGGTTTTACTGAAGAGATTTGTGGAATTCCTAGAGCGTCATGGTAGGCTGTGGGTGTTTCTTCTGGGTTTTCTCCCAGTAATGATGTAATGGTGTCTGCAACATGGCTTTCATTGGTTTCCACCCAGAAGAATCTCCCGAGAATGGTGGAAGCGGTGGTGGTCCAGCAACCCTAGCATGGAGTCCCTACAGTTCTAACCTAACCACTCCTGCGAGGACATCACCACCACTTACCAGACTTTCCCAACCTGCTGCAAAAGCAAAGCAACACAGGAATGTTGACAGCTCGGTGTAGTGGTTAGGAGAGTGGACTCTAATCTGCGGAAACCAGGTTTGATTCCCCACTCCTCCGCATGCGGCTGCTGGTGTGAGCTTGGGTCACTTACAAGTTCTCTCAGAGCTGTCCTCTCAAGAGCAGTTCTCGAAAGAGCTCTCTCAGCCCCACCTACCTCCACAGGGTGTCTGTCGTGGGGAGGGGAAGGGAAAGAAGATTGTAAGCCACTCTGAGACTCCAAGAGAGAGGCAGAGGATACATCCAGTCTTCTATGATGATGATGATGATGCCAGATCAGACCACTGGCCCCTCTAAGCCAGTCATTCCCATGGGCACCAAGATGCCCACTAATCTGTTTCCTGGTGCCCACTTGCTTCTTCCCGAAAGCGAAGAGACACTCCTGGCTTTCTTCCGCTTTGCTGGAGGTGCGTCAGAAGACATCATCCATGCGCAAACAGTTGTCACTATCATCGGAGGATGCTCCGTTTGGGACCTCCCAACCTTCTGTACCCCCCACATAGGGATGCCAGCCTCCAGGTGGGACCTGGGGATCCCTGCTTAATTCCAGGCTACAGAGATCAGTTCCCCTGGAGCAAATGGATGCTTTGGAGGCTGAGCTTTAGGTCACTGTATCCCACTGAAATCCCTGTCCTCCCCAGCCTCCATCCCCAAATCTCGAGGAGTTTCCTATCACGGATTCGGCAAACCTACCTTCCCATTCCCTGCACAGGTAGCCAGGAGGGACCCTAACCCCACTATGACAGCCCTTGTATGGTTGTTCCCAGGGCTCTTTTTGTAGCAGGAACTCCTTTGCATATTAGGCCACACACCCCTAATGTAGCCAATCCTCCAAGTGCTTATAGTAGCCCCTGTAAGAAGAGCTCTGTAAGCTCTTGGAGGATTGGCTACATTAGGGGTGTGCCACCTAATATGCAAATGAGTTCCTGCTACAAAAAGAGCCCTGGAACTTGTTCAGTTTACGAGAATTCCAAGAGACCGTAACATCACTTTTTGGCGAGTGATCGAGCTGACAATGCCCCACCAGTTCCTTTGTTGGACTGCCACTGGAAAACAGAATCAGGTGGGCAGCCTCTACCTATATGTACTGACTGGTAATTTCCACTTCACTGTATCTGAAGAAGTGTGCGTGCACACGAAAGCTTATACCTTGAATACAACTTCGTTGGTCTTAAAGGTGCCCCTGGAGTCAAAAACTTTGTTCTGCGACTGGAGATCCCTTTTAACTCGACCCTCGTTATTTTTAAACAGCTGCCACAGTAAAGAGGAAATGAGGTCAGGAAATGTTTAATTAAAAGCTGATTACAAGGCAGCAGGGGCGAGAACCTGATCTGCTAACTGCTTTGTTTGGTCTCCTTGCAAGGGTGATTTAAAAAAAAATAAAAAGAACTATTTGCAGCAGTTTCACCGGTGTGCAACGAGGAAACAGAATGACTGACAAACCGATGTTTTGTTTTTAAGAAGAGCAGCCAAAATCAGGAAATGATAAATTAAAAAGGCTTATCTGGGGTGAAAGTTTCAGTTCTCAGGGCTCCCGGGGAGAGGAAACGATTATTTAAACAGTTTCAAGTTGGTAGTGTAGATATATCCTTAAACTAAAACTGCTCCATATCTGCTCACGTGTACGTGGAGGGGGTGTAGCACAATCCAAAACACAGACGATATGCACAAGACTTGTCGACAGGAAGGAGCAGAAAGGATGGTTTTTTTCCCCCAACACAAGGCAACACTATCTAATGTGGTTTCCACTGACTCTCCACCCTTTGCACCAATTAAAATTCATCTCCAGTTTTGTTAAGGACCACCAAGTATTTCCTCCGATCTCAGCCTTCTATCTAGGGTTTCCAACCTCCAGGTGGGGGGCCTGGAGATCTCCCAGAATTACAACTGACCTCCAGACTTACAGGGATCAGTTCCCCTGGAGAAAATGGCTGCTTTGGAGGGCGGACTCTGTGGCCGTGTACCCCACTGAGGTCCCTCCCTTGCCCAAACCTTGTCCTCCCTAGGCTCTGCTCCCAAAATCTCCAGGAACTTTCCAACCTGGAGTTGGCAACCTGAGGATTCCCATTTAGTGGCTGAGACATATTTGATCAACTCCTGGTCTTAGTATTTTCAGCGGGGATGCTCCACAGATGATTCTCCCAAGACAAGGTATTAAGACAGGGGGGGGGCAGTTGGGAAACTCCAGGAGTTGGGGGCGGAGCCTGGGGAGGACAGGGACCTCAGTGGGGTACAATGCCAGAGTCCATTCTCCAAAGTGGCCATTTTCTCCAGGGGAACTGATCTCTGTAGTCTGGAGATGAGGTGTAATTTCGGGGCTCCCCAGGCAGGCCCGTAGCTATGGTGGGGGGCCCTTTCTTAAAGGCAAAGCCCCACAAGAATTCCTCCTGTAAATGCTTTTTTCAATCATTTTACAACTTTTTTTAAAGATGTGCACTGCTTTAAGCAGAGTGGGGTGCTGTAGTTGACTAATTCCCGCAATGAGCAAAGGGGTTGGAGTAGGTGACCTCTAGAACCCCTTCTGATTCCGTGTCAAGAAACTGGTCTCCTTTAAGAGAGTTTTTCTGCCTAAGGGTTAGCTTTCTTGACTATAGAAGTCATCACCCCCACCTGCCGGCTTGTTACCAGAATTGTTTCTTAGGCTGGCAGAAGTGATTAACTTGCGGCAGCTGAGAACTGTCATCTAAAGTGGTTGACAGCTTGCAATTTGGAGATCTATCCTGGTAACAGCTTTCTATTGGCTAAATGGCTTTTCTTTCTGCACTGAGAACTTCAGGCCCACCAGGAAAAGAAAACTGCCCCACAAGTCACAAAATCCTGGTTACAGGATTGTCCCCAGGCCCCACCTGGAGGCTGGCATCCCTATATAATACCATGAGTTGACATCTCTGTCCTCCCCTTTTTAAAAACACGGAGCCTGATGAAGAATTCTGAAAACTCAGAAGCTTATATCCCGCTTTGTTTCATATTAGCTGGTCCTAATATTATGATGTGTTATTAGGCTTTTGTTTTAGGATTCTGTTTCAGGCCCAACATGACTACCTGCAATCTTTTTCTACTCATCTTCTTCTTTCTACATCTGTTTCCTGAGATTCACAGTTTTCAGTTTTTCATTAACAGTAGCATTAAAAGAGCAGAATTGGTTGGGGGGCAACAGTGGGAGGGCTTCCAGTGTCCTGGCCCCACTGCTGGACCTCCTGATGGCACCTGGTATTTCTGGCCACCGTGTGACAGAGTGTTGGACTGGATGGGCCGTTGGCCTGACCCAACATTGGCTTCTCTTATGTTCTTATGTTCTTAATTGGCCTGAGGAAACCTCTCTATATCAACACACAATTTAAATCTTGGCATGTGAACTGCTAATAAGAGGGATATTTATAATTTTTTTAAAAGGGATGAAGAATTTAAGAATTTGGCAGAATATCAGAGGGCTCTATTTCTGTATTGCTACAATGGCTGTTCCCTTGCGTGCTGGACACCCAGGCCTTGAAAATCTAACGAACTGCATACAGTACGAAAGGCCCTATGCCCATCTGTTGTAGGAAAGAATAACAGACAATGTGGTCTTTTTTACCAGTGAAAGGATACACATATATAAACAGAGATCAACCTTCATTCTCACATACACACACGCACACCCTTTGTTAAACATATAACACATCTCTAACCATCGATTCCTGTTCATACTCAGCACAGAGCTTCTGAGTCACAAAGATAAAGAGGCAGGAAATGTGGAGGGGTGATGATAGGTCTAGCGTTTGCCGCAATTGCTTCTCTTTACAGGACAACTGAGATGTGAGCACTAAAAAGAACTTAAGTTCCTTTGCTATTACCCACCCCACCCCAACGCAGACGCCAGCCTCCAGGTGGGACCTGGGGATCCCCCCGGAATTACAGCTCATCTCCAGACTACAGAGATCATGGAGAAAATGGATGCTTTGGAAGGTGGACTCTATAGCACTATACCCCACTGAGGTCCTTGTCCTCCCCAGGCTCCATCACCAAATCTCAAGAAGATTCCCAACCTGGAGCTAGCAACTCTACCCACCCACCCTGTCAGTGGCCAGGGGAGATCTGTCAACCCTACTCCAGTCGTATGACCTACAAGATATCTGAACTAGGATCGTCAACCCCATCTTGGGAAATTCCTGGAGATTTGGGGGTGGAGCTTGGGACGGGCGGAGTTTGGGGAGGGAAGGCACTCGGTAGGAATGGGACGCCATGGAGTACACCTTCCAAAGCTCCAGGGGAACTGATCTCTGCCCTTTGGAGGTCAGTTGTAATTCTAGGGGGACTCCAGGTCCCACCTGGAGAGCTGGCAACCTAAACTCTGAACTGGGAAAGCTTGAAGGCTCTGAAAAGGGCACTGCAGGATCTTTTGTGGCACATTAAAAAAAAAACTAGCACATTTTTATTCTAGCATAAACTGTTGTGTATGTTCGGGCAAGAAAGGATATATTAGAATAAAAAATTGCTAATCCTTAAAGTGCCTGCTTATATCTAGAGCTAAAGACGAAACACAGCTACACATCTAAAATGATTACCTCTGGAAGCAGACTCTCTCCACTAAATTCTATTCCCCTTCACAGTATTAAGGTGTCAAACAATGGACCACTAGGGGAAAAAGCGGGTTCCATTTGATAAAGAGCTCTCCCACGCAATGCTATGTGAATGCAGCCCCTCGATCAGATGTTGAAAGAGAGATTAAAGAGGCCAACTACTTCACTACATCAGCGCTTGCCCACCCAACATGGAGCAAAACAAGTGGTTAAAGGTTAAAAAGAGAGAGCTGCTATGAAGGTTAAAAAGAAAAGAGTTCCGGGCAAGTGCTCTCGCTAACTCCTCAACGTTTATAACCTCAGCAGCGACAAAAGCTGCCAAGCTCCAAACGTTCACTCACAAAGGATTTGCATTACCAGACTTTACTCTTTAAAAAGCTTAATAAGGCACCGAGACCACATGTTGTTGAAATAAGGTATTCTTTGGAGCTCAGCTGTTGCTACCAGGTAACTACGTTTCAGGTGGGTGGCCATGTTGCTCCACAGTAGAAGAGCTGGATTTGAGTATAAGCTTTCGAGAATAAAAACTCCTTTCATCAGTTAGAAGTAAAATCTTATTTATGTATTTATCTATTAGTTTGACTTTTACCCATCTAGCCCAACCCCCTGCACAGTATAGGATCAGCCTATAGCATCCCTGGCAAATGTGCATCCAGCAACTGGAAGAATTCCAGTGAAGGGGCGCTCACCATCCTCCTAGGCAGCTGATTCCAAGTGATGGAATATATCTGATGATGATGATGAAGAGGAGACTGGATTGATACCCCCGCCCTTCACTTGGAGTCTCAGAGCAACTTACAATCTCCTTCCCTTCCTCTCCCCACAACAGACACCCTGCAAGGTAGGTGGGGATGAGAGAACTCTGAGAGAACTGCTCTTGAGAGAACGGCCCTGAGAGAACTGTGACTGGCCCAAGGTCACACCAGCAGCTGCATGTGGAGGAGAGGAGAATCGAACCTGGCTCTCCCAGATTAGAGTCTGCACTCTTAACCATTACACCAAACTGGCTCTCCAGAAGAGAGCTCTGGCCCTCGAAAGCTTGTACCCTGGAAATCCCTGTTGGTCTTGATGGTACTATTGGACTTGAGTCTCATTCAAGTAACTGAGGTAAATTTTGCTAAACCCGACATAGATTTGCTATCCACCGGGTGGTAGAGGGAGAACTCCTGGCATTACAACTGATCTCTGAGCTAGAGATCAGTTTTCTTGGAGAAAACGGCTGCTCTGAAAAGTGGGCTTTATGACATTATACTCTGCTGAGCCCCCTCCCAGCTCCACCCCCCCCAAATCTCCAGGAATTTCCCTGCCTGGAGCTGGCAACTGTACTGACCAACTAGACAGCTCACATTCTAAGGTCTTGCAAACAAACCTTCTTTTAAAAAAAAAAAACAGAACCCTAGACCAGGATCCAGAAAGGGCTGAATATTTTTTTAAAAAACAGCCTCTTAGTGGTGTATACAGGGGTGAAGTGTTGGATCAGGCCCAGGGAGTCCCATGTTTAAACCCCCATTGGCTATGACACTTAGTGGTAACCCTGGGGCAGGAATTCTCTCTCAGCCTAGCATTCCAGGGCTGCTATTAAGATAAAATGTGGAAGGTGAGAGAACTATACGGGCTGCCCCGAGATTCTTGAAGGAAAGGAAGAATAAAATGCACTAATAGAAAACAGTAAGACTCCAGCAGCACCTCAAAACCAAAATTTGCGGTAGGGTATGAACTTCTGTGAGTCGCCACTCACTTCTTTTGTTAGTCTTTAAGGTGCTACTGGACTCTTACTCTTTTCTACTGCTAAAGCTAAAGGTTTCCCTTGCTCAAAAGCCAGTCAAATTCAACTCTAGGGGTGATGTTCATCTCCGTTTCCAAGCCGAAGAGCCAGCGCTGTCCAAAGACTTCTCCGTGGTCATGTGGCCAGCATGACTAAACGCTGAGGCACACCGAGTGCTGTTACCTTCCCACCAAAGCAGTACCTATTTATCTACTTGCAATTTCTTGCTTTCAAACTGCTAGGCTGGCAGGAGCTGGGGTCAGAGATGGGAGTTCACTCCGTCACACGGCACTCGGGTCTCGAACTGCCAAACTACCAACCTTCCACTTTGCAGCTCAGTGTCTTAACCAGTTGAGCCACCACGGCCCCTTCACTTCTACTGGTATA
Source organism: Gekko gecko (assembly GCA_029375565.1). Classification (NCBI taxonomy): domain Eukaryota; kingdom Metazoa; phylum Chordata; class Lepidosauria; order Squamata; family Gekkonidae; genus Gekko; species Gekko gecko. Next base: position 15,802,593 of record JAPDNY010000004.1, read on the forward strand.
GACAAACAAACGTGGCTACCCATCTTGATCTAAAATGCACTAAATAAGCGTTGCTTTCTGCAAGCGCTTGGAGATATGAACAACAACCAGGTTCGAATGCCTACCCTGCCATGGAAGCTCACTAAGCGACCTTAAGCCAGTCCCTCTCTCAGCCTAACTGATCTCACAGGGTTGTTGTGAAGTGGAAAGAGGGAGAATGATGTCGTATGATGCTTTGCGTCCCCGAAATGTGAGGTATAAGCATCTAAATAAATACTCTTATTTGCTTTCCCTGTTGATGGGAGAGAGAGACAGTGTAGCAGGTGGTATATTAATCTCCTCCTTCTAGATTTTAAGGGATGGTCATTGGCAGGCAGGACTACCGGTAACTTCAGAGACAGCCCTTCGGCCACATTCTGGAAACTCCGCAAGTAGGAACTGAGGGGTATAAGCAGACAGACCGTACCCTCCCTTTCTTCTCAACCTCCACAGTTTTGTTTTCATCTTCTCACAACTAGAGCTCATTCCTAGGACAAAGATAAAACCCAAAAAGAAATTGCTTCCAGTTGACAGAAATGCTAAACATGCGCCCCAGACAGAGCACAAGTTAAGTCTGCACTGCCAGGCATACAGCAAAGGCCTGCTGACCCTGTCTTTTCCATGCTTCTGGAGCAGAAGTGCTGTCCCCCTGGGTCTAATAGCGACTGCCAAGTTTCAGGCCTGGAACAAATTGTTATCACATTGCAAATGCTTGGAATCTAATTGCGTAGCACTGAAATACTTTCCTAAGAACCTAAGAAGAGCCCTGCTGGATCAGACCAGTGTTCCATCTAGTCCAGCATCCTGTCTCACACAGTGGCCAACCAGTTCCTCTGGAGGGCCAACAATACGGCACAGGGGCCAAGGTCTTCCCCTGATAAGAACCTAAGAAGAGCCCTGCTGGATCAGACCAGTGTTCCATCTAGTCCAGCATCCTGTCTCACACAGTGGCCAACCAGTTCCTCTGGAGGGCCAACAATACGGCACAGGGGCCAAGGTCTTCCCTTGATAAGAACCAAAGAAGAGCCCTGCTGGGTCAGACCAGGGAGGGTCCATCTAGTCCAGCCTCCTCTCTCACACAAGGGCCAGCCAGTTCCTCTGGAGGGCCAACAACAGGGCAGAGAGGCCGAGGCCTTCCCCTGATAAGAACACAAGAAGAGCCCTGCTGGATAAGACTGGTGGTTCATCTACCATGTTACATGCTCTGGAGCTCCTTCAAACAAAAGTGGGATAATAAAGTAATAGCCACTTTTCGTAAGGTGAGAGGGACGCATGCCACAAAAATACAGGCATCTAGAGTTCCTTGCAGAGAAGTTAAACACATAAGAATATCAGAAGAGCCCTGCTGTATCAGACCAGTGGTCCATCTAGGCCAGCATCCTGTCTCACACAGCGGCCAAGCAATGTCTCGGGACGGCCAACAACGGGGGAGGGAGGCCCGACCACCCAGTTGTGTGCTTGGTAGCAGGAATAGGCCCCCAATGTGTGGAAGAAACTGGGGGAGTGCAAAGATGGTGGTGGCGTTGGCCACCAGCAGGCCCCATCACAGGATCGTCTGCACCACCTCCTGCGGCCATCCGAGACATCATTCCTGGAGCTGCAGGTCGAGCAGGGAGGCGCGCGACCTCGCCTTGGAAGACTGAGCTGGCGTGAATGCAGTGAGGCTGCCACGAAAGCGAAGCAATTCTGCTTGACTGCTACAGACAAGGTTGTTCCGCCATGCTGAAGTCATAATCAGAGTGGCTCCGCCCCCCCAGCAGCCTCTTGTCTCCCCCCACCCGGTCACACCAGTTGTACCCGGACTGCATAAGAACCCTGGATGAACCAGTTCCGGCCCCCGGGCCTTATCTTTGACATTCCTGATAATGCATGAAGGCATCATCTAAGAACAGGAGACATCTTTTCATTCTTTCAGAACTTTAGCTGTATGTAAATACAAGCAGATTTAACTGCAAAGTTTACAGTCACGCTCACAAACTAATTAAAATTTCTTTCATCAAACAACAGGTTGAGGTTTTCTACCCTACTAACCTAGCTGACCCTGAAAAGAAGTTAGTCCTAGCATTAAGCAAATGGGGGCGGGGAAGGTTATCCAGGACTTCTGTAATCAAAAGATTTAAACAGGAAATGTGGGTTTCCTTTGCTCTTTTGTCGCGAGGTCTGAGGCTTTTCAGAGGGAGCTTAACAACCAAACTTGAAGCCAGAGAGAAAGCAACATACAGACTTCGAGGTATTTGGTTCACTGTCTCAAAGAAAAAAAGGGAGAGAAAGGATTTTTTTTAAAAAAAAAGTTGCTTATGGAAAACAGAACAAGGAAACCAGGATGGTGGTCTAGTAAAAGTGCCGAACTAAGACCTCAGAGACCCGAGTTCAAATATTCTCTCTGCCAGGAAGATCACTGGGTGACCTCCGGCCAATCGGGCCCTTTCAGCCCAGCCCACCTCACAGGGTTGTTGTGAGGATTAGAAGAAAGGAGAACCATGAGCGCCGCTCTGAACTCCTAGAGGAAAAGAGGAATTAAAATGAGGCCAAATTAGATTAAATTCAATAGAGTCCAAACTATTCAATCCATTTAATTGGAGGACAGTCTATCAGGGGTGACTGAAAGGAACCTCCACATTCAGAGGCAGTAAACCTGTGAATACCCGTATCAAGAGGCAACATCAGGGGAAGGCCTCAGCCCCTATTAGGGTTTCCAGCCTCCAGGTGGGGCCTGGAGATCTCCCCCGTTTACAACTGATCTCCAGCTGACAGAGATCAGCTCCCCTGGAGAAAATGGCTGCTTCAAAGGGTGGACTCCATGGCATTGTACCATGCTGAGGCCCTCCTCCCCAACCCTCCTCTCCTGGATCCACCTCCAAAGTCTCCAGGTATTTTCCAACCCAGACCTGGCAACCTTAGCCTCTGTGTCCTGTTGCTGGACCTCCAGAGGAACTGGTTGGGGTTTAGCCTTTGTAACTCTGTCTTTGTTACAGGCTGGTGCTTGACTTTTTTAGTTGCCTTGAGTTTTGTGAGGGCACGGCCAAGAGGTCGCTCCCAAGAGAATATTCTTCCCATGCTTGTTAGCAGCTCTTATCTAGGAAGCCTGATTTGTTTTGTCTCACCACTAGATGCCAGGTGCGAGATGGGCTGGTTCATCTCAATGCTTGGGATAGCTTGATTAATGATGTCTTCACTTGTAGCCAGCAATTAGGGTATAGGATGCTTAGTTTTAGCTATCTATCTCCTCTGGCTAAGTTTCATTGTGCATATGTGTGTCCAAGACCCAGTGCACGGGAGCTTAGCCTGCTATTTCTGCATGTTTGATAATTACTTATTGGTCAGTAAGTGAGACAGGATGCAGGAACAGATGGACTACTGGTCTGGTCCAGATTCCCATGTTTTAACACACTGCATTAAATACTAAGTGGTACTGTGCACTCTGAAGTGATCGCCCATAAAGATTTGGGTCAAAATGATGGGGATGGCTCAAGAGGAGTATAAACAGGGTTGCCAGCTCTGGGTTGGGAAGTACCTGGAGATTTGGGGGTGGAGCCTGGGGTGGGCGGGGCTTAAGGAGGGGGAGGGACCTCAGCAGAGCATAATGCCATAGAGCCCACCCTCCAAAACAGCCAATTTCTTCAAGGAAATTGATCTTGGTCTTCTGGAGACCAGCTGTAATAGCGGGAGATCTCCATGTGCCACCTGGAGGTTGGCAACACTAGGTATAAATGAAAGAAGAACACTATTTTGTGTCTCCAGCATTCGCTTTGTTTCTTCTTGGCTGCTGGCACATTTCAGGCAGAAGGCTCCACTTCCTGTTGTCCCTTTGCATTACCAGGTCTTCTCCCACACTCCTAGCCTATCAAACTTCACCAAGCAAGATGACATCACACAGGACACACCCCTTTCCCTTCGTGCAGACTCCCCCCATCAACCTATCTTTGCAGTATCTACCAAACAAGGGTGGTCAGCTTAACAGTCTGCACTTGCCTGTGTAATTTTTTTTTTTTGTATGCATAACGTTGATGAACTAATACACAAATATTACTTTTGTAAAAAAAAATCTCATATTTTAAACTGAGAGTTTGGCAGAAGAAAGGAAAAACGGGTACAAAAACCAGCCTTAATGGTTTTTATTTACCTTTTTAAAGGTTAAAACGGTTTATTGTATTTAGCCACCGGACATTACAAAATACAGAATACAGCAGAACATAAAACGTTAAAAAGCACCCTTAATATCCAAGTTAAAATTAACTACTAATCAATGATTTAAAAAGATTACAACAGGTTTAATCACCATCAGGTAACCTGCCTCTTAGATCTAATCTTAGATTGCTGCTAAAGCAAACAGGGAAACTCTATGGGATAGATAGGCATCATTATCTGAAAGTTTATTTACTTAAAAAAAAGCAAAATGCAAAAAAGTGGTATTTCCACCAAATGAGCCAGCTTGCAAAGGCTGATAGCATCCCCTGTTCCTTCACAAGCCCTAACCTGGATGCTCCAAACTAGTATCTACCTAGCATGAGAGCCAGTGATGTGTAGTGGTAAAGAGCAGCAGACTCTAATCTGGAGAACCAGATTTGATTCCCCACTCCTCCTCCACATGAAGCCTGCTAGGTGATGTTGGGCCAGTCAGGGTTCTCTCAGAACTCTCTCAGCCCCGCCTACCTCCCAAGGTGACTGGTGTGGGGAGAGGAAGGGAAGGCGATTGTAAGCCGCTTTGAGACACATGATGCATGCTGGGTGACCTTGGGCCAGTCCCAGTTCTCTCAGAGCTCTCTCAGCCCCACCTGTCTCACAAGGTGGCTGTTGAGGGGAGAGGAAGGGAAAGGTGATTCGACACCACTTCCACACTCCTTGAGTTAGAGAAAAGTGGGGTATAAAAACCTACTCCTCTTCTATCCAGAGGACCACTCTGAAGCTGTACCACTTGCTGACTATTTCCTCAAAATACAAATGGGGGGGGGGTGTTAGAGGAAAGAACCTTTTTCCTGCAAGTTGCAATGCCAGGTTAGCGAGTACATTATTGCAACATCTTTTAAACAATACAGGCAAGCCTTTTTGGCATGAGTTTCTCTTTGGCACCGGTCGGTAGAGGAGAGAGTCACTTTTCCAGAAGCAAGGAAGTCAAAATCTGCAACTGACTACATACAGGATTTTTATAATGCCTTAAAATGTACAGGTCTTCCGGTCAGCCCCTTGTCCACGTAACACAGAATTTTAAAAGCCAAATTAAGCATTTCACTCCTTTGCAAGGCTCGGTCAAAGCCCATTTATAGTGAACATTTTAAATTATAACTATAAAAAGTCATTAAAAACAGTCACTGTTAATACATTTAAGTGATTTTTTAAAAAATACGAAGTCATATTTCAGGTACTAAAACAATTAACTGCAACCAGGGGATTGCATTAAACATCATTTGTGTAGACTAATTGACTTCTTGGCAGAGGTACAAGTGGGAAACTCCTGGCTTCCTGTAAAGGAGCTGAACGGGAGAGTCAGCCAATATCCAACCAGCCTGCATGAGAACAACCAAGACGGGTTTGCTTGCAACTGTCTGCTATTTCAGCACACTGAGCTGAGAACAAACCTTCCACCTAGGGATGCCAGCCTTCAGGTGGGGCCTGTAGATCCCCCAGAATTATAGTTCATCTTCAGACTACCGAGATCCGTTCCCCTGGAGAAAATGGATGCTTTCAAGGGTGGACTCTACGGCCTTGTACCCCACTGAGGTCCCTGACCCTGTCTTCCTAAGGCCCAATCCCCAAATCACCAGACGTTTCCCTACCTAGATCTGGCAACCCTAACCCTCCATCCCCCTCCAGATGAGGGGGAACCTGTTAACCCTACTCCCACCACCTGAAGAAAAGCTCTCTTCAGAAACGCCGACTCTTGTTGAAAACAAACTGCTGTCCGCCATCTTCTTTTCAGCCTGTTATTATGGCCAATATTTCGGTCATCTTAAGCAAAGGAGTCCCACCTTGGCAGAGTGGTCTAACACATCCAAACTTTAAGCCACTCTCTGGAGCCTTGGAGCTGCATTGAAACAGGAAGAAATAATTCCCTCCAATGTTTCGCATGCTGGAGTAATTCACTGTTTGCTAGATTTTTAGGTAGTTGTGCGATAAGAAACCGTGGGGGGGAGGCAAGAGGCAACTGCTTGAATAGCTCTGAGCACACTAACCTTAAAAAATTATTCAGAAAACTGATTGTGGGAGACCCACAAAGCGTTGCGCATACCAGGAATCCAAATTGGTTCATCTGGTTTGTACAAGGATTTCAAGCAGCTCTTGACCCCTGGCACCCGAAATTTATTATGAAAAGTCATTTCAAAAAGCATACAAACTACTCACATTAACGAGAGGGTGGGGAATGCTGAAATATTGCAAAAGGTGTACTTTAAGGGCTTCCTTTCACTGGGAAAACACACACAGAGAGACTGTGTGAGTCTCTGCTATGACCCTGTTTATGAATCAACACCATTCAATCAGCTTTTGCGGAGCACTTAGGTAACCACCTGAATCTTTTGCACTGGTTGCCAATGAATCCTGACTCACATAACAATCCCCCAGTGTGGTGCCACCAGTGAGGTGGAGTGGTTAAGATCGGCGGACTCTAATCTGGAGAACCAGGTTCGATTCTGCACTCCTCTTCCCCATGAAGCCTGCTGGGTGACCTCGAGCCAGTCACAATTCGCTCAGAACTCTCTCAGCCTCACGTACCTGCATTGTGCAGGGGGCTGGACTAGATGACCCTGGAGGTCCCTTCCAACTCTGTGATTCTATGATTCTATACCTCACAAGATGCCTGTTGCGGGGAGAGGAAGGGAAGGTTATTGTAAATCATTTGAGACTCCTTAAGGTAGAGAAAAGCAAGGTATAGAAACCAACTTGTCTTCTTCTTTATCCTTAGCGGAGAGTGCCCGCTGCATCTCTGAATAAGTTACTGCTCTGAGATTTAATTCTATCCAGGTGGAACATTCAGAACTATCACTAACATACACTCAGGACAATGGGATGTATAGAAGCATGGCCAGTTTGAGGCAGATAATTCTATCTCACAAAAACAACCTCTTTGAGGAGCAAGCATCTATCATACCTCCAGTTTTAATTCGGGGGGGGGGTAAGAGTAACAGTTCTCCGAAAAACACCACTACATAAAATTTCTTCATTGCGGTTATTAAGAACTCACAGCAGAGCAAGCCTTGATTTTTGTTCAGCACACCCTTTTGCCACCCGTAGTGTAACTGAGAAATCAAATTACATCACCTTTTTTCTTTTTTTAAAAAAGCACCCAAAAAAGAAAAAAAAAGAATTAGAATCCAGCACAACAAGTTACCATGCCTGGGCAAAGTTGGATGACTCTCTACTGTTGGAATGAAAAGTAAGCCAGCTAACTACCAGTACTGACAGCCAACTTTCCAATGCATTGCAAGAAGAAAGAAAAGAACAAATCAGAAAAGAACAAAAAAATCACTACAAAAAGGCAACACCAACCCATCAATGGTGAAGAACAAATCATACAAACAGCAGAGAACAGGGATCACCTTTCTGGGTGCCCTCCAAGTGTTTTTAGGAATGGGGTGGGGCCAGGTATTACTTTTGCCCAGCAAAGCCTTGAATGGCTATTGGAGATTTGATTGGCTGTGTGGATTTTTAAAAATTTTACTTTGGCAGCAGCTGCTACCACAACCATAGGATCTTCACAGTGTGACTGATGGAAAACCATACCAGTCATTTTGTGGATGGATCTACGTCCTATGGCAGCCATTTTGTGGCTGCGGCCACCGTGCCATGTCAGAATTTTAAAGTTGACCGCAGGCTCAAAAGGGTTGGGGACCCCCCCACATATAATATAAAAGCAGCTGAACAGCTCAGAAACCTGATTTAATCGATTTGGTGCTAAGACACAAACCTTCTCAAGCTCCCTTGGGGCAAGCGGATTAACTCCATTCAAGCAAAACAGTGACGTTCTAACCTCAGGCTAGCTAGCATTAACCAGTGCAGGAGTTCTATTTATTCATTCATTCATTTATACCCCACCCTTCCCTCCTAAATTGTTCCCTCTCCTCCATTTTATCCTCACCACAACCCTGTGAGGTAGATTAGGCTAGGAGCGTACGACTACCTGAAGTAGTGAGGCCATGACTGAGGAAAGCGTATACAGAAATAAAACGTCGGGTCTTTAAGATGCCGCTAAATCTTTTGTTTTATTTTGCTACAACAGACTAACACAGCTACACCCTTAGCAACCAAAGAGACCCAGTGAGCTTTGATGGCAGAACAGAACCGTGTCTCCCCTAGAGGTTTCTGGATCTTGCATTCATTATTGCTGGTTTGGACAATACATTCTACCTGAAGTGAAAAGAGCAAGAATCCAGGAGAACCTTAAAGACTAACCAAATTTGTGTCAGGGTAGGAGCTTTCATGAGTCACTGCTCAAAAAGTCATCAAAGCTCCTGTCCTGCCACAAATTTGGTTTAAGGTGCTCCTGGGCTCTTGTTCTTTTCTACTGCTACAGACAAACACGGCTACCCATCTCAATCTACCTGAAGTGAAGGCAGCAGTCTGATGAGATGAGAAGAGATTGGATTTATACCCCCGCCCTTCACTTGAAGCCTCAGAATGGCTGACAATCTCCTTTCCCTTCCCCTCCCCACAACAGACACCCTGTGAGGTACGTGGGGCTAAGAGAGTTCTTCTAGAACAGCTCTTGAGAGAACAGCTCTGAGAGAACTGTGACTGACCCAAGGTCACTCCAGCAGCTGCATGTGGAGGATTGGGGAATCAAACCCAGTTCTCCCAGATTAGAGTCCGCATTCTTAACCACGACACCAAACTGGCTCTCACCTGCTTCAGATCTGGTGGCTGGAAAGGAGCTGCAGCAGGAAGGAACTGTTGAATCTTCCAAGAAGCCAAGTCAGCTATTGAGCCAGCAGAATTACAACCCCCGAAAGTTGCCCGCACACCTTGATCTCTGTTCTAAGTCAATACAATCCAAACCATCGCCTGAAGTTTTTAACCTGATGTCCTAGAACGTCTGAACCAGACCTGATGTCCGTATTTTAACTCATCCCATTTTTTTTGATCACCCAGTTTTTTGAACAGAATGCCCTTGTGCATATACACACGTCAATCAGCTACGTGATACATGTTAACTGTCCCATTGCTCAGAACACAACACAATCTTTTTACCCAAGTACTAAGCTAGAACACCACACCTCTTTCCTCTCATCCTGACGGGTAGGAATCACAACCAGACCAAACTTCTGTTCCACATAGCCCGTCGCCTTAACAGCCAGAAGACTAAAATTATTTCCGACTCTGCAGCCAGACTGTACACCTCAAAGAATTTTGGTATTGTTGTTTTTGACCTTTGCATTTTCCCATGAACTGGCAGGCATGAGAACGAGGGCAGAACGGTTTTATTTTTACAGAGAAACTATGAAGTAGGTAGAGGGAGACATCTTTTATTACAATATCTTCAGAACGCCTTGGCGCATATGTTTGGCGGTTCCAAATACACTCGACAGGCGTGAAACCACACAGCCGGGAGTACAAAATTTTGCCTTCAGAAGACTCCTTTCTTCCACACAGGCAAACACCAGGAAGTTGGCAAGCAGAATAAAAAGACCACACCGGAGATTGGCACGCAGGGTACTCAGACCAAATCAGTGCTGATTCCAGTCCGATCAGATACAAGGGAAGATCTGTATGGATTAGCACTCCGAAGCATATGAACTACAGCAGGCGTCCCCCAAGCCTTTTGACCCTGTGGGCACCTCTGGAATTCTGGCACACAGACTAAATAATCCACCTTCAATCCACTGTCAGTACACTTTCCAACTGGATTTTACTGTGTGAACTTATACTGACAGAAATTGACATATACTTTATAGAACTTTTTTTAAAAATTAAAAAACAGTCTGGTTACTTGCATAGAGTTGCTCTGGGGACTAGCACGGGGCTCAGGCTTGGGCTCCTTGACACAGTGGTCAGAATGTCAGACTAGATCTGAGGTTTCCAGGTTCACATCCCCACTCTGCCATGGAAGCTTGCTGGGTGACCTTGAGCCAGTCACACACTCTCAGCCTAACCTACCTCACAGGGCTGTTGTGCAGATAAAATGAAAGCGAGGAGAATTATGTAAGCAGCTTTGGGAGAATTATGTAAGCACTAGGGAGAAAGACAAGGTATAAATAAACTATATAAATGCCTATTTCTGTAGCTGGGGGGGCAGTTGGGGAGATGTATCCATCAAATAAAGAAAGGCAACAGATTCTCTCAAAATTGGCTTCTCCTGTTCCTGTTAAGCTTCGCTGCTGCCCCAATATGCAATCACCAAAGCAAATATGCAGAAGAGAAACTTTCAACATAAAGCATAAAGAGCCAGCTCAGTGCAGTGGTTAGGAGCATGGACTCTAATCTGGGAGATTTAATTCCCCACTCCTTCATATGCAGCTGCTGGTGTGACCTTGGGTCGGTCACAAGTTCTCTCAGAGCTGTTCTCTCACAAACAGTTCTCTGAGAGTTCTCTCAGCCTCACCTACCTCACAGGGTGTCTGTTGTGGGGGAGGGGAAAAGAAAGGAGAACGTAAGCTGCTCTGAGACTCCTTTGGGTAATGAAGGGTGGGATATAAAACCAGTCTCTTCTCTCTTATTCACTGACCACTTTTCACTGGCAGAAGAGAGATCTTACTCGTACCAAGCGTCCTCCTCTCCCCACCCGTTCCATCACTGTTTCCTTACAGGGAAGGTTCAATGGACTTCACTCTCTCTCTTTCTCTGCTAAGCATTATGTCATAGACCTGTAAAACTGAAAGGGATCCCAGGGGAAATCAAACAGATTGGGCGTAACACAGGGCTGTCAGGCTCCACGGAAGCTCTTGCCATTATCAACTCTTCCCCCAGAACGTCAAATGGCTTTCTCGCACGTGACTTCCAGTAAACAGATTTAACTACATTTCATTTTTCTGCTCAACGGGACTCCCCATCACAGAAACAGATTGGCAGAAAAGTGATAGGCGAGCAAACTTATTGGATTACAGAAACAGTCATTAAATACCCTGATGAGCTCTTACGTTACTTGAGTGTCAACAAACCTCTGGGTCTGTTTTACTGACTGGGACGTTTCCACCAAAAAAGAGAGAGAAAAAGATACTACAGCCAGATGACCCAGCACCCCCAATCCTGAAGAGTTCTTAGGCTCTTCTCCGTTTGTTCAGTCTTGTAAATGACAACTTAGCCTCTGGTGGTGGTGAAAGATGTTGTCAAGTTGCCATTGACTTAAGGTGATCCTTCAAGGGGTTTTCAAGGCAAGAGACACAGAGGTGGTTTGCCATTGCCTGCCTCTGCATCACAACCCTGGTATTCCTTGGTGGTCTTCTGCTTCGCTTCTGAGATCTAATGAGATTGGGCTAGCCTGGGCCATCCAGTCAGGGGGGGAAGAAGAAGAAGAAGGAGGAGGAGGAGGAGGAGGAGGACTAGATTTATACCCCACCCTTCAATCGGAATCTCACAGTGGCTTACAAATTCCTTTCCCTTCCCCTCCCCACAACAGACACCCTGTGACATAGGTAGGGCTGAGAGAGCTCTTTCCAGGACTGCCCTTTCAAGGACAGCTCTTGTCAGAACTATGGCTTGCCCAAGTTCATCTAGTAGCTGAACAGAGGTGGTTTGCCACTGCCTGTCTCTGCACAGCAACCCTGGACTTCCTTGGTGGTCTCCCATCCAAGTACTAACCAGGACCGACCCTGCTTAGCTTCCGAGCTCTGATGAGATCATACCTCTCACAGTGAACGGTACACTGAAAACTAACAAGCTCTCTCTTCTGGTTGCAAATGCCCTTACAAAACATTACCAAAACACAGAATAACCAAGAATAGAAGAGAGCCAGTATGGTGTAATGGAAAGGAGTGCAAACTCTAATCTAGGAGAACCAGGGTTGATTCCCCGCTCCTCCACATGCAGCTGATGTGACCTTGTGTCAGTCAAAGTTCCCTCAGAGCTGTTCTCTCAAGAGCAGTTCTCAAAGCGCTCTCTCAGCCGCACCTACCTCACAGGGTGTCTGTTGTGGGGAGAGGAAGGAAAAGGAGATCATAAGCTGTTCTGAGACTCCAAGTGAAGGGCAGGGTATAAATCCAATCTCTATTTCTTCTTCTCTTTTTCTAACTATTTTAACCTACTTTGGGTCCCCGAATTAAAGCAGATATCAAATTAAATCCTCTGGATCTACCTCTGTGAATGCTGCCACTTTCTTCCACCATCTACCAAAGCCGCCTGCATTCTGAAAGATCATGTCCAAAGCATGGAGTGACAATTCTAATTTTCTGTATTAATCGTGAGACCCTCCAGGTGAGTCAGTCCAGAATTAACGGGATAAAGGAACTATTGCTGAACAATGGCCATAAATTTTCTTTTGTGCTTGGGAGGGGGAAGATGCCCACCATTTCACTTGCTCTAACGTATCGGCAGCCAGGAATACAGAGCTTGAAGGTCAAGTCAATTCTACAGTAAAGCCTTACCAATACGTTTTGAAAGCCCTGTCAATGAATCATGCTGAGGCTTTTTACCTATTGTACTTTAAATAGAAGGCACTTAGAGTCACTTCCGCTGGCACAATAACTACCAATTCACTTTAAAACCATCGCTGCTGACATGACAGCGTTTTACCCAAACGACTGAGGAGAGGGGAAGAGAACCTCACACAAACAATACTATACGCAACTCAGTTGCCTACGTGTGGATTGAAGACAGCTTTGCCATACATCCACTGACCAGGGTTCCCCCACCACCACTACCAATGCGTCACAGAATATTGTAAAGACTGGGGAGTGCCCTGACTTGGGTAGCCCAGTCTCGTCCAATCTTGGAAGCTAAGCAGAGTTGGCCCTGGTCAGTACTTGAGAGTCAGTTTGGTGTAGTGGTGAGGAGCGCAGACTCTAATCTGGGAAAACTGGGTTTGATTCCCTACTCCTCCACATGCAGCTGCTGGTGTGACCTTGGGTCAGTGACAAGTTCTCTCAGAGCTGTTCTCTCAAGGGCGGTTTCTGTCCGAGCTCTCTCAGCCCCACCTACCTCACAGGGTGTCTGTTGTAGGGAAGGGAAGGGAATGGAGATTGTAAGCTGCTCTGAGACTCCTTCAGGTAGTGAAGGGCGGGGTATAAACCCAATCTCTTCTTCTTCTACTTGGAAGGGAGACCATTAAGGAATACCAAGGTTGCTACCAGGGACCATTAAGGAATACCAGGCAGGCAATGGCAAACCATCTCTGAACATCTCTTGCCTTGAAAACCCTATGGGGCCACGACTTGACAACAACAACAAGAAGAAGAAAGACTGGGAAGCAGAAGCGCCGATATTTCAAACACTTAAAAAAAATTAAATTCACAATGTGGCAAGGCATTCCTATGCTGGAAGGAGAATCAGCCCTGCCAGGCGTCCGTTTTCCTTTTTTCCAAACTGCTGCAAGAGAGATCGCCTATTTCAAAAGGCTCACTGCAAGAGAGGGAAAACCCAAATGCCAGAAACAAAACACTGAAGAAGCTTAGGAGGCCTCACGACCGATCAGTGATGCTTTCACACATGCCAAATAATGCCGTTTCAATCCACTTTAGCAACCATTTGGAGTGCATTTTGCTACTTCACACAGTAAAATCCAGTTGCAAAGTGGATTGAAAGTGCGTTGTTCAGTGTGTGTGAACGCACATAAGTCCACATATGGTATGATTTTACTCTGAGACTTTGAAAAGCGGATACCAGTGCAAACATGTGAACCTATCACTTACTGAGTCACAGTCTCCATCCACTGAGAAGAGAAATCTGATTAGATAACCTTCAAGGTCCCGTCCAACTCTTATGGCTCGGTTCAGGGTTCTACTCCACTGGCAGCAATTCTCTAAGGCCTCATGCAGAAAAGGGTCTTTCCCAGTATCTGAGACTCAAGATTCTTTACGTAGAGATGCTGGGGATCAAACCTGGAACCTGTTGCATGGGAAACAAAGGTTCTGCCTCGGAGCTATGATAACACTAATAGCAATTGTGTGCCATCAAGATGAAACAGACTCATAGCAGAGATCACAGGGTCTTCAAGGCAAGGTGGTTTTTTGCCACGCCTAACCCTGCGTAGGTAGAGAACCTGTCTCTAGTTCCAGCTCCTGCCAACCTAGCAGTTCGAAAGCAAGAAATTGCAAGTAGATAAATAGGTACCACTTCGGTGGGAAGGTAACAGCGTTCCATGTACCTTGGTGTTTAGTCATGCCGGCCACATGACCACGGAAACGTCTTCGGACAGCGCTGGCTCTTCGGCTTTGAAACGGAGATGAGCACCGCAACCCTAGAGTCGGATTCGACTGGCTTTCGAGCAAGGGAACCTTTAGCTTTACCTTTAACCCTGCGTAGCAGCCTTGGTGGTCTCCCACGCAAGTCTTAACCATGACCAACCCTACAGTTTGGTGTAGTGGTTAAGTGCGCGGACTCTAATCTGGGAGAACAGAGTTTGATTCCCCACTCCTCCACTTGCACCTGGCTGGATGACCTTGGGCAAGCCATAGTTCTGATAAGAGCTGTTCTTGAAAAAAGGGCAGTTTCTGTCAAGAGCTGCTCTGAGACACCTTTGGGTAGTGAAGGGCAGGGTATAAATCCAATCCCCCCCCCTCCTCCTCATCCTCCTCTGAGACACCTTTGGGTAGTGAAAGGCAGGGTAGTGAAGGGCAGGGTATAAATCCAATCTCCTCCTCCTGCCCTCCTCCTCTTCCTCTTCATCTTCTTAGCTTCCAAGCTCTGGCCAAGATCAAGCTAGTCGGGACTTCTGAACGATGACCCCTCCCAATAAATGCACACGGTCAGTGTGGAATAAATTAAACAGTGGCAAGTATTTCGAGAGTCCTCACCCTCCGCTAATAGGCTGAAAGCAAACTATCTAGGAAGTGCACTCCCTTTTTTTAAAAAAAGCAGGCCTCCAACACACCCAGCTGAAAGATTTTAAAAAGAGATATCGATTTCTTGCGAAGATCAGTGGCATCCTCCCCTTTATACGTTCCGCTGCAGATTTCACGACACAGCCAAGCGCACTTCACAGGAAGCTAACGTCACCAAGATCGAGGGATGGGTTTATTAAGGGACTGGCTGCCAAATAATTTTAAAGGTTAGAGGGGGGGTGGAATTCGACCCATCTTTTCATTGCTAAACTCAAACACTCTTCCGTGCCTTGAAGTTCTCGCTTGAGGCACAAAAGCACTGAGAGAGCAACCTTCAGCAGGTCTACTCAAAATCCCACTCGGGTGTATTCAATGTGGGAGACTACCCGGAAAGAGTTCTTAGACTTGCACTGCCCAAAGTTCGTATTAGGGCTGATTTTAATGTTTTGCTGGCTGTATTTTTTTAAATTGCACATGCATGCACACACTTGTGGAAGAATAAGGACATTAAAAAATATATACACACCACACTTATAATTATTACCTTCCTCAAACCTATCCACCCCAGCCCATACTAACAAACCATTCTGAATCCACAATGCATTTCCTGAATATCTTTACAAGGAAATCTCTTCAACCCACAGCTTCTGAAGGAAGCATTATTTATTTATTTGGTTTATACCCCGGCCCTCCCCGCCGAGGCAGGCTCAGGGCGGCTTACAGGCCCACTGGCATCACAAAACAATAATAAAAACACATTAAAATCATAAAACCAATTCAGAGGTGCAACGTATATAAGATAGCAAAACACTGTCCTATCGACCACAACAGGGGAAATCAGCAGCTGGTGTCTGGCTCCTTAGTGTATAGTTCTTTAACATGGGCACAGATGTTATTAGCAGGCGGCCAAGAATGGACTGTGGGGGCACAGTTACTCATTTAATGTGGCATCTCACTCAAACGCTTGGCGGAAGAGCTCCGTCTCGCAATCAGTGTTCCCTCTAAGCTGAGTTAGTGTGAGCTAGCTCACAGTTTTTTAGCCTCCAGCTCACACATTTTTGTCTCAGCTCAGGAAGGATGGTTCCAGAGCAAACTAATTTATACAGCAGCCAAACGGTTAGCTCACAACTTTAATGCTGGTAGCTCAGAAAGTAGAATTTTTGCTCACAAGACTCCACAGCTTAGAGGGAGTACTGCTCACAATCAGTCATCCTTATGTATCCGTGAGTCCTCTGGGAAAACACAGTGCGTTCCTGGGGCCACTTGAAGAAATCGACGCACCTCAAAACGGCCATTAGCTGTTCTTTTCAGCACACCCCATAATTTGTTAGGGCATAATTAACTTGCAAAACTCACTGCCAAAGGATGTAGTTTCAACCCCTCCCTGAGATGGCTAGGAAAAGGAGAATAGCCAGCTTCGTGACCGGTTGGGCCCATCCATGGCTACTCACTACGAAAACTAAGATATTCATATTCATCAGGTTACCAAGTGTGGCTTGAAAAGTTCCTGGAGATCCAGGGGGGGAAGAGCTCAGCAAGGATGGGATGCTCCAGAGTCCACTCTCCACAGCTGTCATTTTCTCCAGGAGAATTTATCTCTGTGGTCTGGAGATCAGTTGTAATTCCGGAAGAATTCCAGGCCTCACCTGGAGGTCGGCAACCATCCAATATGCACCCCTGAATGCCTTTTCTGGGAATTAAGATGGGGGGGCTTGGCTTCCCATGATCCACTTGGGGGAGGTCTTTGAGGTCAATCATTGTGTGTGACCAACTGTGTGATAAGCCAAAATAGCCTGATCCAGCAGGGGGGTTAATTGTTGCGGGGAGAGGTATAAGTTTATTTATTTATTTGATTTGTATCCTGCCCTTCCCGCAAGCAGGCTCAGGGTGGGTCCCACCAGTATTAAGATAATTTACAGAAGCAATTAAAAACAATTGAAAACAAAAGCCATAAAATACCCTGCAAGATCTGATCAAATGGAATAGTTAAGATGGAATAGTAGTGTGGGTTTCCACGTGCATCAATGCACGCAGATATTTTTTTTAAAAAAACCGCAATAAATGGGCACACAACTCTACCCAGCCTAACCTACCTTACGGGGTTGTTGTGCGGATAAAACAGGGGCGCGGAGAACAACGTAAGCCGTCTTGGCAATGCAAGCGGGGTACAAACGAAACAAATGGACTCAACGAGGACTCCCAAAAGAACGGAGAAAAAGACCCTCCGCTGCGTGCAGCCCGTCCAGGGAGGGGAGAGGAAAGGAAAGCCGCTCCCCATCCCTGCTCCCCTGGTCCCCTCAGCCCCCCTCCCCATTACCTCACCAACCAGGTAGGTCTTTTGGAGACACACCTGCTGCCTACCTGCCTGCGCCTTCTCCCCGCGCCCAGGTGGTGCCCCGGCGGTTCCTTCCTTCCTGCTCGGGCGGCTCTGCGTGAAGCCCCAGAGGGAGGCGCCCCCCCCCACTGTTCCCCGCTCCGGGACTTCCGAGGACCTTCAGGGCCGGCTGGCGAAGCGCAACCCCCGCAGCAGCAACAGCCGCCGCCCGCCTCCGAAGCCTCCCGCGCCTCTGCCGAGCCGGGCGAAAGGTGCGCCGCGGACCCGCCACCCGCCCGCCCCTGACCCGGCCCCCCGCCGCCGCGTCTGCGCCAATGGGAGAGCGGCGCGGCTGGGGAGGTTCCCCGCCGGGTCCCTCCCTGCGCGGCGAGCGGGGACTCCGTGGCTCCGTCTCGGGCCAGTCGCGGGTCCTCCGGAACACGTGTTTTGCCGCGCCTCGACCGCGCCACGTCGGTAAACGCTCAGTCCGCGCGTCTGGCCCTTTGCCGGCGCTCTGGCACGCTGGCTTGTTCGGCTTCCGCGAGAAGTTTTGGTTTTGGTTTGAAGTTAATTTTTTGTTCACTGCCGGGCTGTAGTGCTTGCTTAGGACTGGAGCAGCGGGAACGGCCTTATCTTAAAGGGAATTAAGGCTCGCCAGGGATGGGACTCAACTCTTAGGGCTATCAGATGCCTTCTTTTTTAGAAGACAACCGCAGTGCTCCCTCTAAGTCCTGAGCCAAGACAAAAATCTGTGAGCCCCAGGCTAAAAAACTGTGAGCTAGCTCACACTAACTCAGTTTAGAGGGAACACTGAAGACAAGAAGAAGAGATTGGATTTATACCCCGCCCTTCACTCGGAGTCTCAGTGTGTCTTACAAACTCCTTTTCCTTCCCCAACAGACACTCTGTGAGGTAGGTGGGGCTGAGAGAGCTCTGAGAGAGTTGCTCTTTCAAGAACAGCTGTGCCAGAACTATGGCTTGCCCAAGGTCATCCAGCAGCTGCATGTGGAGGAGTGGGGAATCAAACCCAGTTCTCCCAGGTTAGAGTCCGCGCACTTAAACCACTACGCCGAACAAGTCCCCTTTTTTTGTTGTTGTCTTTTGGGCTCTTTTCAAAGACCTGACGAAAACGTTCTCTTTTGGGGTTGGGAGGTGAGGAATATTCCTAGTCAGTAGCAATGATCACAGCTTAAATAGGGGTATTGAAAACGACATTTGTCATAGGGATCGCTTGTTTGAAGTAGTTACTCAGGAAACATACCGGGGGGTTTTGCTTTTCAAAGGATATCAGTATGGGTAGCCCTGTTAGTCTGTCTGTGGCAGTAGAAAAGAGCATTCCACATGGGATATAGGACAGATGGACTCGCATTCTAGCTGTATCTGGAGAAGGGAGCAGGGACTCACCAAAGCTCATACCCCTGCACTTTTCAAAATATTGTAACCCTATTTTAAGTTAATTTTTCATTCACTGTCTGTAGTGCCTGTTTCGGACTAAAGTGGGAAATCTTTATCTTCAAAGGAATTACAAATCTCCAGGGATGGGAATTAACTTTTAATACATTAACACAGAGTTATTGGCATGGACTGTGTTATTATGGTTATAGTTATTAATAGTTGTTGTGGTTTCACCAAGAAGGAGCAGCTCCCCTTTTCACACCCCACCCCTATGTGTGATCTGGGATCTTCTGTCAATCCCGGGTCCTATATTTTGGGTCTCCAGATCACCTAGCGTTGCCAGGTCCTCGTTGGCCATTACGGGGGGGGGGGGGTCAGATTGCCAATTCCAGGTTGGGGAACTCCTGGAGATTTGAGGATGGAGTATGGGGAGGACAGGGACCTCTGGGGGGGTACAATGCCAAAAAGTTCACCCTCCCAAGCAACCATTTTCTCCAGGGAAACTGATCTCTAGTATGGAAGTAAACTGTAATTCCATGAAGCTGCCATTATACTGAATCAGTCCATTGGGGTCAGTATTGTCTACTCAGACTGGCAGCAGCTCTTCAGGGTCTCGGGCAGGTCTTTCACATCACCTCCTACCTGGTCCTTTTAAACTGGAGATGTTGGGGATTGAACCTGGGTACTTCCTTTGTGCAGAGCAAGCAAACTGTGTCTGTCACATCCCAGGAGATCCCCAGCCCACCAAACCTGCACCCTCCAATCAAGAGGTGTTTACATATGATGTAGAAGTCACTGCTAGAGGATGTAGTAATAGCCGCAGGAATAGACAGCTTTAAAAGGGGATTAGATAGATTCACGGAGGATATCAGTGGCTACTAGCCACGGTGGCTGAGGGAAACCTCCACATTCAGAGGCACTAAGCCTCTGAATCCCAGATCCAGGAGGCAATATCGGGGGAAGGCCTCAGCCTCTTTGCTGGTTGGCCATTGTATGAGACAGGATGCTCTACTAGGTGGACTATTAGTCTGATCCAGCCGGGCTCTTCTGATGTTTTTATCAAAGGGGAGAAGAAGGAGGAGAGGATTGGATTTATACCTTGCCCTTCACTCGGGAGTCTCAGAGCGGCTTACAAATTCCCTCCCCACAACAGACACCCTGTGAAGGTAGGTGGGGCTGAGAGAGCTCTGACAGAAACTGCTCTTTTTCAAGAACAGCTGTGCCAGAACTATGGCTTGCCCAAGGTCATCCAGCAGCTGCAAGTAGAGGAGTGGGGGAATCAAACCCGGTTCTTCCAGTTTAGAGTCCACACATTTAACCACTACACCAAACTGGCTACACCAAAAGAGCTGGTGTGTTATTTCTCCCAGCTGGAAAGGGTGCCCTGTTCTGGCAAAGAGCATCTTTCCCCCTTCTTCCCGGCCACTAAGATGCCTAGCCCTCTTCCCATCATCATCATCATCACTGTCAAGGCATTTCCTGCCTCCTCCCCAGCTCGCCTCTCACGTCACTACAATAAAATATTATTTATTTAGAAAAACTTTATGCCACCTTTCCAGGAACCTGCCCAAAGCGGCTTACAAAATAATGTTGTTGTTTTTTAATTGAAAGATACTAATTAAAATCCAGCTTGGGGGGAACGCAGTCCAGCTTAAAAACATAGACCGAAAGAAAAACAGGCCACAGACAGCTTAAAATAACAGTTTCCAGGCTAAAACTGTGTTTTTAAAACAGTAATTAAAAGCGTGCGCAATCAGAAAGGGTTTGGCTTGGGGGCACAAGAGAAAGCGATGCAGGCAGGGCTCTTTTTGTAGCAGGAACTCCTTTGCATGTTAGGCGACACACCCCTAATGTAGCCAATCCTCCAAGAGCTTATAGTAGCCCCTGTAAGAAGAGCTCTGTAAGCTCTTGGAGGATTGGCTACATTAGGGGTGTGTCGCCTAATATGCAAAGGCATTCCTGCTACAAAAAGAGCCCTGGATGTAGGTGCCTGGCGAGCTTCAAGGGGAAGAGCTAGCGCTGCCAGTCTCCAGGTCTCTCACGATTACAACTAGTCTCCAGGCTACAGAGATCGGTTCCCCTGGAGGAAATGGCTGCTTTGGAAGATGAAGTCTATGTTGTCATACCCCACTGAGGTCCCCAACCCCACCCTCTGCAGACTCCATCCCCAAAATTTGCAGGTATTTTCCCAACCCAGAGCTGGCAACCCTAGGAAGGGCATCCCACAAGCAAGGTGTCTCTACCTGAAAAGCCCTGTCTGTGGCTGCTGCCTGCCTCACCACTGAAGGCAGAGAGAGCAGGGTCTGTGAGGCAGATCTTCACTGGCAAGCTGTAGACAAGCCCCTCCCGTACGTCTACCTGGGACTTCTCTTTCACCCAGAAAATAACAGATTATATTTGTTCCATATATGTCATAAACTTGTGTCACTTCAAAGACTGGCAAGATTTCAGTTCCAGCATAAATTGTGGTGGATTAGAACACACTTCTTCAGATGTCAGGAGTGGATCCTTGCTGGGAAGAGCCATTATGAAGATCCACTTCCCACATCTGGAGAACTGTTCTCTACTGGAATAAAATGCCTCTAGTCTTTAAGGTGCCACGGGATTCCTGTTTTCTTTCCGTTCCAACAGATTAAGTCCTTCTGGAATGAATGCCTGTTGTTACAGGTTTGTTAATTTAATAAATAAATCACTAAAGAATGAATCACCAACGAAAGACAGAGCCCCGTGCCCAACTCCACCATTACAGCCTGCGCCAGCCGCGTATATATGACAAAGATTGAGAACTGATGAACAAAGTAACCGTTGCTGCCATCCCGAATGTATTTGTTTACAACCAGTTAGCACTTTATGTTTTGGATTGTTTTTAGATGATTTTATTTATAATCGGCGGGGACGGTGGGGTATAAATCAAATCAACAAATAAATAAATTATTCATTTATTTATTAGATTTTTTTAGTTGCCACTCACCTGAAGGGTCTCATAGCGACTTACATTAAAACCAACAAGGTAAAAACAACATAAAAACAAATATTAAATATTAACATTAAGATATTAAAATACGTGGCTATCACCATCCAACTATTAAAATAGCCCAAACACATGGTTACCCTCCAAAGGCCAACCTAAACAGTTCAGCTTTGCATGCCCTGTGAAAACTAAACAAGTCCGACAGGGCACAGGTGTCGTCCTTGAGTGCATTCCACAGAGTAGGGGCCACGACTGAGAAGGCCCTTGCCCTGGTGGCAGCTAAGCAAGCCAGGCCCCTAAATGATGACCCAAGGGAGCATGGGGGGTTGTAACGGGAGAGGCAGCTCCTTGGTATGAGAGTCCCAGACTGTTAAGGGCTTTAAAGGTTAACACCAACACCTTGAACTGGATCTAGAGACTAATTGGTAGCCAGTGCAGCTGTTGCAGAATTGGACTAATATGAGCTGACCATGATGTTCTAGTCAACAACCTTACAATGATACAAAATAGCCCAGGACAACTACTAAACCAGAAAACAGGCTGAGACTCAGCGCTTTAAGATGAAATAAAGTACAATTTCTCCACTATATTTAACAGAGTTATTTTAAGATAGTTGTTCACATATCCACGTTGTTGTATATTCTTTTTTCATAAGCACACCATAAATACAGGAAAAAGTGGGTTGACGAAACTCCCTGGAGTTGGCTTTCATTTCGTTCACAACTTCATCTGAACACACTGAAGCACCGTGGTAATCTCTCTTGAAAACCTACTATTCATACTGTCTTCACGTGATATTCCATGCCATGCTTTCAAAAAGAAAAAGTGGAAAAAGTGCAGAGAAGGGCAACTAGAATGATAAAAGGGTTGGAACACCTTCCCTATGAAGAAAGGTTAAAATGCTTGGGGCTCTTTAGCTTGGAGAAACGACGGCTGAGGGGTGACATGATTGAGTTTTATAAGATTATGAATGGGATTGTGCAGGTTGAGAAAGAAGTACTTTTCTCCCTTTCTCAAAATACAAGAACTCGTGGGCACTCCATGAAATTGCTGAGCAGTCGGGTTAGAACAGATAAAAGGAAATACTTCTTCACCCAAAGAGTGATCATTATATGGAATTCATTGCCACAGGAGGTGGTGGCAGCTACAAGCATGGACAGTTTCAAGAGGGAATTAGATAAACATATGGAGCAGAAGTCCACCAGTGGCTATTAGCCACAGGGTATAGATGGGAACTCTCAGTCTGGGGCAGGTGATGCACTCTATTCTTGGTGCTGGAGGGGCAGCAGTGGGGGGGTTTCTGGTGTCCTGGCCCCGCTGCTGGACCTCCTGATGGCACCTGGTATATTTTGGCCGCTGTGTGAAAGAGTGTTGGACTGGATGGACCATTGGCCTGATTCAACATTGGCTTCTCTTATGTTCTTATGTTCAATTGCTGGAATGTACCCTCATCCATTTTACTGGAAAATCTTGTTCCAGGCATACAGACTACTCAAGCGCTGAGTGTCAGCCTGTTTTCTGGTTTAGTACTAGTCAACAACCTGGCAGCTGCGTTCTGGACCACCTGCAGTTTCTGAAGCGTTTTCAAGGGTGGCCCTACATAGATTGAATCGTAGCATTCCCTTTCCCAAGCAATAATGACTTATTATAAACTCCTGTCAGTAATGTAATCAATTATTGCTTATGGGTTAAAAACGAGTTGTATTCATAAGCAGTCAAATATATTTTAAGGGATTTCCTTTACTGGAAAAGATGTACCTGTATGTTTAGACAGAGAGGATAGGTTCATTAGCCGTGAAAGCTAAATGGAACTTCCATGTACAGAGGCAGTTTACCACTGAATATCTGATGATGGCAGGGAGCAAGGAGTAGTGAAAGGCTTACGTCTTTATGGCTCGCGTGAGAGCTTCAAGAAAGCATCAGGCTGGCCACAGTTGGAAACAAGAAACTTGGATAGGAAGACCTTTGCTCTGATCCAGCAAGGTCCTTCTTGTGTTCTTACTCTGTAAAGACATGTATTGTTTGTTCAACAACCCCAGCACTTGCCACTCCTACAAGGTAAAGTTCCTGCCCTGAGGATTTTGAATAGACCAAAAGTGACTTTTTTGCTTGAAGGGGAAGAAACTGTTCATAGGAGCCACGTTGAACTCTGGAGACTAAGTCCTGTGAGGAACGGTTGAAGGAGCTGGGTATGTTTAACCTGGAGAGGAGACGACTGAGAGGTGATATGATCGCCATCTTCAAGTATTTGAAGGGTTGTCATATAGAAGATGGTGCGGAGTTGTTTTCTGTTGCCCCAGAAGGTCAGATCAGAACCAGTAGATTGAAATTAAATCAAGAGTTTTCGGCTACACATTAGGAAGACCTTCCTGAGAGTTAGAGCAGTTCCTCAGTGGAACAGGCTTCCTCAGGAGGTGGTGGGCTCTCGTTTGGAGGTTTTCAGACAGAGGCTAGATGGCCATCGGACAGCAATGCGGATTCTGTGAACTTAGGCAGAACATGAGAGGGAGGGCAGGGAGGGTTACCTCAGTGTGGCCCTTTCTTATATCTCCAAGATAATGCTGATTGCCACCTTGGGGTCAGGAAGGGATTTTCCTCCAGGCCAGATTGGCCCAGGTATCCTGGAGGTTTTTGCCTCCCTCTGGGCATAGAGCAGGGGGCACTGCGGGAGTTGGGGGAGGTAGTTGTGAATTTCCTGCATTATGCAGGGGGGTAGACTAGATGACCTTCCAGCTCTATGTTTCTAACCACCTTTACCCATCCTAACATGCAGATTATGGGTAGCTCTCATGGTCCATAGAAAAATTCCAAAGCCAACAGCTGTGCCATGCCTTTGTATCTGGACCAATCAAAATAAAACAAAACAAGCAAGATTTTGAATTACTCAGAACTGTCCCTCAGGGTAGGTGGTCGGGGGAGAGGAGAAGGGAGGAAAGCCAGTTTGGTGTAGTGGTTAAGTGCACAGACTCTAATCTGGGAGAGCCGGGTTTGATTCCCCATTCCTCCACAAGCAGCTACTGGGGTGACCTTGGGTCAGGCACAAGTTCTCTCAGAGCTGTTCTCTCAAGAGCAGTCCTCAAAAGAGCTCTCTCAGCCCCACCTACCTCACAGGGTGTCTGTTGCGGGGAGGGGAAGGGAAAGGAGACTGTAAGCCGCTCTGAGTCTCCAAGTGAAGGGCAGGATATAAATCAGATCTCTTCTTCTTCTTCTCTTCTCCTCTTCTTTCAAGGCTGGATGGAGAAGCCCTCCCAACAGTATCTGTTGCAGTCTTTCGTGAATTAGGTGGTGCTGGTTGTAAAACTGGATTTGAGATGTTCAAGGGCTACTACGATAGAAAACCTCCGTGCTCAAAAGCTGTGTATCTCTGAATATCGGGTGATCGTGGGGAACAAGCAATGCAGAAGGACCAATCTCTCCATACTTTGTTTTGGGCTTCATGGAAGCTTCTAGCTCTCCCCCGGAGAACATAAAAGTTGGCAGTTAATCGGCCCTCTTCCCAGCACCATTCAGCAACCACAGAGGCTTAGGGAGACATCTGTCCACTGTGGATTTCTCTGTTTTCCAAGGGAAAGTGTTTATGTTTGGTGTAGTTTGGTGTAGTGGTTAAGTGTGCAGACTCTAATCTGGGAAAACCCGGGTTCGATTCCCCCCTCCTCCACTTGCACCTGCTGATGTGACCTTGGGTCAGTCACAAGCTCTGGCACAGCTGTCCTTGAAAAAGAGCAGTTTCTGTCAGAGTTCTCTCAGCCCCACCTACCTCACAGGGTGTCTGTTGTGGGGAAGGGAAGGGAAAGGAGTTTGTAAGCCACTCTGAGACTCCGAGTGAAGGGTGGGGTATAAATCCAATCTCTTCTTCTTCTTCTTTAGATATTTATATCTCGCTTTTCTCCCTGGCTGGGGATCCAAAGCAGCTTTTCACATCATTTCCCACTCCTCCACTTGTGCAACTGGGGTAGGGCTTGAGAAATTGTGATGGGCCCAGGGTCTTTTGGTGTCTTCCAAGATTAAGTGATGCATTCAAACTTATACGGGGAATAAACTGTCAGTTACCTCCCTGCTTGAGAGGAGACGAACGCAGCGTAAAAACAGGGTCTCAGTCAACTGACCTTAGCATCCCACAATCAAGAGGGGACACCTTTACAACATCAGTCTCTTATTTAGATATATTGATATGTTTTCTCCGTAATTAGATCCAAACAAATGGTGACCAATATAGACTGTAGCTTGTTATTCTTGTTAGGTCTTTGCATCTGTTAAAACAGCTTCATTATATGTTGCAGGCTAATTTTGGTGTTCGACCTCTGCCTGTGTGTATAAATTGTTGTTAACTTCCATTTCAATGCATCTGAGGAAGTGTGCGTGTACACACGAAATTTCGCTCATCCCTTGAATAAAACTTTGTTGGCCTTAAAGGTCCCACTGGACTCGAACTCTGGAATAAACGGTGTTAGCTTTTAACTCCTGTGAAGATGGTGATGATGATTATGATGATGGTGGTGATGATTATGATGATGGTGGTGATGCTGATGATGGTGGTGGTGATGATGATGGTGGTGGTGATGATGGGGAGAGTGCAGAAAAGGGGGCAACTAAGATGATCAGAGTGTTGGACTATGTGTCGGTAGCGGGTGCGCGCCACCGTAAAGAATGAATGCAGAGCCGTGAGCTGAAAGCTATGTACAGATTTATTTACAGAGCTGGAGCTTACTTACAATTATTTCACAGAAGGACAAAGTGCTACGCTGCAACCAGTCTCTCTGGGAGAGAGAGAGCTGCTGGACACTAAACACATATATACACAGTGCCAGCCAATCACTAGACACTTTGTCTAATTATCAGAATATGCTGAGTCAGGCTGCCTGGCTGATGCAACATTTATCACCTGACTAGCTACATCTGTCAAGTAGATGGAACTGATCTATTCTGACTGCTGACAATCTTGCCAGCTTCATATATACATTATGCTGACACGCCTCTCAAGATTTCAGACAGTCAGACCAAGCATTCCACTTAAATAAACAATTTTTTCTTTACATAAATTCTTAGTAAAGATGTCGGCAACATTTGATTCAGAGGTGCACGGTTCAATGGATACAAATTTTCTCTGAACAGCATCTCTTACATTTTGGTAACGCACAACCACATGCTTGCTTCTGAAGCGTACCTGTTGGTTTGTAGCAAGTTGCCTAGCTGAACTGCTGTCACAAAAAAGTTTAACAGGCAAAAAACAATTTATATCAAAACTTTTTAACAAATGCATAAACCATTCCATCTGTAACACACACTCATTTATCGATGAATATTCCGCCTCACAAGAGCTGGCTGAAATATGATTTTGGCGGATTGTTTTCCAACATACAAGTGCGCCATATACACATATTGCATACCCTGTGGTAGATCTACCATCAGATCTCTCCCCCCAACTGGCATCACAGTATGCAAACAGCTGCTGAGTGCTGGACACATCCAGAACAAGTTTTTTATTTATTGACCCTTTTAGAAAACGTAGAACTCTCTTAGCAGCTTGCCAGTCATGATCTGTGGGAGAGGAAGACTTTTGGGTTAGCCAATGTACAGCAGTGCATATATCAGGGCGAGTACAGCAACTCAAATATAACAAAGATCCCACCAATGACTGATACAATTGCTTGTCAGCGAACTCTGGGCTATTTACAGGCTTACAAAAATCAGTGGACATTGGAGTTCCAACAATGTTGCATTCACTCATTTTAAATTTATCTAGCAATGCCTGTATTTTGTCTGCTTGACTCAGCTCAAACATCCCTTGAGCATTTCTCTGCACTGTTATGCCCAAATAGTTTTTCACAGACCCCAAATCTTTTATTTTAAACAATTGTTGCACAGTGCTTTTAAACCACGAAAGCTGCTTGTTTGTAAGATGCAGAAATAGGAGATCATCGACAAAAACTAAGACCAAGCAAAGCTTATCATCTACAGATATGCTATACAAGCAAGGATCAGCAACACTCTGTTTGAATCCTAGCTGCGTCAGTGCATTGTACAAACAGTCCTGCCAAAGAAAAGCGCTCTGTTTGAGACCATAGAGGCCTTTATGTAAACGCAGAACTAAGTTTGGATCAGCAGATTCAAACCCTGGTATTTGCTGCATGTACAGCTCATCCTTGAGATCAGCATTTAAATACGCTGTGTCAAAATCAAAATGTGTAACACTCATATTAAGTTTAGAAGCTAGAGCCAATGCTGTCTTTACACTTTCCATCTTCACGGTAGAAGAGAAACAAGCATCATAATCTTGACCTTCAACCTGGGCGTAGCCTTTTGCAACAAGTCTAGCTTTATAAGTTAAAGATCCATCCTTGGTTGATTTAACCTTAAATAACCAGCGACAGCCCAAAGCTTTCTTGCCCTCTGGCAACTGTGCAGGAGAACATACTTTATAATTCTGCAAAGAGGCATGTTCTGCCTTCATGGCTTCAAGCCACGCTTCCCGCTCGGCCCCTTGCAAAGCAAAAACATCATCAACAGTGTTAGGAATATAAACATGGTTAATTCCATAACGTTGGGGCGGAACGCCTTTGTTGCTCCTGTTAGACACACGCAGCTGCGACTGCTGGCTGCTTTCTGGCTGCTGTTCCGTCTTATCAGCTTCAGATAAAGACCTGGTAGGAGAAAGCTTCTTTGAGTTAGTTTCAGCTCGACCTTGAGCACTCTGCTCAGCACCAGCAACAGGAAAAATTACCTGTGAAGGCAAGTCATTATCATGAATATCAGCCCAGTTTTTATGTTCACAAAAATTTGCTGAGCGACTGAAAACCACAGCATTATCCTTAGTGGCAAACCGGTAGGCTTTCATGCCACTCTGATACCCAACAAAAGTTAGAAGTTGAGCCCTTTTCTGTCCCTTTCGCCTCTTGCTTAAAGGAACATTTACCCATGCCTTTGCACCAAAAATTCTTAAATGATCTATGCTGGGCTCTGTGCCAAACAGAACGGTGTAGGGGATTTGATCAATGGATTTGGTCCAGAGACGGTTTAAAGTATACTGGCAATATTTAATTGCTTCTCCCCAAAAAGAAAAAGGTAACTTGGCATCAGTAAGTACTGAATGGACCATGGTCTGCAACACACCATTTCTACGCTCTGCTATGCCATTCTCTCTGGGCTGTGCCACATTTGTCCGCCTATGTACAATCCCATGTGACTGGAAAAACTGAAGGAGACTTTCACTCAGAAACTCCCCACCCATATCAGATTGAAAGGCACGAAGAGGACATTGTAATTGCTTCTCCACATTAGCAGCCCAGTATTTAATTGTTGCACACACTTGTGACTTGTGCTTTAATGGAAAAACCCAACCATAATGTGAATGGTCGTCCACCAAGACCAAACAGAAACGACACCCAGAAACTGTGGGGGGCAGTGGACCAATTGCATCCCCATGAACAAGCTCAAGAGGCTCCTCAGAGACTCTACTGCTCACCTTGGCAACCGGGTGAGCCTGGGACTTGGATTGCTTGCAAATAGAGCAATCAAGAAAATTGTCACAGGGAGACACATCAGTTTTGCCCAAACAATCAAAAGTTTTGCCCAAAGTATGGAAGCTGGTATGTGCAAATCTTCTATGGAAAAGATGAGAACAGTTAGAATGCAGAGGGTTAACATTCTGGATAACTGACTGTGCCTGCACACATTCACTGCTAAGCACATAAACACCATCTTGCAGCTTGCCCCGAGCCATTATTACATCACCCTCACATAAAAGGCATTCGTCATTTTCAAAAATTACCTTGAATCCTTTCTCAGTGAGTGATTGTATACTAAGTAAATTATTTTCCAAACTTGGGACACAGAGTGCGTTTTTTATCTCACAATTCAATTCTGAAATAAACACGCTGCCTTTACAAATTACAGAGGCTTCTCTGCCATCAGCTAGACAGACAGAGCTTACCTCTGCAGCAGTTACACTGGTCAGCAAATGCCTGTCTTTCACAACAGTTTTACTAGCTCCTGAATCAAGCAAATATTTTACACAGCCTAACCCCTTCCCAACTGTCACCAAAGTAAGGCGATTCTTCTGGACAGAACTTGAAAATGAGGCTGGAGTTCGCTGCTCAGTAGACTGTTGAACAGACGATTTCTGGCGAGACTGCTCCCGCTTGGGGCAGAAACGAGCTATGTGTTTTTCCGAGCCGCACTTAAAACAACGCTTTTCCTGGAAACTGCAAAAGGTGGCTTGCCCGGACACATTCCAGAGCTGGAAACACTGCCAACAGACGCTGACTCCTCTGACCGGAAACAGGAGGCTGTTGCAGCTCCAAAACTGGGTTTTGCATTCCAACGCGCTTCCTCATCAAGCAGGCGACCCACGATTGAATCCCATCTTAATTCCTCAGGCTTATAACTCTCCAACGATGAGATTAATGCATTGTATTTGTCAGGCAAAGATGACAAAAGAACATATATTCTGTCAAGCTCAGAAAAGTCTTTACCTCGTGCTGCAAGAGCCTGGAAACACTCAGTCAAAGCATCAACATGACTTCTGACACGCTGCCCCTGGCAGAGCACAGTGCGATAGAGCTTCCTGGTGAGTGCTATAATTGAAGAGGCTGATTTCTGGACGTGAATGTTTGCCAAAGCCTCCCACGCAAGCTTGGCCGTTTCTAAAGTAGAAACATGCAGTAATTGAGAGTCTGATAAGCTCAGCACGATATGAGCCAAGGCACGCTCATCTTGCTCCTTTTCGTCCTCGTCAGGAGCGGCTGGAGGGGAACTGACACAAGTCCACAGACCCTCCTTTTTAAGTAAATGCTTCAGCCGGATAGACCACACAGCATAATTAGAGTCTGTTAGCTTATCCACTAACAGTGTAGTTGAGGAAAGAGCCATCTCGTACTCACTTCTCCTTCCACGCCAAAACGACCTTGGCAACAGCTGCTCCACAGACTGGTCTGCCTCCTCCGACGCCTCTGCCTTCACCAAGCTGGACAGAGGTTTCTCGTCCTCTGCAGAAATGCTGGCTAGCTCCACGTTGTGCTGAAAACTGCTTCCAGAGAAATCACTGCTCCTTCAGGAACTGATTCTCCACAGCTTCACTCAGCTTCACTCTGCTACTGTACTAGCCCGCTAACAGCTCAGGCTGGGCCCATAACCCTGTCGGTAGCGGGTGCGCGCCACCGTAAAGAATGAATGCAGAGCCGTGAGCTGAAAGCTATGTACAGATTTATTTACAGAGCTGGAGCTTACTTACAATTATTTCACAGAAGGACAAAGTGCTACGCTGCAACCAGTCTCTCTGGGAGAGAGAGAGCTGCTGGACACTAAACACATATATACACAGTGCCAGCCAATCACTAGACACTTTGTCTAATTATCAGAATATGCTGAGTCAGGCTGCCTGGCTGATGCAACATTTATCACCTGACTAGCTACATCTGTCAAGTAGATGGAACTGATCTATTCTGACTGCTGACAATCTTGCCAGCTTCATATATACATTATGCTGACACTATGCTCCTTAAGAGAAGAGACGAAAGAATTTGGGCTTCTCAGTTTAGAAAAAAGATTGACTGCGGTGGGGGGGGAGACATGATGAAGGTTTAGGGAATTATATATATACTGCCAGAAATGTAGATAAAGATTTTGTTTTCTTTGTGTCCGTGTCAAAACACTAAGAACTCCAGGTCACCTAATAAAACTGACTGGCAGTAGATTCAGGACAGACAAGAGAAAGTTTATCTCCACACGTTGCGTGATGAACTGTGGTGAAGGCTAAAATGACTTTTAAACGGGATTAGGCAAATTCAAGGTAGTCCGTCAACAGCAGGGTCGCCAAGTCTGGGTTGGGAAATCCCTTGGGGGTTTGGGGAGGAACCTCAGTGGGACATAAGGCCATACAACCCCCTTCCAAAGCCCCCCACATTCTTAAGGGATACTGATCTGTGTGGTCTGGAAATCAGTTGTAATTCCAGGTGATCCTAATTCCAGGTGATCCTAATGAATGAGAGACGAGGCCTTGGAAGTAGTTCTCATAATTTGGTCTGTCAGTTCAGGGTTCTGCAATGCCTGGGCAATACATTGATTTGCCACAGCGAGCAGCGTCAGACATTGGAACGGGGTTAGCTGGAGGTCTCCTGGAATTACAACCCGTCTCCATGCTACAGAGTTCAGTTCCTCTGGAGAAAATGGCCGCTTTGGAGGGTGGACTCTATGGCACGATACCCTGCTGAGGTTCCTCCCCTCCTCAAGCCCCGCCCTCTCCAGGCTCCACCCCCCACATCTCCACAGATTTCTCAACCCAGAGTTGGTAACCCCAGTGGCATCGCATCCTCATCAACCTGCCTCAGCTTCTTAAATTCCAGCTTTGCTAAGCATCACCTGCTCTATCTCCAGGAATCACCTGAGACAGAGTTGGCAGCCCTGTGTTGGAAACTCACCTTATCTGTTGGCAATATTGTGTGGACCATCACTTTCAGTTAAGGTGAAATGGAGCCGATCAAAGGCATCAGATCTCCCAGCGGGAGAGAAGAAGATCAGCCCTGGAATGAGTTACTTCACCTTTCTCGAAGTGGGAAAAGTCAGCAATGTGTATCGTGGTGTATCCCAGACGCTGGTTATCTCTGGACCGTAGTTGTTCTCATGACTCTGAATGGGCTGTACATTATATTTGGTTTGATTTATCATTCTTTCGTCAATAAATGTTTTAATCTAGCACCTGAGCTGCTTTGCTCTGAGTCATCTGTTTGCAGGCCTAGCCCGGTATGTGCCACCTGGTTAATGGGTGACGTACCAGCCATTGGCTTGTTTTCCTCCTCTTCTTTTTTTACTGTGAGTGAGTCCCATTTGGAAGGCACCAGCACAAGTTTTCCACAGTTGATTTATCGAGGGGCTGTGGCTCAGTGGAAGAGCGTCTGCCTTGCGCTCGAAAGGTCCCGGGTTCAATCCCCTGGCATCTCCACTTAAAAGGGCCTGGCCGTAGGTGATGTGAAAGACCTCTGCCTGAGACCTTGGAGAGCCACCGCCAGTCTGACTAGACAGTATTGACTTTGATTGACCAAGGGCCTGATCCAGTACAAGGCAGCTTCATGCTGAGGAACCCTTATATGTTGCAAGGGATTCTGGGAAACACTCTAAGGTGTATATTTTCTCTCTCTCTCCGGATAGCTGGCAGCCCTGGCTCAAGACTGTGTACACTATTCCCTGCCCCACCAATTTATCCTCACGATAGTCTTCTTGTGAGGTGGTTTGTTTTATAGGTCATCCAGCTCTGAGTTGGGAATTTCCTGGAGATTTGGGGGTGGCACCTGCGGAGGGCAAGGTTTGGGAAGAGGAGGGACTTCAGCATAGAATCATAGAATGTTAGAGTTGGAAGGGACCTTGCAGGTCATCTAGTCCAACCCCCCTGCACTCTGCAGAGTATAATGCCATAGGATCCACCCTCCAGAGCCGCCATTTTCTCCAGGGTTACTGACCTCTATAGTCTGGAGATCAGTTGTAATTCTGGGAAATCTCCAGCCACCACTTGGCGGCTGGCAACCCTGGGAGGAGAGAGTAATTAGGTTTATCAACCTCCAGATAGGGCCTGGAGATTTCCTGGAGTTGGAGAGCTGGAAGGGACCTCCAGGGTCATCTAGTCCAACCCCCTGCACAATGAAGAAATACACAAATACCTCCCCCCACACCCCCAGTGACCCCTGTTCCATGCCCAGAAGATGACAAATAACCTCCAGGATCTCCAGCCAAACTAGTCTGGAGGAAAATTGCTTCCTGACCCCAAAGTGGCAGTCAGCATTTCCCTGGGCATGTAAGAAAGAGCCACGAGAACTAAGCACTGGTGCGGCCCTTCCTGCCCTGCCTTCTCATGATCTGCCTAAGTTCACAGAATCAGCATTGCTGTCAGATGGCCGTCTAGCCTCTGCCTAAAAACCTCCAGAGAAGGAGAGCCCATCATCTCCCGAGGAAGCCTGTTCCTTGGAGAGTGGACTGTAGGGCATTAAACTTGCTGAGATCCCTTCCCTCCTCAGACTCTGCAGTCCCCAGGCTCCACCCCCCAATCTCCAGGAATTTCTCAACCTAGAGCTGGCAACTGTAAGAGTCCATGGTCACATACGATGCTATCGAAACAGAACAACAGTTTTCTGCTTAGGATGGCACTGGGTGCCAGTTCGGTGTAGTGGTTAAGTGCGCGGACTCTAATCTGGGAGAACTGGGTTTGATTCCCCACTCCTCCACTTGCACCTGCTGATGTGACCTTGGGTCAGTCACAAGCTCTAGCACAGCTGTTCTTGAAGAACAGCAGTTGCTGTCAGAGCTCTCTCAGCCCCACTTACCTCTCAGGGTGTCTGTTGTGGGGAGGGGAAGGGAAAGCAGTTTGTAAGCTGCTCTGAGACTCCCTTGGGTAGTGAAGGGCGGGGTATAAATCCAATCTCTTCTTCTTCTGGGTGGGACTCAAACCTGGGCCTCCCCAATCTGTTAGCCCAACATTCCGAGTACACTCTTTTTTTCATTCTCTACAGCAGACTTTTTAATGTCCTGAAACTGCAGCCCAGACTAAGCGACATTGTCCAAACACGTCCACTTTCTCACTATGGAAATGAATCCTTTAGTAAGACCTAACTTGTGAACATCTGAATAATTATGGTAGTTGAGCAACTGGATCGGCATGCGAGAATGAAAAGTACAGAGTTGTCTGGGATCAGAACGCGCTCATAAAGTTCCCTTCGGAAATGTAAAGTGGGAGGTTAGCATGTTTGAAATTCTTTCGTGGTTTATGTGGGTTGCAGCGTCTTTTCGAAATATTCGTTGTCACACGAATGGCAGACTTTCATGTGGTTTTAGAAGACATCTCACTACCCTATGTGTCATGGATCTCCAATGTGGTGCCCACAGGCCCCATTGTGCCTGCTGACACCTTTCCTGTGTCCACCAAGTTTTTTTTAAGAAGTGGGCAGGGTCACGTGGGACTTTTGCCCACCAGGGCTTCTGATTGGCCATTCTGGATCTGATTGGCTTCGCACATTTTAGCAGCCATTGTGTGTCTGGCTCTGGCTCTTTTGGCAGGGGTGGGTTAGGACATAGACACCGCACAGAGAAAAGAGCGAAAGTCCAGTAGCACCTTAAAGACCAACCAAATAAGTTTCGTGAGCAGTAACTCACGAAATCTCCTACGCTGCCACAAATTTTGTTAGTCTTTAAGGTGCTGCTGGATTCTTGCTCTTTTCGACTGCTGCTGACGGACTAACACAGCTGCCCATCTTGATCTAACCACACAGAGAGGTGTTTTTAACCCTTTCCCAGCATCATTTCCTGATCCAAATCACAGCCCCCCAGCAGTTATTCCCACCTGTCCCCAGATTTTTCATACCCAAATGGCTTCATACTGAATTGGACTATTGGTGCATGAAGAAGAAGAAGAAAAAGAAGAAGAGATTGGATTTATACCCCGCTCTTCACTGCTCAAAGGTGTCTCAGAGCGGCTTACAAACTCCTTTCCCTTCCCCCTCCCCACAACAGACACCCTGGGAGGTAGGTGGGGCTGAGAGAGCTCTGAGAGATACCGCTCTTTTTCAAGAACAGCTGAGCCAGAACTATGGCTTGCCCAAGGTCATCCAGCAGCTGCAAGTGGAGGAGTGGGGAAGCCTGCAGTTTCCTACACTGGCTAGTTGTGTGTCTTAAGTGGCATCAAGTTGCTTCCAACTTATGGCGACCCTATGAATGAACCTAAAATGCCCTATCATTAACTGCCTTGCTCCGATCTGGCAAACTAATTCTGGTTCATAGCTGTTCTCAAAGGTCTAGTCGGGTGGCTGATTATCCAAGGGCCAGAGAACATGGGACCTTGGACACAAAGCAGAACTACCTAGAGTTGCCAGCTCTGAGGAGGGTGGTGTTTGGGGAGAGGAGGAACCTTGGGGAGGGGAGGGAGAATGCCATAGAGTCCACCCTCCAAAGCAGCCATTCTTTCCAGGGGAACTGATCTCTATTGTCTGGAGATCTGTTGTAAATTAGGGTTCCCAGCAGTGTTCCCTCTAAGCTGAGTTAGTGTGAGCTAGCTCACAGTTTTTTAGTCTCTGGCTCACACACTTTTGTCCAGAGGAAACAAATTTATGCAGCAGCCAAGTCTTTCGCTCAGAACTTTAATGCCAGTATCTCAAAAAGTAGAATTTTTGCTCACAAGGCTCCACAGCTTAGAGGGAACCTTGGTTGCTAGGTCCCCTCGTCACTCTGGCGGGAAGATTTGGGTTCCGGAGGCGGGCAGGGATGTCACGCAATGTCCCCCAATGCGATAACATCACCTGGAAGTGACATCATCACATTGGGGACATTGTGCAGAGATGTTCTGGTATTTAGGCAAAACTCTATGGTTTTTTCACCCTCAAACCATAGAGTTTGCCCAAATGCCAAGACACTTCTGGGTGATGTCATCATGTCGAGGAGTCACATGATGATGTCTCTGTTTAGGGGTGGGGTTTCCCCCACCAGCCAGCTGGTCTGCAGCAGGGAGAAGCCCCTGAAATCAGGGGATCCCCCGCCCGAACCTGTGGGCTAGCAAGCCTAGTTGTAACAGCGAGAGATCTCCGGGCCCCACCTAAGTCCACCACTGAGCTAAGAGCCCACCTGAATGTAGCTCAGCGGATTGCTTCTATTTACCTGTATTGGCTCACGTGGGAGAGGATTGCTGAGCTCTTGGGAGCAGGGTCCAGATGGGAAGCTCATGGTGGCTGGGTTGCTTCCCAGGGCAGCGACCTGCTAGTCATCTATTCCTACTTTAGAATACCTTAGCCAAACTGGCAATAATCTTGCCCTCTGTTAGAAAGTTAACAATTCTTAGTCCAGAAACCCAGTGTACACAGAGGCCTCCTCCTCTCGCAAAGTGACATTAACCTTTGGCAAATATTGATGTTGTAGGAGGAGATCCTTGCAGAGAATGTAGTAGCACCAGTCAAACTGCAGATCTCGAACAGGGCAGTTTAATAAATCACTCAGGCGTTGCCACTTGGAAAACATCATCCGTGGTCCTCCTAATTATGACAGTGTTTTTGCGTCTAGTTAAAGCATTTCCTTTGAAACGTCAATGGTTTGGGGTTTATAAATGTGGGGTAGGGTTGCCAGGGGACCCTGATGCTGGGAAAGATTGAAGGTCAAAGAAGAAGGGGACGGCAAAGGATGAGATGGTTAGACAGTGTCATCGATGCAACGAACATGAAATTGAGCACATTTCAGAGGACAGCAGAAGACAGGAGGTCCTGGCGTGATCTGGTCCATGGGGTCACAAAGAGTCGGACTCGACTGTGCAACTGAACAACAACAACAGGGTTGCCATGTTCACTCCTGGCAATAGCCAGGGAATGGGGGTGGGCAGCAGGGAGGCCCATCCAACGTGCAGCGATACGTCCACATCACTGATCATGTGACCCGGAAGTGACATCATCAGTTCTGGGATGTTGGGATGACACTCTGATATTTGGGAAAAAACTCTATGGTAAATTTGTCTTCTACCATACAGTTTTTGCCCAAACACCAGAGTGTTGCCCCAACAACCCAGACATAATGATGTCACTTCCGGGTCACATGGGCAGTGATGTAGACACATCGCTGCACGTCAGTTGGATCTCCCTCTTTTGGGGGGTAAGTTCCCCCACACATTAGCCAGTTGATTGGTGGCAAGGTGATGGGGCCTGGCAGTGGGGGACCCCCTGCCTCTACCCGGGGGTCTGGCAATCCTAATGTAGGTCTTTCAGTGCAATCTACGTTCGTATGACGGTTCTTCCTAGATCTTTTAGGGCCTAGTTCCCACGAAGCATGTTAACCTGTGTCCGAATCGAACCATTTCAGACTGCGAGTGGTGGCTGACTTTTTGAAATGCTAACCATACAAAAACAACAACAACACTGCACGTGGAATGCAAGGTGTCTCAGGCAGAATACTGGGTCAGAACCCTTTCCCCTGACATTTTAGCTTTCTGTGACCAGAAGTCGGAAATATTACGGTCCAGACACTCTTAACTCAAGAATCTGCCTTATACTGAATTCAACCCTTTATACCTCAAGGCCAGTGTTGTCTATTCAGACAGGGAATGCAGATAAATGCACACAAAGCTGCCTCATACTGAATCAGAACCTCGGTCCATCCAGGTTAGTCTTGTCTACTCAGACTGGCAGCAGCTTTCCAGGGTCTCAGGCGGAGGTCTTTCCCATCACCCACTGCCTGGTCTTTTTAACTGGAGATGCCAGGGATTGAACCTGGGACCTTCTTTACAGCAAGCAGATGTTCTGCCACTGAGCCAGAGGCTTTTCCACTGAGCTGCAACCCCTCCCCTCAGAATAGTAGGCATTTTAATTCATTTGGACATCCTCCAGTTGCATCTGTCATAATCCACGTTCTGTAGGATCTACTTTCATGGCTGAGAGGGTTTGAAACGACAGGCCAAAGTAGGATTGAGATCTGGCAGGAACGCATCGGAGCTGTAAACTCGTCCATGCCAAATTTAGATGCAGAAGTAGTCCAAGGGGCAGCCAGAGCTTGTGATTTCTGTGGCAGGGCCCTAAACCCTTGTCGGGGCATTCAGCTCTGGAGGCTGGGTCAAGAGATCCGCCAAAATCTCCTGAGGATTAACTGGCAATACAAAAAGCCAGTGCGGAAAGATGATTCCTGCGAGAACTGCCAATTTCCACTGATGGATTAGATACGGGATCAGTTCCACCCTCTGAGTCCATAGCCTGCTAAGTCAGTGAAATGTCTAAAGACACTGCTCTGTCTCTGAGCGGCTATGGCTGTAACAGCAGTAGTCTATAAGAGTGTCGTAGAGAGCTGGATTTGAGTCAGAAGGTTGGCTGGGTCGGGCTGTAAATGAAGCTGCGAGCTCCAGAGAGTCTTCCAAGGGGATTAAACCCATTGGTGAAGAGCAGGCCTATCAAATCCTATTGGCCTTGGCTGGCTGAACCTCTGTGTTTAGCAGCATAAGAACATAAGAGCAGCCAATGTTGAATCAGCCCAATGGCCCATCTAGTCCAACACTCTGTCACACAGCGGCCAAAATATACCAGGTGCCATCAGGAGGTCCAGCAGTGGGGCCAGGACACCAGAAGCCCTCCCACTGCTGCCCCCCCAGCACCAAGAATACAGAGCATCACCTGCCCCAGACTGAGAGTTCCTATCTATACCTTGTGGCCGGAGATTCACAAT
Organism: Gekko gecko; assembly: GCA_029375565.1. Classification (NCBI taxonomy): domain Eukaryota; kingdom Metazoa; phylum Chordata; class Lepidosauria; order Squamata; family Gekkonidae; genus Gekko; species Gekko gecko. The sequence continues at coordinate 15,841,357 of JAPDNY010000004.1, forward strand.
TGCCAGGGTGGGTAGGCCAGGTCAGCCTGATATTGTCAGATCTCAGAAGCTAAACAGGGCTGTCCCTGGCTAGTATTTTCTGACACAGAATTGAGCCATGCTAACACCTAGTGCCCACTGTGAGAAGTGTTACTCAACTTTCACATTTAAATGTTAACCCTTTCCCCCCACTGCTACTCCAACTCTGTGTAAAGTGAGGAAGACACATAGAGGAGGAGGGGAGGATAATACTTTATAGGGTTGCCAACGTCCAGGAAGAGGCCTGGAGACCTCACAGGATTACAACATATCTCCAGACTACAGAGATTGGTTCCCCTGGAGACAATGGTCGCCTTTGAGGATGGACTCCATAGCGTAATACGCCACTGCAGTCTCTCCCCTCCCCAAACCCTGCCCTCCTCAAGCTCCACCCTTCAATCTCCAGGAAGTTCCCAACCCGGAGTTGGCAACCCTCATCATTTAATGCCATTTATCTTTTATTAAGATCATTACCTGAAAAAGGGTTTTTCCCACTGATTCCTACCCCTCACGCCTCCAGTTCTTTTATCCACTCCATTTCTTCAATGGGCCCTTACATGGGGTGGGCCAGTAATAATAACCAAGTATCATAATTTTCTCCTGCAAAGTGTTGCAGGATAAGCATCAGTACCATTCTGTGGGGATGGCAGGGTATAAGTCTAATAAAATCAATCAAAAATAAAAGCAAAAAATCAGGATATATGTCTAATAAAATCAATCAATTGAACCCCAGTGTGGTGCTCGGGGGTGCCATGGTGCCTGCCACTGTGATTCCTGGTGCCCACTTGTTTGCTCCCCTAAACCATCTCTCATTTCAAAGCAAAGAGCCAATCTTGGCTTTCCTCCATCTCATGAAGGGAGGAGAGCCAGTCTGGGGTAGCAGCGAAAAGCGTCAGACAAATAAAATAGTTAATACATAAAAATAAAAATAATAAAATCTTGTTTCTCTTTTAAGGCGCTAGAGGACTTATTTTATTTTTGCAGCAACAAGCTAACACAGCAGACCCTTCGGAATGGTAGTTTTAGCATAATATTGTAAGTTGTTTCACAAAAAGGCAGACAGGTCCCCGCTCCTTTTAAGATCCCTGTATTTAGGCTACTATTAACAAGGGCAGGGCACGCGGTGCCAAAGCTTGCTTTCTCCTAATTTATCTCCACGCCACAGGGCTATTTTGGGGCAGGAACGCACAGGAATGGAGTTCCAGCTGGCTTCAGAGTTGGCCACGCCCACTACAGCCGAAACCGCTGCATGCGTGGCTACAGAGGGAAGGCCTGGAGAGCGACCCCCCCCCGGTGACTTTATGGTGGGCAGGCCGGGGGGGGCCTGGAAGTATTGGGCCTGTTCAAGGGCCAGCTTGCCTGGGCTCCCTGCAGCCACAGGGTGCCCGGGCAAGCCAAGGAAAGGCAGTTTAAACTGCCTCCCCTCCCCTCCCCTCCCCTCCCCTCCAAGGGCTGGCTTGCTTGGGCTCCCATAGCTGCAGGGTGCCTGGGCAAGCCAAGGAAAGGCATGGGGGTGTGGCCTAATATGCTAATCAGCTGCGCTGTCAGGGTGTGGCTTAATATGCTAATGAGTTTCTGCTGCTGGGTGTGGCCTATTATTCTAATGAGTTCCTGCTGGGCTTTTTCTACAAAAAAAAGCCCCTGCCACACCATATTCTCTCTCCTCATATTTCAGCATGCACAGGAGTGAGAAAACCTAGCAACCTTTCTATATTCCACCATACAAATTTGCCCAGTTAAAAGGCTGATGATTAATGCTAGATGGCCCTCAAGTAGGGATGCCAGCCTCCAGGTGGGACCTGGGGATCCCCCGGAATTACAGCCCATCTCCAGACTACCGAGATCGGTTCCCCCGGAAAAAATGAATGCTTTGGAGGGTGGACTCCAGGGCATCGTTCCCCACTGAGGTTCCTGGCAACCCCATGTGGTGGGTTTTAAAAAAACAACACACCAGAATTAAGGTGTCTTTTCCCTGTGTGTGTGTGCTGTTTTCCATTTTCAGTTTTTCAGAGATTCAGTCACTCCCGAACTGAGGCACAAGGGGGAGATGTTGGCCCATAAAATCTCAGCAGAGAGCACCAGTCCGCTTTGTTGGTATGAAGGAAGAAAGTCCGAAGCCCCAAGTTCTGTGAATACTTCTAAAATTAAGACCAACCTAGAAAATAGGAACCAGAATATACCTAATCAAAAGGTATGACACATGGTGTGGGAAACTGACAGTCCCCTCTCCCTACTTAGGAGGAGGAGGAGGAGGAGGATGCAGCATCAGTCAATCGGCCTGTAGGTGGCCATCTTGTTGTTAGTGTTACCACGGTAACTGGGAGAGTTTGTAGCTGGAAAGGGACCTGCTGGGAAGTGCAGGTAGGAAGGGAGGAGGTCTTGGAGGAAAGAGAGGGAGCGTGTGTGTGTATGTGTGATGGGAGGTGGGGTTGCCAGATCCAGGTTGGGAAACTCCTGGAGATTTGGGGATGGAGCCTGGGGAGTGGGGAGGGACCTCAGCGGGGTACAATTAGGGTTGCCAGCCTCCAGGCAGTGGCTGGAGATCTCCAGCTATTACAACGGATTTCCAGGTGACACAGATCAGTTCACCTGGAGAAAACAGCCACTTTGGAAGATAGACACCTATGGCACTATACCCTGTTGAAGCCCTTCCCCTCTCCAGACCCCGCTCTCCTCAGGCTCCGCCCCCAAAACCTCCAGGTATTTCCCAACCCGGAGCTGGCAAGCCTGGGTACAATGCCCAAAAGTCCACCCTCCAAAGTATCCATTTTCTCCAGGGGAACCAATCTCTGTAGTCTGGAGATGAGCTGTAATTCCAGGGGATCCCCAGATCCCACCTGGAGGCTGGCATCCCTGGGAATTACATCTCATCTCCAGACTTATAGAGATCAGTTCCCCTGGAGAAAATGGATGCTTTGGAGGGTGGACTTTGGGGCATTGTGTACCCCACGAGGTCCCTCTCCCCCTCCCCAGGCTCCACCCTCCAAATCTCCATGAGTTTCCCAGCCGGGATCTAGCAACCGTACAGCCCCCCATTCACTGTTGTTTGTGCATTAGGTACCAGCAGTGGGCTATAGGGTGAGGGAAGGATGTCAAACCATCAGGAGATTGGAGTGCAAAGAGGGTAATTCCCAGGGCCGGCCCCAGGTGTTTTTGCACACTAGGCAAGGACACCTTCTGGTGCCCGCCCCCCTCCCCGGCGCTCTTTCCTTGGCAAGGGCCATGGAAGGGAAGGAAGTTTAAACCCCCTTCCCTTCCATCTGAGCGCTGGCTTGCCGGGTGCCCTGCAGCTGTGGGGAGCACCGGCAAGCCAGGGAAGAGGCGGGGGTTAAACCCCCTTCTCTTCCATCTGAGTGCCGATTTGCCTGCGTGCCCCACAGGGGCGCACCAGCAAGCCAGGGAAGAGGCAGGGGTTTAAACCCCCGTCTCTTCCATCTGAGCACCGGCAAGCCAGGGAAGGGGCGGGGGGGTTGGCGGGGCTTTTGGCAGGGGTGGGGGGCTTTTGGTGCCCCTAAGGGCCGGCACGCTCTAGGCAAACTCCTAGTTCGCCTAGTGAGCGAGCCGGCCCTGGTCATTCCGTCCGGCTGCAAATGTGAACTCCTAATATGAGTCCCCCTATTCGTCCCCCTCTCAGTTTCATTTCTAAAAGTAAGATGAACAGTGCCCCTGGTGGGGGGAAGGGGAGGGGAGGGTTGCCAGATCCAGGTTAGGAAACTCCTGGAGATTTGGGGATACAGCCTGGGAGGGACAGGAACTTCAGTGGGGTACAGTGCCATAAGAGTCCACCCTCCAAAGCAGCCGTTTTCTCCAAGGGAGCTGATTTTTGTAGTCTCTGGAGATGACCTGTAATTCCAGGGATCCCCGGTTCCCACCTGGAAGCTGGCATCCCTAGCACACACCTTATACAGAGTTTTTAGGGTTGCCAATTCTAGGTTGGGAAGTTCCTGGAAAAGGCAGGATTTGGGGAGGGAAGGAAGCTCAGCAGGGTAAATAGGGTTGCCAACTCCCATTTGGGGGAATTCCTGGAGATTTTTGGGGTGGAGCCTGGTGAGAGTGGGGTTTAGGGAAAGGGGGCTTCAGCGTGGTATAACGCCATAGAGTCCACCTTCCAAAGCAGCCATTTTCTCCAAGGGAACTGATCTCTGTAGTCTGGAGCCCAGTTGTAACTCCTGGAGATCTCCAGGCCCCACCTGGAGGCTGGCAGCCCGAGATTAATGCCATACAGTCCACCCTCCAAAGTAGAAGAAGAAGAGATTGGATTTATACCCCGCCCTTCACTACCCAAAGGTGTCTCAGAGCGGCTTACAATCTCCTTTCCCTTCCCCTCCCCACAACAGACACCCTGTGAGGTAGGCGGGGCTGAGAGAGCTCTTGACAGAAACTGCTTTTTTTTCAAGAACAGCTCTTATCAGAACTATGTCTTGCCCAAGGTCATCCAGCCAGGTGCAAGTGGAGGAGTGGGGAATCAAACCCGGTTCTCCCAGATTAGAGTCCGCGCACTTAACCACTACACCAAACTGGTGTAGTCGTTTTCTTCAGAGGAAGTGATCTCTGTTGTTAGGAGGTCAATTGTAATTCCAGGAGATCTCCTGTCCTGCCCCCACTTGAAGATTGACAACCCTAGTTTCTCCAGTCCAACCCCACTGGTTTCACTAGAAGATTGATGAGGCATTTTAAAAAAATGGCTATGAAGATTTCTGATGGTTTTGCAGAAGGGGAAGCGCTCCTCAGCCCTTGTTTAGCAAGCCAGAATTCCTTGTGCGCAAAAGTATTTTATTTATTTTGTACTGCTGTCCAGGCCACGTTGGCACTGCAGGCAGTTTGAAGAAATTTGAAACAAAATATGGAGTACAACCAACATTCAATTCAAAAGAAGTTCCACAGGGAAAGGGATTTTCAGAAAGCTGCCCCCGCCCATACTTTCCAACTGCCATTGATGGGTTGGAACCTTTCAAGAGAAAGTATATAGAAACATCCTCTGTTATTCCTGGATCTTTCCACTTTTATGAAAAGAGCCAGTTTGGTATCGTGGTTAAGAGCACAAACTGTAATCTGGGAGAACTGGGGTTGATTCCTGACTCCTCCTCATGCAGCTGCTGGTGTGACCTTGGGTCAGTCAAAAGTTCTTTCAGAGCTGTTCTCTCAAGGGCAGTTCTCTCAAGAGCTGTCTCAGCCCCACGTACCTTACAAGGTGTCTGTTGAGGGGAGGGGACGGGAAAGGGACTGTAAACCACTCTGAGACTCCTTCAGGTAGTGAAGGGTGGGGTATAAATCCAGTCTTGCTCTCTTCTCTCTTTAATTTGCTGGAAGCAATGACAGAAACAGATTCGAGAGAGGACACCTGACTAAAACATCTGCCTAGCAGCTGTGCGTGTGACTTTGGTACTTTTGTGCGTTTTTGAGGGATTTTGTAAACTGCAGTTGGAGGCCATGTGCAGAGGCTAAAAAAAATTGAAATATATAAATACCCTTATCCTTGTGCTCTTTGCCAGACTCCTAAACTGAAATATATGACATACTTGTTTCTGAGGACGGGTGAAAGGTCTTTCCCTCACTATATGCCTAAACATGTTAAAGTAATTGGAATTATGTGCATATAATTATCTCAGCATAAGCTTGCTTGAACTGTCGGGGACTGAATTCCCTCCAGCAGTGTTGCCGATTCTGGGTTCAGAAATACATGATTTATGTAGTCTGGAGATCAGTTGTAATTCCCGGGGAGGGGGGATAAACTGCCTCCATAATTGTAAAAATGTACGGGGGGGGAAGAGAGACGTGTTGTTATGTATTAGGATGGAATCATTCCAGATATGTCACACCAGAGACTGGCTGAGCTTGGAGCACAAGAACAATAGCCTACCAGGACTTTGGAAGTAACCAATCAAGTAGTAATGTTATGTAAATAGCCTATCACTGGGAGTGGGGTGTGTTTGGATGTGGAAATTGCATGCTGTTTAACAGAACTGAGGCTCTGGGGTTCTTGTCTGGCTCTTGCTGGAATCACAAATAAAATAGAGCTGTTCACTAGACTTGGGGTCTGCTCATCCATGGAACCCACTATTTAACAACTGTCCAGTGTGCAGAAAATGATCCCAGTTAAAACTCAGAGTCACGACATGGCCTTAGCTAGGGTTGCCAACCTCCAGGTGGTACCTGGAGATCTCCTGCTATTCCAATCGATCTCCAGGTGACAGAGATCCATTCCCCTGGAGAAAATGGCTGCTTTGGGGGGTGCACCTGTGGCATTATATCCTGCTGAGGACTCTCCCCTCCCCAAACCCCGCCCTCCTCAGGCTCCGCCCCAAAAATCTCTACGTATTTCCGAACCCAGAACTGGCTACCCTAAAAGTGACTCATCCACAGTTTCCCATTTGTAAAACTGGAGTCCCTGTCTGGAAACGTACAGTGAAGGCTGTACAGCATCTTTTTTTTATTTTGGAAGCATTAAAAAAAATTATCATTCAGTGCTGAAAAGGAATTCCTGTACTGGTGCTTAACAGGAGATTGTGGCCTTTTACTCCGGATGCATCGATCAGGAGTTGCAACACACACAACATGCACTATTAAAGGGTCATTTCTGTCTCTCCCAGTTCCGTTCCGTGCGACAAAGCCCTAAGCCATGGTGAAGGACAAGAAGAAACAGGAGAAGAAGGAGAAGAAGAAGAAAAAGGCATCTCAGCAGCCCAAGGAAGTCCGAACGTATTTCCCAGAAGCTCTGTTGGAATATCAGTACGTATGACGGGCAGGAAATTCGGCATCTCAGTATCTTCCTGTCTGGTGGGCTGAAGGGAGGGTCCTCTCTTCTTACTGGCCTTTTGTAGACAAAAGGATCTTTGCTGCCACCCTGTTCTTGAAGATCTGGGAGGTGGATCCCAGACAGGGACCGAAGCAGTCCATCCTCCGAAGCAGACGTTTTCTCCAGGGGAACTGCTCTGTGGAGATCAGTTGCAATGCTAAGCGATTTCCAGGCCCCACCTGGAGGTTGGCAGCTGTACTGTTTGCAGAGTACAGGACATCTGTGGACTGGGAGGAAATGAGAGAGGGAGAGAGAGAGAGAGATCTAGGTTGTTTTCAGATTGATTGATTGATTCATTCATTTGATTTATACCCCACCCTCCACGCCGAAGCAAACACTAAGGGTTGGATCAGAACTAAATCTGCAATTTCCATCTTCCTTCTGAAGACCTGTGCTGTTCCAGGGGCTCCATATGCCCCAGGAGCAGCATTTCTCCAGGGTCAATAGGCTGCAGTGGAAAGGAGGAAGCAGAACAGTTACATTATATAATTTCACTTCGCACATGTACACATCATGTCCTTTCCGATCGCATGTAAAACGGGTAACTGCAGATCCGGCTAGGGTTGCTAGGTCTGGGTTGGGAAATACCTGGAGGATTTGGGGGCGGAGCCTGAAGAGGGCGGGGTTTTGGGAGGGGAGGGATTCCGACAGGTATAATGTCACATAGATAGACTCCGCCTTCCAAAACAGCCATTTCCTCCAGGGTAATTGATCTTTGTTGCCTGGAGATCAGGAGTAATTCCAGGAGAGTTCCAGACTCTGCCTGGAGGTTGGCAACCCTTCCAGGAGCCTACAGTCTCTGCCTTTCAGTCTGTTCTCAGCTGATGGTTATGGTCACATTGCATGAAGCTGCCCTCCCACAATGCAGAGGACTGAGCTACATATAACGACTTCCAGACCCCTTGTAAATTTCCATACTTCCGTTATTTGGTTTCCACAAAAAAAAGGGCTGGTAACTTCCCACGCCATTTCTGTTTTCAGTAACCCTCAGTAGCTTTATGGTAGCTCCTCCCGTTTGTTTATTTCTCTGCAGAATTCAAATAAAAGAAGATGTAATCGATCAGCTTCTGTTTGAAATCAGACGCTTGGAGGAAATAAATGAGCGATGCCACGAAAGAGTAAGTGCCTGTGCAAAGCGACTACTGCTTGGCGGCTAAGGGGATGGAGTTATGATCCAGGACGTTCCCAATTCATTAGGTAGCCTTAAGGCTCGATTACGTGTGACGTTGGAGTCCCGTCAGGATCATGTGTCGGACTAGTACCTGAAATCCTTGCTCTGCTATGAAACTCACCAGGTGACCTTGGGGCCCCTTCCCTACAGCCTCGCCTACCTCACAGGGCTGTTGTGAGGATCAAATAGAGAAGGAAGAATCATGTACGCCCCACTGGGATCCTTGGAGGAAGGGCAGGGGTTATGTATTTGGGACTGAATCATCCCTGATTGATTCACCCCAGAGACTGGCTGAGCTTGGAGCACAAGAACAATAGCCGACCAATCAAGTAGTAATGTTATGTAAACAGCCTATCACGGGGAGTGGGGTGTGTTTGGGTGTGGCAATTGTCTGCTATTTAACAGAGCCAAGGCTCTGGAGTCTTGGTCTTGTAGTTTTGCTGAAGTCACTGAATAAACCTGAGCTGACCACTGCCATGCATCTAGAACCCAGTATTTAACAGCGGGATACAAATGGACTGGACAGATAGCTAGAATGGGCCCTGGTTGTCTAGGACCAAGACTGAGGTCTAAATATTTTAAATAAATAAAATTAGCAGATGTATTTTGCCCTTTAAAAAGCAGCTTTGGGAGGGACCTGGTATGAATTGGGGCCACGGCACTGGAGAAAGAAAGGGTTACGTTCTTCCCCAGTACATTCTCCCCCTGGACTGTTTCCCCAGTCAAAACTTCAACCCAGGCTGTTCTAAAGCCCAGTCATGGAAAAAGACAGGCAAATTGTAGCTGTCTGTCATTTTCCACTGTCTGGTTTTAAGGCAGTGCTGGGGAACTTTTTGCAGCTGAGGAAGTGACATGCAGCCGGGAGATTACGTTTCGAAAAATAATAAAAACAAAATAAAGCAAGAAGCACTGAAGCAGAGACAGTTTGGTGTAGTGGTTAAGGGCGCGGACTCTAATCTGGGAGAACTGGGTTTGATTCCCCACTCCTCCACATGCAGCTGCTGGTGTGACCTTGGGTCAATGACAAGTTCTCTCAGAGCTGTTCTTTAAAAAAAAGAGCAATCAGAGCTCTCTCAGCCCCACCTACCTCCCAGGGTGTCTGTTGTGGGAAGGGGAAGGGAAAGGAGTTTGTAAGCCACTCTGAGACGCTGAGTAAATCCAATCTCCTCCTCCTCCTCCTCCTCCTCCTCCTCCTTCTTCTTCTTGACCTGGCTAGCCCAATCTCATCAGATCTCAGAAGCTAGGCGGGGTTGGCCCACGTTAGTCCTTGTCTGGGAGACACCCAAGGAATCCCAGGGTTGCTACGCAGAGGAAGGTATTTGCAAACCACCTCTGTTTGTCTCTTGCCTTGAAACCCCAACAGGGTCTCCATGAGTCATCTGAGGCATGATGGCGCTTAATTAGTATTATTTGCTCTGACTTGGGTGACCCAGGCTAACCCAATCTCCTCAGATCTTGGAAGCTAAGCAGGGTCAGCCCTGACTAGCTCTTGGATGGGAGACCACCAAGGAAGCTGAGGGTTGTTTTGCAGAAGCGGGCAATGGCAAACCACCTCTGCTCGTCTCTTGAAAACCCCATGAGGGGTTGCTGTTAGTTGGTTGCCACTTGATAGCACTTCCCATCACCATACTGAAGCAGAGATATTTGGTAGGCAACAACAAGCAAGTTGAGAGCCTGGTTGAGATAGGAACCCTAGGTCTGGGGCAAGGGATGCTCTGTATTCTTGGTGCTTGGGGCGGAGGGGACAACAGTGGGAGGGCTTCTAGTGTCCCTGGCCCCACTGGTGGACCTCCTGATAGCACCTGGTATTTTCGGTCACTGTGTGACAGAGTGTTGGACTAGATGGGCCATTGGCCTGATCCAACATTGGCTTCTCTGATGTTCTTATGAGCCAGTTTGGTGTAGTGGTTAAGTGTGCGGACCCTAATCTGGGAGAATCGGGTTTGATTCCTCACTCCTCTGCTTGCACCTGCTGGATGGCCTTGGGCAAGCCATAGTTCTAGCACAGCTGTTCTTGAAAAAGAGCCGTTTCTGTCAGAGCTCTCTCAGCCCCACCTCCCTCAAAGGGTGTCTGTTGTGGGGAGGGGAAGGAAAAGGCGTTTGTAAGCCGATCTGAGACTCCTTTGGGTAGTGAAGGGTGGGGTATAAATCCAATCTCTTCTTCTTCTTCTCCTTCTTCTTATGGCTGAAGTAGCAAGGAAGTCTTTTAAAAAAAAAATTTACAATGAGTTTCATTTTGCTCAGCTTTGACTGTGAGGGAATTCAGTACATAAGAACGTAAGAGAAGCTAATGTTGGATCAGGATCAGATCATGGTACTGTTTCTTTATTGTTTCGTAGGGTTTTGTTGAATTTGCTTCACACAGTTTTTGTTAGCCATCTTGAAGGTGGCAGTGGAAAACACAGAACATGAAATACTCCTTTACACAGAGAGTGATTAAAATGTGGAATTCGCTGCCAGAGGATGTAACGATGGCCACAGGAATAAACAGCTTGAAAAAGGGATTCAATAGATTCATGGAGGATAGGTCTATCAATGGCTACTAGCCATGGTGGCTGAGGGGAGCCTCCACCTTCAGAGGCACTAATCCTCTGAATCCCAGAGCTAGGAGGCAACATCAGGGGAAGGCCTTGGCCTCTATGCCCTGTTGTTTGTGGTTGGCCACTGTGTGAGACAGGATGCTGAACTAGATGGACCACTGGTCTGATCCAGCAGGGCTCTTATAATGTTTTTATCAGAGGAAGGCCTCGGCCTCTATGCCCTGTTGTTGGCCATCTGGAGGAACTGGTTGGCCACTGTGTGAGACAGGATGCTGGACTGGATGGAGCACTGGTCTGATCCAGCAGGGCTCTTATAATGTTTTTATCAGGGGAAGGCCTCGGCCTCTATGCCCTGTTGTTGGCCATCTGGAGGAACTGGTTGGCCACTGTGTGAGACAGGATGCTGGACTAGATGGACCACTGGTCTGACCCAGCAGGGCTCTTCTTACATTCTTATGAGTCAAAAGGAACAACAGGACAAGTCAAAGCGCTTGCATCTCCCTTTCTTTTCAGAACCAGACCCTAAAGGCAGAACAGACTGGCCACCTCCGAGCACTTCTAACCACCCTGAGAGAGCAGGAGAAGCAACTGGAGAAACTTGAGATTGTGACCAGGGATGATGTGGAGAAAGCCATGAAGGAGAAGTGGCAGTACATTAAGGACCAGGAAAAACTGATCAAAGGTAAGTCGTACATCAGGATATCTCAAGAAGTATTGGTATTTAGAGGAGGGTATGGTGGGCATCAAATCTGCCCTTTCTTTCTTTCTTTCTTTCTTTCTTTCTTTTAAAGTTTTAAATACTTTATTGGTATCATAAAGAATGTACAAGACTTAAAACATAATGCAACTGAAACATAGGTGAAAGTGCTATGGAACAAGACAGAAAAACAGTAAAACAAAGTAGGTTGATGTTACATTACCGAATATGATCTTCTGCATATAAAACTGCACGTTAAGCATAGCAGTGACTCATCAAAAGTCCATGTCCATTTCTAACAACATTAGCTGCTCTGATGACTCAGGCCTGCACCATCTCAAGCATGAAGAGAGACAGAAAGAGAACAAAATAAATGGAGAAAGTTTGAAGAGAGCCCTGTCTTTAAAGTATTGGAAGCAAAAGCATATCCTCAGCTCTTAACATTATTCCAACAGCATAGGTACAAGATACTTACAAGATACTTGGAGACACCTTTAGAACAGAAGTAGGAGCAATACTGAAATACAGGCCATTTGCACAGGTGAGATTGGAAGCAGGCCTTCTCCCAAATAATTCCAGGCTAGTGACCAGGTCAGTTGATTACTGGTTAAAGGTGAAACAAATGACAGACGGTAGATTCCCAAAGGTTCATATGATGGAGCAGCATATAGGTGATTCATGAGGGTTGCCCGTAACAGAAACAGGATTGCCAGCAGTTGGGTTTGAGGAACACTTCATACCTTTAACAGCTAAACGGCAGGGGGAAATGTACTGGGTAATACCCCCTCTGCCTAATTTCTCCAGGCCACTTCCACACTGTAATTTTCATCACTTGTTTGTCCCTATTGCTTCAGGGCTTTCCCCCCCAACAATGTGTTTTGCTCTCTCTAGTAGTCCCAGAGGGAGCAAAACACATGTGGAAAAAAAGGGAGGGGTGGATCTAAAGCAATAGGGAAAAAAGAGGGACAAAAATGACAGTGTGGAAGTGGGTCCCATAGCTACAGGGTGAGCATAATGTTTAAAAAGCCTGTACAGAATTAGTTCCCAACAGGGCTTTTTTGTAGAAAAAGTCCAGCAGGAACTCATTAGCATGACAGGCCACACCCATCAGCAGAAACTAATTAGCATATTAGGCCACACCCCCAACAGCACAGCACATTAGCATATTAGGCCACGCCCCAAGGTACCAACAGTGTGCTCATCCAGCCACACCCGCCTTTTGCTTCTTATTCTGTTTACCTTGTTTGTTGTCCAAACCCAGGGCTTTTTTTTGGAACAGGAACTCCTTTGCATGTTAGGCCACACAGCCCTAATATAGCCAATCCTAATGAGTTTCTGCTGTTGGGTGTGGCCTATTATGCTAATGAGTTCCTGCTGGGCGTGGCCAACTTGGGAGCCAGCCGGAACTCCGTTCCTGTGCATTCCTGCCCAAAAATAGCCCTAGTTCCCAATGTATATTTTCGAACATGGTTAGGGATCTACAAATATAAATCAAACACATCTCCCACTGCACCTTTGTCTTTTCTTCTGTTCCAGGCTCTATATTGGTGCGGTCCCTTTCTTCTGTTTCTCTGGAGCCCGGCCGATTGTCCTAATGCCTGCACCGCAAACCTGATGCTGGGAACAGATTTGTGGCTGTAATTGATCATTTCCCAATCAGGAGCAGCAGGTCTTGCAAAGAAATTTGTGCTTCCTGCCCAGTCTCCTGTTTTTGTGCCTGAATTTCCTTTTTTAACATAAATAAATAAGTTTTATTTAATGCCTTCCCAAAGCACAGTACCACCAATATCAGAAAAGGCTCATTGAAATACATAATTTGTTGGCAGCATGGGAGAAACATAAACGAGGCACTTAGACACATCAACAAAGGCTCTAGCTGAGCAGCACAGTCATCGTAACTATTTAAAATTGCTCACGATACCCAGGCTATTGAAAGACAGGGGCAGCTAGATGAAAAGACCTAATTAAACTTCACAAACACAGTGACAACCAAACGTGGATTTGCTCCCGAATTTCAAAATGGAACAATTGCGAGCCTTTAACCTACTTCCTTGGCCCGGAATATGTGTAAATCTTTGGTAAACATGTTTATTTTTCCTAAGCAGACCCTGTTACCTATCCTGTCATCTTACCAAATGCTGGCTTGTGTTATCCAACAGACATGCGCTCTCAGATCAACCAGTTTGAGCAAAAGCTACTGGTGAAACAGGCGGAGGTGGACTACTGGCTGGAGTATAAAAACGTGGGGAGTGCTGAACATGCCCAACAAATCCAGGCCCTAGAGCAAGATATCAAGAAGCTCAAGGAAGACCTTGAGGAAATGACAGGTAAGCTACTCTTAGGCCAGTACTATAATCTGCAAGCAGACAGGTCGGTTCATTAGGGCAGGGGAGAGGGAACCCCAAACAGCAGCAATGTAATACCTTTCATTGGGACATGCTTTTGAGCAGGGCTCTTTTTGTAGCAGGAACTCCTTTGCATATTAGGCGACACACCCCTAAAGTAGCCAATCCTCCAAGAGCTTACAGAGCTCTTCTTACAGGGGCTACTGTAAGCTCTTGGAGGATTGGCTACATCAGGGGGTGTGTCACCTAATATGCAAAGGAGTTCCTGCTACAAAAAGAGTCCTGCGTTTTGAGGACAATGGAAAAAGTCAAACATGGTTTGAGGGAGGCATTCCTTCCCAAAGCATACGTGTACATTTCTTATGTCCTACTTGATACCTCTGGTCATGCAGGTCTTGCAGGTTTCTAAAATAATATTAAAAAACCTGCTCAACCTGTTTAGACCAGAAGCAAAAAAAGTGGGTTAATATACACAGCCCATGAGAAGTGGGGCACCTTCAAATCTCTGAAAAGGCTATTGTCTAGCTAGAGCTTGCTATTTAAGAAAACTCTGAATTGTGGTTGGATTTTGAAGGTTAAATCTTTCAAAGGGCTGAAATTGAACTCTTTTGGAAAGTTATCAACTTTTATTTATTTAACTCACAGCTCTCTCCATGCAGATTGTGGAGCCCAGAAAGGGGGGGGATCATACAATATAGGATGCCTAATTAATGATGGAATATATTAAATATTGGGTTCTAGGTGCATGAGTGATCAGCTCAGGTTTATTCAGTGATTTCAGCAAAACTACAAGACAAGACTCCAGAGCCTCAGCTCTGTTAAATAGCAGGCAATTGCCACACCCAAACACACCCCACTCCCCGTGATAGGCTGTTTAGATAACATTACTACTTGATTGGTTACTTCCAGAGTCCTGGTCAGCTATTGTTCTTGTGCTTCAAGCTCAGCCAGTGTCTGGGGTGATTCAATTAGGGATGATTCAACCCCAATACATAACAGAATACAAAACTGAATGACAAAGCAAGCATTTCCACAACATCTAAAGGATCTAGAAACTACTTCATGGCTATGCCATTCTAAATTTTTACCACCCACAATTGGTAGGGCTTCTAGTGTCCTGGACCTCCTGATGGCACCTGGTATTTTTGGCCACTGTGTGACAGAGTGTTGGACTAGATGGGCCATTGGCCTGATTCAACATTGCCTTCTCTTATGTTCTTATGTTGTTCCCTTTCTTCTTTCTTCTTCTTCTTCCTTACCTGCTTCCTAGTTTCTCTGGCCAAGGACCTGGAAGCTTCAGGCAGCAAAATTGTGAAGCAGATCTTAACTGGTGGGCATGACAATGTGGGAGGAGGCAGTCCTTTAAGTTAAACTCTGCAACACTAATGGCCCACGATCCAGGAAGGGAGAACATAAGAACATAAGAGACACCAATGCTGAATCAGGCCAGTGGCCCATCTAGTCCAACACTCTGTCACACAGCGGCCAAAAATACCAGGTGGCATCAGGAGGTCCAGCAGTGGGGCCAGGACACTAGAAGCCCTCCCACTGTTGCCAGCACCAAGAACGCAGAGCATCACCTGCCCCAGACTGAGAGTTCCTATCTATACCTTGTGGCTAATAGCCACTGATGGACTTCAGAAGATAAGGCTGTATTCTCATTCCTGAAAAAATGGCATTCTATGATATAGCGGCAAAAAACTTCCCAAAGGCCAATATTATTATGATTCAACAACTCTGTAAAAAACTTTCTTTATGACTGCATTAATGGATCTTTATTTGAATGTGCCGTAAAGCAAGAAATAATTATAGATCTTCCTTTGTGCCTTCCCCCCATGGTTATTTTTTCCCCCCTCTAAGAATTTTTTAGACTTGCTCTGGAAGAAACAAAGCAAAAAATTGACAAATACACACTGAAGCAAATGGAGCTGAAGAAAGAATGGGCCACTGAGGTATGTTTTTAACTTTGAAGTCTTGGTCTTTCTCTGAACTATGGGCAGCACTGTCTTTAGTGCCTGTTAGGAGTAGGACATGGAAAGAGAAAGTGCCTCGGAACTTCTTGGATTCCCCATGTAAAGCAGGAATGGCAGTCTCCTTCTGTGGTCCTATGAAACTGCTCCATAGTAAGTTGGAGCACTGGTCCGTCTAGGTCAGGGGTCCCCAAATGCGGTGCCCATGGGCTCCATGGCACCCACCAACACTTTTCCTGGCACCCGCCAAGGTTTTTCAGGAAGTAAGCGGGGCTTTTGCCCCACAAGGCTTCTGCTTTGACTGCTGGAGAGTTGATTGGCTGGGCAGATTTCTTAAAATGTTGCTTTGGCAGCAGCTGCCACCACAGCACGAGGTTCTGCACTGTGTTACCAAAGTTAGGTAAAGGTAAAGGCTCCCTTGCTCGAAAACCAGTCGAATCCGGCTTCCGGCCGGAGTTAAAATGGCGAATTGACACACTTTGCGATTTGAGCAGAGTGGACAGCAGTATCTGGCGACAGTTTGGGCTTTACCTGGCCCAACGCAGCATTCCCCAGGCGGGGGAGTGGCAAGCAAGCAGCCAAGCCTGAGAGGGGGTTGAGATCGGTGTGGATAAGCCTCGGAGGAGGCTTGTTTACACCTTGATCTCCCTCCGCGAAGAGGGCAGTTGCAAATCAGCACTACAGATACCAGCTGGGCTGAGAATTCAGCATAAATCCATCATCTACCGGCCTCTTTAACATCAAGCTTAACATCGGTTACAGAAGAAGCACTGCGAAACCCCGAGATTACAAGCAAGGTAACAAATGAACAATTGCTTACCGGTTTAAAGAAGAAGGCAAAATCTAAACGTTCGGATAAGTGTAAAAAGCTTCAATGAACTAATCCGCTTGATTTAAAAGTAAAAAGAAAGCTTTCCTTTAGAGAAAACGGCTGAAAAGTAACTTTGTTTTGCATTCCTGTGGTCAGCTAAGACTAAACTTTGCGTAGCAGAAACGAAACTGACTGTGATTCTATGATACAGGAAGTAGGCTAGAGTGGATGTTTTCGATGTTGCTGTGCTGGAAGTAGACGGACGTTTTAGAGTGTGGCACCGGAAGTTGGATTACAGTGACAGACAGATAAACAGGAAGTTCTGAAGGAGCCTACTCTAGCCAGAAAATCATAGAGAAATTGCGCCCGCCATTTTGAGGAGGACTAAATTTTAAAAAGTTATTTTTAAGCTGAAAAAGCACTGGAAGAAGTTATAAAGATGGCGATTTGGCTTGAGGATTGCTAATATCAAGATTGATTAGCCCTGAACTCGCTTTCAAGACGGATTTGAGGTCAAGACCAAGGGCTGCCTCATCACCTAGTCCAAGAATGACTGCAAAGGAAAAAAAGAGTGGCAGGCTGCCATGGAAGCGATGGAGAAATGGGTGACTGAAGTGGTGCAGAGTTTGGGAAAGCAAATAGAATCACAGCTGCAACAACAGTTGCAACAACAGCTGCAAATACAACTGGAGCAAATAGAACAAGTACAAGTCCAAGTACAGAAAAAAAATATGGAAGAGCTAAAAGAACTGGTACTAACAGAAGTGGCAGGGATAAAAAAAGATACAGAAGAAGTTAAAAAAGAGGTTAAAAGTCTGGTGACAAAATCAGAAGAAATGGAACAGAAAGTTAAAAGAACCCTGTCAGAAAATACAAGACTGGAGTCCATGATGGAATATAGGGCCACTCAGAACCACTTGAGATTGAGAGGAATCGAAGAGGAGGAAGATCAAGATTTACGGGCCCTAGTAATTAACACATTGACAACTTACATAGGGGAAGATGTTGGAGACTTGGATCCAGACTTTGACCTGATTTACAGAGTAAATTCAGCGTATGCCAAGAGAAAGCAATTACCCAGAGATGTGATTGTTCAATTTGTGACTACTAAAATGAAGGAAGACGTTTTCAAGAAGCAATTTACACAACCGTTGGAAATTAATGGAAAAAAAATAATAATTTTGAGAGAAATTCTGAGATCGATCTTACAAGACAGAAAGAAATTCAAGAAATTAACAGATAGGTTAAAAGAAATGAGTATCAGGTTTAGATGGGAGATTCCATATGGATTATCATTTACATACAATTCGGTGAGATTTACTCTTAAAACGGAAGGAGACATCTACAGATTCAAAGAGAACAACTTTGATGATTTCAAAGATATTTAATTCAAAACAATTATGGATTACAAATTTTTATCTTGGAACGTAAATGGACTAAATTCACCAAGCAAAAGAAGATTAGTGAATCATTGGCTAGAGAAACAAAAATGTAACATAATTTGTTTGCAAGAAACACATATCAGAAAACAAGATAATAAATATTTGGTTAATAAAAAATTGGGAGAAGAATTTCATTCATCAGCAGTTAATAAGAAAAAAGGAACAGTGATATACATTACCAAAGAATTGGAACCTAAACAAATCTTCTCAGACAAAGAAGGAAGATATGTTGGCGTGGAATTAATGATGAATAGAAAAAAGACATTGCTTGTAAATATATATGCACCCAATGGGGCAAAAGAGACTTTTTTTTAATGATTTGACTAAAGAGTTGGACTGTTTAAATTATGATCAAATAGTCCTTGCAGGAGACTTCAATGGCACAGTGAACAATGTATTGGACAGAAAGTCCAAAGCAAGTGGAGAGGCGGTTGGAAAGCTGCCAAAAAATTTTTTCCAGCTAATGAAGCAAGAGAAACTAGAAGACGTTTGGAGGAAGTGGAACCCTAAGACAAAGGATTATACATTTTATTCTAACAGACATAACTCCTTTTCTAGAATCGATATGATTTGGATGTCAGAGGAGATGGCGCAAAAAACCTACAAAATAGAAATTTTACCGAAAACCAACTCAGATCACAACCCTTTACTTTGGATATCTAAAGAAAAACCTAAACAATTATATTGGAGAATTAATGAGGACTTATTGGACCAAAAATTAATTAATGAAACTTTAAAAAAAGAAACGAAAAGTTTTTTTGAACTGAATTGAAATAAAGGTACTGATATACAAGTCGTATGGGACACATACAAAGCAGTAATGAGAGGTTTGCTTATCTCTTTGAATTCTAAAGATAAAAAACAAAAGGATGCAACAACAAAATGACCTTCATGAAAAAATTAGACAAAAAGAAAAGGAATTAAAGAAAAGGCCAGGGAAGAAAAAGATTATTAAAGAGATCCACTTTCTGCAGGATCAATTGAATGTTCTACTAAATAGAGAATTATATTGGAATCTGAAGAAATTACAGCAAAAAGCATTTGAGGGTGCAAATAAACCAGGAAAATTTTTAGCGTGGCAATTGAAAAATAGAAAAGAAAGGAATTTTATAAGCAAAATTACTGAAGACGGAAAGGATGTTATGAATTTGAAAGGTATAAAAAGAGTCTTCTTCAAATACTACGCCAAACTGTTCAAAAAGAAAGGAATTGACCAACAGAAAATTAAGAAATATTTGGAGACTATTGAAGTTCCAGAGCTGGGAAAACAAATTAAAGAGTTATTAAATGGTTTAGTAACAAAGGAAGAGGTGACAATGGCAATAGAAGACGCAAAGTTGGGCAAAGCTCCAGGTCCAGATGGCTTTACAGCAAAGTTTTATAAGAAATTTAAGGAGGAGCTAACCCCTATCTTAGTACATCTGTCGAACGAGATAAGAAAGACTAAACGGATCCCAGATTCATGGAAAGAAGCAAATATTTCATTGATACCCAAAGAAGGTTTGAATTTAACTGAAGTAAAGAATTATAGACCAATATCGCTATTAAATAATGATTACAAATTATTTGCGAAAATTATTTCGGAAAGACTGAAAAAATATTTGAAAGATACTATAGCGGAAGAACAAGCTGGTTTTTTACCAAATAGACAGATTAGAGACAATTTAAGAGTGGTGATTGATGCAATCGAATACTATGACAAACATCCAGAAAAAGAAGTTGGATTCCTCTTTTTAGATGCGGAAAAAGCTTTTGACAATTTAAATTGGGAGTTTATGCTGCAAGTTATTGAAAAAATGGATATAGGACAGTCTTTTCTAAACATGATTGTGGCAATTTACTCAGAACAGAGAGCAGCTTTGAATATAAATAAAGAAAGAACAGATTTCTTCCAAGTTCAAAAGGAAACACGTCAAGGCTGCCCGTTATCCCCGTTGTTGTTTATTTGGATATTGGAAATATTATTGACAGCGATAAGAAAAGATAACAGCATTGAAGGATTCACAGTGAAATGTTTTGCATATAAATACAGGGCATTTGCAGACGATGTAATGTTTATGATTCAAGATCCAATTGACAAAATACCACAATTGATGGAAAAAATTGAAGAATTTGGATCAGTTGCGGGATTCTACGTTAATAAAAGTAAAACCAAAGTGATGTGCAAAAATATGACGAAACAAAGACAAACAGAACTTCAAGAGAAAATTCAATGTGAAGTAGTTACAAAGACTAAATATTTAGGAATTGAATTGACCATGAAAAACATTGATTTGTTCAAAAATAACTATGAAAAGGTTTGGCACAGGATTCAACAAGACATGAAGAAATGGGATACCTTGAATCTATCGTTATTGGGAAGAATTGCAACTGTAAAAATGAATGTTTTGCCGCGTTTGATGTTTTTATTTCAAGTTATTCCAATATTAAAACAAAGGAAAATACTGGATACGTGGCAGAAAGAACTATCGAAATTTGTATGGGCAGGAAGAAAGCCAAGGATTAAAATGAAAATTTTATGTGATGCAAAGGAAAGAGGAGGTCTACAACTACCAAATTTAAGACTGTATTATGATGCCGTCTGTTTAACATGGTTGGAACAGTGGATTAATTTAGAAAATAAAAAGTTATTGGCTCTAGAAGGGCATGATAACAAGTTTGGATGGCATGCATATTTATGGTATGGAAAAGTAAAAATAGATAAATTTTTCAAACACCACTTCATAAGACGATCACTGTTCGAGACTTGGATGAGATATAGAAAATTCTTCTCAGAAGAAAGACCACTTTGGATAGTACCAGCAGAAGTGATTAATCCATATTCAAGAAATCAAGGGTTAGATTGGCTACCTTATAAAAGTCTTTTAAAATTAGAAGGGAAAAACTTTGTGTTAAAAGATAGATTTGATGTGGAATTTGAATATGATTGGTTGAAGTATAGACAGATTTATGACTTATTTAAGACCGATAAAAGAGAATATGGTTTTAGAGAAAATAACACTGAAATTGAAACTGTATGGCTTGAGAAAGGTAAAAAAATGATTTCTAAACTGTACAAGGTTTTATTGAAATGGTATACTGAGGATGAAATTGTAAAAGAGCAAATGATAAAATGGGCGGTAAATATTAATAATGAGATATTAATGACATCTTGGGAATATTTGTGGAAAAAATCAATGAAAATTTCAACTTGTGTAAATGTTAAAGAGAATTGTTATAAAATGATGTACAGATGGTATATGACGCCTAAAAAAATTGCTATTATAAATGAAAGTATGTCTAACAAATGTTGGAAATGTAAGAAACATGAAGGGTCTTTTTACCATATGTGGTGGACATGTGATAAAGCAGTAAAGTATTGGACTGAGATCCACAATGAGATACAAAAAATTTTGAAATGTTCTTTTAAGAAAGACCCACAGATGTTATTGTTAGGTCTTAAAATGGAAGAAATAAATGTAGCCAAGAGAACACTACTATGGTACTTGATTACAGCAGCTAGACTGACTTTTGCTCAATGTTGGAAACAAGATAAAGTACCTGAAACATGGGAATGGATTAAAAAGACGTTGTTTATGGCAGAAATGGACAAATTAACAAGAAAATTAAACAATGAAGAAGACGAAACCTTTTTCGGAGACTGGAAAGACTTTCAAGAATACTTGTTGAAGAATTGGGATGTAAAACGTGGTTTGATTTGTTTTGACAGCTATTGAGGAGAAGTGGAAAGAGACTCAGATCTTTGAATTGTTACCATTAGGAAAAGAAATATGTTTAGTAGTAAATGTAATTGTATAAGAGAAATATCAAGGGGGTTGGAGCAGTGCGGGAAGCCTTGTTTGGGGGGAGAGGGAGAAAGAAAAATGGATATGTATTGGTTTGTTTAAATTGTATGAACATGTGATATATCCAATAATAAATTGTTTTTTTAAAAAATAATAATAAAAAAAAGAAAGCCAGTCGAATCCGACTCTAGGGTTGCGGTGCTCATCTCCGTTTCATAGCCGAAGAGCCAGCGCTGTCTGAAGACGTTTCCGTGGTCATGTGGCCAGAGTGACTAAACACCAAGGCGCACGGAACGCTGTTACCTTCCCACCGAAGTGGTACCTATTTATCTACTTGCAATTTCTTGCTTTCGAACTGCTAGGTTGTTACCAAAGTTAAGCTTTGGCAAAACAAACCAGGATCACAGTGTAAAGCACCAAAAAAAAACATTCACTGTGATTTGTGGCTACTCTAATTGACAATTGTATAGTTCTTACATGTTAAATCAATGACAAGATTATCACAACTATTAATGTGATCCAGTAACACAAATATAGAAAAGTCCCAGCCTTGTATTACTGCAGAACAGCTTCTATAATAAACTTTAGACGAGCATCCAGATGTAAGCCCGTTTCATAATGGATCTTCCTCAAGTTATTCTTAATGGATCTTCCTTAGAAGTTATCCTCCTAACTGGTGGACCTCCTGATGGCCCCTGGTATTTTTGGCCACTGTGTGACAGAGTGTTGGACTGGATGGGCCATTGGCCTGATCCAACATTGGCTTCTCTTGTGTTCTTATGTTCTAATGTTTATAACTCTTCACTTATCTATGAAGCGAGGCAGTCTTTTAGTCTTTTGTTATCAAGTGCAAAGCCTTCTGTGCCAATATAAGCCGAGGAGACATCTTGCCAGCTTATATTAGCACAGAGAGTGTCTTGCTGGTTTATATTAGAACAGAAGGAATTGGTGGAAATTGGTACAGCCTTATATGTGAGTACTAGCATCTTATTTTTTACCCCCCAATTTTTTAAATGTGACATGCTGTTATAAACTGCCAGACTGTTCTTGTGCAAAATCAGTGGCATTAAAATGTTTTAAGTAACAAAAAGGAGTTTGGTTCATGGCTTGCAACTGACTCGGAGCCTATGACGGGCATGAGACTCTTGCCTCATCTGTCCTTCAAGGCCAAGGGTTTCCGCTTCAGCCAGGATATCCTCTTTTCTTTCCTCAGAATGCCGTGAAGCACATAGACAGCATCAGCTGCCGGGAGATTAAAGAATATGAATGGCTGAAAGAAGAAGTAAGTGTGAGAGGAAAAACTGAAGGCAGGAGGAAAAGAAAACGACCTGACGTGAGATGGAAGGAAGCCACGGCCCTCAGTTTGCAAGACCTGAGGAAGGCTGTTAAGGATGAGATGTTTTGGAAGTCGTTAATTCATAGGGCTGCTCTAAGTCGGAAGCGACTTGAGGGCACTTAACACACACACACGATGTTGGCAACAATTAATATGCTATTATGTGTTTGGTTACACATCATTACTGGGCAGTAGGTTCAGGGCGGGCAAAAGGAAATACTGCTTTACAGAGAGAACAATTAAAATGTGGAATTCGCTGCCAGAGGATGTAGTGATGGCCACAGGAAGAGACAGCTTGAAAAGGGGATTAGATAGATTCATAGAGGGTAAGTCTATCGATGGCTACTGGCCATGGTGACTGAAGGGAACCTCCACATTCAGAGGCACTAAGCCTCTGAATCTGAGAGCCAGGAGGCAACATCAGGGGAAGGCCTTGGCCCCTCTCTGCCCTGTTGTTGGCTGTCCAAAGGAACTGGTCGGCCACTGTGTGAGACGAGATGCTGGACGAGATGGACCCTCACTGGTCTGATCCAGCAGGGCTCTTCTGATGTTCTTATCAGGGGAAGGCCTCATTCTCCATGCCCTGTTGCTGGCCCTCCCAAGGAACTGGTTGGCCACTATGTGCGACAGGATGCTGGACGAGATGGACCCTCACTGGTCTGATCCAGCAGGGCTCTTCTTACATTCTTCTCGGGGGAAGGCCTCGGCCTCTCTGCCCTATTGTTGGCCCTCCAGAGGAACTGGATGGCCACTGTGTGCAACAAGATGCTGGACGAGGTGGACCCTCACTGGTCTGATCCAGCAGGGCTCTTCTTATATTCTTATAAGGTTTAACTTGACATCCAAATATGATGGTAGTCTTCCTAAGACCAAATGAGACTGCTTCAGCCTCACAGGGTGGTTGTTGTGAGAGAATGGAGGAGGGGAGAAGAATGTTCTAAGAGCCGTTTTGAGTCCCGTCTGGGGAGAAAAGCGGGGTATAAATAAATAAATAAATGGAAGTGCATAAGTGCGTCGAAACGCCTGTAACAGAACCCACCCCTTTGCACGAGATGCTAAAGGTCTTCCCTAACCTTTCTAGTACAGTGACCCACGTGTCCAAACCTGCTTGGTATAACGACCCACTTGGGGACAAAAAAAGAATGTGCACAAATCAATACAAACCGCAAAGGCCCATTGGCCGCCTCCACAGGCTTCCTGACCCACTTTTGAGTTGGGACACACAACAGGCTGGGAAACGCTGCTGGAAGTGACCCCCGCCTGTCAGCCTGAGGTTGGACCTTTTGTCTAATGAAAGAAGTCCGAGGATGGCAGCAACTGTCAAGAGCCATTTATGATGGTCTCTGGGCGAGGGCGAGGGAGCAGCCAGTGCTAGAAGTATCTGCTTTGCACGCAGAAGTTATTCTACTGACACTGGTCAGTGTCGATAACAGTGAGGTCGAGGGGGCCGTGATGGATAAGATGCTGTCAAATGAGAGCTTCGCAGCAGAGTCTCATCTTTCTCGGCAGGTTGCCCTTTACAGGAAGGAGGTGGACGAAATGGAAGCCACTGCCCATGCCCTGGAGGAGGAGAACATCTATCTCATCAAGAAGCTCTATGATCGTAGACTGCACTACCTTAGAGTGCCTAGGTAAAGAGAGAGAACAAAGTTTGGGTCCAGTGGCACCTTTAAGAGAGTCAGTTTGGTGTAGCGTGTAGGAGCGCAGAGTCTAATCTGGGAGAACCGGGTTTGATTCTCCACTCCTCCACATGCAGCTGCTGGTGTGACCTTGGGTCGGTTACAAGTTCTTTCAGAACTGTTTTATCAAGGGCAGTTCTTGAGATAGCTCTCTCAGCCCTACCTTCCTCACAGGGTGTCTGTTGTGGGGAGGGGAAGGGAAAGGAGATTGTAAGCCGCTCTGAGACTCCTTCAGGTTGTGAAGGGCAGGGTATAAATCCAATCTCCTCCTCCTCCTCCTTCCTCCTCTTCCTCTTCTTCAAGTATCCAGACATTAGCTCATTCCAAACTCTAAAGCAGTATACCACTGCTGTTCAGTAAACCTGCAGAAGTAAGGGTACATTCAGCATTAATTCCGGCAGCAAATTAGCACATAACTTGTGGCACAAACCAGTGATATGAGGCTCATGTTCTTCCCCAACCCCTTTCCCCCCATTAATAATTATTTTTATTAGTTTTTCAAACAATACAACTTCTAACATGTGTGCAGCTGCATATGTCAAAAATAAGTAATACAAAAGGAACAATGCAGTCAATGAATCACTGCAAACAAGTTACCATATGAAGGTAAGGTACATTACATAAGGTAGATCCAGACGTAAATTGCCTTGTGTGAAATTGTTGGTTGAGATAAACTGTGGTAGAGAAGCATAGGTGTAGGTTTACCCTAGCAGTTGGCATGTTCACGACTAGACATTAAACTTTCTGTGAGCTGGTTACAGGATGCCAACAGGGGCCCCTAATACGTGTTAAGAGTGAAGTATGTTTAAATATGACACTGCTTTTTTCTCCCTTTAATTTTCTAGAAAGTTATTCCTTACTCAGGGTGCCGGCCTGCAGATTGCTGGGGAAAAACCGGAAAATGTGGAATCCAAGGAGGCTACAGGTAATCCTCTTACCACCAGGGTCATAAGAAGAGTCACTGCAAATGATCTTGGGCTGCCTCCCCGAGAAGCATGACCTCCCCTCCTGCCCCACCCCTCCCCCCATCCTTCCAATCCTGGTCCTTTTCACCTTTGCCTGCCACTCCGGATTTTCTCAGTGTTCGAGTCGAGGCAATTTAAGACCAGGGCAAAACAGCAGCCAAATAACTTGGGGCAACAGGAGGCTGAAAACACTGAAGGTAGGTAATGCAATGCAGAATGGGGAAGAAACCTGGAATAAAAAGAAAGTTGAATTCGATTTAGGTGCAGAATGGCTGGGAGGACCCTGCAGTGAACATGGCTTAAAAGGAGGGTGCGGAAAGGGCCAGTCTCAGAGTTGAAGTTGGGGGATGTAGACATCTCAGAGAAGGATAATGTGGTGCTCAAATCATGGACCAACTGGATCTGACAGCAGCAGCTGTGCTCCTGGCCAGTGCACCTGCCCACATCTGAAAGGCACAAAAGATCTCATTTCAGTATCAGATGGGTACACGTGGGTGAGTGTAGCTGACGGCCCCTCACACCTCTGTACACACGGGAAGCTGCTTTATACTGAGTCACTCTGACTGGCAGAGGCTCTCCAGGGTCCCAAGGAGAGGTTGTTCGCATCACCTACAACCTGGTGCTTTTTAACTGGAGATGCCAGGGATTGAACTGGGGACCTTTGGAACGCTGAGCAGATGCTCTTCCACTAAGCTGCAATCCATCCCAAATAGCAAGGTAGTGCGGGGAACAGATGAACAATACAAGAACTTGCAGGGACTCCATGAAATTGCTGAGCGGTTGGGTTAGCACAGATAAAAGGAAGTCCTTCTTCACCCAGAGAGTGATTAACGCATGGAATTCAGTGGTGGCAGCTACAAGCATGGACGGCTTCAAGAGGGAACTGAATAAACATATAGAGCAGAGGTCCATCAGTGGATATTAGCCACAAGGTATAGATAGGGACTCTGGGGTAAGTGATGCTCTGTATTCTTGGTGCTGGGGGTGGGGGTCAACAGTGGGAGGGCTTCTATTGTCCTGACTCCACTGCTAGACCTCCTGATGGCACCTGGTATTTTTGGCCACTGAGTGACACAGAGTGTTGGACTAGATGGACCACTGGTCTGATCCAGCAGGGCTCTTTTTATGTTCTCATTAGGGGAAGGCCTTGGCCTCTGTGCCCTGTTGTTGGTCCTCTAGAGGAACTGGTTGGCCACTGCATGAGAGACAGGATGCTGGACTAGGTGGACCACTGGTCTGATCCAGCAGGGCTCTTCTGATATTCTTATAAATACAAATATGAATGCAAGTACATTTAGAAAAAAAAGGTTCCTTATTTCTGCACATACTCTTTTTAGTTTTCCTGTTCTGAGTGGGGAGCAAAGGCAAAGGAGGCTGAACTGTTGGACGGAAATGTGATGTCGGATGGGTGACCTCCCCCTGCCTCACCCCCTTCGGTTGCTGTCACGAGGCCCCGTGCAGGTGCCTGGTCCATGAATAGCTCATTTGTCATCCGCTAGGGCCAGGGCCTTCTCGGTGGCTGCCCCCGCCCCCTGGAAGCAGCTTCCCGAGGAGGTTCATGCCCTGCAGGATCTATGAAGGTTCAGTAAGGCATGCAAGGCCGTCTTGTTTCGTGCAGCCTTTACAGTGCAACCCGAGGCAGAATTACTCCAGCCTAAGCCGATTAACTTCGGTTGACTGCTTACTGGAGCAGCTGCACACGGGAATGCACTGTTAATTAACTAAGAGAATGGGCGACCTGCCTGGCTGTCCGTATTTGTTCCAGAGCTGATGACTGATTGAATTTTAGTTAGAATCTGTTCTATTATATTTGTTCGTAGGTTTTATTTATTTATCGGTTTTATGGTTTTATTGTCTAATGTGGTTTTAATGAAGACCGAGACAGGTGGTCAGCCGCGTTGGTCACAAAATTAGAGTCCAGGGCCACCCCACTGTACACATTTCTGCTGCTTCCAGACCAACATGGCTGACGCACCCCCCATCTGTCTTCATGGAAGGCACCACATTCAGCTTAGATATCTGCTATTCGGATACATTTATTGCTTTACAACTGTTGACCTTATAGCCTCAGCTTGTTGTTTTGGACTTTGCATATCTTTTTTTAAAAATTTTTATTGGATTTTAACATATTATAGGACAAGAAAATATAAGGGTAGGAAAGGTACAGGGCATGGGATAAGACATATAGGAGAATTCCGTCAAATTTATATAACAGCTGTTACAAGTTTTCAATCTTAGTTCCTTGTTTCCAGTTCTATTCCCTTGTAGAATTACTAAAACTAGTATCACTTAGACAAATCGTTAAAATCTTTTGTAATGTTTCCTGACAAGAGTCAAATTCTATATAGTTCAAGTTGGTGTATTCATCGTCCTTGGTCTTCGAAGTTTCTTTCCACCCAGTCATAAAATAGTGTCCAATTGTTTCTCACATTTTGTTTACTTCTGACCTTCAACAGGTTTGACAGTATATGAACTTTGCATATCTTCAACATCATCATGTTACCTGTTAATTCCCCTGTCTATAAGTTTGAACCTTAACCTACCATTCCAATGTATTTGAAAAAGTGTGTGCGCACATGAAAGGTCATACCTTGAATAAACCTTTGTTGGTCTTAAAGGTGCCACTGGACTCTAATTTTGTTCTTAAGTTTTAATGCTATGTTGTATGTGCTGAGAACCACCTTGAGTCCTCAGTTGAGGAGAGGGTGCAGGTTATATATCAAATGTAGGGCTCTTTTTGTAGCAAGAACTCCTTTGCATATTAGGCGACACACCCCCTAATGCAGCCAATCCTCCAAGAGATTACAGAGCTCTTCTTACAGGGGTTACTGTCAGCTCTTGGAGGACGGGCTACATTAGGGGTGTGTCGCCTAATATGCAAAGGAGTCCCTGCTACAAAAAGAGCCCTGAAAATGAATAAATGAAATGAATGAGGTGACTGTTTTCATCCCCACAGAACCAGGCGCGCCCCTCCAGGTCTCTCCCCTGCTGTGTCCAAAGGTGCGGGAGGAGCCCGTAGCCATCGCCCCCGCCTACGAAATGGACTTGCTGGCCTCCACCTCTGAAATCATCTTCACCACGGAGCTGGACCAGGAGGGAGAGGGGCAGTCCGAGGATCCTTCCGAGCTGGTCTACCTGCGAGGGCAAACGGCCTCCCAGTTTCTTCCTCCACTTCTGTACGAAGACACGGGTGACTTCAAGGTAAAAAAAAGAGTTCAATCCCCCCCTATTTCCTCCGGGGCCCCGGATGAATCGGGCATTGTGCCACTGAAATCAGAGTTTTTAAAAAAGAACCACCACCTTGTTTTGAGGATTAGAGAACCTGGTTTCCACTAGTCCAGGGGCTCCCCAGCCTTTTTTAGCCTACTGGTCCCCTTGGAATTGTGACACGGGGTGGTGGGCACAGCCAAAAAAATGACTGCTGCAGGAGGCAGAGCCAGCCATGCAGTGACGAGTGCCGCTTACCTTCATCCACACAGTGAGGACCCTTGGGCTGTGGTGGCAGCTGCAGCCAGAGCAACGTTTCTTTAAAAAAATCAGCACAGCCAATCAACTCTCCCGTGGCCAATCAAAAGCCTCGCTGGGCAAAAGTCCCACCTGCCCCTACCCACTTTCTAAAAACATATGGCAGGCACCCAAAAAGGTGTTGGCGGGCACCACAGCTCCCATGGGCACCATGCCGGGGACCTGGGCGCGAGGTGATTTACAGCCAAGGGGTGGCATTTGCCAGCACCTTTCCAGCAATGGAGCGAGAGGAGGCACTCCACGCGGTCACCATGGAGGGTAAAACAAGGTTGCACTTACCTGTAACTGTTGTTCATCGAGTGGTCTTCTGTGCAGGCACACATTGGCCTGCGACTGCACAGTCCCATGTGGGACTGCACAGAAGCCATGACGATGAACAGTCAGTGCAGGAAGGCCCTTCACAAAGACCCTTGCCCGGAGCTCCATTACTGTCTTGGAGCAAGAAAGCCACTGGCGGAACTTTAGGGAGAGACAGAGGGACCATGACGGGTTTCCATCTCAGTGGTTTCCCATCTGGCCGGCACTCCCAGTTCTTTGCCTATGCCCCTACACGAGGCTGTGGCATAATTCTGGCAGTTTCACTGTCATCTGGTTGGAAAGTTATTGTTGCAGATTTCTGTGATTTTTATGTTTTGTCCCACTTATGTAAGAGTTTTCTGATGTACACCACCCCGAGCCCCATCTTACGGGGGAAGGTGGTAAAAAAATAAAACAAAAACCAAATTTAATAAATAAATTAATAAATTTAGTTTGTGGGTTCTGTGGGGCAGAACTTGGAATGAATCTTGCAATAATTCAAAGAGAACAAAATGTGTTTACTCTTCACTTAACGTCGTATAGTGTAACAAAAATGTCGATTTTAGTGACGCGACAGAACTGTGGTTGTTTAGAGTCCAAACAATTTGCTTTCCCCTCCTGCACAGCTTGCCACCCCCAAAGTCCATCTCTTTCCTCTTGTTGGTGACCCAAGAAGTTGCCTGCTGAACCTTCCGTGCCCTGGCTTCCGAGATGGAAAAGGGGGTTGGACTAAATGACCATGGAGATCGCTTCCAACTCTACGATTCTATGAGGGTCCCAAATGAACTCCCCACTAGAGGACGCAGCCCTGAAACAATACTCCTAAAATTACAATTGAGAACAAAAGTCTCCCTCCCTTACCAGTTTCCATCCATAAACTGTAGTTACCTTAGACAAGGTATTAAGAGCCTATGACTAAGGTTTAAGCTCCCCAGAAGGGCACTCTGGCTTCCCTCTTCTGCTTTCTGCACATTCTGCACCCTTCTGCATCTAAAGGCTCTAATCCTTCCTGGCTCATCCCGTTTGCCAGCAGGATATTCCCTGCAATCTAAGGCAGCAGTTCCCAGCCTTTTCGGTACGGTGACCTATCCAGGAGCCCAAGGTTATTTGGCACCGTGGACAGACTATGACCTTGGCACCCATCTAGAAGAAGAAGAGAAGAGTTTGGATTTATACCCCGCCCTTCACTATCCAAAGGAGTCTCAAAGTGGCTTACAAACTCCTTCTCCTTCCCCTCCCCACAACAGACACCCTGGTGAGGTAGGTGGGGCTGAGAGGGCTCTGGCAGAAACTGCTCTTTTTCAAGGACATCTGTGTCAGGATTATAGCTTGCCCAAGGTCATCCAGCAGGTGCAAGTGGAGGAGTGGGGAATCAAACCCAGTTCTCCCAGATTAGAGTCCATGCACTTAACCACTACACCAAACTGGCTCTAGTTCAGCCTTCCATTTTTGACAGTGGCTAACCAGATGTTTCTGAGAAACCAACAAACATCACACAAAAGGGCGCAGCTGCCCCCCTTATGAACCCCAAACAAGTGGCAATCTGACATACGCAGCCTTTGCCTACGGAGGTTACCTTCCAGCCTTTGACCACCCTCGCCTTCTCTATTACACCCTCTAATCCCCCCTCTAAAATTATTTTAAAAACCCTCACTCTAGTAACCATCAGGACATGTTTGACTCGACCAACGTGTCAAGGCTGTGAAGGGAAAAAATGCCAGATGACATATGACATGGAAGATCCTGTTTCCAGGGTCAGATCCCAGTTTCCAAAATACAAGACAGAGTAATGGAAAAGGCAGTGGTGGCCATTAGGGAGGGCTGGCCCGGAACCCCCTCTACTGAGCAGAGCAGTTCACATCCTGAGCAGAATATAACTGCTGTAATCTTCAAATGGGCAACGGGCAGTGAAAAGCCTGGCGTGGCTCCAGATTGCTACTGAGCGGGGCTTCCTGTGTTAATGAGCGGCCTCTCACACACACAGCTTAGAGGGAATACGCTGACAAATCTCATTTTAAATACTCCTACTATCTAAGCTGTGATCATGGCTACTAGCTAGGAATATTCCTACCCGACCCTGAAAACGGACATTTTAATCAGTTTTTTTAAAAAAGAGCCCAAAAGAGGACAGACACCAAAGAAAAGAGGGCACCTGGTAACCCTACCTGCAGTAGAACAGTTAGGTGCTAGTCCAGTAGCCCCTTAGAAACCAACAAGACTTCCTGGGTGTGAATTTTTGAGAGCTAAAGCTCCCTTCTTCGTCAGACATTCCCAGAGTGTTCGCTACGAACTTGCTTTTCCCTTCACTGTTAACTCCAGGAATACACCGATCTGGGGCCTTTGGAGGTAAAGCTCATGAGTATGGTCGGCAGAGCCGTGCCCCTTCATGAAGACCTTAAAGAGATGCCCAGCAGAACCCGGCTTGAAGAGAGGTTCGATAGCAGCAGGGCATCCCAGGGCATCACCTACCGGATGATCAAGTCTGTGTTTCCTTGAGACACAAGGTAGAGACCGTTGTTTTTTTTTTAAAAAACACACACACACACAAGCTTCAGGTTGCTGAGGCGCAGCTTGCATGCGACAGTGGCGGTTGGCTTATATTAAACGGATTTCAGTTGGACGCTTTAGTCAGAATGTGTGTCGTGTCTTGTCACAGTTTGCGGCAGCCCAAGGAGCTCAGCTTTTAGCCTGACCTTGTTTGTTTATATCCCTGCTTTTCCTCCAGTTGGGACCCAAAGTGGCTCACATTGCTCTCCCCTCATCTCATAAGAACATAAGAGAAGCCAATGCTGAATCAGGCCAGTGGCCCATCCAGTCCAACACTCTGTCACACAGTGGCCAAAATATACCAGGTGCCATCAGGAGGTCCAGCAGTGGGGCCAGGACACCAGAAGCCCTCCCACTGCTGCCCCCTCCAGCACCAAGAATAGAGTGCATCACCTGCCCCAGACTGAGAGTTCCCATCTATACCTTGTGGCTAATAGCCACTGATGGACTTCTGCTCCATATGTTTATCTAATTCCCTCTTGAAGCTGTCCATGCTTGTAGACCGCCACCACCTCTCACAACAACCCTGTGAGGTAGGTAAGGTTGAATGTATGTGACTGGCCCAAAGCCACCCAGCAAGCTTCCGTGGCATGAGGGGGAATTCGAACCCGGGTCTCCCTGACCCTAGTCCATGCTGGCTTTTGCATATAGCTCAGCCCAGCCTGATCTTGTCAGAGTTTGGAAAGGTAAGCAGGGTCAGCCACAGCTGGTATCTGGATGGAAAACCACCAAAGATGGAGCAGAGAAGGTTTTTATGCCCCACTTTTCTCTACCGTAAGGAGTCCCAAAGCGGCTTACAATCGCCTTCCCATCCTCTCCCCACAACAAGTACCTTGTGAGGTCGGTGGGGCAGAGAGAGTTCTGAGGGAACTGTGACTGGCCCAAGGTCACCCAGCAGACCTCATGTGTCTCAAAATCTCCTTCCCTTCCTCTCCCCACGAGAGGCACCTTGTGAGGCAGGTGAGGCTGTGAGTTTGGAGAGAACTGTGATAGACCCAAGGTCTCCCAGCAGGCCTCATGTGTCTCAAAGTGGCTTACAATTGCCTTCCGTTTCTCTCTTCACAACAGGCCCCCTGTGAGGCAGGTGGGGCTGAGAGAGTTTGGAGAGAACTGTGACTTGCGGCACTACTTCCCAAGCATGGCTTAAGGAGTAACACTTGCCTTTTTAAGAACATAAGAGAAGCCAATGCTGGATCAGGCCAATGGCCCATCCAGTCCAACACTGTGTGTCACACAGTGGCCAAAAATACCAGGTGCCATCAGGAGGTCCACCAGTGGAGCCAGGACACTAGAAGCCCTCCCACTGTTGACCCCCCCCCAAGCACCAAGAATACAGAGCATCACTTGCCCCAGCTTGAGAGTCCCTATCCATACCTTGTGGCTAACAGCCACTGATGGACCTCTGCTCCATATATTTATCCAGTTCCCTCTTGAAGCCGTCCATGCCTGTAGCCACCGCCATCACCACCACCTCCTGTGGCAGTATAAGTTTTGAAAGGGGACTGGAAGCTATTACCCTACTGACAATGCAGACAGCCAGATGGAAGGCACATATATGCTAGGGCAGGTGTTACAATCCGATGGTTCTTCGGATTACGGTCCTGAGTAAGGAATTTGGGTGTGTGTTCTTCAGAGTAGCACCCCTACCTACAGCCCAAACAGATGCAGCCTAAATGCAGCTATTACTCCCCTCCCCCTGCCCCAATGCAGCAGAATCAAACACAATGGCTAAGTCTCACATGCTACAGGCTCGGTGAAGTGCACCCCTGGGGACAGTTCAGACTTCACCCTCTGAAAAGGGCAAATTCTCTGCACTGCTCATGGTTTATTCTGACCACAGGCCAGCATATAATTACTATCTAGAGAAGCAAAGAAAGGTCGAGATTGGATTGATACCCCGCCATTCACTCAAAAGGAGTCTCGGGGCAGCTTACAATCTCCTTTCCCTTCCCCTCCCCACAACCGACACCCTGTGAGGTAGGTGGGTCTGAGAGAGCGCTTTCCAGGACTGCTCTTGAGAGAACAGCTCTGAGAGAACTGTGACTGACCCAAGGTCACACCAGCAGCTGCATGTGGAGGAGTGGGGAATCAAACCTGGTTCTCCCAGATTAGAGTCCATGCTCCTAAATACTACACCATACTGGCTCTACAAGCAAGCCATTCTCAAGCAGGTTAACCTAGCCTGATTTTCCAAGCTCACAACTGGCACAAAGGAAAGGCGGTGTGTGTGTGTGTGTGTGTGTGTGTGTGTGTGTGTGTGTGTGTGTGTGTATATATATATATATGACAGGGGAAAAAAGCAAAATGTGGACTTGCCAGAGATGCCTCGCCCACCCTAGAGATTTTTATTTCACCCATCAAAAGCAGGAGGCTCCCCCTACCAGGCAAATGAACCGCCATTTCAGACCTCCATACCATAACAAAAGGTTTGTGGAAGCTGCATTTTATTTGAAAATCCACTTCTTTTTTTTTTTGCTAACATACATTTCAACATTTTAAACAAAAATAGAATCTGCGGAGACAATGCAGCAAGGATGCTTAAAGTTCATGTACAGAATTGCTTTCATGCCTTCGACTTGTCCTTCTTAAGGCCCCGTTTCGCCATCTAAAACCGGAATGACGTATTTACACGAAAGCGCTGGTCAACAGCGCTGCTTCTGATTTCTGCAGAAAAATTAGGGGGATACCTACACAATTAAGAGAGCGGGGAGGGGGGAGGACTTCCTGCACCAAGCCCCCCCCCCAATTCAACAGGAGAACGATGCAGGAGAACTTCCCAATAGACTGTGCCCTTCGAGATGCTACTTCCCTTTTGAGAATTTAATCTATTCCACGGTACATGATTGTGGGCACGGCCCCAGCCAAACAAAGGAAAGAATCAAGGCCTTCTTCAACCCCCCCCACCCCACCCCACCAATACCTCAAAAGGTGTGGGGGTTTTTTTGTTGCTGTTTGTACAGAGAAGAAGGAAAGTCTTTAAAAGTGAAAGCAATTCCTCACATTCATTTTGGAAAGGCCGTTATGTCAAGTGTAAGATAATTACATGCCAAGCACAAAGCAAGGAAAAGTTCGCTCCGGAAGCCGCCGACGCCTGGGCGAGCGATCGATCGATCTCCGTGCTCCTCCAAGCCCGTCGGGCTGCTCCCCCCCCCCCCAAATCCATAGTGGAACCGACGGTTTATGAGGACAATACCTCCAATGCCCAGGGAGGTTCGACAATCGGTGTTTTCAGACCTGGGAACGTACTCCGTGCTCCGTGTGTCTGGGTGTGTACTGGTGGGTGAGGATGCACTTCAAATCGTTCTTGTGGACAGGAAGGGGGGAAAAAATAAACCCTAGGAGGAGACATACCGTATACATCCACAGACACGTTTTTTTTTCCTCCACAAAAGGAGGGTTTGTGATAACGACGTTACTTAAAAATCGATAACCATAAATAAATACAAATAATACATAAAGGAATGTCTATGCAACGGAATATATAATTCTTTTTTTTTTCCTTTTTAAGTTAAGCTTTTCGTTATTGAGAGCCTAATATTGATGATGACCGGGAAAAGCTGGAAAATTAGACTTAGGATTGGATTCCCCTAGAGAGAAGTCGTTGGCGTTAACGGTAAGATGGTGCCCGGCTCTTCATTCCAAACAGCAGCTCCAAATGCGCGGTTCTACCCTTCTTAGTGGAGTAAGACGCTTCTTTTGTGTGTGTGTGTGTTCTCAGACTGTGGCAACTACCGATGTGTTAAGTCACCGAGGGGGGGCGCGGGGGGGGAGAAAAGAAAAGAAAGATCCTACACCAGAACTGTGGCAATTCTTGGCTTTATATTCAGTGCGGCAGGGGGACCACGGCTTCCCTAGAGTGGTGCCCCCCCCCACTCCCGTGGGCCTCTTGTGATTTTTGCTGGATTGGTCTAAAGGAAGAGGAGAGCTTTAAGAGACATCGGATTCTTATGTGGCTGGAAGGAAGGGTCGGCTGCTGAGCGCGTGGGTCTTTCTGGAACTGTTCCCACTCCCTCGATCTGGCATGGTTACATGAACTGTATCTAAGGAGACAAGACAACATGAACGTTATCTCTCAGCATGCGATTGACGCCACACATACACAAATACACACGGAAGAAAAACCACCTTCGACTAGTCAAAGGCTTACACACGGAACAAGGGCTCTAAAGGTGGCTGGCCTGTGATGTAGCAACATCCCCACCGTTTCAGTACAAGGAAGGAGAAAACCCCGCCCCTGCCCCATTCAATCAGCCTGGGATTTTTATTCCAGATTCTTGAGTCTGGTTAGCTGAAGACAGCCGGTCTCAAGCCACCAAGCCCTCTCCCCTTGGAACCTCACCTATTAGTAGCTGAAGTCTGAGCTCACAGGGGAACATAACCTATGTACTAGATACACAAAGCTGTCTTATAGTGAGTCAAGCCACCAGGTTGTCTCCCACCCCGGCACAGTATTTCCTAGGACTTCGGTAGCAGCATCCGGGGTCTCTCAGAGGTCTTCCCCAGTCCTGACGTTCTTCTGGCGGAGAGACGGAACTCGAGACCCTCATGGAGCACAAGCTCTACCACAGAGCTGAAGCCCCTTCCGCTGGCTGGGAACTCGGGCAAATGGACAGGAATGAATTACACAACTACACACTGTCTCCATGTGTTCCGCCTACATTGGGCTCAGTGGCATGGCCCACGCAGATTCTCTTCTGCACAGCACCGGTGTGTGTGTGTGTTAGAAGCTTCGGATTTCATGAGGAACAGGGAGGAAAGTGTTGGGACAACAATAATAAGATCTCAGAGCAGGAAATACAAAGGGACTCTTTTTTTGGAGGGGGGTTGCCAATTCTTTCACTGCAGACATCAGATAACAGGACTGTACGGTAATGTAATGTGATGGTTCAGAAAGTTGCACTGGTCAAGAGATGGGGATGGTGGCCTGCACTACCTGCACACTGTTAAGCATGCTCCGACTGTGTCGTTTCCACACCGTTTTACATGTCCTGCGTGAGTGCTTATGCTTGGTTTCAGCTCTGTTTTAGATTTTCTGCTCGTCTTTAGATTTTCTGCAGTCCAAACCTGATCACACCATTCACCTGCTGTCCCCATCCTGTTTATCGTACAGGACTTACACTCCATCCCCTGCCTCGGGGAGAAAGGCAAACTACAAATCACACAAATGAATAATTCGCCCCCTCAAGCATTTCAGGGCAAACAGTGGGCTGCTGGGAGGAGGGGAGGGGAGGAAAGGAGGAAATTTCCATTCTGGGAGCACCTTGCTCAGGAACCAGCTCTCTGATTTATGGACATCTACCCCGCCCCCAACTACCCACATCCAGAATCTCTCAACAGGGGAATGTCTCAGTTTTCAGCAGGAAGGGTTCCCAGATCTCTCCCCCCCCTTCTGCCACCAGAAGTCTTAAATGAATCAAAAGAGGCTCCCAGGACTCTACTCAAGCTGCTGCATCCCATACCGTGGATTTCGAAGTCAAACCGCATGCAAGGGTTAACAGAGGACCCAGTTGTCTCCAGTTTAATGTCAAAATGAACATGGTTAAGACTGAAGTGGGAAAGACATACAAGGCGGCCGCGCCCTCTCTAGCTGCCTTGTATGGGGAAATTCGAGCCGCTGGCGCCCCCAGAGTCAGCATGCAATACCTAAGTTGTTTTTACAAGAAATCCTGGAGGGAGACCTCCGCAAAAGGATCCTTTCCGGAAGCGCTGTGAGGCCTCTGAGTGGATGGGCTGGAAGCGGCGGACAGCTGGGAGAGAGGTGGCGGCCGAGAGGGAAAAGAGAAAAAGAAGGCCTCAGAATGATGGAAACATGAAGGCGGAAGATGTCGTGACGGGGAGGGCGGCTTCGGAAAGGTCAGTCAGGACTGGTTAAAGGGGAGGGAGAGAAACACAAGAGAGGAGGCATTTATACGGCATGCAACACCGAGACCCCCACCAGCAAACGGTATATGACAGATGCAGAAGTTTAGAGTGCCATCCGGGGCGGAAGTGAGCATCTGCCCGACAACGTCACCGGCGCTTTAAGCCAGTGGCGCGGCAGACCTTCCCAACAGGCAAGAGAGAAGAGGTCCCAGTTAGACACCACGGCGTGCAGGTCAGCTGACAAGAAGCCAGATCTGAAGTTAGCCTTCCAGACTGCTTTTCCGTATCCAGCCCTTTCATTCAAAGATCACCGCTATCTGCATCCCATGCACGGCTGCACTCTGTCAACGGGGTGCCCTGGGCACTCGGGAGGAAGGGGCCTGGCTGTGGCACAGAGCGGGGCCGACAACCCTCGCCTGTTTCCTAGAGTGGGCTAGGAGAAAATGCACCTCAGGGCAAAGGGGGGAAAGCACACAGCAGAGCGGCACACGGCCACCGCTGACGCTGCTTGCCAGACGCTCGGCCACAACTGCCTTCTGCCTTGGCTTGTCCTGCTCAGCTGCCTGCCCCCTCCCCTGTTTAGCTCGCTATGGAGATTTTTGTTCTTGTGGCTTCACATCAAGAGCTGCGGTGCTAGATGGTCTGGGCCTCCAGGGGCTGCCCGATGCCTCTTGCACGTGAACGCGTGAAGCTTGCTGTATGCGGAATCAGGCCATCAGTCCATCAGGGTCAGTGTTGTCCACTCAGACGGGCAGCAGCTCCCCAGGGTCTCAGGCAGAGGGTCTTGTACATCCCCTCCTGCCTGGCCCTTTTAAATGGCGATGCCAGGGGCTGAACCTGGGACCTTCTGCACGCCAAGCAGAGGCTCCAGCCCTGAGCCACAGCATGCAAAAAAAAAAATAATGAAAACACCACTGTTCCTTTTCCCCAAACTGAAGAGCAATTTTTGAGCCCAAGGAGAGTTCAGTTGCCATGATGACAATGTTGTTGTTGTTGTTTTTTTGGGGGAGACAAGAAAGAGCATATTCACATCTTAATGAAACTTAAGGTAACATTTCTAAATCCAGACATTCCTCATCCCCTTCTTCCCACTACCAGTGTTCCTCTAAGCTGAGTTAGTGTGAGCTAGCTCACAGTATTTTGGCCTCTAGCTCATATTTTTGTCTAGCTCAGAGCAACTAATTTAGGCAGTAGCCAATCGCTCGCTCACAACTTTTAATGTCAGTAGCTCACAAGTAGATTTTTGCTCACAGACTCCACAGCTTAGAGGAACATTGACCACCACCCCAAAAAGATTTCAGTCAGTTGCTGGAAACACCCCCAGATGGGAAGAAACCTGTTCTCCCATCCTGGAAGAAGAAGAGATTGGATTTATACCCCACCCTTCACTTGGGAGTCTTAGAGCAGCTTATAATCTCCTCCCCTTCCTCTCCCCATAACAGACACCCTGTCTGGTAAGGTGGAGCTGAGAGAACTCTGAGAGAACTGCCCTTGCAAGAACAGCTCTGAGAGAACTTGTGACTGACCCAAGGTCACTCAGCTGGCTGCATCTGGAGGAAGACTGGGGAATCAAACCCGGTTCTCCAGATTAGAGTCAGCCGCTCTTAACCACTATACCAAACTGCACGTGGCTCCACAAAGCCCAAAGGGGTTATTCTGCCGACACAGATGCATTCCACAGATGAACAATCCGGGCTGCAGGTCATTCAGCCTGTGCTCTTCCCCAACCACCAGTTGCGTGTAGTGGTTAAGTGCGTGGACTCTAATCTGGGAGAACTGGGTGTGATTCCCCACTCCTCCACTTGCACCTGGCTGGATGATCTTGGGCAAGCCATAGTTCTGGCACAGCTGTTCTTGAAAAAAAGAGCAGTTTCTGTCAAGCGCTCTCTCAGCCCCACCTACCTCACAGGGTGTCTGTTGTGCGGAAGGGAAGGGAGTTTGTAAGCCGCTCTGAGACACCTTTGGGTAGTGAAGGGCAGGGTATAAATCCAATCTCGTCTCTTCTTCCCTTCTTGATCCCAAGCCCTTTCCTAGCCCTACATCATCAGCTGGCATGACGGTGCTTGCTTTGTGCAGAGCAAACGCCGTCCGTCGCCTCTCAAAACCAGTCCTCATGATGGGGCCATCGTGTGGAGACTGCCTGGGCCTACCTCTCTGGAGTCAGCAGTCCACTGACAGCCAACAGCAGGCTTGAGCCCTCACCACTAAATCACCTGGGCAAACACCTGGCAGCAGCTAGGAAGCTACAGATGGTCCGTGGGGCAAAGGTCTACCTACACAACATGGCAATATATAGGAAGGTCACCAGGTGGAGGCATCTGCAAGCGTCTTCCACACAGCAGGCTACAGCCACCAATAAGATCTCCTTCCTACCTTTAGTCCTCAAAACAGCACACGGGTGGTTGGAGCCCAAGCAACAAAAGCAACAAGGGATTTTAAAAAAAATCAACAAACTTTGAGCTAGAACACCACTCTCCATGGGTAGCATTTATCTTGAAGGATTCTTTATCCCTATGAGCAAAACGAGAGTTCATGTCTACTCACGTTTTTCCCTAAGGTGCAAAGGGAGGCCAGGTCTACCAACGTTTTTTCCTATGTTTAAAATGGGAGGCCAGGTCTCCTCGAGTTGACCCTATTGGGGAAAGCAGAGGCCAGGTCTCCTGCTGTTTTTTTTAATCGGGATAACGGGAGTCCAGGTCTACTGCCATTGCTGCCTATGATCTCATTCATGGGTTCCTGTACGACCCAGGGCTTGCTCAAACAAGTCTGAGAAACCACGGAACCGAAGACGACCAAGGAAAGTGGCGTCTCCAGCACGGCACTCCTCGAGATGAGCAAGCGGGCATGCAAAAGGACTGTAAACGGTGGAGAGGAAGCAATGGGAAAGGCAGAGGGGGAGGCGCTATGAATGGCCTCTTTCACCTCCTTGGCAATGGGCGGAAGTCAAGGCTCACCCCGCGCCCGTTAAGTTCTCCAGCACGCCCAGTTTTGTGCTGTGCGGCAAGCACTCGCACTCATGCAGTTTAGCTAATCCAAGATCTGCCAACACCAACAGGTCGCACCCCCCACCACAAAGGAAACCCTCTCAGCACCCTGTAGCAGGATGCCAAAGAACACAATGCACCCAGTATGAAGGACCGGGAGGCAGGCGGAAGGTTAGAACACTGCCGCCACTCACGAGAGCCAGCTGGGCGGCCACAACGGGCCTTTGTTCTCTTCCCCGGGAAGGCTCATCAATCCACCACTGCTGAACAAGGACCCAGTCTGGGAAGAATGCGCAGCCCACCTGATCCAGCAGCAGCAGCAGACTCCGTTAAGGCCGCCCTTGCAACACGCGCGGCTTCCAGAGGAAACCCGTTTTCTTTGCCCATCAGGCCAAGGTCAGTAAAATTAGATAAATAAATAATAATAATAATAAAAAGAAGAAGAAGAGATTGGATTTATACCCCGCCCTTCACTACCCAAAGGTGTCCCAGAGCGGCTTACAGACTCCTTTCCCTTCCCCTCCCCACAACAGACACCCTGTGAGGTAGGTGGGGCTGAGAGAGCTCTGACAGAAACTGCTCTTTTTTCAAGAACAGCTGTGCCAGAACTATGGCTTGCTCAAGGTCATCCAGCCAGGTGCAAGTGGAGGAATGGGGAATCAAACCCGGTTCTCCCAGATTAGAGTCCGCGCACTTAACCACGACACCAAACTGGCAGGTGATACAAGAACTGGGATTATACGGTTTAGGAATGCAAGTGGCCATAGAGAGACAAGGCAGGCATGGCCAAAGTCCCTGCCTTCGAAAAGCGATGTGCTGCTTCCTCTTCAAACAGACGAAACACCCAAGCAACACCCAGCGTTCTGAAGTGGCCCGGTTCCCTGGGCCAACTTTACCGTGTGGAGCTCCCGAACATCTTAAAATCCACATCTCACACCAGCCTGCAAGCTGAAGGAGGCAGAACCACCGAATTCGTTCCCCGCCTCTAAAGCACGATTCCCCCCACAAGCGACTTCAGAGGTGAAAACCCAATACCTTTAATTCATTATGAAGGCATCAGGAGGACACAAGATGGATTTACTTTTGATAGCTCACCTGTGTTGGGCAGTGCCTACGAGGGCTTACAGATTTCTCCTACTCCTACAGATGTATTCAAATGTGGCCTAAAGCATGAGGGCACTTGGCCTTCAGCATGGTACAGACTGGAAGCATCTGACCAGGGGTCAATTTGGGCCTCAGAAAAACCAGACCTTTCA
Source organism: Gekko gecko (assembly GCA_029375565.1). Lineage (NCBI taxonomy): Eukaryota > Metazoa > Chordata > Lepidosauria > Squamata > Gekkonidae > Gekko > Gekko gecko. Next base: position 15,883,383 of record JAPDNY010000004.1, read on the forward strand.
TTCCCGACTGCTGGACAGAAGTGACAGTACTTCAAGCTCTCCACTTGGCGCATCCCCTTCACCAACACAAACACTCTCTCTCACATCCCCCCCCGCACTTTCACCCTTAAGCTTTAGGGAATCCTTGGTTTCCTGGCAGCTCTTCAACATGCGAGTCTCCCCTGTCCCCAGGGCGATCTCCCTGCCCTCCGTGGTTTCCCCAGACAAAGAGGAACGGGACGAAGTGAGTCCCCCACTCCAGCCTCAGAACCGAGAAGGAAAAGGGGATCTGGCACCCTGCTGGTCCTCCTGCCTTCCCTGGACTGGCTCACTCCAGCCTTCTCTCTCCCCTTCTAGGAGGCTCAGTCGCCACCCATGCCAGGTGTGGTGCCCTCCCCTTTTACGGGAGTCCCTGCCCCCCTGCCTGGCCTGTATCCAAGTCCCCTTCCACCTCCTCCACCTGGGAGGCTACAAAAGGAAAGGGAGGACTTCCCTGCCTCTTTTCCCTGCTACCCGTCTCCTTGCCCTGCTCCTTCCCCTAGTTGCTCAGAGCTGCCCTCTTAGCTGCACGGCACTGGCTGCCTGCCTATTGAGTACCGGATTTGTTTCCAGGTGCTGGTGCTTCCCTTCAAAGCCCTACACAGCCAGGGGCCTGCATAGCTGCGAGACCACCTCACTCCCTATGAACACCCAGAGGGCTTTTATGATCTGCCCCATCAGCATCTTCTGGTTGTCCCTGGGCCCAGGGACGCACGTCTTGCTTCGACTAGGGCCACTGAAATGGAGGCTGACTTGACGAGCGCCAGCGAAAGAGGGCGAACTGAGGTTCATCTTTTGTCAAAGTGACATCCTGCGGATCCAAAAGACTCATGTGACGTTTAAGCACTCACAGCTATGGCAGACTTTCTGTGATGAAACCGGCTACCCACTCTGGGCAATTCCAAATCCCAGTTACAACTACAGGAGTAGCGAGACAGAAACCACAACGTGCAGCTGAAAAGCAGGCCATGAAGCAGGGCTTTGTATGGACGGGGGCAGCATCTGCTGCAGAAGGAGGGAGCCAAGAAGAACAGCAACTTTGTACGAGAGAAAGGGCCGGACTCAAAGAACTCCCATTTTACAACCGTCCCACCTAGAAAGGGACCACCCAGGACAACCAAGCGACTTTCTGCCAGAGTCAAGCCTTTCTGCCTTCCTGCAGGCAAGCTCAGGGTCAGTCTGAAAAGGAGAAAAGTCCCCCTGCCCAAGAAACACGACCATCACACGTCTGTCTCTTTCGCAAAGCATGCATGCAGTGAGGACCGATGGGCTGGTTTCCGTTTCCAACATGCAGGCATGCAGCTGCCGGCGCTCCACTTCTCGGCGCCTCTATGCCAGCCACTGACACTTCGCAACCGAAGTGCTGGAGACGCTTGAGAACTCCCTAGCAAAGTCAACCTCTCCTGTTGCGCCTTCCCCTGACTCTCTTATCTATCTCCCCAACAACTCTCTTCCATAAACTTTATCACTAGGAGGCTGCCCTTGCGTCGACTGTTTCCAGATGCCCCAAGCAACCGGTTACTGTGTGCTCCCCAGTCTTCCCTGCCCATCTCTACGCCACAAAGGCTTATCCTGCTGTTTCCCCCTGCGTTTCCTCCGCTAACACACACTTTAAAATTGAAACCAGATAAGCGCCTCCTTCCTTTTCCCTCTTCAAAGCTTGCTGCAGCAAAGCTCCTTCCTGGACCACCCTTCACCTCCTTTGCTTCTGGATTCGTCCTCCCACCTCCGCCGGCTATTGTCCCACAGAAGCAAAATGCCCTGCTAAGGTGTAATCGGTTTAGGCATCCAGACCTAATGCTTGTCAACAGCCCATTCGCAGCTAAGGCTTTGTAGACCAAGTCGCCACACTCACCTGGGCTCCTGATACAGGACCAAAAGGATTTGGAGGTCTCATGACAGGTTGGCTGTATATTAAGGTTGGCTGCGTCATTACTGGCACTCCTCCCATTTGGGATGGCTAAAATCCGGAACGGAACAGAATTAGATTCAGCATGAGTGGTCCAAGGCACAGAATGGGTGAGACTAAGAAACTCAGCGGCCTTAAGCACACACAAAAAAATTATGCAGAGCAAAACACTCAGGGAACGTGCAAAACTGGTTCCAAACTTGAGGCCACCTGCAAACTGTGTTCTTTCAAAAGGACAAACTTCTGGCTCTGTCTCCCAAAACTGCTCTGGGTCCTGCATATCCTTTTCTTAGATACGCCTCTTTTATTTTCCCCCACTGGCTGGTGAGGCCCTACTTCAAGCTCCCCTATTTATCAAGGGAAGAACTTCTACTGTTCAGTTCGCATGGAGGTCCTCTGCCTTAATTCATTCTAGTTATCTGGACTCAAACTTGGTAAACACACTGTTACACAGGAGGAGGAAGGTCTCAACTCCACAACTGCTTTTTTGGTTCTAGATAAAAGTGTTAAGCCTATTGAACAATTAAACCAGGCAGAGTCAAAACAGCTAACAGAATCAGGTAACAGCTTGGAATGCTGTTAAAAGTTAATAAAAAGCAAGTAGATCATAAAAATGCAGAGAACTGACTTATGAGCTGTTGACCGCAGAAGATGCTAGCCACAGCAAAAACGGGAATAGACCTTCTCAGTAGTTTTCACCAGGTGAACCAAGACAACCGCTAACAATGACTTGTGGCCAGATGCCTCTGCTGACCTCTTTTCATAAATAGCCACTTTAATTGTACATTTCTAACCTTGTGCGTAGCCACCTTTTTATCTGCAACAGCGGGGGCCAGCTGGTGCATGCCTTTGCTTAACTCTGAGGAAGAAAACTGGTATTGTACAGAGATGGATACTTAATGGATTCAGACAAACAGGTTGGGGGGAAGGGTGTTGATCATGGAAAGCTTTGCATTTTTGGTGCAGAGATGTATACCATCATGATAATCAAAGTGCAGTTATCATCTAAGGGGCTCTTGCAGGTGCCTGGCCCCAGGATGGCTCACTTAGCTGCCACCAGGGGAAGGGCCTTCTCAGTTGTGGCCCCTAGCCTGTGGAATGCACTCTCAGATGACACCCGTGCCCTGCCAGACTTGTTTAGTTTCCGCAGGGCATGCAAAGCTGAATTGTTTACATCGGCCTTTGGAGGGTAACCACATGTTTGGGCTGTTTTAGTAATGGTATGATGACAGCCGCTTTTTTAGTATTTTAATATTTTAATGCTAATATTTTATATTTATATTTATATAATATTTATATTTTATATTATATGTTATTACCTTCCTGGTTTTAATGTTGTAAGTCGCCACGAGACCCTTTGGGTGAGCGGTGACTAAAAAAATCTAATGAACAAATAAATACAACCTAATCAGCTTTTTTTCAAGGCCTGTTTAAAAACCCTTTCAATTTCCTTCCTAGATGTTGCGAGTTCTTAAAACAGCTTTTTAATTACAGAATACTCTTGGCTTATTGTTCAGATTTGTTACTTTGGCTGTCTGTCGTGTCCAACCCATGCAAAACGTGTCCAACCCATGCAAAACGTACAGATGCGCCTGAGGCTAGGTGGGAAGTGTGCCCATCAGTCAGTGGCTTTTTGACTTCTTCTTCCAACAATGATTCGCCTACCAAGAACTCCTATACAATCTCTGCACTGCAGAGGATTCTGGGAAAGGTTCCAGGGTACACAAAGTCCACATACAGCCCAAGAGAAAATGCCCCCCATGGCTTTAAATACTAGAATTCACTGACCATTCCGTAGCCCATCACTCCGGTTGGCGTCGTGGCAGGATAGGCCATTACAGGCGGTGCCTAATGAGAGGGGAAAACCAGCGATAAGCTACACAGAAAAGGACTCCTTCTCAAACTCGCCTTGACTGCCCAAGCCAGAAACTGGCATTCTACTACAAAGCCTACAGTACCATCCTTGCAGGCAAGTTCAACAGCTATACACCAACTGCAAAGGTAAACTGAGGCAGTATTACAGGTGGCGCCCAGTCTGAAAGACAGACGCGGGCATCTCACAACACCCAAGGAAGCTCAGCTGACAATATGAACCTCAGCACCTGGAACAGGCAAGCTGGGGGATCGTCTCCAAAAAGCTAATTCATGTGCAGTTAGCTCACTGATGCTATTATTGAAAGCATAAAGGAAGGCTCCACTGACTGCCTTCAGATAAGCACCAAGGTCTGGAAGCAGAGTATACAGCTCACAGCAGGTACACAGCTCACAGAGTTAGCAAGGAGCTCTGTGCTTTAAAGGAGGCGAGCGGGCAAAAAATACAAATTGGTACAACCTTCACAGCTCCCAGCCTCAGCTTTCAGGAGCGACTTTTACAGTCAAGAACATCATCACTGGGAGCCTAGAGGTAAAGGGCTGGAACTGGGGGGGGTCCTGGGCCTACTCCTCACCGGGCTTGCTTTAAGGACCATGGTTTAAAGCACTTAACCCTTTCTTCTCCAGAGCAGTAATGCAGGAGATCTGCCATTTTATCTCCAGTTCCCTAATTAACAGACAATGGCTCCTCTCAAAAGGTTGACTCCCCTCTCGGTACCCTATTGCACAATAGAAAGCCAGAGAATCCCTACCAGATACAAGACTGCAGAGAAATATACAAGTGTGCATCTTACTAGGAGCCTCTCCCATGCAGGGAGACCTATGAAAGCATTGTCTACAGCAGCTATTTTCTATCAGAATAACTTCCAAGAGAGAAAGCTGGGGATGGGGAGAGAGGGCGGTAGAACCAGACAGTTTTCAAAACAAGACAAAAGATGGCTTCCGTGAACTCTGATGCCCACCGCACAACGGAGTCCATCCTCTTACCAGTTATTATTACAGTTAATGAGATGATATAGCGATTAGTATCTGCACAGCTAAAAGCAAACCCGTTTGCAATACGTATGGAGATTCATATGCTGAGCCATTGGCTTCCAAGCGCTCAAAGGCCGGCTTCGGATTTCCCCCACAATGGAAAGAGCACAGGGAAAGACCAATAGTGACACAAGAGAAGCTGACCGTTAGCGAAATATGTCCCTATAATAAGAGCACAAGAATTAAATTGCTAAGGTTTGCTACAAAGCAGCTCAGTCATAATGTGCTATTGGCCCATGGATAAAACAGATGGGAAATATGCACTTGCACACAGTAGGATAATTGTTCCTTTAAAAGGCCAGTCGCAGCCACTCAACAAACTCACCTGACCTTTGGAATGCATCAAAAACCTTCATGATTCCATTCTTTAGCTCTTATTATATTAACACTTTGAGGAATTGGGTCAATTTATCACTGACGGATCTTGAAGGGGCCTGTCCCCGTTCTGACCCCCCATTAACCCCCTTTTCGGTACTGGCATGACAGAGGGCCTCCCTTTTTAAGAAAAACCATTCCAAAGTTACAATCAGCCCCTTTGGGAGGGAAACCAAACGACAGGGATTTTTTCACTCCCGTTTTTTGTGTTTTAGGACACATTGGTCTCTCCCTAGTTGAAAAATCAAGTCAATAGTGGATCAAGTGCCAAGTTGAACAGAAGCCTGTGAGGTTTCATGCAGTTATTCACACACACACACACACAAATGCCTTTAATCTGATTTATTCACCAAATGCATTTTTTTTGTTTGTTTAAAGGCAGTACAGACACACAAATGCACGCCATCTCTCTGGCAGCGAATGACAAGAGATCAAAGCGAGAAAAATCTTAGTGTTTGTCCATGCCGTCATTGGAGTCAAGAGGCCTGCAGGACACCCATGAGATCTGGATAAAGCTAGAAGCTGCTCGAGTTTTCCAATCATGCCCAAAGATCGGAACGTAAGGAGGAAAAAAAAAACGTGGAGTAGCGGGAGGATTATGAGGTTCTGCTGCACCGATAGTGGTTAATCGCATGCCAATCTGATTGCGCAAAAAAAAAAAAGAAGGAAAAAATGGAAAAAAGAGAGAGGCCACGAGTTTTGTACACTTACGTATTGTGGAAAATGCATGCCATTCTGCTTTTCCCCCGGAAGAACAATTACATAATGCAATAACACTGGATTAGAAATGAGCACTTAAAACGGAATACACACAAACACAGAGAGCATTTTAGTCACAAGAGCATTTATCATTAACCCTGAAATGCAGAACTCCTGTAATGCCGAGCCATTTCACAGTGAAACGTCCCGTAAAGGGCGCCGACATGGTTGACGGGCCCACAAATACATCTTCTGCATTCTTGCGTGTTTTGATGCCATTTGGGTGTACAGGTCTTCCAAAAAAAAAGACATTATCGTGGAGTGCAGTGAAATTCTCTAATTGAAGGGGCAAACCATTCACAAGAAGACCAAACTAAAACACGGCAAACCAGAAGATGAGAAGGGACAGCCCTTTCTAGCCTTAGAAACCCTTCAGGAAACCACTTCCTCGATTTAGCCCCTCCTGTCTTCAGCGTGCTGGTTTTCTATGCTCGGGAAGAGTTTAACACTAGAAAGCATTCAAATACACAACGCCTCTTCCCACCTGGTAGGCAGGTGTCAGCAGGATTGCCAGGTCCCCCGGGAGGGTGGCGGTTTCCCCGCTCACAGGGCCCCCAATCCGCTGATCTGGATCCAGCTGGTGGGGGAAACCCCACCTCCGAAGTGGCCAGATTGGGCCGACATGCCCAGCGTGATGACGTCGCCCAGAAGTGACGTCATCACGCTGGGTACGTTGCCAGGCGACACTCTAGCAATCACCCTGAAAACTCTATCGTACCGTAGAGTTTTCAGGATGATTGCTAGAGCGTCGCCCGGCGACGTACCCAGTGTGATGTCACTTCTGGGCAACATCATTGTGGCGTGTGCGCACACACTGCGTACATGCGCAAATGTCACAGAATGGGACCACCGCTCCCCCGCTGCAGCCAGTAAGTCACCTGGCAACCCTAGGTGTCAGTGCTTAACCACTCAACCCCCACCTCCTTTCAATCTGCCCTTTCAAACAGATAATCTAGGGAATATCCGTGGGGGTATTTTCAGGGAACAACCCACTGCAAAGGCCACCCAACCAAGCAATTCCAACAAAATTCATGCTCATCATATACAGTGTACAAACTGGGGGGCCTGTGAAAAAATCATAGGGGAAGGGGCGGGAGGCAAAGAGAGAAGGTAAACAGTTTGGGAACTCCCAACCTTGAACCAAGTCTCCTTGTCCCAGACACCATAAGCTCTTAAGACTATCCTCACCTCAGTCTCTGTTTTTAAAATCCTTTCACAGTCTCCGCTCTCCTCAGCACTGAGGGCTATGGACATAGCCAAACACTCCCCCCACCCCCCACCGGAAGTGTTAGAAGTATGCAGAAGCCCCGACTTTTCATTGCCCGTGAGTGACTCAACTGTGAAAGTTGTTAATAAGCGAGAAGGATGAGAAATTTCCCCATAAATAGGCAAATCTCCTTCTGGACTCCAGAAGCCCTCAGTGGCTTAATCAGGAAAGTCCTCCCCCCCTCCCATGCCTAATTAGAGCATATCCAGTCCTCAGTGGGGTGGGATTATTTCGGTAACCAACAGACACACTTCCCTGCATAATGGGAAGTCCTTTGGCTACACAGAACCCCCTGGGTTGCCCACAGGCAGCTTTCCTGACTGGCATCAGCCACCCACTTTTCTCCTAGGAGGAGTAAGAGGGAAGGGTAGTAACTGTCCAACGGTTTGTGATCCGTGGCCTTAAGACAGGAAAAGCCCCTTCTTTATATAACCCGTGTTATGAGTCTTTGATTAACTGTACTTCAAGGGGCATCACTAGCTCTATTCTGTGCTTGCCACTCCCCCTGTCTCCCAGGATAAAGGACTGACTACCTTTCTAACATGAAAGGGGCTCAGCACCAGTGTTCCCTCTAAGCTGAGTTAGTGTGAGCTAGCTCACAGTTCCTTAGCCTCCGGCTCGTGCATTTTTCTCTTAGCTCAGGAAGGATGGCTCCAGAGCAAACTAATTTATGCAGTCGCCAGATCTCTCGCTCGGAACTTTAATGCCAGTAGCTCGCAAAGTAGAATTTTTGCTCACAGGACTCCACAGCTTAGAGGGAGCATTGCTCAGCACTGAAACTTTTCACCGCCCTGAACAGTCGTCTTACAGGAAAAGCTACACAGAGGACACTGTTATCGTATTAGCGACTGAGCTACAGCTTTCAAGCACATTAATTAAAGAAACACCACACCAGGTGAGCATCAGTATCCCTGGCACACAAGCCCCGAGCAAGACAGCAGCCGCTCACACCAGCCAAAGGTCAATGGTCTAATAAGCTATGCCCCAACATGTCTCTTTGCTTAAAATATTCACAACCCATTGACTCGCTGCTAGAGACTGTCAAGACCGTTTACGGCACAACCAAAACAAGTTCAAGAAGTGGGTGGACAGCAGATTTCTCCTCGTTCTCGATCAAACCCTGCTCTCCACCATAGTTTACATATTAGGCTGGAAATACCTAGTTTTGTGGGTTTCGTGTGTGTGTATATGGGTTAGATGCTTGGGCAGATTTCTCCTCGTTCTCGATCAAACCCTGCTCTCCACCATAGTTTACATATTAGGCTGGAAATACCTAGGTTGTGGGTTTCGTGCATGTGTATATGGGTTAGATGCTTGGGCTACGTACAATAAGGTATCTCAAAAAAGCCACCTTTAGGTACAGTTGCAACATCTTCCACAGATCACTTTTTAATGAGAACTACGAATGAAGAAACCAGAACTGATACTCGTCTATTTCTTTGGCACTTTGCCAAGTGCTGGACTTAGCCCAAATTCTAGCATGGCCAAGGAATTTGCTGTTTAGCATTGGACGTCACTGCCTTTCAGCCTAACCTCCCTTGCAGCACTGTTGTGGACACAACACATCAAGTTGCCTTTTACTGTGTCAGATGATTGGTCTGTCAGCTTCCAGGCCTGTCGACTCTGACTGGCAGTGGCTCTCCATGGTCTTCGGCAGAGGTCTTCCACATCAGCTACTGCCTGGTCTTTTAAGTGGAGATGGCCAGGGATTGAATCTGGGACCTTCCGCATGGCAAGCAGGTGCTCCACCACTGAGCTAGAGCTCCTCCACTATACGAGCACCTAGTTTGTGCTACTCGTGAATTATTTGGAGGAATGGAGGACTCAAAAAATGAAAATGGACCAGACCTCAGGGAGAGGGAGGGAGAACATAACTGGATTAGGGATGGGCATGAACTGGCTCACGAACTGAAGTTCACGACGGATTCTGGCCGGTTCGTGGCAGGTCAACTGGCATGAACTTTCAAGTAGTTCGTGGCGAGTTCATGAATGGATACATTTCCAGACAGTCTCCACTTGATCAAAATGCTTACTGAACTTCAAAGCAACAGGTTCCCAAGGCAACTTTAAAGAAATAGGTTCCCTGTGCATTTGGTGCGTGTAGCTTGCACTTCTGAACCAACACCTGACGCTTTCCTCAAAAGCATTTTCCTGGGAGTATCTTCTGGGGGGGCCATAACTTGGAAGGCATGTAGAGGAGTATCTGGAGGAGGTCCCGTGCAAGTATGATGCCTCCAGCTTGCACAGGGTCCATTCTGTCCACTCCTGAACCTGTGGCTGTCATTTTCCCAGAAAGCACTTTCCTGGGGGCGCCTTCCTTGAGGGGCCACAACTCAGACTCCATCACTCCAATCCTCACTAAAGGTGGAGGGCAGGTAGAGGAGAGTCCGCTGGAGATCCCCTGCAAGTTTGGTGTCTCTAGCATGCTGGGGGGGGGCATTCTACTGCATCACAAACTGAACCAGTTCATTTAGCACCTAAAAGTTTGTGACAGTTCATGGGTTTGCAAATTGGTCACACCACAAACCACAAACTGAACCACCGTTTGTGCCCATCCCTAAACTCGATTCGCTATTCTGCAACTTATAGCCCCAAACAGGCAGAAGTTGAGGCTATACCACCCTCTTCCCTCTCGGAATACTGTAAAGGTGTACTTCTTTTTGTATGACTGGTCTAAGGACTGTAGAAATAAACTGAACTGAACACCCTCTTGCATTTCCCAAGCACTCACTCTCAGTTCCAAACTCTGGGAAACAGCCTCAGTCGATTTAAGGCAATGGTGGAGCAATATGCTATTCAATGGATTTCCTGGGTTAGTGACCTTAACACCATGTTGACTCCGTTCTGCGGATCCAACTTGCATGCAATGGCCAATGCATCCAATAATGACGTGACCTAAACAAAACCCTTCAGTTATTTTGGGCTCCAACAGTGCCTTCACAGACCTCCTACAGTTTCACAATAGCTGGCATCCAACCTCCACAGCTATGACAGAAGCTTACCATTGTCGGTGCATTCCACGCTGTCGTTGGCGCAACTTTGGGCTGCCAGTTGGTGCCTCCCGTTAGCTTCTTCTCTCCCGGCTGTGTCCAATTCACGTCGCTTTGAATAAAGATACAAAACGTTACCACTCAGGAATTCTTTGCGAGCTGCCTTTTCGACAGCTGGCATTTGAAAAAAAAAAGGACGTGGTTTAGGAAAAGGGCATGACGAGATTTTTTTTATTTTTTTTTACATCCCGTACCCCTGCAAGGACTCCAACTCTTGGAGAAACTTATTCACTGGTAGAAGAAGAAGAAAAGACTGGATTTGTACCCTACCCTTTCACTACCCTTCATTATCCAGTCTCTTCTTCTTATGAGCCTTTTTTACAAGACCCCACCCACCTTCTGACCGGGATAAAAGGACTCGGAGATCTGCTCTGCTCTGCCTGATGAAGTTGACTCTCAAAAGCTTGTACCCAAAAGGCTCCTGGCTGGTCTCCATGCTCAAATCTAATTGTTCTACCTCAAAGGGCTGTTGAGAGAACCCCAAGCTGCCAAGGTCTAGGGAAGGATATAAATATGGTATTGTCTTCACTAGCCATATTTGCTATCTGTTCATTGCCTCCAGGAATAAGAACAAAGCTGACATGTGCTGCACAAAGCTGTTGTGGAAATAGACTTATGAAGGTTATCCGAAAACGAGGATGGATTTTTGAAAAATACTCACTTTTTTGCTGTTCCGTTTCCAATGCCCAAATCTGTTACAAAACAAGAAAGTGGTTGGAAGCGGCCCATTTACTAGCATATGGAACTGTGAAGTGGTGGTACTGTAACTGAGCCACAAAAGCTTTCACTTACTGCCTACGAGGTTGGCTAAAGAGGAATCCAGATCATCCGATACTAATTTATTCAGAGGTGCTTTGGAAGTTGGAAGACTCTGGTTTTGAGAAGCCACGGTTGGTTTTAGGAGTCCGCCTAATTCATCAAACCCTTTTTAAAAAAAAGACAGAACGTTAGGAGCAACTGAACACATTTTCACAATAGTATTAAGACACAACCTTCAGTATTTTTAGATGTGTATGTTATGGTAAAGCTGCAGTAACCCTGGAAGACATTGTGCTATTTTTCTATTCCCTTGCCAGGCTACTATTACCCAGTGGAATTCTGTCTTCTTTAAAATTAAGATTTTATTGTTTTCACACATAAAAGTTAACATAATCAAAAGCCCTATATAAGCCCACCTCCCACCTCTTCCCTCATGCGTCCTATTAGCTGAGAAGGAAAGAAAGGGGGGGGGAGTAGGGCAGGAGTGTAGGTTCGGAAAGGAAGGGGCAACATTATGGATTGAATTAAACAGGGAATAAGGCGAGGAGGTATCACTGCTCGGATAGGTACAAGGATTCATGCCAAATGGAGGTGAAGGTTCTGGGAGCTTCTCGGCCTGTTATATGCTATTCTCTCTTTTGTACAAAGGTTATCATTGATCCAGAGATCTATGGAGGGAGATAGGAGTTCCAGTATTGCAAAATGATGGAATTCTGTCTTGAAGAAACAGCAGTTCTACGCCTTCAGCAGTCAGGACCCAGAGATACAAACATTCTCATCTGCTGCGGCAAAAGCAGTCAAGGAGCATCAAGACACTAGAAGACCAGGACGTTTGTTGTGGCAAAAGCCTCTATGAACTAGACGTGATATAACAGACATAACTCTAGTTCACAAAAAAAATTGTGCCACAACAAATCTGTCAGCCTTTAAGTTACCTGAGAATCCAAAATGCTACTCTGGGCGTATCCAAAGGGGCTGCATGCACTGAGCGGGAATATTTTTCTTTCTACAGCTATGAAGAAGCGGCAATTTCAAGAGACCTACCACAAGAATCCACTGGCACATTTGTCGTTTTGTTTCCAAACACAGACTCAAAGTCAACATTAAGGCCTGCGGAGGTTTGGGGTTGGGCAATGGGAGACGGAGTCAAGCCTACAAAGAGACGTTGACAAGAATTAGACTTGCTAATACACAGGACAAGATCTCTCAACCTCCGTGCAAGTTAAAAACCCTTTGTCTGTAACGAGGTACTAGGTGCTCAGACACCGATTGAGGGCACTGGGGAAGTTCGCCTTAGCAGCAACAGCTTCCAGTGTCACCTGGAAGGAGACATTCATGATGCAAGACACACTGTGTCGGAAGTTTCAACTTTCTGTGCTTCGCTATCGCTGTGCAGTACTGCCAAGTCTTTCCTGGCCCCTAGACTCCTTCAGAACAAGTTGGAATGGCGAATTTCCGCATTTTGTCACCATTGGACTGGACAGATTTCCATCAAAAGCAAGAGTAATATCATCCCCCAAGCTCCAAGACCCCTAAAAAGTCATCTCTGGACTGTAGTACTTGACGTGAGAAGTTCAATCAAAACATTCCTAGAACTGGACAAGGTTTCAGTCTGGTGGTACCTTTAAGACCAACAAAATTTTATTCCCGGTTAAGGTGCTGAGCTGCGAACAGGAAGGTCTATAGTTGGGCAGTTTGAGACCTGAGTGCCACATGATGGGGTGAGCTCCTGTCTCTGGCCCCAGCTCCTGCCAACCTAGCAGTTTGAAAGCAAGAAATTGCAAGTAGATAAATAGGTACCACTTTGGTGGGAAAGTAACAGCGTTCCATGCACCTCGGTGTTTAGTCATGCCAACCACATGACCATGGAAACTTCTTCGGACAGTGCTGGCTCTTCGGCTTGGAAACGGAGATTAGCACAATCCCCTAGAGTCAGATTCGACTGGCTTTCAAGCAAGGGAAACCTTTTATCTTTTTAAGCTTTTGTGTGTACCCATGCATGCACACAAGAGCTTATACCAGGAATAAAAATTTGTTGGTCTCAAAGGGGCCACTGGACTCAACTTTTCTTCTGCTGCTTCAGACTGATACAGCCACCCACCTGGATCTATTCCTATTCTGGTTATCTTGTTCTCCCTTCCCAATCCAGACAGCTCTCCCTGTGCCTGCGTTTAAGCCTCAAATATTCCAACGAAGTTTTAGAACCTACATCGGAGGTACTCTCTGTTCATGGCCTCGCCTGCTTCACTGAAACACGTGGCAGGCGCCATACTCAGAGGAACCACAGAAGGCATGTCAAAGAGCCAAAGATTTTAGGTAAAATCTCGTCTCGTCTCAATCTATGGTCACTAATTTAGCTAGCTATCAAAAAATTGTTTCAAGCGCTATGGTTTCCTGTAATAGAGTATCTAACAGAGAAAAACATAATTCCAGATAACCCGCACTATCAAGACTTGGTATTCTTTTAAGACGTTTTGTACTTTGTCGTATTGGTGTGTGTATTATTGTAAGTATAACTGACTAATGCTTTTTGTTATCTGTTCTATAAAAAATAATTTTAAAAATTATTTTTTTTTTTTTAAAGAGCCAAAGATGGCCCTGGAGCACTGAGTGAGTACCAATGACCAACATCGTTATCAGCAACTTAATTCACCCATCAGAACAGAATGTTCGTAAAAACAGGTCAGACGCGAACCAAACTATTCTGCTCTGGGTCTAATGCAGTGGTGTGCTTTGTAGCTCCACATACCAACTTTTTTTGCATCTTTTGATAAAACTGAGCTCCTCTCATTAAAATAAAATAAATACATATAGTGGTGCTTGTGTGCTGCTTCACATGGACTTCTGGGGGCACCTGGTACCCCTCAGGTAGCTCGTTTAACTTCAACCAGAAGAAGGGCTTTTTCGACCATGGCCTCAACCTGGAGGAATGCTCTGTCTGAAAAGACTCGCACCCTGTGGGACCTGTCAAGATTCTGCAGAGCCTGTAAGATAGAATTATTCCTCCAGGAATTCCACTGAGGTAATCTTCCTGGGTCTACTGTCGCCTTCTTTGATGGTCATGCCAGAGTGCCAGTGCGTTAAATTGTTTTATAGAACATTCGTACTTTTATTTATGTTGTCAACTGCCCTGAACTCTGAATGCTGGGGGATGGGCAGGATAAAAATCAAATGAAATAAAACAAAGGAATAAAAAAGAATACAGTAAAGAAATATATTTAGCAAGTCAGAAACTACCTGATGGCTCTTAATACATGCACAACACTACACTGATAATGCTCATGTCCACTTCAGCATCATAAATGAATCAACGGGTGTGTCGATGTCTTACTTCAAACAGAAATGCTGCTACTTTTCCATAGTCTGAATACTGGAGTCACGTATATGGCCACAAAGAAATTATTAAACATCATCCTTTAGACTGTATATCAATATGCCAGTAAGCAGAAGTTACCGGGTTTCTTTTGTGGCCACTGGTACTAAGTAACAGCACCTTTATGGGGGGCTCTCCCAAGTCCCAAGTGGTGGAAATCAGTGCAACTTGATGTATGGGTACCAGCACCTTTTCTTCTTACGCCCCTCCCCAGCATTGGATTTTACTGTGCTAGAAGGGTTGTTCTAAACTTAGCAGGAGTGCAAAAAGAATGGAAGGTGGTTTCAACACAGGTGCTGGGATCTGGGAACTGACAATAACCACCTAGGACTGAGTCACGTGATCACAGCAGGATGCGAAGTAGTAAATACTGGAAGTCAAAAGCTGAACTAGGTAGCCCTTGGTCTGATCTAGCAGGGTATCCTCTATATTCTTTGACAGAACTGGGAGTTATCCCAGCAACAGGGCAGCTGCTTTGGAACAGAACTGCCGAGGCACTGGCCCATGCAAACAAATGCTCAGCAAAGCAGCTTTCCACACAGTTAGTTGACTTCAGTGGAAGGACACACAGAAAAAGCCACCGAATGAAGTAACTCGCCCAAATATCCCCTACCATTTCTCCTTCAGCACAGGCATGTTACAGGTAAGAGGACTGAAACTGGATGATATTTTTGTGGCCAGTGTTCACAGGGTTCTTTAAAACCTATGTGAAGACCTCCAAGTGACATGGTAGAAAATCAAGCATAGGTCTTAACAGTGGGGTGTTTTAGAAGTGCACAAACTCTCACCACAAAATCCTAGCCTATCAACTCAATCTAGCGTTACCTACGATCACAACTGTAACACAACCAAAAGAACAGGCATCCACCACGAAAAGTGACAAAAGATTTTGTATGTGCACTGACATGTTTTTAAAAGGTAGTCAGTACCCATTTGGATGTTTTAAAACTGGTTTTAAACAGTTTTAAACAGTTAACTGTATAGGAGCGATACTAAAGGCACTTTCACACATGCTGAACAATGCACTTTCAGTCCAATTCCAATGCACTTTAGTGATCATTTAAAAGTGGACGTTGCTATTTCACACAGTAAAATCTAGAAAGTGTATTATTCAGGATAAGAACATAAGAGAAGCCAATGTTGAATCAGGCCAATGGCCCATCCAGTCCAACACTCTGTCACACAGTGGCCAAAACAACATCAACAGGCTGAGCTGTATTACCTTGGATTTATGAAACTTCATTTTTTAAAAAAAATTCTGGCAACTAAGGTACACGGGCCCCCCCCAGCCACTGGTACTAAGTAACAGCACCTTTCCTAATGTGAAGAGCATTATTACAGCTCTCTGATTAAAGGGCCCCCCCTCCCCAAGGAAAAATTTTACTGGTTGCTGGGCCCTGAAAGGATTTCACCTACCTCCAAATAGACCAGCTACAGTTGAGGGCTCACTGCGGAAATGGGAAGCATTAGGATAAGCTTGTGGACCACAAAAAGAATCTGATAAAGGCATACGAAGTAGAAGAGCAGAGAAGGAACGTTACACAGAAAGACAGAACCAGGAATACTCAAGTTTGCGTAGTCAAGTACTTGGAAGCTACAGCTACTCTACACACAAGCAAGCAGTCTCAGTAACAGCTTCTATAAGGGGAACGTTGCAACGGCAGCTAAAAACAGTACGATGCAAAAAAAATCTAAGTATATCACATCTACCGTAACTTTTTAAAAAATCAAATGCCACATTTTACACCTTTGAAGACATCAACAAGTGTAAAACCCTCGAGGCATTTATATTATACCTGAAGTTAAGTGACAGAGCTGAACAGTAGATGCATATTTGCTTGCCTCAAAAGGGTTTGCTTCAGTAAAGGGGTTGAAGCGATCTAGAGAACCAGAAAGAGTTAAATCACGAGTCATATGCCTGACACGGTCACTGTGGGAGAGTTAACGCTTCTCGGAAGACTCTCTGCCATAGGTAGCCTAGAACCTGATTTTAATGAGACCAATCACGCACATCTGGACGCATTCCCAGGGGTCCCAGAGGTGGCTACATATGATCGCCAACAGCCTGGTATGCAACCAACAGGAAGTCCCGTCTACTCTCATTCTGATAGGCACTTGACATGACTCCCACTGAGAAAGCGATAACGCTTTGTGTAGCGAGAGCACTGGAGGAACTTACAATAAAGGGGTTGGGGCTCCGTCACGTCCTGCACGTACCAGGACAACTACAGTAGAAAAAGAGTGGTAAAGCTCTCCCCCTCCCCTTCCCTCAAGAAGTTGCCAGATCTAGATTCCTACTAATCACCATTGCATGGATCTATCTGTTGGGTATTTTTACTGGAACTGGGAACCCTGCAGTACACTGACAAATGTCGAAAGACAGTAAACTAAAACTAATGGGGCTTTTATCCAGTGGAAAAATCCTATATTAGCCCTGAAGAGTTCAGGGGGAAAGGGGGGCGGGGAAGCTAATCAGAAGGTACTTTACCAACAAACATCTCATGAGTAGGTGTCCTAGTAGTGAAAGGAGGTACGTCAGAAGAGACAGAGAGGTGATCGCTAGATTTCGCGAGGAAAGGATTTAGGCTTGGAATGGCATCATCGACAACGTCAGCGGTGGCAGTGAAGGGATCTGCGCAATCCAAGCAGAGGAGAAGAGGAAGGGGAAAGAGAGTTAAACTGGCATGTTAGTAACGAGAACAGCGTACGCAGCGCAAGAAGTCAGTCGAGTTTAAGAGAAAGCACAGCAGCTGGCCCTGAATGCAACCAGATGGCTTGGCAGAATTAAGAGCAACAACTCCACTTTGTATTGGCTTCCTGTCAACAGCCAATGGGCATTTTCATACAAATCACGGCGCTGCAGACACCTCCCGATGGCATTTTATCTTGCAACACACCCTTCAATGCTGGTGGGCTAAAAACCCTTTAAGCTGAGGTATCGCTCCATCCTCCATGTTTTCTTAGGGTCTTCTTGAACTCCAGCCATGCTCACAATTCACATGGTAGGAAAACTCCCTCTGTCCCTCTCATATTTAATTGCATATAAACATGCCACAGCAGCTGTATTAATTACTCTCTGGGTGAAGCAGCTGTATTAATTACTCCTTTTATCTGTTAGAAGAACATAAGAGAAGCCACACTAGAACAGGCCAATGGCCCATCCAGTCCAACCCTCTATGTCATACAGTGCCCAAAACCCAGGTGCCATCAGGAATTCCATCAGCGGAGCCAGAACTCCAGAAGCCCTCCCAATGTGGCCCCTCCCAGCACCAAGAATACAGAAAGGTATAGGTGTTAAGTCACATGACCCAGGCAGCAGTTCCAGGTCCAGACTGATCTTTATGAGGCTGTTTTCTTGTTGTTGGAAGACTCGCTCGGTGGACTATCCAACAGTCTGCAAATGGTGGAGCAACAGGCAGACCACCATGTGCACAGTCAAACTGGAACGTGCTCCTGTAAGAGTCTCACTGAACGTTCTGGGACAGCGACCATCTTGATTGTCCACACAGCCCCAAGCAGAGAACCCCGTAGAGTGGGGAATGGGGAACTTGACCTCACCGTTGCCCCAGTCCAAAGACTCCACACTCACACCGGACTCGTCTGCTGTTTTCTCCTATGGGAGCAAAGGGGGTCAAGTGTAGGGACTAGAATTCCAAATCAGGATCTGGGTGACCCAGGTTCAAGTCCTCACTCTGCCACAAAGCTTCCTGAGCAACCCAGGGCTCATCACAGAATCATGTGCACCACCCTTCAGCAAATTTGGCTGACGGTCAGATGTTAAGTGGAAACACCTCCTACATACCGCGAATGACCCACTGCTAGATAGCAAAGAGAGTTATGTGTTACGAGGAAATCCCTTACAACGATGCATTCAGGACTGATAAGGCACCCCCTATCACTTAGAGGAATCTGAATTAATGGCATGCGCAAGTGAAGAATGGTTAATATATATGCAAGCCCCCCAGGGAAGGGGGGCAAGCATTTTCAACTGCATAAACAGCCTCTGCGCTCACAAATTAATTCACTTTCTAGGAAAGGGTGTGACGCTCGAAGACTAAACGGCAGATGTCACAAGCTGCCAAGAACACTTAAGCTAATGATGCCTCCTGTGAAGTCTTGTGTCGGAAGGACCGGTATTGCAGGGCTTAGTTCTCCAAGGGGCAAAAAGACTCAAGTTGAGCCTCGGATGTCAAACTAGAAGAAGCTGTCGGGTCTCAACATCCCATTCTGCTTCAAATTCCTAGAACCTTTTATTTATCTTTTAACAAAAACATTTATAACATTTATATCCCAGCTTTCCTCAAAGTTCAAGGCGGCTTACAATTCTAGTTAAAAACATTCCCAACTAAAATCAATAAAATAGCAAACCCCAAATACCTCCCCCCTTCTTTAAAAGATGCCTGCTGTTCATCCCCCCACCCCTTTTCAAGCCCTGGCAAACAGGCAGACCTTTGTGGGGGCCCTCCTGAAGATCTGCAGAGAGGAGGGGCCTCCTTCAGCTCTTCGGGAAGCCCATTTGGTGTAGTGGTTAAGTGCACGGGCTCTAATCTGGGAGAACTGGGTTTGATTCCCCACTCCTCCACTTGCACCTGCTGGATGACCTTGGGCAAGCCACAGTTCTGGCACAGCCAGGGCTGTTTTTGTAGCAGGAACTCCTTTGCATATTAGGCGACACACCCCTAATGTAGCCAATCCTCCAAGAGCTTACAGAACTCTTCTTACAGGGGCTACTGTAAGCTGTTGGAGGATTGGCTACATTAGGGGTGTGTCACCTGAATACTGCAAAGGTGTTCCTGCCTACAAGGAGCCGCAGCGATGACGATAAAAGGCCCGGACTCTGTTCGGTACCAAACAGGCCATCCCTAGTGGTGGGACCGCCAACCGAGGGCTGCCTGATGACCACGGTGGGGATACGGAAGGAGGCGGTCCTCCAGACGTTTGCTTCCAAGGTCGTGAAGGTCTTTAAAGACTCCTTCAAGATTGCTTCTTGTTGTCTGCGCAGACCAGTGATAATAAAAGGAACGGATAACAGTTGCAATATCCCAGCCAAGAGACCCAAAGGAAACTGAAACACTGCGCTGAACAACTATGAAGTGGAATATATTATCCACTACAAATACCAAAAATACATAGTACAAAAATACAAAGTACAAATCACGGTGATAATTCATAATAGCTTTTGTATTTTTGATATTTGCACTGGATAATATATTTCACTTTATAGCTGTTTAACGCAGTGTTTCAGTTTCCTTCGGGGCTCTTTGTTGGGATCTGCGCAGACCAAGGCAGCAGGCACAGACAAACCAATCATCACAATCGTGTGGCAGGGCAGAGAATAGCGGTACCCTAAAACATGACAGAAGGTGACTGTGCCCCAGGAACAACCGCCTGCACGCCTGAAAGAGGCGAGGTTATCAGGCGGCCTTGCTTTTTCCTCCCGCCTGCGGTAGAAAAGAGGAAGAGTCCAGTAGCACTTAAAGATTAACACAGGACTGCTCGTTCCACTGCAGCGACTCACGAAAGCTCCTCCCCTGCCACCAATTTCGTTAGTCTTTAAGGTGCTCCTGGACTCTTGCCCTTTTCTCCTGCTGCAGACAGACTGACGTGGCTCCCCGTCTGGATCTTACTTCTGTTGGCTGCCCCTCTGCAAGTCGAGGGAGGCGGATGTTTCAACAAATGGAAATCAGGTGCTGCGCAATGGCTTCATTCCTACACTGTGATGCCTGAAGGGCACACGTCAGCCGATGAAGGCCTGAGGACAGCCACTGGGGCTTAAGCTCCAGAGTCCGAACAAAAGGCATCATCACACCTTTTGAGTCCTGTGATGGACAAGGAACCCCCTGATTTTGCCCTTTGAGGACTACAGCAACTCTTTCCGGTATGGCTCCCACCTTGGGAAACGTACAGCCAAAGGAGGCCTGTCCAAGTCGTCTACTGTCCCCTACCCTGTGTGTGCACGTGCCCCTTCCATCCCCACCTTGGTAGCTAAGGAGAGAGTACGTTTCTTGTGCCTTAGTAACATTATCAGAGCAATGAACTGGATTGTAAAAAATGCTGTATGCTGATTCCCACCCCACCCCCCAGGAAAAAACATAATAAGTCTGCTAAATTTAAGGCTCGTGATCCCACACGCATTCTCCACTGTATCTTCTGCCTCAAAATCTTTCTATGTGGCCTTTTCGTATTTCAGGACAAAGACCAGTCTTCCAGCTTTCTCCACTTCTCTTCCTACTTTATTTTGGTTCTGTGAACTGGCGCCACCAATTTAAAAACATATTTTTGCACTGAACCAACCCCCCCGATCCTCACGCAAAAGGGAAAGTACAAAGACTTCTCCGGCACCCCTTTCTTGACAAGTTCTAGTCCCAAGCCATTGGAGCTAGACTAGCTTCTTTGTCTTTATTTACAAGGAACCTTCATGCCATGAGCCCATTTAGAGGAGAAGGGCAGCAAAAAAATAAAAATGCCTCACATGGATTCGAAACGCCTTAACACACATTCTTGTATGTCCCCATACCTGTGCTTGCTTTCCACGTATTCTCCCTGCTCAACGTATTTCTGAAGCCTTCAGAAGACTCTTCCACCTCGTTCAACGAACGCCAAGTACAGCTGAGGGTGTGGAACCCTACTGCTCTAAGTGGCCGCGTTGTAACCGCAACTGGGCAAAAGATTCCCGTTTGCTTACCTCCCCAGGTCCCTCCTACTTGGGGCGCAGAGGATATAGGGTGCGCCGATGGATGAAATGTTGGCTGCAGGTCAAGCAGGTCGTTTGGCAACTTTGATGTGCTACAGAGAGAGAGAAACGCAACTGTCAAGCAGGTTTCCAGCAGCACCGTCATTCTCTGAAGCTTACCCCGAGCTTCACACTGCTAGACTCATGCACATGATGTCATTCTAGTGTAAAAACAGCACAGAATGTGGCATTGGGTACAGATTACGGCTTCCTGAGACTTCAAGCTTTTATTATAAGTTCGGGTGGCAAAACATGCTTAACATGAGAGCCACACAGATATTACACACATGTTTTTATTGGAAAATATGCAAATTTGCTTTTTATTAACATTAAACTGATAACTTTAGATGGGAAGGGAGAGAGAGACAGTGAAAGCGAGAGAGAGAGAGAGAGAGAATAGATGGGGGAAGAGAGAGGTGGAAAGAACAACTTTAAATGCGTCCTCCAAGCCTCCCCCCTGCGCCCATGCTGGCTAGCTTGGCTCGAAGAAGGGATTTAAAGAGACAAATGCCTTCTCCAGGTTGGTGGGGGTGGGGGTGGTTTTTTGAGAACACATTTAAAGTTAAAGTTGCTTTCTTTTTCTGCCCCCCCCCTTCAAGCCTACCCAGGGAGGGGAACACTGGCTGGGGAAGGGAAAACTGACTGGGGAGCCATGCCTTCCCTTCGCTTCTCCAGCCACCCTGCCGGGAACCGCACAATATGCGTAAAAGAGCCACATGTGGCTCCCGAGCCGCAATTTGGCCACCCGTTATAAGTCTTCCCCACCACCACTGACAGCCCTTTGGAGCTGCATGTCTGCTGAAGCCCAAAAAGGGGCCAAGGCACCTTCAGGAATCAGAGGCCGGGCTTCAGTGGCCTTCCCTATCACCAAGAGGGAAGCGGGAGAGGCACATTCAGGAGAATCGTGAGGCATCATTTGGCCACAAATGCTTACACATTAAAAAGCTACAGTACATTCCACAGTACGAGGAAACGCACCCAATGAAGCACTCAATTTAACTGGTCCAAGGTCAGAGCTGAACTGTGCTTACGTAAGAGAAGCCATTTTGGATCAGGCCAATGGCCCATCTGGTCCAACACTCTGTGTCACACCGTGGCCAAAACCCATTAGGAAGTCGACCAGCAGAGCCAGAACTCCAGAAGCCCTCCCACTGTGGCCCCCCAAGCACCAAGAATACAGAGCATCACTGCCCCAGACAGAGTGTTCCTTCTATACCTTGTGTCTATACCTTGAGCCGGCCTGGGCCAGTAGGACGGGATAAAAATCTAATAAATAAATAAATAAATAATAGCCACTGATGAACCTCTGCTCCAGATGTTCCTTCAATCTCCTCCTGAAGCTGTCTATAAGAACATAAGAAAAGCTATGAGGCTGTCTACAACCATTTTTGATTTTTGGTTTCCATGCTAATAATTACAACAGAAAAGAGCAAGAGTCCAGTAGCACCTTAAAGACTAACAAAATATGTGGCAGAGTGGGAGCTTTCGTGAGTCACCGCTCACGTCTTCAGAAATCTGACGAAGTGAGCCACGACTCACGAAAGCTCCTCCCCTGCCACGTATTTTGTTAGTCTTTAAGGTGCTACTGGACTCTTGCTCTTTTGTACTGCCACAGACAAACACGGTTACTCCATCTTGAATAATTACAAGAGAGAAGGAGAGGGAGCCAGGGGCATACAGATACAACCTCTGCAGCCACGGGAGCATTTCCAGAAGGTCATATCAGGAGGAAAAGCTGCAGAGACTGTGTGTGAAGTAAAGGAGCACACAGTGTTCCTTCATGCAACCCAATCTCCGTGTTTACCTAAAGCCAGATTTTAAATCCGGGTGAGGGAGAGTAATTCCTGCTAGAGATTATATGAGCACCCCCCCCCCAGCGCACTATTTCACAATTCTTCAAGACTCACACGGGCCCTTTTATCTACTTCCTCAAAGAGAAAATCTCTCCAACACTTAATACTGCTTACAAATTGTACCTTTAAGTTGGTCAGGTAGCAAGACTCCAGTGAACGCCCTAGAAAGCAATACCAGCTGCCTAATGCCAGCTGGTTCATTCATGCTACTTTATCAAGCACTTGAAACAGCGGGCGGGCGGGCGGGCGCCTCCTGCTCCCAGTTACCAGGGAGCCATGAGCGTCGTAGTTTGACTGGAGTCGTTAGCCTGGCTGATACGACCAGTACCGGCCTTAGGAGGCAGCAAAGCCCCCAGCTTCTCCGTTGTTCTGCAGGATCCATCTACCGGCTGTGCACTGCCAACACTTTCAGGGCACGCCAAGGGGAGGGCTCAGTGGTGGAGCACGTGGCTGAGGGAAGCAGGTCCCCGGGTCCTTCCCTGACGTCTCTACCTCAAGAATCTCAGGGGACAGTTCCTGGGTAAAGCTGCTCCATTCCCAAGACTCTGGAGAACTTCTGCCAGTCGGAGCAGACAGCACTGAGCTAGAGGTAGCCACGATGCAGATTCTATATAAGGCAGAGCCACCAAACTTCCTGAAGTCCTCAATCAGGAGGGAATCGATGGAAATTAATGCAAAGTCTCATACGGAGAGGGGTTTTATGCAGACTTTGGAGGGGTGGGGAGACACAGTTCATGTCCACAACACCCAATTTCCTTCATCTGCTGGAAGGCAGATTGCCTTTTCTTCCTTGACAGCATGGATGTAATAGATGCAAATAATCACAAATCCAGATCTTCTAGAGAAGCATTAAGGCAGAGATCCCCAACCTTCTTTGAGCCCACAGGTACTGACCCAGCAAGCGTTCCCTCTAAGCTGCGTTAGTGTGAGCTAGCTCACAGTGTTTTAGCCTCCGGCTGACACATTTCTGTCTCCGCTCAGGAAGGAGGGCTCCACAGCAACCTCATTTATGCAGCCGCCGAATCGCTCGCTCCCGACTTGAATGCCAGCAGCTCAGAAAGTAGAATTTTTGCTCACAGGACTCCACAGCTTAGAGGGAGCTATGGACACGGCATGGTGGGCGTAACAACACAAAGGGCTGCTGCAGGAGGCGGGGCCAGCCACAAAAGGACTGCCACGGCTTAACTTCAGTCGCGCAGTGCAGACGAGGCTGCTGCCAAAGCAACATTTGAAAAATACCCACACAACCAATCAAATCTGCAGGAGTCAATCAGCAACCCTGCGGGGGACAAAAGCCCTACCTGCCCCCCTTCCTAAAACACTTTGTGGGTGCCAGAAAAGGTGCCAATAGGTGCCGTGGCATCCAAGGGCACCAGATTGTGAATCCCCGCATTAAGAAGTCTGGAATATTACATGAATGTCCATATGGATGAGTGTCCTAAACCATGCTCCTCCCGTGGCCAGTAACGTTTACATGTCACAGACTCCCTGAGATGGCCCCACTGCTGGACCTCCTGAGGGCACCTGGTATTTCTGGCCACTGTGTGACACAGAGTGTTGGACCGGGTGGGCCATTGGCCTGATCCAACACTGGCTTCTCTTATGTTCTCTTACGTTCTTATGGGGGCAACAGCGGGAGGGCTTCTAGTGTCCTGGCCCCACTGCTGGACCTCCTGAGGGCACCTGGTATTTCTGGCCACTGTGTGACACAGAGTGTTGGACCGGGTGGGCCATTGGCCTGATCCAACATTGGCTTCTCTTATGTTCTCTTACGTTCTTATGGGGGCAACAGCGGGAGGGCTTCTAGTGTCCTGGCCCCACTGCTGGACCTCCTGAGGGCACCTGGTATTTCTGGCCACTGTGTGACACAGAGTGTTGGACTGGATGGGCCACTGGCCTGATCCAACATTGGCTTCTCTTATGTTCTTTTACGTTCTTATGGGGGCAACAGCGGGAGGGCTTCTAGTGTCCTGGCCCCACTGCTGGACCTCCTGAGGGCACCTGGTATTTCTGGCCACTGTGTGACATAGAGTGTTGTACTGGATGGGCCACTGGCCTGATCCAACATTGGCTTCTCTTATGTTCTTAAATCTTCTCCAACAAGCCATGGGCTGCTGCTGCAGCATAACGCTGTCTTCTGCATTTGTGTCTTCCTTGTGCGTGGCTCAAGACTCGCTTGTTAGGGAGAAAATTTCCGGCTTACATCGAAGCCAAAGAAACACACAATTAAAAAAAAAACCTTTATGGAGCCGTTGCATCTTTAAGATGCCCTCCGGCTAGAAGCAACCTTTGCCAATTAGCAGCGGATCACAAAGACATACCTGTTTGAAGAGCTAGGTGTGGAGAAGATGTCGATGGCTGGTGTGGTCATGATGGTTCCGGCTGCATTGGACACCGGGGAGGAGGCGGTTGTTAAGGAGGTATGAGGTTTCTTTGCAAGTTCTTTTAGACGCTGTTCCTGTCGGCATGAAACAGAGTTCACATCAGAAACCCAGAACCAAGGACTGCTTACGTGACTGCTGAGGTTAAGCAGAAGAAGAAGAAAGTGGATTTACACCCCGCCCCTCATTTGGCATCTCAGAGCAGTTTGCAATCTCCTTCCCTTTCTCTCCCTGTAACAGACACCCTGTGAGGTAGGTGGGGCTGAGAGAGCTCTGAGCGAACTTGTAACTGACCCAAAGTCACACCAGCAGCTGTACGTGGAGGTGTGGGGAATCAAAAACCCAGTTCACCCAGATTAGAGTCCACACTCCTAACCACTGCACCAAACTGGCTCTCAAGTAGAGCAACGTCTTCAGCTGGCAATGTCTCACGAGAGACTTCAACACAAACAAGTGCTGGGTTAAAACAAGGTGTGTCTTCAGGAGGATAAACCGGCTGCTTGCCAAATATTTCTGGCACCATCCCTCTGAAGGAGAATCACTTGAAAGAAAAAGGGAACTTCAGTAAAAGCGAGGTCTCCATTCCTAGTTGTGTCTGACAAAGGAAGCTTTGACCCTCTGAAGCTTACACCCCCCCCCAAATCTTTGTGGGTCTCTAAGATGGACTCGAACCCAGCTCTTCTACTGCAGACCAACACGGCTACCCTCTGAAACGATCTTCGGTAAAAGCGGTCCCGCCCTCCGCAACATCAGCTAAATCACGTCAAAAACTAGAGAACTAGGCTGCCCTTCCCTCCTATTTCACTCTAACCTGAGCTTCTCTGGGGGTTGGCAAGTACCACAATCTTTTCTACCCTGGCCTTTCCTTGAGCAGGACCTGTGATTGAACCGCCAAGGACACGGATCTTAGTCTGCTAGATGTCAAGAACAAGAAGAGATCTTTATCGATCCTTCCTATTATCTGACCGCAAATCAGAGGACCGTTGGGAAACAGCCAAGCTGAAGGAATCGGACTACACACAGGTCCAGCTCTCCTCTTCATTTCCCACCAGCATTCCCTTCTTCTGCCCAGGCAACAGCAAGGACAGTAAAGCAGTATAGGATACAAATCCTATTCAGTCCTGAGACAAACCTGCTTCTTTGCACAGACCTACAAGAGCAGTGTAACCTTAAGTTTCCATCACTATGAACATTTCTGGTTGCATGCCTACAAACCAGGGCTGAATTCAAACTTCTGGAACGGCACATGAGTTTCAGCATAAACCAACATGAAATCCTGAGGCCCAGAACTGTTAAGTGTAATCTGGGAGAACTGGGTTTGATTCCCCACTCCTCCTCTTGCACCTGCTGGATGACCTTGGGCAAGCCATAGTTCTGTCAGAGCTGTTCTTGAAAAAGAGCAGTTTCTGTCAGAGCTCTCTCTGCCCCACCTACCTCACAGGGTGTCTGTTGTGGGGAGGGGAAGGGAAAAGGAGTTTGTAAGCTGCTCTGAGATTCATTTGGGTAGTGAAGGGCGGGGTATAAATCCAATCTCTTCTTCTTCTCAAACTCTTTGTTTTAGCTCCATAACTTCTTGCAGTGCCAGACTCAGGCACCTTAAACTGGGGCGTGTTTCACCCTCAGTAAGCAAGGTCTGAAGCCATGGACCACAACAAAGTTGAGTTAGATCAAAAAAGGTCCGAAACCAAGGAATCGTCCATCAAGGCTCCGCATGTGAGGAGGGGGAAGGAGCACAGACTCCGAAAACGAGGCTTCAGATCATCACAAACTTTGCTTTGCTTGTAATATCTGAACACAGGCTAGAGACACTCACATGTACCCAATTCCTACGACTTATGCAAGTGGTGTGCAAGAAGTGGCAGCCACTCCTGTAGCTCCAAGGAGAAACTACCCAGTTTAGAAGACCCCCCCCCCCCCATCTTTGCAGAAAAAGTCACTGAAAGTTGGAATGTCTCCCTTGCTAGGATTGCCCGTCTCCAACTACTGGCTGGAGATTTCCAGCTGTTCCAACTGATCTCCAAACAGAGATCAATTCACTTGGAGAAAATGGCCGCTGTGAAAGGTGGATTCTAGGGCATCGTATCCCACTGAAGTCCCTTTGCTCCTCAAACCCCGCCTTCTTCAAGCTCCACCCCCAAAACTTCCAAGTATTTCCCAACACAGAGCTGGCAACCCTACTCCCTGCTATTCCCCCCCCCGTTTCACACACTCATACCTTGGGGCGAGAAAGAGGGTCGACCACAGAGGACCCCATGGCTTATTCATGGATCCTTTGAAAAAGAAAATGAGCACAACCCATTCAAGGCCAACTGGGGCTTGCTGCTCCGTATGTGCAAAATACCCATACGTGCCCCGCTTTTCAGCTTCAGGCCCCGGGCTCCTCCATTAACAGAGCACATCGGCATTTACTGTGAAAAGATACCCACCTTTAAGGCTTTTAAACGTGCCTGCTCTTCTTCTAACGCGGCTTGTTTTTCCCTTTCGTCTACTTTGGTGAGTGACAGGCCGGTGCTTGCAAGGGAAGAGACGGCGTTGGAAAGGGTGGTGGCCCTAGGAAAAGTTGACAGCAGGAAACCTGGCAGTTACGTACACGATAGGAAAAGACATTCAACAGGGCTTGGCTTTCTTTTCATTCCTAACTCAGAGGAACACACAAGTCAGGGGTTTTTTGGGGTGGGGGTTGGACTTTTGTGGGCACAGCCCAGGCAGCAAAACTTCCAGTGCCTTTAGAAAAGGACAAAGCAATTGAACTACCCTGCTCAACCCCTAAAGGTGATCTTAAGGAAGACAGTTTTCTGACAGAGAAGTTCTTTCCGAAAGACATTGGGGGGGGGGGGAGAGAAGAGTTTCACTTCCATATCGGCTCCTGCAAAAAGCGGGTGATCCATTTTGTTATCATTTGGAAAGCTCAGAGATACAACTGGAGACATCCACCATCACTATACTTGCGGGGACTCTCTGTGTTCAGGGCTGAAATTATGCGCACAAGAGCATGACCGAACGATTTCTAAACCAAGTTACTACAAGCAGAGTGCAACTTCCTGGACTTCAGAGTGATTAAAGACAGTTAAGGGCTGCCAGTGACCTTTCCAGGCTTTCTTACAGTCACACAGCAGACTTTACTTAATGCTCCTGTTTAAATTGGATTAATAAAGCCCCGAAGTCTGGAGTTACATTCATTCAGCTTCAATTTTTGACTGTACTGCTCCCCATTTCTACAACAAACAAAGGCAAGATTAGGATACCCTCCGCAACACACACACACACAGGCCCCTTCACCTGCATCGCTCTGCAATTCTTTACTCTTGATAAGCAGCTACATCCTTCCAGAAAGCAGAAAGTGCTCAGCATTGTAAGAAAACTGCAGAGCCAGGGGTTTGTGACACCAATGATTGACGGTCCAAGGGTGCAGAAAGGGACAAATATTTGTTGAGCAAACACGGTCAATGAAAGGTAGCCATGGGACAGCTCAAGCTTACATCGGTCAGCTGGAAAAATCAGTCAGCTGCAGTTCTGTGCTGCTGAACTCTAAGTATCCATACGTGAAAGCTTCCCACCTTACAGGAACAAGCCATATAGGCAAATTCCGTTAACATTCTCCGGGCTGCCAGTGATGTCTGGTCTTTTCTACACACCCCTGGGCAAGTGCCCCTGCAAAGGAAACCTGTTCTTCCTAAGAAATGCAGACCGCAGAGCAAGAAGGCACCAGCTCATCCCCTGCACAGAAGCAGTTAGGTGCCACCTGAGCCGCCTTCAACAGCCTCCTCCTCAAGTAATTCTGCAGTCCAGAGAACTCAAGATGAAAGGGTGGTCCATCCTGCCCTCCCTGCAGAGATTTTGTAGGACTTGGTAAGGAGACACAGCAATTGTGCCCACAACAGTGGCCTGTGTAGTCAGGACAACATGCATATAGCCCCTGCCCAATTGCTATTTTCAAGACACAATGCACAATTCTAAAAGCAAATGTGTATGACCTTGCAAAAAGTGCGACCTTGACAGAAGCGCAAAGGAGTCTGCCTAGTGCCACAGGGCAACCGGGCAGAGTTACTTCCTCATCTAGAACAACTCTGTGATGCTTTTCTGTTGTATGCCTTTATTCTGTTGTATGCCTGACACTACGACGAATTCCTACGGGATCGGAGGTACTGAGGGTTGGTGAGAGAAACTCAATTGCCCGCTTCTCAAAACTAAAAGGGAAGAAACGTGATGATCAGCCGGCTTCCCTTCAGCTCAACAACTCGCACCGTCTAGCCTTGCACTTCTGCTCTGCTCCCAAACTCCCGAGAATCGATGGCCGTGCACGGCTGAAGCCCTGTTTCTGCCCCTTCTTCGAGCTTCCCCGGCCCTTTGGGAATTTAGCTCGTAGCTCAGTGGCAGAGCATCAGCTTGGTGTGCAGAAGGTCCCAAGTTCAATCCCCGGCATCTCCAGTTAAAGGATCTGGCAGTATTTATTTATTTGGATTGATATCCCGCCCTCCCCTTAATGGGCTCAGGCCAATGAGGAAGACCTCTGCCCTAGACCCTGCAGAGTCTCAGCCAGTCTGAGTAGACAATATTGACTCTGATGGACCAAAGGTCTGATTCAGTATTAAGGCAGCTTCATGTGTTCATGGCCTGAGCCGGCCATGGCTGGGAGGGCGGGGTATAAATTCGGTAAATAAATAAATAAAATGTGTATCCCACACTATCCTATATGCCCGGGGCTTCCTCCAGGAATGCAGAAATCTCCCTTAGAACATAAGAACATAAGAACATAAGAGAAGCCAATGTTGAATCAGGCCAATGGCCCATCCAGTCCAACATTCTGTGTCACACAGCGGCCAAAATATACCAGGCGCCATCAGGAGGTCCAGCAGTGGGGCCAGGACGCTAGAAGCCCTCCCTTCCATCTCTTCCACCAGGCTTTCAACTAAGGAGCCGCCCTCACAACTACCACCAACAAGCCCGGCCCTTGGCCTTAACATCTGGCCTATGCCACTGCGTGACTTGGTTATTCTTGTACCAACTGTGTAAGCCACCCTGAGCCTGCTCGTGGGGAGGGCAGGGTACGAATGAATGAATGAATGAATGAATGAATGAATGAATGAATGAATGAATGAATGAATGAATATACTAGTGGGCTTGATCCACAGAGGGGGCTAGATCATTCACAGTTTGAAACTACAACAGGGGAGGGGCGGTGGTTCAGTGGAAGAGGATTTGCTTGGCATGCAGAAGGCCCCAGGTTCAATCCCTGGCATCTCCAGTTAAAGGGACCTGGCAGTGGGTGATGTGAAAGACCTCTGCCCAAGACCCTGGAGAGCTGCTGCCAGTCTGAGTAGACAATACTGACTCTGCCGGATTCAGAATATTCAGTATACTGATTCCGAAAAGGGTAGCGTCATGTGTACCAGAGATTTCCACAGTGAAGAGGCAGCAGAGAATTGCTCTAACTCATCGACAGCAACAGGGCAACTGTAGGAAGCACTCCATGATGCTTTCCTTGTTGGCAAATAACAAAGCATTTAACACAGATTCCAAGCACGGCTGCTCTATTCAAGATCGCCGCAGTCCTGTGTGACAAGTAGCACACAGAGCTTTGACACTTCGTCAAAAGGCAACTGCATCCTAGTGGGGAAAGTGTCACCTGAAACAGGAGGTCGACTGCTACTCCCCGACAACCCTGCGTTTTGGTACAGAAGTAGTAAGTACAAGTTCCCCACAGAGCTCAGTCATCACAACCGGCTCCCTACATGGTAGCAGCTACTGCTAACCCCCGTTCGATCATCAGCAGGCTTCCGATATAGCTGAATGTGCACTTTTTCGCCCCGACTGCATCCCTTTTAGGCTACAGTGTGCCACTGTACACTTAAATGCTTCCCACAGGACCCCCTGAAAACAAAGAGAAGGGTTTGGCTGAGCAGTTTCCAGCATGTTACATTACGTGTGGGGCATTTAAAAAAAAAATACGGGAGCTTTCAAATATGCATTCCACAATTGCAGCCCGAAAATAGCACAATCGAGGGGGGGCGGAACTGCTTCTGCTTAGTTCTGCGGAATATATGCACTGGTTCCACTGTCTGAAGTTCCCACGTTAAGATCAAAACAAATCAGATGTATTACACAACGTTCACTTGCCAAGGACGACGATGTACCTGCTTGCAGCGGTGGAATCTTTGATCTTCTTTCCTTCCAAGGAGGCCAAGTGCTGTTCCAAAGCATCCAGAAGGCTGCTCGGTGCCTGCAAAGCAAAGAACGATACTTCAGGAAGGACCAGAAAACACCCCACGCCCCCGGCACCACCTTTGTAGCATGATAAAGAGACTTCAGCAACAAGCAGCTGAACACAAGCCAACTCTCCACTGCTCCATATCCAAAAGTGTATTATGATATTAAGTTCAGCTGGCAAGTAATGCATCTGTTTCAACAGACTAGCAATTCAAGAAGCCCTGCAAGAATTAAGAGGAAGGGCCAAGTGAAAAGCCCACATACATCGTGAGCAGTTCTTCTACATTCCAAGGGATTAACTCGAAAGCAAACATGTGAACACGCTAATGCACTATCAAAGTGGGCCGGTGAGAACCCAGATGGCTGATTTGTGCTCACCTACGGAGAGCAGTAATCCTGTCAGGGTTTTTCCATTTCGTCTACTTTGGTGAGTGACAAGAGCTCAGAAACCAAGCAAGGTCAGCCCCTGGTTAGTACTTGGATGGGAAACCTCCAGGGACTACCAGGGTCCCGACGCAGAGGCAGGCAATGGGCAAACCACCTCTGAACACCTCTGACCTTGAAAACCCTACAGGGTCACCATTAAGTTGGGTATGAATTGACGGTGCACACGCACACACGGAGAGCAGTAAGCTTGCCAGAAGTCATTGGTGTGCAAATACTATACAGAGGATATTTGCCTCCAGAACTTAACTTAGATGGAAACCTGCTGCTTTGAAGCAGAAGCCTTTCCCAAAGTTTGTCACCGAGCATCATTAACTGTGAGACAAGATCAGCTGCAAATAACTGGGCCGGAAGTTTGGGGATGGGTGGGTTAGGGTGCCCCAGCCCCACTTAAAAGCACAGCGGACACCCATTAGTAATTACAACCCATTCGTGATGAATAGATAATTTTTTTGTCCTTTTCCCAAAATACCGGAATTTGAGGGCAGCCAATGAAACTGATGGGCAGTAGGTTCAGAACGGACTAAAGGAAATACTACTTTACACAGAGAGGCTAAAATGTGGAATTTGCTGCCAGAGGATGTCATGATGGCCACAGGAATAAACAGCTTTAAAAGAGCATTAGACAGATTCATGGAGAATAAGTCTATCAATGGCTCTTAGCCATGACGACTAAGGGGAACCTCCACATTCAAAGGCACTAAACCTCTGAATCCCAAAGCCAGGAGGCAACATCAGAGGAAGGCCTCATCCTCTATGCCCTGTTGTTGGCCCTCCAGAGGAACCGGTTGGCCATGGTGTGAGACGGGATGCTGGAGTAGATGGAACATTGGTCTGAACCAGCAGGGCTCTTCCTATGTTCTTAACACCAAGGTCTTCCGTCGACAAGAGCCTAAAAACACATGCATGAAAAACAAATGCAAAAATTACCCACCTGAGAAAGATCTGGTATGTCTCCTCTGTCTATCCCCACTTGCTGCAACAACGAACAGATTTTAGTAAGATGAAGGCCTTAACTCTGTTCGGTTAAAAACATGATGCAGAAAGCACACTGAAGGCAATTATCAAGAAGGGTGAAAAAAACTGTTTATCCACTGTGAAGCTTCATATAATGCAGGCTCCATACTAAAGTATTACAATAAAGAAAACTGCTGAGAGGAAGCCATTGTTTCAATATGAAGCGAACGGTGCAGACAGCCTAGAAAGTAATTTCCTTCGTTAATTCTGCCCATGACAGCTCCACAGTCCTTCGCTTTTGGGGTGTCAAATTCTGAGAAAGTATAAACTGCCTCAAAGTCAAAGACAAGAGACCACTGCTGGTTGCAGCGACTGTTGCTGGCCTTGATCGGGATTTGTTCCTTGAAAGTCAGCTGTTCACCTGACTCCCAGGAAACGGGAAAAGGCCATACACAGAGTTATGTTAACAAAGCAGATTTCCTGTTGAATCCCTGAAGACGGATTGCATATTTGCGACTGTAATCCTGGCCGAGCTGCAAAGCTTACACACGCTCTCCAGATGTTACCATCAATGTTCTTGCTGTTCAACCGTCTACGAGAATCTCAAGAGGGTGGGAGAAAGGGAGGGGGCAGAGGGCCGTCACTGCTTCTCCCCCAGGAATGGACTGTCGCTGGAGGAACAGACTATGGGGCAGGGAAAGTTCTCTTTTGGACCCTGCTCCTCTCATTCAGTAAACCTCCTGGGACAGAGCAAGGTTGTCTCCCTCTGCCACTGAAGTCACTATGGGGCTTGGTAGGAGGGGAGAAGAGGATCATAGAATCCCAGAGCTGGGGGGGGGCCAGAAAGGCCATCTAGTCCAAACACCTTGCTCAATGCAGGATCAGCCTAGCGCATCCCTGACTAGTGTTTGTCCAGCCGCTGCTTTAAAGACGGCCAGGGAGGGGGAGCTCACTGCCTCCCGAGGCAGCCAATTTCACTGTTGCACAACTCTTACTGTTAAAAAGTTTTCCCTAATACCCAGCCGGAACCTTCCCACCCTTAATTTAAACCCATGATTGCGAGTCCTCTCCTCTGGTGACAACGGAACAGCTCCCTGCTCTCCTCCTCTAAGTGGCAGCCCTTCAAAGACTTCTAGAGAGCCATCCTGCTCCCCCCTCCACCTCCTCTTCTCCAGACTGAACATTCCCAGGTCCCTCAGTCTTTCCTCACAGGGCTTCGTCTCCAGGTGCAAGAAAAGAAAGCCCAAGGGCAGGCTTTCGATATTCTCTCCTCCAGCCCTAGCATCCCTTCCCCCAGTATTTGGGAGACCGAGTGTCAGAAGGCCCAAGCTTAGCACTCATTCAACACCAGTCTCTCGCCTGAGAAGCACAACGGAGGCATACGCGAGGATGCACCCACAAGCAAGGGTTCAAGGGGGGGATGCAAAGGAGCAAAGATATATAGACCCTTTCCTACCCTCCCAATTTCTGTGCCTTCAGCGTCCAGGCGCCAAAGTGTTACAAAGAGTTGGGAAGCGCTAACAGATTATCAATTAACAGAACTCTACCAGTTAATATGGGGCGGGAAAGTTAGACCAGGGTGGCATAGTGCATTTAAAAACACAGCTATGCACACACGCTCTGCGAGGGGTTGTCACAGTTCCAATTATGACAGAAAGGTAAGACTTCAAAGCACGGAACCGCGGCACAGTTCCGCAGTCGCACAGCACAACACACAGGTTGACTCAGTACTTAGGTGTGCACTGATGCATCAGAATTTAGAGGCTGCCAAGGATTCATTTACATGACGTACTTCCTGGCTTATCATTCAAATGAATCCTTATCATTGGCACGCAGCAGCCCTGTGTGAGCCATTCACATGACCTGTCTCCGTGCTGATAACCACAGCCACTTGAGCAAGCGGCGTGAATGAGCCCATAAACCTGAATGTGAATCTCAGTAGCTCAAGGAACATGAGAAGAGGAGAGAAAGGATTGGATTTATACCCAGCCCTTCTCTTGGGAGTCCCAGAGCGGTTTACAATCTCCTTTCCCTTCCTGTGCCCACGACAGATACCCGGTGAGGTAGGTGGGGCTGAGAGACCGCTGAGAGAACTGCTCTTTCAAGGACAGCTCTGACAGAACTTGTGACTGACCCAAAGTCACACCAGCAGCTGCATGCAGAGGCATGGGGAATCAATCCTGGTTCTCTCAGATTAGAATCCGTGGTCTAAACCACTACACCAAACTGGCTCTATCACTATCATCTTTTTTTATTCTCCAAGTTAAGGCCACACCAACCACCTCCGTGTGTCCTGAGGGATGACCGTCCTTTCCAGATCATCAATTTTATACCTCTGCGACTTTGAGGAATTCTGAAATTCTCGTCATTCGAGTCAGGAACTTCTTATATATGTCGAGGCCTTCTTTGCACTGGTTCTTTTTCATGTCAAAGTATTTTTCTACAAAACAAGAGAAGTGAAGGCAGGGGGTCAAGATTATTTCCTGTTTACAGCCTGCAGCAGTTAAGTTATTTGGGCATCTGGGAGTTCAAGGACATTTGCCAGGAAACAAGCAGATAACCTTCGCAAGCACTTTTTGCTGTGGTAAGTGCTCAGGCTCGATATGTTTTCTTGTTGGCTGCGCATATCGAGCCCAGAGAACAACGGCAAATTAAAGAATCGTGACGACGGAGTTGAAAGATGAAATTAAGTTAACTGCGGAATTGTTTTTTTCTAGGGTTTCAATGGCAAGATGAAATCCCATTTTAGCAAAAGTTATATTTAAGTTTCGTGGTGACGACCAGCGGTCACCAGCCCATGGAGAACGGGACCCACAGTGGGGTCGTGAACACTTGGCTGAGTCGCCTTTCCTGCTGTTTTCCTTGTAAGTCACTCCCCCCCCCCCAAACAACTTGACAGAAAGGAGGCTCCCGTTCACCTGGCTTTCCACAAACCAAGCAAAACTGAATTATTCAAGAGGGCTTTTTTATGCAGGCAACAGGGCTGTACTAAATGATTTACAAAGTTAGATAAATTATTAGGGACTGTGGTCTCTACCAATGCTCCCTCTAATAGGAGCTACCCAGGAGCAATGCTCCCTCTAAGCTGTGGGAGTCTTGTGAGCAAAAATTCTGCTTTGTGAGCTACTGGCATGGAAGTGGGGAGCGAGTGATTTGGCTACTGCATAAATCAGTTTGCTCCGGAGCCCTCCTTCCTGAGCTATGGCAAAAATGTGTGAACCAGAGGCTAAAAAACTGTCAGCTAGCTCACACTAATTCAGGTTAGAGGGAACGATGCCCAGGAGCAGTGTTCTCTCTAAGCTGTGTGCATAAGCGGCCGCTCATTAACACAGGAAGCCCCGTTCAGCAGCAACCTGGAGCCGCGCCAGGCCTTTCACTGCCCATGGCCCATTTTAAGATTACAGCAGTTATATTCTGCTCAGGATGTGAACTGCTCCACTCAGCAGGGGAAAAGAATTAGAGGAAATGTCTAACTTGCTTGATCTAGATCGCTGTCTAGTTGGTACTCCCAGAAGTAGTAGGTAGTAGGGTGCCCTTTTTACTGACAAGCTTCTCTGTAGGTAATGTGTGAGCAGTGCTGCCAGCTCTGGGTTGGGAAATACCTGGAGATTTTGGGGGTGGAGCCTGGGGAGGGCGGAGTTTGGGGAGAGAAGAGGAACCTCAATGGAATATAGTGCCACAGAGTCCACCCGCCAAAGCAATGATTTTCTCCAGGGGAACTGGTCTCTGTTGCCTGGAGACCACGGGTGACAGAGGGTTAGCAACTCCAAATGTCAGTATAATGCAAAAAATCTAGCAGGTGAACTTTTTCTCTGTCAGCAAAGATGTCTACCAGCTAAATTTCTGTCAGAGAACGAGAATGGTGCCAAACTTTTACTTGCGATATTTGGGGGGGTGGAGAATGGGCCACGGTGACAGGCAGTGCCTTGCCCACGCCACACTCCTCGGGAGGTTTGGAGAGCCCTTCAGGATTAAAAGGGAGACTCAGGCCCACAAGCCTTAATCACTTTGTGACCACTTCCCTAAAGGCAGTTAAAACACTGAAGTCTGAACTTCCCTTAGTGACAAAATAGTCACCTTCCCTAAATAAAATGCAGAGAAGATTGCCAGCGTTGCAGTTTGGTTACATGGTAGTTGGACAGGAAGAAGATTACAGCTCAAGGAGCAAAGTCATTTTTTTTTCATTATCAAAACAATGAGCCAACTTTGTACTAAGGCCAGCTGCCTATTTCTGTTTATACATGAAGAGAAGTGGAAGATTACAAAGTCCTCTTTTAAAATGGCATTGCAGGAAGTCCCGAGTTGAAGATTACCATCTCGCTTTACTAAGGAGGAAGAGACGTGACAGAGGAAATATTTACCCAGCAGGTTGATAATCCCTTCATTATATGCTGCAAAGAGTCTAATGGCATCTTTGAAGAGAAGCATGAAGGCAGCATTAATTACGCCGTTTGTAAGTTCGTTGCTGTTGACCTGGGTGAGAACATAAAAGGAAGTTAGCCCAACTGGGGGAAAACACCTTTTAACTTTGTTCAGAACTCTATGACAGACAGACAACCTTTACTGGTAAGAGATAAGATTACATTAAAATTTAGGAATGCATCCAAAGTATGGCTGTGGAACAGCCAACAAAAAAAAAAGAACTGATCAATTAATAGTTTCCCTGGTTCGAATTACAGATTGAAGGAAACAAGCAACATTGAAAGTTATAGAAGTGTTTTGCCCAGAGAGTAGCAACTGGACCTTGACACTCTCAGGAAGACCACACCATGTACACACAAACAATTCCTTTAATGGCATTTCAGACCACGCCATGTAAAAAGAAGGGTGTCCAGAAATTTCTCTCAAATCTTAGTATAAAATGGACAATTCAAAGAACATGGGAAACGGATTCGATAGCACCCTGACCACAGGGGCATTGTCTGTTCATAGGGGATTTTTTGGCATCTTCCAGAGAAGACGGCCGATGGCAATACGTTAAATCTGGCTAGCATAAATGCCCAGAACTCTATGCAAAGATAGACATGCGCACACCCAGCCACAATTTAACACAAGTGGACCACAAGTTCGTGACAGCACAGCCAACGTAGCTGAACGACCCATTGGCTGTTAGGCTGCTGAATCCCTAAAGAACCAATTCTAGATCAAATCAAGCCTGAACTCTCCCTAAATTACTAAACAGAGGCTATCGTACTTTTGGTCATGCTATGAGAAGACAAGAGTTCCTGGAAAAGACAAGAATGTGAGGAAAAGCAGAAGGCAGCAGGAAAAGAGGAAGCCCCAACATGGATGTGTTGACTCTCAGGGAAACCACGGCCCCCAGTTTGCAAGACCAGAGCATGGCTGTTAACAACAGGATCCTTTGGAAGCCTTTAATTCATAGGGTTGCCAAGTTGGAAGTGATCTGACAACACTTAACACACATACACACAAAGAAACCACACACCACCAAAGTTCCCTCTAAGCTGCGGAGTCTCGTGAGCAAAAATTCTACTCTGCGAGCTACTGGCATTAAAGTTGTGGGCGAGCAATTTGGCTGCTGCATAAATCAGTTTGCTCTGGAGCCCTCCTTCCTGAGCGAAGACAAAAACGTGTGAGCCGGAGGCTAAAAAACTGTGAGCTAGCTCACACTAACTCAGCTTAGAGGGAACACTGCACACAACATGCTAGGAGGTGCAAAAGCAGTAATTTCGTAAATGCTCCATCTCACTACAAGCGCCACAGAAGTTACTACCAATTAAGTAATCTTGAGCAGGGGCACTCAGCAAGTCAGGAACAAAACCCAGTTGAAAGACTGGTCCCTTTCAGTCCATAAAGACGGAAAGCTTTTTACGGCGTCGTTTAGCCACTGCAATGAACCACTTACATTGAAATCAAGAAGAGCATCCATTTGGTTTTGTATAATTGGTACAGTTTTTAGGAGTTTCTCTGTATTCATCGTCCTCATCACTCCATCAGGCCTGAAGTGGAGAAATGGGAAAAACTGAAAATCAGGAAAGGTGATACGGCCCTGCTAGCTCTGGGTGGTCAGCCGTGTTAGTCCTGATATCTCTGCAAACTCTCGACCTATGGAATATCCCCACAGAATCCTCCCTTTGCCTGTGCCCATGCATGCACAGCATAGCCCATAGGATCACGGGAAGCCCTGCTAAAAGGAGGGTCTTGTATTCTAGAAGTTTGTCTAATCCCCTTCCAAAGGCTTTCAATGCAATACCGAGGTCTGGACCCTGATGCCTATCAAGCGGGCTGCCTTCGGAACTGCTCAGCATAAATTTGCATATTTGTTCACAAAGCTGAACCGTCTTTAGGTACAAGAGACGAGCAAGAATCCAGTTGCACCTTTTGTGGCAGGCTAGGAGCTTTCATGAATCTCACTTCAGTGATCCGTGACTCACAAAGGCTCCTCCCCTGCCACAAATGTTGCTAGCCTTTAAGGTGCTGCTGGACTCTCGCTCTTTTCTCCTGCTACAGACAGATTAACACGTCGACCCTTCTTGATCTATCTTTTGGTGGTTCGTTTTCACAGAAGGCTGCAATTCCAAAAACACCGGCTAGAGTCTAGAAGTCAGACTGGTTTCTACCTAGGAAGACGAGCAACTCAAAATATAACACGCACATATTAAGATCTTTTCAACTTAAGCGCAACATCTGCTGACTCCAGTGTCATTAGACAACTTTTCAACCACCCCTTTTTTTCTGCTTTAAAACCCATTAAACACAAAACGCTCAGAAGTGGCAGAATTCCTGTGGTTATGCGTTACGATTTTCATGAAGTTTAATTGCTGCTGCTTTCAACTTTTTTTTTTCTTTAGGCTGCACTGAACATTAAAATCAGATCCATAAACTTCTCCCAGCACACGATGTAGTGCTGAATCGAAGGAAAAATCACATGGGGATATTTCACCTCGGGAGATACATACCGGAAGGAAGCCTAATCGTTATTTTATATCCTTCCTTTATGGATAACAAGGCCCTCTAGATAGCCTGTAATGTGCCTTGTGATGAAGAAAGGCTTTTAAACGTCCCTCAACACATTGCTTAAAGTACGTTCCTAGTAATACTATGTACTTGCTTCAACTTGACTTTTTTTTAAAAAAAAATCTTCTACCTATATAGAGCTGCTAGTCTTCCACTGCACTGCATGTGTGTCATTTTACTAGAGACAGCATTTGCCATTTAGTCCCTAGAGAAGAAGAATTACAGGTCATCTGAAGTGGGATCTTCACACCAATAATGCGTTCAGAGGGCAAACTACCAAGCTCAGGTGACCCTGTGCCTGGAGGACAAGTCTATCGATGGCTGCTAGCCATGTTGACTGAGGAGAACCTCCACATTCAGAGGCCCTCCTTCTCTGAATCCCATCCCAAAGCCAGGAGGCAACATCAGGGGAAGGCCTTGGCCTCTATGCCCTGCTGTTGGCCCTCCAGAGGAGCTGGTTGGACACTGTGTGAGACAGGAGGCTGGACGAGATGGAGTTTCTAGTGTCCTGGCCTCACTGCTGGACCTCCTGATGGCGCCTGGTATTTTTGGCCACTGTGTGACAGAGTGTTGGACTAGATGGGCCCCATTGGCCTGATGAAAGAAGAAGAGATTGGATTTATACCCCACCCTTCACTACCCAAGGGAGTCTCAGAGCAGCTTACAAACTCCTTCCCCTTCCCCTCCCCACAACAGACACCCTGTGAGGAAGGTGGGGCTGAGAGAGCTCTTGACAGAAACTGATCTTTTTCAAGAACAGCTGTGCCAGAGCTTGTGACTGACCCAAGGTCACATCCAACACTGGCTTCTCCAACACTGGCTTCTCTTATGTTCTTATGACTGATCCAGCAGGGCTCTTCTTATGTTCTTATAAGAGGAATAGTAGGTTCTACCTACGTGCACTATTACCCAGTTATTCCAGACAGCATTCCTTTCTTCTCCCCAGCTTGATTGGAAAGAGAAGAGCTGAATTTTTACAAGAACAAAAGCATTTTAATGGCTGGAACTGATAGAGAGCTTTAGAAAACATCCCCCCCACCCCCCAATTCTAATAGACAAGCATCGATATTTTTACAACCTCTTTGTGTTGGAATCCCTGCAAAACACAATTTTAGGCAGGACATGGAATACAAATCCTTAATCACGGTACCTGCTAGCAGGCTACCTCCTTCCTTCAAACCATCCATTCAAAATCTCTACTGCCCATCTTGAAAAAGCAGCTTTTTGAAAAGTACAGGAGCCCAGAATTTGGAGGACACGTGTGTTTTGAGAAAATCTGTTTTACAGGCGGTCCAAAATGGAGTTCGGAAGTGGAATCGAGGATAACGGGATGGTCTCATCGGCACCACTTCACAAAACTAACCTACAAGGCAACTTGCTTTCCCAAAAGGAAACTCATGTGTACACAAATGCACAAAACAACTGAGGAGTAAGTCATCTGACCACAAAGTAGAACTCAGATGCCTTGGGAATTAAGTACTTCCTGCCGGTCAAATAAAATAAAACAAATATGTTATTACAAAGCCACATAAAAATACCAAACAAGTTATTGGAAGAATACATATAGGCAGCAAGCTAGATTTTTAAGCTCTTACCCTCGTTTTACTTTCGTGAAGTCAAACGCTACTTGTCTATAAGAAACTGCTTTTTCATTCAGATACCTGCTGTACCGCCTGATAAATGTTGACATATCATACCCTAGAGGAAAGAGGCAAGGGAAAAAAACCGGTTAACTTACTTGTGCATGAAAGCTAATGAGCCAACATTAAAAGCTAAATTGTGTACCACAATCATTATATTAGAAAGTTCTACGCTTCAACCCTTGAGCGTCAGTTCTGAGACAATTAAAAGCACTGAAAATGTCTATAATAAGAGTCTCAAGAATAGCTTTAGAAACTGTGCTCAGCCCTTCCTGCTCCCTCATGCCCAAATTAGAACTGGCACACCTCTCTCCACCTGCTTCCTGCCACTGCCCTTGCATGGGTGGAAACTCAAAGGACTGGTCTTTGTGGACTGTTTTAGTTAGCTTAAGCACACATGACGACAATGTCTACCGTTCATAAGGAGAGGCAATAATGTGGCATCTTTTAGAGAGGGAAAGGGTGGAACTTAGCCCTTCAAATGTAGTCTATTCTAGAAGACTCACAGGGTTCAGAGATCTAAAAGCAAGTGGAAAGATTTCCCAACCGAAGGATGATACTGGAGAAACAACTTAGTTCTGAAGTTATAATGCTGCTACGGAAACACCTTCTAGGATACTACGGCTGCTTGAGACAAAGCAAAGTATTTTACCTTGCAATCCGCTTTTGTCCAAGAAATTGCTCAAGTTAAACAACGTGTTTCTGGAAGCCAGATACTGGATGAAACGCTGAAAGGAACAGGATTCAGTTATTTAGCTGGAGCTGCACATAACCTTCAACTATGTTTGTTCATCAGCATGACCAAAGAGGAAAGCAAACTAGGTCAAGAATCCTATAAGCCATATGAGCTACTGTACGGCCAACCCAAACCCTTCCGTTTACAGCTGTTTGTTACATTTATATCCTGTTTTTCCAATAGCCATCTCCTGAAGCAGCTTGCCTCAGAGAGAGGGATGGCTGTCTCTGGCTTGGGACCAGGGTGGCTGAAGGAGACTGCCTCCTCACATACTGTCCAGCCCACCAGCTAAGATTCTCTTCACAAGCCCTGTTCTCTGCCCCCCTGCTTTCAGAGTAAAGACGGCTGGCAATCAGAGACGGGGCTTTTCCAGTGGTGGCACCCTGCTTCCCCTTGAGGCTCACCTGGCACCGACATTAATTCTCTTTTAGGCATCAGGCCACAATGTTTCTGTTGCATATGAAGCTGCCTTATACTGAATCAGGTCAGTTGTCCATCAAGGTCAGTACTGTCTAGACTGACAGCTGCCCTCTGGGTCTCCATGTTGAGGTCTTTATCACCACCTATGGCTTGATCCTCGTAACTGGAAATGCCAGGAACCGGGACCTTCTGCATGTCAAGCCACAGCCCCTCCACTGTTTACCAAGCATTTAACGAAGAGGTTGATTCCCCCGCCCCCAAAAAATCTCTTTATAGTGTGGTTTCAGCCTGTTCTTAAGGATCATCTTAAATTGCTCCCTGTTTTATGCTGTATTATGCTCAGGCTGGGTTAACTGTTTAATGCCTGGCTTTACTTAATGACTTATGATGCCTTATGTTTTCATTGTTTTATTTTATCAGTCACTTCAGGCTTGTTTACCCAGAGAGGTGGCACAGAAAATTTCCAAATAAATAAATTTGTTCAAGTTCAGTAGACCCAAACCGAAAGACACCGGGGGGGGGGGGAATAGAAATGTACCTGGAAAATACCGATAAGATATTTTTCAAAAATATTTTCAGTTCGGGTGAACCCGAATGCACACCCCTACCCAAACCCAGGTGCCATCAGGAGGTCCACCAGCAGGGCCAGAAGAGGAGATTCCAGAGTACAGCATGGATTCACTGCAGACCACCACCCCACAGCATGATTAAGGAAGCTTAACCTGGCACTGGTATCTGAACTGACAAGTCACAGCTAGAGTTACTGCCATGCCTTTAGGCATCCACCACCCTGCAAAGGTAGAGATGAACTCCAGAAGCTAAGAGCTGGGACCACAAAAGCAGGCAAGCATCTCTAAGTCAGAGTTCATCAGCTGCATGTTTGGTAGCTCAAGCCCCAGTTCTTTTTCTAAAGCACAGACGGGCACAAGTTGTGGTTTGACATGACGCCCAAACTGAAGGACAGCCCATTCGAGTATTTGCAGAACCTACTGCCTTACCCTAAGTAATGTGGAAAGGGAAGAAGCTAGCACGCCACAACCGTCAATCCAGAGTTCCTTGCAGGCTTCTTCTCTGCCTACTTAAAGCCTCACCTTGCAGTGCTACTGAGATAGCAGGCAGACATAGAGCAGAAGATGGGGCCAGTAGCACCTTAAAGACTAACAAACTATATGGCAGGGTATGAGCTTCCGTGAGTCTCTTTTCAAGACTCACGAAAGCTCCTCCCCTGCCACATATTTTGTTAG
The DNA here is from genome assembly GCA_029375565.1 of Gekko gecko. Lineage (NCBI taxonomy): Eukaryota > Metazoa > Chordata > Lepidosauria > Squamata > Gekkonidae > Gekko > Gekko gecko. The sequence continues at coordinate 15,927,393 of JAPDNY010000004.1, forward strand.
TCTTTAAGGTGTTACTGGGCTCTTGCTCTTTTCTACTGCTACAGACAGACAAACACGGCTCCCCATCCTGATGAGATCAGAATATTTGTCACGCATGTGTTAGATTCTCCCACTAGGTCTAAGGAAGGACTATTTTCAGGTTAAAATAATCCTGCAGGCTCAAATGATCAGTTACAGGTGAACTGTCCAACAGCAGTTAGAATACTGGAATGGGGGGTAACAGCACAAAAATTAAAGCTTTTGGCAAGTTGACTGCAGGTTTGACGGTAGCCTGAAGCACAGTCTACTCTGTAACACACACGTTTTTATCAATGCTACCTAGGCTAGCAAATCCATACGTCAAACATGAATCTTGGAAGACAGTTTGCTATTTTGCAAAAGCCTTATCAGGAGCGGACGGGAAGTCTGAAAAAACCAGATATTTAAAACACTCTGAAGGCTTTTTCAACTAATGACTAGATCAATTCATCTGCCCACTCAGAACAATGAATAGGATTATATGCATTAAAGGCTAGCCACTTTAGACGCTTAGCCAAAACAGTCAACAAGTTAAGCATGTGGGCAGTGACACTTCAGATGACTCACATCGGGCCCATTCATTCCTCAGCCTTGGGCAGCCACAACTTCCTTTTGCTACATTGATCAAACCCCCGAAGGCCAAAAAAGGAGAGAGGAAAAGAAAAGATGAAGGGAACAGTACAAAGGGAGTTTCTGTAACGGCAGCGCACAAGGCAAGGAGCTGTTCTTAGAAGCAGACCCTGGAAGGTAAAGTAGCCGGGGATGAGGAAGGAGGACGGAGCTCTCCAAATGTATGGCCTCCCTGGCGGGAAGCGAACTTCCGTGACATCCACAGGAAGCACTAACAGTGTCAGACAGGAATATAAGCGAGACTTTTCCCCCTTCCTTTTCCCAAGTATGCCTGCAGACATAGTGGTAACACATGACTAGATAGATAAGAGTGAAGGTGTTAATACAGCATCGTTTCAGGAAGCAGAGCCACACTGGAAGTCTACATCAAATTCCATAACTGCAAGAATGGCACTTGAAATTATGGGACTTATTTTTCCTGGATAAGATTACATACAATTTGGATATATTCAGAGATACCTCGGGCCAATCCAGTCTCCTAGAGAAATGGCAACCTCTAATGCTCAAGTGTTGGCCTGATCTCTCAAATGATTACTATATTTTAAGTAGAATCCAATTCTCTCTTCTCTCCTCACACTAAATAGGACTGTATCTATTCCTTAGTCTAATACACTGTTCCACGGCTAGTGTTAAATCTGTGCTGTTCAACAAACTTCTCAGCCCTGCATCTGCTTTTCTAGTTTACTGTGTTTAGTTGTTCATACCCCATTTTAGTGATGGTTTGTACCCTTATTATTATACTATTCAATATTTCAGTTCTGTATACTTCGATGATTGTACTTGGTTCTATTAAAAACTGAGTGGCACAGACATGGAAAATTAAAGGCTGCCATTCCATACGGGGCGTGGCATCCTTTAGAATCAACACAGAGGCTACAGAATTTATGCCATCTAAGCATTTTTTCCATTCCGAAGAAAAACCCACACATTGTTTCAAGTTGGGCGGTCCGACTGATCTGCAGCAGAAGACCAAGATTTGAGTCCAGTAGCGCCCTGGAGACCAACCAAATCTCCAGGGGTATAAGCTTTCGACAAACAAAGGGCTCACTGACAGATTGGCAGCTTTGACTCTTGTGAGTCGCTGTTCACTTCTGCAGGTTCTGAAGAAGTGTGCAGTGACTCAGAAAAGCTCATACCCCGCCACATACTTTGGTTGCTTCTGTTTTATATCTCTAGCTGCGAGCCGCCTGAAGAAAGCAGCGTACAATTTTTCTAAATGGAATAAATTAAAATAACTAACAAAACGTAACAGCAGCTGCCAAGTGACTTGTTTTGCTTTAGATTTAGAGGGCCAGGGAAATACGCCTTGCTCGTCACGTACCGACAAGGGTGGAACAACCTTACTCCACGGCAGATAGCATTACACTTCTTTCCTGCACGGTTTTCTGGACTCACTCAGTTTCCACATAAAACACTTTTACCTGTGATGTATTTTGAGCAACATCGCTTTACAGACGAGCTATTGATTCTGAAGATGTTGTTGCTCTTGCCATCTTTTTTTTGGGGGGCGCGAATTAAGAAGAGCACAGGCCAGGATGTTTGTTGACTTTCGAGTCTTTAATAACCAACATTTCTATTAACCCACACCAGCACCTCTGACGCTTCTTGAGTCTTCATTTAATGCCTTATATTGCGTTGCTTTGTTTTGCCAAAGAACACCCAGAACTGCCTCTGCTCTTCAGACCCCAATTCATTCTCTCAGACAGAGAACACCACATAGGTCATACTGAGGAAGTCATTCATACAATAAATTTGTGGCCTGCAGTGGTCAGAGTTACCTCATTGCCGTACACCATTAGATGGTGAGTTGTGATGAGCGACTTGAATACCACCACCCAGCTACTGTTCATTGTCCTCTCAAACAAGCTGTCTGCCAACTGAGGGATATTCACGTTCATCTCGTTTGTGCACTGTATTAAATCTGCAATGTAAAAGAAGATTTATTGGTTTTTTTTAGAAAGTGATATTTCCATTTGACAAGCAACACACAATGGGGAAAGATGGGGAATTTCTCTTTGCATGCCTTTCCTAGTCACTGCGGATAGATCATGCAGTTAGGGCAGTGGTTCCCAAACAGTGTATTGTAAGCTGACCCAAAACCGAGTCACAACCAATGCTCCCTCTAAGCTGTGGAGTCTTGTGAGCAAAAATTCTACTTTCTGAGCTACTGGCATTTAAGTTGTGAGCGAACGAGTTGGCTGCTGCATAAATGAGGTTGCTCTGGAGCCATCCTTCCTGAGCTAAGACAAAAATCTGTGAGCTGGAGGCTAAAAAGCTGTGAGCTAGCTCACACTAACTCAGCTTAGAGGGAACACTGGTCACAACTCCTGAACGTGGGTTGTGAGACTGATTCAGTGAAGTGCACAACACCATTCTGCAGTAGCTGGACTCATCTCAAGATACACAACGTTTGCTGAAGACCAACAATGGAAATAAACAAGTATATTGCATCTCGCAAGTCTGAGCATACTTTCAAGACCCAAAAAGATTTCATGACGTCTGCTTTTGCAGCAAAATTCCTGTACGCCACATACGCAGGGACTTGCAAGTGCAACCAAATGCAGATTGTTCTGCTGGTACAGCAAGATTTACGAAAGAAGGTAAGAACTAAGCAGCTCAGATCCATGAAAGGTGTCTGCATGTGCTACGGTTCTTGTGCAAGTGGAAGGGTGAAAAAACCTCACGCAACCCCAAAGAGTATCCCAAGCCATTTTCCTGCTTGCCCAAGACACTGTTCAAGCAATTTCTGGGCACCATAAAATATGGGGGGGAAGTGCTAGGTGTTGTGCAACATCTTGTGCAAGCAGAGGTGCATTAACCTGGTTTGCACTTCCCCTTGTGCACTGCTGGATTCCAGCCAGTTATCTGCTATTCTACCAACCCTTAATCTGATCCTCCACCAACATGCAAGATCCACACCCTGGTACAGCAAACGAGGAACCCACATGAGCCACTTTCCAATTTTAGACCAGCGTTTCCCCTAAGCTGAGTTAGTGTGAGCTAGCTCACAGGGGTTTTTTAGCCCCCGGCTCATACACTTTTGTCTTAGCGCAGGAAGGATGGCTCCAGGGCAAACTAATTCCTGCAGTCGCCAAATCGCTCGCTCACAACTTGAATGCCAGTAGCTCACAGAGTATAATTTTTGCTCACAAGACTCCACAGCTTAGAAGGAGCATTGCCATAGACCCATACGCTACTGTGTACAACCTCAAGAGCTACTTCAAAGTCGGGTTTTCCAGACACAAGCACTCAACTTTTATGATACAGGTGTTCTAAGCATTAATGCCGGCCTAATGCACGCAGGGACACGAGCTTAGTTGTTTATACCCCGGAGCCCACAAACGGTGACCCCCCCCTCCCCCTAGCAGAATCAAGGGAAAAGGTCAGTTAAAGCGTCTGTCCACTAGCAAGAGCCAGACTCTGCTACAAGACGGATTTTCTTCAAAGTCAGAGACTTGCAACTTGGCAGCCACAGAAATACTTAAGTGATTTAGCAGATTAGAAATGTTAAAGCAGCATTACAGCCATTTAAGCCAACTGTGCTGCCAAGCTTTAGTTTAATGGTTTTTACTGTTATAGAGCCCGGGGAAGAGAAGCTGGGAGGGGAGAGGAAGAGCGAAGGTTACAACAAATGGTCTATAGAAATGTGGAAGTCCGTTCCCCCTGGGTTTCAGCATTACGTACAGCTTTGGTAAATGCAGTCTCAGGAATGGACCTTCCCCCCCCAAAAGCTCACTGGAAAGGTATGCGACATTTCCTTAACCGGCCCAGATCACTTCCTGTCCCCCACTTCCACGACTAAATGCTGACTTCCACTTTGTGAACAGAAACGACTTGGAACAAATCCAACCACTGTTCAGCTGTTTTTTTTTTTTTTTAATAATGTGCTGTCATGTCAATATTGTTTCAGGAAGCTACGAAGCAAGCATGATCAAGTCTTGGCCATACATAGAATTTTACTTCTGCGCTGCCTCAATAATATGAGAATTCATATAAAAAAAACCCAGGGTGAGGTGATTTGAAGACTTTTTTGGCTTAAACAACGTAGTTCACAGCTAGGTGGCTTACATCATTCGCACCTTCAAAGGACCACATCAGGCAAGCCAAAGCTATCCGTTTTGTAGCCGCCGTCTGCATGTTTTTCCGTGTTTTCACTGCAGCCTCCGCATTTCGCTCCATACAATGACCCCTTTCATTTCCAGTACCTGAGCTGTTTTTAAAACTACTGTTCCCCAGAAAGGACGTTGTGCCACGTCCCCTCCCCCTCCCCTCTGAACAGTTCCAAGCAAACCAAACTCACATTTCAAGAGCCCATTAAGGCAATACCGCCAGCGGCAATGAAACGCCTCATATATCTGGGCTTCCACACCTGCCGATGGCCCAGGCTAGCCTGATCTCATCAGATCTCAAAAGCCAAGCCGCTTTTGTAGGGGGCAGGCAGTGATGACCCATCTCAGAACGTCTCTTGCCTTGAAAACCCTACAGCCACACCTGTCAAGGAAGGTAGAATTCTACTGCTGTTCAAACTCTACATGAAGAAACTCTGCAATGGTCTGGCCCTGCACACCAAGAATCAGGGATAAACTACACACCTATGCCCACGACTGGGGGGGTTTAAAATGGCATCTGTGCGTAGCTTGACCCTTCTATCCTGTAATGTTAAGGTCGCTGCAAGCATGTGCATCCAAAGCCAATAATGTGTCCTACCCTGTCCTAGGGTTGCCGGGTTCCCCCGGCTACTGGTGGGGGATGGGGAGTTGGGAAATTTGGGGATGGAGCTGGGGGGGAAGGGACCTCAGAGGATTATGGTGTCATAGAGTCCACCCTCCAAGGCAGCCATTTTCTCCAGGGGAACTGATCTCTGTTGTCTCGAGATGAGCTGTATTTCCGGGGGATCCCTAGGTCCCCTCTGGAGGTTGGCATCCTTACCCTGTCCCTACCCTCCAATGCATTGTGTATCCCTACAACACAGTGGAGGTTCAGGCCACAAATGTTGCTAGCTTGATGTTCTTCCAGCCTTGCTAGGCTGGAACTTGCCCCAACCTAACCACAGTAATCCATGTGACAGTCACCTCCAGGCTAGACTACTGCAACTCGCTCTACATGGGAAGTTACAACTGGTCCAGAATGCAGCAGCATGGGTTCCTACCGGAACCCCATTAACAGCACACATTACACCAGTGCTCTGCCAGCTGCACTGGCTCCAGATGGAATATTGTATCAGGTTCAAGGCTCTGTTATTAACCTTCAAGTCCCTAAATCAGGGGTGTCAAACATGTGGCCCACTCAGGGCTTCAATCCGGCCGGTGGCTCTCCCCACCCACAACCTTCTGGGCTGCTGCTTAGTGCAGGAAGCAGAGGGCAGGGCTGCTTCCCAGTTCCCAGCCACGTGGATTAGGTAGAGCCATTTATTCCCATAAATCTGCTGTGTAAAGGGGGGGGGAGGGGCGCCTTGGTCGTTAACACTGCTGTACTTTGGGGCAGTTTGATTTTGCATTGATTGCACTGGAGGCACTAGCCTGTGTGAAAGCTCCCGTATTTGCCAACTCTGGGTTGGGAAATACCAGGAGATCTGGGGTGCAATGCCCAGGGATGGCACAGTTAGGGGAAGGGGTGGGACGTCAGCAAGGTCTAGCTGCCTGCACCCCATCCTCCAAAGCAGCCATTTTCTCCAGGGGAGCTAAACTCTGTCAACTGCAGGTCAGTTATAATTCCAAGACACTCCCCAGGCCCCACTTGGAGGTTGGAAATCCTATTTACAGCCCGGCAAAGTCTGATTTATGTCAGATCCGGCCCTCAGAACAAATGAGTTCGACACCCCATGCCCTAAATGGTCTGGGACCAGCGTACCTTCAGGACGGCCTCTCCTGGTACACCCCCCCCTGACCAAAGAGCCTTGCACTCAGCTGAGAAAAGCCTTCTGGAGATCCCTAGCCCAAAATCTGTCGGGCTGCCTGGTGGAACCCTCTGCCAAACGGCATCTGTGCTCTGCGGGACCTAGTTCAGTTCTGCAGGGCTTGTAAGGCAGAGATGTTCTGCCAGGCCTGTGGTTGAGGAGAGCAATGGTTTTAATTAGCCTGACCTCCTTTTCTGCTCACTCCCCCCACCCCGTTGGGGAAAGCAAACTGATTTAGATGCCATCTGAAATGGTCACTGAAGTTGTTTTACCATTTTAAGGATTTTAAAATTGATTACTGTACACCACCCTGATGCCCAGGTATGGGATAGGGCGGTCTAAAAATCCAATAAATAAATAAATGCATGTTCATGGTCTTCCCCTCTTATTCCCTGTCACCCAGCACCATCGGCCAAAAAGGGGAATGAACCAAACATCCCCGCCGTGGCTCATCTTCAGACAGCAGCAACTCAAGATTGCCCCCAGTACGGGCGCTTGGGGAGTAGCCTCTTTGCCGGCAGACAGCCGGGAAATTGAGGCTTTCTCCCCGCCCCAATCGGCCCCGCTGCGGCGTGCCCGTAATGGGACTTAGCGGCGCCACCGAATTCCAGGAGTGAAAACAGCGCTATGGTTCAACATAAAAAGAAGTAGTGGCATCGAATCGTGAGTTGAAGATCTATTTTGAAGCGTAAATCGGAGCCCCCTGCATGCGTATAAGCGTTGGGAGGAGGGAGGAGTCCCCACCCCCTCGAGAAGCAAGTTATTCAAAGGGAGCGCGAAGGGGGCAGAAAGAAAACAAAGTGTTGGTGAAAGTACCGTTGGGGCTGCATGGAAGAATGTGTTCATCTTAGCTTCCTGGGGGATGCGGCACCGAACTTTTTAAAAGTAAACAAAAAAACAAAATGTCGATAATGGAACAAGCCCTGCAGACACCGGAAGAGAAGAGAGGAGGGACTTCCGGTCCAGATAGCCCCCCCAAGAGCTTGCTGTCAATCAACAGAAAAAGGAGATGCTGTGCCCCCTGCTGGAACAATTGCAGAAGATCAACCAAACTTTGTTTAAAATGGAAAGTGTTCTCATCAGTCGACAGAAACAGATATTGGAAACAACTAGAAAGATGAAGGAGATTGAACAGAAATCGAATTTGATTCCAGGTTTCCAGGGCGCTAAAGAAGAGGAGAAAGAAGATCTCGGATTTACCTTGACAAATGTCTTGGCACCCCTAACTGGCAGTGGAGCGATAAAGTTAAAAGAAGAGGTGGATAAGGCTCCCAAAGCCTATTCCGCCTTTATAAAAAGAAATACTCTGCCAGTAGAAGGGGATGTCGAGCATAGCAGGCGACAAACGGGAGATCTAATTTCATCTGCTGAGTTTGTGGAGCCCTGGAAGCTTGAAGGCCAGAAGTTTAAAAAAAAAAAGAAAAGAAAGAAGAAGGATTTCATCTTCAAAACACAGAAACTCCTGAAGAGACACGCCAGCAGGAAGAAGGATGCAGCATTCAAAATTGGGATAAGTGCAGAAGACAGCAGCCCAGGGGAAGGTGATGGAACGGAAGACTTCAAAGTTAAAATGGACTTAATCCATAACTGGAGGAAAATTAAGAAGAAGATACTTTGAGGACTGTTCGTGTTACATCCGGAAGGAGCTGTTTAATTACTAACCCCAATGGACTTTACTAACTGCATTAACAGAGTGATTTTGGACTTTGTTTTAGTTAAAAAGAAGATCTTCTAACCATGATGGATGCCAAAACTTGGTATTGGTTATTAACCTAAACTAACTCTCACTAACAGAAAAAAATTTTCACTCCACCTTTTTCTTTCTCCATCTGTCTACCCTTCCCTTTTCTTATAAAAAGAATAAAATTCTCTCTTTTTTAAGAGAGTTTTACAAAAAAAAAAAAAAAAAAGATTGCCCCCAGTACAAGAAGGAGAGAAGAAGGATTGGATTTATACCCAGCCCTTCACTACCCAAGGGAGTTTCAGAGCGGCTTACAAACTCCTGTCCTTTCCCCTCCCCAACAACAGACACCCTGTGAGATAGGTGGGGCTGAGAGAGCTCTTGACAGAAACTGCTCTTTTTCAAGGAAAGCTCGTCAGAACTATGGCTTGCCCAAGGTCATCCAGCAGATGCAAGTGGAGGAGTGAGGAATCAAACCCGGTTCTCCCAGATTAGTGTCCGCGCACTCAACCACTACACCAAACTGGCCCCCTCCTGCCCCTCGCATAAGTGCCCTGCAGTTTTCTACCCTGAATGCATTGCAGACACCCTTAATCACAGATCCACAACTGTGGAGCAAACATCGGACAATCCCCCCTCCCCATTCCACACTGAACCTGATGTCTGCAAGCGTTGCCGTATTTCACTTACCCACCCCATCATCCCCGGCCACGCACACTGCTTGCAAATTGTACTATGCCTCTCTGCAACAAGCTTTAGTAACTCAGAAACAATCATTCTGTCCTGATTCCAAACTGTTGCTCTGGAAACATATGAGAAATTCTATCTTACCAAATTGGGCAAAAAGGTCAGACAAAGCAGGCGGTAGGCAAAATAACTAAATTTACACTTACCGGCTCTAAATGTCTTACAAACCTAGTTCCACTAAAGTACTGCTGTTTGATGTTAATAAATATTTCCGGAGTAATCACTACCGATCAAGCCTCCCCTTCCCTTTCCACCATTTCAATCTGCAGGGCTGCTCGTGAGACTGTTACATTTTTAATCTAGACTTCCTCCAGGACAGTATACATGGATATCCTCACAATGAGCAATAGGCCCAAAATTGCCCACTGGGTTTCGTGTCCAAGTAGGGAACTGAATCCATGTCTCCTGTACACTAGCCACCATGCTACTCCCAAATTCAGATCACCACAAAGACACAACACAACCAGCCAACAGGAGTCCAGCAACTGGAGACCTTAGGGCCAATCCTGGCCCATGAAGACTACACTTCAGCTCCACCTTTGATTGAGTGAATGGGGTAGATGGAGGGATGCCCGTGTGGCAATGGAGTTTGTTGGCAGATTATTTTGGGAAATGAGGCTGAAGGGTGGGGTGGAGAACAGGTGACCGTCCATCAAGGCCAGTGGTTGATCAGGGAGGACAGTAGATACTGCACTCTAAATCCAACCTCTACTTGAACTAAAAAGCACATTTGTAGTGCCTATGGCTTTAAAGTACAAAGGCTGGAAGGACTATATGCAAGTGATAACTGTTGGAGGGGGGCAAAAAAGCCAAAAGTTACTGGATATCCAAGAGGGAGGCATTGGGGGCTTATAGTTCTATGCACAGCATCAACTCTTCAAGGCTAGCAGCAGAATGACATGAAAAAGGCAATGGCAGAGTTTAAATCTGATTATAACTTATTTGAATTGCAGGATTCGGCTGGGGCAGAGAATGGGCAACCATGTAATTACACTGTATATTAACAAAGAACAAAGGCCAGTGTATCTGAGCGCCCTTATCAGTCTCCCTCTGCCTCCCCATCTGGCACTTTGAACTTATTGGCCCTATTCATTTGGTTCCACCCTGATGTTTTTTTCTTTTAAGAGTCTGGATGTGAAGGAGGATATCAGCCTGTCATTTTAAGGGATGCAGCTATTTAAAGGGCAGCAATACCACACCCAACACAGTCCACCTCTTCAAGAGAAGAGGGATACCCACAAGAGCACTGTGTTTAAGCAAAGCTCAAAATACTTGTGTTGCTCTAATAGGAACTTTGTTTTTTACCATAAACTCTGAGCCACAGGCTTTTTACTACACTTTTTTGTACATTATCACCTTTCTAGAGAAGACAAGACAAGCCCTGAGCAAGTGAACTTGCCAGAAGAGGTGACCACTGGTGGACTTCCTAATGACACCATTGTTTTGGCCACTGTGACACAGAGTGTTGGACTGCATGGGCCACTGACCTGATGCAGTATAGCTTCTCTCATGTTCCTGTGTCAGGCGCAGTGTTGCTCTGCACTTTCGGTGCTTGGGAGGCAACAGCGGGAGAGCTTCTGGAGTTCTGGCCCTGCTGGTGGACCTCCTGACCAGGCCTGAGCAAGTGAACTTGCCAGAAGAGGTGACCTCCTAATGGCACCTTGGTTTTGGCCACTGTTTGACACAGAGTGTTGGAGTAGATGGGCCATTGACCTGATCCAACATGGTTTCTCTTATGTTCTCAAAAAAACTCCCCCCTCCCCCATTCAATCCTTACAGCAGTTTCAAGAATTTATTCTGACAGGCACCAAAAGGAAGCGCTGAAGACGGAAGTGTGTTGGCCACAGACTGTCATGGAAGATGGGGTACATGAACAACTCTGTGTTCTCCTGGTGTGCAGACAATGGCTCATGGGCCAGCTTACTACTGCTAAAGTGCCTCTCTCCCTGGGGGGGAAAGCCCTCAAAAGCAGTTCAATTATACATATTATGGGACTCCGACATTACCCTTATCAAACGTGTTTCCATTAGCCAGCTATGCCCCTGACTCCATAATTGCTGAACTAAATCCACATGTCTTCAAAAAAGTTAATTGGCTCGTAGGAGCAAAAGTTTTTCAACCACATTCCCCCCCACCCACCCCAAAAGCCATGTACAAAAAAAAAAATAACCTGCCTGATTTTAACACTGGCAAAAAATGTTATAACACAAGTTTGTGGCAAAGGATTTTATCAGAGCCTGAACGCATGAAGCTGCCTTATACTAAATCTGACCCTTGGTCCATCAAGTCAGTATTGTCTACTGTGACAGGCAGCAGCTTTCCAGAGTCTCAGGCAGAGGTCTTTTATATCACCTCCTACCTGCTCCTTTTAACTGGAGATGCCGGGAATTGAATTGGGGACCTTCTACGTGCCAAGCAGATGTTCTGCCAGTGAGCCACAGCCCCACCCTTCCAGACAAGAATAAGTGTTGGGTAATGCCTCAGGACCTTGACCAAGGAGACACGGTTTCAAATTGCTGCTCGGCCATAAAACTCTCTGGATGATGACCTTAGGCCAGCCACATTCTCAGTCCAACCCAGTAATGATAAAATCAAATAACTCATAAACATGGCCCTTAGCACCTCAGAAGAAAGGACAGGAATATCTGAGAAACAAAGGCTACTAGAAACAAAAGGCTTCTGGGCTTCAAATACCTGCATGGATCTATTTCACCAATTATAAGATTAGCTTTGGAATCAAGAGAACAGTCCATGGAAACACTGAAACTAGACTACCGTAATGCACTCTACACAGGTCCCCTTGAAGTCAACGCTGAGACTTCATTAGGTGCAGGATGCCGCAACTTGGCTAATGTCAGGAACTAGGTGAAGCATGCATATTATAAACATTCCACAGTCCTTCCATTGGCTGCCCATCTGTTACCTTGTTCAATTCAAGGTATTTACCATGACATAGAAATCCCTTCATAGCATTGGCCCCCCACATCTGCAGTACTGCCTCTTCCCCTATGCTATACCACAACATTTGGAGAGGGGCCACAGCTCAGTGGCAAAGCATCTGCTTGGCATGCAGAACTTGCCCACCTGAAATCTCCAGCATCCCCAGTTAAAAGGGTCAGGTGATAGAACATAAGAACATAAGAGAAGCCAATGTTGGGTCAGGCCAATGGCTCATCCAATCCAACACTCCGTCACACAGTGGCCAAAAACACCAGGTGCCATCAGGAGGTCCAGCAGTGAGGCCAGGACACTAGAATCTCTCCCACTGTTGACCCCCCCCCAAGCACCAAGAATACTTAGCATCACTTGCCCCAGAGTCCCTATCTATACCTTGTGGCTAATAGTCACTGGTGGACCTCTGCTCCATATGAAAGACCACCACCAGGGACACTGGAGAGCCAGTGCCAGTCTGAGTAGATAATATTGATCTTGACAGACCAATGATCTGACTCAGTATAAGGCAGTTCTGGCAGCGTGTATTCGTAAGGTTGCCCCAATGTTTCTATGGAATAATGAACATATGGTTCAACCCTTCAACTGACTTCAGTGGGCTAGAACCTATGCAGCACCGTAAGGCACCACGAGTGGAAATGGATCTGTCACGCCTCTCCCAAGCAGCACAAAGGCAGTGCCACTGGGTGGGAGTTGAATATCAAAGGCAGTGCCAGGGGATGGGAGGGAGGCAGAGAAGAGCCGCACGGAGAAGAAAGGAAAAAACATTTTAAGAACCACTACTATTGCCTCGTGCCAGTGGAGCAGCTTTTGCCTTGAGTCAGCGGAACAAATATACAAGATCCAACTTGGCAATAAGTGTTATGGAGAAGAACTGTAAAAATTCATGCCTGAACACCTTTCTGCCTCCAGCACTAGGAACATGTGACATTTGCCATATTATAATGTTTATGCCTGGTTTAAGGAAGAAGATATGACCTTTATCACAGTTGTGAAGCCTCTGATCACAACAGGCAGAACTCAGCAAACTCTGGATGCCAGGTTGCTATGGTGCCTAGAAATTCCATAAGAAATTAAGAGAAGCCATGTTGGACCAGGCCAATGGCCCATCCAGCCCAACACTCTGTGCGACACAGTAGCTAACACCCAGGTGCCATCAGGAGGTGCACCAGTGGGGCCAGAATTTCAGCACGGTGGGTAAAATATTTCTCCCCACCCCCAGTAAAGATTTTGCTTCTTAACAGTGGGGTGGGCCTAACATGCTTAGGAACTTAGAAACATACGTTTGAGATTCTAACGAGGAGTTATGAATATCCAAAGCTAAATGTTGATCGCTTAACACAGAAGTGGCAGTCGTAAGATGATTCTGTTTGATTCAAGGTAAAGCAATGATGGCAGCTATCCTATACTTGGCTGAGGTACACCAAAATGTTATGGATTATGTAACATCGCGGTGGTAATCTTTGTGTCCACTGAGAGAAAGAAAAGCTTGGGAGGGGTCCTACCAAGGGTGACACACCATGTTAACTTGTGTAGCACTGTGCATGCTACACCACCACAATACCAATCAATGTACAAGTAACTGGACTACAAATGACTATCTGATCCTTCTTGCACACCGTTGTGGTATCACTGCATGGTGTGATGTAATGATTAAGAGCAGGAGACCCTAATCTGGAGAATCGGGTTTGATTCCCGCACTTCTCCCCATGAAGCCTGCTGGGTGACCTTGGGCTAGTCACAGTTCTCTTCAAACTCTCTCAGCCCCACTACAAGCTGTCTGTAGTGGAGAGGCTAAGGGAAGGCCATTGTAAGCCACTTTGAGACTCAGGGTAGAGAAAAGCAGGGCATAAAAAACCAACTCTTCACCATGCCACGGATAGGCGGTAGGACACAGGCTGAAGTTTTACAAAGGGATTAGAACTGCAGTAGAATGGAACAGTCCAGGAGGAGGAGACTTTGATAACGGAATTGGACTGCAGTCTGCAGCAATGCAATAACCATCACAGGTATCATCTTGCTTTACTGCATTCTCTTATATACATCCGCAATTCTGCTTTCTGTGCTGTTTGCAGTCTACCTGGCCTTCAACAGTTAGCTTTCACATGCTTCCGAATTCTGTAATCCTACCCTTATTGCGTTGTGGATTATCTTGTGGTGTTTGATTGTATTGTTTTACATTCTGTAACCTGCCTTTGAGTAAGAAAGGTGAGCTATAAGGTAAATCAATTCACATGCCAGTTTTATCATACTAGCATTGTTCCTGCCTCCCTTACACCACAGATTAAGTCACCACAGTGAAAGATGCTCTCGCTTCAAGACAAAGCTCCCTGATGCACACATTCTGGAAGGATCAACATTCAGCACACCGGAAGTATTTTTGAGGCTTTCCATATCAGGAGCTCCCTTAATCCCCTGAACTTTACAGGTTTTTTCCCCACAGTTCTGGTTTTGGTGTAAAGAGCACAGACAAATTGCCTCGGCATTATTTCTCTCAACATTATTTTCCTTCAAGAGCTGTGTTGAACAGCCTAACACAGAGGGATGCAGACCAAACCTGAGGAGATCAAAGGAAATGCTGAAAAATCTTCAAAAGGAACACCACTCTGCAAGAATTAAATCAGCCTTGCAAGCAACTATGTGAGAGCACATCATGCCCACCCACGCACTGTATCAAAGCCAATGAACCTTGTCCTGCCCGGCGTTGAGACCAAAAGACATCAGCTTCTAAGTTGCCCAGTGGAGAGACCCAAAGAGTGATTAACACATGGAATTCACTGCCACAGGAGGTGGTGGTGGCTATAAGCATGGATGGCTTCAAGAGGGAATTGGATAAGCATATGGAGCAGAGGTCCATCAGTGGCTATTAGCCACAAGGTGTAGATAGGGACTCTGGAACAAGTGATGCACTGTATTCTTGGTGTTTGGGGAGGTTAACAGTGGGAGGGCTTCCAGTGTCCTGGCCCCATTGATGGACCTCCTGATGGCACCTGGTATTTTTGGCCACTGTGTGACAGAGTGTTGGACTGGATGGGCCATTGGCCTGATCCAACATTGGTTTCTCTTATGTTCTTATGACACCAGCTTCTAAACTGCCTGGAGAGACCAAGAGACGCCAGCTTCTAAGCATACTTGCTTTGTCCGTTTGAATGCATGGAGGGGGCATGGCTTAGTGGAACAGCATCTGCTTGGCATGCGGAATGCCTCAGGTTCAATCCCTGGCATCTCCAGTTAAAAGGATCAAGTAGCAGGTGATATCAATGACCTGTACACGAGACCCTGGAGAGCCGCTGTCAGTCTCAGCAGTCAAGACTAGCCTTGATGGACCAGTGGTCCGATTCAATAGAAGGCAGCTTCATGTGTTCAGGTTCGCAGCTGCTAGAACATACAGCTATACTTTCCCAGCTAAAGAATGACTTGGCATGACAAGTATACAAGCAAATGGAGAGGCTTACACATTGCCGCTCAGCCGCTTGCCTGGGGCAAATGCCACTTTACTGGAGGTGGGCAGCAAGTTGTGGGGTGTAAACAGCGACGCTGCATGTTCCAGCAAGGGAGCTGTGTTTGTTGTTTTTGGCAGCAGCACATGAAGTCTTGTGATACCTTAAATGATAATGAATTTACTATGCCACAAGCCACCCGTTACATTCCTTGGAGGCAATACAAAAAGCCACCCATTAAAACTAGTCAAAGTGAACACTTATCAATGTCTTTGACAAAAGAACACAGCGTGAGAACTCTGCAGCTTTCCCTTTTGATACCGGATGGTTAGCTCAGGCTAACACGCCTAACCATGACAGATTCAGGTGGGTAGCCACGTTGGTCTGAAGCAGCAGAACAAAGTTCAAGTCCAGTGGCACACTTCTGAAGAACTGGCACACGAAAGCTTATACCTTGAATAAAACTTTGTTGGTCTTAAAGGTGTCACTGGACATGGCCTTTGTTGTAACCATGACAGTTATGCAGGAAATGATCTGTTTAAAAACTCAATTTCCCTATCAAGGCTACTTGAAATAAAAAAAATAAATTTTAAAGGCAATCCAATTTAAACCAGGGTGAATGTCTTTAAGGTGCCTCTTCCCAGTCTCACTAAGGGGGAAAAAAAGAATCCAAACAGTTCCTTATATATAATTAGTATAATTTTTAATCCAAAGTTATGCATCCTTTTGAAATGATACAAGCAGACCAACCTGTTAAGAACGTAAGAGAAGCCAGGACACCAGAAGCCCTCCCACTGTTGCCCCCCCCCAAGTACTAAGAATACACAGCATCAATTGCCCCAGACCAAGAACTCCTATGCATACCTTGTGGCCAACAGCCACTGATGGACCTCTGCTCCGTATATGTTCCACAACTGGCTTGTAATCATGAGTCTACATTTGGGTAAATATGTTACTGCTAGGAAGACAAACATTCACAAACTAAGCACAAGAGGGTATGAAACCTGACCGAAGTATTTACTTACTTAACTGACATACCACCTTTCCACTCTATGGTGACCCAACACCGCCTACATGATTCTCCTCTCCTTCATTTTATCCTCACAAGAACCCTGTGAGGCAAGTTAGGCTGAGAATGCACATCTGGCCCAAGGCCATCCAGTACGCTTCTGTGGCAGAATGGGAATTTCACAGAATCATAGAATGTTAGAGTTGGAAGGGACCTTGCAGGTCATCTAGCCCAACCCCCTGCACGCTGCAGGAGCATAGCCAAAAGATAGCCCTACATACCTACAACATACCCAAAAGATGGTCGTCCAGCCTCCGCTTGAAAACGTCCAGGGAGGGAGCATCCACCACCTCCCGAGGCAAACTGTTCCACTGCTCAACCACTCTTACAGTTAGGAAGTTTCTCCTGATATCTATCTAGTAACAACTCCCTTTTAATTTCCACCCATTAGATCTAGTCTTGCAATCCAGAGCAAGAGAGAATAGATCTGCTCTATCTTTTATATGACAGCCCTTCAGATACTTGAAGACTACAATCATGTCCCCTCTAAGCCTTCTCTTTCCCAGGCTAACATACCCAACTCTTTCAGCCTTTCCTCATACGACTTGGATTCAAACCCTCTCACCATTCTGGTTGCCCTCTTCTGGACACGCTCAAGAGGGCAACCAAGATTTGAACCTGGGTCTCCCTGATCTTAATCAAACACTAACCACCACATGACACTGGCTACTTTACCTAAATAAAGGGAACACAAGTTTTGTTGTTAATTAGAAGTTTTTCATCTCACTCATACCCAGAACATGGATATTCATTATGTAAAAAGCAACAGTTAATTTCATGTATGTGGCTCCCCCTCCCTTTTAACACATTAATTAGCATGTCAGTAAAGATAAAAAATGGCTTCAGTGCATAGTCCTTGACAAAAGTAAGTCCCGCAGTATCCTAAAGCAACAGACCAATGGCATAAGCTTACTTCCCCACGAGGTTAAGCCTTTTTATTCCCATTTCATCTGGCATTCCCTCAACAACCCCCTCCTTCCTGGCTTACATCTTTAATTGGCGTCGTTGTGTTTTATGCATATGCATTTTAGTCTTGGTTACATGATGCATGTTTTTAATGCTCTGTTTTTAATTGTTAGCCACCACGGTGGCCCTTAAAGAGCAGAAAGACGGGATATAAATTTCACAAATTATGTGACAGTAAAAAGTATGAGCTTTCTATATCCTTTGGCAAGCTAGGAGCTGCCATCTTTGACTGATAGCTTACAAGGAAACTCATAAGTATTGAAATTAAAAAGCTCCCACTCACCCCCAATAGCTTGGCTAAGGCTGTGGAGGCCCAGATTCAGAAGAGCTCTGCGGTATGAGACTGAAGTGACTTAGTAAACAACGTAAGAGAACATAAGAGAAGCCATATTGGATTAGGCCAATGGATCATCCAGCTCAATGCTCTGTGTCACAGAATGGCCAAAACTCAGGTGTCATCAGGAAGTCCACCAGCAGGGCCAGAACTCCAAAAGCCCTCTCAATGTAGCCCCCAAGGCACCGAGAATACAGAGCATCATTACCCAGATATACTGTTCCATCTATAGACATCTGCTCCATATGTTTATCCAATCCCCTCTTGAAGTTCAATGATGTGTTTTCAACAGAGGGCAGACAAATGCCTCTGGATAACAACAAATCAGCAAGTGATGGTTAAACAAGGATACCTTACTCTAGTATTCAGAGGCAGGCCCTTCTTACTACCTAGACTTAGCTAATGTGCCTAGCAGTAACTGGCAAACCTGGTCCTCTCAAAACATGAAGCAGCTCTTACGTGCCAGGGGGACAGGGAGCACGGCGACAATAGCACTACAGCACTAGCTGGCCGGCTGAATGCTGCTTTCTTCTGCATTTCCATTTCTGATAAGATTCTGGTGGGGTAGCCATGTCTCAAGCAGCAGGACAAAGTTGAAGTCCTGTGGCACCTTTAAGACCTGCAAAATTTTATTCACAGTATAAGCTTTTCTGTGCAAGCACACTTCCTCAGATAATGAAATATCGTGAACAAAACTTTGTGGGTCTTAAAAGGTGCCACTGGAATCAAACTTTATGTCCATTTCTTTCTTCTTCTTCTGGTATTTGTGTGTGTGTCTGCACTTGGAAGTCACGTTGACCTCTGGTGACTGACCCTTACTGGGGGCCTGAAGGATATTCAGAGAAGTGGTTGAATAAACCCTGCCTCTATCCTCCTGACCTGGTTTTCCAAGGAAGTCTCCCATCCAAGTACTAACGACAGTCGGACCCTGCTTAGCTTCTGAGATCTGACAAAATCTGGCTTGCCTGGGCTACCCAGGTCAGGGCTTCATTCCCATTTCTGTTACCTTCTTTTCCCACAACGTCTTCTTCACCCAAAGAGTGATTAACATATGGAATTCACTGCCACAGGAGGTGGTGGCAGCTACAAGCATGGACAGTGTCAAGAGGGAATTAGATAAACTTATGGAGCAGAAGTCGATCAGTGGCTATTAGCCACAAGGAATAGATAGGAACTCTCAGTCTGGGACAGGTGATGCACTCTATTCTTGGTGCTGGGGGGGCAGCAGTGGGAGGACTTCTAGTGTCCTGGCCCCACTGCTGGACCGCCTGATGGCCCCTGGTATTTTTGGCCACTGTGTGACAGAGTATTGGACTAGATGGGTCACTGGCCTGATTCAGCATTGGCTTCTCTTATGTTCTTATGTCTCTGCCCTTCCAACTCTGTCCCCTTCATCTCCCTGTATATACCACCTGTCTGTACCATGTCCACTACTTTACTACTCCTCAATGGTAATCTGCACACCATCTCTCTCCCCTCCCACCTTTCGCCACTTGTTCCCCTGGCTTTCTGTTTCTCCTTGGTAAGCTCCGTGCTAATGGCAAGCAAGATTTTCACTCAACTCAAAGTGGCTGCAACAGGATGGAAAGATCAGCAACACAAGAAGAGTGACATTCTCCCATACTCACTATTGGTCGGTTGCAAAGAAAGCAGAAGTTCTATACGGAAGGTCTATAAAGGAAACAGGAATGAGCTGCAACCCACAGGCATTTAGTCCCTAAAGCAGGGGTGTCAAGCATCAGGCCCGGGGGCTGGAACTGACACGTCCAAGGCTCTTACCCGGCCCGCAAGCAACTGGTATGTATGGAAATGTATTCCTTGGGGGGAAACCTAGTCTTGCGGATGATTAAATACATTTATTGGGGCTTTTGTGGATTCCCCAGAAAATCAATTGCTTTCACTGCTAGGAATCAATTGCTTTTGTTTGTATTTGTAGTTAAAAAATAATATTGTTAATTGGATTTGCCTGTGTCCTTTATAAAGTTTATATCTCTGGTACCCGGCATTACGTTTTATGGCACACATGGCCCAGCCCAACAAAGTGACATTTATGTCAGATCCGGCCCTTGTAACAAATGAGTTCGACACTTCAGCCCTTAAGAGACTGTAACGGGGGGGGGGGTAGCGCTTTGTGTAGATCTGCTCTAGAGGTCAACCGAAGCCCAAGTATTTTCCAGGAAAGATCTGAATATGTACTTGACAGCAGAGGATAAGCAGGGCAGTTTACAGCAGCTTTATAAGCCTCTTACACCCTTGCTTTCATCCTTTTGAAATAACTCTGAGTTGCTCTAAACCTAGAGAACAGGGAATGGATTTAAATATAGCCAAAGCCGCTTCAGTACATTCGACCGGGATGCAATTACTTTTGCTTTCACTACACGAAAAATTAAGATGCCAGTCAATATGGGAAAGCGTTTCACTGACAGAGCAAGCAGGAGCGACAAGCTCATAGTGCTGAAGGTTGCATAGGGTTAGGGTACAGTGCTGTAAACCTCGGAGAAACCCAGGTGTGCACAAAAAACACATGTAGAACAGAACGTGGGGATTAAAAGCCTCAAAGCTTGTAACATCGATACGTGTGTATCAGAAAGAAGGCCTTGGCCGTAGCAACACAAAATGGCACCAAAGGAAGAGGGGGCGTGGAATGATGAAGGAAAACTGATTCTCTAAGTGGAGACCCCATAACAGCCCCAAATCCCACAAGTGTGTTTAAGACATATGTTGTCCACACCTATAAGATAGCACAGGGATTCCTACCCACCCACCCCCTGCTTCAGTTATATACCTGTGCCCTACTTCACAAGGTAAGAAGGAGATGGGGGGTGTTACCCCGCTCTTCTCTACCCTTAGGAGTCTCAAAGCAACTTACAAGCACCTTCCCTTCCTCTCCCCCAACAGGCACCCTGTGAGGTAGGTGGGGCTGAGAGGGTTCTGAGGACCGTGACTGGCTCAAGGTCACCCAGCTGGCTTCAAGTGGAGGAGTGGGAAATCAAATCCAGTTCTCCAGATTACAGTCTGCTGCTCTTATCTACTACCCCACACCGGTTCTCTATAAATATGACTCTTCCACATAGCTGAATCCTTCAATATGGCTTCCAAACAATCCCACTGAATTCAGTAAGACCGTGAATTTTGAATACAAGACCCGAACTGTCACGTGTTTGCTTCTGGGGTCATTAAGGGGAATGGCCATCGGTTGAACCACAGCAGACTGCAGCAGCAATTCCCAACAGTATAAGCACACAAAATACATACGTATTTGTTTGAGCTATGAGGTCTATACAGAGTTGTGCAGAAAAACTGATGACAGATTGCCAGTACGCTATGTGGGTTACTGAACCAGTTTTCCCATGTTACTCATTCGCTGCTTTTCAAAATTCAAGCCCTTTTCAGCAAGGAACAAATTCTTCTCATGCTTTCAGAGATCCCATAGCCAAGGGTCAGTGGTGAAAGCATCTAGTAGCTTAGCTCTCACCAAAGAACTTCCTTGCTACAGCCCAACGGTTTGGGGTCAGTGGCCTCAGACGGATGAAAGACCCTGCCAAAGTTTGCCTGGGAATGAAGTTTTTACCAAGACGTTCACAGGATGTTATGGAAGGTACGTGAACTGGGGTGGGGTGGGGGGAGGAAATATTTAACTGAGCACAGGAAACAAGCAGTTAGAATCCCGGCAAACTGGAAGGTCAGCTCATTTAATGTTAACTCTGCAAATACATTAACAGCCTGACCCCACAGAGGTCTACTCAGAGGGCAGCCCCACTGAATTCAATGGAACTTACTCTGAAGTGTAGATGGCTTATAGCCCAAGACACTCAGCTGTCAGCTACATAAATATGCACACCATGATGCAGCTATGAGTCAGGCGTCCATTCACTTCTTCATTCACGATCCTCCTATGGTGTCCTTACACTGAGCAGACTGAGTCTGCAAAGGAAGCAGTTCGACTGCTAAACTGCTAAAACTTAGAAACTTCCAGGCTGGAGAAGCTCAACAGTATGCTTCCCGATAACAGGCATGCCAGGGCAGACATACTTGATTAATACTTCAAGTGACATAAGCAAGTTAACTCCCACATCTCTCAACTGACAACAGGACGTGATGTCGTCTTCCAAACAAGGATGTTTTCATTTCCCTGTAATGTCCCATTTTTCTGGTCTACAAATGTACTGCCTGGCTGAATTAGTTTGAAGGTGCATTTGACATGTAACTTCATGTAGAAAGGCAAAAGAGGGTAAAAGTTAGTCTAGTCAGAATGGGAGTTCAGAAGTACTCTGTTAAATGACGTAAAACACAAGAAACAAACTCCAAAAGCAAGACGACCTTGTTGAGCACCTCCTTGTTCGAATTTGAAGCTGCCTTTAAACATGGAGGTCTAGCCCTACAAATCTTTTACTGTACTCCCAATCCAAACCCTTTTATGATCCTCCTCCACCCAACCAGGGCCTATTTGCAGAAATTTAAAGAGAGGGGGGATTCACTCATCTCCATTTTCTTTCCTTCCACGGCGCCTGAAGAAGCTCGCAGTGACTCCTGAAAGCTCATGCTGGAATAAATGTTCTCTCTTTAAAGTGCCACTGGACTGCTTTCTTCTCCTACAACAGACTAACACTGAGCCCATCAAGGGGAGAACAGGATAGAAATCCAAAAAATAAATAAATATTCCTCTGAAATTAGATCCAGAGGAGTTAGCCGTGTTAGTCTGTTGCTGCAAAACAGTAAAAAGCCCCGCAGCACCTTTAAGGCTAACAAACTTTACTGCAGCCTAAGCTTTCGAGAAACACAGCAGTCTTCATCAAGAAGAGAGCCGGGTTTCTCGAAAGCTTAGGCTACAATAAAGTTTGCTAGTCTTAAAGGTGCTACTGAGCTTTTTCCTTTGAAATTATCACTCGCATTAGCCCAGAAGTTTCCTCAGAGCTGGCAGAGATTGTTGTTTTACTGGCATACTCCATTGTTTGTCCATGGCTCAACATTAAATATACACAGAATCATTTTACTCTTGGGAGCAACGTTTCATATGCACCACTAAAACTGAACACAGCATGGAATATATAGATCCATGGTTAACTGAAAACATGTTTGTACAGGCATTATTTAGAGCGACATACAGGCGAAGCGTAATGGATGGGTTTGCGGAAAGCTGGGGGTGACAAACCAGGAACTGGGTTTCACAGTGTGGGTGTATGCACAGCACTCCTTGAGCAAGACTAACGATATCAAACTGCAAAGAGCTCTTTAGGAAAGCCCAAAGCTATTCCTGTGTTATGTGCTGCACCATGACCTGCTTATTGCTTCTTACCCTGTGTCATGCACCCAGGAACCCAAATCACGCGCTTCACAAACTTTTGCTGTCATCTATACACAAGGTGCATAAATGCTTTTACTTGGAAGTAATACAACCCTGAGTCTTACTACACAACATTTATATGGGAAGAACATGCAAGTGTATCGGCCAAACTATTCTGTAATCTGTTTACAGGAATTCTCCCACAGCACCCTGAGAATTAAAGGGGGGGGGGAACGACCGTTAAGGACACTATCCTGATGATCTCCTTTAAGCAAGCAAACAAGGAAATGTTTCTGCCCCAATTACCAACCAACTTTCCACCAGCAAATTGGGCTACCTGCCTGAGGTTGGAGCAGCTCCCCTGAGAACACAGGAAGGCACAGACGCCTAGTATACACAGACAGACAATGTTAGGGCCTTTGCATTATAGCTTCTAGGAGTTGAAGGGATTATATTTACTGAAATCTTTGGAAAGGAGATCAGCATATGTACAACGATATCACATAAGAGTCAATACTTACATACCACAGGATTTCACTGTGCATTATGAACCAGTTATCTGTTCAGGTTTTCCGTTTCAGATACGAGAAACTTTGAAGCAGATTTCACCTAATGAGGCTAAATTTCACCTGAACAGAGGCTGGATGGCCACCTAACTGCAATGCTGATTCTGGGAACTTAGGCAGATCATAAGAGGGAGGGCAGGAAGGGTTGCAGCAGTGCTTAGTACTCATGGCCCTTTCTCACATGCCCAAGCAAATGCTGATCACCACTTTGGGGTCAGGAAGCAATTTTCTCCAGGCCAGTTTGGCCTGGGAACCTGGAGGGTTGGGAGGAGGGGTTGCCCTCTTCTGGGCATAGAGCAGAGGTCATGGGGGGAGGTATTTGTGAATTTCATGCATTGTGCCGGGGGTTCGACTAGATGACCCTGGAGGTCCCCTTCCAACACTATGATTCTGTGATTCTAATCATAAGAACCTAAACTTGGCTTCCTAAAATCCATGGATGGAATATGTTCATTCTAACTGGAAGACACCTAGGAGACAGTACGTATCACATCCCTGAACAATCCTAGTCTTATCTTGAGAGCCTTGGAGAAGGAAGTTCATACAAATTCCCTGGACTGATTCAAAAAGCACCCCAAGAGAGTATCAAGACTGGCAGAGTCTGAGATTGTGCAGGTCTTTGTGCCGCAACTGGCGTGGCGACTTTTCCAGAGGATAATTACAATTAGCCAAGATGCTATGACATACTTGAGAATCATGTTACTATTTTCAAGTATGAGGGTTACGTCAAATATCCTCCCTTCTGATGTGGGAATTACTGGCAAGTTACAGGAGACAGCTGCTAAGCAGACCCAACTTGTACCCATATACTTGTTAATGTCAGCAATATATTTGGCAGAAGCTGCTAGAGAGGTTTATCAAAACACTACCCAGATTGGAGATCACTTTGCAGGTAAAAACCTTTTGCCACATTATGTAGGAGAAATCAGAAAGCCAGTTTTACACAAGCAGTGGACGGCATTTTTTTAAAGAAGTCAGGAACTTACAATTAATACCATAATACTGGTATGAATTCATTCCGCTTACCTAAGTCAGAAGTCTTCCTACAGTATATACAGTATATTCCTCAAACACCACTTGGGGTAATTTATCTACCCCCATTTGTTTTTTGCAAGAACAGCAGAGAACTGAGAACAGTGGCTTTAGAACCTTGTCCTCTTAGGACACTGTCCCCTGTACTGTACATTCAGGTGGGTAGCTGTGTCTGAAGCGGCAGAACAAAATCTGAGTCCAGAGGCAACTAAGTTTAATTCAGAGTATAAGTTTCCAGAAGTATGCATGCATACAAAAGCTCATCACTTGAATTAAACTTGATTGGTCTTAAAGGTGCCACCTGTACAATAGTGAACAATGTTCCCAAAAGTACAGCTAGTTACCACCTCGTTTCCTTTCTGTAGAAAGAAAAAGTGCCTGTGCTAGAAACACAGCTCTAGAAATCTATGCACTTTGTCATGGGGTAGTTTTTTTTACCCCAGTCCACATGCTGTATTAGGAAAAACACCCCATAAAACACTGCTCCAGGATCTTCTAAGATGTTCCGGAGAGATACAACCCCTCATAACAAACTGATGGCCCTTTTTGAAAAAATCAAAGATAATGCTCTTGGGGGAAAAATACACCCCAAAGTATTAGAACTTATTTTAGATAGATGTTCTTAGATGTGCTTCTCTAGGCCAGTTGGTGTAGCGGTTAAGTGTGTGAACTCTAATCTGGGAGAACCGGGTTTGACTCCCCACTCCTCCACTTGCACCTGCTGGATGACCTTGGGCAAGCCATCGTTCTGTCAGAGCTGTTCTTGAAAGAGCAACCCTCTCAGAGCTCTCTCAGCCCCACCTACCTCACAGGGTGTCTGTTGCAGGGAGGGGGAAGGGAAAGGAGTTTATAAACCACTCTGAGACTGAGTGAAGGGCGGGGCATAAATCCAATCTCTTCTTCTCTCTTCCTCTTCTTCTTATCAAATATCTTAAACTCAAAACATAGTTGCTGCTTTACAAACAACTGGACTTTGACTAGCGGTACAAATACAGCCACGAGGATTTTTTTAACAATGCTGTCAAAGGATTAATTATGGTAGGTTCATAAATCACTGATTTTAGGTAGGCAAGCTGGCATATCTTCAGAGCAGAATGGGACGAGCAGTCCAAAGATACAGAGAAAAGAGCAATTCGGATCAGCAACTGCATCTTTCATGGAATTCCAGGGAAATACAAGCCACGTGTCAGCAACACACTTTCTAAATCAACAAGTTTAATGTTTTAAAGCATGGATACAAATCTGACAAAGTAATAGCAGAGCTCAGGAGGTAGTGGGGGACGTCTCAATTTTCTCTGACACAGTGGCTGATGTAAAAGTCACTATTTAGCAAAAAAGATAATGTTAAAGGGAGATTCATGTTTGTTTTCATGTAACCATGAATTAGGATTTTAATTAGAGTTACCAGCTCCAAGTTGGGAAATACCGGGAGATTTTGGAGGTGGAGCCCCAGAAGGGTCGGGTTTGGGGAGGGACTTTAGTGGGCTAGAATGCACCCCCTTCCAAAGTGGCCATTTACTCCAGGTTAACCCGCCTCTGTTGCCTGGAGAGCAGTTCTAACAGTGGGAGGTCTCCAGTCACCGTCTGGAGGTTGGCAACCCTAATTTTAATTCTTATTGCAGTACATATTTTGCCCTTGAGGGACCTACACTTGAGAGCAACATGGATACCCCTATGGCAAACATTTTAATTTGCAGTCCACCTGCTAATGTACCTGAATTCAGCGGCCTGAATATCTGAAAACACAGAGTTTGACAGCTGAAACATCTAAGAATTCCTTGTCCCCAGAGTGCCATGCCTGCCCCCAAAAGCTCCCAAATTAGAACTCCACCATGATCAGAAGTCTTTGTATGCAAAAGCAGTACAACTAAGCAGCAGTCGTAACGAGGACTAACTGCTTTACACTACAACTCTGTCCGGCCTGGCTGTTCAAACTGAAAACCTAAATCAGCTCTAAGGCATATGTTCAGCCAGGTCAGCAAAGCATTGAAGTCAGTTTATTAGTCTGAAGTTAAACATTACAAGCTTAACAGGCATTTTACTGGATTGTTTCAGGCCATACACAGTTCTTGAGGGCAGGCTTGGTATAGTAGATTAAGAACTGTGAAGCCCCCGGTATCTCCAAGCATGAATTCAATAGTGGCCTTATGCAATTAATTCCCAGCACACCTCTGATCTGCAATACAGAGACTGAGTTAAGACATGGGATTTTTACAAGGATCATCAAGACAGCATTTACACAGTGTGTGCTTTCTATGTAACAAATGAAGGCACACAATAGGTAGTTTTGGCTGGGATCCAGTGCTTTATATCCAAGTGATAGATCAAGATGGGTAGCTGTGATAGTCTGCCTGTAGCAATAGAAAAGAGCAAGAGTCCAGTAGCAGCTTAAAGACTAAAAAAACTATGGCAGGGTATAAGCTTTTGTGAGTCACTGCTCACTTCTTCAGATACAGGTCATCTGAAGAAAAAAGCAGTGACTCACAAAAGTTCATCCCCTAGAACAAATTTTGCTAGTCTTTAAGATGCTACTGGACTCTTGCTCTTTTATATCCAAATGGTTCTAGGGCTGGAGCAGGCTACTCAGTTAAAAGTTTGATAAGAAGCAATGCAAGGGTAAATGCTACTACCTGATGCAGAGTTCTCAAAATGGAACAGGGTGCAAGATAGAATAGCACCCCTATTTCAACAATGACATGCCAAATTTTCTGTGTTCTTGTGTATACCCACAGACTAACATAAAAAGTCAAATAGAGAGGAAATGTATGTGGACAATTATAAAGCAAAGTGGCCAAAAGAGTCATTTAAACTACCAGGTTGAACGTGTTCATTAAAACTTAAACTGCATGCAGTGGACATGGGCAAGGTCAAGGACAGTGATGATCACATTATCGAATCTTCACCAACAAATGCATAGGTGCAGCATGAATCAAGCATTACCAGCTAGTCAACAGATTGGTGAGAAGGTACAGAAGAAGAAGAGAGGAGGAGGAGATTGGATTTACACCCTGCCCTTCACTCTGAGTCTCACAGAGGCTTACAAACTCCTTTTCCCTTCCCCTCCTCACAACAGACACCCTGTGAGGTAGGTGCTGCTGAGAGAACTCTGACAGAAACTGCTCTTTCAAGGACAGCTCTGACAGAGCAATGGCTTGCCCAAGGTCATCCAGCAGGTACAAGTGGAGGAGTGGGGAATCAAAACTGGTTCTCCCAGATTAGAGTCTGCACACCTAACCACTACACCAGCAACCTGACCAAAACCAAGCAGTTCTTGGTCTGGGTCAGTGACTGGGGGAATGACTTCCTGGGGAAGTCCAATGTAAGCCACCTTGAGTTCTATGATGGAAGAAACGAGGTCAAAGTGTAAATTATTTAACACACTTCTACCCCTCTTTAGGAGAGCTAGTTTGGTGTAGTGGTTAAGTGCACGGACTCTAATCTGGAAGAACCAGGCTTGATTCCTCACTCCTCCACTTGCAACTGCTGATGTGACCTTAGGTCAGTCATAAGATCTGGCACAGCTGTTCTTGAAAAAGAGCAGTTTCTGACATAGTTCTCTCAGCCCCACCTACCTCACAGGGTGTCTGTTGTGGGGAGGGGAAGGGAAAGGAGTTTGTAAGCTGCTCTGAGACTCCTTTGGGTAGTGAAGGGCGGGGTATAAATCCAATCTCTTCTTCTTCTTCTACCCCAACTTCCCACGCAGAAAGTGAAGAAAACAAAAAATATATAATCAGTTAAAACTCAATTACACACAGACGAACCAAACAGCTTACAGATTTAATGGCTCTGTGTTTGATCTTTGTAAGGCCATTATCTTTTCTGCCTTCCCCAAACCAGCCCTTTGTGACCAACAAAAATCAAGAAGCTTTGTGGAGGCCGTAGGGGAAGGAGGGGCAGCAGCAGCAGCAGGGAAGAACTGAACGAAACTACCCCCAATGGTTCTTGGAAGAGGAAAGTAAAGACAAGGAACTTGTCAAATAAAGCATTTTTTCAAATTTGTTAGCTAATATTACTAAGTGATTACAATTGCTGGTAACTGATCAGCCTCCAGTTATTTCCAGAATAATGAACAGAAGCATCTACCCTTTACAACATAAAGTGTTTCATAACTGCTAAACAAATTTATTTACTTGCAATACATTAGTCAGGTAACTGACAGCTAGATTACAGTCTACTGCTGCAATTTTAGCATTCGTCTTAATATTAATGGGTTAGTTCAGAATGCAGCAATCAATTTTTAAATGTGATTAATCATAATGGATTACGTCCCTATATTAAAGAATTGCTACATACAGAATCAGATGCATTTCTCACTTTTGCAGAGGAAAGACCTGAGAAATTAAAGTTAAAACGTTAGCTGTAGAGAAAAGCACTAAGCAGAAAAACACAAATAAGGAGACAGGACCTATCTGCCTTAAATGTTGCTAGTGGAATTTAAGCTATACACTGGCAAGCAATCAAAAAGAATAACAACTTTTAAAAGGTCTTTGAAGGAAAGGTAAAAGCTTACACACTCAGTAGTAAGAGGAAAATATTAAAGATCGGAGGTGAATAAATATTGATGCGGATACCATCTACTGTGAACAGAGCAACATTTGGGTAAGCAAGTTTTTCCCATCTCCTCCATCCCACTGAAGCCAGATATGCCCTACAAATGTATACCACTATGGGTCAGCACATTCCCAAGGTACAGCAGGTTAGGGAAAACGGGTGGTGGTGGTCTAGGAACAGAAATCTGGGGGCGGGGATCACATCCCTTTTCCAGCTGCAGAACTCTCTTCGGCCAGCAGAAAATGTGGTTGGGATCCAACCAGGAGTCAACACACCTGGATGCTGGAATCTAAATCTGGAGATTTGGAAACATGGAAGCTACAGAAATAAACTTGTCGAATTGGTAGAGAGAATCTGACAACAGAACGTGATTAAGAAACTGAAAGCTAAGCAGATCTGTGTTCAAAATGGAAAGCGATGTGGTGATGGCCACAGGCAGAGCGTTAAAAGCAGACTGGATAGATTCATGGAAGAGTTGCTACTAGCCATGGTGACTTAAAGAGAGCTTCCACATTCTGAGGCAGTAAACCTCTGCATCCCGGTGCCGGAAGGCAACATCAGGGGAAGGCCTCAGTCCCCCTATGCCCTGTTGTTGGCTGTCCAGAAGAACTGGTTGGCCACTGTGTGAGACAGGATGCTGGGCTAGATGGACCACTGCTGTGATTCAGCATGGCTCTTATGACTGATGAACTTTGGAAACAAAATCTGAAGAGAAAATTCTTTGAAAAAGAGAGACATTTTGTAGCTTTCTCCAGAGAATTCTTTTATGATGTTACAGCAATGTAGATGCTATCTCTACAGGAGTTGAAAGTCCATATGAGATTAAAGTTCATGTGGAACAGATCAACCTTACACGTACACTGCCTTCTGCTGAATCTCACTACTGGTCATCAGGGCCAGTATTGCCTACTCAGGCTGGCAGCAGCTCTCCAGAGTCCCAAGTCATGGTCTTTCAGTCACCTAAATCCTCATCTTTTACTGGAGGTGCTGCATGCCAAGCAGATGCTCTTATCACTGAGCTATGGCCCCTCCACTAGAGACATTGATGAAGTTAATAAGCAAACAAACAACAACCTGAAAGTAGTTTAAAACCTTAACTGGTTTGTCTTGAAGTAGGAGTAGAGTTAATTTACCATTTAATTTACTGTTCTATGGCCCACTCCTTATTCCTATTCATATTCACCAGAATATTAAAGGTAAAGGTTTCCCTTGCTCTAAAGCTATTCGAATCTGACTTTAGGGGGCGGCGCGCATCTCCGTTTCCAAGCCAAAGAGCCAGCGCTGTCCGAAGACATTTCCGTGGTCATGTGGCCGGCATGACTAAACGTCAAGGCGTACACGGAACACTGTTACCTTCCCACCAAAGCGGTACCTATTTATCTACTTGCAATTCCTTGCTTTCGAACTGCTAGGTTGGCAGAAGCTGGGGCCAGAGACAGGAGCTCATTCCGTCATGCGGCACTTGGGTCTCGAACTGCTGAACTACAGACTTTCTGGCCCCGCAGCTCAGCATCTTAACCTCTGAGCCACAGCGACGACGTTAATCTCTCCATATATTCTAAGGAAAACCAATTCTAGAACAACACTGTTCTTTACTTCAATAGTCACTCCTTGAGATTTTCTTTTTATTGCGGTGTAATAACAATTACTGACTTGCACTATCTGAAAGAGGACTGACCACCATGTTTAGCTCTCCAACAAGTAGGTTCACAGTACACAGTACATTCACCGTGAGGTCCAGAGGCATTTAATGTACTTCATCCAAATCAGTTTCCAAGCACAGTTCTAAGTGCGGGTGCCCTCTATGGTCTGGGCCCAGGATACTTGTCTCATTCCCATATGAACCTCCCTGCACAGTAAGACTCTCTTCGGAGGACCTGCTCTGTGCCCATTGGGACCTACTGTAAAAGTGACTAACAATGTGGAATTTGATCTTCTGAGGCGGCAGCAGAATTGCCATTGAGATGTATCAGAACTCTGAGATATCAGTTATGGAGGGAACACTCAGAAAACAGATCTTGAGAAACTGATCCAGTTATGACCACCATAGACCGCCAGCTATGATTCTGCTACGGAGTAACTTTTTTTAACCTCTTTGAGCACAGTATAGAAAGGTCTTGATCAATGCTTCCTCAAAGCTGTGGAGTCTTGTGAGCAAAAATTCTACTTCGTGAGCTACTGACATTAATGTTGTGAGCAAGCTATTTGGCTGCTGCATACATTAGTTTGCTCTGGAGCCATCCTTCCTGAGGTAAGACAACAATGTGTGAGCCAGAAGCTAATAAACTGAGCCAGCTCACATTAAGTCAGCTTAGAGCGAACACTGGTCTTGACTGCGTTGGCTAGAGCTTGTAAGCAATGACAGCCAACACTGGATTTACGAAATGACGTTAATTATGCACTGATTATCATTCCCACTGTACAAATGTGAAACTGAGGCTGACAGTGACTTACTCAGCACTAACTAGTCGACAGCTTAAACTAGTCGACTCTTCTTCCACAACCTCAACCAAGTTCAGTTCTCCCTCTCTACTGAAAAACACAGTGCTTTTTGCAACGGGACACAGACTGCCATTCAACCACAGCCAAGCATTACGATTAAGATCTGTACCAGTACTAGATAAGTCCAGTCAGAGCTTTACAGACAATCCAACCTTAAAGTTCCCCGCTCAGGAATACAATAAACATAGTAAATGCCAACAATTATTTCTGACACTTGAGAGCTGACGGAAGCCTTCCAGCCTGGCAGTTATTATAACACTAGTCAGGTTTCGATTTCCCAGGCAACAGGAGAGGCTGCTACCGCAAAGGTCAGTACAGCTCAGAAGCAACAGATGTCTATAACCAGAAGACTTCCAGATGGAATCACCCCAACGGACCTGTGTGTTCAAGCATTCCTACTAGGTGAGCAGGGACACACTTCGAAATGTGCTTCCAAGTGAAGCCAACGGAAACGTCCATTGAAGGAATTTCTTCACTCCACTTCTGTTCCGATACTCTAAGATTTTAAAAATGACCTACACCCTCATTCCAAATCAGACTTTATCCCATTACAACATTCCTGTACTGTACATGTGCCGTAACCTGGATAGACCAGACTGGCACGATCTCATAAGAACATAAGAACATAAGATCTCGTCTACTTTCGGAAGCTAAGCCGAGTCGGCCTTGGTCGGTACTCCGATGGGAAACCACCAAGGAACTCCAGTGTCATTACGGAGAGGCAGGCAATGGCCAAACCACTGAAATCTCTTACTGTGAAAACCCTAATGGGTTGTCATAAGCCAGCTCCAAGTGAACGCTTAAAAATACTATATGTTTAGGCATCTACACAGCTTCAAACAGATAAGTTGCTATCTTACAAAAATGGAAAATATACATTCGGGAGAGGGGTCACAAAGTATTTGTTTTTTGTGGCTGCCAACAGAAGACAACTTCCTCCCACTCCCCCTCAGTACAACAGCAGGCAACACACTTTATTTTTTAAAAGTTAAATAATGTTTTGATTCACGTTTTGTGCCAAGGAAGCTAGCGGCGGACTGGCAAGCCTAGAAATATCATTACGGTGGAAGATCTCTTAAGCAGAGATAATTGCACCTCAGCAAACTTCCTTCCTAGGAAGCTGCACTTCTTGGTATTACTGAGCAGATCGCTTCAACACCAAAGCCACCTTTCCTACATTATTAAGAACAAGCACACAAAGGTTCCATTCAATTTCACAAAAGTGTATTTCTTACAAATGCTTTTACACTGAGATAAGCTATCGTAGAGCATAAACAACGCTGCTTTCTACAGCTGTGGTACTTAATATAAAAAACAGTGTTGTCTTACAATCCAATGGTAGCTCTAGTTTTCTGAGTCACTACTTTCTGTGGGAATATGCGAAGCAGTCTAGAAGCTGACCACACCCTATCGCCAGGGCAAGAAAACCTTTAGGATTCAGGGTCTTTAGGTAACACTCCTAAAGGGTGACTTTGCCATTCTGCAGCCACTACACATCTCTGTTCGAGATGCTGCCTATCTGAGACATTCTTCTGCATTGACTCCATGCTCCTTGTTTCGGAACTACTTATAAGCCACCCCAAACTGATAACCAGAGCTGTATATTAGGTTTTACAAGCTTATATATCTTCTAGGAAAGATATACTGAAGCCAGGAAGCAAAAAAAGGGAGCTGCCAGTCTAAAACTTCACTGCCGTTATGTGCCGTCATTTAAGTGGCACAAAGTGTGTGAGGTCTCAAGTTATACAATCCTCCCAGACTTCTACAGCAGCGTCCAAATTATACAATTCAGGCCTGGCCCAAGTTGCGAGAAGCCCTGTGAAAACTGCACGACTAGCCTGCCAGACCAATTGTCTCTGCCAGACTCTCTCGGCAAGAGATCCTCCACCACCCCCTCTCCAAAATTAGATCTTCTCTCCCATCCCAAGCCACAAAGCAATTAGAACTGAGACACAAGGCAATCCTAGCATACTCTGCACACACTGTAATGTGTTGGGAAAGCTGGAGAAGGAAAATGAGTTGCATGGGATTATAAGGGACTGCAGCGTAGGGATTCTTCAATGCCAGGATTCCAGACAGAGCAGAGCACAGGAGAGAAAGCATTCAGCACATCTAGCTCTGAATGCGAGTTGTCAGTTGAAAGGATTAGCCATTTACCAGCCAAAAAAGCTGCTCACAGAGCAAGCAGATGAATTGCAAGAAGAATCGCAGAAAGTCAGACTTCTATGTGTACTGCAGAATTTGTAACCCAGATGTTTCTTCTTGGGGCCTATGACCCCACAGTTTCGAAAAGCTTACTTGGCTGCAAGAGATCTAGCTTGCCTACCTGAGTCAAACTGAACTGCTGTGGCCTGAAGTAAAGGTCTTAACTCCCTTATCTTAACGGGAATGATGACAGTACACTGTACTTTAACAAAACATGCTGATCAGATGCGCTCCTGCTGTACATATAGTTGTCACCCCAGGTAGTGGTAAACTAAAGTAACCCAACAGTTCATGGTAAGGCAAAAAATCAGATTTCTGCAGCATCTGAACCTACATAAAGAATCATTTCTATTAGTATTATGTATGAGCAGTGGCAAAACAGAAGCTAAGAAGAGAACCAGAAGACTATTTTTGCTCTCTGCTGAAAAGCAAAATTGTCTGAACAGCTTTCCACACTCTTTATATGCTATAGCCTGGACTGTTATCACCAACAGAGTACAACTTCATATGTAGCAGCCAACTGTATGCACGCCTTCTGATTCTACAATTGATCCAGCCAAGCAATACACACTACACGAATCTATGCTAGGCTTCCAAAAGCTTGACAATCATACCTGGGAGAAGATTCCCGACAGACCCCAAGTACCAGCATAACTGAACCATTAAGCCTTTCCAAAAACAACCCCTAACGCCCCAACCCCCACATACAGACACCAAGTCAGAATCACTAAAAAGATTTGTTTCTTCCGATGTCTCCGTGGCATGTAAGAAGAACCAACTTTACGAGTTTTCTGCAGTTGGGCCATGTGAAGAGAAAGTTGCTAACATGCTCCTCTGTCGTTGTCCCCCACCCACTGCAAAAACATCTGAAGTGGAGCCCAGGGCTTTCACAAACCAACAGATGAAGAAAAGTAGCTGGAACACCCCAGAATCAGACCAGTCTTCCAAACAGAAACATTATTTCTCTCTGCCTGCAGTGTGAAGATTTCTAAAGAAAATGCTCAACACACATCTCCCTCCCTGGCTTCTCAGGTCCACACAGAAAAGAATGCTCTTAAGCCAACATAAGAGTGTGCTAGCCAGTTTTTCTAAAAACTCTCCAAGCTAGTCTGCTGCCCTTTAACGTCAATAATAACCACGGCTCTCTGTAATATAAGCATTAAAAAAACTCTGCCAAAGAAACCTAAATACCTCAACCAAAATATTGTATATGCAACAAACTCCATTTGTCCCCTCCCCAACAGTCTCTTTAGAACTGGAGACTTCCAAGGGATTTGGAACTTTATTAAAAAAATGGGTTGTCAAAAGGAAATGGAAGACAAGAAAACAGAGTGAGCTAGATCACTGTAAGGGTGGGTTGGACGATTCACAGAAAGGGGACAGAGCTGCAGAAGTAAGTAGTAAGTAAGAAACTGGAAGTATTCTCTAACTGCTGGCCTTCCACCAGACACTGTGCAATTATTTGCAGACTTCCTGAGCAACCAAGAACACCAGTGACTTGCTCTGAGAACCAGAACGGAGCCTGAGAATGAAGAAAGCTGCATCCAGTCATTACTTCCTACTCCTGATAGCAAGTTTGACAAATGCACACAGTCCTGCCTATGTGTGACTTAATTAGATGCTACTCCTCCTATGGCACTGCCCCAATTCAGTCACTAAGTAATTATATTTTATTTATATTACTAAAAGACTCCCAGTCATAAAACCTACATGGTGTAGTGGTTAGTATGTCATACTAGGATGTGGAAGATACAGTGAGTTAAAGAGCTTTTTTTTTAAAGACTATAAAATGAACAGGGAAAAAAAAAAGGGGCAAAAGCCCACAGAAAACTTGTGGCCAAACTTTGGACAGCGTCTCGAAAACAGCAAAGAAAAAAGACATGAGGGACTTGGGGGGGGTGTATGGGGCAGTTCAAGGGGCAATCTTAAGCAGGTCTACTCAGAGGTAAGTCCATGAGGCTTGCACCCAGGGGGGAAAAAGTTTTTTTTTAATGTTGCAACCTTAGAGATAACCCAACGACTTGGGTGTAAGCTTCCAGGAACTGGAGAGTTGGGCCCAAGTCCAAGTCGGCTGGGGAAAATCTTTCAGAAAGGTAGCAGGAAGCTAGTGCCACTTTAAAGACTAAAAGTGTTTCCTCTTGGCATATGTCTTTGATTATTCGAGTCTGCTTGTTCAGATTATTAAAGGGCTGCAACACTCTTAAACATACATGGAACTGCCTTCTACAGAACCAGACCACTGGTCTATCAACATCAATATCAGGCCCTCTGATTGGTAGCAGCTCTCCAAAGTCTCAGGCCAAGATCTTTTGCATCACCTATGACCCATTAGCTACCACTAAGCCAGTTAACTTTCTCTCCACCACAGAATGGTGCTGTCTTAGGAGTACAGCCCTATGGAATAAACTTGCTTAGGATGGCACTATAAGCCTGCAAACCTAAGATGGCTTACTAGGGAAAACAGTTCCACCAAATTAAATCGAATTTACTCCCAAGCATACACTTTTAAGAGCAAGCTGTAACACTGCTTATTCACACTCTCTCCCAGGAGCTGAAGGAAAAAGAGTTCTGTTTGTGTGTTAAAAGTGGACACACACATCCTTGCATGTATGCATACACATCTCACTATAAGATACAGCCAACACACGTTCAGTTTAAAACTGTAACTGGGGACCAGTAACTCACTCAGCGTGTAAAAGGAAGGCATCTCTAAAGAGAGGATACCGTGTAACTTGTTTGTTGCAAGATTGTAAACAGATTTTGGAATCCACCTTGAGTCTCCCTGAGAAAAATCAGACCAGAATTATCAAAATAACCATGGGGTTTAAACCATCAGCACTGCACAACATTAAATGCAATGTAAGGCTCACCTGACAGGCACACAGGCACAAAACCAAAACCCTGTCTACAAATTACAGCAAGTGCAAGTACATCCTTCAGGTACACCTGTTTTGTAAGAAAAGACCAACACGGTGCAAGCTTTAAAAGTAAACCTGGAGAACCAGGTCCTGACTTTTAATCACTGTACATAAGCTGGCTGTAAGGAATTGCTCGAGATGTAAAACAAAGAAAAATCAACTGGAACGTAAGGCTCACCTTGACAAGCACACAGGGCCCAAACCAAAACCCTGTCCACACGTTACAGCAAATGCAACTACATTCTTCACGCACACCTGTTTTGTAAGAAAGGGCCATCACGGTGCAAACTTTAAAGGAAAAACCGGAGAACCAGTTCCTGGGTTTCAACCACTGTACATATGCCGGCTGCAAAGTAAGACTTACTCAAGGCGTATAACAACGAAAAACCAAGCATACACGCATTGGGCAACTCTAAACTGAACAGGACGCAAGCATGCACTTGCATGTGCACACGCGTTAACTGTAACGTGAGAACGGGGCTTAAGGCAGGGGAAAGGGGGCGCTGCACGGAATTCCACAAGGGAGAGAAAACGGGAGGTTTCTCTTTCAGGGGGGAAGCCGAAGCAGCCGCTGATGGAGCGGGGAGGGAGCAGAGAGCCAAGGAAGGGGGGCTCGGGGCGGGAGAGGAGGCGGAGGCGGCGACTCACAGTCCAGGTGCTTCTTCTTGGGGCCCATCACCTCGTGCGTGGTGGCCTTGCAGACGGTCTTGGAGACGGCCGAGCCGGTCACGCTGTGCTGCGCCGCCGTGATGCGGTCGGTCAGGCTCTGCCCAGACATGGTGCCCGACTCGGGAGCCCAGCCGCCGCCGCTCCTAACCTGGCGTGAGAACCTGGGGGAGGGATGGGAAGAGGAGGAGAGGAGAGAGGGCGGTCCCGGCTGGACCCCACACCGACGCCCGGCCCTGGACCTTCCGCCCGCGGGAAGAGCCGGGCTGGTCACCCGGGAAGGGCCCTTTCCTCCGCCGCTGCCGACGCGCCCAGCCGCCGCTCGGCCGCCCCAGCCGGAGTCTCACACATACAGCTGACCGCCGCAGGAAAATGGCGGCGGACGGAGCCCCCACCCCTCTTCAGCTCCGCCTCAGATCTTTCCGGGCCGCCGGGGTCACGTGACGGTGAGGAGGATGACGGGGCGCCGGGCGGGTTTTTATTGCCTGGGTTCCCCCGCCCGCCCTCGCCACGTGATAGGCCATTCCCCTCCCCGCCCCTGCCCATGTGACCTTCCACCGCGCTCCTCGCTCTTGTGCGCGCAACAGGGACGAAGGTGACGGAATCGGGGGGGGGGAGTGGCCGCGTGACCTTTCTCTCTTCTCCCCCCCCCGCCTCCCGGCCAGTATGCGAACTGTCTGTCTTGACGGCGTTTACGTCACCATCGCTTCGGGGGGCGGGGAGGGATTTATGACGGCCGTCAGGGCTGGGGGGAGGATTTTAGCCTCGCTGTTTTCCCGCCAAAAAGTGGCGTTTGAGAAAGGCAGCGCCTGCCTGTTAGTTTACTGATTTTCCCCTCTTTCTTTTTCTTTTTAATTGACAAAACACATAATCATGCTTGGAGGAGCAACCCACAATACATACGATTACGAAGTATTACATTGTGTTCAGTTTTCACAAAACAATAAGTAATTTCAATTTAAAGTCTCTATTCGATTAATAACCCAAAGTCCATTCCTGAGTCATTTCCTTTACATGTCTGCATCTCCGGTTTCCTTAAAAGATAGATTTTCTTTTGTCCTATCCATCCAGTCCTGCTCCTCAGGATGCATCTTGAACTTCCAAACATTAATCTATCTGTAGTAAGCATATAAAGAGTTATACATTGATAATCCTGTGGAACTGATATTGCAAAATTAAACAGGAACAAGCATACCTTACCTGGAATTTCAGTGCCAAACCCCATAAAAACCATCTTTGCAGCCTGCCTGTTGGTTCAGCATGAACAGGGCTCCAGGTGTCTGGGCGCCCTAGGCAGGACAGCCTGGGGTGCCCCCACTGGGGATGCCAACCTCCCGGTGGGACCTGGAGACTGGGGGCGTTGGCGGGGCGCTGGCTTTCCTGGAGGCTCCGCAGCTGCGGCGGGACCCCCAGGAAAGCCGGGAAGGGGGCGGGGGTCCAGCCTCCACCCCCTCCCTCCCGGCGCCGGCTTTTCTGCGGGCCCGCTGGGAAGGGGGCGGGGGTCTGGCGGCGCCGGTGGGCGCCGGGTTAGGACGGTGGGGGGGGCAGTTTTCGGGGGGGAGTGGGGCGCCATTTGGCGCCCCTCAGGCCGGGGCGCCCTAGGTGGGCGCCTAGTTTGCCCTATGGGCGATCCGGCCCTGAGCATGAAGTGAGATAATCAACAGCAAGTCTACATGGTACATGGACTGATTACTCTTTGGATTGCACCTACAAACAAAATGGCAGCGTACTGGGATAAATTCACGTTTTCCAGTACCTTCAACTACAATCACATTGGGGAACTTCCCTTAGGGTGTTGTTGCCACAATTCAGGTTTGGCTCTTTCCCCCACACCTCTGGTTACTATAGAGAATGCCTGCAGAAGAAAGACTACAGACCACAGGTTGACCACAAACTGATTTCCAGGGACCACCTGGTTGCTGGACTTGTTCAATTACTACTAGGGCAAGATAGATCCAAGATTCTTACATTCTTAAGCAAGACTGCATACTCAGGACCCTTGTCACAACTGAGGTATAACTAATTCTGGATATTTACAATGATTTGTAAATTTAACAATCTTTAGTGGGCCATGAGCATTCTAATTAAATAATAAACACCTGAGACCATGCAAGACCGAGGGCTGATTCATATGCAACAAACCCCATGTGGGAGACTTGTCAATAGACATGTGCCCAGAGTTCCATGCTAGGAAGTCTTGCCAGAGGTGTTCGAGCTTGGTTAGGATCAGGAACACAGTATATTGGGAGAAGGGACTTAAGCCTTCCCCAGTGTGCTGTTTTTCAACCTAGGATGGCTCAGGGAGCAACTATTTTTCCAGTTAGGGAAACTTACATATAGCCCATCAGTACAGGTGCATTTCCCCAGTGGATCAAACAGCAGTACTCTTAGGCCCTTTCAGGTTGGAAAATGGTATTGGGAAGGAAGGCAGGCTATATGACCTGTCCCTATATGCCACAGTTCGTCCAACTAGGGGGCCCATACTTCTGGGAATTGAGCCTCCATCTGATCCAAGTCCTCATTGTGGACACATGTCCACCACATGGACTTTCCTAGTTTTGCTCACATAATTAACTTTTGAAGAATCCCAAGTCCTTATTAAACCCTTGGGAGATAGTATGAAACTTCTTGAAGGATTCCGATTCACCAACTTCATCCCGGAGTCTCCCTTTAAAGTCCCAGGAACATCAAGATGAACTAATTAGTCATAAGAAAACCATACACAAGCTCTAATATATTCCACATGATGAGCATTATATAACCATAATCATTTTCATGTAGACTTGCTGGGTATGAGTCATCCAAATAGGAGTTAACAGGTCCAGTGCTGCCTTTGAGTAACTTGTCTTTGCGTGCAAATTTTTGTGGCACTGAAGTGTTGAAAAAGAGGGGGAAGTTTAGCTGCTCAAAGCTGAAATCTGTACAACAAAGAATGAAACTCTTAAAATGTTTTGTCAGGGCATCTGGATGATAGTTCATGGGTGGTCAGTGCCTTGGAAAAGGCTGAGATGCTACTGAAACAGACTCTTCTAGAACTTTCCAGGCGCATGCTTGCCTGGCTTCCATCTGTTAATAAAAAAAATTAAATAAAAATTTGCCATTGTTATCTATTATCCTGAACAGTTGCTCTAACCAGGCCCAAGCCCATTTCCAGATGACTGTGCTGGCTCCCACTCATCTTCTGCATCTTATTATGTTCCTTGTTTTTTCCTTCTTCAAGGCCTCATAAATGTTGAAGCAAGTGTGCTTTTCCAGTCGATGTCTGTAAGCAGCTCTTGTGTATGGGCTAGAGGACATCAAGTTTATCATAACCCAGTTGGGATAACGAAATTGGCATTGGCAGTGACTTCTCTCTTCCTCACAGCTGTCTCTGGGTTATATTTCCTGGTACTGATAAAATCTGAAGTTTAGTAGATTCAAAAGATCTGTGCCAGTTGTTCACATAAAGGCCACGTAGATCCTAAACAGAAGGGATTGTGGCTCAGTGGAAGAACATCTGCTTGGCATGCTAAAGGTTTAATCCCTGGCATCTCCAGTTAAAAGTTTCATGCAGAAGGTGATGTGAAAGACCTCTGCCCTGGAGACCTGCTGTCAGTTTGAGTAGACAATACTGACCTTGATGGGGTGTTGTGTCCACTGACCACCACTGGGGGACAGCGACAGAGCCAGAGCTTGAGTCCCAGATAACAATAGGGACTAGGCTCCTGAACTTTCCTGTGGGGAACCAATGGGGACTGTGGCGGGAAGTTTAAACCTGCCAATGGGACCTAGGGGCGTCTCCCCCGGTCTGTATATAGTTGGCCACCCGGCCGGTATTCTATGTTCTTCTTGTGTCCAGTAAATAACTATGCTTCACATCACACTGTCTCGTGATCTCTAATGCGTCGAACCCACTACACAACATGAACCAAAGTTCTGATGCAGTACAAGGCAGCTTCATGTATTGATGCACATCCCCTTGTGTCGTTCTTTTAACACCCAGTCAGCTGTTGTGCTGACTCAATCAGAACAGAGACAATGAACCAAAGCAAATTCTTTGCTACTGTCAGCAAGCCCAGGCTCTCAATGCAATGAAATTTATTATTTGGATTTTTTTTTTTAACTCAGAGCTTAACCTCACAACAAGGCAGCACCTTACGCAACATTAGACTCATGCTCCCAGGCGCATCAAGATTTCCACTGGAAACGCATAATCAAAATACAAGAAAACCTCTTTCAAATGTAAGCGTGGGGAAGACCACTAAAGAATTCTGTGTCCATTCTTGCCCACAATTGCAAGCCCAAACAAAAAAAAGGAAAAAAATTACATTGCTGAGAGGCAATGTGATTCAGTAGCTACCTGGATTTATAAGTTCTGTGTTCCAGTCACAGCTCCACTACAGCTCATGTGGTTGTGACTAGTTCAACTCGCTTTCTCAGCCTAAGTTCTTCATTTGTAAAATCAGAATATTAGTGAATTCCCTGATAAGACTTGAAAAGTACTGAGACTGACGAGTCCGTAGAGTGAAATTAGCTCATACTTTTATTAGAAGATCAGGAACAGGACAACTTTACCTGGCTCGCAGGCTGGTTTATATCCCCTGAAAACCCCACACCCAAAACACACCCCTACACTCGTGATAGGATGTTTACAGTGGCCGAGAGTCCCATAGGCTCTTGGCCAGGAGCCTAACCCTCTGATTGGAGCAGGCTAGGATCCGCTGAGTCCTTTATTCAGGTGAGCGAAGCTCGGACGTTTTGCCTGACCGCGTGGCTTCCTTGCCTCGCTCGCGGTCAGGTCTGATTGCATTAGGTCTGAATACATTACAACTTTTGTGAGTGCCATTGCAATTATTAGACTGTAAAGCACTTTCCAAATTAAAGAGAGCTGGTTAGGAAATTCTAGGAAGAGTTCCTAACCAATTATATTTCAACACACACTTTTTATTTTACCCTTTCTCCAAAGATCTCAGGGTGGGAACACATGCCCCATTTTATCTCTGCAGCAAAGGGATAGCCAGAGAGGGATAAAAGTTAGAGTGTCAGATGAGGACATGGAAGATCTGGGTTGAAATCCCCACGGAGCCACAAACTCATTGTTGGACCCTGGGAAATGCCACCTTGGAGTCAAGGAAGAAAAAAAACAGGATATAAATAGAACTGCTTGAACTCAGTAGTGACGCTGGAATGAAGCAGAAACCACACTCTGGAAAAATGCAGACACACACAACAGGAAAAAAAAGCGGGACCTCAAAGAGATGGCCGACCTCGATCGATCTTAGCGAGGCATGGAACAACATAAACCAGGGGGCCATGGCTCAGTGGCAGAGGCTCTTCTTGGCATGCAGAAGGCCGCAGGTTCAATCCCCAGCATCTCCAGTTAGAAGGACCAGGCAGTAGATGATGTGAAAGACCCTGGAGAGCCACTGACAGTCTGATTAGACAACGTGGACTCTGATGGACCAATGGCCTGGTCCAGTATAAGGCAGATTCACACGTGTTCATGTGTGTTCTGTGGATTAGGGGGTGGGGGAAGAGCCTCAGGCACCTGTGATCTAGGTTTGCCACCCTCCAGGTAGTAGCTGGAGATCTCCTGGGGTTACAATTGATTGCTAGGCAACAGAGATCCGTTCCCCTGGAGAAAATGGCTGCTTTGGAAAGTGGACTCTATGGTATTAGGACCCACTGAGACCCTCCTCGCCCCAAACCCCACCCTTTTCAGGCTTCATACCCACTCACCCCAATCTCCAGGTATTTCCCAAACTGGAGCTGGCAACTACAGTGATGACAGAAGTTTCTACAGGACTACAGATGTGCCAACACTTCTCAGATGAAATTAGGGAATTCCCGTAATGCTCAATCA
Source organism: Gekko gecko (assembly GCA_029375565.1). Taxonomy (NCBI): domain Eukaryota; kingdom Metazoa; phylum Chordata; class Lepidosauria; order Squamata; family Gekkonidae; genus Gekko; species Gekko gecko. Next base: position 15,970,692 of record JAPDNY010000004.1, read on the forward strand.
CCCAGAATCACTGCCCGATACCCCGCAAACTGTTCCCACCCATACCTAACGATGTGGAAGCCTAATTTTTTGCCTGCTGTGTTCTGAAATTGTTTATTCTGCATCAGCTTCGTGCAATGGCATCTGAAGCACAAGTTACTGCTAAACTGACCATACATTTCCATTTTCAAAAAAAAAAACATTTAAGAAACTTGAAACAGAAGACTTCCATGTCTCTCAGCCAATCTGTATACTCTCATGAAATAGCTGCTGCAGCATGAATACATTCAGGAACAGTTTTTTTGTCTGGAAAGGCAGTTATGGGCGGGAAACAGAACGGAAGGAGCGAGCTGCGTGTTCTCTTAAGAGTCAAATGGCACATGACGCTGGGAATTCCATTGTCAGAGCTCCCAAGCATTTCCCCTCTGCCTTTCAAAAAGCAGCTGAGCAGGACACGGCTTTGGATCAAAATCCAGGGCAAAAGGAAAGAAGCCTTCCCTCTTCCTGTTTGGTGTAGTGGTTAAGTGTGCGGACACTAATCTGGGAGAACCGGGTTTGATTCCCCACTCCTCCACTTGCACCTGCTGATGTGACCTTGGGTCAGTCACAAGCTCTGGCACAGCTGTTCCTGAAAGAGCAGTTTGTGTTAGAGTTCTCTCCGCCCCACCTACCTCACAGGGTGTCTGTTGTGGGGAGGGGAAGGGAAAGGAGTTTGTAAGCCGCTCTGAGACTCCAAGTGAAGGGCGGGGTATAAATCCAATCTCTTCTCTTCTTCTTCTGTCCCCTCCATGCCATTTTCCAAGAGCGAAACAGCCCTGAGGAACTGCCATATACCGTGTTGGGACAAATATTCCTGTTGTATGCTGCCTGTACATTTGCCGTAGTGGGCAAATAGCAGTTCCCTGGAGCTCTTTCAGCATCAGAAAACAGCACAAGTGGAAAGGGTTAGCTCCAGTTAGGATTGCCAACTTCCAGGTGGGACCTGGAGATCTCCCAGAATTACAACAGATTTCTAGACTGCAGAGATCTGTTCTCTGGAGAAGACGGGTGCTTTGAAGGGTGGACTCTATGACATTTGATCCCCCAGAGGTTCCTCCCCTCCCTAAACCCTTCCCTTCACCGGGCTCTACCCCCAAAGCTCCAGGAATTGGGGACCACCAGTTATGGAACTCCCGGCATCACAGTTTGGCCCTTAGCTTCAGTCTTCCCAATCTCCTCCCACCCCCAATGTGCAATTTGGGAATTCTAATACTGGCTTCTCCTATTTCCTTCTAGCAGCCCACTAAGACTTTGAACCTTTGCCACGTGCCACGTAAATGTCAAATGTCAATGACGGCTGATAATGGCCAGCCTCTAATGCCCTCCTTTTGAAAGAAGTCACACTTCTAGCATGCTGCAGCTTTCAGTTACATTTGTTTATAAAATCCTGGAAGCTGCTTTTATTTCATGTTTAATACATAAGCAGATCTTCTTTCCTTCATATTGATCCAGACTTAATTGGCAAGTCGGACTTCTCTCTAGGGGGGCTCTTGAAGGCAGAAGTACTGACAGGACTTGATGCCAAAGAAATGAAGACGACCAAAAGGTAAGAGCCCCTGTTTTAGAAATTGCCTGGGGAAGCTATCCAGTTAGCAGCTGACCCCCACCAGCTATAGTGATGTTTGATGTTCTCCTAGGGTTGACAGGTGTTCTTCTTATCCCCTGTAGGGGAATATCCATAGATCTGTGCTGATGCCCTAACTTGGATGGTCCAGGCTAACCCAACCTTGTCAAATCTAGGAAGCTAAGCAGGGTTTGCCCTGGTTAGTACTTGGATGGGAGACTGCCAAGGAAGTCTAGGGTCACTACACAAAGGCAAGGCAATAGCAAAACACCTTTTAGCATATCTTGCCTTGAAAATCCTATGGGGCCACTGTAAATCAGCACTTTCCACTTCCACCAATAATTCTACTCCCCTGGTAATTCTGGAAATTGTAGCTCTGGAGGGAGGAAACAACAAGGGGTTTCCATCAGACTATAATTCCTAGGACTCTTTGAGCAAGTCGAAACAGTTTAAACCCAAGTTTCATATCCTTTGCCTCAGAAATAAGGATCCCATAGTAATTTATGTTTTATTACTCTCAGCAACCATCTGTAACGATATCAAAAGGGGGGAGGTAGAAAAGTAAGGCAAAAGGCAGACTAAAATGTACTTCTAGTGATTTATGCCTCCATAAAAAAATCCACCAAAACTTCAAAGGATATCAGTAAAACAAATAATAATTTACCATATCATTCAGGGTATATTTAGGGTACACCAGCAAACCAAGTTATCATGTTTGTGCTCAGATCCTTAAATTTAGTCTTTTAGAACATAAATTAATTACAATGACACTCTTCACACCTGTTGGTGGAATATGAGAACCTAAAATGTGGAACACACACATTTTTAGGTTCAACACCTTTAAAATACGTATTTTAATGAAAATTTACAGGTAAGACCACTTCTAATAACAATGTTTTAATCAGGGCTTTTTTTTGTAGGAAAAGCTCAGCAGGAACTCATTAGCATAATAGGCCACACCCAACAGCAGAAACTCATTAGCATATTAGGCCACACCCCATGGTATGAGAAGTGTGGTCATCTAGCCACACCCACCTTTTGCTTTTTATTCTGTTTACCTTGTTTGTTGCCAAAACCCAGGGCTTTTTTTGTAGCAGGAACTTCTTTGCATGTTAGGCTACACACCCCTAATGCAGCCAATCCTAATGCGTTTCTGATGTTGAGTGTGGCCTATTATGCTAATGAGTTCCTGCTGGGCATGGCCAACTCAGGAGCCAGCCGGAACTCCTTCCTGTGCATTCCTGCTCCAAAATAGCCCTGGTTTTAATTATATATTCCAGCTCTCATCTGGAATATTTTGCATGTTTGAGGCTCTCTCTCTCTTGCAAGGGCTCCCTTCTTTGACTTGGATGATCTGGTTATGTGGATCCATGCCAGTTACCTTAAGGCTAGACTTCTGTAATACACTCTACATCAGGGGTGTCAAACATAAGGCCCAGGGGCTGGAACTGGTCCATCCATGGCTCTTACCCGGCCCGCAAGCAACTGGTATGTATGGAAATGTAAGGTACTCCCCCTTTTATGGTATTCCTCGGGGAAAAACCTAGTCTTGCATATGATTAAATATGATTCAGGGGGCTTTTGTGAGTTCCCCAGTAAATCAATTGCTTTCACTGCAAGGAATCAAATTGCTTTTGTCTGTATTTTGAGTAAAAAATAATATTGTTAATTGGATTGACCTCTGTCCTTTATAAAGTTTATATCTCTGGTACCTGGCATTACATTTTATAGCACACATGGCTGCCACAATAAAGTGACATTTATGTCAGATCTGGCCCCTGTAACAAATGAGTTTTACACCTCTGCTCTAAATGATGGGAGCAGGGAGTGGGTACCGCATTGCCTTTTACCTTTGTAATCTAGGGTGGCCAACTCCAGGTTCGGAAATTCCTGGATATTTGAGGGAAGTGCTAAGGAAGACAGAGCTTAGGGAAGGGAGGAAGCTCAATGAAGATCTAATGCCACAGAGTCTACCCCTGTGAAGCTGTCATTTCCCCTGGGGGAACTGATCTCTGTAGCCTGGAGATCAGTTGTAATTCTGGAAGAACTCCAGGCCCCAACTGGAAATTGGCAACTCTGTGTAATTCCAGATTCTTCATTGCCATCCACCTTCAATGCAATCTTCATTACAATCCACCTTCAGTCTTTGTAAAAAGGGTGAGCCATATATAAGCTAAATAAATAAACTTCACAAGGAGAGCTGATATACTTCCTCTTCCCTTCCTATGGCCTGAGTCAACTACTGCTTTCCGCTTTAGTGCAAATCATTGTTTGTAATTGTATCTACATCAGCAAACTGGTTAGCATTCTTCCTCCAAACCATAATTGCATACCATAGTTTGTTTGTGTGGCTTGGAGGGGAAGTGCAAACCATAGTTTGCTGATTTGGATACAAGTTGTGGTTTGCACTAAAGCGGAAAGCAGTAACTGACCAAGTGTGCACAAGGAGAAAGGAGGAGGGGGACAGCAAATGCAAGCCTCACTTAGGTAAAGGTAAAGGTTTCCCTTGCTTGAAAGCCAGTCGAATCTGACTCAAGGGATGCAGTGCTCATCTCCATTTCCAAGCCAAAGAGCCAGCACTGTCCAAAGACGTTTCCGTGGTCATGTGGCCAGCATGACTAGACGCCGAGGTGCACGGAATGCTGTTACTTTCCCACCAAAGTGGTACCTATTTATCTACTTGCCATTTCTTGCTTTCGAACTGCTAGGTTGGCAGGAGCTGGGACCAGAGACGGGAGCTCACTCTGTCATGAGGCACTCGGGTCTTGAATTGCTGAACGATCGACCTTCCGGTCTGCAGTTCAGCGTCTTAACCACTTGAGCCACCACAGCCCTTCACTTCCTTGCAGACTCTGATTTTCTTTGTACCAATCTATAATAAGTGCATAGATAAATGATATTTTACTTTAATTTATTTATTTACATTATTTATAGTCCACCTTTGTCACAGGGACTTCAGGCTGATTACACATAGTGAGTTAGGGTTGCTAGGTCCCCCCTGTCCACCAGTGGGGGGGGCGTAAGGAGGCCAGATCCAGATTGGGAAACTCCTGGAGATTTGGGGGTGGAGCCTTGGGGGGACTGGGACCTCGGTGGGGTACGATGCCTTAGAGTCCAACCTCCAAAGCATCCATTTCTTCCAGGGGAACTGATCTGGAGATGAGCTGTAATCCCAAGGGATCCCCAGGTCCCGCCTGGAAGCTGACATCTCTATGAGTCAATACAATCAACAAAATGGAACATTCGCTAACCAAGGCATGAGGATTTTAGAAGTCCAGAACCACCAGAAAGAACGAAAGCATAGCATAAGTATTAACAAGACACATTAAGGGGTGCAAAAATTACATAATAGGAACCTACTACGAATACTATTAAGACATTTATTGTGACTTGTTTGGTGTAGTGGTTAAGTGCGCGGACTCTAATCTGGGAGAACCGGGTTTGATTCCCCACTCCTCCACTTGCACCTGCTGATGTGACCTTGGGTAAGTCACAAGCTCTGGCACAGCTGTTCCTGAAAAAGAGCAGTTTCTGTCAGAGCTCTCTCAGCCCCACCTACCTCACAGGGTGTCTGTTGTGGGGAGGGGAAGGGAAAGGAGTTTGTAAGCCGCTCTGAGACTCCGAGTGAAGGACGGGGTATAAACCCAATCTCTTCTCTTGTATTTTATCTATGAATCTGGGCCACATTCAGATAGCATGCACACACTACAGCTTGTAATGTCAACAGACCTGGTTGATTCTGGTTGATTCTAATCACAGTCCATTATGTTATCCTTGTTTGGGTGATTCAAGCAAGTGTAATTTATTTCTTGCTCACAAACCAGTATTTTAGAGCAAGATTAAACAAGAAACAATTTTTGTTTAAGTGCCCATGCTGAATTTAGTTTGAAGGGTTCCTAAGCAGGAAGTATCCTGTTTCAACCAAGGTGGAAGGAATATAGGAGCACAGTTATGAACCAGGCTTGAAACAGTTTGGTGCCAGTTTCGCGTAGTGATTAGGAGTGTGGACTCTAATCTGGGAGATCTGGGTTTGATTTCCCACTTCTCTACATGCAACTGCTGGTGTGACCTTGGGTCAGTCACAAGTTCTCTCAGAGCTGTTCTCTCAAGGGCTGTTCTTGGGAGAGTTCTCTCTACTCCACCTACCTTACAGGGGGTCTGTTTGTGGGGAGGGGAAGGGAAATGGATTGTAAGCTGCTCTAAAACTTCTTCGGGTAGTAAAGGGCAGAGTATAAATCTAATCTCTTCTTCTTCTTCTTCTTCTTCTCCTTCTCCTTCTCCTCCTCCTCCTAAGGATCTATGGCATTATACCCTGTTGAGGTCCCCCCTTCCCAAACCCTGCCCTCTCAAGGCTCCATCCCCCAAATCTCCAGGAATTTCTCAGCCTACAGTTGGCAGCCCTAATGATCAAAGATAAATTTGCTTTGCTGTAGACTTACTTACCAGTGCTTCATCTTCTCTGATATATTATAAGCCGATAAAAATAGTGCTGCCAATGGTCTTCTTTATTCTAACTGGCATAACGGAAAGAGGGCCAAGGACTGTCTCGGTCATCAGTAGATGTACAAAATGTCCCAATTTTATGGGAAAGGGAAAAGAAAAAAAATATAATTGTTGGCAGATGAAAGAAATTTTAACCAAAACCATTTTTAAAAACTAGAACAAACATAACTAAATACTTTGGCCTCATCACAGCATAAACTGAGCATTCCTTCAAAACAGACAAGTTGGATCACAGTTAGGTGACTGTAAAATAACCGGCTTAAAAAAAATCTTGAAGCAAACTAGCTAACGATACATCGCATATGTTGTGGTAAAACAATTTAATCCAACATGTTTGATGGAACTTCCCTTTATGTCTTATCCCACGCCCTGAACCCTTCCTGCCCTATAATGTCTTATCCCATCCTCTATACCCTTCCTGCCCTATAATGTGTTAAAACCAAATAAAAATTTATAATAAAAAAGGAAAAAAGACAGGCTCCAATACAGGTGCCTGTTTTTTCCCCCTACCAGAACGCAACAGGGACACAGCATTATACAATTGGAACATCTTGTACAGTTTGGCCATGAGTTAATGGGTCAGGTCCACATCCTGTGGTGGCGAGTTCTATAAGCTAATTGTACATTGTGTGGGGGAAGTGTCTCCTTTAGTCTTTCCTGACTGAGACCACATCCCACTTTAACTGTACAACTCTCAGTTTTAGTATTGTGAGAGATGAAGAAAAAAATCCCCTTTGTCTTCACAGCATTCCCTTTTTTATAAGCCTCTGTCATGTTTTCCATCTGCCAACCCGGGATCACACTAGATCAGATGTTGGGGATCCATGACTGGATCTCCAAGATCTTTAAGATTCTGTTAATAGCTGCTCTGTGTATGTGTGTCTGAACTGGATAAGAACTGCAGTCATAGGAGAAAGGAGCTCGATCCTTTCCTCTGCACCGTCTTCACAATAAAATGTTTGCTTGCTCTATCACAGTAAATACAGGAACAGACATGTCATGAGGGAAACAGTTCTTATACCAGGGAAATATTCCTAATCCCCACCCATTGTGGCTGTTATTAAAAGAAGTTTACAAGACTCAGAAAAAAATCTGACCACAGCTATTCAATTTCTCATCCAGTCTGAATCTTAGCTGGGTTTTTTCCCTGAGCTCAGAAAGTTCCAGACGGAACATTACAGTATCAATCTACCTTCCTTATACATAATGCTGGAAATGGTCCGCCAAGCGCAAATCAAAATATCTGTGCAGTAGGGCCAGGTACAGCTGCAAGGGGAGACGTTTCTATAAAGTTCGGTGCAGAAAATCCCTCAAAGTAAAAACAAATTGGGGTGGGGTGGGTTTTAAGCCCCTGGTGGAAAAGTGATGTGGGTTCCTGAATCTACATTGTAACGTTAAAAAAAAAAAATTGACCAAGATTTCATAAATCGCAGTCCACATTACAGGGCCGCCTAACAATCCCACACAACCAGACATTAAAAATAATAATAAGCAGCAGGAAACAGGAAGAGGAAGGATAAAACGGATGTCTGCTTATGCACAGCCACCCCATAGGTGGCATTTTGGGTTGCTATTGCAACCTGATACTGCGTGGCCCAAATCTGAAGGTAAGGGAAGGCAGATTTAGGGAGAGGAAAAAGGAGGGAGGAGAGGAGGGAGAGGAGAGGAGAGGAGGGAAAAAGAGGGAAGGGGATGGGGGGTAGGGTTGCCAGATCCAGGCTTGGAATTTCCTGGAGATTTGGGGATGAAGTCTGAGGAGGACAGGGACCTCAGGGGGGTACAATGCCATAGAGTCTGCCCTCCAAAGCATCCCTTTTCTCCAGGGGAATGGATCTCTTTAGTCTGGAGATGAGCTGTAATTCCAGGGGATCCCCAGGTCCCACTTGGTGGCTGGCATCCTTACGTTGCTGGTTTCCTTCTTCCTCCTCCATTGTCTGTCTCGCCTCCAGAGCTGGCTATACTTCACCAGTCTTGGCAGTGACGGAGCTGCCACATAAATCTTGCAGGGACTGTTATCTTGAGAGTTTTGCTTCAGCAAAAAAAACAACAACCCAGAAACTACAGCGACAACAAAAACCTAGATATCCATCATCGTCGCACCTGAAAATCCCTGGGAAGATAAGCGGCGGAAACCGCAGGTTTGAAAAATGCAGTGCCGATGACCCTGTACCTAATCTTTACAAGGTTGTATAGTATATAATGTCAGTTGCTGTTAGCGATCGAGATATGAAGCGTTCTCCCTAAGAGGCCAATAAATCAATGACACCGTTGCCGTATATCGTTTTTACAGGGCCCCCAACAAGGTGACATAATCCTGGCCTGGAGGAGATTACAGTATAGAATTTGACACACGGGAAGGAGAGAAAGGTTGAGGCGAGGGTAACCAGGGCTGGAGTTAGCGTGACCTGGCTTCTGCCTACAGTCCGGCAGATGGCCCATAGCCAGTTGGAGATGCTGGGCCAATCTAGTGTCTGGTGGCAGCGGAGGGAACAGCACACTCTGCTTTGGGGAAGGGCTGTGCCTAAAGATGCCAGCCTCCAGGTGGGACCTGGGGATCCCCTGGAATTACAGCTCATCCCCAGACTACAGAGATCAGTTTTCCCTGGAGAAAATGGATGCTTTGGGGGGTGGACTCTATGGCATCGTACCCCACTGAGGACTCTGTCATCACCAGACTTCATCCCCAGCTCTCCAGGCATTTCCCAGCCTGGATCTTGCAACCCTAAAAAGTCCTGAGACCGATGCAGTGATTTCAGTTCATACTTTTATTTACAGCAAGGAACAAGCCAACTAGCCGGCTCGCAGGCCGGCTTAATCCCAGAGCAAACCCACTCCCTGAACACACCCCTCTCCAGTGATAGGTCGTTTGCAGTGGACGAGAGTTCCATAGGTCCCGGCCAGGATCCTAGCCATCTGATTGGCACGGGCTAGAATCCGCTTGGGCTATTGTCTCCCAGAGCGAAGCTCAAAGGCTTCACATGCCTGTGTGGAGACCTAGCCTCGCACACGGTCGGGTTTCGATACATTATAAACCCTGTGCCCCCACTCCCTGCTGGTGGCCAGGAGGGACCTGGCAACCCTAGCTGTGGCTCAGTGGGAGAACACCTGCTTGGCATGCAGAAGGTCCCAGGTTCAATCCCCGGCATCTGCAGCTAAAAAGGATCAGGTGGTAGGTGATGAGAAAGGCATCCACCTGAGACCGTGGAGAGCTGCTGAGTGTCAGAGGAGATGGCTGAGAAAAGGCTGAGAGAGTTGGGCATGTTTAGCCTGGGAAAGAGAAGGTTTAGAGGGGACATGATTGCAGTCTTCAAGTATTTGAAGGGCTGTCATGTAGAAGATGGAGCAGATCTATTCTCTCTTGCTCCGGATTGCGAGACTAGATCTAATGGGTGGAAATTACAAGGGAGTCGTTACCGGCTTAATATCAGGAGAAACTTCCTGACTGTAAGAGTGGTTGAGCAGTGGAACAGACTGCCTCGGGAGGTGGTGGATGCTCCTTCGCTGGACGTTTTCAAGAGGAGACTGAACAACCATCTTTTGGGTATGTTGTAGGTATGTAGGGGTTTCGGCTGTGTTCCTGCAGAGTGCAGGGGGTTGGACTAGATGGCCTGCAAGGTCCCTTCCAACTCTAACATTCTATGATTCTATGATTCTATGATAACGGAACCCCCAGAATTCCCCGGGGGGGGGCAGGTTCAAATTCTAGAGTAAGGTTCACCAATGCAAAATGTAAATCCAATTTATTTAAATAGAATGCAACTGTGAAAAACGTTTCCAAAGCGATCAAGACTGGTCCATTAATCTGTGTCCCCCCAGAGCAGATTCCTACTCACAGTCCACTTTGGAATGGCTACCCCTGGAAGAGAGTCCCAAAGTGCCGATGATTTTACTGATTCTAATGAATTATTATGTTTTCATTTGTAAATTTGCATTAATTGCAGGTATATATCTAGTTCCAGCTCCTGCCAACCTAGCAGTTCGAAAGCAAGAAATTGCAAGTAGATAAATAGGTACCACTTCGGTGGGAAGGTAACAGCGCCTTGGTGTTTAGTCATGCCGGCCACATGACCACGGAAACATCTTCGGACAGCGCTGGCTCTTCGGCTTTGAAACGGAGATGAGCACCACAACCCTAGAGTCAGATTCGACTGGCTTTCGAGCAAGGGAACCTTTACCTTTACCTTTTAATGTTGGTACCTGGATTGAGCCTACAATGTGGGGAGGGCGGGATATAAGTCTCATAAAATAAAAGTGAACAAAATATATATCCAGGAGGCCTTCTTGCAACAGCAGGAACTCTTCTTGTGAAGATGCGGGATGAATCCTCAAGCTTGTTCGTTGCCCTAGGAGCCGTTCACCTTTCCTCCCGACAAGATGAAGTGGGGCAGCTCTGTCCTAGGGCATTGATCTCAGGCAGTCAATGAAGAGTTCAGCTGTCACCAGTTCCTGCTCTTTGCTCTTCCCAGCTTCTTCAGCTCTTCCTAGCCACCGCTGCTCTCCCAGGGATGAGAAGAAGAAAAAGAGATTGGATTTATACCCTGCCCTTCACTACCCAAAGGTGTCTCAGAGCGGCTTACAAACTCCTTTCCCTTCCCCTCCCCACAACAGACACCCTGTGAGGTAGGTGGGGCTGAGAGAGCTCTGACAGAAACTGGCATTCAGCTCTTGTTAGAACTATGGCTTGTCCAAGGTCATCCAGCAGGTGCAAGTGGAGGAGTGGGGAATCAAACCTGGTTCTCCCAGATTACAGTCTGCGCACTTAACCACTACACCAAATGAGTGTTCAATTCTTCCCAGCTAACAAACCATTAGTCCTTTTTGGATCCAAAGCTTGGAAACAAAAGCTTTGCCTTTTTCAGAGCGCACTACCTTCAGCACAGCTCAATAATGGTCCATTCTGCATCTGGCATTCGCTCCACATTTTTTCGGAACTTGGGTCATGTCCCCCCTTCGCTTTGGAATATCTGTTTTCACTGCATTGCCTCAGATCCTGGTTTCTGCATTGGCTACCCATGGCAGCTTGCTCTGGAGAATCCGAGGAGTCAAGCCTTAAGAGCTGACTTTGCAGTTGCACGCAATCCCTCTGCCCTGTTTTTCTCCTCCTCTGGTTTATTTATTTGTGTAGTCTGTATGCATTCTGCATCAACAAGCAAAACTCGCATTTTTTGAGCTAAATGGCTGCCAACCCCTCCCTCCCTCCATTCTGCAAAAAGAAAGGGAGGGGAGGGGGAAATTCAGGCCCACACATTTGGGAGCAGGGAATCCCCTAGTCCTTTAGATTTAGTGATTCCTTCTTATGCTCTCTCTAGCTTTTTAAAAGTTTGCCTGAGAGGGAAGAACGTGTCCTCTTTTGTCTTTGGAGAAGGAGGGAAAGAAAACAGAACAGGGAGGGAGTGCCGACCTAAAGAGAAAGAGGCGGAAACAGGGGAGGGGCAGTGGGCAGTACTTAAATACCCAGAGAAGCAATTCTACTTTAGAAAGGATTCGCGATTTGAAAGTGGATGAGAACAAAGAATCGCTGCAAAAGGAGTTTTAGTAGCTGCGGGGCAACAGTGTGCTGGAAGCGGTCTGAATGCAAATTCCTTAAAACAAATACAAAAACAAGAGAAAGCCCTGGCACAAAGTGAAAGAGACATTGGGAGGGAATGCAGAACGGAAGACCAAGTTGTGCTCAGAGACCGAGGCAAAATACAGGCGCAGAAAGGGCCATTGATGGCCCAAGCTAGACCTATATCCTCAGAAGCTAAGCAGGGTCGGCTCTAGTTACTAATTGGATGGGAGACCTCCAAGGAAGACCAGGGTTGAGATGCAGAGCCAGACAATGGCAAACCACCTCTGAATCTGTGACAGGGTGTGAGCTTTCGTGAGCCACTGCTCACTTCAGATATCTGAAGAAGTGAGCAATGACTCACAAAAGCTGCCCCTTCCCCGCCACAAGTGTTGTTAGTCTTTAAGGTGCTCCTGGACGCTTGCTCTTTTCTAGTGCTACAGGCAGACTAACAGGGCTACTCATTTTGATCTGTCTCCGTGGAAGGCGCCACATTTAGCTGAACAGAATGGAAACCCACCAACCTTGTGATATAAGGATGATGGACTCACGTTCTAGCCGTATCTGAAGAAGTGAGCAGTTACTCACGAAAGCTCCTCCCGTCACAGATTTTGTTAGTCTTTCAGGTGCTCCTGGCCTCTTGCTGTTTTCTGCTGCTACAGGTAGATTAACCCGGCTACCTCTGAATTACCTCTGAATCAATGCTCCCTCTCAGCTGTAGGGTTTTATGGGCAAAAAATTCAACTTTGTGAGCTACTGGCATTCAAGTTGCGAGCAGGCAGTTTGGCTACTGCATAAATCCGTTTGCTTTGGAGCCATCCTTCCTGAGCTAAGACAAAAATGTGTGAGCCGGAGGCTAAAAAACTGTGAGCTAGATCATGCTAACTCAGCTTAGAGGGAACATTGCTCTGAGTGCCTCTTGAAAACCCTACAGGGTGGCCATAAGCCAGCTGCAACTTGACCATACTTTCTACCACCAAGCCCCTGAAGAGTTTCATGGGATTTACTCTCCAGTAAGCATGCATCTGGGCTGCGACTTCTCAGCCGACTCAGATGCAAATCCCGCTGGTTTCAGCAGAGCTTAGTTACAAATCAGTGCGCCTGGGCTTGCAGTTCTGCTCCCGTTCAGCTTGCAACAACATGCGACTCTGTTATTAAATGCATCAAAACTAATTCCGTGCCCCTCCATTCAGGAATCTTCCGACTGCTTTATAGCTACGGTGGTATTAGCCGAGTCCTAACACAACTGGGGTTTTGGAAAACTCGCTTTTCAGGATGAAGCGGCTTTGACTTCCGAGCTGGAAGAGAAAGAAGCGTTAAGCTACTTTGCTTAATTAACTGTTGTCAGTCTGAACATAAGACTTTCGGCTTTGTGGCTTGGAAGCCTGGGTGGCCCATACCTGAGGAAGGGAGACAGACATGGTGACTACTTCTTTCACTTACTGCCTGCTCCAAGGTGCCTGAGATACCGGTTTGCAACTGTTAAGTCATCCTTTTCTAGTAGACAGGATAGGAACGTGGAGACATGCCTTGCTTAAAACAAGCCGGGGCTAGTCCAAGGGGTTTGGGAGCCCTAGGTAAACTAAGACTTTGGTGCCTTCACCCCACTTGGATGGAAGAGTGAGAAATCATCCCACTGAACCTCTATTACAGAGACATTTTTTCCCCTCCAGGTTGTTCTTGGCAGCCCTATGCTAGTTAGGCCAACAGTCTGGTTCAGTACAGGGAAATGCTTTGCCCGGTCAGCACAGGCTATTTGGCATCCCTTTAACTCTGGGCCCTTAAGTGACCACAGGATTGCCAGCCTCCAGGTGGGGCCTGGAGCTCTCCTGGAATGACAACTGATCTCCAGATGACAGCAATCAGTTTCCCTGGAGAACGTAGCTGCCTTGGATGGTGAACTCTGTGGCATTATAACATGCTGAGGAATCCCCCTCCCCAAACCGTGCCCTCCCTAGGCTCAGGTCCCAAATCTCCAAGGATTTTCCAAACTGGATAGGCAACCCTAACATCACCTAGGTTTGCCTGGTGGTAAAGACAGAGTTTGCTTTCCCTGTCCCTATGGGTTGCTTTCCCTTTCCCTGTGGGTTGCCACGTCCCCCTTGGCCACCAGCGGAGGGTGGGGGGGCAGGGTTGCCAGATCCAGCTTGGGAAACTCCTAGAGATTTAGGGATGGAGCCTGGGGAGGACATGGACCTCAACGGGGTACAAAGCCATAGAATTCACCCTCCCAAGCATCCATTTTCTCCAGGGGAAACTGATCTCTGTAGTCAGGAGATGAGGTGTAATTCCGGGGAATCCCCAGGTCACACCAGGAGGCTGGCATCCCTAGATGGAGGTACGGTTGTAATTTATAAAATTTTACCCACAAACCCATGTATCTGGGGCTTAGTTCTAGAGGAAACACCTTTAAAAATGTCGTTCAAAAATGAGTGGCTCTTAGCAGAGCGTTTGTGAGGCAGAAAGACGAATGACCCAGAAGGGAATAGGAAATATGTTCACATGAATTTTTGTGAAGAAGGGGGGGGGGAGTCATTGCTTTCTCAGAGTTTGACAAAGCATACGAGCAGCTAAGAATAGCTATGTCACTGGAACCTAAAAATGAAAACATCCATGTATGTCATTGTAAGTGGGACACGGGAGATGTAACCCTGTGCCAGCTTTAGGGATGTTTGTCCCACGGAGGGAACCAGATTAGCTTTTTTTGAAAATCCCAGACTGCACTCCAAACCTTGTGTATTTTTGAAACGTGGCTCCCAAGTAAGGCTACCAGCTCCAGGTTGGGAAATACCTGGAGATTTGGGGGGTGGAGCCTGAGGAGGGTGTGGTTTGGAGAGGGGAGGGGCTTCTATGGGGCATCATGCCATAAAGGCCACCTTCCAAAGCAGCCATCTTCTCCAGGGGAACTGATCTCTGTTGCCTGGAGATGAAGAGATCTCCAGCTACCACCTGGAGGTTCACAACCCTACTCCCAAGCATTCTCCGGCTGCGGTCACACACACTAAATAATCCACTTTCAATCCATTTTCAATGCACTTTAAAACTGGGTTTTTACAGTGTGAACTGGCAAAATCCAATTCAAAAGTGGATTGAAAGTGGATTATTTAGTGTGTGTGACCACAGCCTTAGTCGTGTAAAAACCTGTAAGAGATCTGCAAATAGAAACCCTGTTGTCACAGGCAAGGTAATTGTTAAGTATGAGACTCAACAACGGAATAAGCTCAACAAGTGATTTCAGCTTTATTCAACTACAAACACCAACTCAGGAACACACAACACAAACAGTGGAGCACAGCTCCTTTTAAACTCTCCCGGGCTGTCAAAGCCACACCCATAACAAGTTAAAGACCAATGGCATTGCAGGGATAAAGACCAATCAGGACTGTTCCCTCTTTGCAACATTATCACACAGTGACTGGCTATTTACACTGGTTTCGCAGAAACCGACCAATAGGAATGCGACAGCTTAGAATCCACATTCAGAATCAAGCTTAACATGGAAAAGAATAGGCTTGATTCACCGTTCAATACATAACAGAAATCATATTTGTAGGGTTGGCTGAAACTCCTCTAAAGTTTGTTAAGCAGACTTTTTATAAATCAAAGAATACTACCAAATCCTCAAATTGACATTTAGAGAGGGCACTGTAGACGGGATGATTATTCCATTAACTTTTGATGGCTGATACGCACAGGTTAAAAATATTGTTACTAAACACTGGCACCTTTTATCCAGTATTCCAAGATGCTGTTCTACCCTACTCTTCACTTACAGGAGATCCAGAAATTTGGAGGATATGTTGGTCAGAAATAGATTGCAATCTTCCCTCAAAAATTAAGAGAGGAATTGATGGCAAAGCTAAGCCAGTTGGCAATTACCCTCGTGGGAACTGCTCTGTCGGTTGACTTTGCCTTCACACTGACTTTTTTTTTATAATTCATCAAAACAGAGGAGATACTCCATAAAACCATTTGTTAAATGCAATTCTAAATCTGTGATCTACGTTATCCAATGTCCTTTTGATCTGATGTATGTAGGGTTCACTACCGGAGCTGTAAGGGAACGTATCTGTGAGCACAGAAGTTGCATTAGTTACAAAGAAGGAATGCTCCTTTGGCTCAACACTTCCAGGACTCAGGACACACTGATAAACAACTGCGCTTCCGGGTGCTGGAAAAGATCCGAACTCCTAGCCTACAACTCCTTCAACATCTGAGAGCAAGAGAAACGTATCTGATTTACACTCTGAATACTTTATCTCCACATGTCCTTAATGAGGAAGTGGACTGGTTGTGTGTTTGGCATAATGTGTTTGGGATAATGTTCTCACTTATCCTTCTCACCTATAATTTCTAAAGCCAATAAGGCTTTAGATATGTGTAGGTGAGAAGGATGAGTGAGACTGGCATTACACTCGAGGATGTGATGAATATTACTATGAGGAATGACTATAGTGTTTGCCAAATGGATTAAAATTACATAGGAATTTCAACACTAGCCACTCTGATAAAGTTTGTATACGAAACGAGACGCGATATGCATGGTCCGTTGTGGTGTTGATGCGTTTGAATTGCTCAGGGCTTTTTTTGTAGAAAAAGCCCAGCAGGAACTCATTAGCATAATGGGCCACACCCATCAGCAGAAAAACATTAGCATATTAGGCCAAACCACTGACAGCACATCTCATTAGCATATTAGGCCACACACCCCATGTTACCAGGAGTGTGGTCATCCAGCCACACCCACCTTTTGCTTTTTATTCTGTTTACCTTGTTTGTTGTCAAAACCCAGGGCTTTTTTTGTACCAGGAACTCCTTTGCATGTTAGGCCACACACCCCTAATATAGCGAATCTTAATGAGTTTCTGCTGTTGGGTGTGGCCTATTATGTTAATGAGTTCTTGCTGGGCGTGGCCAACTTGGGAGCCAGCCAGAACTCCGTTCCCTTTGTGTTCCTGCCCAAAAATAGCCCTGGAATTGCTCCAAGTAAATTGGATATTGGAAAAGAACTCAAGTCTATGAAGAATTTTTGGCATAATATATCACAGTTGTTTTGCTTCCTTTCAACTTCTGTCCTGTGATCTTGGGACCTGGAGACTAACAAACCTATTTATTTATTGTTAAATTTGTACCCTGCCCTCCCCGCAAAGCAGGCTCAGGGTGGCTTCCAAGTTGCATAAAATACAAGTAAAACAGACACAGTTAAAACACAGCAATTAAAATAATACGATACAAAATGCGAAATGCTGGCAGCGATTAAATTCAATTAAGAAAGGTGCTTCAGAAGGTTTCCACAAAAGCTGGATGTTCTCCTGCTCGTCAGGTCCTATGTCAGCTGTTCGATGGTAGGCACTAGATGTTCTAGATGTTCCTCAACTCATCGGCCCTCCTGGCAGCTGCTCGATGGTACAATTTCGGGCCGGGCACTACAGCGGCGGCGGCCCCTAATTAAATGCCTGGCAGAAGAGCTCCGTCTTGCAGGACCTGCGGAACTGAGAAAGGTCCCGCAGGGCCCTGATCTCCTCTGGGAGTTTGTTCCACCAGGTTGGGGCTGCCACCAAAAAGGCCCCGGCCTTAGTAGCAGCTAGCCTGGCCTCCCTTGGGCCAGGGAGGGTCAGACAGTTTTCAGACCCAGACCGTAGTGCTCTCTGGGGTATATACGGGGAAAGGCAGTCCCGTAGGCCATATAGGGCTTTAAAGGTAACAACCAGCACCTTGAAGCGGACTCGGTATGCTATTGGCAACCACTGCAGTGACCTTAGCACAGGCTGGATGTGCTCCCATCTAGGGAGACCCATCAACAGCCTGGCCGCGGCGTTCTGCACCAGCTGAAGCCTCCGAATCCGCGACAAAGGCAGCCCCATGTAGAGAGCGTTACAGTAGTCTAGTCTCGAGGTGACCATCACGTGGATCACTGTAGCCAGGTCAGCATGGTCGAGGAAGGGAACCAACTGCCTAATCAGCCTGAGATGGTAAACGGCCGACTTGGCAGTGGCTGCTACCTGGGCCTCCATGGTAAGGGAGGGATCCAGGAGCACTCCCAAACTCCGAACCTCCGGTGCTGGGACCAATAAGGCCCGCCGAAGGTCGGGAGTGGGATCCCCATCCCCGAACCACCCCGACCCAGGCACAGGACCTCCATCTTCACTGATTTTGGCTCAATTTCCACTGTCTTTTGGGGAATTAAAAATAATAATGTGCTACTGGGATTCCTGCTTGAGACAACCCTTACAAAATCATGTCAGAAGAGTTTCTTTTCGCTCACAGTAGATTTGTTTTTTTAAAAAAATCCTTCGGTTGCTCCTCTTCCTTTTTTCTTTTTTTCGTTTTGTTCTCTAGCATTAGCCAGATAAAGTATTCTCAGTTTCCCTTCCTAAATACAGTTGAGCAATATTATTGGCATGCGCAGAACGTCTGTCACGCTTCCTTCCGCAGGAACAGCCCAATTCCAGTCCTGGGCAAAGTGTTCTCCACATAGAAGCACACAAATCACCTCAGGTTCCTGGCAGGGATAATGGCAGAATAATCGTACCAATTTTGGACCCTGAGAGAGCTCCTGTACCTTTGCCATGCATCCCAAAGGGAAAATTCCACTAAGTGCAGTTTCTGCTGTGATTGTTATAACCATTTGGGGTAGAAATTAGGGTCGCCAGCAGACCTGGGGAAAGCTGTCTCTTTCCTTTAAGAGAGACTTAATGTGTTGGAATGGGCAGCCGAAGCTTTTTGTGGCATGGAGGTAAATACCATCACCTAGTAAATAACATCCCATTAAGTCTCTTAAAGGGACAGGATCTTTTCCCCCACTTGTTAGCTGCACCTAGTAAAACTTCCCTTTCACATAGGGTTCCAGCTCCGGGCTGGGAAAGTTTTGGAGATTTTGAGGATGGAGGCAGGGTTTGGGGAGGGGAAGGGATTTCGATAGGGTACCATGCCATAGAGTCTGCCCTTCAAAGTGGTCGTGTTCCCCAGGTGAACTGATCGCTGCCATCCCAGGAGACAAATCTGGACAGTAAAAAGAAACAAAACTGAGCAGAGAAGTTAAACAAAAGACTCGACTGTGCGTCTGAACAACAACATCAACACTTGTAAACACACACTCATTTATATGGCTGGTAAAATAGAGCCATCCTAGACCAGCTCCTGCCAGCCTAGCAGTTCGAAAGCAAGAAATTGCAAGTAGATAAATAGGTACCACTTTGGTGGGAAGGTGACAGCGTTCCGTGAGCCTTGGTGTTTAGTCATGCCGGCCACATGACCACGGAAACATCTTCGAATAGCGCTGGCTCTTCGGCCTTGAAGCAGAGATGAGCACCGCAACCCTAGAGTCGGATTCAACTGGCTTTCGAGCAAGGGAATGTTTACTTTTAAGGTGCTACTAGACTCTTGCTCTTTTCTACTGCTACAGGTAAAACAGAACTAGTTAGCTAAAAATAATATTTGTACAGTGTGTGGACATATAGAATGTGTGTGGACATACAGAAAACCAATCGTGTTAAAAGCTGCTCTGTCCAAAATAAATTTCACTCTGAAACTGTCTTTCTTCTATGGCATCTGGATCTATGTTTTTAAAAAATTGCCTCAACACTGTTGGCATTAGTTATTTTCTATTACTTATCTTCTCCAGGCACCACCTGAAGGTTGGCAACCCTACCTTCACAGTCAAATTCATCTTCATTGTTTTGAGTGAGACTTGCTGCCTGGTAAGTAGGCCTAGGAACACATCCTTAAAGATGTGAGAGTCCTGTCAGCAAAGCATGGCTAATATGAGCAGTTGTACCGTGTGATTTGATGGAGATGAGCCCAAGAAACCACATCTGCTCTGCGGTCTGTCGCCAGGCTTTGTTTTGTGATGCCAAGTCCTCTGCAACTTATTGTTTCAGCTTATTATTATCCTGTTGGACTGTTAAACGCACAAAATTCCTAAAAGGCTGACTCAAGCTGTCTGGCCTGCATTTCACAGAGGAGGCTTGTAAGATGAGGTCATAATATTATAGGGTTGCGAGCCTCCTGGTAGGGCCTGGAGTTCACCTGGAATTACAGTTGGTTGCTGGGCAACAGAGATTCTGGAGGAACTGGAGGGAAAGGCCTTGGCCTCTATGCCCTGTTGTTGGATGCTGGGCTCGATGGACCACTGGTCTGATCCAGCAGGGCTCTTCTTATGTTCTTTTGGCAACTTTGGAGGGCAGACTCTATGGTATACTATAGAGTCTAGGAGAAATGGAAGTCCTAGAATCACATCACATCTCCACTCAGCTATGGCTGAGGAATTTCCCAAGCCAGAGTTGTCAACCCTCTTAGGGGATAAACAAAATCTGTTTCCTGCCCTCCTTGTCTTTTTAAATTGTGTAACATCCATCCCGACAAACAGCTGTGCACACTGGAAGTGAGGTCATCTCGTCGCTGGCAACACGGGGACACTCTGGTGTTTAGTCAAAAATATGCCAGAAGTAATTTTTACCATATCTTGCCTGAATACCAGAGCGTCCCTGCATAGCCAGTGACATGATGACATCACTTCTGGGGGGTGCACAGGAAGCGATGCCACCGCATTGCCAACGAAGCAGGCCTAGGCCTAGTTTTCCTGCCTATAAGTGCCCTACTGGCCAGCTGATCGGTCACAAGGGGAGGGGCCACAGAGCTGGGGATCACCCATCCCAGTGGGGGCCTGGCCGCCCCGAACAATTCCAATAATAACGGCATACTAAATTTACTCTTCCCTTTCCAATTAGCATTTCACACATGCACATTTCAGTTACCTTATACAAGGTGAAAAGAGCCCAAAATTATACACAGCTCCCCAGAAAACAGAGTCTCCCCGTGCTGCTGGCTTCTATTAATGGACTCCACCCCTCCTGGGCTAAACCATTTCAGTCCTGTGGGTTACCTAAGCAGATCTGGGTCTGGTCCGTGCCTGGGAAGTGATGTGTGCCACTCTGCGCTTCAGTGGTGGGATAAAAATGTAAACAATAATAATTACATCTTGGCTCAGGATCTAAGGGATCAGACTCACATGTGCCAGCTGTACAATGCAGTCCTAAACAGAGTCACACCCTCCTAAGCCTACTTGACGTCAGTGGATTTAGAAGGGTGTAGCTTTGTTTCTAGGGCTGCCAGCTCTGGGTTGGGAAAGACCAGGAGATTTGGAGGGCGGAGTTTGGAGTGGGAGGAGTTTGGGGAGGGGAGAGGCCTCAGCAGGGCATAATGCCATAGAACCCACCCTTTAAAGCAGCCCTTTTCTCCAGGGGAACTGATTTGGTTCATATGGAAATGTAACAGTGGGAGATCTCCAGGTACCACCTGGATGGTGGCAACCCTATTTGTTTGGTATTTGTTATGTACTGAGTTAGAATGGCACCAGGGAACTGACCTAGCTTGAGCGCCAGAACAATAGGTATCTAGGATCCTGGAAGAAACCAACTGAACTGGAGTTGTAATGTAAATAGCCTACCACTGGGAGTGTGTGTGTGTGGGGTGGGGGTTTTTATGGGCATATATGCAGGACTTCGGCCCTGCTAGTGTGTCCTTAGTTTGAGCTGATTCACTAATAAACTATAAGCTGATCACTACACGTGTCTCGAACCCAGTATATTTCAGTGTTGAACTGTTTAGTTGCGTTCCAAACTGCCGAATCTTCTGGAGGCTGCAGATTATGATTTTACCAGCACTCAATTATGAGCGAAGCGAGGAATCTGCTGCCCGGCTTGGTTGCTTCCACCAAAACTAACAGTGGAACAAAAAGCCTTTGCCAACTTCTACCACCCAGCTAAATTTTTCCATTTACCTCCAGTCCCTTTCGGATGCATTTATTCAACGCACGCCACTGTATTAGACATGTTCTATTACTGCTGTTCTCTTTTATAGGCCTCAGACTTGTCGTGGTGTTGTGCATTTGGAATGGTAAAGTACAGGAGCATTTCTACCAGAGGCTGACTGAGCTTGGAGCACAGAACAATGGCTCACCAGGATCCTGGAGAGGACCAATGATTGTTGGAAAAATAGGCAAAAATACTTAGATATTCGGAGTTTGCAAGGGATCTTTGCTTCACTGGAGAGGAGGCATTTCTTTCTGTATAAAAATCTTTATTTCTAAAGGGAAGGGTTCACTGGAAAAGCTACAAAATAACAAAAGCTACACCTCTAAAGCTTTACAAACTGACCACACGGTCTCTCAACAACAATTGCAATGGAGATTCTCCTTCTTCTTGACCCCTAGAAGGAAATCACTTGAATACATTAACCAATGATTGTGAGTAAACAGACTTGGATTTCCTGGGTGTTCTTCCCATTGGCTCTGAGCCAGGTTTCCCTTCCAGATCAGTCTAAACAATAGCCAACAAGGTAAACAGATTAACCCTATAATGACTGAATTAGACCTTGCAACACACACATATTTCCAGCAGTGATGTTATGTAAATAGCCTATCATTGGGAGTAAGGCGTGTTTAGGTGTGGTTCTTGCATGCTATTTAAACAGGGCGGCTGCCAGGGAGTTTAGTCTTGTTCTTGCTGAAATCACTAATAAAGCAGAGCTGATCACTAGACTTGGGGTCTGCTCATCCATGGAACCCACTATCTGACACATGGTTTCGAAGAAGATGGAACTGTACCTTGAAACATACTCAGCTGGAAATCCCATTGCAATCAAAGTGGCATAAAGTGAGATTAGTTGTAGGGTGGCCAGCCCCCAGGTGGTGGCTGGAGATCTTCCACTATTACAACCGATCTCCAGGCGGCTGAGATCCGTTCACCTGGAGAAAACAGCCATTTTGGAAGTTGGACTCTATGGCATTTTGCCCCAGATCCTGCCGTCCTAAGACTCCATCCTCCAAATCTCCAGGTATTTCCCAACCTGGAGCTGGCAGACTTAATTATGGTTATTCTGTGTTTTGTTTTTAAAATCCACGTTTCTTGCAAGACACTTGCCAGCTCCAGGTTGGGCAATTCCCAGAGATTTTGGGGCGGAGTCTGGAGACAGTGGGGTTTGTCGATAGGTGGGACCTCACTGGGAATGTGACCCATAGAGTCTACCCTGCAAAGCAGCCATCTTCTCCAGGGAAACTGCTCGCTGTAGTTAGTTGTGGGAGATATGGAGGCCTCACCTGGGAGTTAGCCATCCTAACTCTGTGCGAGCTGAAAGGCACATTTCTGTTTGTTACAAGTGAAAGGACTACCAGGTTTGAAGGATGGGGACAGGACAGCTTGGGGCGCCCACCCCACTGGGGATGCCAACCTCCCGGTGGGGCCTAGAGACCAGGGGGCGGCAGAGCGCCGGCTTTCCTGGAGGCTCTGCAGCTGCGGGGCCTCCAGGAAAGCCAGGGAAGGGGCGGGGTTCTAGCCCCCGTCCCTCCCAGCGCCAGCTCTTCGCTGCCGGCCACTGCCCCTGCCTTCTCTCCCCCTAGGGGGAGGGGGAGGGTGGGCAAGCTCTGCCGCCGCCTCCTGATCCCCGCCAGGCGCTCTTCGCTGGCGGCGGTGACGGGGAGGCAGCAGCAGTGGCGGGGGGGCTTTTTACGGGGGGGGGCGGAGGGCTGTTTGGCGCCCCTGCGGGCCCGGCGCCCTAGGCAAGCGCCTAGCTCGCCTAGTGGGCGAGCCGGCCATGGATGGGGACAGAGCAGCAGTCTTCCAGTCCTTTCTTTATCTCCTCTAGAAATAAACATATCTGTAAATAAACACATCAAGGCTAGCAGGGCTTTTCCCCCTGGGGATATGTGCCAGAACGGAGTTCCTGAACCTCGTCAACAAAAATTCTTTTTTAAATGTTTAAAAGTTTGTGAGTTTTCAGTATACAGATTAAAAGCGTCATTTCCCTCTTGAGAGTTCAGGCATCTCTTTTTCCAACCCCCCCAACTCTGAAGGTCAGTATGGTCTACTCAGACTGGCAGCAGCTTTTGGGGTTCCCAGCCCCCAGCAGGGGTTCCCCCAATTTTGAAGGCTCCGATCTGCGCTGGCCAGCTGACCACTGGGGAAAACCCCACCCCCAAACAGAATCATCACTGCTCAACATCCCTGACACAATGACGTCCCCCGGAAGTGACTTCATCGTGTTGCCAATGTCGGGGGCTGACAAGCTAGTTTTGGGGCAAAACTCTATGGTTTTGAAGGCAAAAACCCTAGCGGCTTTCCAGGGTCTCAGGGAGAGGTCTTTTACATCACCTACTACCTGAACCCTTTTAAGTAGAGATGCTGGGGACTGAACCTGGGACCTTCTGCATGCAAAGCGGAGGCCCTACCACTGAGCCACAGTCCATGCCTACTCACTAGTCATATTCACATACACAGAAGCAGGCCTGCTGTTTGCTGTGCTTGTTGCGGTGCCTAAGTCCTCTTGGTGGCTGGGCGCACACAATGCGTACTTATGTGCTGTCAAGTCACAGCCAGCTTATGGTGACCCCACACGGGCTTTCAAGATGAGAGAAGCGGAGCTGATTTGCCATTGCCTCCCTTTGCAGAGCCTTCCTCGGCAGGTCTCGCATCCACGTACCAACCCCTGCTTAGCTTCCAAGATCTGACGAGACTGGCCTTCCCTCTCCAGCCTGCACAATAATGAGATTTTCTATAGAACAAAGTTTGAGTCCAGTTCTAAGCGTTACCTGCAAGTGACGCTCCCTCTAAGCTGTGGAGTCTTGTGAGCAAAAATTTTACTTTGTGAGCTACTGGCTTTAAAGTTGTGAGCGAGCGATTTGGCTGCTGCATAAACCCGTTTGCGTTGGAACCATCCTTCCTGAGCCAGGACAAAAATGTTTGAGCTGGAGGCTAAAAAACTGTGAGCTCACTCACACTTACTCAGCTTAGAGGCACCGACCTCAAGGTGCCATTGGACTTGAACTTTGTTCTGCCGCTTCAGATCGACACGGCAACCTACCGGGAAGTTTCTATGTCTCTCACTTCCCCAATCTGAACTGCCAAGCGGTTTCCTTCAGCACCCCAAGGAGCAGATGAGGTGTTTATGGTAGCCAGCAGGCACCAGCCATACAGAGTAAGTAAGCACGAGGAATGCCAAACCCTAGAGAGGCAGTCAACCCTTTGCCTGATGCAATCCTCATCCCGTTCATTAGTCAGTGATCAACAGAAGGCTCGCCACTGCCTCCGTGGTTTGTGGCTGTTCGTCACACTGAATCCAACCGTCCAACGTTCAGCAAAAACAGCCATCTGTGAGCACTCAAAAAGAAATCCCTTTGTTGTCCGCTGTGCCACTTTGCTGTTATTAACAGCAGCAGTTTCCCCCCCAGGCATTGTCCAAATACTTTGGAACCGCAGGAATTGATACAGCAGCAAACTCCCTTTTGATTTTCCCCGCAAGGGTTTGTGAGTTTCTGTGAAACGGAGGCAAATCTGGCGAAGGGGTTGCGGACGGGAGGCTGCTGTGTTCTTGGGTTTTGCTGCATTTGTTTTCTTAGACGATTCAGGCCACTTGCTTTCCACCCCCCATCCATTCTCAACAGGTACACCAGTCTCCCCTGTAATCCCATATAAACCTCTTAAGGTGATGAATGAATAACAGAAACCTGGAGGTTGTATTGAAGAGCCCCGATTAGATAGATTTATGTGAAAATGTGTCTCACTGTGTCTTTTGCACAGCCACGCGAGGAGGGGATGAGGTCGATGTCAGGTTGCCAACTGGCCTGGAAATGCCCTGTCCCCCTTTAACAGAAGTTTAATGGCGTGCGCCTTGGTGTTTAGTCATGCCGGCCACATGACCACGGAAACGTCTTCAGACAGCGCTGGCTCTTCGGCTTTGAAACGGAGATGAGCACCGCAACCCTAGAGTCGGATTTGACTGGCTTTCGAGCAAGGGAACCTTTACCTTTACTTAATGGGATGTAATTCACCAGAGGATTCCGTTTACTCCCATACCATGAAAAACTTCAGCCACCAGTTTCTTTATAAAGCTAAACAGCTCTGCAAGGAAAAGAAGGGAAGGGAAAGAGGGAGGTCTGGGCTGGGAGTAGGGATGCCAGCCTCCAGGTGGGACCTGGGGATCCCCTGGAATTACAGCTCACTTCCAGACTGTTGGAAGTACCAGACGTGATGTCCCAGCAGCCTTCAGAAGCAAGTGACCACAGAGTTGCAGGCAGATAGGCAGACTCTGAGCTGCGGTGGCCCAAAGGTTCAGATGCTGAGCTGCAGACCAGAAGGTCGGTAGCTCGGCAGTTCGAGACTCTAGTGCTGCATGACGGAGCTCCCATCTCTGGCCCCAGCTCCTGCCAACCTATAAGCTCGAAAGCAAGAAATTACAAGTAGATAAATAGGTACCACTTCAGTGGGAAGGTACCAGTATTCTATAAACTTCGGCGTTTAGTCATGCCAGCCACATGACCATGGAGAGGTCTTCGGACAGCGCTGGCTCTTCGGCTTCGAAACGGAGATGAGCACCGCCCCCTAGATTCAGATTCGACTGGCTTTCGAGCAAGGGAAACCTTTACCTTTACCTTTTTAGGCAGACACTAAGCATCTTCTTGTTTACTGCCACTGTTAGATAGCATAGGAACTGCCTCTGCGCCTCTACCCTGCACTGTCAAGCATGTATTTCTAGAATAAAGCAGATATTGTTTTGTTTCAACCTGAAACGTGGCTCTGTGTAACTTTATAGTCTTGCAAGCACATGGTAGATTTGAGACAAGCACTGCTGCATTGAAGTCAAATGTACTCTCTTAACCAAAGAAGGATCGGGATCACCAAAACTAGTACCCTTCCTACACAGACTACAGAGATCAGTTCCCCCTGGAGAAAATGAATGCTCTGAAGGGTGGACTCTATGGCATTGTACCCCACTGAGGTCCCTCTCAACCCCCCAGGCTCCATCCCCAGTTTGGTGTAGTGGTTAAGTGCTCAGACTCTAATCTGGGAGAACCAGGTTTGATTCCCCACTCCTCCACTTGCACCTGGCTGGATGACCTTGGGCAAGCCGTAGTTCTGATAAGAGCTGCTCTTGAAAAAGAGCAGTTTCTGTCAAGAGCTCTCTCAGCCCCACCTACCTCACAGGGTGTCTGTTGTGGGGAGGGGAAGGGAGAGGAGTTTATAAGCCGCTCTGAGACAATTTAGGGTAGTGAAGGGCAGGGTACAAATCCAATCTCCTCCTCCTTCTTCTTCGAACTGTTCTCTCAGGAGCAGATCTCAGACTGGCTTACATCTCCTTTCCCTTCCCCTACCCACAACAGACACCCTGTGAGGTAGGTGGGGCTGAGAGAGCTCTTCCGAGAACTGCCCTTGAGAGAGCAGCTCTGAAAGAACTTGTGACTGACCCAAGGTCACACCAGCAGCTGCATGTGGAGGAATGGGGAGTCAAACCCAGTTCTCCCAGATTAGAGTCTGTGCTCCTAACCTCTACACCAAACATGCCTCATGTGACAACTATCCCGTCGAGCTCCTTTGAATGGATTGGGATTGCTTTCACTGAACAGGTTAATACCGAAATCTGGATCTTTTTTTTTCTTTTTGGTATTGTGTGTGTGTGCGTGTGCGCATATACGCACACGTGTGCCTGGAAGGCATGGTGACTTCTGGCGATCTTTGTGTGTGTGCGTGCACGCTTGCATGCCAGGAAGTCATGGTGACTTCTGGTGTCCCCAAGTGGGGCTAGGACATTTCAGAGAGGTGGCTTAATATTGGCATGCCTCTGCATCCCGGCCCTGGTATTCCTTGAAGGTCGGCCCTGCTTAGCTTCCAAGATCTGACAAGATTGTGCTTGCTTGTGCTATCCCAGTCGGGGCACTGAAATCTGTGCCTTGGAAGGTTGCAGAGTTCCCAGAATGTTGGGAGAGGAGTCGGAATTAGGTCATCCTCAGCAGAGAGAACCAAACTGGATGTTCTATCAGTCCCATTTGATATAAGGCAGCTGCTCTGATCTGAGCGCACCGTGGGGCACCTACATCATTCCGCTGCTGCTGAAAAGCTTTCGTGAGAGAACTTCACGACAATAAAAGCTCTGTGGTTGAAGTCACCGGCTTCTAACCAGTAGCGTTTATATCCCGTTATGAATGTGCAGGGGCGTATAATGTGCCTGGAGCGAAAAAAAGGAAGCAACAACTATGATTTTTTTTTTAAGTCTCCAGATGTTTCCAAAATTACTCATTTGAGATGTGAAAAAATAATTCCTATTTAAGGCATATATTCTTCTTCCTTTGTAGCCTGAGGGTATCTTTCCTGGCAACTTCAGACTGCCTCTGAAAAAAAAAAAGCCTTAACAAAAATTCCAAATGGGAGTGTCAGATGAGGACCTGGAAATGTCCTCCCAACCACAAACCAGTATTGTTTAATTAATTCATTCAAATGTGTCCATGCTGCCTTTTTGCCAGATAGGATCCCAAAGGCAGTGAGTATCAGAAGAACGCTAAAAAGAATCAAGACAATAAATAGGGCTTAGGAACATGAGAAGAGCCCCACTGGATCAGACCAGTTGTCCATCTAGTTCAGCATCCTGCCTCACAGTTCCTCCGGATGGCCAACAACAAAGAGGTCGAAGCCTTCCCCTGATGTTGCCTCCTGGCTCTGGGATTCAGAGGATTAGTGCCTCTGAACATGGTGGTTCCCCTCAGCCACCATGGCTAGTAGCCATTGATAGATTTATCCTCCATGAATCAATCTAATCCCCTTTTAAAGCTCTTTATTCATTCCTATGGCCATCACTACATCCTCTGGCAGCGAATTTCACATTTTAATCACTCTCTGTGTAAATAAGTATTTCTTTGTGTCTGTCCTGAACCTACTGCCCATCAGCTTCATTGGATGCCCTACTCTTCTGGGAGAGGGAGAAAAAGCTCTCTTTTTCAATTCTCTCCGCCTCATGCATAATTTTATAAACCTCTGTCATGTCCCCCTTAATCATCTCTTTTCTAAACTGAAAACTCCCAGACTCTTCAGCCTTTCCTGATAGGTGTCAGAGTCCCACAGCAATCAGTTCTCAACAACATTCCTTCAGAAGGTTCAAGTTTATTGAGTACAGTAAAGGCAGGTCATCTGTGCATACACTCTGTGTCAGAACTGATTGCAAGTGCGTGAAATGGGGAGTTATACAAAATTCAAAGGGGTCTCCCTGATGGGTCTGAGCCAATCGGGGAATAAGCTAAAGCCCGCCTAAGCTAACAGGTTTGCATTCCCAGCGAAAGCAGCAGCAAGGTACCAAGGTCACTGGCCTAAGCTAGCAGATAAGATGAGACAGGAAGAAACGAAAGCTAAGATTCCATTACAGCCACAGACTATCCATCAGCTTCTCCCCCCTCCACCAGCTATGACAGTGGCCTAGCTGACAATAGGGAAAGTGCTCCAACCCCCTGATCAGGGCTATTTTTGGGCAGGAACACACAGGAATGGAGTCCTGGCTGGCTTCAGAGTTGGCCACGCCCACTACAGCCAAAACCTCTGCGTGCATGGCTACAGAGGGAAGACCAGGAGAGCAACCCCGTCCAGTGACTCTGAGGTGGACGGGCCAGGGGAGACCCTGGAAAGATCGGGGAGGCATTTAAATACCTCCCCGTGCCTTCCTTGGCCTGTCCAAGGGCCGGCTTGCTCTTTAAACTGCCTTCCCTCCCTCCAAGGGCCAGCTTCTCTCCAAGGGGCACGTGGGCAAGCCAAGTGAAGGTATGGAGGTATGGCCTAATATGCTAATGACTGTGCTATTGGGGTGTGTGGCCTAATATGCTAATGACTGTGCTGTCAGGGGTGTGGCCTAATATTCTAATGAGTTCCTGCTGTTAGGTGTGGCCTATTATGCTAATGAGTTCCTGCTGGGCTTTTTCTACAAAAATAGCCCTGCCCCTGATCATCTTGGTTGCCCTCTTCTGTACTTTCTCCAGCTCTGCAATGACCTTTTTCGGCCTAAAATCATAGAGTTTGCCCAAATACCAGAGCGTCCCCATGCAATGTCCCCGGGCACTATGACATCACTTCCAGGTGACGGCATCGTGTTGGAGACATTGTGTGGTGACATCTCTGTTTGGGCATGGGCTGAAGCCCCCAAAATCAGTGTTTTCCCTGGTGCGATGTGGGAATAGCAACCCTACTGCTAACCTACAACCACTTCTCACTTGCAAGGATAAACTACTTAACAGTAACATGGACTCTGGTACCAAGGCTTGCAAAAAACCAAGATGCCAACTTAGCTCTCATATAGATCCTACTACAATAGTGATATAAACATGAAAGGGAAGTTCGGTGTGAGTAAATAAACATTATAAACCGATTTACACTGAAAACAGACCATCAGACGTTATATAGCTCTCTATTCAACACTTTCCAACATTAAGTATACAATACAATAACTTTCATCACATATCAAGTAGAAACATTTAATGTACTCATATGAATTCATACACACTTGAGCAACATCTGTGGTCAAGGAATATGCATTAAGCAAGGGGTGTCAAAGATACAGCCCACAGGTCTAAGCACACTTTTTCTTCAGAGAGAGAGAAGGAGGCAGCAAAAGAGAGAGAGAGAGAGAGAGAGACAGACAGACAGAGAGACAGAGAGACAGAGACAGAGAGACAGAGACAGAGACAGAGAGACAGAGACAGAGAGACAGAGACAGAGACAGAGACAGAGACAGAGAGAGACAGAGAGAGACAGAGAGAGACAGAGAGAGACAGAGAGTCCTGCGTTTAGACCCAAAAATGTTTTATTCCCGGTATGGTGGGGGAGAATCCTGTGTCTGA
This sequence comes from Gekko gecko, assembly GCA_029375565.1. NCBI lineage: Eukaryota > Metazoa > Chordata > Lepidosauria > Squamata > Gekkonidae > Gekko > Gekko gecko. Next base: position 16,000,971 of record JAPDNY010000004.1, read on the forward strand.
GACTAAAAAAGTTTTATTCTGGGTATGGGGGGGGGGGGAAGAGTCCTGTGTTTAAGACCAAAAAACATTTTATTCCAGGTATGAGAGAGAGAGAGATCCCTTTCAATTTCTAGCAGATGTGGCGGGGGGGTGGAGAGAGAAACTTAACAGCACAGCTTGTGTTCCTTATTAGTGAAAGGGAGGAAGAGTCCAGCAGTACCTTAATGACTAACAAAATTTGTGGCCGGGCATGAGCTTTCATGAATCACTGCTTACTTCCTCAGATACAGCTGGAATGTGAGTCTCTCTATCCTTATATCTTGGAGAGTGAAGTGATTTCAGATGCCAAAAGACAGCAGCAGGCATTGGTAATGAGAGAAGAAACCTAGGTCTCAATTCAGTCCAGGAGTTTGCATTGTCCTGGGCCTCATGATCAGTTGCAATTCAGCGTCTCTATTTCTAATCTCCGTTTGAATTTTTTTTTTGTTAGAGAACTGCTACTCTTAGGTCAGCAACTGAATGCCCTGGTAGGTTAAAATGTTTCCCCACTGGTTTTTGAATGTTGTGGTTTCTAATAGTGGTAGAGAGAGTAAGAGACCAGTAGCACCTTTAAAGACTAACAAAATTGTGGTAGGGTATGTGCTTTTGTGAGTCATTGCTCACATCTTCAGACTTATTTCCATTTATTCTTTGCATCCTCCTGGACTGAATCCTCCTGTACCAAACAGAGACCTAGGTTTCCTTTCTCATTACCGATGCTGATATCTCCATGCCTCTGTATATCACAGCAATGCTGATATCTCCACCCCTCTGCATATCACACCTAATCCAATCATGCCTGCTATTGCCATTCGGCATCTGAAATCATCTTTAGACAGCTTATATCTCCGGTACTGTTATGTACTGAATGTGAATTGCTCCTATCTATTCACATGTTAAGCTTGAGTTTGAATGTGGCTCTTCAGATGTCGCATTGCTATTGGTCGATTTCGGCGAAACCTGTGTAATTACCCAATCACTGAGTGATATTGTTGCAAAGAGGGAACGGTCCTGATTGGCCTTTATCCCGGTATTCTGATTGGTCTTTAACTTGTAATGGGTGTGGCTTTGACAGCCCGGGAGAGTTTAAAAGAAGGAGCTGTGCTCCCCTTGTTGTCGTGTGTTCCTGACTTACAATTGCTGTTTAATAAAGCTGAAATCACTTGAAGCTGAATCCTTTGTTGAGTCTCATACTTAACAGGTACCTTGTGTTACATTTTATGGCACACATGGCCTGGCCTGACAAAGTGATATTTATGTCAGATCTGGCCCTTGTAACAAATGATTTCAACATGTCTGCATTAAGCTCAAGTTTTCCTCCGTTCAATGCAACAAACAAGATGGCACTAGAAATACAACGTTCTTTATGAGATTCTTGAAGCAATGATTTTTCTTTTTCTGAATTGGAAAAGATCTCTTCTAAATTGCTTGCATCCATTAAACAAGAATGTATGGGTGAAACAGGAAATACTTCCACAGCCTGATTTACAAAACAGCAGGATACAGCGCTCCGGATTGAAGGCGGTTTTGTTTAATGACTTCTTCAACTTGCTTCCAACGACGAGTATACTTTCAACAATTCTTTTTTGGAACTATTATGTGGAATATAATAACAGAAGCTTATTATAACAATATGCTAATATGCTAACAATAAACTCTCTTTACTATGTAATGAATGAAAATAGGATACAAAATAATTACAAACATGTAACTCACCCTGTTGATGAGCAAAATTTCAATAATGCGGACCCAGCCTGCTATTGTTCAAAAAGTTATTCTCACAAAGGATCTTACCTCATCAGGCTGAGGGCTACTCTTTTATGAACAACAGGTGTTGTTAACAAAGGACTAGAGTATGCGTAGTAGATCTATTTCAAGGTATTCTTAAAGCTATATACATACTAGAAATATGCAGACAAACCTACACTGGTATTAAGTCCAAATGGAGCAAATGTATACAATCTAGGTATCCAATAGCTTTCTTGTTGTAATAGAATTTAGCAACATCCTCCCTGATATAGAGGCATGGTTGATGTTTGTATATGAATATGACAAAAAATTGATGTTTGTGTATGACAAAAAAATTAACTCCTGTATGGAGTGCTGCATTTCTTTAAAGTGTGGCATCTAGCACTTCATGCCTAATTCTCGAACAGTGCTCTAACACCCTGGTCTTCAATGTTCTTAAAGACATAAGGTAAAGGTAAACGTAAAGGTTCCCCTGCTTGAAAGCCAGTTGAATCCAGCTCTAGGGTTGTGGTGCTCATCTCCGTTTCAAAGCCAAAGAGCCAGCGCTGTCTGAAGATGTTCCCATGGTCATGTGGCCGGCATAACTAAACACCAAGGTGCACGGAATGCTTAAAGACATACCTACATATAATTTATTACATGCACATACAGATGGCTATATAACGTCTGATAGTCTGTTTTCGGTGTAATTTGGTTTATAGTGCTCATATAAATCCTAGCAACACCATCACTGGACCCAGCAACATCAGCCATTCCATCTCAGGTTCCTACTCTTGCTCATCCTCTATTGTGATTTATGCCATCGCATGTCAGCAATGCCCTTCCACTCTCTACATCAGACAAACAGGACAGTCTGACATCAGAAACCACAACATTCAAAAACCAGTGGGGAAACATTTTAACCTTCCAGGACATTTGATTGCCAACCTAAAAGTAGCAGTTATCTTACAAAAGAATTTCAAAGAGAGATTAGAAAGAGAGACTGCTGAATTGCAACTGATAACAAAGCTTGAAGCAATGCATCCTCCTGGACTGAATCTAGACCTAGGTTTCATGTCTCATTACTAGTGCTGATTTCTCCACGCCCACTACCTCTCTGCATATCACATCTTCTATTATTATCTGCTTGCTAATGTCATTTGGCATCTGAAATCCCTCCACTTTCCAATATATGGACTCACATTCTAGTTGTATCTGAAGAAGTGAGCAGTGACTCATGAAAGCTCATACCCTACCACATATTTTGTTAATCTTTAAGGTGTTGCTGGACTCTTTCTCTTTTCTAATGTCTCCTCTCAGCAGTCTTTTTTAAATTGAAAAATCCCAGTTTATCCTGCTTTTCCTCACAGGAAAGGTGACCCAATCCCTTAATTACCTTGTTTGCACTCCTCTGTGCTTTTCCCAACTCTGCATTATGTGATATGGAGACCAGAACTGCACATGGTATTCCAAATGAGATGTCACCATAGCTCTATACAAGAGCATTACAATATTGGCCATTTTATCTTCAGTCCCTTTCTTCATAACTCCTAGCATGGAGTTTGCGGTTTCAAATACTATCTGTATTTCAGTACTCTGTTGGTGGCAGGGAATACTTGGAGATTTTGGAGTGGAGCCTGGGGACGAAAGGGGTTGTGGGGGAGGGGAGGACCCTCAGCAGGGATGCCAACCTCCAGGTAGTGGCTGGAGATCTCTTAGGGTTACAACTATCTCCCGAGTTCAGAGATCAGTTCTCCAGGAGAAAATGGCCGCTTTTGAAGGTGGACTCTATGGCATTATACTGCATCAAAGTCCCTTCCCTCACTAAGCCTCATCTTCCTCAGGCTCCACCCCCAAAGCTCCAGGTATTTCCCAGCCCAGAGCTGGCAACCCTAGACCGCAGCAGAATACAATGCCATAGAGTCCACCCTCCAAAGCAGTCATTTCCCCCAGGAGAACTGATCTCTGTTGTCTGGAGATCCTTTGTAATAGCAGGAGATCTCCAACCTCCCCAGCAGTTTGGAAACCCGAGCCTCGGCGTGGAGAGATGATTCTAAATTATAATCAGTGTCTTGCATTGAACCTAATACCCAATCAGTACCCAATGGGACTATCAATAGTTGAAAGCAATGTTCCCTCTAAGCTGGGGAGTCTTGTGGGCAAACATTCTACCTCGTGAGCTACTAGCATTAAAGCTGTGAACAAGCCTACATTTGACTATCATGTAAACCTAACCTACCTTACAAGGTTGTTGTGAAGATAAGACAGAAGATGTGAAAACAATGGACAGCGCTCTGTATATTTCTGATTCTGTGAAGGGATGAGTCAGTGCTCAGCTCTCATGGCCCTTTCTTACATGCCCAGTGTAATACTGAAAGGCAGAGAGCCGTGTTCCTTGAGGCCACTACAACTGCCGGCGCATAAAGGATCAGATCTACAGTCCGATCACTAGAATATATTACTGACTGATGGCCGCCATGGTTTAATAACATGATTACTGTCAATATTCCCTAATGCAGGGGTGACAAACTCATTTGTTATGAGGGTCGGATCTGACATAAATGAGACCTTGTTGGGCCGGGCCACGTGTGTGTCATAAAATGTAATGCCAGGTAGTGGAGATATCTATAACTTCCTGAAGGACACAAACACAAAGGTGTTTTCTTACTTAATATAAAAACATGCTTAAAACATGAGCACTCTTGCAATAGTTTGTTTATTTAACAGTGTCTGATCACTGACACCTCTTGCTCTGAATTCTTGCATCAAAACGTCTGTGCCGTTGCAATCTTGAGTCTGCTGTTCAGGTGTGTATCTGTAAGCTGCAAACCTACGATGACGCAGCAGCAGCAGAACTGGAAGAAGAAGCAGAGGACAGCCAGTTCCACTGTGGGCCTGACAGAAGCCCTCTGGAGGCCTGATCCAGTTCCCGGGCCACATGTTTGACACCCCTGCCCTAATGTCTATAGCACCTTATAATATTGGAGTGTTTTTAGATGATTTTAGGATTGTTTGTTATTGAAGTGTTTTATTCTGCTATGTAAGCTGCCCTGAGCCAGCTTCGGCTGGGAGGGTGGGGTATAAATCTGATAAATAAATAAATTGCAGCGTGGGCGTGACATGTGTTTAGGCTTCCCAAATACTTACCTCGTGCCGGCGGGGGACGGATACGTCCTGGCAGGACCATCCCCAGGGGAAGGAAAAATGCGCCGCACGATGCCGTCACCAGGAAGTGATGCTAGGCCATCGAGTTTTCAGCCCCATTGCCACAGCGTTGCCTGGCGTCACTTCCTGGTGACGGCATGGTGTGTTACAGGGAGGAATGGTCCAGCTGGTGAGGTTTCCCCCGCCCGCACGTGGTAACTACTTGGGAACCCTACATGTGTTCCACCTAGCACATGACAGAAACTGAAGCTGCCGCTAGGATTGCCAACCTTCAAGTAAAACCTAGAGCTGTCCCTGAATTACAACTGATCTCCAGGCTACAGAGGTGAATTCCTGTGGAGAAAATGACTCAAGGCCTTTATATGCTGCCCCGGTCTCTCCCCAGACTCCACCCCCAAATGTCCAGGAATTTCTTATCCATGAGTTGGCAACCTTTCATTCTGAAGTGAGTTTTTGACTCACCAAAATTTACAGCAGAACGATTTAAAAAAAAAAATTGTCTAGAGCCACTAGGCTCCTGTTTCAGTTTGCCGCAACAGACCGATCCGGTAGGGATTATACACAGAAGTAAATTCCACTGGGCCCAATGTGATTTTACTCCCTAGTAAGTGCGATTCAGGTGGTTAGCCATGTTGGTCTGAAGCAACAGAATCAAGTTTGAGTCCAGCGGCACCCTTAAGACCAACAAACTTTAATTCTGGGTAGAAGCTTTCTTGTGCATGTGCACAACACCCAGAATTAAATTTTGTTGGTCTTAAGGGTGCCACTGGACTCAAACTCTGTCTCTTAGTAAGTGTCTTTAAATTACTGTTATTGGCAGTTCAACCCCAGACTCATTTACTGGGGAAGTCAGTAGAAAAGAGCAAGAGTCCAGTAGCACCTTAAAGGTAAAGCTAAAGGTTCCCTTGTTTGAAAGCCAGTCATATCCAACTCTAGGGTTGCGGTGCTCATCTATATTTCAAAGCCGAAGAGCCAGCGCTGTCCGAAGACGTTTCCATGGTCATGTGGCCGGCATGACTAAACACCAAGGCGCACGGGACGCTGTTACCTTCCCACCGAAGTGGTACCTATTTATGTACTTGCAATTTCTTGCTTTCAAACTGCTAGGTTGGCAGGAGCTGGAACTAGAGAGGGGAGCTCACTCCCTCATGCAGCACTCTCGGGTCTCAAACTGCTGGACTACTAACCTTCCACAGGCTGTAGTTCAGCCTCTTAACCACTTGAGTAGCACCTTAAAGACCAACAAAATTTGGGGCAGGGTATGAGCTTTCATGAGTCACTGCTCACTTCCTCAGAGACAACTAAAACAGGAGTCCATTTGTCCTATTTATTGGAAAGTGGAGTCATTTCAGATGCCAAAGGACAACAGCAGAATAACAATAGCAGCCATGAATGGATTTAGGTGAGGCATACCCAGGTCAGTGGGACTTCCTCCCGCCTAAAACGTGCGTTATCATTCCCCGAGCCCCCCAAAGCCTCAGCAACGCGCGCCCTCTAGAGGTCGAGCAGCGCCAGCACCCTAAACGCGCCGCTCGGAATCCCGCTTTTTTCTCTGCTTGAGTCTTTTTTCAGCAGCGTGGCCTCGCTTTTACGACATCTGCTGGCCGCGCTTCACGGCAGCGTGGCCGAGGAGCCGCCTGAGCCGCCCCGCCCTCCTGTCCCTTCCACGCATGCGCTTTGCTCGAGGAGCGGTTCTGTCGGGGTCGTTCTCCATGCCGCGTCCGGCGCTTTACGGCAGCGCCCGGGAATGGGGGGCAGGGAAGATGTCTGAGCGGAGAAGGGGAGGCGGAAGCCGGGGAGACGCTGCTGCCGGCGGCGGCGGCGGCGGCGGCGGCGGGGAGATGCCCGCCAAGAAGCAGAAGCTGAGCAGCGACGAGAACAGCAACCCGGGGGACCTGTCGGGGGACGAGAATGTGAGGAGGCCGCTGGGGGAAGGTGGTGGTAGTGGGGGGGCAGGCTTCGGGCCTAGCGCGTCTCCTAGCAACGGGTGGGTGGGGCTGCCTCGGAGGCCCCTGGCTTGGCGGGAGGAGAGGTTGATAGGCGGGCGTTTGGAAGCATCGGTCGGCCTCGTGGGAGGCTGGGTTTCCTGGCGGGAGGGCGAGGATTTTGAATGAATCGCGTTTGAATTATCTGCCTGTTCTGGCTGTATTTGCTTTTTTGCCTGTTGCATGTCTTTCCTTCATCCCCATTCTTCCAAGGAAGTCAGGGTTGGCATTTCTTCTTTCGCCAGCAGCCCTCTGAGTAGGGATGCCAGTCTCCGAGGGGGGGGGGGCTGGGCTCAACCCCCGTCCCCGGAATTACAGCTCATCTCCAGACTGTGGAGATCAGTTCCCCTGGAGAAGATGGATGCTTTGGAGGGTGGACTCTTATGGCACTGTACCCCACTGAGGTCCCTGTCCCTCCCAGGCTGCATCCCCAAATTTCCAGGATCTGGTAACCCTACAGCCCCTCATTCCCTGCCGGTGGCTAGGGAGGGACTGGCAACCCTATCTCTGAGGAAGGCTTAGAGCTTCTGCTTGGCATGCAGAAGGTCCCAGGTTCAATCCCTGGTATCTCTAGTTGAAAGGACTGGGCAGTAGGTGGTGTGAAAGACCTCTACCTGCTCTGCTGCCAGGCTGAGTAGATGATACTGATCTTGATGGACTAGTGGTCTGATTCATTATAAGGCAGTTTCATGTCTTGATTTCATGTTTTGGTGGAGGGGCCATGGCTCAGTGGCGGAGCATCTGCTTGGCGTGCCGAAGGTCCCAGGTCCAATCCCCAGCATCTCCAGTTAAAAGGACTGGGCAGGAGGGGATGTGAAAGACTCTGCTGGAGACCCTGGAGAGCTCCTGCCAGCCTGAGTGGACAATCCTGATGATAATAGACCAGTAATCTGACTCTGTTTCATTTAGAGAGGGGCTGTGGCTCAGTGGTAGAGCATCTCCTTGGTATGCAGAAGGTCCTAGGTCCAATCCCCAGCATCTCCAGTTAAAAGGACCGGGCAGGAGGGGATGTGAAAGACCTCTGCATGAGACCCTGGAGAGCTCCTGCCAGTCTGAGTGGACAATACTGATCTTGATGGACCAGTGGTCTGGTTCAGTATAAGGCAGCTTCATGTGTTCATTTCATGCTTTGGTGGAGAGGCCGTGGCTCCCTGGTAGAGCATCTGCTGGGCTGGCATGCAGGAGGTCCCAAATTGAATCCCTGGCATCTAACATTAAAAGAATCAGGTAATTAGGGATGTGAAATACCTCAGCCTGAGATGCTAAACAGTCATGGCCAATCTGAGTAGATAGCACTGACCCACACAAGCTCATTCCCGGTGGTCAAGGAGGAGTGGCCGTGCTTGCTTAGTGCCTGTGTCTGCTGAGTGTGGTCTGGTGGTTAGAGTAGCAAACTAGCGTCTGAGCAAAACCCGAGTCCAGCAGACCTTCAGCGAGGCAAGGAAATTTTCCAGAGTGTAAGCTTTTGTGAGTCTAAAACTTGATTCATCAGGTTACTGTGGCTTGTCGGTCTCTGTGGTGGTTCAGGACTCTAATTTTACTCTGCTGCTATAGGTCAGGGTTGCCACCTCTGGGCTGGGAAATTCTTGGAGATTTGTGGTGGAGTCTGGGGAAGGCAGGATTTGGGGGAGAGAGTCCACTGTCCAAAGCAGTCATTTTCTCCAGGGGAATGGGTCTCCAGTCTGGAGATCAGTTGCAATTCTGGGAGATCTCCAGGTTCAGCCTGGAGGTTTGCAAGCCTCCTATCAGACAACCTCAAGGCACAGTCTTTGGGTTTGCGCTGGGGATATGCCTTTATTTGTAGCTCAGCAAAAGGTGATTAAAAGTGCTACAGGAAGCCTGATTCTGGTCAGGACCACTAGGACCCTGAAGTGATGGGGGGGGGGTTGTGTCAGCAAACATAGCCTCCAGTGCCATTTTGAGTTGGAAACACAGTGCAAGGGAAAGGTAGGAGCCTCTCCTCTCCCTGTGCTGCCAGTCTGGTGTAGTGCTTAAGAGCGCCTGACTCTAATATGGAGAACCAGGTTTCATTCCCCACTTCGCTGTATGCAGCCAGTTGGCTGACTTTGGGTCAGTCACAAGTTCTTTCAGAGCTGTTCTCTCAAGAGCAGTTCTCTCAGAGCTCTCTTAGCCCCACCTGCCTCACAGGGTGTCTGTTGTGGGGAAGGGAAGGAGATTGTAAATCGCTTTGAGGCTGCGGTCTCACACACACTAAATTATCCACTTTCAATGTACTTTCCAACTGGATTTTACCAGTTCACACTGTAAAATCCAGTTGGAAAATGCACTGAAAGTGGATAATTTAGTGTGTGTGACTGCAGCCAGAGACTCTGATTGAAGGGTGGTGTATAAATCCAACTCTTCCTGACCAGAATTGGCCTCCGTGGCACTCTTAAGTAGGTTTCCTTGGTGCTACCCACTTGAAACTTAAGATCTGGGAGCCCCATGTTCAAATCCTCACACTGTCATGGAAGCTCTCTGGGTGATATTGGGCCAGTTACCATCTTTTAGCACCAGTGGAACCACTTGCAATTTCTGGAGAGTTGGTTTAGTACAGCAGTTAAGAGTATCGGACTAAGCAATCTGGGAGACCCTGGTTCGAATCTTCACTCATGCCATGGAAACTTGCTGGGTGACCTTGGGCCAGTCACGCTGCCTCAGATTAACACACCTCACAGGGTTGTTGTGAAGATAAAATGGAGGAAAGGGCAATATAAACCACTTCAGGAGAAAGGCAGGGTATAAGTGAATCAAATAAATGGAATAAATTAGCCTAAACTACCTCACAGGGTTGTGGTTGTGTTGATATAATGGAGGAGAGTGGAATGACACGTGCAGTCGAGAGTTCTTAAAGGAAGGGTAGAGTGAGAATGCGTTATAGATGCCTGTTTACCCATTGCTTTCCCCATGTGATGCCAGGGGGTGGCACCAGGGTTCTTGCTTCACAACAGTTCTAAGAGGTAGCTTGGTCTGGGAGAGCTTGGCTGACCCCAAGTCACTCGGAGCTTCCTGGCCATCTGTGACAATGTCACTTCTGGTACAAGCTGGAAGTGCTGTCACCAGGCTGCCGATGACGTAGCCTGGGCCTCCTTCCCGTTCCTGGTAAGTGTCCCCCCCAGGACCTGGCAACCCTAATTAAAAGCCCCTTGCTGCTCTAAGTTGCCTGTGGTTTGGTGGCCCTTTACGCACACAAAATAAGCTTAAGATTTCTTCACTCAATGGGGTTCAGACTGTGTTGGGAGAATGTGATGCCTTCCAAGAGAAGAAATATTCTGATTAGTTTAAAAAGTGACCCCCCATTAATGAGTAGTAAATTGCTTGTAAGAATCGCTAGTTATTGCAAATGCAAGTTCTTACATACCTGTTGAGTGGCAGCAATCTTCCCAGAAGAGATAACTCTTTTCCCTCACCCAGAGTGGAATGCCTATTCCAAGATGATGCCTGCTCTCCCATTTGTAATTTTAAAAAAGTTTAAAGGATTCCCCCCCAGAAGAACTGATTTGTTTATATTGACAATTCAATCCTATGATTAACAAGCTAGGTGTTTTTTCCCCCCCACCACAGTGGGGGTTCAAACTGTGGGTTGGGACCAGGGTTGAATTCAGGGTGACCCCAGTTTAGATCTTTACATGCTTACTTAGAAGTAAGTGACATTGGGGGGAGGGGTTTCGCTGACTCGTCAGACAGTCGCATCTCATCGAGCTCTGATGGGTGCGTTCCGTACCGGGCTGGTAAGAAGGGAGACTGGATCCATTCGGTCGCCCCTAGAGTCCCTGTAGGGGATTCTAGCCTGAGGTGCAAAGAGAGCCGTTCCTAAAGCTGCAGCTGAAGGATTGAGGCTCCCTTTTGCCCCTAAAGGTTCTGCCGCACCGGGACCAGCAATGGCGTTCAGAGGTGCACACCGACTCCAGAGCGAGCAAAGGATCAATTAAAGTGGAAGAATGTACCCTATTCTGCAGCACTTAACCATTCAACCGAACTGAAACATGAATGTCGAAATTCTTTAAAGTGTTTGTGGGAACGGAGTTGAATTTATGCCTTAAATCTGAAGAAAGGGGGAGAAACCCTTCTGGAGGGGTAGTAACCCATACCTAGCCTAAAGAAACGAGCACAAGATTAAGGCGGAAAGCTGATTCAAGCGAACAAGCATCTACCCGACCCCACTTTAAAATGTGTACTGTGTACTGTGTACAGTTCTGTGTACAGTTCTGGTCACCACACCTCAAAAAGGATATTATAGCATTGGAAAAAGTGCAGAGAAGGGCAACTAGAATGATAAAAGGGTTGGAACACCTTCCCTATGAAGAAAGGTTAAAATGCTTGGGGCTCTTCAGCTTGGAGAAACAACAGCTGAGGGGTGACATGATCGAGGTTTATAAGATTATGAATGGGATTGAGCAGGTTGAGAAAGAAGTACTTTTCTCCCTTTCTCACAATACAAGAACTTGTGGGCACTCCATGTAATTGCTGAGCAGACGGGTTAGAACAGATAAAAGGAAGTACTTCTTCACCCAAAGAGTGATTAACACATGGAATTCACTGCCACAGGAGGTGGTGGCAGCTACAAGCATGGACAGTTTCAAGAGGGAATTAGATAAACATATGGAGCAGAAGTCCATCAGTGGCTATTAACCACAGGGTATAGATGGGAATTCTAAGTCTGGGGCAGCAGTGTACTCTATTCTTGGTGCTGGAGGGGGCAGCAGTGGGAGGACTTCTAGTGTCCTGGCTCCACTGCTGGACCTCCTGATAGCACGTGGTATATTTTGGCCGCTGTGTGACAGAGTGTTGGACTAGATGGGCCATTGACCTGATTCAACATTGGCTTCTCTTATGTTATGTTTTTGAAGCGTGCAAAAGAAAGTTCTCAGGCACTTAAAGAACTTTTACCTTAAATATAAATAATGACGCAGCGAGGGGGCAGAATGGCGCCTAAAACGAAACTTACAGCAGGAACTTCTAATACATCATCGACTCAGAGACTGGAAATGACCATAGATACTGCAAGCATGATCTCTGAAGCACTACATTCTTTGCTAGATCAAATGATGAATCTCAACAAAAATTTTGAAACTCTCCAAAAGGAACTTAAGGAAGTCAAGTCCACAGCAGAGAAGACAGCCAAAAAAGCTGCAGAAAGTTGAACATAACACTAAAATGTTGAACCAAAGAGTGGAATCAGCAGAAAAAGAAAGAAATTCAGGAAAGCAACAACTTTTACAACTTCAAATGGAAAGATCAGCTCATGTACTAAGATTTCAAGGAGTTCCTGAAAATACAGATGAAAATCTCAGACTGATCTTGACTGAAGCATTGGCTCCCCTGATAAATTATGAACAAGGAACTTTGGAGATGGACATTGATATGATTTATTGGGTTTATCCAGAATTTGTCAAGAAAAATAATCTTCCAAGGGAAATATATGTGAAAGTCCTAAGAAGATCAACAAGGGACTAGATTTTGAAAGCAACTAGTGGTTTAACTTTAAAGATCGAAGGAATAGAAATAAAGACTTTGAAAGACATTCCATTTGCAATACGGAAGAAGAGAAAACAATATAAAAATGTTAACAACATTTCTACAAGAAACTTCAAAATATCGATGGCTCATCCCTGAAGGACTGACTTTTAATTATAAAGGAAAAAAAGAAAAGATTGACTCTTTGGCTAAAGCCAAAACCTTTTTGGAATTACAGCAGACTCCAGCAAAACCAACAGGAGAGATAATAGATAATAATGCCATGGACAAAAGTGAAGGAGCTACCAGCGGTACCTCTGATTCTACATCAGCCTCTCTGGGTGACTTTATGGACTCGGAATCTGAATCTGAACTAGGAGTGGCTGTTCCTAGATCGTACAGGTCAAACTCCCCTTCAACAAGAAGAAGTATAAGCAGAAGAAAAAACCTAAATGAAATTCTGAGAACTTACTTGACAAATTGAAATGTGATAATGAAATACCATGTTATTGAATTTCGAGCTAGCGATATTTTAATAGTAATAACTTTTTGTAACAATACTTAATGGGGAACTCTTGTAATGTAGACTTTTTATGATCCTTGCCTACTCTGTGTGATTTTAGATTAGAATATAGTGTTTAGAGGTGGGATGTAGAGAAAAGCAATATATATGTATTTTTTTTTAAAGGAAGTAAGCGACATTGAATTTGATGGGACTTCCAAGGAAGTAAGTTCTATTCAACTCAATGTGGCTTACTTCTGAGTAAGTACACTAAAGATCAGAAAGGACACCCAGTTTCAGATCCCCACTGGCTGTGGGAATAAGCCCCATCTGGACCACTTTTTCCGACTCCCACTGACGCAGCTCTGCTTAACCAAAACATTTTGGGTTTTTTTGAAATATTTCTATGCACCTTTCCATCTGCCTCAAGGTCCCCAGGGTGTTGGGGAAAAAAACAGCCCATCTTGCCATCAACTTAGATCTGTGTTGGATAGAAATGGAGCTCGCTCTTTTCTGTGCTGGCCTCTGCCGGGGGGACTTGCCTTTCTAATTTGTACTGCTAGAATGATAATGCACAAGTATCAGCAGAGTGGTTTGTTAAAAGGATCTGGGAAATTGCTCTAGTGGCATAATTAATATATTATCAGCTGATGTGTATCAACTCCCACGCCAGCGAATTTGTGGAGAAACGAGATCTCCATAGCAAAACAATAAGATAAAATGTGATATGGCTTTTTTCAGTGCTCTAAGTGATAGATTAGAGGGATTAATGCTGCCTCTGGTTGTGCCTTGAATTTTTTTGTGTTGGTTTTATTTTTATATTCTGTTTATATCACTGAAAATTCCCTGGCTGATCGCGGGTAGTGTCTTATGGAGAGGCATTTCTCCTGTCTTACACAGCAGGAGATGCCTTTTTGGGGATGGGCTTTCCTTGGGATCCTTTGAAGGTAAAGTTGGCATGGTGTCATGATTTAGAGTCCTGGACTAAGGGTCTCCACTCTGGCAAGATGCTCAGTAGAGGTCCTTGAGCCAGTCACTCTCTCTCTTGTCAGCCAAGCCTTCCTCACAGGGTTGTTGTGAAGTTTAAATGGGATGAAGTCTTTATGCTGCGCAGAGCTCCTTGAAGGAACGGTGGGATAAAAATGTGCTAGATAGAAAAGAGTGAGTGCTTTGCACCCTCCTTCAGAACGAATATTAATTTGCACATCTTGTACGAGGTGCAAGAAAGATGGTATGAATGCTTCTGGGTCAAAGGCTTTCTGTCGCCTGATAGCCCGTGTCTGTTGTCGGATCCTCTGTGCTCTGCCTAGAAATGTGACTCTCCTGCTATTAGGTCCTCTGTCTGCATGCTTTTTAGATGGCCTCTTTGGTGAACCTGACGCAGAAGCTAATTCCACAGTTTTGAAGGTGCCACCAGATTCTTGGTTGCGTGTGAACTGCAGGCAGAACATTTTGTGAAACAGGAACTTGAAACTGGCCCCTTATTGCAGGAGTTTGAATTGTCTGATCCTGGTAGCTTCGCAGCTGCTTGATGTGGAACCCGATGTTATTGGAACACTCTCTTAACTTCCTGAGGTTACTTAATTGTGAATGAGTTTCTCTGCCCATGCTAGAACATGTGGGAACACTTCTATTCAGGAGTTAGCTTGCCTTTAATCTGAGTTTCTTCTGTCCATTTTAAATCAATGTGTGCTTTGTTCTCAGGATGATGCTGTTAGTATAGAGAGCGGCACTAACACAGAGCGCCCCGACACTCCCACAAACACTCCCAACGCTCCAGGAAGGAAGAGCTGGGGGAAAGGAAAATGGAAGTCGAAGAAATGCAAATATTCCTTCAAGTGTGTCAACAGCCTCAAGGTATTTGTACTCCTGAAATCTGTGAGACCTTTGCTTTTATGTAACAATCTTTGGAACGAAGATGGCTTTATTGCTGACATTTGCTATTAGATTTTTCTTCTGCGATCCTAAGGAGAAGAGTTGTGCGAGATCAGGCGAAGAATGTATTCAGTTCCATATTTTGATTCCTGCAGCAGCCTGTTAGATCAGGGGTGTCCAGGATGCGGCCCGCAGAAGGCTCAAATCCGGTCCCTGAGCAACTTCCTTCCCCTGCTTCCTTTCCCAGGGCTGCTACTGCAGCCGCACCGTCTCATTACCAACACAGGTATCTCCACACCTATTACTCTTCTGCATATCACACCTCATCCAATTAAGCCTGCTATTTTCATTCACTAGCTATTGCCATTTTGACATCTGAAATCACATTTATTTATTTGGATTTATATCCCACCGTCCCTGAAGACTTAGGGCGGCTAACAATGAGGCACGAGTGCCAGAGTTAAAACAGATGAAAACAGCATAAAACAGAATAAAACCATATAATACAAACAACAAGGCGACAGTGCTCCATTTATCACAAGATGGGGTAGGTCTTAATCCAACGGCAATGTTCCAGTAGCCTGTCATCCCTTCTCCTTCCAGGGTCACCTCACACCCTGATGGAACCACATAGTGGTGGCAGTGGTACGATGATGCATAAATAGCGGTGGTGGAATAGTAGTGGCAGCGGCTCCTACTCAAAAGCCTGGCAGAAGAGCTCCCTCTTACAGGCCCTGTGGAACTGAGCAAGGTCCCACAGGGCCCAGATCTCCTCTGGGAGCTCCTTCCACCAGATAGGAGCTGCCACCGAAAATGCCCTGGCTCTGGTGACAGCAAATTTAATGTCCCTGGGGCCTGGAATTTCCAGGAGATGTTGGCTCCCCGACCGTAGTGCCCTTGGGGGAAAATTTATATCTCCAGTACCTCGTGTTACATTTTATGGCACGCATGACCTGGCCCAACAAAGTAACATTTATCTCAGAGCTGGCCCTCGTAACAAATGAGTTCGACGCCCATGTGTTAGATGGCTGTGGGCATCCCCAGGCAGGGCTTTGTGAAAACAGCGGTTGCCAGGATCTTCTATTGAGAGGGAGGCTGACTCTGAAAGGGAGGCTCTGGATAGTTGTTATAGCTGACACATTTTCATACATACGCCAAGAATGTCTGCAGTTTCCCTTCTCTCCAAGTTAGTTGCTATCTCCAACATCTTAAGCACATTTTGTAGGCATCTGGGAGAAAATAAGTAGGTAGAAGAAGATGGGTGGCCCTGTTAATCTGTCCAGTAGCACCTTGAAGACTGACAAACTTTGTGGCAGGGGAGGCGCTTTTGTGAGTCACTGCTGAAGAGGGAGTACCTGAAGAAGTGAGCAGTGACTCACGAAAGCTGATACCCTGCCACAAAGTTTGTCAGTCTTCAAGGTGCCACTGGACTCTTGCTCTTTTCTACTGCTATTTCAAAGAAATTTCAGTTATGCATCCCTGGAATAAAACTATTTTCACATCCTGTACATACTGAACTTGAACGTGGTGCGTTTTAGGAGACGTGCTCCTTTTAGAGGCATAAAACACTGTTTTGTCATAAATTGGACTACTGGTTCTAAAAAATGCTGTGCCCTTTTGTTTGGGTGTGTGTGCTCAGATGAAGTTTAAATAACAGGAAAGCAGAGTTATATTTTCAGAACTAACAGGAAATTGAAGGGTGTGGAGTCTCCCCCCCCGCCCCTTCATACTTTGAAAAAGTTAGGTAACCACCAACGTAGAGTACTAAAATACAGATGGTGTAGGAAATCAGGAGGGGAGGTACATCTTTGGAGCAAAGATTCTTACCTGATGATGAAGACGTCATGTGACTTGGAAAAGTTTGCTGGGAAAAGCTTAGAAGTGTCCCCCTGCCTGAAGATCTGTGAAAAACATTTGTTCTTTCCTGGGAAAAATGCACGGGTGGTGGTATACTCTTTATGGCTTCTAAAGTAGCCCCGCTCTCTTTACTTTAAGCATGTACATTGGGAGGCACATTGTACTGCTTGCCAAAGATTGCACAGATAGGGACCAGTTCTCAGTTCAGAACTGATGATACAAAATAAGCAAATGGTTGCTGTTTTGAGTTTCTTCTGCCATTGCTAGCCACTCCATTCTCAAGGAGCTATACAAAAAAATGTGTTCGGTCACTGTGGAAGCCTTGTTTGGCTGTGACATCAACAGCAACCAGTTACGAGCATTCAAGCTTATGTTAGTAGCTAGGTAAAGGTAAAGGTTTCCCTTGCTCGAAAGCCAGTCAAATCATTCTGGTAATATATTCAATAACAACAACTCCAAAAATCCCACCTCTTTTGTCAGATGTATAAAAAGTTATGGAAGCACTGGGAATTTTTCCCCCCAGAATTGCTTAATGTTGGGCATATTTTGCTTTGTGCTTTGAATCTTCATCTTAGTTATATTTTACTGTTTGCAGGAAGACCACAGCCAGCCACTGTTTGGGGTGCAGTTCAATTGGCACAGCAAGGAAGGGGACCCTCTTGTCTTTGCCACGGTTGGCAGCAACAGAGTGAGTGGCGTATTAAAACTTGATCTTCTTTCGTTCTTAGGCTTTCGTTTGCTTTCTGAGGACACCTAGTACTAGGGTGCTTAGTAGCTGGATTTTTTTAAAAGTTTGTTTCCATCAGCAATTGGCCCTAACAGGAGAAACAGTCATGCCAAGAGAAGTAGATAACAGTCAGACACAAAAATTGATGACATCAGAGTTTGAGAACGCTGAAACATAGCTTGTGGACTGAGTTGTTACTTTCTGATGTTTTATCAGCCTGTAACAGTCAAGCTTTCAAAGATCAGAGCAGGGAAGAAATCTATTCTTAACTGTTGCATGAATAGGGTTTTTTTAAATTTTTAAACGAGGTTCTCAGTTTCTTCTGTACCACAATGGCAAAATGGCGTTAGTAATTGTGCCTTCCAAAATGGGAGTTGGCATCAGGTTAAACCTTAACATACACACACAGTCATAGAGATTTCTTCTTAGAGTGTCATAACTGAGTCGAGCAAGATAATCTTCCAGTCAATGTGGATATGTGCATTCCTTCCTCCTAGAGCCATATTATACTGTTGTGTATAAACTCTTAACTTAAACTGACTTAACCTGATTCTGTCTTCAAAGTTAGGAGATGAATCCAAGCCTAAGGAGAGCTGAACCCTTCAAAGTCCCTTGACTTCAGTGGTCTTAGAAGGCTTGTAACTTTGCTTAGGATTGCATTGTAAGCCTGCAAAAAAAAAATCTGTGGTGTTGCAGTGTATGAAGCAGACCCTGCTAGCAAGTTGTTTGTGGGAAAGGAAGGGGACATTTGTTCCTTCAAGCAGAGGTTCTCAGACATTTGAGTGGGACCTACATCTTGATTTAACTCTACTCTTCATGACCCGTTTGCAGAGTGGCGTCACGGTACTTTTCCCCCTCCCAGACACAAAGCATGGGATTTTAACTTCAGTTAACTTTGAATAAGCTTATATTCTATTTTTTTGTGTTTAGTATTTTTAAAAATATAGCATGGCTGCAACTGGCTTGTGTTTCCTGGCCATTTTGCACAGAGGCAAGCTCAAGTTTGTTGTCAAAGGCCTTCTGTCCCAGCTCACCCTGTTCCTCTTCCTCCCAACTCTGGCCTGCAAACCACGGTTGTAATATATTTTAGGAAGTCTGCTTTTCAGCATCAAAGAATGTTTTACCCAGTAATTTAGGTTAGCAGGGAGCACTGTAACATCATTTTCTGCGCTCAGAAAAACTGTTGGTGTGCTCTGTGGGATTCCTAGAATAGTCTAATGTGCTTATTATGAAATACTTCCAACCTGCTGTCTCTTTGGAAGTTCCAAACCTCTGCCCCGTATATAGCTTGGGTTTAGGGTACGTATTGTACTGCAATTTTCAGAACTGGGGAAATTTCCTCTGATGTTTAAACTGTTCATCTCGCATGATCTAATGTGGTAACATAATGCAAAGCTGGAAAATTGATTGTTCATTGCAGTCCTAGACAGGTACATGTGCAGATTGGGGGCATTTGGCACCGGACACGTCCTGAAAGCTTTTACTGAAGTTGATCGCTCAGTTTAATGGAAAGGCTAGCTGTGAGTAATGGGCCTGTTCAATTGGGCTGGAGGATAAAAAATTGAAAAGGCATTTAATTGCCTGTTAAAATGACTGCACAAAAAGTATATTTGAACCGATGAACAGAGTCTTCCCCCCCCAGTGCTTTCTCAGATTTCAGTATTAAAATATAATTTATTTAATTGATACCCCGCCCTCCCCGCAAAGGTAGGCTCAGGGCAGCATACACAATTTGATACATAAATAATATTTAAAACCTACATAAAATCATCTAAAAACAGTTCAGTTATAAACAATTCAGTGTCGTAAAGTGCTAGCGATAATTAATTAATTGCTACAGCGGTCCAACTAGATGTTCTGCTCAGTGGTCTTCCTGACATAAGCAGTGGCACAGGCTGCTTACATGAGGAGTAATCTTTCTTCCTGCCCTCTTTCAAGTGAACGCGATAGTAAATGCTAAAAAAAAAATCCAGTTCCATTTCAACCAAATATAAAATCCAATTCTAGTGTCATCCATGTTTTATCACCGCTTCTTCGTGCATGTTTGGAATTATATTTTTTAAAAAGGGAGATAAACACACGCAAGGACGAGGGGAGCAGAAAAGGGCAGGGAGGGTCCTAGAGACGGAGCCAAGTGTTGAGTCAAAGCATTCTAAGAACAGATTTGAGACTGGTTTCAGAGACTTGTAAAGACTGACTCCCTTTGTAGGAGGAGGAGGTTGGATTTATACCCCGCCCTTCACTACCTGAGGGAGTCTCAGGGCGGCTTACAATCTCCTTTCCCTTCCCCTCCCCACAACAGACACCCTGTGAGGTAGGTGGGGCTGAGAGAGCTCTGACAGAAACGGCTCTTTTTCAAGAACAGCTGTGCCCGAACTATGTCTTGCCCAAGGTCATCCAGCAGGTGCAAGTGGAAGGGTGGGGAATCAAACCCGGTTCTCCCAGATTAGAATCTGCACACTTAACCACTACACCAAAGCAAAATGTTCCTTGGAAGATAAGCTATTTTTTTTCCATTCTCCATGACAGAAGAGCTGCTTATGCAATGTGAGGAGAGTGAGGGTAGACAAGGAGAGGTGGCAAAACCGGCACAGGCCTCAGGAAAGCCAGCCCTCCTGTAACTGCTGCCTCTTCATTAAGTGCCCACAAGGCTGCTCATCTAGGAGTTCAGTGATCAGCCGGCTTGTCTGTCACCAAGGAACACTATTTCAGTGGCTGTATGCTCATTCAAGCTATCTACCGGCCAGCAAAAAAAAATGTTTCTGGTGTTTTTTCTCTGTGTAGCAGCCCTGATAGCCCACACTAGCCTGATCTCATCAGAACTCAGAAACTAAGCAGGGCTGGCACTTGGATGCAGCGTTCCCTCTCAGTTAGTATAAGCTAGCTGAGTTTTTTAGCCTCCGGCTCACACATTCTTGTCTTAGCTCAGGAAGGATGGTCCCAGAGCAAACTAATTTCTGCAGTAGCCAAATCACTTGCTCACAGCTTTAATAACAGTAGCTCACAAAGTAGAATTTTTGCTCACAAAACACCATGGCTTAGAGGGAGCATTGCTTGGATGGGAGTTCACCAAGAAAGAGTGGGGCTGCTGTGCAGAGGAAAACAATGGCAAACCAGCTCTGTGCATTTCTTGCCTTGAAAACCCCTTAAGAGCCAGTATGGTGTAGTGGTTAAGAGCATGGACTCTAATCTGGGAGAACTGGATTCGATTCTCCACTCCTCCACATGCAGCTGTTGGTGTGACCTTGGGTCAGTCACAAGTTCTCTCAGAGGTGTTCTCTCAAGAGCAGTTCTTGAGAGAGCAGGTCTCTCAAGAGCAGTTCTTGTGGGGAGGGGAAGGGAAAGGTGATTGTAAGTCGCTCTGAGACTCCAAGCGAAGGGCAGGGGTTAAATCCAATCTCCTCTGCTTCTTCTTGAACTGGAACTTGATGGGGTTGCTGTGAGTTGGTTGCGACTCAACGGCACATTTTATGTTTGTATTTTCTCCATGGAGGTTTATGTCTTGGGGAGTTTGCAAAGCCAAGGTCCCCTCCCCAGCTTTCTCTGCAGGCAATGCCAGGGGTGGGGTGAAATATAATGTCCAAACAGGTTCATGGTCTGCTGAAGCATATTACTGGCCTGATAATTTGTTTATTTGTGTCTGAGCATGCATCAATTATAGCATTTTTAGGGTTTGGAGAAAGAGGAAAGAGTTAATTTAGATAAATGCATTTAGTTCCTGGTTCCTACAGCCAAACCAGTTTCCAGTACATGAATCTAACCGCTTGTGTATTCTCTGCCTTCAGGTTACTTTATACGAATGCCATTCCCAAGGAGAAATCCGGTTGTTGCAGTCTTACGTAGATGCTGATGTATCCTTTTATAACATATACCTCTAGGACTGGTTTCTGAAAGGCATCAGCAATTTCTTTGCTTGATGGCTCTTACTGAAGACTAATCCTTGCACACCAGATGTTGGCATTCAGGTCTCAACAGGCCCCTCCTGGCCCACTTCATTTGAAAACAGCTGTGGTTAGAAATAAGAACTGAACTGGCATTCTCCTTTAAAGCCAAAAATCTTCATTAAGTGTCCCAGTCCTTTTTATATAGTTTGTCATCTACTTGGGTGGTTGTCGTTTAATCTGTGTACTCCAGTGAAACGTTTGCTACTCCTTTTCTGTTGGGCAATGAAGAAAAGTTTAGGTTTAGTTTACAGTAAAATAGTTTAAATTTTTTTTTGAGAGTGTAAAAGCTGATTTAGAACAGGTAAAAGAAAGTACTTCTTCACCCAAAGAGTGATTAACACATGGAATTCACTGCCACAGGAGGTGGTGGCAGCTACAAGCATGGACAGCTTCAAGAGGGAATTGGATAAACATATGGAGCAGAGGTCCATCAGTGGCTATTAGCCACAAGATATAGATGGGAACTCTCAGTCTGGGACAAGTGATGCACTCTATTCTTGGTGCTGGGCAGGGCAGCAGTGGGAGGGCTTCTAGTGTCCTGGCCCCACTGCTGGACCTCCTGAGGGCACCTGGTATTTCTGGCCACTGTATGACACAGAGTGTTGGACTGGATGGGCCATTGGCCTGATCCAACATTGGCTTCTCTTATGTTCTTATTTGATTATACCTGACCCTAAACTCATCCAAATTTCCTTGTACTATCACCTTCTTCCTAATCCTCAGTTTACCATTTTATATATGTCAGTTCCCCCCCCCCCCCCAGTACTTTCCTCTTTTGCATAAGAATATTTTTTAAAAGACCTGGGCAATAAACCAGTGAAGGGGAGTTGTGCCCTTAGATGGGGCTCCTGGTTGCTTTCTATGGGTGGCCGGCCAGAGTTTTCTTGGTTAAATTTGCCCCTCCTGAGCTAGCAGCAGCAGGCTTGCGTGCAGGTGGAGCTCTGGTCTCTGGTCAAGGCAAAGAAAGCACAGGAATATTTCCAAATTCATAGCCTTGGTTCCTCTGACTAGCTGAAATTATTTCTCAATTTTCTAATTTCTGCTTTGTACCTACACCAGATCTCTTTGTCAGCTTGGCAACCCCAGATGGCATATGCATTGAGCCTGTGGCCAGTTCTAACCACCTGACCTTTAAAAGTCCCTCACGATCCCCTTGACTTTCTTTGTTTCTCCCCAGTTGCCGTATCTGTATTTTAAGCTCCACTGTTTTCAGGGCGGGCCATAATACCCTTATATAGTCCCCATTCATTCTCTCAACTGGGCTGGCTTTGTTCTCTGCTATTTTCCTCTGCCACATACAGAATTATCTGTGGGATTTATTTAAGGGAATGACTTAAATCATGACTACTGAGTCATGACTTTTCTCCTGCACGCCAGCAACAAACTATCCGAACGCACAAATATTAAACGCTTGATTTGGCCAAAGGGAGTCCTCGGCTTGTTTGTATGATCCTTGACTTGGTTCTTCAGGCAGATGAAAACTTTTATACTTGTGCGTGGACCTATGATAGCAACACGAGCCATCCACTGCTGGCTGTGGCTGGCTCCAGAGGCATCATTAGGATAATTAATCCTATAACGATGCAGTGCATAAAGGTGAGTTTGACTGGCTTGCGGGGGTGCAAACTTTCGACGAAAAACAACGTTGGGAGTAAAAGTGACTCTCTGGATTCTGTTGCAGCACTACGTGGGCCACGGAAACGCAATCAACGAGTTGAAATTTCACCCCAGGGATCCCAACCTTCTCTTGTCTGTGAGCAAAGGTATGAGAAATGGTTTCTTTGTGATATTCCGTGGAGGGCGTAATTCCGTGAAGAACCAAAAGAGTATGTGTGGGGAGGGAAGCGTGAAAAGGATACGATCCGCTAAGTGGTGCTGAAAATTATTGCTGAGAGTACTCTTTACACATCTCAAGTAAAGGATTGGCAAATTGATAGCTCCTTCTCAGTTCTGTGGGTGGTGGTGCATGGCCGTTCTTAGTTGGTGGAGCAGTGTGTCTGGTTAATTCCGATAATGAACAAGACTCTGGCATGCTAGCTAGTAATGCGACCCCCGAGCATGTGTCTTGTTAATACTTACGCTATGCTTCAGTTCTTTCTGGTGGTTCCAGACATGTAAAACGGTAATACAATTAGTTATTGAATGCCCCGTTTGACTCCTCAACTTAGAACAGCGCTTAATAAAGCTAAACCACGCACAAGCGCCATAATAGGTTCTTCCATAATGGGGGGAGAATATATATTCCTGGAGTGGTGCAAGCTTTTAATTTGAAAGTGGTTCCCCTCATCCTGTATGGGTCAGCTATTTGTATTGAAGCTATCTCTGATCACATCAATCATCCCTTAGCCCAGTTTTTAAGGAAAATACTGAATTTTCCCTGCTGTGTGTCAAACGTCGTATTGTGGGCAGAATTTGGGCGGATACCCTTGGAAGCCAGAGCATGGCTTTATGCCTTTAAACTGAGATTAAAACAACTCTGTGCCAAAGATGGTTTGTTAGCAGCTCTGAATCGAGGTGCCCACAGATCGATTTGGATGAAAGCCCTGGATGAGAAATTGATGATAGTTGGAATGTCGATTCATGATATCTTTGCGATGGGCAAATCCAAAGCATTTTCTCTGATCGAAAATGGTGTCCTAGAAATTGATTATGGTAGTCTGATCCTGAGAGCCCACAGAGTTTGCTCACTCCTATCTTTTGGTCTTTCTTTTCCAAGATCTTTACCCTCTTAACCATCCCATGTTACTACAGAGCTTTTTTGTTTGCTAGACTGAATATTATTCCTACATTTTGGTGTAGTGGTTACATGCTCTACACTTAACCTCTGGGAGAACTGGGTTTGATTTCCCACTCCTCCACTCGCAGCTGCTGAATGACCTTGGGTAAGCCATAGTTCTGACAAGAGCTGTCCTTGAGAAGAGCAGTTTCTGTCAGAGCTCTCTCAGCCCCACCTACCTCACAGGGTGCCTGTTGTGGGGAGGGGAAAGGAAAGGAGTTTGTAAGCTGCTTTGAGACTCCGAGTGCAGGGTGGGGTATAAATCCAATCTCCTCCTCCTCCTCTTCTTCCTCACATGGGAGATTTTTTAATAGGCCCTATTCTGACAGAATCTGCCCTTGTGGCCCTGATAGGATAGATACATCCTTCCTTGCCCTGCTTGAATGCAGGGTCTTTGAGAATATAAGGGATCACTCTGTTAAGCCTTTAACGAACCAACCATCCCCTTACATTCTGGAAACCCTGACTCTTTTGCTCAGCCATAAGAAGGATCCTAAGTTTACCCTAGCAACTGCAAAGGTTGTCCCCGTCCTTTTAGCCCTTGCATAAAAAAAAAAAAAGAAGAAGCAAATATCTTCTGCTGCTCAAGATCTGTGAATCAATGAGCTTCTAAGGGTATAAAAGGAAAGGAACAGGAATGCCCAGTTTGGTTGCTTGTACTGACTCACTCTGTGTAATTCCCCTTGAGTCTCTGTGAGAAAGGCCAACTATAAATAAAATTAGTTTTTTTTAAAAAGCAGATCTCTTTCTTAAGGGCCAGTAAATATCAATAAATACACGCAGTATTTACAGTTGTTCAGCCGGAAGGCATTTAAGTCTAAATAAAAGTGGGAAATACGACCTGGATTGTGAATAAAGCCAGCTGGAATACCTCAGAACTCAAAAGTATAAAAGCCAAAATAGTGAATGGAAATTGCTTTGATTTTAAATGCTTTGCCATTGGGTTGGCTGTTTGTAAATGTGTTAAGATAGATTCAGGTGGGTGGGCATGTTAGTGTGAAGCAACGGAACATGAAAGCTTATACCCAGAATCAAACTTTTGTCGGTCTTAAAGGTGTCCCTGGCCTCAATCTTTGTTCTTCTACTCTGTTAAGAATTCCCCTAAGTTCAGGCTGAAAGAGATTCAGATTAATGACAGGCATCTGAATCTGATGGAGGAAAGGATATTAAACTACTGGTCTTGTTCGCACAAACTCGTCACCTGTGCCTGGCAGCGGGGTCTGGGACCTTGGCAGAAAGCTTCCAGTCCTGCTGCGTGAGCGGTCCATTTCCAAGCTTGTTGAGGGCTCCAGGTTGTACTCTTCAGGAGTTCTCATGCTGGACTCACATCCCACAATGTCCACATGACCCGTCCTGCAATAGTTGACTTGTTCATTCAGGTCTTAACAAAACCTAGTACAGGCATCTCAGAAGACGGACTGTGATCCAGCATCCACTGGTTGAACAAGTATTGCTGTGTTTTTCTGTTACTCCTTCCTAGAATACCTAGATGCGTTTCATGGTAACAGCTAAGTGACTTTTCTTTTGGCAGAAGGCATTTCCACTTATAGATGGGGTGTCTGTGTGTGTGTTTGAGAGAGTGGGGAGAGGGAGAGAGGAGTCCTCAAATGTTGTGCCTCTCCCTGTCGTCTTGTGTATGTAGTTTTGAGAGCCAGTTTGGCGTAGTGGTTAGGATCGCAGACTCTGATCTTGGAGAACCGGCTTTAATTCCCTACTACACATGCATCTGCTGGTGTGACCTTGGGTCTGTCACAAGTTCCCTCAGAGCTGTTTTCTCAAGAGCAGTTTCTGTCAGAGCTCTCTCGGCCCCACCTACCTCACAGGGTGTCTGTTGTGGGGAGGGGGAAGGGAAAGGAGATTGTAAGCTACTCTGAGACTCCTTCAGGTAGTGAAGGGTGGGGTATAAATCCAATCTCTTCTTCTTTGTTATAGGGTAAACTGTTACTCAGTCATTTAATTTTTCTGTTGGTTGTTACTTTAAATTTGTGACAGAAAGGAATGCTGACATTGAGCTTATGTTGTTGTTTTTTGTAGATCATGCATTGCGACTGTGGAACATTCAGACCGATACGCTGGTTGCAATATTTGGAGGAGTAGAAGGGCACCGGGATGAAGTTTTGAGCGCAGTAAGTAGGAAACTGTCCCAGCGGCTTTAAAACATTTCTGTGCCTCCTTTGCTCCCTCCCCTCTTCCGCGCCAAACCATTATAAATAACCTGAAGCAAAATTTACTAAGTCTAGTAAATGTATGCCGCTGTGTGTAATGGTGCAGTTTATTCCAGCTGTCGTTGAGGAGGGAGGGAAGGGTTCAGTTTGGGTTACGCTTTAAAATTTGGACGTAAAACTCTGCAACCGTATTGTTTGTTTGTGTGCTTATACACAGGATTACGATCTCCTTGGTGAGAAAATCATGTCTTGTGGCATGGACCACTCCCTAAAACTCTGGCGAATCAATTCAAGGAGAATGATGAATGCCATCAGGGAATCCTATGAGTACAACCCCAACAAAACCAACAGGTGTGGGCCATGTTTATCCTAATATGATGTTGGAACCCCCACCCCACCCCCGCACACAATACTTCCTGGACATCAAACCGGTAGTTTAAAAAACCCCATCCCATTTAAAGGTAGGAGGAAGAAAAAGGGATGGACCTAGATAAATGACCGGCAGCATAGTTTAAATGCTAGAAGGGTTTTTCTGCTTTATGCAAACTGTTGGACAGGGTGTGGGATCTGCTTCATTGGATGTTCAGTGGATTCTATCTTGGTGTAGCGAGTAGGAGCAGGGGTTCTCATCTGGGAAAACCTAGGTTTGATTCCCCACTCCTCCACATGCGGCTGCTGGTGTGACCTTGGGTCAGTCACAAGTTCTCTCAGAGCTGTTCTCTCAGAGCTCTCTCGGCCCCACCTACCTCACAGGGTGTCTGTTGTGGGGAGGGGAAGGGAAAGGAGATTGTAAGCCGCTCTGAGACTCCTTCGGGTAGTGAAGGGCGGGGTATAAATCCAATCTCTTCTTCTTCTTGAAGGATTAGAGGATGGTTTCTAGTCAGCAGGTTGAACTGATAGATCTCTTCTGGCTCAACGGAGCTTGGCCCAGAGCGAGCTGGTGATCAGTTTGGTTCATGCTTGGAGCCAAATGGACCCCACGCGGCTTCAGGTGGCCCTGCGGGATCCTGTGTCCCCTGGCAGCTCGTTGGCTGAGCTTGTGGAGGATTGGCATAGCCCACTTTCTGCAGCCATCGATGAGAATCGCTCCCTGACGCCCTCTGCGCCCCCATGCCAGGCTGGCTCCATGGTTGACCCCGGAGTTGCTGCCGATGAAGTGGAGGACCAGGTGATTTGGATCAAATATCCCCGAAGCCTTCTCTGTTTGCTGGCCCGTGTGCTGGGATCTTTTGCACTTCCAGCTCTGAGGAAGCAGATACTCGTGGGAAAGAAGAGCTCAGGGCCGGACCTTCCAGTCCTTGCATTAGCTGGTGAAAATAGGTAGCATCGTTCAGCCAATTCATTGAGATGTTCTGAGAAACTGCAGCATAGTTCTGTAGTAACTAAAACAGGATAGCTACTTAGACAGTGGTCTGTTGTCAGGAATTAAAGGTTCATCTAGCCTCTCTTTGAATGACTGGAAGTATCTCAAGCCGCTGCAGTTGTTCCCTCCCTGCTCGCTAATTGGGTATGTCCATTTTCTCCTCAGGCCGTTCGTGTCTCAAAAAATCCACTTTCCTGACTTCTCTACCAGAGATATACATAGGAATTACGTAGACTGTGTGCGATGGTTAGGGGATCTGATACTTTCCAAGGTATGATGACTTGTGTTTTCAAGCAGTGTTTATGTTTTGTGTTGGATTTGTAGAAGAGCTGAAAACGCATGTAATTGACAGGGCAAGAGCTTTTGGGGGTATGTATGAGATGGCATCATTCTACTATCTTCTGCTGTTCTTCTCAAGATGTGATTGATTGGTGTACCCAACAGTCCATAGCTTACAGATGTTGCATGTTCTAATTTTTTTCACTACTGAGTGGAGTGTTGGGGAAACGGGGAGTGCAAGAACCTTTCCATTAGGGAGGGAGAGAAACTGGCTTCCCAGTTGCATCAAGAGAGAGAGAGACAGTTGTTTCAGAACACCTCTTATTCATTCAACTTCAAACCCTGATGTAAAACCTTTTAAAACATATAAGAGTCTGGTATACAGCATAGAAAATTAATCAAATTAATCAAATACCGAATACTGTAATTTTATAAAGGATGTATCCTGGTTGTCTGCCAAAACCCATAATGCAGGGTGGTTGACATAGATCAGTAAATAAGGTTAAATTCAGTCATTAATTACCTTTTCCCATCCATAGGAGCTAATGTAACTGTCAGTCAAGTCTGTTTCTAAGCATCTGATGTATACCTGATGTACATGACAAAGCTCAGCCCTTTCTGTCTCTGGGGTCAGGAAAGTCAGGGAAAGCTAGGGTGACTCAAGAGAGTCAAGGAAGCTAGTTACAGATACCCTGTCTATTTAGAATTTGATAGCACATAAACATTCCAAAAGGCAAAATTCATGTAAGGCAAAAGCCACGCACAGGGTTATCAGTACCAGAAGGGCACAGCACTTAGCAGAGTCGTGGAGCCTCCTGGGAAACCGAATCAAAGATCCAACTCTACTTTACTATAGAAATTAAAGTCACATAGGTTTAACAGAGGACTGAGGTTCAATCCAGGCCCTAATTCCGTGACATGGAGCAGTTCGCATCCTGAGCAGAATATAAATGCTGTAATCTTAAAATGGGCAATGGGCAGTGCAAGAAACTGCATGGCTCCAGATTGCTGCTGAGCGGGGCTTCCTGTGTTAATGAGCAGCCAGTCATGCACACAGCTTAGAAGGAACAAGGTACTGATAAGTTTGAGGGTTTCCTGGATGACATAGCATTTCCCCCCCTTCTTATTTGTCCACAGTCCTGTGAAAACGCCATCGTGTGCTGGAAGCCTGGCAAGATGGAAGACGACATAGACAAAATTAAGCCCAGTGAATCGAACGTGACCATTTTAGGCCGGTTTGATTACAGTCAGTGCGATATTTGGTACATGAGGTTTTCAATGGATTTCTGGCAAAAGGTAAAGGACCGTGGCTGCAGAGTGCAAGATAAGCTTGGGCAGAGGTCCATCAGTGGCTGTTAGTGGGGAGAGGACAACAGTGGGAGGGCTTCTAGTGTCCTGGCCTCACTGATGGATCAGTTTGGTGTAGTAGGTAAGTGTGCGGACTCTAATCTGGGGTTTGATTCCCCACTCCTCCACATGCAGCTGCTGGTGTGACCTTGGGTCAGTCACAAGTTCTCTCAGAGCTGTTCTCTCAAGAGCAATCCTTGAATGAGCTCTCTCAGCCCCACCTACCTCACAGGGGAGAGGAAGGGAAGAAGACTGTA
Organism: Gekko gecko; assembly: GCA_029375565.1. Lineage (NCBI taxonomy): Eukaryota > Metazoa > Chordata > Lepidosauria > Squamata > Gekkonidae > Gekko > Gekko gecko. The sequence continues at coordinate 16,030,416 of JAPDNY010000004.1, forward strand.
AGCTACTCTGAGAAGTAGCGAAGGGCGAAGAATAAATCCAATCTCTTCTTCTCCTTCTCTCTTCTGATAGCACCTGGTATTTTTGGCCATTGTGTGACAGAGTGTTGGACTGGATGGGCCATTGGCCTGATCCAACATTGGCTTCTCTTGTGTTCTTATAAGATTGGTCCTAGACAAGAAGGGGTTCAGAGTGGGGAGGAGCCAGGCTGGGGTGCAGAGCGATTGACCCGGATTTAGTAAACAAAATAACCGGGGGGGGGGGATATTCTGGACTCTGCCAGTGGTCTGCTGAGAAATGGCAGCTTCTCCTTCTCAGGAAGGTTATCATGGTGAGGGGGAGATTGGTGTGGCTATAGGTGACCAAAGAAGCAGCTTCAGGCATCTGGGTTGACTGTTCCCTCCTTCCCTGCCAAACACATCTGCTCAGTTATCAGTAGCCAAGGATCTGGGACTAGAGATCTTAGATGAATACCTCTTGGTTCTGATAGGATTAAGGGCTTCAGGGAAGTTGCACCAGCTTACCTCTAATCAGAACAAAGTTCGAGTCCAGTGGTACCTTTAAGACCAAGAAAGTTTAATTCATGGTTTAAGCTTTCTTGTGCGTGCACACTTCTTCAGATGCATTCATAGAATCATAGAGATGGAAGGGATCTCCGGGGTCATCTAGTCCAATCCCCTGCACAATCCAGGAAATTCACAAATACCTCCTCCCCACACCCCCAGGGACCGCTGTTCCATGCCCAGAGAATGACCAAAACCCTCCAGGTTCTCCAGCCAAACTGGCCTGGAGGAAAATTGTTTCTGGAACCTAAAGTGGTGATCAGCATTTCCCTGGGTGTGTAAGAAAGGGCCACAAGAACTAAGCACTCATACAGTCTGCCTAAGGTCACAGGGTCAGCATTGCTGTCTGATGGCCATCTAGCCTCTGTTTGAAAACCTCCAAAGAAGGAGAGCCCACCACCTCCCAAGGAAGCCTGTTTTAGCTTGTTATTCCAGTTGAAATGGAAGTTGCCAGTCGGTACATATATGTAGAGGGTGAACAGCATACAGCATAATAAAGTTGTTCGACAAATGCAAGGACCAAACTCGAATAACAAGCTTAGTTTATATGGCCACCATTTGTTTGGGTTTAATTCTGGAGGAAACATAGTGACGGGAGTAGATATATCAAAATCGGAGGGTAACCACCTGAATCAACCTTTCTGCAAGAACATCAGTGGGGTTCTAACTTCATTCCAGCACTGTTCTCCATTTCCTCTCCGTTCTCCTTTCCTTATGCATCTTTTCTGGTTTGTAAGCCAAAGTGCAGGACCTGTGGTTTTGTTTCCCAAAGCAGCTGACAGGAAACCAGTTGTCTGAAAAATGGAATATAAATACATTGGCAGACCTAGCGTTCAGGGGTGTGGGTGTAAAGGAGAGCATCAGGAAGGAGACTAAGGTTCCAAAGAAACCAAAAGACAGTCCTTTGTAGAACTGGAAAAGGTGTAACTCCATCTTAAGAGCGAGCTGTAAAATGTTTGTTGCCTGAAGGCTAGGGGAACTGGAACATGACTCCAAACTGACAAACAATGAAGCCCTACACTCCTTTAAATACCATACTTGGACTATTGCTTCTCCTGTGTAGTTAGAGCTCCCAGTGACCATCGTGTTCCCTATTATACTTACTAGGTCTGCTGCATTTTTTTAGATACAGAATGTTATCCCCCAAGGGAGTAGCTGCCAAGTGCGGCACACGAAGACAATGCATCCTCCTGGACTGAATCGAGACCTAGGTTTCCTGTCTCATTACCAATGCTGGTTTCTCCATGCCTGCTACCCTTCTGCATATCATACCTAATCCAATCCGGCCTGCTCTTGTCATTCACCTGCTGTTGTCATTCAGCATCTGAAATCACTCTACTGTCTAATTATAAGTATAGATGGACTCCCATTCTAGCTGTATCTGAAGAAGTGAGCAGTGACTCACGAAAGCTCCTCCCCTGCCACAGTTTTTGTTAGTCTTTAAGGTGCTACTGGACCCTTGCTGTTTTCAACAAGGCAAATTGTCGATCCTAGAGATACAGCAGTAAAGACGGTAGGGGGAAAGCAGAGAGTCAAGGAACTTGAAGTGCCCAGGCAGAAGTGTAATGAGCTCTGTGAGGTCAATTACTCTGACATTCCATCCAGGTATTCAAAAAAAGTTTATGCCACCTCTCCAGAATCCACCTGAGGCAGCTTACAGAGTGAAATAATAATAAAAATGAACACATTAAAAGACATTAAAATACGGCATTAAAAGCCAAGCACAAAAACATGAGACCATAAAAACAACCACTGACAGCTTTAAAGTAACAACTTTTCAGACGGTATTGAAAGATCAGTCCCTTCATTAAAAACCTGGGTGAACAGAAACATTTTGGCCTGGCTCCTAGAAGAGAGCAACATAGGTATCGGGTGAGCCTCAAGGGGAAAGTGAGGTGCCATCACTGGAAAAGCCCTGTCTCCGGTTGCCATCCACCTCTCCTCTGAAGCGATGCTTCCTCTAAGCTGTGGAGTCTTGTGAGCAAAAACTCTTGTGAGCTGCTGGCATTAAAGTTGTGAGCGAGCGATTTGGGTACCGGATATATTAGTTTGCTCTGGAGCCAGCCTTCCTGAGCTACGACAAAAATGTGTGAGCCAGAGGCTAAAAAACTGTGAGCTAGCCCACACTCACTCAGCTTGGAAGGAACACTGCTCCGAAGGTGTGGACACGGGGAGCCGGGCGTGTGAGGCAGACCCTCTTCTTCTTTTCCATCTTGCCTGCTTCGGCCTCCTCCTAGCCTGCCCATGAGATGGAAGAACAGTCCAAAGTGGGTTTTAGACTAAAGTGCAGATGCCATCTGGAGATTGTGGAATGAGGATTAATTGATTTGTTGATTCTTAAATTGTATTCGTATGTCTTTAACCTGTTGTAAGTCACCCAGAGCTCTGTGTATTCGGTGATGGGGCGATTCAGAAATTGAATTAATAATAATTAAGTGGCTGGCGGGACAATGTGGGAGGAGGCGGTATTTCAAGCCATTTATGGGGAAGAACCAGCTTTTTTGATTGAGCCTGGGAACAAATGGGCAGCCAGTGCAATTTTCAGCACTGGGGTGACACGATCCCTGTGTCCCGCCCCTGACAATAGCCTGGCCGCTGCATTTCAGGCAAGCTGAAGTTTCCAGACCGTTTTCAAAAGCTCTGCTTTTTGGGGGAGATGAAAGCTGACCTGGCACTGCGTTTGTTTTCTGCAGCAAAATATCCAGACTGAACATACTGACTTGTTAACTTTCCCCCCGAGCATGTTCGGTATGCAGTCCCTGTTGTTAACTTGACTGGTAGATTTTAGAATATTTTTGGCGAAGGCGGAGAGCCATAATTATTATTGGAGGAGATTAAAGGCTATAATTCATGCCGACAGTCCAAGTGGTGTGATGGTTAGAGCATCAAGCTAGAAGTGGGGTGACCTTGGTACAGTCACCATTCCTTCAGACTAACCTACACTGCAAGGTTATTCTGAGGGAACGTAGAGCAGGGAAAGAACTATATACACTGTCCATAGAGCAAAGGTCAAATAAGAACATAAGAGAAGCCAATGTTGGATCAGGCCAGTGGCCCATCCAGTCCAACACTCTGTCACACAGTGGCCAGAAATACCAGGCGAGATGTGATGAACGGGATGGGGACAAAGTTTGGCTTCTGGTGGCTGGTGGACACAGCTGCTTTGTGCCGGTATCTGAGTGTTAGAAACCATATTCTCCACCCTAGGCATTGTAGGAGAACTTGTTAGTCGCAGAGTGGCTGTGATTTTCTTGGTTGGGCTGAGCCTTCCAATTGTGAAGGCCTGTAGTTAGTCTTGCAGCGATACTTGAAGCGCAGTACGATGGAAGTGAACAGCCTGATGAGGGCGCTAAAAGCACTCTAAAAGCCTGACTTATCTTTACTCGAGTTGTCTAGGGGAGATTTTCATTTCAAATCTGTTTTCCTGAGGTAAACGACATAAATGTAAAGACAAAAGTCTTGCTTCATGTTGAATTTCTCTCCCCCCCCCCCCCCAGTTTAGTAAACATGCTCATTGTCCTGTACTGTAAATAATTTTAAGATTAAAATAATTCTTTTTTAAAAAAATGTTTTCCTAAGGAAGAGAAGTATCGACTGTCACAACACCTGTAGCGTGTGATATTACAAATGTCATTTTTAGATGGCCGGAGCACTTCGGTTTTCCACGTCAGTGATTGGCTGCATGTGTCTTCTATCCTTTTGCAGATGCTGGCATTGGGCAATCAAGTTGGCAAACTCTACGTTTGGGACTTAGAAATAGAGGATCCTCATAAGGCCAAGTAAGTAGATTTGACTCGCTTGCTTTCGGGCGTGAAACAGCAAGGACTTCTCCTTACCCTAATGTGTTGTTGTTCAGTCGCACAGTCGAGTCCGACTCTTCGCGACCCCATGGACCAGACCACGCCAGGCCCTCCTGTCCTCCGCCGTCCGCTGAAGTTTGCTCAATTTCATGTTCGTTGCATCGATGACACTGTCTAACCATCTCATCCTTTGCCGTCCCCTTCTTCTTTGACTTTCAATCTTTCCCAGCATCAGGGTCTTCTCCAGTGAATGCTCCCTTCTCATTTGGTGGCCAAAGTATTTGAGCTTCAGCTTCAGGATCTGGCCTTCCAGGGAACAGTCAGGGTTGATTTCTTTTAGGATTGACTGATTTGATCTCCTTGCAGTCCAAGGGACTCTCAAGAGTCTTCTCCAGCACCATAGTTCAAAAGAATCAATTCTTCGGCGCTCAGCCTTCCTTATAGTCCAACTCTCGCAGCCATACATTACTACGGGGAATACCATTGCTTTGACCATGCGGACTTTTGTTGGCAAGGTGATGTCTCTGCTTTTTATCATGCTGTTTAGGTTTGCCATCGCTTTCCTCCCAAGGAGCAGGCGTCTTTTAATTTCATGACTGCAGTCACCATCTGCAGTGATCTGGGATCCTAGGAACGTGAAGTCTGTCACTACTTCTACGACTTCCCCTTCTATTTGCCAAGGAGTGATGGGGCCAGATGCCATGATCTTAGTTTTTTTGATGTTGAGCTTCAAGCCCACTTTTGCACTCTCCTCTTTCACCCTGAGCAAGAGGCTCTTTAGGTCCTCTTCACTTTCTGCCATCAGAGTGGTATCGTCTGCATATCTGAGGTTATTGATCTTTTCCCCAGCAATCTTAACTCCAGCTTATGATTCATCCAGGCCAGCATTTCGCATGATGTACTCTGCATATAAATTAAATAAGCAAGGTGACAATATACATCCTTGTCGTACTCCTTTTCCTATGCTAAGCCAATCAGTTGTTCCATATCCGGTTCTAACTGTTGCTTCTTGACCCTTATACAGGTTTCTCAGGAGACAGTTGAGGTGGTCTGGTACTCCCATCTCTTTAAGAACCTGCCATAATTTATTGTGATCCACACAATCAAAGGCTTTAGCATAGTCAATGAAGCAGAAGTAGATGTTTTTCTGGTACTCTCTTGCTTTCTCCATAATCCAGCGAATGTTGGCAATTTGATCTCTAGTTCCTCTACCTCTTCGAAACCCAGCTTGTACTTCTGGCAGTTCTCTATCCACGTACTGTTGGAGCCTAGCTTGTAGGATTTTGAGCATGACCTTGCTAGCGTGTGAAATGAGTGCAATTGTGCGATAGTCTGAACATTCCTTGCCGTTGCCCTTCTTTGGGATTGGAATGTAAACTGACCTTTTCCAATCCTGTGGCCACTGTTGTGTTTTCCAAATTTGTTGGCAAATTGAGTTCAGCACTTTAACAGCATCTTCTTTTAAGACTTTGAATAACTCAGCTGGGATACCATCACCTCCACTAGCTTTGTTGTTAGTAATGCTTTCTAAGGCCCATTTAACTTCGCTTTCCAGGATGTCTGGCTCAAGGTCAGTGATTATACCATCGTGGTTGTCAAGGACGTCGAGGTCCTTCTTGTATAGTTCTTCTGTGTATTCTTGCCATCTTTTCCTAATCTCTTCTGCTTCTGTTAGGTCCCTACCGTTTTTGTCCTTTATCATGGCCATCTTTGCATGGAACGTTCCCTTGATTTCTCCAATTTTCTTGAAGAGATCTCTAGTCCTTCCCAATCTATTGTTTTCCTCTATTACTCTGCATTGTTCATTCAGGAAAGCCTCCTTATCTCTCCTTGCTGTTCTCTGGAAATCTGCATTCAGTTGGGCAAATCTTTCCTTTTCCCCATTGCCTTTAGCTTTCCTTCTTTCCTCTGCTATGTGTAAAGCCTCATCAGACAGCCACTTTGCTTTTTTGCATTTCTTTTTCTTTGGGATGGCAGTGAGTGCTGCCTCCTTTACAATGTCACGGACCTCTGTCCATAGTTCTTCAGGCACTCTGTCTATCAAATCTAGTCCCTTAAACCTATTCTTCACCTCTACTGTATATTCATCGGGGATGCGATCTAGGTCAAATCTGAATGGCCTTGTGGTTTTCCCAACTTTCTTCAATTTAAGTCTGAATTTTGCAATGAGTAGCTCATGATCTGAGCCACAATCAGCTCCAGGTCTTGTTTTTACTGACTGAATAGAGCTTCTCCATCTTTGACTGCAAATTATATAGTCAATCTGATTTCGGTGTTGCCCATCTGGTGATGTCCATGTGTAGAGACGCCTCTTAGGTTGTTGGAAAAGGGTGTTTGCTATGACCAGCGTGTTCTCTTGACAAAACTCTGTTAGCCTTTGCCCTGCTTCATTTTGTTCTCCAAGGCCAAACTTGTCTGTTATTCCGGTTACCTTTTGATTTCCTACTTTAGCATTCCAGTCCCCTATGATGATGAGGACATCATTTTTTGGTGTTAGTTCTACGAGCTGTTGTAGGTCTTCATAGAACTGGTCCACTTCAGCCTCTTCTGCAGCAGTGGTTGGGGCATATACTTGGATTACTGTGATATTGAATGGTTTGCCTTGGATTCGGACCGAGATCATTCTGTCATTTTTGAGATTGTATGCCAATACTGCCTTTCTCACTCTCTTGTTGACTATAAAGGCCACACCATTTTTTCTACGGGATTCCTGGCCACAGTAGTAGATATAATGGTCTTCTGAGTTAAATTCGCCCATTCCTGTCCACTTTAGTTCACTGATTCCCAAGATGTCGATGTTCATTCTTGCCATCTCATTTTTGACCACGTCAAGCTTACCTTGATTCATAGATCTTACATTCCAGGTTCCTATGCAGTATTGTTCTTTGCAGCTTCGAACTTTCCTTTCACCATCAGACACATCCACAACTGAGCGTCCTGCCTGTCCGTCCTGGGTGGCCCTCCACGGCATAGCCCACAGCCTCATCGAACCACGCAAGCCCCCTCGCCACGACAAGGCAGTGATCCATGAGGGAGTTACCCTAATGTACAAAGCTGTTTTTTGTCAGAGAAATCGGTGTCAGGCAGTAGGAGTCATCCACAAGCTCATGTCACATAAGCCGACTTCTCGTTTAACTAGGAGAATGGAAGACCAGATGCAAATCTCCAAGTGGTGACCTCTTTCCCCTTTCATTCATTCATATTAGTTCTTCTGTAGCCTCTGTTGTAGGCCTAGTATTTATGGAGGCCATCTGGGCTATATCACATCATTGTGCAGGTAGAGGCTGAGTGCTGCTGTCTACACAGACAATTCCTCCACACAGGTTGTCCTCCCACCTCCAAGGTAATTTTTTGTATGGAGACCTACACAGTTCTGTATATTCCCCTTAAAGTGGTGCAGTCTAGATGTGGGTTACTACCTTCATAAGATCTCAGGCTCAGTTCAGACATGCAAACCATGGCTTAATTAAACTAATGGTAAGTTAAGAGTCCAGAAGCACCATGAAGAGTAACAAAATTTGTGGCAGGGCATGAGCTTTTGTGAGCTCATAGTCGGCCACAAATTTTGAGTCCAGTGGCACCTTTAAGACCAACAAAGTTTTATTCACTGTATAAGCTTTTGTGTGCTTGCACACTTCCTTAGATACAGCACAGACACAGCACACGAAAGCTTATACCATGAATAAAACTTCTGTTGGTCTTAAAGGTGCCACCGGACTCAACTTTGTTCTGCTCCTTCAGGCCAACATGGCTACTCTACCTGAATCTGCCACAAATTTTGTTAGTTTTTAAGGTGCTGCTGGACTCTTGCCCTTTTCTGCTGCCACAGACTGACTAACACGGCCACCCATCTTGATCTATCTTAATGGTAGCTTGTCTGATCGTCTGAATGCGGGCCACACTACTGCACAGTTAATATTTGTCAAGCCAACATATGAGGTTGGCTTCTTAACCACAATTAGAACATACGAGCCGTGCTAGATCAGACCAAGGGCCCATCTAGTCCAGCATTCGGTTCACACAATGGCCAACCAGCTACCTTTAGGGAGCCCACAAACAGGAAGTCTGTAACAGCATCATCCTGCCTGTACCCCCCATCAACTGATTTAAGGAGGCATACTGCCTCTGGTACTGGAGGGAGTAGGGAAAAAAATCATGCTTAGTAGCCATTGATAGCCCAGTCCTCCATGAATTTGTCCACCGCCTTCCGGGTTGGCAGCCAAGAGCACATCTTGTGGCAGTGAGTTGCACAAATCACTATCCATGGTGTGAAGAAGTACTTCCTTGTGTCTGTCCAGAATCTCCCACCCACTTCTTCACCCAAAGAGTGATTAACATATGGAATTCACTGCCACAGGAGGTGGCGGCAGTACAAGCATGGACAGTTTCAAGAGGGAATTAGATAAACATATGGAGCAGAAGTCCATCAGTGGCTATTAGCCACAGGGTATCGATGGGAACTCTCAGTCTGGGGCAGGTGATGCACTCTATTCTTGGTGCTGGAGGGGGCAGCAGTGGGAGGGCTTCTAGTGTCCTGGCCCCACTGCTGGACCTCCTGATGGCACCTGGTATATTTTGGCCGCTGTGTGACAGAGTGTTGGACTAGATGGGCCATTGGCCTGATTCAACATTGGCTTCTCTTATGTTCTTAAGTCAGCATCAGTGGATGATCCCAGGTTTTAGTATTATAGGAGAAGGAAAATTGCACATTACTCTACTGTGTGGTTAATATTCATCAAGCCAGGATTAGCCACAGTTAGAACATAAGAAGAGCCATGCCGGATCAGACTCACAGGATCAGATCTCTCCAGATCATGCATAATTTTATAAATCTCTATCATACTTCCCTTTACCTTTTTTCTAGGCTAAATGGCCCCAAGCTTTTTAACTGATACTCATAGGCCAGCTGCTCTAATCCCCGGTTAGTCTTAATTATATTTTGCACATGATGTCTGAACTCTGACTTAATCGTAGTTTGATCCTGGCTTATTTTCTGGTGATGCCCGCCCCGGGTATGGTGAGAAGGCAGCGAACCCATCATTTGTCACCCCAAACCACAGTTTGAGTGCTTGTGAGCTGAATCCTAGTTTTACAAGCTAGCCATATTTTAAAACAAACCATGGTTTTGCATGGTATCTGACCCATGCCGTAGCAGTTTAAAAACTCAGGAACGCTTGAAAAGCAGGTAAGAGAGAAGGTTCCCACCTCTGGACAGCGCACAGATATCATGGTTGTGAAATTCTGGCCTATATCTATAGTGTTCCATGTTGCCCATCTTTCCTGTAACTAAGCTGTTAACCCAGAGGGTGAATGATGAGAAATACAGACCTGATTCTTTCCGTCTTAATTTTTTGCAACAGGTGCACAACTCTTACTCATCCAAAATGTGCTGCTGCAATCCGACAAACCAGCTTCAGCAGAGACAGCAGTATCCTCATAGCCGTGTGTGACGACGCCAGTATCTGGCGCTGGGACAGGCTGCGGTGACCGACTTCGAATTGTGGAGTACAAAACGCGTCTCTATATATATCTATATATATATATATATTGCTTTTTGTGTCAAAGAGTATTTGCTGTCTTGCTAGTACCGTAACTGCTTTGAATAGTCTCTCCCTGCCCCCCCGCGCAATCACCTGAAACTAGCCGTGTTTACATTTTGGTTTTGGTAGTATCTTTGTCCTGTTTGTAATCTGCTGCTTTTTAATAAAAAAATATTTTTGTAAAGGTTTGGTTTCTTGTCCATTTTAAATTCAGTATGAGCAGTTGGCTATCTGTCAGGTTTTTCCCCTTAGGGTTATTCTGCCTCACCACATCTTTTTTCGGGTGACTGTTTGCAGAGGTAAGGCTTCCATCTGCCCAATCCAAAAAAACCCCCCAAACAACTTCTGTCAACCTAGTCAAATTTACTAAAGAAGTAATAAAATAGTATTATTAATTTCAGAAGCCACTGTCTTCTAGGAAGGGCAATGTGGCATCACTAGGAGGTCCTTTTTGCCTAGCACGAATGTAGCAAAATCATTCATAGTACTAATTTTGAAACATTTGTGTGATTCGTGTGACAGCCTTGTGTAGTGGTTAGTGTTGGATTAAGATCTGGGAAACCCAGGTTTGATTCCCAACTCTGCCATGGAACCTTGCTGGGAGACTCTGTGGCAGTCATTCTTGGCCTAATCTCCCTCACAGGGTAAAGTCCAATAGCACCTATAAAACCAACAAAGTTTTAGTCAAGGTATGATTTTTTGTGTGCATGCATGCTAAATGTGCAGACTCTAATCTGGGAGAACCAGGTTTGATTCCCCACTCCTCCACTTGCAGCTGCTGGATGACCCTGGGCAAGCCATAGTTCTGTTAGAGCTGTCCTTGAAAGGGCAGTTCTTGAAAGAGCTCTCTCAGCCCCGCCTACCTCACAGAGTGTCTGTTGTGGGGAGGGGAAGGGAAATGAGTTTGTAAGCCACTCTGAAACTTTGAGTGAAGGGCAGGGTATAAATCCAATCTCTTCTTCACAGATCCACAGCCTCTTGCAGCAGTTGAGTGAGTATGATCTAACCATGACATAAAGAGATCAAGGATAAGGGACAAAAGAATGTAGGTCAGGTACAGACACCAATCAGTTAACTGCAGAGAAAGGCAATGGTGTATATACCCCCCAGTACCCCCCCCAAACTATGACTTGTGCTTACAGATAAAGATGTGAATTCAGTTTCCTGAGATTAGGCCTGGTTTCTGCACACAAGAATTAAGGGACAGACTTATTTTTCTTTACATTATTGCACTTCTTGTTGAAACTGAAGGCAGATTATAGAGTTAAATGAACAATGCAAAAAAAGTATAACATAAAATGAATAATGGAATAAAGCTAGTTACATAATTAAAAGAACAGTGTAATAAGAACAACATAGTACATATTACAGTCTACATTACACAGATCACATCATGGCATGTTTCCCCTAGTTCTTGTAAACTGACAACCAGATGAGTAAGCAGGAGTTAAGAGGCTTATTCCTGCTGGGCTGCTTTTTATATGCAGGGAGGGTTTTTAAAAAAAAATTAAAAGGAACATTCAGAGATGGAATTCATTAGGCGCAGTCGGAACTTTTAAAGTTTGTACTACCTGATCGTTCTGTACCTGTGAACCATGCAAGGTGCCCAAAGGCCCAAGTTGTAACCAAGATGACAGAACTGCCCGGGCTGTACCAGTTCAGACACAAGGTTCATGTAATTCAGTGTGTACTCATTAGTAAACGAAGACATCTAACACATCAGAAGATTAGTTCATATCTGGGGTTAGAATGAGAAAGCCGAGGTTCAGTGTTCCCTTGTTCATGAAACTCCCTGGGTGACCTCTAGCCACCCACTCTAACTCTCGGCCTAACCACCCTTAGGGGACAAAGTCTGAGTCCGGTAACACCTTTAAGACCCACAAAGTTTAATTCTGGGTATAAGCTTTTGTGTTCATGCACACTTCAGAAGCATGCATGCACACAAAAGATACCATCTTAAAGGTGCCATTAGACTCGAACTTTGTTCTCTTGCTTCAGACCAGCAAGGCTGCCCACCTGAACCACCTCTATGGGCTCACCGTGAAAGGGCAAAATGTTGCACACCCCTCTGCTCATTGGAGGAAGAACACAATAAAAATGAAATGAATTCTCCCTCAACAGCGGAAGGCTTCTTTGGATACATGAATGGGAGAGCATTCAAGCACATGAACACATCTGCATTCTGAAATGCCAGGAGCAGGACACTTGTGAGAGAAGAGGCCACAGTGGGAAGACGAGGTAATAATATCTTTAGCGCAGTGAAAGCATTCCCCAGACATGAAGGCAACAGTACCCCACAATGCACTGCTACCGGTCACCCTTCGAGTTCTGCCTGTGTGTCCATTTAAGTTTCAAAAGAACCTTCACCCGCATAACGAAAAACTGATAAAATGGGGTAGAGGAGAATGATGCAAGCCGCTTTGGGCAGCCATTGGGAAGGAAAGCGGGATATAAATCAAGTGCATAAAATAAAACGACAAACTCCCTCAACTTCCATCAAAAACTAAACCGTGAGATCTGCTGGGAAGGCCGCCCCAGCCCTCTTTTTATGATGAGGCGGAAAGGCTTCGCTTTAGACCGGAAGCGCTCGTGGAGCTACCGAGGATGGGACTGTGGTGCATTCTGGGACACGTAGTCTTCTCCCACGACCTAAGGCAAGAGACCTTTAAAAAGAATTCGCGGCGCCCTTTGTTCCGCCCGCCCCGGATGTGCTCCTGAGGGAGGGGCGGGGTGGCGGAGGGCACGGAAGTGCTCGTCTGGGCAGGTGAGTCTGTAGCCGCCTGGAAGAATCCACCGCGCGAGGCCGTGAGGGGGCGGTGCCATGTTTGGCTGCTTGGTGGCCGGGCGCCTGGTGAGTGGCGGCGGAGGACGGAGTGGGTGAGACACCGGTCTCTATGGAAACCAGAGCAATAGCTGCCTTGGGAACGGCAGGTTGCTGGGGCGGGGGGAGGAGGAGGAGAAGAGTGGGTTTCCATGGCAACCCCAGAACGCCCCCCGGGGGGCCTCTGTAGGAATGAATGGGGGTGGGATTTGTCGTTCTAGAAGTTTCCCTGAGTTCTAGGAGAGAAGCAGCACATGAACATCCCAAATAAATGATGTTACCTTATGTAATCTACGCTTCCCTTAGTTCTTAGGTAGCAAAGTTTGGGGGCACCTTGTAAGAAGCGGGTTTCAGAGGGGAGGCGCGTTGGTCTCCAATAGAAGGGCTAGATTTGAACCCAGGAGCATCTTGGAGACGAACAAGATTTTGGTGGTAGCTCAGGATGGCTAGCCGTGTTAGTCTGTCTGTAGCAGGAGAAAAGAGCCAGAGTCCAGGAGCACCTTCAAGACTAACTTTTTGTGAATCGCTGCTCACTTCTTCGGGTACCAACTTTTTTTTTGGGGGGGGTGAACTTTCCCAATACAGCTTTGTCAGAGACAAATTTGTGAAAAGCTGGTATATTTATTTATTTAATTTATACCCTGCCCTTCTGGAACTGTCACCCACTGTCGGTTAGATGAAACTCATCTACAGCTGGGACTTACATTATTGAGTGAATACTGACAGCCCTATCCCACGAGTGGGCTGGGGCAGCTTACAACACAAGGGTCATGAAACAATAAAAGCGATAAGACCAGTAAAACAACAGATGGCACAATGAACAATAACAGAAAGGACCCTTGCCTCATGTCAGGTGAATAAACACTCCAGTGCTCAAGTAATGTTATCTAAGCAGCAGGGCACTGGGGAGGATCCATGAACGCACGGGACCCAGGTTTTGTACACTGCTTTCGCCAGAACATGTACTGTCTTTAATGTCAACTGGAGCTAGGGATGCCAGCCTCCAGGTGGGACCCGGGGATCCACTGGAATCACAGCTCATCTCCAGACTACAGCGATCTGGTTCCCTGGAGACAGGGCCCTTTTTGCAGCAGAAACTCCTTTGCATATTAGGCGACACTCCCCTAATGTAGCCAATCCTCCAAGAGCTAAACAGAGCTCTTCTTACAGGGGCCACTGTAAGCTCTGGGAGGATTGGCTACATTAGGGGTGTGTCGCCTAATATGCAAAGGAGTTCCTGCTACAAAAAGAGCCCCGCCTGGAGAAAACAGATTCTTTGGCAGGTGGACTTTGTGGCATTGTACCCCACTGAGGTCCCTGTCCTCCCCAGGCTCCATCTCCAAATCAACAGGAGTTTCCTAACCCGGAGCCGGCAACCCTACTCCCCCATCCCCCACCGGGCCCACGAGGGACCTCACAACCCTAACTGGAGACTGTGCATATAAGTGCTGTACATGGAAGCCTGGCAAAGGCATCTTCTCTCCCTTTCTTGATGGACAGATAGAATAAGCAAGGCTTACATGTGGTGCCTTTGATTCATGTGAAAAGGCCATCTAATGGGAGAGGGCCCAGAGCCTAGGCTGACACCATGCTGCTAAGATGATTTGGGGGTTGGAGCATCTTCCCTATGAGGAAGGGCTGAAGACTTTTCAGTTTAGGAAACAGTAAAGCTAAGGGGGGAGGGCATGATAGAGATTTATAAAAGTATGCATGGGGTGTTGACAAGGAGAATTTTCTCTTCCTCTCCCAAAGTACCAGAACTCGAGGGCATCCAATGAAGCTGATGGGCAGTAGGTTCAGGACAGACAAAAGGAAATACGTCTTCAAACAGCGAGAGATTAAAACGGTTAAACATCCCCCTTCCCCCCGCCCCTTCTCCAAGGTGTCAAATGCTAGAGGAAGACAGATCTCTGGAGACAGGAAAAGCCTGGGCGGGGACGCAGATTTGATAACATTCCTTGCTTGCGGCATGAAGAGAAGGTCTCTCGCAGCTGGATCCATCCAGGGAGACCGACCTCTGAACTGAGGTCTAGGGAGGGGTCTCCCTTTTTGTCTATCTAGCCAGCATAGAAAGCGGAAGGACACTTGATATTCCAAACGGAAACATTGGTCAGAATGTTCAGTGGACCCGGTAAATAGGACCTTCGAATCATGCCTTGAGCAGGAATGCTGGAGAGGTTTGCAAACCTTGGTGGCATTTGAAATTCATGACTGGAAAGTATTGATATCAATTTACATAATAATCCAGCATTGAAGACTACATTTGTCCATTTTTGAAGAAGACATTTGAAACAAAGAAATAATCCGGAATCTTCGTTAAGAATATTTGGATTTGAGATTTTTGTATAGGATTTGTCTTAGATTTTAGTATGGTATTTCTTATACTAAGATTTTGTATATGGATTTATGAAATTACTTATGAAAAGCACAAGAATTGGTAAAATAACTCTTGAAGTGTCTATTCTCATAGTCCTGTTTTTTGAACCCTGTGTGAGACAGGGTGCTGGACCAACAGATCACTGCTCTGATCCAGCAGAGCTCTTTTTATGTTCTTAAGATATTTGGTGCCCACAGACTATGTATGAATCAGCACTTATTCCATGTTGTTTGCTGGTTGAGATTACCTGGCTGCTTATGGCTGCATGTCTCTTTTTTGTCACTCAGCTTTTAATACTGTCACCTGGTCACTGCTGCTGTTTTCTCTCACTCCTTGCAAACTGGTGTATTCAAGACAGCAAACTGAACTGATGTTTCAGGATTAATTAACATCAGTGTCTTTTTTTAAATGGCAGGGTGGGGTTATGTGTGTGCAGAGTAAGGTATTGCAAACGTGGCATGTTTCCTTTTAGCTGTTGCTCAGTTTTGTCAGATCAGCCAGTCTGGTGTAGTGGTTCAGTGCGCGGACTCTAATCTGGGACAACCAGGTTTGATTCCCCACTCCTCCACTTGCAGCTGCTGGATGACCTTGGGCAAGCCATAGTTCTGTCAGAGCTGTTCTTGAAAGAGCAGTTCTGGAAAGAGCTCTCTCAGCCCCACCTACCTCAGCGGGTGTCTGTTGTGAGGAGGGGAAGGGAAGGAGATGGTAAGCCGCTCTGAGACTCCGAGTGAAGGGTGGGGTATCAGTCCAATCTCTTCTTCTTTTTCTTCTTCTAACCAGGTTTTATTTTGTAGGTGCAGACAGCCGCACAGCAGGTGGCGGAAGACAAGTTTGTGTTCAACTTACCTGACTACGAGAGCATCAACCATGTGGTGGTCTTCATGCTGGGGACCGTGCCTTTCCCCGAGGGCATGGGCGGGTCAGTCTACTTCTGCTTTCCCGACGAGAATGGGGTGGCAGTGTGGCAGCTGCTAGGCTTTGTTACGAATGAGAAACCGAGTGCCATCTTCAAAATTTCCGGCCTAAAATCTGGTAAGAATGGGGGAGATAACCATTCCGTTTGTCATTCTAGTCTAGAGCTCCTGTCTCACGGAGCCATACTTTGTCTTGGGACCCGGAACCCGGGGAAGTACTTCACTCTTTCTTACAGCTCTGCTCAAACAAATGGGGGGAAAGAGATGGCCTGCTTGGGGGATGGTTGACCTAGTGTGCTTTTTGTCATGGTGTTAAGGAAACGGGTGCTGTTCTGAGGCCGGAACCTGCAGCCTGGTATCTGCTTCTCCCCAGTCATGTTGAGTACTATAAAACACAGAGAATCATAGAATCATAGAGTTGGAAGGGGCCATGCAGGCCATCTAGTCCAACCTCCTGCTCAGTGCAGGATCAGCCTAGAGCATCTCTGACCAGTGTTTGTTCAGCCGCTGCTTAAAGACTGCCAGGGAGGGGAGCTCGCCACCTCCTCACCACCTCCCCAGGCAGCTGATTCCACTGTCGCACAACTCTGACCGTAAAAAGTTTCTCCTAATTTCCAGCCAGTACCTTCCTGTCCTTCATTTAAACCCATTATGGCGAGTCCTCTCCTCTGCTGCCCACAGGAACAGCTCCCTGCCGTCCTCTAAGTGAGAGACCCTCAAATACTTCAAGAGAGCTGTCATGTTCCCCTCTCAGCCTCCTCTTCTCCAGACTGGACCTTCCCAAGAAGTCCCTCAGCCTTTCCTCAAAGGGCTTCTTGGTCCCCAGGCCCCCGATCATCCCCATCGCTCTCCTCTGCACCCGCCCCATTCTGTCCACATCCTTTTTGACGTGGGGCCTCCAGAACTGCACACGAGACGCCATGCTATGACATCATCAAAAGCTGACTTCTCCCGTCCTGCAAGTAGCAGCTCATGACGTGGGGTGATGGAACCTCGGAATGTGCTAATGGTGCAATATACGCTTTGGATTATTACAAGTCAGATACTTGGGTCTGCTGCTTCTGATGTCAGACATGCATTCTCAGTGGGAAGGGCCCTGGTTCAGTGGCTGGGCACATGCTTTGTATTTAATTACTTTTATTTATCTGGTGGTTCACTTATACTCCGCCTTCCTCTCCTATGGGCACCCAGAGCGTCTGACATCATTCTCCTCTCCTTAACATTTATATCTCACAACAACCCTGTGAGGTAGGCTAGGCTGAGTCTGTGGCTCGCCTAAGGTCACCCAGTAAAGCGTTGATGGCTAGGTGGGAATATGAAGTTGGAGGATCCCAGATCCCAGCCTGGCACTGTGATGACTACACTACCCTGGCTCTGCAGAAGAGGTCCAATGTGGAGTCCCTGGCGTCTCCAGTAAAAGGATCTCGGGCTGTGGGTATCAGGAAAGACAGACCTTTTCTCTGCCTCAGGCCTGGAGAGCTATTTCTGAAGCTGGCAGACCACACTGAGGCAGAAAGCAGCCAGAATGTTTCATTCTGAGGTGGATCTCAGGCAGAGGCTCCTTCACATCACCTACTACCTGGTCGTTTTAGTTAGAGATGCCGAGGATTGACCTTGGGACCTTCTGCATGCCAAGAAGATGCCCTACCACGACCTCCGTCTCAAATGCTAATTGTTTTTGCCGCACTTTCTGAATGTCCACACCATGCTTTACCATTCCCAGTTTCAGTGTAACTTGCATCCGAATGGTAACAGTTAAGATCAGGATGAGTCAAGACTATTCAGACCATCTGTCCACTGAGGTCAGTGTAGTCTTCTCACGGTCTCAGATGGAGGTCTTTCACATCGCCTCCTACCTGACCCTTTTAGCTGGAGATGCTGAACCTGGGACCTTTTGTATGCCAAGCAGGGGGTCTGCCACTGGGCCATGACTGCCCTCCCACCACTCACTGTTTGTGTTTGACGGCACACATTTTCCTTCTTCAAAGCCAGCTTAATTCCTTCCTTCCGCACCTTCTCCTTCTGCTGTTGCTAACGACTTGTGGTTTTGAAGTACTGTGCTTTTTGAAAAAAGACGTTTTGATGTGGCATTTGTGAGGACGTGTCCAGAATTGTGCTTCCGCAGAGAGACCGGGGCTGACGCCTTAAGGCCACCTGTGATGTCTTTTTTCCTTCTTCTTAGGGAAAGGCAGCCAGCATCCCTTTGGGGCCATGAATATCCCTCAGACACCATCCGTAGTCCAGATTGGGATTTCCGTGGAGCTGCTGGAGCTGCTGGCTCAGCAGACCCCTGTCGCGAGCGCCGCTGTGTCATCAGTCAATTCATTCACCGAGGTAATTGGGAAGCCTTTTGGTTTCCGGCCACCGTTGGCAAAGCAGCCTCTTTGTCTGTCTAGATCAGGGGTTCTTAACCTGCGCTCCATGGATGGGCTTCAGGGGGTCTGTGAACCGGGCCCCAAAAATGATTTTTTTTCCCCCTCTGATTTCCTTCCTGTTATTTTGAAAATTGTTCAGGTGGGTGGCTGTGTTGGTCTGAAGCAGCAGAACAAAGTTTGCGTCCAGTGGCACCTTTAAAGGAGTCAAACTTGGTTTGAAAAGTGTGCTTGTGAAAAACATTCTTAATTACGCGATTACAGTAACATTTCGCTCCAAGCAAATGCACCAGGGCATAGGATGCTACTGTACATGTTCAGGTAACATACAATCATCATCATCATCACCTCCCTATGTAGTGGTTAAGAACGCGGACTCCAGTCTGGGAGAACCGGGTTTGATTCCCCACTCTTCCACATGCAGCTGCCGGAGTGACCTTGGGTCAGTCCCAAGTTCTCTCAGAGCTGTTCTCTCAAGGGCAGTTCTCGGGAGAGCTCCCTCAGGCCCACCTACCTCACAGGGTGTCTGTTGTGGGGAGGGGAAGGGAAAGGAGATTGTAAGCTGCTCTGAGACTCCTTCGGGTAGTGAGGGGCAGGGTATAAATCCAATCTCTTCTTCTGGGGTGTGTGTGTGTGATTTCCATAGCTTTCATCAGATTCCTAAAGGGGTCTGTGACCCCAAAAAAGTTAAGAGCCACTGGCCTAGGTTTTTTAAAATCCTCCCTTGCTCCCTGCTGGGGACCCAAAGTGGCCGACCACGTTGTTTGCTTCTCCTTCATCTTATCCTCAGAGTGGTCCTGTGCAGTGCTCCCTCTAAGCTGGGTTAGTGTGAGTTGGCTGACAGTTTTTTAGCCTCCAGCTCACAGATTTTTGCCTTAGCTCAGGAAGGAGGGCTCCCCACTTTAATGCCAGCAGCTCACAAAGTAGAACTGTTGCTCAGAGGACTCCACAGCTGAGAGGGAGGGAGGTTAGTCTGAGAGCAAGTGACTGGCCCGAGGTCCTCTAGCAAGCTTCCACGGCAGCGTGGGGATTGGATCCTGCTTTATTTTTATTTATCCTTAATGTTGGCTTGTGTTCCGCTCTTCCCGCAAGTAGGCTCAGAGTGGATCAGAACAGTGACTCCACCCTAAGACTTAAAACATTTCACAATGAATAGTTAAAACAGTTAAAAGCAAAGCCATGAATGAAGGACAGATAGCACTGCGTGATTGTCTTGGAAACTGGGGCTGCTAGGCCGTAAACCAAACTGTAGGTCTTCCCCCGATAGGCTGTACGAAGATGGGAGGTTCAGCAAGGGAGGCCAGTAGATGGAATTATCCTGACAATCTAAGCCCTGCACTACTCCGGCTCATCAAAACACCTTGAATGATTGCATGTGACACACCGAACATGTACCTCCATCAGCATCACTCTGGCTTTATTTGTCAGAGCAGTGATTTCCAAACGGTGTCCCAGGCAACCACGGAGTACCTCAAAGATCTCCTGGAGGTGGCCGGGTTTCTCTGAAAGATGGCCAGTGCTCCCTCTAAGCCATGAAGCCTTGTGAGCAAAAAATTCTACTTTGTGAGCTGCTGTCATTAAAGTGGCGAGCGGGCGATTTGGCTAGCATGTAAATCAGTTTGCTCTGGAGCCGTCCTTCCTGGGCCAAAGACAAAAACATGTGAGCCAGAGGCTAAAAAGCTGTGAGCTAGCTCACACTAACTCAGCCTAGAGGGAACACTGGCCCTGCACCTCCTCCCTGGCAGTGTACCGCTTCAGGGTGCTGTTGACGTGTGTTCTGGGGTGGCGGTTCTCAACCCTTTGCCCCAGACATCCCACCGGTCACTCTTCTAAAAGAACCTGGATTCCACCATGGTAGAAATAAAGAACAAGCTGCGGTTGAGTCTCAAGCGACTCATGGTTGACCCCGTCCAGAGGGCTTTCCAGGCAAGAAATGGGCAGAGGTGGTTTGCCATTTGCACAGCGACCCCCGTCTTCCTCGGTGGTCTCCCTTCTGAGTACTGACCTTAGCCGACCTTGCAGAGCTCCCAACAACGGAATGACAAGCCCAAGCTAAGTTGGGTATTTGGGCTGCTGATTGAAACACAAACCCAAGTTATAAGCTTAGAGGCATTCCGTTGTTGCTGCTAGCTTGCCAGAAAGGTCACGGTTGGATAATCTGTGACAGGTCGTCAGGAGATGGCACATCACAGCGTCGGGTGAACGTGGGGATCAAGGAGTAAATGAGTAATTGTTCTGAACGCCCTGTGTCCCACATCAACTACTTCCGTGTCCCACCACTGTTGGGCCACTGGTTGAGAACCACTGTTCTAGCGCCCCCCGCACAGAAAAATAGTGATGCCCGGCATGAACCTGGTGACCCCCTAGAGCACTCCCCAGAATCCTTTGCAAATGCCCCGGAGTTGCAGAGCAGGTGTTCCACCTTGGCAATGTGGGAAGGATTCCTTGAGAGTTCGGGAGCCGTTAACAGGGGCAGAATTCCCCCAATTTAAGAGTGAGCTTCAGTTCGGTTTTTAAAGAATGGTTTTCTAGCTTCTTTACGCTTTTTGCTGGTATTGTGTAAACCTAGCACACACCCCGGTGCTAAAATACAAACATGTATTTTCAGTAGCTGGAATTAGTAATGAGCAACAGGGCAATCACAAGAGTTTATTTTGTATTCCAATAGCAAAGTCGAAATATCTTTGGATACTGAAATCCAGGGGCCGAAGGACAGGTGGGATAAAAATCTAAATAAATAAATAAATACCTTCTGAGATCTGACAAGATGGGGCTAGCCTGAGCCATGCAGGTCAGGGTAGCACAACGAACCAGGTCCAGACATTACAGTAAACCACGGTTTGTGCACAACCATGTCTCAGTAACAGTTCCTGGCTTGTGAATCAACTCTAATCCCATCTCTTTCTTGCTTCTTCTCCTCCTCCTCCCAGAAGGAAGGGGCATCCCCCTGTCCTGCCATCTCTGTTTGCTTGTGACTGTTAAGGGAGCAGAGTCACTCAACAAACGGTGGCTTGTGCATTTAGAGAGCACAAACCAGTTACTAGTGTGAGATCCGCTTTGATGCTAACTGGCAAACTGTGGTTCGTTGGATCGCTTACATTCAAATTTCCACTCGTGATCAACGTTTGATGCAAACCACAATTACCGTGATGTCCGGACACCTCTCTCTCATACTAATATTTTGGGTTTTTCTTTGTGTGTGTGCGTTTCATGCTAATAGCCTGCTTTGCCATCAGTGTTCCTGAAAGGAGTTTACACAAGCTTAAAACCCACATATAATGATAAAAATAACGCTTTCTTTTCCATAGAAGTGCACTTTGCTGTACTTTTAGTCCCCTTTTGGTTTCCTTCCTCGAACGCAATGACCTGGCGACAGTGATCCATGCTATGGTCACCTCAAGGTTAGACTACTGCAACGCTCTCGACATGGGGCTGCCCTTGTCCCAAATCTGGAAGCTGCAGCTGGTGCAAAATGCAGCAGCCAGGCTGTTGATGGGTCTCTCCATAAGGGATCACATCCAGCCTGTGCTGAAGGCATTGCACAGGCTGCCCAGAGCATACTGGATTCGTTTCAAGGTGCTGATTTTGACCTTTAAAGCCCTATATGGTCAGGGGCCTGCCTACCTGAGGGACCACCTTTCCCCATATGTGCCCCAGAGAGCACTGAGGTCAGGGTTGCAAAACCGCCTCCCTGGCCCGAAAGATGCCAGACTGGCCATTACGAGGGCTAGGGCCTTTTCAGTGGTGGCTCCGCACTGGTGGAATGAGCTCCCGGAGGACATCAGGACCCTATGGGACCTTTTACAGTTCCGCAGGGCCTGTAAAATGGAGCTCTTCCACCAGGCCTTCGATTAGGCGCTGCCACTGACAACCTTTGTACTTCAAACATCTTACAGCCCTATGTAACAACGCCAGATATGGCCTTTCCCCATTGGACCATGTACAGAAATTTCCACCATCTGTTCATATTAGCACTTTACATAATTCTTATTGTGATTTTAGTGTATTTATTGGTTTTATTGTATTTTAACTTGTGTAAGCCGCCTTGAGCCAGTTCATACCGGCAAGGCGGGATACAAATTGAAAGTAAATAAATAAATGCAATGCGTTTTGTAAAATGCTTCTTTTAAACTGTTGGAGATGGTGGAGGACACGCTAATCAGTCATGACTTCCCCTCCCCATTTCAGTTCACGCAAAAGATGCTAGACAGTTTTTACAACTTCGCTTCATCGTTTGCCGTCACTCAAGCCCAGATGACTCCTAACCCGTCTGAAGCTTTCATTCCCGCCAACGTAGCTCTGAAATGGTAAGAGAAAAGAAAAACTCGTCTCTGTTCTCGAACAATACAAAGTCTCCCGGAAGGCTGAATGAGAACCGCATCAGCAGTGTTAGTGGTAGGCATGCTTTTTCAGTGCAGCAGCAGTCGAATACATACAGCAGCCTCTTGACTCGAAAGCTGTGGCTCAGTGGAAGAGCCTTTGCTTGGCACACAGAAGGTCCCGGGTTCAATCCCTGGCATCTCCAGTTTAAAAAAGGACTAGGCAGGAGGTGACATGAAAGACCTCCTCTGCCTGAGACCCCCCCCGGAGAACATGTTGGATCAGGCCAGTGGCCCATCCAAGCACCAAGAATACAGAGTGTCAGTGCCCCAGACAGAGTGTTCCATGGTGGCTAATAGCCACTGATGGACTTCTGCTCCATAAGAGACTAGTATCTGGGGGATCTGCATTCAGATTTCAACCAATCGGTCTCTTTTCTGACTCGACTTAACCTTGTGAGGCTGGATGAGGAAGGGGCACCCATGTATACTGCTTGGAGTGCCTTGATGGAAGGGCAGGATCAAAATATTCTGAAATTAGATCTGAGCGCTGGATGCATTGACCTGGAATTTGCCTGAAATTCCTACCAAGGAAGGGATTTCTTTGGGCCCAAAGAATACCGTTGTAATGAAATCATAAGCTCTCGCATCTGAATATGGAATCTGGACCAATTAGTTCTCTTTAAGAATTGTCCTTTTAGCCATTAAGCCCCAGATGTTTCCAAGATCTATTAAATTAAGGTGGTTTACAGTCCTTAATGCTGATAGTACAAATGACTGGAAGTTCTGTGAATTCTCACCAGCAAACCAGGCAAAACACTTTCCAAGTTTCTATCTTTTACAGAAAAAAAGAAATAATTCTGTTTATTAGACAAGTCATTAAAAATAGAAACATGGGAAACTTAACTTATAAACCTGCAAAAAACATGTGGCAATAATATCAAATCTAATAACTCTCAACCATATTAGAATAAGTAGAATTTTAAAGCAAACCAGATTTCAGGTTATTATTTTAAATGGCTTTTAGGAATCTTATGAAAACCCAAGTCCCACATACAAACAGAAATCTCACTTAATATCTTCTGAGAGTTTCATCCAGAGAAATCTGATTTGCTGATCACACCAACAGCAGTCTTATCTTATGTTAAATCTTTCTAACTTAAACATGTGATCATCATCTAGATAAATGGTTGGTTTTTAACGATGAGATAATCAAACAGCTGCATCTAAACAGCGTGGCATAGTGTTTTATAGTGGCAGACTCTAATCTGTAGAACCAGGTTTGATTCCTCTCTCCTTCATAGGAAGCCTGCTGGGTGATCTTGGCCCAGTGACAGTCCTCTCAGAACTCTTATTAGCCTGCCTACCTCACAAGGTGCTTGTTTTGGGGAGAGGAATGGAAGGCAATTGTAAGTTGCTTTGAGGCTCCATAAGGTGGAGAAAAGCAGGGTATAAAAACCTGCTAGTCTTCTTCTAGAAATACATCTGATATGTGTTATCTTTTAAAGCAAGATTAGAAGGCTGGGTTTAACTCTTAATCTCAATTGAGCCAGTTTAATTGAGAGAGCCAGTTTGTTGTAGAAGTTAGGAGCATGGATTCTAATCTGGGAGAACCGGGTTTGATTCCCCGTGCCTCTACATGCAGCTGCTGGTGTGACCTTGGGTCAGTTACAGTTCTCTCAGAGTTGTTCTGGAAAGAGTAGTTCTCTCAGAGCTCTCTCAGCCCCACCTAGCTCACAAAGGTGTCTGTTGTGGGGAGGGGAAGGGAAAGGAGATTGTAAGCCACTCTGAGACTCCTTTGGGTAGTGAAGGGGGGGGTATAAATCTAGTCTTTTCTTCTTCCATTTAAAAGGCAATAAATTTAATATTTCTGCACTGGCCTTAATGAACTGTAAAAGTTAAAAGTTAAAGCAATAAATAACTGTTAGATACCAGTTAAAAACTCCTTACACAATCAGATCGACCAACAGACAGACCTGATATGCGCTCACCATGAGATGAAAACATGAGAAACCAGCAAGGGAACCTGCAATTTAATAAAAGTTCTTCTGATTTCCCTTCCTGCCCCCGCCACACAGTCCTGAAATGGGGGACAGTAGACTTCCCAGAAATAGCAGGGAGGACTCAGGGGCCTTTTTAGGTTGGCTGAGTGGATGGCTGGGGGAATTGTATCATGTCTCTTTCAGGGGCATATACCTGTTTTAGTTCATCAGTAGCAGGGAAAGAGTGGGCTCATCTCAGCTAGCCTACAGAGATCCTCTCTGTGCATACAGAAAGAGGGAAAGAAGATCATGCCCATAATTTGTGGTTTTTCTTTTGTTCCGCCTCTGAATCTCACCATCATAACCGGTCAGAGTGTTTAGATAGATAGAATATCAAAAATATCATTAATGTTAAATAGTTTATATCGTTTGGAATTCTCTGGATCAATTGTTGCATATTTATTTAATAAAAATTATTAAAATTCCAAAAAGAAAAAAGAAAACAAAGTGGGCGATGTACAGTAAAAACTTGAGTTGTGTCCCCTCTTTCCTCCAGGTACGAGAATTTCCAAAGACGACTAACCCAGAACCCTTTCTTTTGGAAAACATAATCCGACATCGAGTCACTTGACGTGCTCCCCGAGACAAAATTGCATCTTGAGGATCAAGCAAAGTGAGCCTTCTAAGACAGTCTGGATGGAATCCTTGCAAGCCCAAGCCGATGCTTCCGCAACATCTTTGGGACTTTGTTTAAAATTAAAGCCCTTAAAAATAGTCACTGTAGGTTGGGTGGGTTTTTTGTTGTTGTTGCTGTTGAAAATGCTGGGCTGCAACAAGAACAAATGGATTATTTGGTACAGATCGAATGATGACTTCTTGTGCCATCAAGCCAAGGAAGCTCTCTGAATGAGTGTTCTTTGATTCCTTCGGGTCTGACGTATTATGCATACACAGTTTACAAATAAAATGTTTGTTAGAAGCCCGTGTCTTTTGTTTTTCCAAGTGTGGTGGTTGATAGTTCGACAAAAGTAATGAATGCTGGGGAATTACACAACTTCAAGGCTGATGACGAAGAAGTTGAAACTGTTCAAGATTTTCTCTTCCTTGGCTCCACCATGACCCTGAAGGGAAGCTGCAACCAAGACATCAGGAGACTGAGACTGGGAAGGGCAGCCAGGAAGGCCCTAGGAAAGACTCGTAAGTGTACAGATGTGTCGCTGGTGACCAAGATAAAATTAATTCATGCCATAGCATTCCCTGTTAGAAGAAGAGAAGAAGAAGATTGGATTTATCCCCTGCCCTTCACTCGGAGTCTCAGAGTGGCTTAAAAACTCCTTTCCCTTCCTCACCTCACAGCAGAGGTAGGCAGGGCTGAGAGAGCAGCTCTGACAGAACTATGGCTTGGCCAAGGTCATCCAACCGCTGCAAGTGGAGGAGTGGGGAATCAAACCCAGTTCTCCCAGAATAGGGTCTGCGCACTTAACCAGCCACTACACGAAACTGGCTATGTATGGGTGTGAAATTTGGACAACAAAGAGAGTTGCCAGGAAGGAAGTTGATTCATTTGAAATGTGTTGGAGGAGAGTTTTAAGGATACTGTGGGCCACCAAAAAGACAAATCTGTAGCTTCTAGATCAAATCAAGCCTGAACTCTCCCTAGAAGCTAAAATGACCAAACTGAGGTTATTGTACCTTGGTCTCATTATGAGAAGACAGGAGTCACTAGGAAAGACAAGAATGCTGGGAAAAGTTGAAGGTAACAGGAATAGGGGAAGACCCAACATGAGCTGGGATTGAGTCAGTAAAAGAAGCCACAACGGCCTTCATTTCTGTAAGACCTGAGCAAGGCTGTTAAGGAAAGGACGTTTTGGAGGTCATTAATTCAGAGGGCCTCCATAAGCCGGCAGCAATCTGACGGCACTTAACACACACGTTTGATAGGTACTGTTGAATAGTTCTAGCTTGGTAGGTGGGATTTGCTTGGCCGGTATTCACGCTTCTACAATCCTTTTAACTGTGTGCAAGTAATTTTTAGATGGCCCAGGCTGGCCCAGTCTCCTCAGATCTCAGAAGCTAAGCAAGGTCGGTCACAGTTAGTCCTTGGATGGGAGACCACCCAAGGGAGTCCAGGGTCGGTCGGTCTTTCTCTATACCTCTGACTGTAGGTCTTAAGTAGTGTTTATCAAACATGACTGAGAATATGAGGAAGGAAGGAAGAATTCAGGCTACAAAACAGCTGCTTTCTTGTAAGTTGCCTGAAGTCTCTTGGCCTAAACTAAAAATTTAGCTAAAAAGAGTAAATTTTCTACGCTTGAGTCAGTTAATAGTTTAGGAACTAAAAGGAACAATGTCTGCAATACATTTAGATAGGATGCTGATATCAGTAGGTATTCAGGCTCAAATATGCTGCTAAGTTTCTGATGAATTCCAGGTGTCTGGGATACTTATCGAGCCATACTTATTGAGAGAGTTTTTCGTAGAATCATAGAATGTTGGAAGGGATCTTGCAGGTCATCTAGTCCAACCCCCTGCACTCTGCAGGAGCGTACCTACAACATACCCGAAAGATGGTCGTCCAGTCTCCACTTGAAAACGTCCAGCGAAGGAGCATCCACCACCTCCCGAGGCAGGTTGTTCCACTGTTCAACCACTCTTACAGTCAGGAAGTTTCTCCTGATATTCAGCCAGTAACGACTCCCTTGTCATTTCCACCCATTAGATCTAGTCTTGCAATCCGGAGCAAGAGAGAATAGATCTGCTCCATCTTCTACATGACAGCCCTTCAAATACTTGAAGACTGCAATCGTGTCTCCTCTAAGCCTTCTCTTTCCCGGCTAAACATATCCAACTCTTTCAGCCTTTCACCATAAAGACTTGGATTCCAACCTTCTCACCATCCTGGTCGCCCTCTTCTGGACAGGCTTTTGTACTACTCTAATATTTCCTGGGGGCTGCGGTGGCTCAAGTGGTTAAGACGCTGAACTGCAGGCTGTGGAAGGTCAGTAGTTCAGCAGTTTGAGACCCGGGTGCTGCAAGACAGAGTGAGCTCCTGTCTCTAGTTCCAGCTCCTGCCAACCTAGCAGTTTGAAAGCAAGAAATTGCAAGTAGATAAATAGGTGGGAAGGTAACAGCGTTCCGTGCGCCTTGGTGTTTAGTCATGCCGGCCACATGACCACGGAAACGTCTTCGGACAGCGCTGGCTCTTCGGCTTTGTAACGGAGATGAGCACCGCAACCCTAGAGTCGGATTCGACTGGCTTTCGAGCAAGGGAACCTTTACCTTTAATATTTCCTGAGGAAGATGTTATACATCCACTTTAGGAGTGACAGGCAGATCAAGATAAACCAGACAGATCAAAGTCCTCAAATTCTTTTTTTCACCATATGCTGAATCCCAGAAGGTCCCGTCCCCCGTCCCCCCCCGCTGCCCCGCTCCCTTCAAAGCTTCATGTACTGGAGAAGACAGAGGAGAAGAAAAAACTCCCTCCCCCCTTAACAGAAGGTGAAGTTGTAACCAGCACTAAATGCCCTGTAGGTACCTTTTGAGCAAGACTAGCGGGGGATACACAACATTCACAGGCAGTGGTGGAGGCCGCAGGGATGTGAAAGACAGCAGGTCCATAGGATTTTTTTTGGGGGGGGGCAGCTGCAAATCGTCAGAATCTGACTTTGCAACCTCCCCCCTTTCTAATTCTGTCCCTTTCTTTTTCTCTTTGTCCCTCCCTTCTAAAGCGCACACTTTGACAGACCTGGGAGACAGGCTAGCAGAGCTATATATACAGGTCGTTGTATAATCTGGAGACGACATTGATGCAATTTTACACTAGGATTTTCTTACGATTTGAAGGAATTTGTTTATTGCGTTGTAGTGCTTGTTGACCAGAATATACAGAAAGCATCTTCTTTGCAAGTCTTGTTGACTGCTTGATTTGTGGGTCAGGCTCTCAGGACCGTTTTCTTTACATTTGTTCTCTGCTCAGGTCGTGATTGTCCACATCTGTCTCGACACATACACCAACAAAAGATAGCCAGGCTATTTTTCCATGTGCATACTAATATCCAAACATTTGAATTACAGACAGTTCTGCCCATCTAACTGCAGTGTCCAGTCTGAAAGTGTTGAACACGTTTCCAGAGCTCTCCCAGCCAGTGTTCCCTCTAAGCTGAGTTAGTGTGAGCTAGCTCACAGTTTTTTAGCCTCAGCTCACACATTTTTGTCTTAGCTCAGGAAGGATGGCTCCAAAGCAAACTAATTTATGCAGTAGCCAAATCGCTCACTCACAACTTTAATGACAGCAGCTCACAAAGCAGAATTTTTGCTCACAAGACTCCACAGCTTAGAGGGAACATCAGCCCCACCTACCTCACAGGGCGTCTGTTGTGGGGAGTGGAAGTTGTTTGTAAGCCGCTCTGAGACTCCTTCGGGTAGTGAAGGACGGGGCATAAATCCAATCTCTTCTTTTTCTTCTTCTTCCACTGGAAGAAGTTCTTCTCTTTATGCAACTTTTACGGGATCCATGCGCAGCACCAATGCTTCAGAGGACGGCACGGTGTTACTAATAAAAATAACAACTGTTAAGAATTATTTGCAAGTATTTTATTATTACTTAGCTATCTCACTTACGCGCCTCTCCCTCTGTCTCTTACTTATTAAATGCAGCGTTAAAGCAATTGGCCTGTTAAATCAGGGCAGCCCCCGCTCCCTTCCGCAGGTTTTAAAAGAAAGGCATCGAACGGACCTGCGCGATGATTGGCTTGGAGCCCCATCCTCATTTGCCGCGGCTCCTGCCAATCACCCACTATCTTTATTCCTTTAGCCCTTTCAACATCATGATAGCCAATAGACTTCTAGCCTCCGAGGCATTCGCGCCTGGAAGGGTGGGGCGCTCCTATTATGACGTCTCCCCTAGCAACTGTGAGGTAGACCGGCGTCCTAGAGACGGCCCGCCCCTCTTCTTCACGGCCCCGCCCCTCCTGAGTCTTTGCTTTCTCTGTTCTCAATAATTGCTGCTTTTGAAGAGGAGCAAATAGAGAGACCGCGAAGGCAATGGAGGAGCGTTTGCCGTGGCTGTGCTTGAAAGCCAAGTGAATGGTCAAGGGATGTGACAGGCAGCATCTCTCCTTGGGAGAGCCTCTCCAGAGCAGCGCAGTCTACCTGCGGAATGTTAGCTTTAGGCTCTGGCAAGGGGAAGGATGTGAAAATGCTGGACACCATCCACACTGCGATCCTAGAGTCGGGCGGCAAGAACCTGTTCTTTACACTCTCCAAGCTCACTTCAGAGGGTAAGCCATCCCGGGCGGGTGTGGATAAACCCTGCGGTGGGAAGAAGGTTGGAAATTCTGGGAGATTTGGAAGTGGAGACTGGGGACAGCAGGGTTTGGGGAGGGGAAGGGACCAGAATGCCACAGAG
Source organism: Gekko gecko (assembly GCA_029375565.1). Classification (NCBI taxonomy): domain Eukaryota; kingdom Metazoa; phylum Chordata; class Lepidosauria; order Squamata; family Gekkonidae; genus Gekko; species Gekko gecko. Next base: position 16,060,512 of record JAPDNY010000004.1, read on the forward strand.
TCCACCCTCCCGAACTGCCGTTTTCCTCCAGGGGAACTGATCTCTGTCCTCTGGAGATCAGGTGTGATTCCAGATCTCCAGGCCCCACCTGGAAGTTGGCAAGCATAGCTGGGAATGATGCACATGCTTATTGTTGTTTAGCTATATGCACAGCACTTTAAAGAGTGTGTGTTGTGTGTGTGGGAGAGTTTTCTGCCCTAGGGAGATGACAGGGTGTTTTCACAAAAGGGAAGAAGTTGGGGGGGGAGGGTTTGAGGGAGGAGGGATTTGGAGGGAGAAAGGAGGCGTGGTGTAGGTGTCTTGGGATGGAGTGGGGGGCAGTGAAGGAGAGCAGGTGAAGTCGTTTTAGGGAGCAAGGTGTCGTAATAAGTCCCCATAAAGCATTGAGCACCCCCCCCCCGCCCAATGACTTCATATTTTTAAAGGGAGTTTTTCAAGTGTACTTTTGGCATTACTTTTAGCACTGAGCTATTTTTTTTTTTTCATGCTATAAGAATGACAGCTGTTCTCTCAGCACCAGGCAGGGGCAGGCTGCCAGGAAAGCAGCTCTAGGGTAACAGAACTTCCCTGGTGGCAAGCCTTGGCATACTTTCTGTGCCATCCTATTGTGTGCACGCAGGACAAACCTATGCATTGTTTTGCTCAAAAGTAGGAACCGGCAATAGAGGGCAGTGATGTTCCAATATGCCTTCTGGCATTCTTCATGTGAATCCCATGTTCTACCTGCTTCCCTTTCCCCTCACCGTGATCTTTTTCCTACTGTTGAAATCCAGTTTGGAAACCCCTTGGGGCAGGGACCTGCCTCCTTTTGCTCTGCAAAGTGACATGTACATCCATGTACACATAACAAAGTTTGAGTCCAATCACTGGACTTCACATATCTGGAACTGAAGGTGGGTGCCTGCACACAAAAGCTGATACCCAGAATTAAGCCGCTGGACTCGAACCTTGTTCTTCTGCTTCAGACCAACAGGAGTCTACCCACCTGACTCTATCCTCATGAAGGGCCCATTGATGGGAGGCCCGCCATAAGGATCAGCAGGGAAATCCCCCTCCTCTTAGGTCATGGTGGGTTCTTGTTGCTGACTCATGTTTTCCCGGCCCCCTTCTCCAAACGCAGCTACCAGGGCTGCTTTTAGGGGGAGGGTAGGGGCTGGGTAAGGAGCTCTTCAACCCTTTCCTCACCTCCTGTTTCTCTACTGAAAAATGCTACCTGAGCTGCTTGTTACCCCCATTAGGTATTTCCCCTCCACCAAGGGGATAAGAACAGCGCGGGAGGGGTGGTTTCCAGTAGGAAGATGTCTCTTCCCCATCATGTAGTTCTAGGGTTGCCAGCTCTGGGTTGGGAAATAAGTGGAAATTTGGGGGCTGGAACAGGAGGGCAGGGTTCGGGGTGGGAAGGGACCTTAGCAGTGGGTATAATGCCATCGAGTCCACCCTCCAAAGCAGTCATCTTCTCCAAGGGAACTCGTCTTGGTCCTCTGAAGATCAACGATTATAGCAGGAGACTTTGGGTACCACCTGGAGGTTGGCAACCCTAGCCTGCCCTCGGAGACTTCTGGTTGCCTTGTGCACAATCCGGCTGAAGCAAAGACCTTTCAGATCATATGAATTTCAGCGAGGAAACTGAGCTGTGGGTTTTCCAGGTCATATTTAGGAGCGTCCTGGCTTTGATCCCTGAGTACCCAGTTCACATATAAGCATGCAGATACTGGAATGGCTAAAGAGGGAACCTGATGTAACCTATGGAACCTGCTCTTAGACATACACCCACCTTTTGTAAACTCTGTTGCTATTGGAGTCACACCTGATCTCTTGCAAAGTTGACCTTGCGTATCTCACTTCCAGATCGTCGTTGTTTGAGCAGCTCAGTTTTTAACAGTGTAAGAGTCTCACTTGTCTATAATATTGTTGTTCAGGGAATCTGTGTGAAAATAAGCGCATTTGGAAGGATCAGGTGCAATCTGGCCAAGCGGCAAAATTTTAAAAGTCTGTAAATCAAATTTAAAAAATGATACCGAAGTGGATCAACCCCATTTCCTAAAATATCAGTCTGATATTGGATGCGTGGGGAGCTATATATATATATATATATAGCCAGAGAGAAGCTTCTGATAACACTTTGGGCTGTAGTTTCATCTCTTTTTACAGGAAGCGGGTGTTCTATAATGCATGATGAAAAAACAAACAAACCTGAATTCCTTTTCTGTTTCAGAGGTCTTTAGTATTTGGGACACCGTTTCTGAATTTGTTGAAAAGCAACTCTCCATGAATAAGGTGGGGCTTCTCGTACATTCCGTTCTTTGCATTCTTATTTAACTTGATTTTAAAATCTTAGCACGCCTCCAAGGAGCTCAGGGAGGCAAAGGTGGCCCTTCCCCCAATTTATCCTCCCAGAAAAAGTGTCTGGCTCAAGGTCACCCGGTGAGCTTCAGTGCACAGCAGAAATCTGAACTTCCCCAGTTTACCAATTACTCCTTGCTGCCTCTCTCAGTTACTATGTGACTCAAACACTCGAGAATTCTCATAAAAGCTGCCACAGTGTGCCCACCATTAAAAGAAAAGGCAAATAAGTCAGAATTGTAGCTATTTTTTAAAAAAAGGTACATGCAAGCGAATCATATATATCATAAGTTTCCGTGAGTTGGAGCACCAAATATATCAAGTGTACATCCACAGAAGATATAATTTTGTAAAATTAAGTATAAATGTATCTAATAATAATAATAATTGTAGTACAGCAGTATGTGTAGCATAGCCAGGAGATCCTAAGATTGTCTGGCAGCCAGAAGTTCTAGCTCTTTAGCATTATGCACCACCAGGTGGCGAGCGAGACTTGTTTTTGAGGCAAGAGACATTTCAGAGGCAGTTTGCCCTTGCCTCCCTCTGCATCATGACCCTGGTATTCCTTAGAAGTCGCCCATCCAAATACTAGCCAGGGCCGACCCTGCTTAGCTTCTGAGGTCTGATGAGAGCAGGCTAGCCTGGGCCATCCGGGTCAGAGCTATACATATATCTGCTAGGGGTTTATTCTTCAGGAATCTGATGAAATGAGCTCTGACTGGTGTCAGCTTCAGGGTTCCCTCTAAGCTGAGTGAGTGTGAGCAAGCTCACCGTTTTTTAGCCTCCGGCTCACACATTTTTGTCTCAGCTCAGGGAGGATGGCTCCAGAGCAAACTAACCTATGCGGTAGCCAAATCGCTTGCTCACGGCTTTAATGATCTCCAGCGGACCAAGATCCATTCCCCTGGAGAGAAATGGCTGCTTTGGAAGGTGGACTCTGTGGCATTCTCCCCTGCTGAGGTCCCTCCCCTCCCCAAACCCCGCCCTCGCCAGGCTCCACCCCCAAGATCTCCAGGTATTTCCCAACCCGGAGCTGGTCACCCCAAGTGGCAGGCAAGGGAAGGGGGCTCCCAGGCACTCTCTCGCTAGGGTCCCCCAATACCTGGAACCAACCCATCCTGAGCCACTGGGCTCTTATTTCATTTTGCTGCTTCAAGTTAACGTGATCCCCCATCTGGCCTTATCAGAGAGAGCCAATTTGGTGTGGTGGTCAAGAGCACGGACTCTGATCCACATGCAGCTGCTGGGTGACCTTGGGTCAGTCACAAGTTCTTTCGGAGCTGTTCTCTCAAGAGCAGTCCTCGAAAGAGCTCTCTCAGCCCCGCCTACCTCACAGGGTGTCTGTTGTGGGGAGGGGAAGTGAAAGGAGATTGTGAGCCGCTCTGAGACTCCAAGTGAAAGGCCAGGTATAAATCCAACCTCTTCTTCTCTTCGTCTTCGTCATCTTTTCCAGGGTGTTTCAATCCCAGGGCTGGGCACGTTCTCCTTCTTACGGCAGAAGCTTGAAATCAGCGCCAACAAACACATCCTCGTCCAGAGGCCGGTGTTCCTTCTGTCTGAGAAACTCGCGCAAATTCACGGACTGAAGCGTAACAAAGTACGCATTCCCGGTAAGAAGTTTGGCTCTCCTCTCCGCCAACGTCTGGATGCCTGCAAGCTGTTAACTGCTAAGTAACCGACATCACGCAAAGACAGAGTTCTTCTCCAAGAGGCCAGTAGGGCTATGGCACGTTGGTACTGAGAATGGCAGCAGAGTTCTGTGAATGGCTGGATTGCAGAACAAAGACTGATCTTTGGGAATCTAGGCAGTGGGCGGAGGTGCTTTTAAAAGGAGTCGTTTAAGAGAGGCTGAGGTGGCATTGAAAACACTTGTGTTTTTTCCCATTGCGGCCTCAGGTCTGCAAAATGAAATGGTCCTGAAGATTTTTCCTGGCTCAGCCATAGAAAGGGTGTGAGTGACGAACATGTACTGGCTAATGCCAGTGACGTCAACAACGTTGACAAGTGCAGACCTTTTGCAGCACAAATCTGGAAGTTGTTTAAAAACATATATATATTTTGGTATTTTTGTGTGTGTGCGTGTGTGCATCTGGAAGTCATGGCGACCTCTGGTGACTGACCCCTACTGGGGGCATGGAGTATATTCTGAGAGGCAGCTGAATAAAGCCTGCCCCCGCTTCCCAACTGCTGGTATTTCAAGGAGGTCTCCCATCCAAGTGCTTTCCAGAGTCAATCTGAGGTGATTGGGCTTGCCTGGGTGTTTTAAAAGATGTTTGTTGGATGGCAAGGTAGAGGGTTAAAAATTAACATATATCCACACATGTTTGACTTTAAAAAAAATCAGTCTGTTTGATACATGAGAAAAGGGCCAAGATTTGGAGCCCAAAAGAAGGAGAAGGTGGTGAGACTTCTTCTAGTGGAGGACCGAAAGCACCCTCTGTATGAGAACGTTCTTGGTGAGATCTCCGTAAGGTGTTCCTATGAGGTCTGCATCCCACACAAACCATTTCTCCTTGCCGTTTCTCTTTTCCCTCCCTCCCAATCAGGTGATATCCCAATCGTGCGGCTGAATTTCATTGTCCTGTCCCTGGAGGGCCCCTTTAACAGGGAGATCGTGGAAGGATGTGTCCGAGAGACCCTCTTGTTCTTCTCCCGGTCCATCGCCAACAAGCAGAACGTGGAGTTCACATTCAAGGGGATCGGCGTCCTCATTATCCGGGACAACAAAGTGAAAATGAAATTCTACAAAGACTTCCTTCAAGCCATGGACGGGAGTGGGAATTTGCTAAAAGCACTTGCAAACGTAAGCTCCTGCCTTCCCTTCTGGGTTCCTGTGAATAAATAACCATACAGTCTTTGCTGCCAACATAGAGAATGTTTATATACTGCAGTAAGGGGTGGTGGTGGAAAGCGCCATCAAATGGCAGCCAACTTGTGGCGACCCTGTAGGGTTTTCGAGGCAAGAGACGAACAGAGGTGGTTTGCCATTGCCCGACTGCTCAGCAATTTTATTGAGTGCCCACGAGTTCTTGTATTGTGAGAAAGGGAGAAAAGTACTTCTTTCTCACTTCTTGCTAACAAATACCTCCCCCCTCACACCCCCAATGACCCCTGTTCCATGCTCAGAAGATGACCAAAAAAACCCAAACCCTTCAAGATCTCCAGCCAAACTGTGTAGTTAGAATCATAGAATCATAGAGTTGGAAGGGAGCTCCAGGGTCATCTAGTCCAACCCCTGGATGATGATAAGAACATAAGAGAAGCCAATGCTGAATCAGGCCAATGGCCCATCTAGTCCAACACTCTGTCACACAGTGGCCAAAATACACCAGGTGCCATCAGGAGGTCCAGCAGTGGGGCCAGGGCACCAGAAGTCCCCTCCCACTGCTGCCCCCTCCAGCACCAAGAATAGAGTGCATCACCAGCCCCAGACTGAGAGCTCCCATCTATACCCTGTGGCTAATAGCCACTGATGGACTTCTGCTCCATATGTTTATCTAATTCCCTCTTGAAACTGTCCATGCTTGCAGCTGCCACCACCTCCTGTGGCAGTGAATTCCATGGGTTAATCACTCTTTGGGTGAAGAAGTACTTCCTTTTATCTGTTCTAACCCGACTGCTCAGCAATTTCATGGAGTGCCCACGAGTCCTTGTATTGTGAGAAAGGGAGAAAAGTACTTCTTTCTCACTTCTTGCTAACAAATACCTCCCCCCTCACACCCCCAGTGGCCCCTGTTCCATGCTCAGAAGATGACCCAAAAAACCCAAACCCTTCAAGATCTCCAGCCAAACCGGCCTGGAGAAAAATTGCTCCCTGACTCTGGGCGTGTAAGAAAGGGCCACAAGAACTAAGCACGGAGGCAACCCTTCCTGCCCTCCTTCTCATGATCTAAGTTCACAGAATCAGCATGGCTGTCAGATGGCCATCTAGCCTCTGCTTGAAAACCTCCAAGGAAGGAGAGCCCACCACCTCCCGAGGCAGCCTGTTCCACTGAGGAACCGCTCTAACTCTCAGGAAGTTTTTATTAAAGTTTAGCTGAAAACTCTTCTGGTTGGAAGGGCTGTCCTGCTTCGGGGTGCTGGTGGGAGATCACACTTTGGACTTTTGCTCTACGTGTTTAAAATCTCTTTGAAGATAGAAAATGCACAAAAAAGGAATGGGTGGAGGGTAGAACGTTTCTTCTGTTTTTTTAAAGTGGTATGGAGGATTCCCCCCCCGCAATGCTAAAAGAATACTCAAAGCTGGAATCTACCCCCTGCACCATACATTCCTCAGCAGAGTCACACCCTTCTAGTCCATATGATTTCAGTGGATTTAGAAGGCCCTAAGGACTGCAGTGGCCGTCTGAACTGGTTGCCCCACTTTGTTCTCCTGCCTGTGTGAACCTGAGAAATAGCTTGCTACGCCTCAAGTCGTCGCATCAGTTTCTGCCAGAGGTGAGACTGTTTGCTCGGCCTTTTAAGCTGAGAGCCAGTTTGGTGTAGTGTTTAAGAGCAGCGGACTCTAATCTGGGAGAACCGGGTTTGATTCCCCGCTCCTCCGTGTGCAGCTGCTGGGTGACCTTTGGCCAGTCAAAGTCCTTTTAGAGCTGTTCTCCCAAGAGCAGACAGAGCTCTCTCAGCCCCACCTACCTCACAGGGTGTCTGTTGTGGGGAGAAGAAGGGGAGAAGATTGTAAGCCACTCTGAGTGAAAGGTGGGATATAAATCCAACTCCTCCTCCTCCTTCTCCTTCCCCCCTCCCCCGAAATAGCCAGAGCTCATCAGAACTTGGAAGCTAAGCAGGGTCAGCAATGGCTGGTACCTGGATGGGAGACCACCAAGGAAGACCAGGGTTGCTACATGGAGGAAGGGAAGGGCAGACCATCTGTCCTCGTCTCTTGCCTGGAACACCCTGTGGATGGGGGATCTCTGTGAGTCAGTTGCGACTCAGGGGCCTGTTCTTCTTCTTTTTAAGCTGTGGCACACTTGAATGTGTAAAGCTGCCTTATTCAGAGTCTATCAAGGTCAGATTATCCACTCTGATTAGTGACGGCTCTCAGTTAAAGGTCTCTTACATGGCTGTCTACCTGATCCTGTTAACCAGAGATGCTGGAGATCGAACCACCGGAGGCCTTCTGTGTGCAAAGCAGATGCTCTGCCGTTGAGCTGCGGCCCTTCCGCTAAGTCCTATTGCAGGGTGCCATCAAAGTTTTACTTTCATTTCACTGTATGTGTTTAGGGGAAGAAGAAGAGAAGGAGGAGGAGGAGGCGGAGGAGATTGGATTTATACCCCGCCCTTCACTACCCAAGGGAGTCTCAGAGCGGCTTACAATCTCCTTCCCCTTCCCCTCCCCACAACAGACACCCGGTGAGGTAGGTGGGGCTGAGAGAGCTCTGGCAGAAACTGCTCTTTTTCAAGGACAGCTCTGACAGAACTGTGGCTTGCCCAAGGTCACACCAGCAGCTGCAAGTGAAGGAGTGGGGAATCAAACCCGGTTCTCTCAGATTAGAGTCCGCGCACTTAACCACTGCACCAAACTGGGTGTTAAGATTGGGAAGGAGGACTCAGGTGGCGCTAAAGGTATCACAGGAAAAGCGGACTTTCAGGACGGTTTTTAAGGAAGTGAGAGAGGTGAGGGGGTTCTGGGAGGCAGTCTCAGGAGTAGGGCAGTCAGCAGGCCCGTAGCCAGGATTTTGTGGCTTGTGGGGCAAAAATTTTTCTGGTGGGGCTGCCATTATTTTTATGTCAGCTCCAATCCACCCCAAGCCCGACCACTAGCAGCCACCTCTCTCCCCTCCCCTCCTGCAAGATTGAAAGTGGAGTTTGGGGAGGGGAGGGATTTCAATGGGGTATAATGCCATTGTGATGTAATGGTTAAGAGTGGCGGACTCTAATCTGGGAGAACCGGGTTTGATTCCCCACTCCTCCACATGCAGCCAGCGGGGTGACCTTGGGCCAGTCACAGTTCTCACAGAGCTGTTCTCTCCAGAGCAGTTTCTGTCGAGTTCTCTCAGCCCCACCTACCTCACAGGGTGTCTGTTGTGGGGAGGGGAAGGAAAGACAATTGTAAGCCGCCCTGAGACTCTTTTGGGTAGTGAAGAGCAGGGCATAAAAAGAGCTCTTCTTCTTTCTCCTCTTCCTCCCCTTCTTCCTCTTCCTCTTCTTCCCTTTCTCCTCTTTTTCTTCCTCCTCTTCCTAATTGGCCATCTTCTCCAGGTGAACTGGTCTCTGCCTTCTGGAGATCAGTCGTAATCCGAGGGGATTTTCAGTCATCACCTGGAGATTGGCAGCCTTAGATTCAAGGCTGCTGCTTCCGGATTGTCCTGGAAAAACCTACAAGATCGGCACGGAGGTTCTTGAAGTTGCTCGGCTCCTGGCGTTTCAGAGGAACGCTGCCTCTGGTTACGGAGGTGCCATTTTGCCACCTGGTGGATCTCTCCTCCACGAATTTGTCAACCCCCCTCTAAAGGCATCTAAACTACAAGCCCTCCTTGCGGCAGTGCATACTGTAAGTTAATATGCACTGGGTGACTTCTTTTTTTCTCCATCTAGAGGCCGGGGACTGGAGACTCGGTGTTGTCAAGCAAGGAAACCACAGCTCCACTTTCCCGGAATGTCGTCATGTTCCCAAGGTGAGCGTATTCATCCAATGTGTTTGCTGGGTCTGTCCTGTCCGGCGCCGGCTTTTGGCCACGCTCAGTGCTTTTCTAGGTGTGAGTCAACGCACGGCCACTGAAGAGAGCTTAAATCAATCTTTATTTAACTTCACGTGCATTCAGTAGATCATTTACTCACAATCAAGCTGATGGCTGGATAGAGAAGTTACATCTTTGTGATCTAGGTCAATTCTATGGCCGTGGTGAGAAAGAGATGAGTTTCCCTTCTCTTTGCGGTAAGGAATAAACAAAGAAACGGAAAAGAACAATAAAATGCCTGTCTTCACACCTCTGAGCTCAGGTAATTACTCTTAGTGAGCCAGTCAGAGGGAAGCCTCTGGGACCCCTAACTGAGAACTACAATTCCCAGGGGCAACTTCTCTTAAAGATACATAGCAGTTTTACTAAACTACAGTTAACGCCGACAGCACAGGTTCTGCTTGTCTCTCTCACTTGGTGGCCGAGAAACAGGCAAGCTCCAACCATTATTTGTATGGTGAGGGCTTTAACGATTTATTCAGGATATTTCTGTGCCACCTCTTCAGGAGCCCTGTTTGAGATGGCCTACGGTGTAAAAAAAACACAGCAAAAAACACAAGCCATTAAGAAATAAGAGAAAACACAAGCCATTCGACACCAGCGTCATAAAAACTATCCATAAAGTCAAATAGACCATTCAACTCCTAATCAAAAGCTTGGGTTAAGATATGTGCTTTTGCTAGGGTTCCCAAGTACTTACTGCGTAGGAGCGGGGGAAACATGCTCCCCGGCCAGACCAGTCCTCCCTGTAATGAATCATGCTGTCGCCAGGAAGTGACGCCAGGTGACGCTCTGGCAATGGGGCTGAAAACTCGATGGTACCATCGAGTTTCCAGCCGCATTGCCAGAGCATCGCCTAGCGTCACTTCCTGGCGATGGCATCGTGCGGCACGTCTTTCCTTCCCCCGGGGATGGTCCTGCCTGGACGTATCCGTCCCCCACCAAAATACGGTAAGTTCTTGGCAAGCCTAGTTTTCGCCTGCCACCAAACAAAGTAAAGTGGGTGCTAGGTCGGGTTGCCAGCCTGGAAATCTCTTGGGATTACAACTGATGTTCAGGGGACAGAGGTCAGATCACCTGGAGAAAATAGTTGCTCTGGAAGGTGGACTCTATGGTATTATTGTGGGGGGAATTTCAGGGGTCCAGGCCTCTTCCAGGGATCCCCAACCCCATTAGGGCTATTTTCTATGGGTGGGTGGAGTCTGGCTAGGGAACTTAGGCCTCCAGAGGGAGATAGAGGGAACACTTGCCTTAAGATGAAAGGATTTTTTAACTCTAAAACCATACACAAGTAAAACTCGATAGCATATATTCAACAGCAATACCCAACAGCATATAGAAAAATCCCAATTCCTGATGTAGTGTACACTTCAGAAAGAATGAGGAATATTCCTGGACTGTGGACCAAGACCTCACTCAAGCCTAGGTTCTGGGGCCAAAACAGCCCCACACAAAGGAGTCTATTAAAAATATATCAAACTTGCCAAATACCAGCCCATCCTAAGTTGATAAGATGAACCTTTGCTAATATGACCTTTAGCCCCAGATATATTTTATTAACTGCGATGTCAAAAAGACCGAGACAGATACGTTTAGGCTTTGGAGCCTGGCCCTTGGAAGGCCGTGGAATGTGAATTCAGGCAAAGGCACATCTACTGGGCAAGGCTTTAGTTTTTACTCTTAGGCTGCCAGCAAAAGAGCAAAGGCTTATGGGACTTCTGAACCAAGAAACCAAAGTCAGTTATGGCAAAACCTACGTAGCACAGAAAAATGGAAAGGCCCAGGCTCATTGAACCCCAATTCTACAACCCCACTGAATTCCCTCCCCTCCCCAAACCCTGCCCTTCTCAGGGTGCAGCCCCAAAATCTCCAGGTATTTCCCAACCTGGAGCTGGGAACTCTACTATCAGGCAAGCCCCAAGGGGGAGGGCATTCCAAAGGTAAGGGGCCACCACAGAAAATGCCCTGTCTCTAGTCTCCCCTACCTGCCTCACCTCTGAAGGCAGGCGCGCAGAGAACAGGGCTGGAGAGGCAGATCTTAAGCCGTGGGGCTGAATAGCATGGGAGGAGACAGTCCTGAAGCCCTTTAGGGCCCTAAAGGTAATAGCCAGCACTCTGAATTTGTGCCTAGTGCAGATCTCTCAGCACAGGGATGATGCAATCCTAATAACCGATCCCTGACAGTAGCCTGGGAGCTGCGTTGCGGACCCATGGAAGCTCCCAAGCGGCCATTTTCAACGGCAGCTTCACAGAGCGTCCCTCCTCCCCGTCTTGAGTGTTGTTCCAGAGGCCCCTCACTGTTTCTTTCCCTTATTTTTGGCTGGCAGGATGGAGATGAAGGACCTGGAAACGATTGCCGAAGAAGATGAGAAGTCCAGCAAAGAGAAGGAGCAGTCGGAAAAGGAGAACAGCAAAAAAGGTAATGCAGAAGTTGTGTTTTTGTAAGCTTCTTCTTTTTTTACAAAAAATAGATTTCTTTTTATAGGGACTGGTAATACAATAACCATAGAAACAGCCAAGGAAAAAATGCCGAGTGAGACAACATGATATTACGGCTTCAGGGAATCTAGAAATATATGCCTTATAAGTTAAAAACTTTTAAAAAATCAAATCAAGATCAGAAAGTGGAACGGGGCAACGCAAAGTAAAATCTTTGGGGCCACCAGGGTGAAGCCCAAAGCAAGAACATTAACGGATCATAAGTTAAAAGCGACAAAATTAAATTAACTGAAATCAGAAGGTGAAATGAGGCATTGCAAAGTAGAATCCTTGGGACTGTCAGGGTCAAACCTGCGGCAAGAACATTAATGGATCTTTATAGCAACAGATTGAAGGGTTTTAAAGCCCTAGGAACAATTTCACTCGGGCAAGATAGTTTGTAAGCTTCTTGATGGCAGTTTAATGGGGTGCCAGGAGCCGCTCCCAGGCATTGCTGCCACCACCGCCGGGCTCTAATGTGGGTGGTGTGGCTGGAGCCACGTCAGGCTTGGCAGTGGGGGGAAGGTGGGATTCCCCCACACGCACGGGTCTCACAGGGCCTCCCACTTGTTACAACTGATTTTCAGACTGCAAAGATCAGTTCCCCTGGAGAAAATGGCTGCTCTGGAAGGCAGACTCTATGGTGTTATACCCGGCTGAGATCCCTCCCCTCCCCAAGCTCCGCCCTCCCCAGGCTCCACCCCCAAAATCTCAGGTATTTTCCAGCCCAGAGCTGGCAACTCTCCCTCTCCCTCCCCACGGAGCACAGGAAACATCCAGATCCAAATAGAACTAATACATGATGTCCCCTGTTTCCAACTTGTGGAGTCCCTGGTCATTCCCCTGTGAGCTGGAGAAAACAAAGCCTGTTTTTTCTCCAGGTCAAAGGGGGGAAACTGCTTGATCATTGAAATGGCGGGGTGTGTGTGATCGCCTCTGAGCTGAGTTTGGCCTCCCTGATGGGCCTCGGACCAGGCTCACAGCTACACTGGGGCCTCTCGGGGCCCAGCCCCCCGACTTACCACCATGGCCCCTGATTTCTCATCCAGCCCAGGCCCCGCGAAAAATTCTTATTTTATTTGTCTGTGTGTGTGCCACACTGTGCCATCGCCCTCCCTGAACCTGCCTGCTGGAGTCCCACCCCTGCTCTCACCCCCCAACCTCACCGGCCAGTTCCACCCTCCATCCCCACGCTGCTGGACGGGGAAAGACGCAGGGTGATGGCATTGCGGTGGTCAATCCATCACCTCCCCAATCTCCTGGCTTTCATCTGTGTTGTGAATCGTAGCACAGTGATGGCCACTGCAGCAGCGACGGTAATCTACATGTTTGGGCTATTTTTATTAGTGCTATGGTGCTAGCTGCGTATTTTAATAGTTTAATCTGTTAATGTTAATATTTTATATGTATTTGTTTTTATGTTGTTTTTATCTTATTTGTATGGTTTTAATGTTGTATATCACTGCGAGACCCTTCCAATGAGTGGCAACTAAAAAACCCCCCAAATAAATAAATGAATAAAGAAATAAATAAATGAAATTATTAAGGAAGTGTTGGTTTAGAGCATCTAGTGCTGGCTAGGGTTAATGTCTTTCTCATTTGCTTTTGCCCTGAGGAATTCTCACAGAACCTCTCTTTTGTACAGAAAACCTTTCGCCGAAGCGTCTTCTCTGCCGCCAGTCCATTTCCCCGGCCAAAGTGACGGGGGTCTGTTTGACGGAAGACCTAGAGAAGAACTTTGGCAAAGCACCCCCTCCACGGTGAGATCATATCTTTGAGGGCCTCTGTAGATGTTTGCCTGGTCTAACCCCAACTGATTCACCTCAGGTCTCCGGGAGGCAATGGAGAGCTTCATTTTACCTCAGAATGTACTTGCCTATGTGTAAGGATGTCACAGAAGCATCCTCTGACCACTATGACATCTTAGATGCAGCTGCCGTGACACTCTTCCATCTCAAATGAATATTGAAAAACGACATCTGAGCAGAACTGAGGCCCCAATCCCCTGTGCTACTGTAGACGCACTACTTCACCCCCGTGGTTGGTGGGAGCGGAACTAGGCAAAATCAGTGCTGCTGTGTCCCCCTGACAGCTTAATGAACTGTTGAACCCCGTTCATTGTGGTGCAGTTGACACATCTTTGGAGGCCACACAAGGAGGAGGAGGAGGAGGAAGAAGAGGAAGAAGAGGAGGAGGAGGAGGAGATTGGAGGAGATCAGATTTATATCCTGCCCTTCACTACCCGAAGGAGTCTCAGAGTGGCTTACAATCTCCTTGTCCCTCCCCTCCTCACAACAGACACCCTGTGAGGCAGGCCTGTAGCTACAGTGGGGCATCTCGGGGCCTGGCCCCCTGACTTAGTGCCAAGGCCCCCCAACTTTCCATCCAGCCCAGGACCCCAAACTTCCAGTTTATTTATGGTGCTCCCTTGGGGGAGTATCTGCACGGGGTGCCCCCTGACATTTAAAGGCCCCCTGAATTTAAAAATCCTGGCTACGGGCCTGCTGTGAGGTAGGTGGGGCTGAGAGAGCTCTCCTGAGAACTACCCTTGAGAGAACAGCTCTGAAAGAACTTGTGAGTGACCCAAGGTCACGCCAGCAGCCGCATGTGGAGGAGTGGGGAATCAAACCCAGATCTCCCAGATTAGAGTCTGCGCTCCTAACCACAACACCAAACTGACCTTTGGTAACCTGTTGGCTATAATCATATTAATTTGTCTATTTTCCCAGTAAACTTTATAAATATTTTTAACAACATCTGTCTGGTTACTTGAGTGCTCTTGCCCTGGGAACTCAAAGGGTCAGCCCATTAACCTCCTTGACACCTGGTTTCCCACTACAGGTCCCAGCTCTGGACTGGGAAATAGGTGGGGATTAGGGGTGTGAGGCTCGAAGAGGGCAGGGTTTGGGAAGGGGAGGGACTTTAATGGGGTACATAACGCCATAGAGTCCACCTTCCAAAGCAGCCATTTTCTCCAGGTGAACTGTTCTCTGTCTTCTGGAGATCAATTGTAATTCCAGGAGATCTCCAGCCACTACCTAGAGGTTGGCAACCGTATCTTCCACTGAGGCTCCTCCGTAACTGCATCCCTAGGACTTTCCTTTCCTTTTATCTCAGCACATGTAGAGTCAGAATCATGAGCAAGCCAAAATGTAAGCCAGTTGGGTGTAGTGGTTAGGAGCGTGAACTCTAATCTGAAAGAACCGGGTTTGATTCCTCCACATGCAGCTGCTGGTGTGACCTTGGGTCACTCACAAGTTCTCTCAGAGCTGTTCTCTCAAGAGTAGTCCTCCAAAGAGCTCTCTCAGCCCCATCTTCCTCACAGGGTGTCCATTGTGGGGAGGGGGAGAGAAAGGAGATTGTAAGCCGCTCTGAGACTCTCAGTTAGGGTTGCCAGCCTCCAGGTGGGGCATGGAGATCTCCCAGAGATCAGCTCCCCTGGAAAAAATGGCTGTTCTGAAGGGTGGACTCTATGGCCTTGTACCATGCTGAGGCTCCTCCCCTCCCCAGACCCCGCTCTCTCCTGGATCCACCCCCAAAGTCTTCAGGTATTTTCCAACCCAGACCTGACAAACCTACTCTTGAGTGAAGGGCGGGGCCGGGGTATAAATCCAATCTCCTCCTCTTCCTCCTCCTCCTCGTCTTCTTCTTCCTCGTCTTCTTCTTCTTCTGTTGTAAAGTATACTTGTAAAGGATACAGAGGTATAATGCATATTGTAGTCAGCTTGATTGGAGCAGAGGGGAAATGCTTTGGGCAGAAAATTAGCATCTGTAGTGAGATAAGAATCCTGTGTCCCTATTCAGCCCATTGTTCTAAACTTGTGAATGAACTCAAGTTCAGCAATCTCACTTTGTAATCTCCCCTTGAAGCTTCTCTGTTCAAGGAGTCCTTAGGTCAGCAATGGAGTGACCTGGGAGATTAAAATGTTCCCCCACTGTATTTTTGAGCCCTGTGGTTCTTAAAGTCAAATGTATGTCCATTTATCCTTTTGGTCTCTGCTACTGGACTCAAATCTAGCAGTCCTCCTGTGGATGTTTCTCCTTCTGACCAGGGTGTTTGCGGTTGTATGTGGGAAACTGGACTGTGCCCAGCAACGTGCCAACAGAACAAAAAGGAAAATGTGCCAGGTGATAGATGACTGATTTATTCTACAAAGCCCCTACGCCAGGGATGTCAAACTCATCTGTTATGTGGGCCGGATATGACATAAATGAGACCTTGTTGGGCCGGGCCATGTGTGTGTCATAAAATGTAACGCCAGGGAGCGGAGATGTAGACTTTATAAAGGACACAAACACAAAGGGTTTTTTTTTTTACTTAAAATAAAAACATGCTTAAAACATGAGCACTCTTGCAATATTTTGTTTATTTAACAGTGTCTGATCACTGACACCTCTTGCTCTGAATTATCGCATCAAAATGTCTGTGCTGCTGCATTCTTGAGTGTGCTGTTCAGGTGTGTACCTGTAAGCTGCAAACCTACGATGACGCAGCAGCACCAGAACTGGAAGAAGAAGCAGAAGACAGCCAGCTCCACTGCGGGCCTGACAGAAGCCCTCTGGGGGCCTGATCCAGACGCCGGGCCGCATGTTTGACACCCCTGCCCCCTATGCATTTCGCCGTGCAGGGTTCATCAAGGGGAATCAGAACACTCACCTAGTGCTGGAACTGTCCACAGCAATTAAATTCTTTTACCACGCATAGGGACTTTATATAATATCTATCACCTGACCAGGGTTCCCTCTGAGCTGAGTTAGTGTGAGCTATCTCACCATTTTTTAGCCTCCGGGTCACACATTTTTGTCTCAGCTCAGGAAGGATGGCTCCAGAGCAAGCTAATTTATGCAGTAGCTTGATCGCTTGCTCACAACTTTGATGCCAGTAGCTCACAAAGAAGAAATTTTGCTCACAAGACTCCATCGCTTAGAGGGAGCATTGCACCTGACATTTTTGTTCTGCAGTTGTATATGGCCATGGAGACACTTTTCCAAAGTCCTCCTTTCTGTGGCAAAATGCAATGTGCAGCGCTTGCTTTGGTGTCCCCTGATGTTGTCCGCTACAGCATGTTCTTTGCCAGTGTGGCGTAGTGGTTAAGAGCGGCGGACTCTAATCTGGGAGAACCGGGTTTGATTCCCCGCTCCTCCACACGAAGCCAGCTGGGTGACCCTGGGCCAGTCACAAGTTCTTTCAGAGCTGTTCTCTCAAGAGTAGTTCTCTGAGAGCTCTCTGAGCCCCACCTACCTCACAGGGTGTCTGTTGTGGGGACAGGAAGGGGAGGAGATGGTAAGCCGCTCTGAGACTCGCTCTGAGACTCGCTCTGAGACTCCAAGCGAAGTGTGTGGTATAAATCCAGTCTCTTCTTCTTTTTCTCTTGTGGTCACTGCCCAACAAATATAATTTCAGTGGTGCAGGATCCTCTTTCTCCATTCAAGGGAACTCGATCCTATCTCTGGACGACAAGTAGCTGTCACAGCCCTCTCTGCTGAATGGGTTTTTAAATGTTTTAAGGGCTTGGCCGGAGGTGTGTGGGGTGCCAGCCGTTGCACTCCCAGAGGGTGCTGACAAACACTACCGGAGAATTGAGTTGCAGTCAGTGAGGCAGGGAGGAATACCTTCTGTTTTGAACAGGAAGGGTCCCTTTGTGTGGGCCCAAAAGGAAACTGGAGGAGATGAACCAGAGACCTCCTCCGCTGTCTAAGTTAACTTAGTGGCATCCTCATTTGAAGGGAAGCTCATCCGAATGGTGTCCACAATAGAAATGGCAAAGATAATCCAGCGGATCGAATTACTTGCTCTTGACGCTTGACGTTCTCTGAATTGAGATAATCTCCTTAAGCGTTCTCTGCTTCTCCGAGCGATGAGAGGTTCTTGGCGTAGCTTCATGGGGTTGGGTTTCCTTTGGATGAGAGGGCACCAGAGCTGATGGTGTCCTTGTATTCACAATGCAGGTATCGTTTCTCCTTTCCTTTCCCTCGATGAAAAATCATTTTCCTCAACGAAAGTGAGCAGGGGGTGATTTTCAGCCGAAAAATGGGTCAGGGAGAGATGATTAGGTATCTCCTTGTCCCAGGAAAACACAGCCGTGGAAGCTGCATTCTGTTATGAGGGGGAGAGAGAGAGACAGACGGACAGACCAACTGACTGACCAAGTATCAGGAAAAAAGGATCTCGGAAATAAGTACACGTCGTTCCAACATGCCCTGACCTGGGTAGGCCAGGGCGATCCTAAGCAGAGCTATACCTTTCTAAGTCAATTGCACTGATCACATATTATGTTTTCTAGGACGGTGGCACCCGTTTCCGAGTCGAAGCCAGAACAGGAAGCCGTCCCTGCTCAAGTTCCTGCCTCGGTTCCCGCCCCCCGGTCCCGGACTCCATCCCCGCTTTGTCAAGATCATGGTAGGGCAGGACAGGTATAACTATGTAGCTCTTCTTCATTTTCCAGCAGTGCATATGTAGATAACGGTTTCTTCCCAGGTGATGTTTCTATTGGTTGGCAGCCAGTCCACGGGCCATACTGGTGGATCAGCAGCACCACTGGGCCTTTTTCTTTTCAGCTATTCTACAGCATTTCCAATGGTCAAAGAGCCAAGCCGTGGTTTGGAGTTATTTATATGGAAACCGCAGGACTGAAAATGGCAAGCAAGACTCCTGCTCTGCACGAGACTTCCCTCCTACACGCAGGGGGTAGCGTGGCATCTCATATCTTGTAGACGGCCCTTTGGGGTTGCCCTGCCTTGGATGGCCCAGGCTCTCTTGAACTGGTCAGATCTCAGGAGCTAAGCAGGGTCAGCCCTGGTTAGTACTTGGAAGGGAGACCAACAAGGAAGTCTGGGGTTGCGACGCAGACGCAGGCAATGGCAAAATGCCTCTTTTGCTTTGAAAACCCTACAGAGTTGCCCTAAGTTGGCTACGGCTTGATGGTATTTTCGACCCACCACCACCATTGGTGTTGGAAAGACATTTGTTTCCTTTCGTGTCGAATGTCCATATATGGGTCTCAAACTCTGAAGTACTGGGGAGTACTCCCACAAAGAGGAGCAGTTATTCCCTGTAATGTGGCTCGAGGGCGATTCTGCATCTAGCATTCGCTCCACATTTTCTCCACTGGGAAGAAAAAGTGCAGCTCAAAACCACATTCAAGTACCTCAGGGCAACGCCACACTGACTGCAAGGTCACCCCTGAATGGCCATAAAATGGCCATAAATCTATGCAGAAAGTTCAATAAAATCCGACAGTCAAAGAACTCGAAAACGGCATGGAGTGTGGAAACTACCATAAAACCCGATAATCAAAAGAAGTGAAACCAGCATGCAATGCAGAGGGGAATTTCTGTTCCAACGTGGGTTTTGTAAAACGGAGGGAAAAGCCAATACATGGGTTAAACCACAGCAACAACCATGTTACCCAAATCACCAGTTTGGTGTAGTGGTTGGGAGCATGGATTCTAATCTGGGACAACTGGGTTTGATTCTCCATTCTTCCACATGCAGCTTTGGGCAGTCCACAGTTCTCTGAGAGCAGGTCTCTCCAGAGCAGTTTCTGTCAGAGCTCTCTCAGCCCCACCTGCGTCACAGGGTATCTGTTGTGGGAAGAAGAAGAAGAAGGGAAGGAGATTGTAAGCCACTCTGAGACTCTGAGTGAAGGGTGGAGTATGAATCCAATCTCTTCTCCTTCTCTTCCTCCTCCTCCTTCAATACACATGCAAGCCCCCCCCCCCCCTAACAAAAGCGTCCTGCTAGCGAAGAGAAAATGTGTGTGTTGTGGGGTATTAATTGCTGGGACTGTAATAATCTGTGTATATGGGGGTTGAGATAAAGACCAACACTCAAAACAAGTGAAGGGGAATAAGCTTCTTTTTTTTTGTTGTAAAACTCTCTTAAAGAAGAGAGAATTTTATTCTTTTTATAAGAAAGGGGAAGGGTAGACAGATGGAGAAAGAAAAGGGTGGAGTGAAATTTTTTCTGTTAGTGAGGGTTAGTTTAGGTTAATAACCAATACCAAGTTTTGGCATCAATCATGGTTAGAAGATCTTCTTTTTAACTAATTCAAAGTCCAAAGTCACTCTGTTAATACAGTTAGTAAAGTCCATTGGGGTTAGTAGTTAAACAGCTCCTTCCAGATGCAACACGAACAGTCCTCAAAGTATCTTCTTCTTAATTTTCTTCCAATTATGGATTAAGTCCCTTTTAACTTTGAAGTCTTCCGTTCCATCACCTTCCCCTAGGCTGCTGTCTTCTGCACTTATCCCAATTTTAGGTGCTGCATCCTTCCTGCTGGTGTGTCTCTTCAGGCGTTTCCGTGTTTTAAAGATGGAATCCGTCTTCTTTCTTTTCTTTTTTTTTCTTAATCATCTGGCCTTCAAGCTTCCAGGGCTCCACAAACTCTTCAGATGAAATTAGATCTCTCGTCTGTCGCCTGCTATGTTCGACATCCCCTTCTACTGGCAGAGTACTTCTTTTTATAAAGGCGGAGTAGGCTCTGGGAGCCTTTTCCCCCTCTTCTTTTAACTTTATCGCTTCACTGCCAGTTAGGGGTGCCAAGACATTTGTCAAGGTAAATCCGAGATCTTCTTTCTCTTCCTCTTTAGCGCCCTGGACACCTGGAATCAAATTCGATTTCTGTTCAATCTCCTTCATCCTACTAGTTGTTTCCAGTATCTGTTTCTGTCAACTGATGAGAACACTTTCCATTTTAAACAATGTTTGGTTGATCTTCTGCAATTCTTCCAGCAGGGGGCACAGCATCTCCTTTTTCTGTTGATTGACAGCAAGCTCTTGGGGGGCTGCCTGGACCGGAAGTCCCTCCTCTCTTCTCTTCCGGTAGCAGCAGGGCTTTTTCCATTATCGACATTTTGTTTTTTTGTTTACTTTTAAAAAGTTCGTGCCGCATCCCCCAGGAAGCTAAGATGATCACATTTTTCTATGCAGCCCCAACGGTACTTTCACCAACACTTTGTTTTATTTCTGCCCCCTTCGCGCTCCCTTTGTATAACTTGCTTCTCGAGGGGGTGGGGACTCCTCCCTCCTCCCAATGCTTATCCGCATATAGGGGGCTCCGATTTACGCTTCAAAATAGATCTTCAACTCACGATTCGATGCTACTTCTTCTTTTTATGTTGAACCATAGCGCTGTTTTCACTCCTGGAATTCGGTGGCGCCGCTAAGTCCCATTACGGGCACGCCGCAGCGGGGCCGATTGGGGCAGGGGGAAAGCCTCAATTTCCCGGCTGTCTGCCGGTAAAGAGGCTACTCCCCAAGCGCCCCGGTTCGGAGCCTTAACCTAAGGCTCACTAGGGTCTTTCGCATATGCGAAGACCCCCCTGACTGCGCGTGGGCTAACCGCCTCCGGGAGCGTCCCGAGAAGCGGCCGCCATTCGCGACGCCGAAACCGAAACCATAAGCTTCTTAAATAAGAAAAGAAATGTATTTAATTAACAAAAGGGAACCTAGTTCGAGGCGCTATACATGCGAAATACAACCCTAACAGATTACCTGCTGCTAAGGGAGGAAATACAAAGGGAGAATCAAAGACATCCAAGCCAGCTTCCTGAAGACATCTGGGTAGCTCTGGAGATGCACAGCAGAATGGCAAAGTAGAGAAGCCAGCCATACAGCTGGGGTAACAGAGTGGGATCCAAAACCTGGGCACTTTGAGCTGGATGTAAGGTTGTCAGCAGACATCCTTTCAGTATTCTAATATACTATTCTGAAAAAGAAATACCCCAAAATATAGAGGACTTGCAATCCTTCTTGTTGAGAATACATATGTGAGGATTGAATGAGTTTGCATATGTAACGGGACAAAAATCCAATATCCCTGTTGAGTCCCGGGGAGGTTTTTGTTCCAAGTTTCGTAATAACTTGTAATTCAGCAATTTCCCTTTCCATTCGGTTCCTTGAAGTTCCTTTGTAATAAAACAGCTACTCTGAGGCCGTCCATTGAATGTCCTGGAAGGTTAAAGTGTTCTCCTACCGGTTTCTGAATCTTGTGATTCTTGATGTCAGATTTGTGTCCATTTATCCTCTGGCGCAGGGTTTGTCCTGTGTAGAGAACCGAAGGGAACTGTTGACATTTGATGGCATATGCAACATTACATCCAGCTCAAAGTGCCCTCCATGTGCCCTCTACGCCTCAGGGGAGCTGATTAAGATTCCGTTACTTCCCACAATTAGATAGGACTCTTTTGGACATTTATCTACTATTGTGACATATTTATTGCTTTACAGCTGTTGACCTGATAACTTTAACTTGTTATTTAGTTTTTCACTTTGCGTAACTTAAACATCATCATGTTACGTGTTAATTTGCAGTTAAATCCCTGTCTATAAGTTTAGATCCTCATCTGCCATTGCAATGTATTTGAAAAAGCGTGCCTTGAACATGAAAGCTTATACCTTGGATAAGCAGTGAAATCTGTCGTTGCATCAGCTTTATAAAATATATGCCATACATGAATTTGTTCAAGCTTTATGCTTTGGATGCAGTTTACACAAAGGCTGTGTAAATTGTCTAACTGGAGTAGGAGTACCAAACCTGTTGATGCCAGATCAGAAAATCTGCATGGTGCCCTCAAACTCACACTAGCTAATTCGTCACCAGTGACTTATTTTTTTGCAAAAATACCATAAGAGAAAAAAACAGAACAGACAACTTTTATCCTTCCGTTGTCGAAGGCATTATCATGTCCCTTAAATTTGTTCCTCGAGGTGTGGGCAGTTGTCCCTTCTTAATGGGAGGGCCAGTCCTGGCCGACATCCAGTTGGTTCTACACAAAGTCGGGGTCTTCTGTGCTTCCAGGAAATGTGCTACTTGTGCATGCAGCGTGCTCAAAGGAACATCCCTGTTTACTTGAATGAAGAGAGGAGGAGGAAGGAGAAGGAGGAGGAGAGGATACTTGCGCAGTACCTAGCCCTGAAAGATCAAGATGCCCTGCAGAAGCAGCAGGTATTAGGATTGGGGAAATAGCAGTGGTTCTTTTTGGATCGTGGGAGGGTTTTTTTGCTTTTTTGTGTGTGTGTGCACATGTGTGCGTGTGTGCCCATGCATCGGGGACATTCAGAAAAGTGGCTTGATTGCCTGCCTCTGCCTCCCAGCCCTGGTATTCTTTGGAGGTCTCCCATCCAAATACTTGCCAGGGTTGCAGTGGATCTTTTTAATTAGATTTTTTGTGTGTGTGGGTAGTGAGGGGACAAGATCTATTGATTTATTTACTTCATTGATACCCCACTTTTCTCCTTAACGGGGAGGCAAGCTGGCTTACGTCATTCTCTTCTCTTGCATTTTATCCTCACAATGACCCTGGGAGGTGGGTTAGGCCGAGAGTGTGTGACTGGCCCAAGAGGCACCCAGCAGGCTTTCATGGCGGAAGTGAGGATTTGAACCCAGCTCTTCCAGATCCTAATCCAACACTCTAAATGGCTACTCCATGCTGGAAGGGGAACGCTTGCGTCCTTAGGCCTGATTCACGGGTGCATGGTATGCATGGGATGACTGCAGTTTCTAGCTATGGCTCACTTGCATGAATGTACCACCATAGGCCAAACCACACAGACAGAATTTCTGTAGGCAGCCAATGTGGCGTAGTGATTAACAGGTTAGTATCTGGATGACCAAGGTTCAAAATGGGCATTCAGCTCGTTGGGTGATCTTGGGGCAGTTATTCTCTCTTAGCCTGGCCTACCTTGCAGGGGTGTTGTGATCGAAAGGAGCAAGAGTCCAGTAGCACCTTAAAGGCTAACAAAATTTGTGGTAGAGTATGAGTACGAGCTTTCGTGGGTCACTGCGCGCTTCTTTGTTGTGAGGATAGTATGAGGGAAGGGGTAACCGTGGACGTTGTCCTGAGTTCTTTGGAAGAAGGAAAGAATACAAATGCACTCAAAGTTCTACGCAGCACCTGAGATCAGGGTCCCAAAATCGTCTGGCCCTCGCGGGTCCTAGAGAAGCCAGGGCCTTTTCAGTGGTGGCTCCACACTGGTGGAATGAGCTCCCGGATGACATCAGGGCCCTGTGGGACCTTCTACAGTTCCGCAGGGCCTGCAAGATGGAGCTCTTCCACCAGGCCTTCGGGTAGGGAGCCGCCCTAATAAACCGAGACCCTGCCCCCAAACTAACATCATCATCAATGTGTCAATGTTAGCTTCAAATCACCATCATCGTTAACATGTCAAGATCAGACGCTGCTAATGCCCGTCATCGCAGACGAACAGCACTAGCACTTTACGCTCTGTTTTATAATTGCATTGTTGTGGTTTTATCTAACTCTGTGTTTTAGTGTTTTAATATGTTTTGTGTAAGCCGTCCTGAGCCTGCCTTGGCAGGGAGGGCAGGATACAAATCAAATCAATAAATAAATACAATCTGTATCCTGTCCTCTCAGATAGCGTCAATGGAGGAAGTGCCCTTGGAGGAAGATCAAAACGTTCTTGATAGAGAGGTGGGGGCACTGGGTCTAATACTGGGCGTTTTAAAGGGCCTGGGCCCCAGTAGTTTGCCAACCTTACCGATATCCGGTGCCGAAAAATGCACTAAAGAAATACAGCCAAGAACTGAAAGCTATGATGTACCTCATGAGAAATGGAAGAGACCATTCACATCTCAATCAAAAGCTGTGTGGTACAGTCCTCAAGGACCACAACACACCTTCTGTCCCTTGAGAGGAAGTATCCCTGCATCAGGGAAAAGGCTATTTAGCTGGGGGCGGGGCAGAATTCTATTGCCCGTCCGAATAATTAACCTTTTTTTTCTGCCAGAAGGTTTTGAAACTTTTGTTGACTTTCTGTTCCCTTTCCCATGACAGCTAAGGGCCTTGGCCAGCAGAGAGCAGAACCAAAAAATCGCCGCGTTCAATCTAGGGGTCGCTGAAGCCTTAAGAAGCCAGAAGAATGAAAAAGCTCCAGAAACTTATGTAAGGTCTTGCAGTTCACGAGATTCTAACTGCTCTAGTCAAAGCTGATTGCGTGTGTTTGTGTGTCTCCTGAACAGGCCAATGTCTTCCCTTGTAGAAATCCTACATTTTTGAGAAAAGGCCGTTTAGTGCTACCCCTCATCAAAAGCAGGAGGTCTACTCACAAGAGCTGGCAAAACAGTTGGAGGAGAAGACCACGAGAGAAGCCAAGGTGAAGCAGGATCAGGACCTTGTAGACCGTCTGGAGCAGGTGCACTTAGCCGAAGAGTAAGTCTTATGCTTGGGAGACAATATTGGGATTGGGGGTTCCTGTATGCGTTTCTTCTCTGTTAGGGATGTGTGTGCCTGGGTTAGGGTTATTAGGGTTACTAGGGTTAGGGTTATTAGGGTTAGGCTTAGGGTTACTAGGGTTAGGGTTATTAGGGTTAGGCTTAGGGTTAGAATTAGGGTTATTAAGGTTAGGGTTAGGGCTACTATGGTTAGGGTTAGGGTTATTACAGTTAGGTTTATCTGGATAAGGGTTAGGATTAGTAGGGTTCTTAGGCTTAGGGTTAGGGTTATTAAGGTTAGGGTTATTAGGGTTAGAGTTAGGGTTATTAGGGTTAGGGTTAGGGTTAGGGTTATTAGGGCTAGGTTTATTTGGGTTAGGGTTATCAGGATTTACGGTTATTAGGGTTAGGGTTATTAGAGTTAGGTTTAGGTTTAGGTGTATTAGGGTTAGGGTTATTAGAGTAAAGGTTAGGGTTAGGGTTATTAAGATTAGAGTTATTAGTGTTAGCATTAGGATTATTAGTGTTAGGGTTATTAGGGTTAGGGTTAGGATTAGGGTTATTATGGTTAGAGTTATAAGGGTTAGGGTTAGGATTAGGGTTATTATGGTTAGAGTTATAAGGGTTAGGGTTAAGGTTAGGGTTATTATGGTTAGGGTTGGGGTTTGGGTTATTAGGATTATGGTTATTAGGGTTAGAGTTATCAAGATAAGGGTTTGGGTTAGAGTTAGTGTTAGGGTTATTAGGCTTAGGGTTAGTTTTAGGTTTATTAGGATTAAGGTTAGGCTTAGGTTTAGGGTTACTAGGGTTAGGTTTATTAGGGTTATTAGGGTTTAGGTTTAGGGCTATTAGGGTTATGGTTATTAGGGTTACGGTTAGGGTTATTAGGGTTAGGGATAGGGTTGGGGTTATTAGGGTTAGGGTTAGAGTTAAGGTTATGGTTATTAGTGCTAGGGTTAGGGCTATTAGGGTTAGGGCTATTAGGTTTAGGGTTAAGTTTATTAAGGTTGGGGTTAGGGTTTTTAGGGTAGGGGTTATTACGGTTAGGGTGATTATGATTAGGGTTATCTGGATAAGGGTTAGTGTTAGGGTTAGGGTTATTAGGCTTAGGGTTAATTTTAGGGTTATTAGGGTTAGGATTATTAGAGTTAGGGATAGGGTTAGAGTTAGTGTTATTAGGGTTAGGGTTATTTGGATTAGGGTTAGAGTTAGGGTTATTAGGGTTAGGATTATTAGGGTTAGGGTTATTAGGATTAGGATTAGGGTATTAGGGTTAGGGTTATAAATGTTAGGGTTAAGGTTAGGGTAATTAGGGTTAGGGTTTGGTTTAGGGTTAGGGTTAGGGGTATTAGGGTTAGGGTTATTAGGGTTGGGGTTATAGAGTTAGGGTTTTTAGGGTTAGGGCTATTAGGGTTAGAATATTAGGGTTAGTGTTAGGGTTAGGGTTATTAGGATTAGGGTTATAAGGGTTAGGGTTAAGGGCTAGGGTTACAACCCTAACCCCAACCTAACCCTACCCCAATCCCTAATCCTGATATCTCTAACCTTAGCTGTAATAATCCTAACCCTAATAACCCTAACCTTTTCCCTAACTCTAACCTTAATCCTAATAACCCTAAGCCTAACCCTAATAACCCTAACCCTAATAACCAAACCCTTATCCTGATAACCCTAAGCCTAATAACCCTCTCTAACCACCCTAACACTAATAACCCTAAAACTACCTCTAAGCCTAATAACCCTAACCCTAACCATTATCCTGATAACCCTAATCCTAATAACCCTTACCCTAAGCCTAAAAACCTTAACCTTAATCCTAATAACCCAAACCCTTAGAACCGTAACCCTTAACCTAACCCTAATAACCCTAACTCTTAAACCCTAACCCTAATAACTCTAACACTAATCCTAATAACCCTAACCTTAACCCTAATAATCCTAACTCTAACCCTAAGAACCCTAACCCTAATCCTAAGAACCCTAACCGTAAAACTTACCCTAACCGTAATAACCCTAACCGTAATAACCCTAACCGTAATAACCCTAACCCTATTAACCCTAACCTTAATCTTAATAACCATAAACCTAACTCTAACCCTAATAACCCTAATACTAACCCTAACCCTTATCCTGAAAACCCTAACCCTAATAACCCTAACCCTAATAACCCTAACCCTAATAACCATATCCCTAACCCTAACCCTTCCCCTAACAGCCCGAACCCTAACCCTAATGACCCTAGCCCTAATAACCCTAACCCTAATAACTTTGTTTGTCTGTGCCTGGAAGTTATGGTTGACTTCTGGTGACCCCTAGTGTCACCAGAAGGGGCCTGGATGTGTCAGAGAGGTGGCTTGCTATTGCCTGCCTCTGAGTCCCAGCCCTGGTCTTCCTTGGAGGTCTTCCATCCAAGTATTTGCCAGGTTCGGCCAGCTTCTGAGACCTGGTAAGATTGGGCTTGCCTGGGCTATCCAGGTCAGGGCAAGGATGCACCTTTTTAAAGGCTGACAATTCTATCAGCTCTTTCACACCTTGCTAGATCAGACTGAAAGTCCATCAAGTCCACCATTTTGTTTCCAGAAGAGTTCAGCCAAAGCTGAACTTAATATATGAGCCTGCCTTGGACCGAGTCAGACCATGGGTCTATCAAGGCCAGTATTGTATTTTCTTGACTTCCAGTGGCTCTCTAAGATCCAAGGCTGAGAGTCTTTCACATAACGTCCTACCTGATCTTTTAACTGGAGACCAGATGCTCCACCTGTGAGCCACTTCAGCTCCTTCCCTGTTTCCCCGGGAAGCTCACCAGTAGGGTATAATGCCCATTGCCCGTATCCAGAGCTTTTTTTTTGTAGAAAAAGCCCAGCAGGAACTCAGTAGCATAATAGGCCACACCCAACACCAGAAACTCATTAGCATATTAGGCCACACCCCCATGCCTTCTTTTGGGGAGCCTAGACAAGCCTTCCCTTGGACAGGCCTTGGACAGGCAAGCCAGCCCTTGGACAGGCTGGGGAAGGCACAGGGAGGCATTTAAATGCCTTGCCAATCTTCCAGGCCCCCCCCAATCCACCCACCTCGAAGTCACCAGGGGGGGGGTCGCTTTCCAGGCTTTCCCTTTGTAGCCATGCATGCAGAGGTTTTGGCTGTAGTGGGTGTGGCCAACTCTGAAGCCAACCGGAACTCCGTTCCTGTGCGTTCCTGCCCCAAAATAGCCCTGCCTAGCATAGTGTCAAGAAGTTCCATTCTGTGTTCATACACGCTCACATTCAGATGGGCACTTCTGGAAACAGAATGGCGGACTCGATGTACGTTTAAGGCGAGATGATTAATTCTAGTCAGATCAGCTTTTCAGGAAGGAAATTCAGACGGGCCTTCTTTCAGGCCTCCTGCTTTATGCTGTCTTTCAAACAATTGCAATCTCTCTCCTTTTTTTTAATAACAGTCTGATCTGGGCAGATATAACCAGAAAACTTTTCAATATTAATAATTTAAAAGATATGTGAAATGGAGCTTTCTGTTTCTCTATCTTTCTGTCTTTGTGTGTGTGTAAAACAATGGCTTTGTTTGAACTAAGAATTTTTTATTTATTATTTTCAACTTATAACCTGCCCTTCCCACATGGCAGGGTCAGGGCAGGTTACATCAAATTTTATAAAAATGCAACATACACAATTAACACAATCAAAACATTAGTAACATACCACAATAACCTTAATCTGGTGCTATTATCATTGACATTTTTGGGTTGTTTTGTATTTTTCATATGTACACGTGTGTGTCTCTGTGTGTCTGTGTGCTTGTGTGCACCTGGAATTCATGGCGACCTCTGGTGACTGACCCCTGCTGGGGGCCTGGAGGATATTCAGAGAGGGGGCTGAATAAAGCCTGCCCCTGTCCTCCCACCTGCTGGTATCCCAAGGAGGTCTCCCATCCAAGTACTTGCGACTCTGCTTCGCTTCCAAGATCCGATGAGATTGGGCTTGCCTGGGCTATCCAGGTCAGGGCTGAGCTAAGCATTTTTCAGAACCAGAACCAAAATAGGGTTGCCACCTTCAGGTCAGGAGTACCTGGAGTTCTGAGGGTGGCACCTGGGAGAGTGGGGTTTTTTTTTGTGGGGGGGAGGAATGGGGACCTTGATAGGATATACTGCCTTGCTGTCCACCATCCAAAGCAGCCATTTCCTCCAGGAGAAGTGGAATACACACATACTGTACTGTAACCCTAACCCTAATAACCCTAACCCTAACTCTAATAACCCTAACCCTAACCCTTACCCTAATAACCCTAAACCTAACCCTAATAACCCTAAGCCTAATAACTCTAACCCTTACACTAATAACCCTAACCTTAATAACCCTAAAAGTAACTCTAACCCTAATAACCCTAACCCTAACACTAACCCTAACCATTATCCAGATAACCCTAACAATGCTAAGCCTAACTCTAATAATCCTAACTGTAACCCTAATAACCCTAAAACTAACCCTAAGCCTAATAACCCTAACAGTAACACTAATCCAAATCCTTATCCTGATAACCCTAACCCTAATAACCCAA
Source organism: Gekko gecko (assembly GCA_029375565.1). Lineage (NCBI taxonomy): Eukaryota > Metazoa > Chordata > Lepidosauria > Squamata > Gekkonidae > Gekko > Gekko gecko. Next base: position 16,089,745 of record JAPDNY010000004.1, read on the forward strand.
ACCCTAACCTTAATACCCCTAACCCTAATACGTCTAACCCTATCCCTAATATCTCTAACCCTAACAACCCTAACCATGATAACCCTAACCTTAATCCTAACTCTTATAACCCTAAACCTAATAACCCTAACCCTAAAAACTTTAACCCTAACCCTTACCCCAATAACCCTAACTCCAACACTAATAACCCTAACCCTAACCCTAATAACACTAAATCTAAACCTAAGCCTAGTAACCCTAACTCTGACCGTAACTTTAATAACCCTAACCCTAATAACACTAACCCTAACTCTAATAACCCTAACTCTAATAAGCCTAAAACTAACCCTAAGCCTAATAACACTAACACTAACCCTTATCCAGATAACCCTAATCATAAGAACCCTAACCCTAATAACTCCAACCCTAACCCTATCCCTAATAACCCTAACCCTAATAACACTAAACATAACCCTAACTCTAACCCTAATAAACCTAACCCTAATAGCCCTAACCCTAATAGCCCTAACCCTAATAGCCCTAAGCCTAATAACCCTAAACCTAATAACTCTAATCCAGGGTGGAACCTGGGGATCCCCTGGAATTACAGCTCATTTCCAGACTGCAGAGATGAGTTCCCCTGGAGAAAACGGATGCTTTGGAGGGTGGGCCCTATGGCTTCGTACCCCACTGAGGTCCCTGTCCTCCCCAGGCTCCACCCCCAAATCTCCAGAAGTTACGTGGACCTGGCAACCCTATCCCCCCGCCCCCCCTGCTGGTGGCCAGGGGGGCACCAGATAACCTTATATTCACCCCAAGCTTAAAGTCAGTTTTCTCAGGGCGAAGAGGCTGAGCCCTCAACATGCGTTCTTTTAATTTTCTAGGTTAGCTGCCCAAAGAGCAAAGTATCTCAAGGACAGGATGGCCGAAATGCAGTGTTATAAGAAGGCGTTGGATTCGCAGGTAAGAATTCGGTGTGAGGGCTCGAATTAGTTAGTTGTTTGTGGACTGTTTCCATTGTAGGTTAATTGGGGTGGTCTTCAGTCTGTGAGGCTGGCTCCTCTCTAGGGTTGGAAATACTGGAGATTTGGGGGGTGGAGCCTGAGGAGGCGGGGTTTGAAGAGGGGAGGGACTTCAATGGGGTAGAATGCCATAGAGTTCACCCTCCAAGGTAGCCATTTTCTCCAGGGGAACAGATCTCTAGTCACCTGGAGATCAGTTGTAATCCCAGGAGATGTCCAGCCACCACTCGGGAGATTGGAAGCCCTACTCCTCTCTCATGAAAAAAGAAGTGTAAAAGGAATAAGATCTCAAGGTTGCCTGTTCCTCCCAGTATGTGACCAGGTTTGCTGGGTACTCACCACATGCCAGTGCGGGTGGGAAGGGAGCCTTCTGGGAGTGGGGTGGGCCCCCGCCCTCAACAGCGATGTCGCTGATGCAACGATGTCACGCGGAAGTGACATCATCACACTGGGGACGTCGCGTGGCAACGCTCTGGTTTGAGGGCAAAACTCTATGGTAGTGGTGCCAATATGATGGAGCTCCCTCTCAAGGGAAATTCTTAGGTCCCCTTCTCTTGGTGTCTTCTGTCAGCAGGTGAAGATTTTCTTCTGTTTTGTCTAGGCTCCCCTCAAGAAGCCTCTTTCCCTTACGTTTTACTTTAACCTACTTTGTTTAATGGATGCATCTTTAGCTCGGGTGTTTAATATTTTTATTATGATATATTTTTATTACTCTGTTTCAACGGTTAGCTTCCTTGGTGGCCCTGATTGGGCAGAAAGGCGGGGTATAAATGTTGCTAATGAATAATACAATTTTGGGGGTGGGGCGGGAGGGGGAACAATTGCAGTCAAAGTGTGCTTGCAGGCCATGTGGATGGTACTGAGAGATTTGGTTAATTTTGCCTAGTCATAGAAGCGTGATCCTGAGTTCAGTAAATAAATCTCCCAAGCAGTATATAACAAAAAGAGGTAAACTTATATTTATTCAAGTAGATGGAGGTGTCTGTTGCAGGGAGGGGAAGGGAAAGGACTTTGTAAGGTGCTCTGAGACTCAAAAGTGAAGGGCGGGATATAAATCCAATCTCTCTCTCTCTCTCTCTCTCTCTCACACACACACACAAATGGCTATCGTGTCCGGCATCATGTGTGTGGGAGTTAAGAGGGCATTGTCTCTACTGGAGATGTGAGTCTCCATGGAAGGCCATGCGCTGAAAGTGAGAGGACAAAGGGACGGAGAGGAGAGGTCAGAGGGCAGCTCCCAGGTTAAGACAAAGAGAGGCCTCTCATTCAAAGAGATAACACATGTAGAGTGATGTGGTGCCCCCAATGTCCAGTAGGGTTGCCAGGGTTGCCCTACCTGGCCTCCAGCGGGGGTCCGAAGCTCCGTGTCCAGGATGCTGGGCACGCTGTCAAGGGATGCTCTAGCATTCGGCTTTAAAACTCTATGGTAGTCTATGGTTCTAATGCTGAATGCTGGAGCATCCTCCAATGACGTGCCCGGTGCGATGATGTTACTTCCGGTTGACGTCATTGCGGCGCACGCATGCTATGCGCCCACTCGAAGCTCCTGGACACGGAAGCATGATTCTGAGTGCAGTAAATAAATCTCCCAAGGATTATATTGCAAAAAAGGTAAACTTACATTTATTCAAGTAGACCCAGTTCACGTTCAGGTTGTAGTCGCAGGAAGAGAAAGAAGCCTAATCTAAAGCCAGTTTGGTGTAGTGGTTTAAGTGCGCGGACTCTAATCTGGGAGAACCGGGTTTGATTCCCCACTCCTCCACTTGCACCTGGCTGGATGACCTTGGGGCAAGCCACAGTTCTGTCAGAGCTCTCTCAGCCCCGCCTACCTCACAGGGGGTCTGTTGTGGGGAGGGGAAGGGAAAGGAGTTTGTAAGGTGCTCTGGGACTCCGAGTGAAGGGTGGGGTATAAATCCAATCTCCTTCTTCTTCTTCTTCTCTTCTAAAGAGTACGTTCCCCATCACAAATGGCCAGCTTGTCTGGCATCATGTGTATGGGAGTATTGAGGGCCTTGTCTCTATGGGAGAGACCTGCGGAGACTTGGACCCAATCTGTATCCAGCATTTGCTCCGCTGTTTTACCAAACCCACGCTGGAACAGAAATTCCCCTCTGCAATGCATGCCACTTTCACTTGGATTGATAGTCGGATTTTATGCCAGTGTCCTGACTGCGTGCCACTTTCACTTCGTTCGATCTCTTGGTTTTATGGTAGCCATTTGCATAGATTTATGGCCGCTTTATGGTCGTTCAGGGGTAACTCTGCAGTCGCTATGGCGTTGGCCCCGGGGTATTTGAATGTGGTTTTGAGCTGCATCTTTTTCTGTTCCATTGTGGGTTTGGTAACACAGCGGAGCAAATGCTAAATGCAGATTGGGCTGTTGTCTCCGTGGAAGGGCATGAGGAGTGAGTGAGAGGACAAAGATAGGCATCCCATTCAGGGAGATAACACATACACACACTTAGAGTGATGTAGTGTGCCCTCAGTGTCTCGGCATGCTGAATCGCTCATTCCTAATCGCTCATTGTGACCTAATGAAGTCCCTCCCCAGGCTCCGCCCCCCAAATCTCTAGGTGTTTCCCAACCCAGAGTTGGCAACCGTAGCGGCAGCAATGAGAGCTGCATGGAAAATTGGAAGCAACTCTGGTCTCTGTGATTAGGAACAATGGTTTCCCAACATTCATGAAAATGAAGCTTACGCACATACATGTTGCATGAGCAACCTCAGGTTGGTGGGTGGTGGAAGCAGTGCTCTCTGTCCCGTGGTCTCTCTGTCGGTGTTTCCCAGTGGCTATTGCGTGCACATGCACTGAGAAGCATGATTGGGTTCCAAGCCCATATACACATAGCAAAATGAGCAGTCTTCACACAGAACGGAATACTTGGATGTACATGAGTTTCTCCCCCCTTCTTTGTCCCACTGCTTACATAGCAGTCATGCATGATATTGTGGCTTGTTGATTAAAACACCACTTTGGTGTAGTGGTTACAGGCGGCGGACTCTAATCTGCGAGAACTGGGTTGGATTCCCCACTCCGCCACATGCAGCCAGCTGGGTGACCTTGGGCCAGTCACAAGTTCTCTCAGAGCTGTTCTCTCAAGGGCAGTTCTCAGCCAGAGCTCTCTCGGCCCCACCTGCCTCACAGGGTGTGTGTTGTGGGGAAGGGAAGGGAAAGGAGTTTGTAAGCCGCTCCTGAGATTCCGAGTGAAGGGCGGGGTATGAATCCAGTCTCTTCTTTCTCCTGAATTTGGACCCAGATCAAGATGAAGCCGGCTCCACTGCCTCACTGTGAGCCCAACTCGAACGAGGCCATCTTTGGGAAGAACGACTTGAGCAAAGAGAAGACGGAGGAAAGAAGGAAGCGATCCCAGGAGTTTTCCAGACACCAACTGCAGGCTGCCGCAGAACGCAAACGGGCCGCGATCCTCAGCCAGCTGATAGAGCAGAGGAGGGCAGAAGAAATGATCCAGAGGGCAAGGAAGCAGTAGGAACAGAACTCGCAGTGCTATCGTCTTAACGTGCTGGGCTGGGTCTCTCTCATCTCCTGGGGGTTGGATCCCACGGGAAACGTCTGCTAAAGGACGAAGGGGAGGGATGGTTTGTGCTGATTTCCTCCCTCCAGCTACAAGTTTCTGGACCCCCCAAGGCTGTTCCTTGGGGTCCTGTGTCCCTCGGGACTGGCATTTCAATGGGCATTTTGGGCTTTGGTGGGAGGTGAGGAAGTCCCGTTCTGCCAGTGGAAATTCCTTCCATCAGCAGACGTTTATCTCAAGATCCAGGCCCTGGGATGCACCCTGCCAGGTGCTCTGCCTAAACTCAGAACGCTGCTGAGTTCTGTGGCATTATAGTTGAGGCTTCGGATTCACACCCCTGCCCTCAGTCACGTGCCCTCAGACTTGAGCAGCAGGAGAGAAAAAATGAGGAGCAGGCCCGTAGTTAGGATTTTTGTTTATTTGTTCGGGGGGGCATTTAAATGTTTAAGGGGGCAGTTAAATTACAGTTGATTAAATTAATCTGAATGTCTGTCTTTAAAGGGGGAGGCTCCAAGCCTGTTTCTAGCCCTCCCTTTCAAGGCTATTTGTGGGGCAGGGCTTTTAATTAAGGGGGCCGGGCCCCAAAATGCCCCACTGTAGCTACGGGCCTGATGAGGAGAGGGAATGATGCTGTGGAGGCTGTGATGTCACTTCCAGGCGATCACCCAGAAGTGACATCACAGCATCTGTGACACTCCCCCCTTCACATAAGAACATAAGAGAAGCCAGGTTGGATCAGGCCAATGGCCCATCCAGTCCCAACACTCTGTGTCACACAGTGGCCAAATACTAGGTGCCATCAGGAAGTCCAGCAGTGGGGCCAGGACACTAGAAGCCCCCCCACTGTTGCTCCCCCCAGCACCAGGAATACAGAGCATCACTTGCCCCAGAGTCCCTATCTATACCTTGTGGCTGATAGCCACTGATGGATCTCGGCTCCATATGCTTATCTAATTCCCTCTTGAAACTGTCCATACTTCTAGCTGCCACCACCTCCTGTGGCAGTGAATTCCATGTGTTAATCACTCTTTGGGTGAAGAAGTACTTTCTTTTATCTTTTCTAACCTGACTGCTCAGCAATTTCATGGAGCGCCCACGAGTTCTTGTATTGTGAGAAAGGGAGAAAAGTACCTCTTTCTCAGCCTGCTCTATCCCATGCATAATCTTATAAACCTCGATCATGTCACCCCTCAGCCGTCGTTTCTCCAAGCTAAAGAGCCCCGAGCGCTTTAACCTTTCTTCATAGGGAAAGTGTCCCAACCCTTTTATCATTCTAGTTGCCCTCTTCTGCCCTTTTTCCCGAGCTATAATATCCTTTTTAAGGTGTGGTGACCAGAACTGTACACAGTACTCCAGATGAGGTCACACCATTGATTTATATAGGGGCAGGATGATATCGGCTGATCTGTTTTCAATACCCTTCACAGGCTCCACCCCCCTGAAGCTCCCAAGATTTGCCAATACAGGGCTGGCAACTCTAGTCTTTATAAATCTGCATTGCATTTTGGACGGTCCGGTTAGAGCTCTTCACAAAAACGCTACACCAATGTACTAGAGTCCAGAAGGGCCGTCGGTATATATGTATCCCCCACGGGGCATATAGAGCCTCCTGGGGCGGTTTGGGCCAGGAAGATGGCCCAAGGAGAGGAAGGCTGAAGTCCCTTTGCCCCACATCATGGTCCTGATCCAAACTGGGGACATGTGCACGTGAAAAGTTAGTTCCCAGAGATGTGACATGTGACATAGTTAGGTGACATGTGAAAAAGTCAGATCAAGAGCATCCAACGTGCCAAAAATCGTAAGCATATAATTTGGCCATTTAGATTACTAGGCCTTGCTGAGCTGGTGTTCCGAGTGCTTTCATGCACACTTCCTACCCCCGACCTGCATGTACAACATCTGTTTCTTAAAAGCTATAAAAATCCAGATCATCAGGTGTTCTGGAGAGGGAATGTAGAGCTGGATTAAGTTTCTTCCCATCCATTCCTTCCCCACCAAAATGGCCTGTGGCGCTTTAGCTTTGAGAAAAGACCCGTATGCATGCATATATTCCACCCTGTCCCCCTTGGACGGATGTTGGGATTAGGGACGGGCGCAGACCAGGAAAGCCCGGTTCAGCTTGGGGCTTGTGAGCTGGATGACACTGAACTGAGCCCCAAACCAAACCCAGAGCAAAAAACCCACCAGTTTGGGTGGTGTCAGACCCTGCCTCGGTGTGTCTGTGTCATCTGGAAGTGACGCAGATGCGTCATCCCCCAGTGCACTTGTGTCACTTCCTGTGGTATCGGGCTCTGGCCCCCAAAGCACCCACATCACCCAGAAGTGAAGCGAGCATGTCGGGCAGTGCGCTTCCGGCACTTCTGAGTGATGCGGGTGTGCCGGGGGCAGGGCCTGATGCCACCCGGAAGTGACTTGCACACGTTGGGGGGCTGAACCCCAAACCGAACCAAGCAGAAGCTTGGTGAGTGTTCGGGGGAAGATGCGATTCGCGAACCAAGGTTTGTGAGCCCGAATCGGGCAAAGTCTGGTCTAGGCTTTGGCTCAGATTTGGGTCTGTGCCCATCCCTAGTTGGGATATAAATGTGAAGAATGAATGAGAGTTCATGTTTCCCCTGACCTTTGCAACCCCCACTGGTATAAAAATAGACCTCCTTTTTCATGAGCCGGGCACACACACAAATAAATGTGGCTCAGGGTTGCCAGGTCACCCCTGGCCACTGGCAGGAGATGTGGGGGTTGGGTTGCCAGATCCTGGTTGGGAAGCTCCTGGAGATTTGGGGATGGAGCCTGGGGAGGATAAAGACCTCAGTAGGGTACAAAGCTATAGAGTCCCCCTTCCAGAGCATCCATTTTTCTCCAGGGGAGCTGATTTCTGTAGTCTGGAGATGAGCTGTAATTCTGGGAAATCCCCAGGTTGCACCTGGAGGCTGGCATCCCTGATGTGGCTGCTGTCCATCCGGTTTGGACCCAGTTAGTGGGAAAGCGGAAGACAGGAGGGCCTGGCGTAATCTGGTCCATGGGGTCGTGAAGAGTCGGACTCGACTGTGCGACTGAACAACAACAGCAAAAGTGGAAAAGATCCAGTTATTGATTTTCTCTTTTTCACATTATGTTATTGTTATCATCATGTGGCACTGTGTGTAGAATAGCCAGGAGATCCTTAGGATTGTCTGGCAGCCAACAGTTCTAGCACTTTAGCGTCACGCACCACTAGGTGGTGAGCTAGTCTCAGGCAAGAGACGTTTCAGAGGTGGTTTGCCATTGCCTGCCTCTCCGTCATGACCTTGGTAGTCCTTGGAGGCCGCCCTTCCAAATACTAGCCTAGGTCGACCCTGCTTATCTTCTGAGATCTGATGGGATCGGGCTGTTCATGTCAGGGCTTCACGTTATGTGCCAACATTGAAGGGAAGGGGACAGAACGAGTGTGACATTTAAATAAGCTCCGGCTCTGGATGCCTTTGACAGTGCCCCCGTTCCCTTTACTTCTTGTGTGCTGTTTGTTTGTCTGTTTCCTTAATAGTGTGCCAGGGAAGGATCTACTTGTGCACAGTGACGCAGGCCAGACTCTGAAGTTCTCTCCCCCCCTACCAAATCTTTTTCGAGGTGGATTGCCGAGAAAGGAGCCCGGCTTGAGAGAATCTTCCAGATGAATTTAGCCGTGAAGGAGGACTGGAAGAAGAGCGCCGGCCTGAAAAGGCAACGGGATTACGAAGAGAAACTCTTTCAGCGGTAAGGAAGGGCAAAGATGGCCCGCCTCGTTTCTTGACCTCTGGCGTTGGCCCCCGGGTGCCAGTCCTGGGGCTGGGGAAAGGACTTAAGATGGATAGACGGCTCATGTTTCCAGTTGGCACCAGCCTCTAGGGTTTGGGGGCAATGATGCGGTGTGGATATAGATAGGGGAACCAGTCTGGCATTGCATAAATTGTGGTGGAAGCCTCCAGTGCCCGGTATTGGTCACCTCTCTAGTCACGTTCCAAGAAGAACCAATCAAACTGCATTAGGACTGCTTGTTATCTTTCCCCGATCAGGTCTTTATGAATTGAAATGTGTCTCCCCCCCACCCGGGTGGTGGTAGGGTTTCCAAGGCAACAGATGCTCAGAGGTAATTTGCCTCTGCCTGCCTCTGCGTAGCAACCCAGGACTTCCTTGGCGGTCTCCAATGCTCCCTCTAAGCTGTGGAGTCTTGTGAGGAAAAATTCTACTTTGTGAGCTACCGGCATTAAAGTGGTGAGCCAGCGATTTGCCTACTGCATCAATTAGTTTGCTCTGGAGCCCTCCTTCCTGAGCTAAGGCAAAAACGTGTGAGATGGAGGCTAAAAAACTCTAAGCTAGCTCACACTCACTCAGCTTAGAGGGAACGCTGGCTGGTCTCCCATCCAAGTACTAACCAGGGCCAACCCTGCTTAACTTCCAAGATCTGATGAGTTTGGGGCTAGCCCAGACTATAACTACTCACTATTAAGGAAGACGAAGACCTGTGTCTTGTTATAACTTAAAAAGTGTCTTTTTTTAATATACCTTGTGGCTAATAGCCACTGGTGGACCTCGGCGCCATACGTTTATCCAACCCCTGTGGCTTTTCTGGTGTTCTTAACATACACATAAAGCTGCCTTCTACTGAATCAGACCCTTGGTCCATCAAGGTCAGTATTGCCTACTCAGGCTGGCAGGGGCTTTCCAGGGTCTCGGGCAGAGGTCTTTCACATTATCTCCTACCTGATCCTTTTTAACGGGAGATGCCGGAGATTGAACCTGGAACTTCTTGCATGCGAAGCAGAGGCTCTTCCAGCGCCTTTCCCATTCTCATAAGCTCTAGTGGGTACTGCTGGGCTGGGGGACTGTCAGGAGCCCTGTCATGTAGTTTCTCCTCTGGGTTTCTCATCAGTTCTTTTCACTGTACGCTTGTTATCATATGTTTGACCTTGTGGTGTCTCAGCCTGCCAGGCACTACGCTGGGAAGCAACGGCTTTTAAATTGTTTTTCTCTTATGCCTGCTTGCTTTGCCCGCGCGCACGAAGTGTAATCATTGGCTTCATATAAATCAGGGGCCTCCATTATCCACAGCCATTCCTGACACGAGCTGTGTATGCATCTTCAGTTATGATTTACCAATAAACAGAATCTTCTTATGAAGCCCTGCGTTGTGTGATCTGACTAGGGAGCCTGACAGGGAGAAATATCCTCGAGGATTTTTATTGCTTTGGTGGTTAACCTCTTCCCCCTCCCTTCAAACTGCAGGGCCGGAGACAAGCTCTTTCTGCTCGATCAGTGTGCAAAGTATCGGCGCTGCTACCAATGCAAGCGACACCTGAGCAGCGGTGGGGATGGCGACGAATGGACAGACAATAAATACGTCCCTGGCTCCCGGTTAATGGTTTGAAGAAGCTTCACATCTCCTGCTTCTTCCCTCGCCTCCGTTCGTCTTGTAAAAACAGGCCGTCGCTGATGATTTGGTCCTCGCAACACCCGGTGGCAATTTCGGCCACTCTCCAGCTTACGATTTTTGTCCTTCTATGTTTGGTTAGGTTTTTATGCAGAATTATGTTGAATTAAAAAGACTATGGAAGTTCTCTGGGAACAACTTCCTTGCTTTAGTACTAAATATGAAGTTAAACTGTGTATGTTTTAAAAGGACTTTGGGCTTTTGGGGTGAGTTGTGGGGGATGGTGTAATAAGGGGTGCAAACAAGGCTGCCAACCTCCAGGTGTGGCCTGAAGTTCTCCTGTGATGACATCTGGACCCCAGGCTACAGAGATCGGCTCCCCTGAAGGAAAGCTGCAAAGTGTGGACGCTATGTTATTGTATCGCCCCTAGGGGGTCTCCTCCCAAGATCTCCACGAATTTCCCAAACCACAGTTGACAACCTTAGATGAATGCTATTGCCTTTTCTAATTGGTAGACTGATATTATATAAAAACAGATTTATTTAAAATATTCTTTTGCTACATTCCCCCCTCCCATTTGTGCGGTTAAGGTGGCAAACAAAAGCGAATAAAAATCTTTAAAAAACAATACTTCTAAACAATGCTCCCTCTAAGCTGGAGTTTGGTGAGCAAAAATTCTACTTTGTGAGCGACCGGCAATAAAGTGGTGAACAAGGGACTGGGCTACTGCATCAGTTAAGTTTGCTCTGGAGCCATCCTTCCTGCGTGAAGGCAAGAATGTGTGAGCTGGAGGCTAAAAAGCTGTGAGCTAGCTCACACTAACTCAGCTTAGAGGGAACACTGCTTATAAAGAAGGCCGACAATGAAAAGCAAACAAGAAGGAGGGTCACTAAGCGTACTCCAGACAACACAGAAAAGTCTTCATCCGTTTGTGGAAGACAGGGATTGAGGGGGATAGACAAGTCTTCCCGAGGAGGGAATTCCTTCATTTTGGTGCCACTACGGAGAAGGCCCTTTCTCCAGTTGCCAGCTGTCTAGCTTCAGCAGGGCACTGAAAGGAGGACCTCTGAACATGATTGTCATGCTTAGGTAGGTTTGCATGGGAGTGGGTGGTTCTTAAAATAGGCAGGTCCTAGGCTGCATAGGGTTACAAAGGTCCATACCAGCACCTTGAATTGGGCCTGGAAACAAATTGGGAGCCTGTGTAGGTGGAACAAGACCGGAGTGCTACAGTCCCTACAACCCACGCCAGTCAACATTCTGGCTGCAGCGTTCCTTCTGGACAGTCTTCAAGAGTGGACTCATTTACGGTATACTGCAGTAACCCAATCTAGATGTTACCAGGGCATGTACCACAGTGGCCAGGACTTTCTTTACTGCAAAAAGGCCAACGCTGGTGGAAAGATCCCTCGGCCACTGCTGCAATGTGTTTATTCACCAAGAAGGCTGGATCCAGAAGCACCCCCAGGCTGCAATCCTGCTCTTTTAGGGGGAGTGCAATCTTAGCCAGAACAAGAAACACCTCTGATCCTGAGCTAGAATTGCCAGGTCCTTTCTGGCACCCAGCGGGGCATGGGGGTACTCAGGGCACTTTTTTGTAGCAGGAACTCCTTTGCATATTAGGCGACACCCCGCTAAGGTAGCCAATCCTCCAAGAGCTTACAGAGCTCTTCTTACAGGGGCTACTGTAAGCTCTTGGAGGATTGGCTATATTAGGGGTGTGTGGCCTAATATGCAAAGGAGTTCCTGCTACAAAAAAGAGCCCTGGGGGTACTTACCTGGAGAAAGAGAAAGGCCCAGGCCTTGTTGCAGGGGCTGCAAAGGAAATGGTGTCATCACATCAGCGACATCCAGACAACACTCTGGCATTAGGGCAAATACTCTATAGTAAAACTGGCTTCTACCATAGAGTTTTTGGCCAAATACCAGAGTCTCGCCTGGACATGACTGAGGTGATGACATCACGTCCTGTGCATTGCTGGTGATGAGGCCTGGATCTTTCTCTTTTTCCAGGTAAGTCCCCTGCCGGCCAGCTTCTTAGCAGTTGGGGGGCAGCCTGGGAGCTGGGGACCCCCGCCTCCACTGGGAAACTGGCACCTGTTAAGGTATTTTTACATGTATCTTGAAAGTTACACTGCCAAGTAAGATTGAGATTCTTATGATGGCTTCTAAATTGTGAGCCTGTGTTGGCTTGACACATTTTAAAGATGTTATATTCCTTCCTAACACCCCCACCCCCCCACCCCGTTAATCTGTTCTTTGGCCTGCTGATTTCTAAGCGACCTTATCTCAGTCATCCTTGTCTCCCATGAAGGCCTTATTCTCCTTTTCTCCCTAGAAAGAACGCAAGATGTATTCTGAAAGGAGGGTAAAAGTGGATTATGTTTAAGGATGGAACTGGGGAACTATCCTTTGGAATTCTAGACCTTGGCTTTCTGTCTGTTTTATCCTCTAAAAGAAGAACTTTGAATGTTGTTCAGTGTTGCCAGCTTGTTAGGTTTGTTCGCTCTGACTGGATCACATCAGAACGATCATTCTAATAAAACTGCACGCTTTGCCAGCCTAAAGCCTTGAGTGACTATTTTCTTTCCCAGACAGAAAGGACGGGGGCCTGGACTAGAACTTGAAATGTTCCCCTAACAACAACCCTGTCCTGAATCAGTCCTTCTGGACCCCGCTAACACCTCTTGTTGGGATTAAGTTTCAGTATATTGGATTTATACCCCACCCTTCACTTGGAGTCTCAGAGCGGCTTACAAACTCCTTTCCCTTCCCCTCCCCACAACAGACACCCTGTGAGGTAGGTGGGGCTGAGAAAGCTCTGAGAGAACTGCCCTTTCAAGAACAGCTCTGACAGGACTATGGCTTGCCCAAGGTCATCCAGCCGCTGTAAGTGGAGGAGTGGGGAATCAAACGCGGTTCTCCCAGATTAGAGTATGTGCACTTAACCACTACACCAAACTGGCTCTTTGGTAAGACAATTGATACGCTGTGGTCCTTTTGTGGTATTCCTATTAACCACCTGGAGGCTGAAAACCCTACCAGAGGGAAACAATCTACTTCAGAAGTCTATTTCCTGGGCAGCCAACTTTCCCACACTCCAAGCAGAATATAGATTGAACCCACATGGATCCAGTCCAATCCAGCTCACATGCCCCTTCTCAGAAAGGGGCAAGCAGAGATCTTTGGATAGCCAGTTTGGTGTAGTGGTTAAGTGCACGGACTCTAATCTGGGAGAACCGGGTTTGATTCCCCACTCCTCCACTTGCAGCGGCTGGATGACCTTCGGCAAGCCATAGTCCTGTCAGAGCTGTTTGTGAAAAAACAGTTCTCTCAGAGCTCTCTCAGCCCCACCTACCTCACAGGGTGTCTGTTGTGGGGAGGGGAAGGGAAAGGAGTCTGTAAGCCGCTCTGAGACTCAGAGTGAAGGGCGGGGTACAAATCCAATCTCCTCTCCTCGCTATACAGTAAATTTGTAGTCTATAATCAGATTGCTTGGTTTAAAAATCATTCTCCCTCCCTCCTGGTGGGGGCGAAAGTTGCCTTTTGGAATGGTTTGCTGGGCAGTATGGCTCTCCTGGTAAAGGAAGTAAAGGAAGCGTCGTATGGGGCCGCACTGAAAATGGGTCACAATATTCCAGGATTGTGCAAAAAGAAAAAAAGGCAGAGTTCTCTCTGCTCCTTGAACGCAAGGTCTGGAAACCAGCTGGACGGGCAGCTGGCCAGTGAGAAGTGTTGACTGGGCTTGGAAACAGTGGTGTAAAAAAGAGAAATGGTGTGCCTCTTAATGGAGGCAGGGGACGGGGAACAGAGGAATTCCAGACTCTGGGCAAAAAAGCCAGCAGAGAGAAATGGGCTAATTAGGCAAGAAGCCAGTGGCTCGTGCCAACCGGCTGTACACTAATATTGGCAGCCCCTTTGTGAAGGAGTCTAATACCCTAAGAGCCAGAATGCCGCAGCAGACAGGGGATAGACTCACAGATCTAGGTTTATTCGTTCCATTTTTTGAAAATCCGAGGTACTCAGAGCACCGTATGCCCTACTTTCAGCACCACAATGACCCTGTGAGGCAGATTAGGGTGAGAGAGTGACTGTCCCAAGGTCACCCAGTTGGGTTTGGTGGCTCGAGGGGGAACCCCTATAGAGCAGGGGCTCCCAATACGGTGCGCGTAGGCTCCATGGTGCCCACTCTTGATACCTTTCCTGCTGCCCACCAAGCATTTTTAGAAAGTGGTCAGGGCCAGATGGGATTTTTGCCCAACAGGGCTTCTGACTGTCCATTGGAGACAGGGCTGGCCCCAGGTGTTTTTGCATACTAGGCAAGGACACCTTCTGATGCCCCCACGCACTCTTTCCTTGGCAGGGGCCAAGGAAGGGAAAGGAGGTTTAAACCCCCTTCCCTTCCATCTGAGCACCGGCTTGCCGGGTGCCCTGCAGCTGCGGGGCACGCCAGCAAGCCAGGGAAGAGGTGGGGATGGTTTAAACACCCGTCTCTTCCGTCTGAGCACTGGCAAGTCAGGAAAGGGGCGGGGGTTTAAACCCCCATCTCTTCCGTCTGAACGCCGGCTTGTCTGTGTGCCCCACAACTGTGGGGGAGAGCCGGCAAGCCAGGGGGTTTAAACCCCCGTCTCCTCCATCTGACCGCCAGCTTGCTGGTGTGCCTTGCAGCTTTTGGTGGGGGCGGGGGCTTTTGGTGCTCCTAAGGGTTGGCGCGCTCTAGGCGAACACTAGTTCACCTAGTGAGTGAGCTGGCCCTGATTGGAGATCCGACTGGCTGTGTGGATCTTTTAAAATGTTGCTTCATCAGCAGCTGCCATCGAAGCAGAAAGATCTTCACTGCGCGGCTGAAGGTAAGCTAGTAAAGGTTTCCCTTGCTCGGAAGCTAGTCGAATCTGACTCTCGGGGGCGGTGCTCATCTCCATTTCCAAGATGAAGAGCCAGCGCTGTCCGAAGATGTTTCCGTGGTCATGTGGCCGGCATGACTAAACGCCAAGGTGCACAGAACGCTGTTCCCTTCCCACCGAAGCAGTACTTCTTTATCTACTTGCATTTTCTTGCTTTCGAACTGCTGGGTTGGCAGAAGCTGGGGCCAGAGACGGGAGCTCACTCCGTCACATGGCACTCGGGTCTCGAACTGCCAAACTACAGAACTTCCAGTCTGCAGCTCAGCATCTTGACCTCTAAGCCACTGCGGCCCCTTGAAGGTAAGCCAGTTGCATTTAAAAATACTTTAATATGTTCATTTAAAATGCCATCCTGTTAAACAAAGCTACTGCCTGACATCTTCTTGACCATTAGAGCTGTGCATAACCTCAGTTCCTGACATTCCCTTTCCTTTTATCCAATAAAAGCTCCACAATGCATTGCTCTTAAGCAGTGAATAGTTGTTGTTGATCACTTAGCACCCAATAGACAAAAGGAGTAAAAAAAAAAAATTGCAACTGCTAAGAGTTCTTTTTGGATCCCAGTCAGCATGTAAAAAGGTAACTAGGTCATCGGAAAAAATGTCAGAATGAGCTTGAAATACGGTGAAACACGACGCCTCCTGAGATTAGCATACAAAGGTCACTCTAGAAGGATAAGTGTATTGTGTCGAACTTTCTGATGTGTGGTTATCTCTGTCTCTTGGGGCAGCCATTTTGTAGCTGCCTCCGCCTCCCACAGTAGCCATTTTGTGGTTTGCGCCTGCCGCCCTGTGTGGGAATTCCAAAGGTGCCTGCCGGCTTTAAAAGGTTCGGGACCCCTACCACAGAGTGAAGAGGTGGGGGAAAGGATGGGCATCTCCTCCCCACAGTGAGCCTGTATTACCCAAATTCAATGAAAGTGGGAACGAGAGATGATTCTCACAGTCTCATGCGAAGTAAGGTGCAGGGGCCATTTCCAACAGGAATGAACAATCTCTGTGATCCAGCATGAGGCCTACGAGAAGTGCTTGTTGCTATGGGCAACGTGGTCCAGCTTTTCTGCTGCCATTTTGAAGACACAACAACTCGAAGGGTGGAGGCACCTTCAATGTCACTTTTCCCTAGGGCTTACTGTAGCCATTGCCTGAAGCAGCGCCAAGAGTTGCCGTCTAGTTATGGTGGTCTTCCAGCTCTATGATTCTATGATGGCTGACATGAACAGGATGATTGAAAGTGGACATGAAGGATAACGTGGTGTAGGGATTATGGTGTTGGACTAGAATCTGTGAGACCCAGGTTCAAATCCCCTCTCTGTCGTGGAAGCTTGACTGGGTGACCAAGGGCCAGTTGACTGCTCTGTCTGACCTACCGCACAAGGCTGTTGTGGTCACTATGTCCAGATATGTCTTCCTGGATCACAAGGTTAAAATGAAGGGGGCTGAATGCTGTTGTAAGTCCCTTTGGGTCCCCATTCGGGGGAAAGCATGATGTAAATATTTAAATAAGTAACTGCATTTTTGTCATCAGAGCTTTAATAGACTTCTTTACACACGCGCGCGCAAGCCTAGAAAGACATTCAAAGTACACAGTGCTATCATGGTACGAAAACAAGAGAATTCGTCATCACAGACGTTTGTATGCTTTCCCCCAGTCTACAAGGAAACAGTCAACACATCCATTATAGTTGGAATAAAACACTGATATGGTCTCCTAAGTGCTTTAATGCCACATTACATAATGATGTGACAAATCCCATTCATCAGGTCGCTAAGTGAAAATACAGAATGTTTGATCGCTATGGCCGGTTATGTCTTCCTGGATCACAAGGCTCTGGGTTGTAGCTAGAAAGAGTGCTGTGTGGGAAACTTTCAGGCTTTGTCTCCTAAAGGCCTTTCAGGTTCCCCTGACATTGCTGTAAGGCTGCCTTGAACCAGCTTCTTGGAATATGTGCTAAGAAGAAAACTGGGAAAGGACGTAGCAAAACTAGATACCAGATGCTTATTTCCCTGTGTTGACAGTTGAAAGGTACTGATGATTGTATTGCGGCCTAGGTATTAAAAGTGAGCTTCCACACATCCACACGGAAGGACGGCATTTTAATATATGGTTACCAACTATCCATTTCAAAAGTGTTTCTTGGGCAGGGCCAAAGGTGGTTCCTGGACCAGGTCAGGAATTATCTTTATAAATGTTGGAGAGAGTAGATAAACCAAAGCTTTCTGTATGTTGTTGTGGCTGTCAGGGGATGCTGGATGTATGCTCGGGGTGAAGGAAGATGCACAGGAAAGTGAGGGTGAAGGCAAGACACACAATGTTTGCTGCAGTTGTGTCAGGCTGCGTGCCACGGCGATTTCCTGCCCCTGGGGATGGCATCCCTATGGCGGCCATGAGGACACCATCATGTTTGGTTTAGCCTATAGTGGAGAAGAATGAGCTGCTCAGTTTAAGCACGCACCCAGTTGCATTATGAACCCTGCTAGAGATATGCTGTAATTCCACAAGGTGGTGCTTTCCCTCCATTTTTTAAAACTGTGGACAGAGATTTTAGAACTGCCAGTTTCTTTCCTAGCTTTGAACACGGAAAAGCTTTTCCTGGCACGGAGATCAAAAAAACTGTGGAAAGCTTCAATTATTTAATTGCTGAATGGCTACCGTTAAAGGCACAGGAACAAAGCAATTTAAAAAGACGCTAACAGACTGTGGGGCGACTGATTCAGATTTCTGGCTTATAAATCTTTCCACTTCCACTGAGGTAAACTTCAAAAACAAAACACACACACACACTAACTCTGAAGTGATGGGAGACTGCCACCAAGTTATGCTTGAGCACCGCAGGAGAATAAACCCACCCTCGCAGGGAACCAAAATACACCCACGGTTCAGATTTCCCTCCCACACCTAGCTGTGTGAGAACAGCCTTGTGTGACTGTGTCCCTGTGCTGTGTGGTGAAACCAGAACCCTTTTCAGTCTTTACCACCCTGCGCATAGCAGACCACTCTATGTGTGATCCTCTCAACATGCACAGTCACCATTTTGTGTGAACTGGATGCATATTCTCCAGCTTTGGCTCATATGACCAGAAGGCCAGATTAGTTGAGGGAATTGGCTCATGTGCAAGGAAGCTGGACAATATATGTGTTGCCTGTTTGCGCTTCGCGTGACTTCATGTACCGGGAAGCTCATGGGTAGTGCTTTTTGGAGCAAACCAAAGTGTTGGGGTCTTTCCTCTCTGACCATCACCTTCCTTTACGGGTTGCTCATCAGGCGAGAAAGATCATGCGACAAGCCTCATCCCTGAGGTGACAATATTCCCACATGACACAGCTACCTGGGGTAATCGTCTTGAAAGACCTACATCTGGTGAATTTGTGAAAAGGCCGTGTGCTGTTACACGTCTGGTAACTGAGGGCCCGCTTTCACAAGGCAAACAGCTTTCATGCTCACAGCTAACAAGACAAGTATGTGAGGTACCTAACAACCACCGCAAAGTCACAGCTGAATCAATACGAGTCAGGGAAACAAAATCGTTTTAGGCAGTCTGCATTATGCATTCTGAGTAATCAAATAATGGTCCAAGACAGCAAAGAGTCCCACTACAAACTCAGTCTTGTATGATTGTCATAAACGGCTGGGAATTACTGCAGCTCTGAGGTGTTAAACCAACAGAAATGCTGTACGATTGTTCCTATAATTTCCATTCTAATACAGCCATAACTCCTGGGGCTTTCAGCACACTAGGAAGGGGGGGAATGCTGCTTGAAGTCAGAAGGCAAAAGGTTTTGTTGCTCATAGGCAGGCATTTGTAGAAAATTACTGTCTTTCCGAGATGCTGACATATACATTCGCTAACTACTGCTCAGTATCTCAGGAACTCTGACATTTATTCTGGTGAAACACAATTTAGTGAGGAATTATTATTTGCCGTCAATTTCCCCCGTTTTGTTGGTCAAAAGATTGGTTTCAAGTGAACGAAGTGGCAAGTGAATGCTCTTCCTTTTTGTAAGTCTGCAGTTTTTGAATCTTTGAAACTTCAGGGCCTTCAGGGCTTTTTTTTTTTCTGGGGGAATGTGCCAGAACGGAGTTCTGGAACCTCTGTGACAAAATTCTTTTAAAAATGTCTAAAAGTTCATGAGTTTTCAGTATACAGATTGAAAACTTCATTTCCCTCCAACACCTCTTTAAGAAAAAAAAACCCATGCCAATATAGGTGGACTGACTGACTGACTGAAAAAGAAAAAGAAGCTCTGAGTGCCTTTATTATTTCTGCAGCAGCGGAACCGTTGCGCTCAGAGGACGTGTGCCAAGGAGAGAATTGTGCATGTAAAGAAGGGAACTGTGAGCATCATTTCCTGAACTGCAAATCCAGTCTCAAAGAACAGCGCTGTACGGGTTGTAGTTAATATCCCAGACATCTGCTCCACGCCTTACAAACATTATTGGCCTGTCTTTATCTATAAGGAAAGGAGACTGAAATGTCTGGCCCAGCTATTTGTTGGAACTAATTATTGAACATATTAACAGACAGCTGAAAACTTGCTTGCTGGCAGAATCAGATAAATGACTGCTATGGTATTCCCCTTTGCTTCCACTTATCAAGAAATTATGCCAAAATATTCAGTCAGCAGTTACCACATATAGAGGGCTACGTAGCTATAAACCGAGGCATTGGTAGGATTTGCTTCAATGGAATCTCATACTTTGTTGTGAGCTCTGGTTTTGCAATAGACCTTGAATGCATATGTGGATGAATGAATTAGCAGAATTAAACACGGTTTGACTGACTCAGCCAGGGTTTGGCCAAGGGAAAGGCCCCTACAGTTTCTGTTCTGCATATGTGCGCACAGTTTCTCTTACTTGATCCAGGCACCAGAGAAACCGTGATACTTTGGGAGCCGGAGCAATATAGTGGTTAGTATTTAAGAGGAGAATACGGAAGACCCAGATTCAAATCCCCGCTCTGCCATGGAAGCTTGCTGGATGACTTTGGACCAGCCACACCCTCTCAGCCTAACCTACCTCACAGAGTTGTTCTGGGGTTAAATCGAGGAGAGGAGAAACATGTAAGCCACTTTGGGGTCCCACTGGGGACAAAGGTAGAGTTGCCAACTCCAGGTTAGGAAATTCCTGGAGATTTGGCAGCGGAGACCAGGGGGAGGGGCAGGTTTCGAGGTAGGGAGAGACCGCAGCAGGGTACAGTGCCATAGAGTCTACCCTCCAAAGATGCCATTTCCTCCAGGGGAACTGATCTTGTTGTTTGGAAATGACTTGTACTTCTGAGAGATCTCCAGGTCCCAACTGGAGGTTGGCAACCCTATGTAGGATATAAATGCAGTCAATAAGTACCTTGGGAATTGCCTTTTATCCAGTAACCGAAGCGACAACAGGAAAAAAATCTGCAGTCTCTTAGATTACAGTGTCACCATCATATCGGTGAACTGAATGTCTGAATATCTTATATTGACAACAACCTTACCGTCGCCTGGCAAATAATTTTATAGAAGTCTCTAGTCCACAAGAATGTTTACTAGCCCACTTGCGCATACATTGCGCTGTAATGGATTCCTGGCGTCTCAGCTTCATACGCAAATGATAAAACAAAGCCGCAGACAAAGCAAAGGGATAGTGCAATGCCGCTTGGCACCTATAGAGAATCATAGGCAATCGCGGCTCCATTATGACCCGTTCAGGTTGTGTCACTAGCGCTTCCTTCTCTTTACAGCAAAAGTCTCCAACCTTGTTGAACCTATGGGCACCTTTTGGGATTTCGAGGACAGGTGGTAGGCACCACAACAAAATGGCTGCCATGGTGAGGTGGACCAGGCCCAAAATGGCTGACATCGGGGCTTGGTTCAATCACAAAACAATGGAAGGTCCCACAAAATGTTAGGAGGTGCAAGCCGGGCATCCTCTTAACGAGAGAGACTACTGTTTCCAAATGGGTGCTCCTGAAGACTCAGTTCCTGGTAGGGTTGCCAACTCTGGGCTGGGAAACTCCTGGGGAATTGGGAGTAGGGCCTGGGGAAGGCAGGGGTTTGGGGAAGGGAGGGATCACAGAGTCAGCCCACCCTCCAAACCAGCTACTTTATCCAGGGGAACTGGTCTCTGTTGTCTGGAGATCAGTTCTAATTCTGGGAGACCTCCAGGCTCCACCTGGAGGTTGGTGACCCAAATTCCTGGACCCTTCCTATTCCAATGGAATGGAGGAAAGCCAGAATGGACTTGAGGAAGAGATGCTCTGGGGGGAAGAAGCGGGTGCCGAGAAAAACAGTGGTGGGTGCCATGGTGCCTATAGGTACCAGTTCGGGGATCGCCGCAGTATGTTTTTAATTGGCAAACCAAAATTCTTTTTTGGTTCGCACTTCCGCAAATGTTAATTAGTAAAGTCTTTTTAAAAAGAGAAAGCCCAAGGCATTTTGGCGCCTGAGACAGAAAGTCAAAAAATGCTCACCGGTGCTGGTGGGCGTCCCCCAATTTGGAGCACTAGTGGTCGATTTGATATTACTCTGGTTTATGTCTGGCGTATCTCCCTGTGGACATAAACTTCAGGGTTTACTCAGGACATTACCAGGCGTAACATCAAACTGACCACTAGAGGGAGCAAGATATGGGCAGAACAGGGCCCCTCCCCAAGAAACAGGAATTTACAAACTTAGACTATGGTCACAGGGAAAACAAGAGGGCTGCACCAGATGATCAGTCAAATGCTGATATTGCAGCGGGAAAGTAAAAATTTATTATGCGGATACTAAATGCAATAATACATAATACATATTTACTTTCTCACTGCACTATCTGCGTTTCACTTTGCTTTCTTTCAGCTTAGACTGTGGTAACCCATGGCAGATAGTCTCCTGTGTTACGCAGCCGACGGGCCGTGAGGTTTCCCAGCTCCAGGTATTCCTGGGGACTTCTGGGGTTCAGCAGCCTGTGGGCCCTTTGGAGAGGGAGACAGGCAAATAGAAGGGTACGGGAAAACTTCTTTGGATGGTTCCCTTCATGCAGAACGCTTGCTGTGTTTAAACTGAAAACGAAATTCCCCTCCCCACAGGCCTGTGGCTTCCGTCCCCTTAGAACGCAAATGGCCCCACTGACTTTGTGCTGTTTTCCGGCTCAGATCGGTAAAAAGGCAGCTGATCGAAGGAAAGACGAGTTCTCGCTCACCCTTCCGTTTATGTCTACAGTCACGAAGATTCGTTTATATCCGCTTTGGTAAAAATGTGAGCATCGGAAGGGTCAGAGAGTTTCTTCAAGACAAAGGGGAGGGGGGACGAAGGGGTGTTAGATGTTTTGAGTCTGCATGGCTTCCTGGGGCCACCTGTAATGATCGATAGCAAAGGAGTCGTAGTCGGGGCTGTAAATGAGCGCTCTAACGAAGGCTTCTTTGTCTTTGGGTTCTGGGTACCAGGAGGCCAAGTTGTGCTTGTAGGCATAGTCGACAATCTGAAACAAGAAGGAGAAGAGAAAACGGGGGCTAGAGCATCGGGTTTGGACTTGTAATTCAACAGAAGTGTGGAACTGGGGAGTCTGGAGCATGAACCTGCTCGGCTCAGAATGTCTGGCCTAATTAGGAGCTGAGCCCAAACGGCTCTGAATGTTGGTTCATTTTAGCCCAGGCCCCACCTCCAGCCCTCCCTACCTCAGCAGCCACCCTCTCCCTTACCTGGTGGCAGGGACGAGAAGGATTACAGTAGCACAGCGGGTGCCCAGACCCCCAGGGGAAACCTAGTTCCGCAGGGATCCTGTTATTTGGGAACCTGCCCCTGTAGTGTTCCAGGGCCTGCTCGGGCTATAGCAGCTACTACAGCAGCTAGTACACTTTGCTGAAAAGAAAACAGGGGCTTGTAAGGGGCTTAAGGAAACCTCCCGGCTGTGTTGAACACAACACTGCCTTTGACCGAATCAGACCACTGGTCTATCAGGGTCAGTCTTGTCTACTCGGGCTGGCAGCAGCTCTCCAGGGTCCCAGGCAGAGTCTTTCACATCACCTATTGCCTGATTCCTTTAACTGGAGCTGCTGGGGATTGAACCTGGGTCCTTCTGCATGCCAGGCAGCTGTTCTGCCACTGAGCGATGGTCCCTGCCTGTTCCTAGTGAGCTGATGGGTGAGCTCCGAGAGTATTGGTCTCATCGTGCTCCTAGGGACATCATCTAGGTCCAGAAGTAAGACAATTTAGACCTGACCTGAATCAGGTTTGAAGAAGCTCACCCATATTCAAAGTCAGACACAGCTGGCCAAGGCTCAGATCCCACTTTGCTGGCCACCGAATTTCTGGCAGCCGGGAGTAGGGGGTAGGGTGGGATTTCAGTGCCACACCTTTTGGAAGCAAAATGCATACGTACCCTTTGCCAGTCAGTTTTTTTCTTGCCGCAGCATCATTCTTTGAATTGTGTTTCATATCCGTTTGCTACAAGCAGGGTTAGTTCCAGATTTTTAGGGGCCCTGGGTAGAAAGCGCCCTGGCACCTTACCCACCTTCAGGACCCCGGCCCGAGTTACAAGCATGGCTCAGTGCCTGGATTCCTGTGGGTAGCTCAAAAGTTCACAAAGATTTTTTTTTTAAAAAAAATGGGCCCAATTTATATTTCCCAGTGGTACAGCTGTGAGCTGAGAGGAAGAACTCAAGATGAGTATCTTCCGGATAGCCCTGTGTGCCTGGAGAACTCCTCTGAGCCGTGGGCCGACCCCTTCTTGCTCCCACAGTTGTGCCCCCTGAGGAACAGACTGTGCCCTTTAATGGCAGGTCACTCTTCTTGGTACTCAGTGTCATTTTTCGGGGGGACGGGGGCACACAATAACCAGTGGATATTCAGTGCTGGGAGTTTTACACATACGTCAACAATGGCTACCAAGACTAAAAGGCCAAGATTTCTTACCTGAACAGCGATTTTGAAGGAGACATCTCGGATGGTGCTCAGAGGGGGATACAATCTTCCTTCGGTGAGATTCTCTTCAGTGACCTCTTCTGCAATTGACTAGAGACAGGGAAGGGGGGGGAGATTCCTCAATATTATCAAGGTTCTCATTGGGAGTCCTGTGTATCTGGCCCTACCCAGCATGGGCTTCCATAGGGTAACTCAAGAGAGACCTTCCACATTCAAGCTCTTTAGCTCTGCCACCGCTTCAACTACCACACTTCCATTCCTGGCTAATGTTTCCACAGAGATAGTCCTGGCCACATCTTGACTCCGCCTTCACGTATAACGACTCAGGTTCTTAACCGACGGCTACTTCACAGATGTACATGTATTTATTTATCAAAACGTTCATACCCCGCCTTTCATTGGGAATCAAGGAGGCTCATGATAAAACGTTTTCAGGTAAAACCAAAAGGAAAATAGCCAACCCCAAATCTCTCTCCCTTCCCCCATTAAAAGACGCCTGCTGTTCAAACCACCTCAAAAAGCTTTGGCAAACCGGCAGGCCTTGCAGCACCTCCTGAAGATCTCTGGGCGGGGGGGGGGGTGCTCAGCTCTTCAGGGAGCCCATTCCACAGAGTCAGAACCATTGTGGAACAGGTCCGGGCCCTGGTCGATGGCAGATGGACCACCCTAAGTAGTGGGATAGCTAACAGACCGCTGCCTGATGACTGTAATTGGTGCGCAGGGGCACAGGGAAAGCGACGGTCCTTCAGATTTTAGGTATCCTTCTAAGAAACTTTAAATACACACATTAAGAAATTGAAATGATCGTGTGGCGTGTGTAAAATAGCCAGGAGATCCTGAGGGGACTATTTGGCTGCCAAAGCTGTAGCTCTCTTTTAGCACCACTAGGTGGCAAGCTATACTTATTTTTAGGCTCAGAGTGCTGTCACTTACCTACGGTTGCCCGACTAGCTTCAAGTGGGGAAGTGGGGAATCAAACCCGGTCCAGATTGGAGTCCGCTGCTTTACCCACTACACCAAACTGGCTCTCAATAGTATACACATAAACATGTAAAGTGCGAATGCCATGGGCAGCTCTGATTGGCTACAGTTTCCTAATGAGTGAGTCACGAAAGCTCCTCCCCTGCCACATATTTTGTTAGTCTTTAAGGTGCTACTGGACTCTTGCTCTTTTCTCCTGCTACAAACCTGGGTTTGCCTTTTGTGTAATGTGTGAAATGACCCTAAGAATTTAAGCTGAAGAGAGGGAGGAAGCACCATATGGGTATTCCAGGAAGGATTCCTAGGGGCATCAAGTGATCGTGGTTGTTTACAATGTCCATTCACCATATATTAAGACTATAAAATCCCAAACCTGTGCAGTGAGGAGAAAGATGTCATCAGAGATGTGCCGGACCCCACAGGCGATGACTCCTAGAGCAACACCAGGGAACACGTAGGCATTGTTTCCTTGCCCGGGGAAGAAGGTCTGTCCGCTCGGCAGGGTCACTTTTGGGAAAGGGCTCCCGCTTGCGAATATACCACGGCCCTGTCAACAAAGCAAGAGAGATTTGGTTTGCAGAAGATCAGACCAATCCTCAACTGCACAAAAACAATGTGCACTCAAATGAAATGGAAGGAAGGAAGGAAGGAAGGAAGGAAGGAAGGAAGGAAGGAAGGAAGGAAGGAAGGAAGGAAGTTTGGTGTAGTGGTTAGGAATGCGGAGAACTGTGTTTGATTCCCCACTCCTCTACATGCAGTCAGTTGGATGACCTTGGGTCAGTCACAGTTCTCTCAGAGCTGTTCTGGAAAGAGCAGTTCTCTCAGAGCTCTCTCAGTCCCACCTGCCTCACAGGGTGTCTGTTGTGGGGAGAGGAAGGGAAGGAGATTGTAAGCCACCCTGAGACGCTGAGTGAAGGGCGGGGTATAAATTTCCTCCCCTCTCTGTGTAGCCTTTCCCACTGTTCAAATTTACATTGTAAGCTCCTTTGGGCTGGGACCTGGCTTTCTGCCAACTCAGTGCCGGGAATATTGAGGGCAAAGGAGGTGTCATTGAACCAGAAAATTAGGACTAAGTGATGAGAAACTGAGAGATGTTCACCCACGTGTGCAACAATCTCCAGTTCTCAGCACAACCAAACCGAGGCACGCTTTGGGCATCACCAACAAGGAACTCCCCCCACCCCCTTTACCTCTGTCAAGCGGTAGCACTGCTCTGCCGTGCACTCTGATTTGCTCGTGGGGTTACTCAGGGCAAACACGATTGGCCTCTCATTGAATGTCGCCATGTCCTTCAAAATCTGGTCCGTGAACGCTCCTGCGATGGCAGCAACCCCTGCCCCAGTTCGAAACAGACAGAACAGTCAGAGTCCATCTCCTGTTCGCAAGAGTACAGCTTCTACAAGAGCCTCGAGCGACCCCATCTACCTAATCGGCCTCACGGGGCTGTTGTGAGGCTGAAGCACCGCTCTGAGGAAGAAAGATCTATGGCACATGAACGGGTAAAAGGCTAGCAGGTGTCCAAATGTCAGTGAGGAGTGACTCCGCCTTGACCTCAACCAGCCTCCATCACAAAACTATTTTGTGCAAAAATTACTGGGAATTTCCCTCTTCCCCATCCGGAGACCCAGTGCGGTGCAGTGGTTAGAGGGTTGGACTAGGTCCTGGGAGACCCAGGTTCGAATTCCCCACTCTTGCCATGGACACTCGCTGGGTGACCTAAGGCCAGTCACATTCTCTCAGCCCATCTGATTCACAGGCTTGTTGCTGAGGATGACATGCAGGAGAGGGGAATGTTGTAGGCCACTTTTGGTCCCCCCTAGGAGTAAAAGTGGGGTATAAATGAATACATTAAAAAATAGAACAAAGTTAGAGTCCAGGGACACCTTTAAGACCAACGAAGCTTTATTCAAGGTGTGAGCTTGCATGCACGCAACACTTTGTCAGACGATGAAATGGAATTTAATTTCATTTTCATTGTCCGGTTTTTTTCCATTCCGTGTTTCCATTTCATTGTATCTGAGGAAGTGGGCGTGCACACGAAAGCTCACGCCTTGAATAAAGCTTTGCTGGGCTTAAAGGGGCCCCGCTGGACTCCAACTTTGTTCTACCGTTTCAGATGAACACGGCTGCCCACCTGGGTCTAACATTAAAAAATAATAAGCTAACCTTGTCAAACCTGGTATTCGATGAAGCCAGTTTTCACTCATGAAAGCTCAAACCCTGGAAAATTTTGAGGGCCGCTGAAGTGCTAGTAAAGGTAAAGGTTCCCTTGCTCGAAACCCAGTCGAATTCGACTCTAGGGTTGCGGTGCTCATCTCCGTTTCAAAGCCGAAGAGCCAGCGCTGTCCGAAGACATTTCCGTGGTCATGTGGCCGGCATGACTAAACGCCAAGGCGCACAGAACGCTGTTACCTTCCCACCGAAGTGGTATCTATTTATCTACTTGCAATTTCTTGCTTTCGAACTGCTAGGTTGGCAGGAGCTGGAACCAGAGACGGGAGCTCACTCTGTCATGCGGCCACTCGGGTCTCGAGCTCCTGAACTACCGACCTTCCAGCCTGCAGTTACTGAAGTGCTACCAGACTCAAATTTTGTCCTGCTACTGCAGATGAGGAACAGGGCCACCCACCCCAAACTATCTGACTGGCAGTGGCTCTTCAGACTATCAGGCGGAAGTCTCCTGCATCGCTTGACCTTTTCACTGGAGACGTCGGGGACTGAACCTGGGACCTTCTGCACGCAAACCAGAAGCTCTGCCTCCGAGCCACGGCCCCTCCCCAAAGTGTTGGCTGAGGATCACAGGACGAAAGCGAAGGGATGCAAGGACAGTTACCGATAAGAGCCGTGGGCTTGACTCTCTGCACCACTTCTGCCAGTGTCTTCACGGTGGGATGGTCGTGAGCAAACATCTCCTTCTCGTGGTTCAGGTGACTCCTGCCCTGCAAGAAACACACAGTGCGTCCAGGTGAGGACTGAAGGGACCACTTCGCCTGCCAAATTCTTTCCCTTCTCCTAGTGCTGAGTGCCCCGTACACACGATCCATTTGCACACTTGATCGATGTGCATAGAGGGGGAACGGGCAGGAGAGAGCTGTTCACACCCATGGCCTCTGCGCAACTGCTGTCTCACGAGTGTGCACGTGCACTGTACACTTCCTCTGTGCATTAGGATTGCCAGGTACTGTCCACTCGCCGGCGGGGGACTTTTGGGGGGGGCATCCCTGGAGGGGGCGGGGACATCCCCAAAATGATGATGTCACACAGAAGTGATGTCATCACATTAGGGAGGCAGCCCGAACTGCAAAGCGGCGAATTCGCCACTTGCAGTTCAGGCACTGGCGAGCCCCTGCTTGAAAAAGCATCTAAAGGGACCCGCTAAATGCTTTTTACAAGCGAGGCCCGCCGGTGCCTGAGCTGCAATTAGCAGCTTGCGGTTCAGGTGTGTGGCCAGCGGCTACCCCCTCTCCCTCCGTTCCTGCAGGTTTTAAAGGGCCCTCCAGCTGATCAGCGGGCCGTGTGCTCCAGCCAATCAGCTGGAATGCCCTTTCAATCTTGCAGGAGGGGAGGGAGAGGGGTGGTTGCTGGTGGTTGCTCTCGGGGCTCGTGGTGGGCAGGAGCCTAAGAAATCAGGGGGTCCCCCGTCCCCGCCTGGCTACTCTTCTGTGCAGAGAGCCAGTTTGGTGTTGTGGTTAAGTGCGCAGACTCTAATCTGGGAGAACCGGGTTTGATTCCCCACTCCTCCACTTGCACCTGGCTGGATGTCCTTGGGCAAGCCATAGTTCTGGCACAGCTGTCCTTGAAAAAGAGCAGTTTCTGTCAGAGCTCTCTCAGCCCCCCCCTACCTCACAGGGTGTCTGTTGTGGGGAGGGGAAGGGAAGTTTGTAAGCCGCTCTGAGACTCCTTTGGGTAGAGAAGGGCAGGGTATAAATCCAATCTCTTCTTCTTCTTCTAGAAGCAGTGCCCATGAGCCTGTGATCATGCAGCAATGGAGCTAGCACACGGGTGCCTTCCCCCCGCAACGAGCACTGATTAAACATGAAAATGTGCTGGAGGGGGCCCTACTGCATGCAGAGGAACACAGGGCTGTCCTCTAGTGGAACCGTTTGTTCATCCTTTTCTCGTATTTTTCCAATAGTGCTTCAAGAATTTGGGCAGGTGCCTGTAAAAACTTCGCAAGGACATGAACGGGCCTGACAAATGCCTCTCTGTCACACACTTTTCTGCACACTTTGCCAGCTTCTACCTAAACAGTGTTGAGAGGAATTCAGAAGCTACTTATTCATGTACTTCACTTATACCCCACTTTTCTCCATAACGGAGACCCTAAGCGGTTTATAACATCCTCACCTTGTCCATTTTATCCTCACAGCCAACCCTGAGCGTGTGTGGGTGAGGCTGAGCGTGTGGGTGTCTGGCTCAAGGTCGCCCTGCAAGCTTCCAAGGCCGAGTGAGGATTCGAACCCAGATCTCCCAAATCCTAGTCCAGCACTCTAACCACTACACCGCGCTGACTCTAACATGTTGAGTTGCTTTCCCCAGTTTCTCGGATTTCAGGGAATCCTTGAGAACATAAGAGAAGCCAATGCTGGATCAGGCCAGTGGCCCATCCACTCCAACACTCTGTGTCACACAGTGGCCAAAACCCAGCAGCCGTCACAAAGGCCACCAGCAGGGCTAGAACTCCACAGGCCCTCTCACTCTTGCCCCCCAAGCACCAATCCTTCTTTTCTTAAGGCCAGTGCAGACATATATTTTATTTTGGTTACTATCTGTACATTTGGAAGTTTGCTACAGTGCCATCGAACTACCTCCACCCCTCCCGAAGTATTACACCAGTCTTTGCTACAACGACAGCTGCAGAAGTTTCTACAGACAAAGTGCTGAATGATACCCAATGTGCAGAGGTACCTTGACAATGAGTCCCTTGGAGTCCACCATCCAGATTTTTCGAATAGCTTCTTCCCTCGGGACGCCTTCCTTTTCCAGGGCCATGACTATCAGGTGGGCTATGCCCATAGCAGCCTGAAAACACAACCAGAGAATCCAACTGGAGGAAGCAAAGGATCCAAGGCACAAGCCCTTCTAGGATTCCCAAGAGGGAAGTTTAAACAAAAGAAAACGATACAATTCTGCAGGGCTCTTTTTGTAGCAGGAACTCCTTTGCATATTAGGAGACACACCCCTAATGTAGCCAATCCTCCAGGAGCTTACAGAGTTCTTCTTACAGGGGCTACTGTAAGCTCTCGGAGGACTGGCTGCATTAGGGGTGTGTCTCCTAATATGCAAAGGAGTTCCTGCTACAAAAAGAGCCCTGCAGTTCTGGGATGCTTTTTGTACAGAAAGTTCCAGGTGTAACCCCTGGTGACATAATAATAGTAATAACAACAATGACAATGACAACAACAACGATGATGATAATGATGGTAATAATAATAATGTGCAATCAAGTTGCAACCAGCTTATGGTCACATCTCACGGGGTTTTCAAGGCAAGAGATGAGCAGGGGTGGTTTGCTGTTGCCTCCCTCTGCATAGCAGCCCTGGTCTTCCTTGAGGGGTCTCTCATCCATCAGTAGTGAGCAGTGCTCCCTCTCAGCTGTGGAGTCTTGTGAGCAAAAATTCTACTCTGTGAGCTACTGGCATGGAAGTTGTGAGCCAGCAATTTGGCTGCTGCATGAATTAGTTTGTTCTGGAGCCATCCTTCCTGAGCGAAGACAAAAAATGTCTCAGCCAGAGGCTAAAACACAGTGAGCTAGCTCACACATAACTCAGCTCAGAGGGAACACTGGTGGCGACTACGGCCAGCCCTACTTAGCTTCTGAGCTCTGACAAGCTCAGGCTATTGAGGCTGCTACCATCTAAAATAACTTCTCAGGAAGTCATTCTCAGGAAGCAGGAAGGCTCCGGAAAATATTTTTATCTCCTGGAGACCTGGGAGTGGCCCTCCTGGTCCGAGCAGGCGGGCCAAGAAGACAACTTCGAAGGGGCCCTCCAGATTTCTACCATCACCTACATCTCTCCCTCGATACAAGTCCAGTAGGACCTTAGGGACCAAAAAGATTTTCTGGGGAAAAGCTTTCCAGAGTCAAAGCACCTTTCATCAGACATGGAGCTCATGCACTGAAAATCTTGTTGGTCTCCGGGGTGCTCCCAGACATGCCTCTAGTTCTTCTACTGCAGACCAACATGGCGGCCCTCTGAAACGACACCACTTCCTAAAATCTATAGAGAGACAGATCACGATGGGTAGTCTGTGTTAGTCTGTCTGCAGCAGCGGAGAAGAGCAAGAGTCCAGTAGAACTTTCAAGAGTAACAAAATTTGTGGTAGGGGAGGAGCTTTCGTCAGTTACTGCCTACTTCTTCTGAAGTCCCTGAAGAAGTGAGCAGTGACTCACGATAGCTCCTCCCCTGCCATAAAGTTTGTTAGTCTTTAAGGTGCCACTGGACTCTTGCTCTTTTCTCCTGCTACGGACAGATTACCAGGGCTACCCATCGTGATCTATCTCCATGGAAGGTACCACACTTAGCCGTACAGAATGGAAATCCATCAACCTTGTGATGTAAGGACAGATGGACCCCCATTCTAGCTGTACCTGAAGAAGTGAGCAGTGACTCACAATAGCTCCGACCCTGCCACAAATTTTGTTAGTCTTGAAGGTGCTGCTGGACTCTTGCTCTTTTCTACTGCTACAGACAAACACGGCTACCCATCGTGATCTACTTCCATGGAAGGCATCACATTTTGCCATATAGAATGGAAATCCTTCAACGTGATATAAGGACAGATGGACTCCCATTCTAGCTGTATCCGAAGAAGTGAGCAGTGACTCACAAAATCTCATGCTCTGCCACAAATTTTGTTAGTCTTTAAGGTGCTTCTGGACTTTTGCTCTTTAAAAATTTGTAAGGTGGACCCAACAGATCTGTTCTCCTACTGGGCACACTTCCCTCTGGCAGAAGGTGTCTTCCTCCTCTTGTGTCAGTAGAAGACTCCTTCAGCCAGAAAGAAGTGCCTCTACTAGTGGAACAGATCCATAGAATCCAAGCCGATCAGAGGAGAGGTGCCAATGTGCACTCAAGGGTCAATATTTTGTTGTTGTTTACATGTAGGATGACACCAGCCTGAGCATGGAACAACTCAAAGAAACAGTACAAGATCGGAAAATATGGAGAGAGCTGGACCATCAAATTGCCAAGAGTCAGACAAGACTGAATGGCTAACAACAACGACAACACATGTAGGACTGTGGCACCATTTAATTCAATGGCTTGATGCTCAGAAGGCAGTGGCTAGGGAGTTGTCACTTGCTCTCCTTCTGTACAAACATGAAGATGGAAGTTTATTTAGGGTTTGGCACAAACGTAAGATCATTTTGCTAGTAATAAATGTAAAGGTCGTTCTGGGCCATTTCTCACATTCATCCTGTCTCTCTCTCCCCCTCTGCAAGGCCCGCTGGAGTAACAGCGGGTTCAGGGCTTACCCTGGCTTCCCAAGATGTACAAGATGAAAGGCAGTGGCACAGCAATACATGTAAACAAGAAAAAAAATGCATGTACCCAAATGTTAACACTAAAAAACAATGATTTAATAAATTATATAGATATGACATATATAATTTTCCTATGACACAATAAACAGGTAGAAATTCACAGGTAAAGTTAATCACAGGTAGAAATCCACAGGTGGAGTTTTCCCAGAAACAATTTGTAATAATAAATTTTAAAAAATCCTTGAACTATGAGGATGTGGTAGTGTCTCTGCCAGCTGACTTGATGGCCCCCCTGGGTTATAAATCCATTTCGATCATTTTTTCAAGAATCATGCTGGATTCAACATTTCAAAGACACATGTAGACATCCATAAAGTATATTCTCTTGAGAACCTTTCCCTCTAATGAAAATCGTATAATGGTGAAATACTCCAGAATTTTGAAGGGAGGTTCCATGAAATAAATGATTGATTCTCCATTGAGAATCACTGAGGGTTGCTGTCCCTGAATGTATCTGTGAATTTCTACCTGCGAATTTCTACCTGTTTATTGTGTCATAGGGAAATTTGTTCTGAGTACTTTATATGTCATATCCATATAATTTATTAAATCATTGTTTTTTGGTGTTAACATTTGGGCACGTGCATTTTTTTTCTTGCTCCCAAGAGGTACAACAACTGCATTTATGTTTCTGATTGATGCGTTAAACCTCAGAGTGGTGACCTTGGCCTGCACTTCCCACCAATGGGCTATGACGCCTACCTCTCCAGCTCCTTGGAAAACAAATTTATGATCCGACAACTTGTTCTTGATGATCCTCAAAGCTGCAAAGATGCCGGCAACTGCGACAGAAGCCGTTCCTGGGGGGATGAAAATGAGACGGGTTTCACAAAAAGCTGCCCTGAGGTCCTTAGAGAAAGGTGGGAACAGAAATTTGATGATTTGGAATATTTCATTTCCCTAGAAATGGGTTAGACAAGAGTATGGAGGAAAGGGTGTGATGTAATAGAGCTCTGCTCACCAGATCCTGGAGGAAAATAATTGAGATGGTTCATCATTTGGTTTTGCTAGCTTACAAGCTTTGGCTAGCTATTGTTAAAGACTGAAAGGGCGGTTCACCTATTATGGAATCTGGGGTTCCCACTCAACAGTCAGGCATGAATTTGTGGGTCTACTTCAATTCCTATGTGCGTGGTGCCTGATTCAGATTGGGGCCACAGTGCATGTAGAGAAGGAGCTTCAGGATTTCCCTATGTGAGATATGCACATGCTTCCCCAATGGGTCAAACAGCACCTCATAGACCTGTTTCAAGTTGGGAAAACTGTACGGCAGGAAAAAAGGCTAAAGCCCCACTTCCGCGGGTGCCACCATCCTGACCCAAACTGGGTACCCCACATGCAGAAACTGAAGAGAACCCACAACTCACATCAGATTGTTAACACTGAGTGGGGGACCCCAGACTCCATCTGTGTACTCTGCAATATGTGAACTGGACCTTCATCATTGGATCCCATGGACCTCAGGTTCATCGAGAGAATGTGGGTGCATGTTGTTGTACAAATTAATTTCTAGTCAAGAAATGGAGTCAGAAATGAGGAGGAAGTTCTTAGTGTTTAATTGCAATTAGACAGGGGAAAACAGTTGGACCGAATGGCCCATCGAAAACTGACTGCTTTCTGAGCATATTCAGGAAGTACATGATCTTTTATACATGAACTGACATCATTAAGAAAACAATATTCAAAAAGGCGTAATTGGTTACAAAAGACAATGGTCATTCAAATAATAACCTTTTGATTTGTCAGAGGTAAAGAAACATATCTACGTCAAACCTAAATGTTCATATCCCAAACGAAAAGGGTTTTTTCCCCTGATACGAGACTAAAATCTTATCTGACTCAGACACTTCAAGGTTTTGTCTTTAAGAACTACAGAATCATGAACTTTATACATATTATCTTGTCTGCTAACAATAACAGACTTACAAGAGTAAAGCCCTCTATATAACAGGCCTTCCTTATATCCTAATAAAAAATTACTTAAAAGAGAAATCCATAAAACCAGGAGAAAATACGAATATGAATAATCAAAAAGGGAAAAAACCTATATAAAAGAATCCTTATATTCCCATTCATACTACAATGTGGGGGTGAAAACTAAGAGTAAACGGGGCAGAACGACAGGAACAAATGCGAAAAAGCATTACTCTAAATCCAGGGAAACCAAAAACTCTTTAACTTTTAAAACTCATTAGATAACCAATAGCGTCTGTCAAGATAGTTATTTATATAAAACACTTATTATTCTGCATCGAGCCCCAGAGACCTGAGGCGGTTTACAGAAAGGAAATACGTCCAGATGTCACTGTGCTCTTGCATTATGGGCCCCAGGTAGTTGCAGGCTCACCTCTGCCTATGCAGACCTGCTTGATGTGGGAGTGGCTGTCAAAGAACCTAGGGCTGGATAATTCCTAGAGGTTTCAGGGTGGTTCTGTGGAGGAGGGGGGATTTCAACTAGAATCTATGATATATCATAGAGTCTGCCCCACGAAGCTGCCATTTTCTCCAGGGGGGAACTGATTTCCATAGGCTTATAATTCCAGGAGAACCAGGCCCCACCTGGAGGTTGGGAACCCTAATACAGCATTCAAAGAGGACTTGTAGGCCACCCAGCCCAATCCACAGCTCCGAGCATGGAATCTAAACCTGAAACCTCCCCAAAAGACGGGTGTGTGTCAATGCTCCCTCTAAGCTGTGGGGCCTTGTGAGCAAGAATTCTACTTTGTGAGCTACTGGCAATAAAGTTGTGAGCGAGTGATTTGGTCACTGCATAAATTAGTTTGCTCTGGAGCCATCCCTTCCTGAGCTAAGACAAAAAATCTGTGTGAGCTGGAAGCTAAAAAACTGTGAGCTAGCTCACACTCACTCAGCTTAGAGGGAACACTGGTGTCCCTCCTCTGCCTGAAGGCCCCATCACGTGCCCTGCTCTGTTTCCATCCAGATTCACAAGCATGTAGGGTCTGATGCCAACCTCCAGGTAGTATCTGGAGCTCTTCTGCTACTACAATTGATCTCCAGATGACCAAGATCCGTTCCCCTGCAGAAAATGGCTGCTTTGGAAGGCGGACTCTGTGGCATTATACCCTGCTGAGGTCGCTCCCCTCCACAGACTCTACCTTCCCCAGGATCTGCCTCCCCAAATTTCCAGGTATTTCCCAACCCAGAGCTGGCAACCCTTCTGCCCACTGGTGGTCCCCAGACCCTGGAATGCCCACTGAAGAGGACTTACAGATAGCCTCTTCCTCTCTCTGCATCTCCCAACAAGTTCAGACCGTCCCATTTGAATGGACATTTGGAAGGATAGAAGAATGACCATTTAAGATATAGTCAGCTGCAAGCTTTTGGCTTCACTGTGTAACGATTTGTTTATTTTAGAATGATTTTAATGTGTTTTTATTGATTTAGATATCAAATGAGAAGAAGAGTTGGTTTTTATACCCTGCTTTTCTCTACCCTAAGGAGTCTCAAAGCAGCTTACAGTTGCCTTTCCATTCCTGTCCCCACAACAGGCACATTGTGAGGTAAGTGGGGCAGAGAAAGTTCGGAGAGAGCTGTGACAGCCCCAGGGTCACCCAGCAGGCTGCATGTAGAGAAGTGGAGAATCAGGTTCAATCAGATCAGTGTCCACTGCTCTTAAGCAGTGGTAGTATCCCCCCCACCCCAAGAAGCCACCTTGGGCAATTTTAATGGAAAGCTAGGGGGCAAAGACTTCAGTAAGAACACATTAAACTAAATTCATTGGCCAGAACACTTTTTAGGGTCATTTATTCTGAGAGCAGAATTCCTACGGGTTTTCATTAACGAAAGGCACAGGTGCTTGGGGGTGGGTGGGTGGGCGGGAGGCTACTCTAGTGAAATAATTCTTGGATGGGGGAAAGGTAATGAACTTTCTTCTCCCTGTATCTTTTTCTTGACTTCATCTGGAAAGGTATATGGACCCACATGGTCCTTGTGTGTTTCCCTCACAAGGCAAAATAACAGCTCTTTGCGGGGTGGGGGGGGGCGGGGAGACTGAGGTCAGGGAACTTGTGTGAGGGAAAAGGTTAAACACCCTCCCTCAGGCTCCAATCTGAAACATTCCCCAGGGGCTTCTATTTCCATTTTAAACCCACCCACCCTTACAGAAAATTCATTCATGGATCTGGGGTCACGCTTTGTGAGCAACTGGCTAGAATACCTTCGGCAAGATGTCTTTTAATAACCCCCATCGCTTAAATGGGCTAAAGATATATGTGTTTTTCTTAAAAAAAGGAAAGAACTGAAAACTCTGGCCTCCTCTGTGGAGACAGGCCTGCCTGTGACCTATTTTGGTAAGGAGAAAAGCAGGCAAAGGAAATATATAACCAAGTAATATCTATGTGGACACGCTGAAAATCATTCAGACGATTCTGAAAACCATTAAAAAAAACAACACCCAGACTTCTAAATGTAAAAAGAAAAAAACGAGTTCCTTAAAAGAAAAAAAACCCTTCTTTTCAAAAACTGTTGTATACTCCTCAGTCCTAAGAACCTCAGAAGAGCCCTGCTGGATCAGACCAGTGGTCCATCCAGTCCAGCATCCTGTCTCACACAGTGGCCAACCAGTTCCTCTGGACAGCCAACAACAGGCATGGAGGCCGAGGCCTTCCCCAGATGTTGCCTCCTGGCTCTGGGATTCAGAGGTTTAGTGCCTCTAAATATGGAAGTTCCCTTTAATCATCATAGCTAGTAGCCATTGAGAGACTTATTCTCCATGAATTTCTCTAATCCCTTTATAAAGCTGTCTATTCCTATGGCCATCAATACATCCTGTAGCAGGGAATTCCACATTTTAACCACTCTCTGTAAGTATTCCCTTTCCTCCAGCCCAAATCTAACTGCCCATCAGCTTCAGTGGGGACTCCTGGGTTCTAGCATTGTGGGAGAAGAAGAAAAAGCTCTTTATATCAACTCTCTCCACCTCAGGCATAATTTCACAAACCTCTATCATGTCCCAGACACACCAGCCTTTCCTCATAGGGAAGGTGCTCCCTCCAACCCTCTAATTATCTTGGTCATTCTCCTGTGTACTTTTTTCTCAGCTTTGCAATGTCCTTTTTGAGATACGGTCACCAGAACTGTACATAGTATTTCAAATGAGGCTGCACCATACAGCCAGTTTGGTGTAGTGGTTAAGAGTGTGGACTCTAATCTGGGAGAATCAGGTTTGATTCCCCACTCCTCCACATGCTGCTGCTGGTGTGACCTTGGGTCAGTCATAAATTCTTTCGGAGGTGTTCTCTCAAGAGCAGTTTCTCTCAGAGCTCTCTCAGCCCCGCCTACCTCACAGGGTGTCTGTTGTGTGGAGAGGACGGGAAGGAGACTGTAAGACCCTCTAAGGGAGCGTTAAGACGCTCCGTTTGAGCCGCTTTCGGCATGGCTCAGAAACGGCTTTTATGTTTGCATTCACACGCCTAACATCTGCACACTGTCCCCTGCCGTCGCTTTCCGGAGCAAACCCCCTTTAAACCGGGGTATTTTGACACCACTTACCAAGTGGTGTTTTCCAGATTCTCCGTTTCAAGCCGCATTTTCCTGACGTCTGATCGCTCATGGAGCCACTTCCGGGTGCTTCAACCCCCCTCTCCTCGGGGAAGCTGCCTCGGGCTTCCGCTTTTAGTCCGCCATTTTTTTAGAGCCAGTTTGGTGTAGTGGTTAAGTGCGCAGACTCTTATCTGGGAGAACCAGGTTTGATTCCCCACTCCTCCACTTGCACCTGCTGATGTGACCTTGGGTCAGTCACAAGCTCTGGCACAGCTGTTCTCTCAAGGACAATTTCTGTCAGAGCTCTCTCAGTTCCACCTACCTCACAGGGTGTCTGTTGTGGGGAGGGGAAGGGAAAGGCGTTTGTAAGCCGCTCTGAGACGCTTTTGGGCAGTGAAGGGCGGGGTATAAATCCAATCTCTTCTTCTTCTTCTTCTTAAAATACCTTGGCGATGTGCGCTTGAGCAGAGCTCCACGCCTAAATTAAGTAAAGAAGAGCTTAAATGGTGCCTAGTTTAGGCATTTAGACAAGTCCGGGATCTCGGGGAGGCCAGTTTCGGGATGAAAATTTAAAGAGAAGTCTTCATTTAAACTTTAAAGGGACGTGTTGAAATCGCTGTTCTGCGCATGTGCCAAACTTTTAGTTCTGGAGAGGGCTGCCTGTGCGCATGCTCAAATGAGAGGAAAAAAACCTCCACCTGCATGAGGACGGTGGGGAGCCCGGAACGAAGAGGTTAGTGTGATCACGATTCTCCAGGTTAAAAAAAAATAAATGCATTGGACCGGAGCAATTTAAACCACTCCAGCACGCTGTCTGAATGCACCCTAAGACTCTGAGTTAATTAATTAAGTGAAGGGTGGGGTATAAATCCAATCTCCTCCTCCTCCTCTTCCTCTTCCTCTTCTTCTTCTTCATATTATAATATCAGCCATTTTATTTTCAGGCCCTTTCCTAGTAATCCCTAACACAGAGTATTTGCCTTTTTCACAGCTGCCTCACACTGCGTTGACACGTTCATTGAGCTCTCCTCTAGATGGCGCTACGGATTAATCCTTCTTCCCCAAAGCGCCCAGTGAAGTTCCAGCTGTACTGGGAGATACCCTGCCAAAGAAACTTTTCAAGAAATGCTCGTCAAGACTGAAGAAGTGGGGGAAGAGGGGAGAACAGTGGATGCCGTGACTCAGCCCCCACTGTCATGTGGTTTGGAGGAGCGCATAGCCCTGTGAGACTGGGTGTGCCGTTACTCATAATCCCTATTCCCGATTACAGATAGGATGGGAAAGGGAAGCAAGACCTTTGTCCAAAGACAAAGAGCCTGGAACGGCGTTCCTTCTCTTCAAATGTGTTTCCAATCCTTCTTCGTCTCTGCAAATTGTTCTGCCTGTCTCCGATTACTCAAAAACAGCGCCCGAAAAGTAATAGGGCCTTGGCCCTGGAAGGATAGTTATGGTCGGAATTATAATTTGCTGATCTCCTAGCAAGGAACGGTCCACAGCTGCTTTCCACAAACTGTTGGCTAATCAGTGTTTGTTTAATCCCACAGGGTCACTCTTAAGACATAAATAAATAAACCATGACGCAGCCCCCGCTAAAGAGCTCTTTTTTTGGAAACTGGACTCTCTCTGCTTTCCGCGGATCTGCAGGCTTCGACTTCATAAGACTTCCTTAATTAATTAACGACGCAGAGCTAGGCTGGCTGATGGCGTGGCCCTAATGGTGGTGGCTTTGTGATCCGTGTGTTAATTCAGATGGACTGACATGCAAGCGGCTTTAGGATCTGTTGGAAATCAGGGGAGAAAGGCAGAAATCGCACCTGTATCTTGCGGTGGAAAGTGCCGTCAGTTGATGCATTGTGACCTCGTAGGGTTTTCAAGGCAAGAGACATGCCATTGCCTGCCTCCACGTCATGACCCTGGCATTCTTGGAGGTCTCCCCATCCAAATACTAGACAGGACAGACCCTGCTTAGCTTCCAAGATTGGGCTAGCCTGTGCTATCTACGTCAGGGCATCTTAATGGGTTTTAGATGGCGGACTTCCCTGCTTCAGAGAAGGTGCCTACCCCCATGTCTAATTTCCGCTTTTCCTGCTCTGAAAGATTGCCACCCACCTTAGCGTGGGAGAAAAAAGAACACCTTACCTGCTTACATTTGATGCCACCCATAATACCCTCTCCCACAATACTAGAATACAGGGACACCCAGGCTGACGGGCAACAGTCTCAGGAAGGACTATTTATTTATTTACTTCATATGTACCCTCCCTTTCTCCCCAATATGGGCCCAAAGCAGCTCACATTGTTCTCCCCTCCTCAACTTTATCCTAACAACAACCCTGTGAGGTAGGGGAGGCTGAGAGTTTCTGACTGGCCCAAGGTCACCCAGCAAACTTCCCTGGCAGAGTGGGGATTCGAACCTGGGACTCCCAGTTCCTAGTCCAACACTCTAACCACTTTACGCCACACTGGCTCTCAAGAAAATACTAAGTATTGTACGCCCATTGTTAGCCGCCCTGAGCCTTCGGGGAGGGCGGGAGACAAATCGAAACAAATAAATAAATAATAAATAAAATAAATAAAGTACTGGCTAAAGGAAATATTTCTTTGGTCAACAAGTAATTAAACAGTGGAATTTGCTCCCAGTGGACATAGTGGTGGCTTTTTTAATTTGTTTCATTTACACTCCACTTTTCCCCCCAGTGGGACCTGCTGGCTTTGTTCTCCCCTCCGTTTTATCCTCATAAAAACTCCGCGAGGTAGGTTAAGCTGGGCGTGTGTGACTGGCCTATGGTCACCCAGCAAGCTTCCAAGAAGAAGAAGAAGAAGAAGAAGAAGAAGAAGAAGAAGAAGAAGAAGAAGAAGAGGAGGAGGAGGAGGAGGAGGAGGAGGAGGAGGAGGAGGAGACTGGATTTATACCCCGCCCTTCACTCGGAGTCTCAGAGTGGCTTACAATCTCCTTCCCTTCCTCTCCCCACAACAGAAATCCTGTGAGGTAGGTGGGGCTGAGAGAGCTCTTTCAAGAATTGCTCCTGAGAGAACAGCTCTGAGAGAACTGTGACCCAAGGTCCCCCAGCTGGCTACATGTGGAGGAGTGGGGAAGCAAAGCCAGTTCACCAGATTAGAGTCTGCCGCTCTTAACCACTACACCAAACATGGGCAGAGTGGGAATTCGAACCCGGTTCTCTCAGATCCTAGTCTGACTCCCTAACCGTTCATGGAGGAGGAGAGGTCCATCAACAGCCACCAACCAAGGTGACTAAAAGGAACCTCCTTATTCCGAGGCAACACACTTCTGAATACAACTGCTGGGAGCAATGCTCCCTCTAAGCTGGGGAGTCTTGTGAGCAAAAATTCTACTTTGCGAGCTACATGCATTAAAGCTGTGAGCGAGCAATTTGGCTGCTACATAAATTAGTTTGCTCTGGAGCCATCCTCCCTGAGCGAAGACAACAGTGTGTGAGCCGGGGGCTAAAAAACTGTGAGCTAGCTCACACTAACTCAGCTGAGAGGGAACCCTGGCTGGGAGGCAGCCACAGGGGAGGGGCCTCAGCCTCTATGACCTGTCGATTGGTCCTCCAGGGCAACTGGGCTGGCTGCTATCTGGAACAGGGCGCTGGACTAGATGAACCGCCGGTCTGATCTGGCAGGGCTCCTGTTATGTTCTTATCGGTCCTTCCTGCCCTAGACCTAGACTCAGATGCAATCCAAACGCAGTCCTTTCAGCCAGCCCAGATGCAGGGCTGGTTCTCTAGCTGAGCCCCACCCCAAGCAACTATTCGAAGCGGGTGCCAATGCTCCACGCCAGCAGCTCAGCTTGCTCCTGGCAGCCCTCGTGGATTCTCACCATCATTGGCTGAGGCTGAGTCCAACCTCCTGAGGATCACGGGTGCCCTCCTCAAGCAGTTGCTTGGGCGGCGTGGCCAGAGAACTGGCTCTGAATCCACTGGCAAAGATGACCCTGCAGAATTCGTTGCGGGGGCTCGGCAAAGACCCAGACAGTTCCAGCAAGGGAGGAAGTCATCTTTCTACCTTGCTCAACGCCAACAAAACACCTCAAACCGGCCCCTGCCTTAATGACTTTTCCATGACAGCCAGTTTGGTGTAGTGGTTAAGAGTGGTGGACTCTATTCTGGAGAACTGCATTCGATTCCCCACTCCTCCACATGAAGCCTGCTGGGTGACCTTGGGCCAGTCACAGCTCTCTCAGAGCTCTCTCAGCCCCTCCTACCTCACAAGGTGCCTGTTCTGAAGAGAGGAAGGGAAGGTGGTTGTAAGCTGCTCTGAGATTCCCTCGGGTAGTGAAAAATGGGGTGTAAAAACACTTCTTCTTCCTCTTTCTCCTCCTCTTCCTCTCTGACAGTCAGGAGAAGCCATGCCAGGGTCACCACCGCCATACCAGTTCATATTGTAAATTAAAATATTACTGTGTGCATCAGCAATGATGCACATACCTCCTCCTTTTGAAAGAAGATATAAGCATAAGAAGAGCCCTGCTGGATCAGACCAACAATGGTCCTTCTAGTCTAGCATCCTGTTTCACAAAGTGGCCAACCAGTTCCTCTGGATGGCCGACAACAGGGCAGAGAGGCCAAGGCCTTCCCCTGATGTTGCCTCCTGGCTCTGGGATTCAGAGGGCTTAGTGCCTCTCAATGTGGAGTTTCTCCTTAGTCACCATAACTAATAACCATTGATAGACTTATTTTCCATGAATTTATCTAATCCCCTTTGAAAGCTGTTTATTCCTGTGGCCATCATTACATCCTCTGGCAGTGAATTCCACATTTTATTCACTCCCTGTGTAAAGTAGTATTTCCTTTTGTCCATCATGAACCTACTGCCCATCAGTTTCATTGGATGCCCTCAAGTTCTAGTATTTTGGGAGAGGGAGAAACATTTCTCTTCGTCAACTCTTTCCACCCCATGCATAATTTTATAAACCCCACTCATCATACTTTCCTCATAGGGAAACCATTGTCAAGAACGTGTAAGATCAGAATGGCCAGAGGACTAAAAATGCACTTTCGAAACCTGCTGATCACATAGATGACACAAAGAAGGTTGTAAATCTGATGTCGGTGATTTAGAAACCCTGACAATGGTGCTTTTAAAACTCCATTTCTGTCCTTCAAATACCAACATCTGGGGACCACATTTTTAGTGTCTGGTGTGAAATCTGTCAAAGGACTTCTTCATCAGATCCTAGAAAGGACAGATCACAGAGATCCTAAAGAAAGACGAGTCTACGGTTGTTACACATCACCTCGTCATCGGCTATCAGCATCACAGTTGTGGCCAAGGAGAAATCTCATCTTCTTATTGCTAGGTTTGCACTAGCTGGTGCCAAAATCAACATCTCCAAATTTGTTATGTGAGGTTGTTTTTCAAATGAGGACTGGGATGAGCTAATGTACCACTTCAAATCCAAAGAAACAATGGGCTGGCTCTCTAAGATAGGTTTAGCTGGCAGTGAAGCTTCCTCTGGTGTAAGGTACCTGTGAACAGGCAGATCATGAGAGGGACGGCAGGAAGGGTTGCATCAGTGTTTAGGTCTCATGGGCCTTTCTTACACACCCAGGGAAATGCTGATCACCACTTTGGGATCAGGAAGCAATTTTTCTCCAGGCCAGTTTGGCTGGAGATCCTGGAGGTTTTTTGTCATCTTCTGGGTGTGGAACAGGGGTCAGTGGGGGTGTGGAGGGGGAGGTATTTATGTATTTCCTGCATTGAGCAGGAGGTTAGACTAGATGACCCTTGGACTAGATGACCCTTGAGGTACCTTCCAACTCTATGATTCTATGATGGATGCAAGATGCTCATTCCAGCCTCGCGCATCAGAGGAAGATGCCTTCTGCCAGATAATGGTGCCTGCAAGCAGAATGGGTTCATGGAAGCCAGTTATGCTGAGCTGGGAATCTCTTACCCTGGATGTCGTCGTTGAACATGCAGTATCGGTTCCGGTATTTGTTGAGAAGTCGGAACGCGTTGGCATTGGCAAAGTCTTCAAACTGAATGAGGCAATTCATCCCATACCTGAAGGTTCAAACAAACAAAAACAAAGAGCATTTGAGAGGACGTCTTGTTATTAGTGCAAGGACTGGTGTAAAAAGACTGGCCGCTCTTGATCTTGTCTTTTTTCCAGGAAGAAACAGGAAACCATCTCCACCAGGAATTCTAACATGTTCTAG
This sequence comes from Gekko gecko, assembly GCA_029375565.1. Lineage (NCBI taxonomy): Eukaryota > Metazoa > Chordata > Lepidosauria > Squamata > Gekkonidae > Gekko > Gekko gecko. The sequence goes on from JAPDNY010000004.1 coordinate 16,133,665, forward strand.
CACAGAGCCATTAAGGATTCAATGAAATGGGGCTAAGGTTCAGTGTTAGAGCACCTCCTTTGGAGGAAAAAGCTCCTCAAGTTTGATCTCTGGCTTCTCCATTTGAAGGAGCCTCGGAGAGCAGGTGTCGAGAAAGAATTTTCTCCCAGGGAGAGCTGCTGCCTGCCAGTGTAGACAACCCTGAGCTAGATGAACCAGTGGTCCAACGCGTTATAAGGGCCAAACTAGATGCAGCCATTTGAGAGGACAGCCCGATCCCGATTGGGCCTGCAGTATATCAGGCTGAGACATTCTCCCTCCACGCCTTCTCAAGTGCTGAAATGGCCTCATTCTCCCCCCGCTTTCCTGTGGCCATTTTGGAACTTGAAAGGCACAGGGGGGAGAGCCCCTCACCCTGCCATGCTGTGGGCCTGATCAGGACTGGGCCCTCATGGCATTTTAAAATCCCTTTAAAATGGCATTGTTGTGCAGGGGTCGGACCCGTGGATGCCATCCTATCCAGCTTGGCCCTGAGGCAACCTCATATGTAGGAGTTTCCACCATTCTTTCTTGGAAATTCAAGTGCTCAATTCTAATTAAGACCATGAAGCGAGGAGGATTTAAGTTTCTCCCCCCTCTGCTGCCTTCTTGACCTGATATGAACCTGGGGAGCCACTAACTGCCCCATTGCGGAAAAACTTGGGTACAGACAGGGTACAGACATGGGGACTTGTAAATTTCAGGTTGAGAAAAGGACACAGGGAGGAAGGCTTAACTCCCGCATCCCAATTGGGATTGATGAACTGATTTTTCAATTCATAGAAAGACTCCCAGAGTCACATGTAGTTGAGTCCTAGCACTCAATTTCAAGCACGTTCTGACCTCTACTATAAGCATATGAGCCCTACTGGATCGAACAGGCCAGTGGTCCATCTAGTTCAGCATCCTGTCTCACACATACAATGCTTCCTCTAAGTGGTGGAATCCTGTGAGCAAAAATTCTACTTTGTGAGCTCCTGGCATGAAAGTTGTGAGCAAGAGATTTGGCTACCCCATGAATTAGTTTGCTCTGGAGCCGTCCTTCCTGAGCTAAGGCAAGCCGGAGGTTAAAAAACTAACTCAGCTTAGAGGGAACGCAGTGGCCGACCAGTTCCTCTGGAGGGCCGACAACAGGGCACAGAGGCCAAGGCCTTCCCCTGATGTTGCCTTCTGGCTCTGGGACTCAGAGGCTTAGCACCTCTGAATGGGGAGGTTCCCCTCGGTAACCATGGCTAGAAGCCACTGACAGACTTGTTCCCCATGAATCTGTCTGATCACTTTTTAAAGCTGTTTATTCCTGTGGCCATCGCGACATCCTCTGGCAGCAGATTCCACACTTTAATCACTCTCTGAGTAAAGGAGCTCCATACATCCTTATCTCTGTTGTGCAAAACCCATAATCTGTTCTCTGGTGCGGCCTTCAGCAGGCCCGGCAGTCTCAGATCTCAGGGATCAGCCTCGTTATCCAGCCCACACGTATCCATGCGTTGATCGTGGCTGGGTGGTCTTGGCTACTGCAACTTATGCTATGTAGGGTTGCCTTTGTAGGCTGTTCAGAAACCACAGCTGGTTGAAAAGGCAGTAGCTAGGTTTCGGGCACAGATTACAGAGATGGATATAATCAGCGCATAAAGAACTGCACTGGCTACCCATTCGTTTCCGGGCACAATTCAGGGTGCTAGTTCCAACCATTAAAGCCCTAAATCGCCAGGGACCAGATAACTTATGGGCAGCCTGCTCATCTACCAAGGACATCTTCAAAGGTGACGCTGGCAGTTACCATAGACAGAGCCTTTTCTGTTTGGTGAGCCAGTTTGGTGTAGCGGTTAAGCGCGCAGACTCTAATCTGGGAGAACTGGGTTTGATTCCCCGCTCCTCCACTTGCAGCTGCTGATGACCTTGGGCAAGCCATAGTTCTGTCAGAGCTGTTCTTGAAAGAGCAGTTCTTGAAAGAGCTCTCTCAGCCCCACCTACCTCACAGGGTGTCTCTTGTGGGGAAGGGAAGGGAAAGGAGTTTGTAAACCGCTCTGAGACTCCAAGTGAAGGGCGGGGTAAAAATCCAATCTCTTCTTCTTCTTCTCTTGTGGGCCTCTCCATGTTAGTTCAGAGGGAGTCAAGTTTGCTGAGTTTCAGTTGCCCGGAGTTTTCATTTTGTAAACTAAAGTCTAAGTCCAGTGGCACCTTTAAGACCAACAAAGTTTGATTTTGGGTATTCTGCGTGCACAGAAAAGCTTACACCCAGATTTGAACGTTGTTGGTCTTAGAGGTGCCGCTGGACTCCACCTCTGTCTGTTGCCTCAGACAAACACGACTACCCCACTTGAATCACTTTTGTAGATTGTTATGTTTGGCACTAATTTCAAGATCTTTGATCATATGTTTCTTTTTAAAAAAATTCTTGCTGTATATAGCTTAGTTGTTCTAGTTACAATCATTATTATTAACAATGGGGTTGAATCTCATTTAGGAGTTCCACATGCACAACAGTCCTTGGGCAATGGGAAACGCTAAAAACACCCCTCAGCTGTCTGCTTATGCTAAATGAATGCAACCTTGTACCCACTTAGACTTCCACGCGCCCAAGCAGCAGCATGAGGTATTTCTCCTGATACAATTTCAAACATAAATTAAATGTATTTCATTCATTTGTACCTCACCCTCTCCCCCAATGGGAACCCAAAGCCACTTACATCATGCTCTGTGTTCTTGGTCCTTGGGGGTGGCCAACAGTGGGAGGGCTTCTGGAGTTCTGGCCCTGCTGGTGGATCTCCTGATGGCCCCTGGGTTTTGGCCACTGTGTGACACAGAGTGTTGGGCTGGATGGGCCATTGGCCTGATCCAACATTGGCTTCTCTTATATTCTTAAGTCTGGGGCAGTGGTGCTCTGTATTCTTGGTGCTTAGGGGGCCACAGTGGAAGGGCTTCTGAAGTTCTGGTTCCACTGGTGGACCTCTTGATGGGTTTTGGCCACTGTGTGACACAGAGTGCTGGACTGCATGGGCCACTGGCTCGATCCAACATGGCTTCTCTTATGTCCTTATTCAGCCCTTAACCACGACACCCTCTGTTGTACATCCCATTACTTTAAATGCACACTGTTGCTTTGTTAAGAAGTGATATTAATGCACTGTGTGTTGCTGCTGTACCCATGGTCTCCTGTTTGCTCAGGTGGAACTGTAATAAGTACATTGCTAGCTCGTGCATTGCTGGATCCAAACTACCCTCTTGTGCAATAGCTGCTTAATTTACAGCACAACTTACTCCGGCGTTTTGTTGATATCTCTTTAAAAAAACAACAGCACTGGAAGCTGCCTGGGGAGATTTCTTTTGGCCATACACAGTATTAACTGGAGATGGTTAGACAGTGTTATCAAGGCAATGAACATGAAATTAAGCAAACTCTGGAGCATGATGGAAGACAGGAGGGCCTGGCGTGATGTGGTCCGTGGGGTCGCGAAGAGTTGGACTCGACTGTGCGACTGAACAACAACAAGTATTAACTGAAACAAATAAATCTAATGGAACTTGGGCAGCCATAGGAGGTTACAGTGTACAGCAAAACAGATCTCTTCCCCCATTCGCCACATTAGCCTGCTGCAGCAAAAATAAGACTCCTGATACCTTTGAGATTAATGAGACTTTATTCTTTACTCCGGCACAAGCTTTTGTGGCCTAGAAGAACCCATTTCACCAGAGGCACGCAACAAGTCCTCACTAGGACCCGCTGCCTAGAAAATTATTAGGGGAATGCAATTTAGCTTGCGAAGGGCATCTAAATTACATATCGAGGAACCTGATCACCCATCTCTGGCTTAATGTGTACTTTGGCCTCAAGATCTCGGAACTCCGTTCTCCGATGCCAGCATTTGTACACTCGCTCGGTTGCATGAGAAGAAGGAAAAATGAACAGCCTCCCACAATGCACCTGAACAAGCAGTAACAGGAGGACTGCGTGGAACCGATACCCAAATAATTAGCATGCTTGACGACCGAGCTAAGTGAAAAAAGGGAGACTCAATGGCCACAGTGTATTAAAATAAATATTATATGGCCTTTGGGACCCCCCCAGTGTTGCAAGAGAACTTTGGCACAGAAAATTTCTTATTCAGCCATTCTGGCTGCTGCCTGAGAAATCTGATGTGAATAAGCAGAAAACACCGACCGCTTTAAATCAGAAACCGACCCCAGACACGTCGTGCTCTGTTGGCGCTCAGGCCATCGGAAACCCCATTCAGCGAGGCTCTCTAAAGGACCTCAGCCTTTTGTCCACCTGTCTCGGACGGGAGGACTTTTTGTTCATATTTGTTAACCTTTTTTTTTGCGGTGTTAAAAAGCGTCTGTCAGCAGGGAGATAAAGGAAGGTGCATTTACGGCCTCTCTGTACAGATCTGGACAAGAAAACTCGGTCATGTTTCGCCGGCCGTCCTACTTAGAAACGGGGAAAGAAAAGAAAAGAACTGGCCTTCTGCAAAGTCATCCTTCATCTCTTTCATTCTCCAGACAGGTACAGGTTCTTTCAGAAGCTTCTCCCGAGATATGTTATAAAAAAAGGTTCCCTCCCTACAAATAGCATCAAGGCCTCGCTCGGATTCTGTGATACCCTCATGCATCCACAAAGTTTTGTCCAGGTCACTTGATCTTCAACAGGAGTTATGACTTGTAACTGTTTTTCACCCATACTGAAGGTGAGCGGCATCGGAGGAACCACCATCGTTTCCTTGGGTTTTATTTGAAGTTTTTAACAAGGAGGTGAAAAGAGAGGAAAAAAAACCAAAGAAGGGGAAAGATCGGCCATCTGGTAAAAGGATTACAAGTTAGAAGTTGTGGTTGATGTCAGGTCTGCAAAAGACAAAGAGTTCTGGCCTAGAACTTCTGCAGGTGCTTAAAACGTTTGGGCTAACATACGTGATCACTCTGGGGGCTATGACGTATGTACTTACGCGCCGTGAAGTCAAAACTTAGGGCAACCCCCAGCAAGGGGCTCCTGGGGCAAGCAAGAAGCAGAGATGGTTTAGCATTGTCTTCCCCTGCAGAGCTTTCCTTCATGCTCAGCTTGATTACTCCAATTCTGTGGCAGCTGCACTGCCTACCAATTAGTCTCCAGATCCAGTTTAACGTGTTGGTGCTAACCAACTCTTAATGGTCTGGGACCCTCATACTTATAGGACCGCCTCTCCTGTTACAACCCCCCCACACTCCCTTTGGTCACTGCATAGGGGCCTCTTGATGGCTCACTTAGCTGCCACCAGGGGAAGGGCCTTCTCAGTTGTGGCCCCTACCCTGTGGAATGCATTCTCGGATGACACCCTTGCCCGGCCGGACTTGTTTAGTTTCTGCAGGGCATGCAAAGCTGAATTGTTTACACCGGCCTTTGGCGGGTAACCACGTTTGATAGCCATTTTAACAAATTAACATTTCAGTGTTAATATTTTATATTTGTTCTTTGTTTTAATTTCGCTTTTACGTTATTGGTTTTAATGTTGTTAAGTCGCCACGAGACCCTTCAGGTGAATGGCAACTAAAAATATATATAATAAATAAATAAACTGGTGGTCTCCCATTCAAGAATCCACCCCGCTTGGCATCCAAGATCTGACGAGATCTGGCTGTATCATGCCACTTTCCGGGGGGGGGGGGGCTATAAAACCACTAGATACTGATAGTGCCTATCAGTGGTAATTTCATTTTGATGTAGTGGTTAAAGAGTGGTGAACTCTAATCGGAAGAACCGGGTTTGATTCCCCAGTCCTCCACATAATGCCAGTGGGGTGACCCTGGGTCAGTCACAGTTCTCTCAGAGCTCTCTCAGTCCCTCCTACCTCAGAAGGAGCCTGTTGTGGGGAAAGGTAGGGAAGGCGATTGTAAGCTGCTTTGAGACACACGAGGCCTGCTGGGTGCCCTTGGGCCAGTCACAGTTCTCTCAGAGCTCTCTCAGCCCCTCCTAACTCACAGGGTGTCTGTTGTGGGGAGAGGAAGGGAAGGTGATTGTAAGCCGCTTTGAGACTCCTTTGCGTATAAAACCAACTCTTCTTCTTTCCAGCTTGAACAAAAGATCTTCCTCTGTAAAAACCCATGTTGCATGTATTGCTGTTGCATGGACTGCTCTGGTCATAACGGTGAGGTGCCTTGAAGCCTGAGGCGCTATCCGTCATTCACCATTGGATTCTCTGGTTTGCACATGAAAATTCAGTCATGAATGACTGCATTAGCATAACGATACCACAGCAGCTAACCATCTGTGGGTACAGACTGAAAGTGTTAGTAAAGGTAAAGGTTCCCTTGCTCGAAAACCAGTCGGATCCGACTCTAGGGTTATGGTGCTCATCTCCGTTTCAAAGCTGAAGAACCAGCACTGTCCGAAATTGACCCTCCTGGGCCCTAAGGATGCCAGGCTTGCTACTACCAGGGCCAGGGCCGTTTCAGTGGTGGCTCCATACTGGTGGAATGAGCTCCCGGAGGAGATCAGGGCCCTGCGGGATCTTTTACAGTTCTGCAGGGCCTGCAAGATGGAGCTCTTCCACCAGGCTTTCAACTAATGCCTCCCCATGCCTTCCCCGGCTGGCTTGCCAGGGGTTCCCACAGCCGCGGGACACCCGGGCAAGCCAAGGGAAGGCATGGGGTATGGCCTAATATGCTAATGAGTTCCTGCTGGGCTTTTTCTACAAAAAAAAAGCTCTGAATATTATTACATACATAATCTCAGAGTCAAGACAGGGCCACGGAGCGCAGTATCCACAGCTGAGGGTTGTCATGCATCTGAGGCCTGAGTTGGATTACAGCGACTGTTCCCTGGAATATCTATCCTAGGCCCGGCCAGTCTTGAAGTCTTATACTGCCTGTCAATAATCAGAGGGGATGGTGCAGTTCCCTTCTGTGCCCAGCTCTGAGTTCTTGAACCCGTGCAATTCACCACAGCTTGCGCTTTTTCCCATCCCGAGGCTTCTGACCTGAGCCACAGAGTCTTTGACTGACATACAAGAAAGGAATTTAAAAGGCATCTCCCTGCTCTCTACGTCAGGCTTCGAAGAATCCAAACATGTGAAATCTTTCAGAAACCCTGATTCCAAAGCCATCGATCTCCTGCCAACTTCTGGAGAGCTACAAAGGAAAGGCCCCCTGTTCTATCTGCCCTGGTAAACTCTTCATGCCGCAGGCGCTGACATTTATGGAGGGAAATATCTGATGCCCGGAACACTCGTTGCTGACAAATGCGTGTTTCAAAGTGAGAGGGAAGCTTCCCCCAGTGTTCGCCTCCTCGCCCACGCTTGTAAATGGAAAAGGGCAGCCTCGGTTTGCATGATGGATTCAACAGAACAAATGAATAATAGGGCAAGCATGTACGTGGATGGGGGGAAAATAGCATGCATTCTTAGCTAGCGATCATGCAAAAATCAGGAAGGAGGAAAAGAGGAGAAGAAATTATTAGGAAAACAAAAGGTCGCCTAGAACTCATCAGCACCGAACAGAGCCATCCGTCTTGACATCCACCCATGGTATCAGAAGAAGTGAGCGGTGACTTGTGAAAGCTGGTACCCTACCACAAATTTTGTTGGTCTTCAAGGTGCTACGGGACTGTTTGCTGCTGCTACAGACATAAGACCATAAGAACATAAGAGAAGCCAGTGTTGAATCAGGCCAATGGCCCATCTAATCCAACACTCTGTCACACAGCGGCCAAAAATACCACGTGCTATCAGGAGGTCCAGCAGCGGGACCAGGACACTAGCAGCCCTCCCACTGCTGCCCCCTCCAGCACCAAGAATAGAGTGCATCACCTGCCCCAGACTGAGAATTCCCATCTATACCCTGTGGCTAATAGCCACAGACAGACTGACACGGCTTGATCTATACCCATGGTTCGGTCCACGTTGGGCTCTACCACTCCAAACTACAAGGTGGGAGAGCATATGATCATGCATGTGGAAAGCTAGCCCAATACGCAGAACAGCTTCTGCTTGATCTAGTTTCTGCTAGCTTTCTATGTCAAAGGATGATCTTCTTCTTCCTTTTAAAATGTAGGGTAGCCTTTCAACCTTGTCTGAAGTGGACCTGTGTCCAGAGAGGACTGTACCATTTGCTCCTTCTGCAGGGCCAAAACCAGTCCACAGATAACCAGTGCAATTTGAATGGGCACAGTGCAAGGCCTAGTGCTCAGTGAAGTGGTAAACTTGCGCCTGGCCTGAACCACTTCACGTTGTTGTGTGTGTTTGGGGAGGGTCACATACTGAAAAATTCCCCACCTACAGAAAACTCGCAAGTCAGGGAGAAGGCCAGGCTACAATCCTCCACGTTGTGGCCTGAACCACTTCACCTTGAGTGTGTGTGTGTATGTGTGGGGGGGAGGGTCACATATTAAAAAATTCCCCACCTACAGAAAACTGGCAAGTCAGGGAGGAGGTCAGGCTAGAAGAAGAGTTGGATTTATACCCTGCCCTTCACTCAAGAATCTTAAAGTGGCTTACAATCTCCTTCCCTTCCTCCCCCCACGACAGACACCCTTGTGAGGTAGGTGGGGCTGAGAGAGCTCTGAGAGAACTGCTCTTGAGAGAACAGCTCTGAGAGAACTGTGACTGGCTGCGTGTGGAGGAGTGGGGAATCAAACCCGGTTCCCCAGATAAGAGTCCGCCACTCTTAACCATTACACCAAACTGGTTTCCACGCTGTGGCCCTCCACACTGTGGCCTAAACTCATTCACAATGCGTATGTGGGGGAGGATCACATACTCAAAAATTCCTCGCAAACAGAAAACTAGCAAGTCAGGGAGAAGGTCAGGCTAGAACCCTCCTCTTCAACATCAAACTTTCCACATGGAGAGAGAGAGAGAGAGAGAGAGAGAGAGAGAGAGAGAGAGAGAGAGAGAGAGAGAGAGAGAGAGAGAGAGAGAGAGAGAGAGAGAAGGAGCGTTCAAGCTGCCCGTCTGTGGTCTGAAGAGGCAGCCGAGGCAAAAGTTGGCTACTTGGCCTTTGTTCTACCAAGATAAATGGGATTTATGTTAATCCCTACTAAACCCTACTGAAAAAAATGGAATGGGATCGAGTCACTACTAAAGCCTGTTGGATAGTACCCAAACATGGTTGGCGTATTTGAGACTCTGTTCTTCTTCAAGGGTTTTAACAATTCTTACAATGGGGCTTTCTACGTGCTGTGAAAAGGAGGAAGAGAAGGAAAGGGGAAAGGTAGAGAACAATGGACATATATGGCATAACAATGGAGAACAATGGACATATATGGCATAAAACTGAAAAGTCCCGTGCTGTGGACCGGAGTTGACAGTGTGTCTGAAAAGACTGAAGACCTCCGGACTAGGGAAGCCACCCAATCCGGTTCCTCGGGAATTTCTGCAAAGCGGCCGGATAAATATTTATTAAGGACAGCCTGCTAAGGCGTGGACCTTAGTGAACGCATGGAATTTTTTTACCACAATGGACTGGTCTGGCGTCACGATTCTCTCAGCAAGAACAGGGTCGGTCTGTTCTTCTTGCATTGTCGGGAATGACTGGCACTCAAGTTGCAGAAAGGGCACATCTCTGGGGTGGGCATCCAGGAGCAAATGAACTCGGCCGCTTGGCAAACTGTGTCCCAGATGCGGCAGCCAGGCATCCTTCCAGTTCAGTTTGTCTTGAGCAGCAGAAGGAGAGAAGCTTCTGCCTGATTCATAGGACTGTCTTACGCAAAATTACACTCTTCGAAACCTGATGGGTTTAGAAGGGTGTAACTGCCTAGGGTGGCAACGTCAATTGCTTGTGAAGCTTACGGACAGAGGCCAATGAGCAAATAACTCATGGAATCGCTACCGCCTGATGGTACTGCCCAAAGGAGAGGCTCTCCACGCAAATTCTCAGCAGGAGCCTGAGCTGAATTTGAAACTTCCTGATTTATAGCTGCCAGAGCCTAATACCATGTTACTTTCCCTCTGGTCTTCCCTGGGTTTGCTTGATCAAATGTGCATTGCGAGTTCCGTGTCAGGATCCCAGGCATGTGCAGGGCTGAACGGCATCATAACTGCAGAGTGTGAGGAGACATAGTTTAAGACCGATTTCCCACAAGCCGCTGCGCCACCCTCGCTCTTCCCTTCCCGCCACCCCGACTGTATTTGTCAATTTCCCACTACGTGCTGCACACCCGCATTTTGACGCGGAACATCCCCCAATTTCCCCTGCGTCTTCTTGATCCTTGTTTTTTGAGATCAAGAAGACATGGGGAAAATTGGGGGATGCTGCAGGTCAAAATGCAGCTGCGCAGCAACTAGTGGGAAATTGACAAATACGATTGGAGGAAGGGAAGAACGAGGGCGGTGCAGCTCCGCATGGGAAATCAGTCCTTGTCTCTTCCCCCAGAGCCATTTTACAAACTTGAAACATCCCTGTGGAGGTGCTATTTGTCCCGTAAGAGAAACCTAGGTTTAACCCATCAGTGCACACAGAACTTTCTATAGGGCAATCAGTGGTCCTTCAGGGCTGTTTCAGGTCAAGAAAAGGGCACGGGGGGGAAGGCATAAGCCCCCCTCTCCCTGCATGCCATGGATTCAATCCAAATCAGGCCCACGCATGCCTGGGATTCCAGCACAGAGCTTGTAACACACATTTGATTGTACAGCCTGGAGGAAACACACAGCTGAGCCTTCAGCCATTATACCACGGCAGTCCGGACTCATTTAACCTCATGAGCACATGGAGCTGCCTTATACTGAATCGGACCCTTGGTCCATCAAGTTCAGTATTGTCTGCTCTGACTGGCAGCAGCTCTTCAGGGTCTCACGCCTTACTATTAACTTTGCACTTAAGACAGCGTTGTTTGTCCTGGTTTTCAGCAAAGCTTTCACTGTTATCCAGGGGTTTTTTGGAGGGGAAAAGGGGTGCCGGAACTCCCAGGAGGGAAATGAAGTTTTGAATCTGTATCCTAAAAACTCATGCACTTTTAAACATTTTTAAAAGAATTTTGTTGAAGCGGTTCCAGAACTCCATTCTGGTGCATTCCCCCAGAAAAAAAGCCCTGTTGTTATTGAATGATTGCGATGTTAAATAAATATTAAGAAATAGTCTTCTTATCTTGTAAGCTGCATTTCCATTCATCTCTCTCTCTTTCTCTCCCCACTCCCCTCTGCTAAAAGAAATGTTTCGGTGCCTGAGGACTTGGATCTTTCAGAATCTCCTGCGTGCTGTCAAAAGAAGGCAGGCTGATGAACCTACGGAGCTCCTGTTTTCACAATTATCCCTCGCAAAACGGGCTGTGATGTGAAAGGAAATAGGAGAGAGGAGCTGACAGTTTAATGAGACTTCAGTGACTGAGTTTGCAAGCGTGTGGGAGTGGAGCTGGTGGGCTCGTTCAAACACCCGCCAAGCAAAAGAGGAGTTGAGGCTTTGAAAACGACTCACGTGCCAGCGCTTTCCCGAAATCTGCAGCCCAAGATGGACAATCCGTAGGTGATGGGGAAGACCTCTGCCCGAGACCCTGGAGGGCCACTGCCTGTCTGAGTAGACAATACTGACTTTGATGGACCAAGGGTCTGATTCAGCATGAGGCACCTTCAAGCGTTCATGACAATGTCGTCATTGTGACCGAAGGGGAAATGAGCGGCTCAATCAGATCTACTCGGAGTTATGACCCAAAGAATGGCTCTTAACATAAGGTAAAGCACACATGGGATTGAAAGGGAAAAAATCAGACAGACAGGCATGAGAATGGTATGATGGACACCTAAAAAGAAGAGGTATAGTTCCACCGGCATCTGTGTGAGTGCAATTAGTATACGGACTGAAAACTTCAGTCCCCTCTTGGGAGTTCTGGCACCTCCTTTTTTTTTTTTTAAGCCCTCTGCTTTTTTAAAATCTTTATTACAATGTGTTTTCAAATTTCAACTTTGACTTTCCCCTGCCTCTAAGATGGCAACAACCAAGGTATATATGCTGCGGTAGCAGTGGGTAAACCGATCAACAGCTCTCCGAACACATGAGACTTCCTTATACTGAACCAGACTCTTGGTCCATCAAAGTCAGTATTGTCTCCTCAGACTAGTAACCAGGCTTCCCAAGAACTTACCGTAATTCGGCGGGGGACGCATACGTCTTGGCAGGACCATTCCCGGGGGGGGGGAGACGTGGTGCATGATGCCGTTGCCAGGAAGTGACACTGGGCGACACTCTGGCAATGGGGCTGGAAATTCAATGGTACCATCGAGTTTCCAGCCCCATTGCCAGAGCGTCGCCCGGCGTCACTTCCTGGAGACAGCATCGTGTGGCGTGGGTGTTCCAAGGAGGAATGTTCTGGCCGGGGACTGTGTCCCCCCCACCGAATTATGGTAAGTACTTGGCAACCCTACTAGTAACAGCTCTCCAAGGTCTCAGGCAGAAGTCTCTCACATCACCTACTGCCAGATCTTTTTACTGGAGATACCGGGGGATTGAACCTGGGACCTTCTGCATGCCAAGGAGATGCTCCACCACTAAGCCACAGCCCCTCCCAAGCATTGGCTATGTTTGCAATTTTCCTTGTCAAGAGCGAAGGCATTTACACTTGTAAATTCCATAAATATGCCAAATAGTATAACTTTATATGCTAGGTTATAAACAATGCATTTGATGCTGTTACAAAAGGGAGATAAGTTTAGGCTTGACATGGAAGAAGTACTGCATATACTTCAATTTCCCTTCACATTTCCACACATACACACACACCCCACCCAGTAAAGCCACAAAAAGCTCAGCTTTTATTCATGGCTTCAAAATTTCTGGAAAACTTCTATCACTGGACATTACCACATTATTCTAACCCCGCCCAACAGCAGCCAATAGTGAGAAGTAGGGCAGGGTAAAGCATGACTTGAGATCTCAGGGTTCTGGAAATTAAAATTTAAGTGGAGGGAAGGAGGATGAATGACACTGGATGAAGAGCCGGCATTTAGGCCAGCAAACCTGCATCTGGCGTTGTTATCGTTCTTCCCTCACCACATGATCTGATGCATAATCTTTGGCAACCTTGCAGGATCCCAGGTAGCAGAGGAGGAGGAAGAGGAGGAAGAGGAGGAAGAGGAGGAGGAGGAGTTGGTTTTATACCCTGCCCTTCACTACCTGAAGGAGTCTCGGGGCAGCTTACAATCACCTTCCCTTCCTCTCCCGCAAGAGACACCCTGTGAGGGAGGTGGGGCTGAGAGAGCTCTGAGAGAGCTGTGACTGACCCAAGGTCACCCAGCTGGCGTAACATGGAGGAATGGGGGAATCAAACCTGCTTCTCCAGATTAGAGTCCTGCCGCTCTTAACCACTACGCCAAGCTGGCATTTGGTGTAGACATTACAGGGCAAAAAGACGATCTAGTGGCCAGCTAAGCATGTTCCTGTTTCCTGAACTTTCACATGGAATGTTCCACAGAGAGCCGAACCAGATATTACAGCAGGCACGGGTCTGACCTGTGGCCCCCAGCACCATTTTAAAGAAGACTTTGGCCATTTAAAAATGTTGTGAGGCTCACAGTGCAGTGGAACCCAGTGATCTTTCCTCCCACCCCGTTGCCTTTTCAAGTACCAAACACTAAGGTTGCCAACCCTGAGCTGGGAAGTTCATGGGGATTTGGGGGTGCAGCCTGGTTAGGGCGGAGGTCTGGAAAGGGGAAGGACCTCAGAAGGGTATATTGCCATACAGCCCACCTGCCAAAGCAGCCGTTTCCTTCAGGGGAACAGATCTATCTTGTCTGGAGATCTGTTTCAATTCTAGAGATTCCCTAGGCCCCACCTGGAGGGCTGGCAATGGGTTGCCAGCTCCAGGTTGGGAAATTCCTGGAGATTTGGGGCAAGCCTGTCTTCTCTTCTCTAACTATCTTTAGAGTAGTTCCGCTCTATTCTGCTATGGTCAGGCCTCACCTGGAGTCCTGTGTCCAGTTTTGGGCACCACATTTTAGGAAGGATGTTGACAAGTGTCCAGAAGAGGGTGACCAGGATGGTGAGAGGGTTGGAATCCAAGTCTTACAAGGAAAGGCTGAAAGAGTTGGGTATGTTTAGCCTGGGAAAGAGAAGGCTTAGAGGGGACATGATTGCAGTCTTCAAGTATTTGAAGGGCTGTTGTTGAAGGCTTTCATGGCCGGAGTTCAATAGTTGCTGTAGATTTTCTGGGTTGTGTGGCCGTGGTCTTGGCAGTGCAGGACCTGACATTTCGCCAGTAACTGTGACTGGCATCCTCAGAGTTATAACACAGAAAGCTCTTCCATTAGCATGTTCATAGCTTGGGGAACTCCTACAAGATAATGACTCAGCCCTACCCCACCTTCTGGAGTAGATATAAATTACCTGCCTACCAGTTTTCTTCTCACCTTGACATAGAGAATACTCCATCTTTCTGTGTCATACCTCTGAGGATGCCAGTCACAGTTACTGGTGAAACGTCAGGTCCTACAATGCCAAGACAACGGCCACACAAGCCGGAAAATCTACAGCAACTAATTTGAAGTGCTGTCATGTAGAAGATGGAGCAGATCTATTCTCTCTTGCTCTGGATTGCAAGACTAGATCTAATGGGTGGAAATTACAAGGGAGTTGTTACTGGCTAAATATCAGGAGAAACTTTCTAACCATGTTTTTTTCCCCAGGATAATTTGAAGAAAGTAAAGAAAAAGTTAAACACTGGTTAGTTCCTAACATTATATCGAGCTGTATCAATAGGCTGACACCTTTCAACAAAATAGGATTACTCCTGAGGAAGATTGGGACGAAATGAGCTTATATCCAGATGCTCATTGAGAATGACTTTTCCTTGAAAATGATGGACTTTGCCTTGTAATATTGTGAAGTTTCATTTATAATATAATATGATGTTTACCTGGAAAAGATTTACTAAATGTCTTAGTCATTCACATCACACCACCTGGAGGTTGGCAGTCCCACACGACAGCCCCCCCACAGCTGTTTCAGCACTCGAAAAGGAACATGGGGAGAATACAATATTGCCTGGTCCAACTGCAGTGCAGGACGTTTTTTTGTTGGCCAAACACTTCTCCAAAATGACACCTAATTTGGCCTAAACCCTGTACAAAATGGAGGGTAAGGAATAATCCCAGAATAATCGTCTGGGATTATTAGGAAGGGAATCAGCCAGTATCATAATGCCCCTGTATAAATCGATAGTGTGACCTCATCTGGAGTACTGTGTACAGTTCGGGTCACCACATCTCAAAAAGGATATTATGGCACTGGAAAAAGTGCAGAAAAGGGCAACTAGAATGATAAAAGGGTTGGAACACTTTCCCTATGAAGAAAGGTTAAAGCGCTCAGGGCTCTTTAGCTTGGAGAAATGACAGCTGAGGGGTGACACAATCGAGGTTTACAAGTTTATGCATGGGACAGAGCAGGTTGAGAAAGAAGTCCTTTTCTCCCTTTCTCACAATACAAGAACTCATGGGCACTCCATGAAATTGCTGAGCAGTCTGGTTAGAACGGATAAAAGGAAGTCCTTCTTCACCCAAAAAGTGATTGACACATGGAATTCACTGCCACAGGAGGTGGTGGCGGCTACAAGCATGGACAGCTTCAAGAGGGAATTAGTTAAACATATAGAGCAGAGGTCCATCAATGGCTGTTAGCCACAAGATATAGATAGGAACTCTCAGGCTGGGGCAAGTGATGCTCTGTATTCTTGGTGCTGGGGGAGGCAATAGTGGGAGGGCTTCTAGTGTCCTGGCCCCACTGCTGGACCTCCTGATGGCACCCGGTATTTTTGGCCACTGTGTGACACAGAGTGTTGGACTGGATGGGCCACTGGCCTGATCCAACATTGGCTTCTCTTATGTTCTTATTTCTGCTTTGGCAGAACGGCCTGTATTACTGTTGTGAGTCTAATAACGTATCTCGCATTGCTGTTACAAAATCTATTTCCTGGTAAGTCTCGGAAAAATAATGGCTCGCCTGGGGCGCCCGTCATTAAGCAGCTAATTACACAGCATCTGATTGTAGAATAACCTGAACAGCAGCTTGATGGCACTAATTATTGGACTATTAGACTAATGACTCTTCAGTTTCTTCCCTTTCCTGAGTCTTGAGGCGCTCCATTTTTCTCTGAGCTGGCAGGAGGGCTTCCCAGTAGAACAGCTCACTGCTTCTTGCTTGAATGTGAAAGCCAGAATAGCAAAACTACTAGTGTGTGTGTGTATTCACAAAATCAAAATGATCTGTGAGACTGATAGGAAAAAGGATGGCCAGTCTTGCCCAATCTTGCAGCCAAGTCACCACGATACACTTTTACACCTCATCACCGATCTACTTTAGGGCAGCCATGTAAAAGCTAGAAGAGATTAAGTGTATGGACGTGTTGCTGGTGACCAAGATCAAGATAATCCATGCCATAGTATTCCCCGCTACCATGTATGGGTGTGAAAGTTGGACAATGAAGGAAGCTGAGAGGAAGAAAGTTGATGCATTTAAAATTTGGTATTGGCAGAAAGTTTAACGGATACTGTGGACCGCCCAAACCCTCCAAATAAGTGGGTTCTAGTAATGTATGGCTGCGAGAGTTGGACTATAAAGAAGGCCGAGCACCGAAAAATACATTCTTTTGAACTATGGTGCTGGAGAAGACTCTTGAGAGTCCCTTGGACTGCAAGGAGATCAAATCAGTCAATCCTAAAGGAAATCAAACCTGACTGTTCCCTGGAAGGCCAGAGACTGAAGTTGAAGCTCAAGTACTTTGGCCACCAAATGAGAAGGGAGCACTCCCTGGAGAAGACCCTTCATTACCCCCACCCCACATGCTGTTGGGTAATCTAATTAAGTTCCCCACCCCCCTTCCCCAGCGCCCCGGCCCCTGCCCCACCAGTCACAAATTTCTGGCTACGGGGCTGTCTATTTGTCATTCAGGCAGTCTTAACTGTTCACCAAGGAATGTGACACTTATAGCCCCCTCCTCACCTTGGTGACTAAGTTCCCAGTGAGAAGGTTACCTTCCTCTGGAACGGACAGGTTCAGTCTGTAGTTGGAGCATCACAAGACTGATGGTCCTTCTAGTACAACACTTCCCGGCATGCATTATGGAGCATTTTATACAGCATTTAAGGCGCTTTACGTTCATCACTGCGATTCTCGCCACACCCCAGCGAGGTAGGCCGGTATTGCTATGAGGAAGCCCGACGAGGAAGCCTGACATCGAGACAGCCTACGGACACCAGGACGGCCCAGAGAACTGTAACGAACCAAAATCAAGTGCAGATTTCTCAGTGCCCGGAATTCTTGTCTAGGGGGGAGAATTCGATCACAAAAATTGCCGGTTACAGTCTAGAGTGGTTCAGACCAGACACATACTTATGTGCTCAGCGGGTTGTATGCTTCTCTTCCGGGAGAGCCTGTGATGAGAGCCATTAACTGTAAGAAATGCGAGCTCCCTATCGGATTTCCATGGATGTAAATAATCCTGACTCAGAGCCTTCAGGCACAAAGGGTCACTCTCAGACCACCCATGGAGTAGTCCATTAAAATGATTTTCGCTGCTGGAATCTCAGCCGAAAGCTAAATGTTTACTTGCCTCATTTTCGGCTGTTTTGCTTTCAAAGAGGTTAAGGGGGAGAACAACATTTGCCGGTGCAAAATTCCACTCACTTGCTGGAGACGGCCTGCATGAACTCATCAACCAGGTCATCGTACTGTTTCCCACGGACCCTCTTGTGTTTCAGACCAATGTACAGCGGATCGTTCAGAAGGGCCTAAAACGGAGTGAGAGAAGAGGAGAAGTTCGGTTGCTGTGCATCGTTACAGAAGACGAAAACCCGCACTCTTTTGAGTCCCCACCGTTTCCAAGGGTGATCTCCGTTCCAAAGTTTACTTTTTTTAGAAGATCCAATCGCTTCTTCCCTCTTGTCCACCAGGTGTCTTGAAACACAGCATGGGAAGCTCACACACACACATAGCGGGTCTTCTGGAAGCCTACTGGGCAAGCATGACTTGTTGCACTGTGTTTCAAGGCACCTGAGCAATGAGAAGAGTGTTTTGTACCTGGAACCTGGGTGGAAGGGACAGGGCTCAGTGAAGAAGAAGGATTGGATTTATATCCTGCCCTTCACTACCCGAAGGAGTCTCAGCGTGGCTTACGATATCCTTTCCCTCCCCCTCCCCGAAACAGACACCCTGTAGGGTAGGTGGAGCTGAGAGAGCTCTCTCGAGAACCACTCCTGAGAGAACAACTCTGAAAGAACTTGTGACTGACCCAAGGTCACACCAGTAGCTGCGTGTGGAGGAGTGGGGAATCAAACCCAGTTCTCCCACATCAGAGTCCGCACTCCTAACCACTACACCAAACTGGCTCTCAATGAAATGTTATTCATGACCCGAATCCTCAACCTGACTCACGGTGCACACAAGCCAGGAATATCATTCCCAAGTGCTGTTGGACTAGTTTCTTCTCCCAAGCTTGGTACTGAGGGAAGGAGAGACTTTGGCCTTATTGATTAAAACATTTATACCCTGCCTTTCAAGGCGGCTTATCATAAAAGTAAAAAAAAAAAACACATTTCCAGCTAAAACCAGAATAAAAGAACCAATCCCAAGTCTTCCTCTCCATCGTCTCCTTAAAAGATGCCTGCATTCACACACCCTCAAAAGCCCTGGTAAACAAGCAAGCCTTGTAGCATCTGCTGAAGATCTTCAAGAAAGGAACCACAATGGACAAGACCCGGGATCTGGCCAGTGCCAAACAGCTCACCTTAAGTGGTAGGATAGCCAACAGATGTTTGCTTGAAGACCATAGTTGGCACAGAGGGACATAAGGCAAGGAGACAGTCCTTCCCGCCCAAATCATTTTCCAGAGCTGAAACAGCCACGGGGTCCCCATTTGACACACTCTGTAGTTACACATGTCACAACCAGTACATGTGCAGTGCCGAGCAGGGCAACCCCCCCCCCCGAGCTGTTTCGGCTTCAGAAAATGGCGCAGGAGGGAAAGTAGAAGCCCTCCCTCCCTCCACTATACTCATGAGCAGAAACTGACCCCATAGAGAACGATGGTTTGTGGGCATTACATACGCTTCGAGTTGGGAGGCCGAGCCCTGAACTGACTCAGGCCATGCATAATCTTTAGCTGAGCTCACAGATGAGATGCTGGTGTCAAAGATGACCCCAAAATCTACCCCCCCGAGGCCCCCAAATCACCTTGCCTCATTATAAGACTGGTGCTGCAGCAGACGGTGTTTCTCCCTAATGCACAGAGCTGCTCTCCAAACCCCAAATCAATTGTTAAAGAGGCTTCAAAGAGATGTCAGGTTTGGAGTGCTGCAATCTGATGGGGAGGGAGGCAATCAATCCCCAAGGGTTTTATTTTACAAGCTGTCACGTTTTGACCTTGCCCTGCAGTTCCCAACCGTGCGCTCCTAGCCTCAGCCAGCTTACGAATGGTCTCCCCATCCAGCCACTGTGCCGACTGCAAACTGGAGTGGCAGACCTTTCCGATGACTCACGGGAAAGTCGGCCTTCGAAAGTGCCAGTCTAGCCTGGTGGGAAACTGGCTGCTTGGCTCCCTGGGATGGAAATTTAAGCAGGTGTGTTGACTGGCCGGATGACTAATCGGCCTTGACGAGCAAGTGGAAAAAGATCCCGTTCTCACCCTGGAAGGAGGTGGCCGGTTGCTGAATCCCTTGGATAGAAGACCGAGGGCACAAGGGCATCCTAACTGGTGAGTGACCTATTGTCCCACAACGTTTCCAAAGTTGTCCGGTTGCTGTGTACGCGCGGCATTTCATCTCATTGTTTCCTTTTCCAAAACTGCAGGGACACAGCTGTGTCCCCTCACCGGGAAGGGGATTCCCTGGATTGTGACTCAAGCTTCTCTCTATTGTGCCACGGTGTTTTGCAAAGCAACATTTTTGGCACAGGCAAAGGAAGGAATTTGCGGTCTCCTGCCTCCCCCCACCCCCGGGGTGAAATGTGAAGCGTAGCTAACTAGTTGCCTCTCATCTGATCCCTAGGTGATTTACTGGTTTACTTCTATGGCTTGTCAAACCTCACTATTAAAATTCAGACTGGACACAGAGAAGAAATTACAGAAAGCCAAAATTAAATGTACACTCCAATGGTACATCTAATCCCGAGGAAAGGGATTTTGACTCCTGAAAGCTTATGCCCTGGAAATCTTGTTGGTCTTTAAGGTGCCACTGGTCTCGAGCCTTACTATTCAAATGGTTTTGATATACTGATCTGACTTTGAAATCTGGGGCATTTACTATGATTTTTTAAACTCTTCCTTGGGAAGCCCAGAGTTCTCATAAGAACATAAGAGAAGCCAATGTTGAATCAGGCCCATGGCCCATCTAGTCCAACACTCTGTCACACAGCAGCCAAAATTTACCAGGTGCCATCAGGAGGTCCAGCAGTGGGGCCAGGGCACTAGAAGCCCTCCCACTGCTGCCCCCTCCAGCACCAAGAATAGAGTGCATCACCTGCCCCAGACTGAGAGTTCCCATCTATACCCTGTGGCTAATATCTCATATCAGGCTCCCACTGATCTCTCAACTAGGCATAGGTTAGGTCTTCAACGTGCTTAGTGTAAGCATATAAGAAGGACAGTGCTGGATCAGACCAATGGTCTATCTAGTCCAGCATTCTGCTTCCTAGGAGGACCACACGCACGGCTCCAGATGGCCTCCAAGCAAAGGAGGAGAGCGATGAGGATGACTGGGAGCCTGGAGACCAAGCCCTGGAAGGAAAGGCCGAGGGACTTGGGAACGGTCAGTCTGGAGAAGAGGAGGTTGAGGAGGAACAGGATGGCTCTCTCGAAGTATCTGAAGAAGGGCTGTCTCTTAGAGGAGGAGGGCAGGGAGCTGTTCCTGTTGGCAGCAGAGGAGAGGACTCGCAGACATGGGTTTAAATTAAGGGCAGGAAAGTACTGGCAGGATCTTAGGAAACATTTTTTTTACAGTAGTGGAATCAGCAGTGAGCTCCCCCTCCCTGGCAGTCTTCAAGCAGTGGCTGGACAAATCCTTGTCAGGGATGCTCTAGGCTGATCCTGCATTGAGCAGGGGGTTGGCCTAGATGGTCTGTATGGCCCCTTCCAACTCTGTGATTCTATGAAAATCTCCTCCTGTAGTTGACCCTGAACAACTGGCATTTAGTGGTCCACTGCCTCTCAGTGTGGAGGTTCCATCTTTGTTATATATTTACTTATGTATTATGCAATGTAATCTAAACTGGAGCTTCAGGCACAAGCTCCATAGACTCTCAAGTATCCTAAACCCTGCAGTCGGATTGGTCGCTGTTGCGTAACAGACCAATCCGGAAAGACTCTGACCGACGGTGGGAACGAATCCCATTGGTCCTAAGCTCTCTGTTGTGATTGGACATTATGGTACTAAGGGGGTGTGGCCCCGCTAGTTCAAAATGAATATATTGCGTCGTTCTATGAAGGTTCTTGTAGTGCTGTGTCTTCTGAGCTGAATAAAAGAATCACTTGTTTAAGAAACGCTACCTCGATCTCAGTATATAACAATTTTGCTCTCTATGAATTTACAAATCCCTTTCTAAAGGCATCTAAGCTGGCGGTCTTCCACCGCATCCTGTGTCAGTGAGTCCCACAGGACGCTGTGTGAAGTGCTTTATTTTGCTTATCCCGAATCTACTGCTTATCACCTCATTGGGAGCTTTCAAGTTCCAGTATTTTGGAAGAGGGAGAAAAAATTCTCTCTTTTCCTCTGTATCATTTTATCAACCTCTATTATGTCCCTCCTTAACCATCTCCCCCCCCATACTCAAAACTTTACAGATAAGCAACATCAGCTGCAGTTGTGTCCAGATCTTTTACTGCACCAGGTCATTAAATCAGTCTTGTAAATAATCACCTGTGGCGAGTAGGAATAACCTCAAGGTAACCAGGTAGAGAAGCTTCATATGGATTTTTGTGTGTGTGTGGTTTTGAGGACCAGACTGTACCAAATATTTCTTTTTCATTGTTATTTTTAATGCAAACAATAAGTACAGAGAGAGAAAAGTCAAAAGGGCCTTCATACTTTTCTGAGAATCACAGTCTAAGTAACAGCACACTTCCCTTTCAGATTCTTAGCCAAAGTGCCTAATCGATTAAAGAAAGTTGCTTCACGATGTTACGATGCCAAACTTGGCTTCATGTTAAAAAGTTTTACATATGACAGCTGATTAAACGCTTAACTTCACACGGGACGCCGACACCCACTTTTGGGGAGTCCTTCCTGCTTTGAAGGCGCTAGTTGCGTTGTCCAGTTATTTGACATGCAGCAATTATGTGACTTATTTCCAAGGCATTTTGCAGATCAAATTGGTCATGTCCAATCTGACTTGGATGCCAAGATGTCTGCAACTCAGTTTCAAGGTGGCGTTGGCACATATTGTACCGGCAGCTGCTTGGATGATTGCGGTAGACTCCACGTGAGACCGTCAGCTCTCACATGGACCTGCTTAACATCCAAGATCTTCTTTGGATGCTTTGCTTGGTATGCCTGCACCACTCAAAGTCAGGGGAGGGGCACTCAAGGACAGGGTCCTGTGAAGTTAGGCAAATCATGAGAGGGAGGGCAGGAAGGGTTGCCTCAGTGCTTTGTTCTTGTGGCCCTTTCCTAAATGCCCAGGGAAATGCTGGAGATCCTGGAGGTTTTTTTGTCAACATTTTTTGTGAGAGCCAGTTTGGCGTCGTGGTTAAGTGCGCGGACTCTAATCTGGGAGAACCAGGTTTGATTCCCCACTCCTCCACTTGCACCTGCTGGATGACCTTGGGCAAGCCGTAGTTCTGATAAGAGCTGTCCTTGAAAAAGAGCAGTTTCTGTCAAGAGCTCTCCCAGCCCCACCTACCTCACAGGGTGTCTGTTGTGGGGAGGGGGAAGGGAAAGGAGTTTGTAAGCCGCTCTGAGACACCTTTGGGTAGTGAAGGTCGGGGTATAAATCCAATCTCCTCCTCCTCTTCTTCTTTATCATCATCTGGGCCTGGAACAACGGTCGCCGGTGGTGTGTACGGGGCAGGTATTTGTGAATTCCCTGCATTGTGCAGGGGGATGGACTAGATGACCCTGGAGGTCCCTTCCAACTCTATGATTCTATGGTTCTACTCTACATACGGTCTTCTAAGCCTCCATGAACCATGAGTAAAGGAAAGGTGTGTGTGTGTCATCAAGTCACTTTCAACATATGACGACCCTATGAACGAATGGCCTCCAAAATGTCCATTCATGAACAGACTGAGGGCCCTCGTGGCTTCCTTGACTGAGTCCATCCATCCCACGCTGGGTCTTCCTCTTTCCCTGCTGCCTTCAACTTTTCCTAGCATTCTTGTCTTTCCCAGTGACTCTTGTCTTCTGTGAAGATAGATTCGGGTTGGGGAGCTGTGTTGGTCTGGGGCAACAGAGCAAAGTTTGAGTCCAGTGGCACCTCTAAGACCAACAAAGTTTAATTCAGGGTCCTAGAGGTGCCTCCCAGACCTAGAAGTTTTTGTTCTGTTGCTTCAGACCAACATGGCTACCCACCTGTAGCAGGTGGGTACAGGCACCACACTAATCCGTATGGAATGGGATGCCAAGGTATCTGAGGAAGGGTGCCTCCCAAAGGCTTCTACCCAGAATTAAACTTTGTTGGTCTTAAAGGTGCCCCTGGACTCAAACTTTGTTCTTCTTGTCTTCTCAGACTATGGCCCAAGTACGATATCCTCATTAGTTGCTGTAGATTTTCCGGGTTGTCTGGCCGTGGTCTTGGCATTGTAGGACCTGACGTTTCGCCGGTAGCTGTGACTGGCATCCTCAGAGGTATAACACAGAAAGATGGAGTACTCTCTATGACCTTTCTGTGTTATGCCTCTGAGGATGCCAGTCACAGCTACTGGCGAAACGTCAGATCCTACAATGCCAAGACCACGGCCACACAAGCCGGAAAATCTACAGCAACTAATGAACTCCGGCCGTGAAAGCCTTCGACGACATACAATATCCGCAGTTTATTCATTTTAGCTGCGCAGGAGAGCCCAGACTTCATCTGATCTAGAACCCACTGACTTGTGTTTTTGGCAGTCCGCGGTATCCGTAAAACTCTCCTCTAACATCACATTTCTAAAGGAAGGGTATCAATGAATCAACAGATAAATGAACGAATTAATAAGATGCGCGAAACTCTTCTTAGTGCCATTTGAGAAAATGCCCTCCAAGTTGCTCCATCTTAAAAAAAAAAAAATCTTTTATTGGTGTCTTTGCATAGTATCCCCTTTTATTAAGCTGTCAGCAGAAAAGAAAGGCATTTTTTTTCTATTTAAAAAAGGATTTTTGTTGACTAAACTTGGCCGGAGCAAAACAGCTATGAGATACTTACTGACCATAGAGAATTAAAAAAAGAAAACTTCGCAGATGTCCCTTCTGGCATAGGCTAAAACTGCTGGATTGTCTCCCTTCTGAGTCATAAGGCAGAGAAGCGCCAAGAGACGCAATCCTCTCGCACGATTATCACGAGCACTGTGGTGCGTGATCTGACAAAACATTGAAATTAATTAGGCTCCAGCCGCCCCGCTGAGGACTCTCCAGTTTACCGAAATATAATCTCTTCCCAACAGGCAGGGGAATGTGTCGGTTCCCCTTGTGATTACCCCGGGAAAAAAGTAAAATCCGCACCTTCCCCGGTCAGGATCGTTTAAAACCCTTCTTATCGTGTTGAAAGGTGGAGTGACCCTTCGACTCTCGCTGGCAGAAGCAGAACAGCAGCTTCCAGCAGGAGAACGTCCAGCTACTTATCTGCTCTCGCAATACCTGCTGACGCCAAAGCGGTTTGTACGAGCTGACAGAGTTCCCGGCTGCGCTACAATGGTCGCTTGTGTCTTCGAGCGAGAGACTGGGGGGGAGGGGGCGGATTCAGACAACCATTCATACTTCTCCGGTATCTCTGACTGTCACACACGTCCCCGGTCTCAACCTAATTTTTAAAGCCAGTCCCTGGCTGGAGACAATCGGTTTTGATGAAAGCGGGTTCGACAGAGGTAAGGCTAGCACTGTAAATATTCTACCCACCCACCCCCGTCGCTGTTCAGAGCTTCTGCAGTCTGTTAGCAACCTGAAGACTCCAAGGACCCTCTGGTTGTGACAAGGGTCACCTTCTGGCAGCGGCAAGTCAGACCTTTCCAAGTCAAGCTTTGCATTTCTACGATCCTAAGATCCAGAAGGGCTTTTACGTGCAACAAATGACACTTGTTCTTTAGTAATGTGTAAACTTCAGGGTCCCCGATAGCACCGAGAGAAAAATCAGCAAGTTCTCTCACCTCGTTGTCTGTGCCAACATCTAGAAGGACAGGAAGGCACTGCTGAGGGTGAACGCCACCACAAGCTGTGTACAGAGCAAGTTTCCCTACTGGGATCCCCATGCCGTAACTTCCTAGGTCTCCCAGACCTAGAATTCTCTCTCCATCTGTCACCACGACAGCCTGAAAATGAACAGAAGTATTAGTTAAGGCAGTGGTTCTCAACCTTCCTAATGCCACGACCCTTTAATACAGTTCCTCATGTTGTGGTGACCCCCCCAACCATAAAGGAGCGGTGTCTCAGTTCCTAAGACCATCGAAAATATGTGTTTTCCGATGGGCTTAGGCGACCCTTGTGAAAGGGTCATTCGACCCCCAAAGGGGTCGTGACCCACAGGTTGAGAACCGCTGGGTTAAGGGGAGATGCGTTGCACGTGATTCAGTAAAATCAAGATAAAAACAGATGTAAGATTTGGAGACAGGGTTTCCAACAGGTCTGGAGAACAAACATCAATCCTGTCCCTTTAACAGAGACTTAATAGGATGTTATTCAACAAGTGATGTTATATACCTCCATGTCCTGAGCTGGATGGCTCAGGCTAACCCAATCTCATCAGATCTCGGAAGCTAAGCAGGGTCATAGAATCATAGAACGTTAGAGTTGGAAGGGACCTTGCAGGTCATCTAGTCCAATACTAGCCTTGGCTAGTATTTGGAAGGGTGGCTTCCAAGGAATACTGGGGTTGTGACGCAGAGGCAGGCAATGGAAACCACCTCTGAAACGTCTCTTGCCTCAAAAACAAGTCTCGCTCGCCATCTGGTGGTGCATAATGCTAAAGAGCTAGAACTTTTGGCTGCCAGACAATCTTAGGATCTCCTGGCTATACTACACACAACGCCATATGATTATTATAATTAATTATATACCTCCATGCCACAAAAAAGATTCCATGGCCCATTTCCACATGTTTTAAGCTTCTATTAAAAGGTTGGATTTTTTTTTTTTGCCTCCCTGTTTGGAAATCAGAGGAACCTGTTTGGAAATCACTTCACTGCATTTATTGTTTTGTATTTATTTATTTCGGCTTACGTGACCAAAAGTCTTAAGCACACTTATAAAAGAATACGTTACATGATTATACGTTGGAGGATGTTTAAAACAGTGAACGTTCATATACACTGCATTTATTACAAACCTGATCTTTTCCTCTCGAGGGTTAAGCCCTGAAAGACTCATTCTGCAAATCTGTAGCAAAAGTGGGCTGTGGTAGGCACTGATTGGTTAATACCCGTGAGGTCACTAAAGTGCACTTTCACACATGCTCAATAACACACTTTCAGTCCACTCTCAATGCATTTTTAGCAATCCTCTGCAAGTGTGTTTTGCCATTCACACAGTAAAATCCAGTTGTCAAGTGCACTGAAAGCAGATTGAAACTGCACACTCTGCCCACTTTCTCCCCTAGTAAACAGGTTTGGTAGGTTTAGTTTAGAAAACCCTGCAAACCCTATTTGGGCCACCGCAAGCAACAGGACTGAAGACTTTTTGTAGCATGGGGGCTTTCGCTTCTCTGAAAACAATTTCCACGCATTTAAAAACTATTGCCTGGCTCGAGGCCAAGACCAGATTAAAGAATGAGTAATAAGGAAATAGGTGGGTAGGAAGTCATCAAGACAGGGAGTGAACACTTCCTTGCTCGACTCCGAAATCCAGGAAGGCCACATTGGATGCAGTTAAGGTTGGAACTAATTGTGACTTCGGGGAAGTGATTTTATTTGCCTAAATTTGAAATGAGTTACACCACCCTTTGTAATACACAGGAAGAATAAAACGTAGATTTAAAATAGCTTTAGCCTCTGTTTGTCTATTAAGCAAGCATAATTTAACTCCCCTTATCTTTCAACCAGCATGACAAGCTTAAGAAGGCAATCCAGTCAGACAGT
The DNA here is from genome assembly GCA_029375565.1 of Gekko gecko. Lineage (NCBI taxonomy): Eukaryota > Metazoa > Chordata > Lepidosauria > Squamata > Gekkonidae > Gekko > Gekko gecko. The sequence continues at coordinate 16,160,819 of JAPDNY010000004.1, forward strand.
GATTCTGGTGGCAGCCACATTTTGGAAAGAATGTTTGAACTGGGCCACCAATGGGAGAGACAGTAGCTTGTTACAGTGTTACAGTGAATGCACACACATCCTGGATGTACAAATGGAACTGGGAACCAGTACCTGGGGAAATGTGCGGTTTCAATTACACATTCAGCCGTATATATGTGAGGAATATAGCATGAGAAATGAGGATTAAGAATAAGAACATAAGAACATAAGAGAAGCCAATGTTGAATCAGGCCAATGGCCCATCTAGTGGCCAAAAATACCAGGTGCCATCAGGAGGTCCAGCAGTGGGGCCAGGACACTAGAAGCCCTCCCACTGCTGCCCCCTCCAGCACCAAGAATAGAGTGCATCACCTGCCCCAGACTGAGAGTTCCTACCTATATCTTGTGGCTAATAGCCACTGATGGACTTCTGCTCCATATGTTTATCTAATTCCCTCTTGAAACTGTCCGTGCTTGTAGCTGCCAGTACTGTCATGCCCCTGTATAGACCTATGGTGCAGCCTCATTTGGAACACTGTGTCCAGTTCTGGTCCCTGTATCTCAGAAAAGGCCACTGCAGAGCCGGAAAAGGTACAGAGGAGGGCAACCGAGATGATGAGGGGGTTGGAGCACCTTCCCGGTCAGGAAAGGCTGAAGAGTTCAGGACTCAGAGACAACTAATGGGAGACCTGATAGAGGTTTATAAAATTATGCACGGAGTGGAGAGAGTTGACAAAAGAGAAATTGTTCTCCTTCTCCCAAAATACTAGAACTCGAGGGCATCCAATGAAGTTGTTTTGCATAGAGAGTGATTAAAATGTGGAGCTGCAAGAGGATGTAGTGATGGCGATAGGAATAAACAGCTTTAAGGATAAGTCTATCAATGGCCACTAGCCATGGTGACTGAGGGGGAACCTTCACATTCGGAGGCGCTAACCCTCTGAATCTCAGAGCCAGGAGGCAACCTCGGGGGAAGGCCTCGGGCCCTGTGCCCTGTTGTTGGTTGTCCAGAGGAACTGGTTGGCCACTGTGTGAGGCAGGAGGCTGGACTAGATGGACCACTGGTCTGATCCAGCAGGGCTCTTCTTATGAAGAAGCAGGAAGGCCCCGGGGTAGGCTGTAGGCTTGTGCTAGAGAGTGTACCTTGTCAGGTGCCCTGCAATGCCACCCTTCCAATGCCACTCCTTCCTAAAAGGGATCCACATATACCCAGGTTCCTCTTGAAGGAACTGAAAAGGGGACACACGGAGATCATAGCCCAGTGAAGACGGCTGCTCCACACACTCATTGAATGTGCGGGGAGGAACGTTGTGCCTGGTGCCTCCACATTGTCTGCAGGGGCGACTGTGTGGAGGAAGCGCCGGCACCAACACCCCCCCCCTGTGATCAACAAGGTTCCCAAACCACCATCACTGATCACAGAAAGTGAGCGTTTGCATGGCCGGAGAAAACTGGAAGCAGCCTCTGCCAAGCGGGATTCTGTAGACTCTCTGCTTGAACTATAAGTTCACATTTAGGCATATTACTTGGAAGAAACAGAAGTTCTCAAGTAAGCAGGCAGCGAAAGTGCATGTTGTATGGGAGGGGATGTTTCAGGAGCAGTGGGGCCCGCCTGAATTTCTGGGCTCTGGCACCTGCTAGGGTTGTCATCCCTCCGATGGGGGCAGGGGTTTACCCACTTTTGGGGTGTTCAGTCCGCTGCCGCCTAGGCGGCTGTTGGGGAGTCCCAACCCCCCGAATGGTCCCATCCGTGCCAATGTGCCCAGCACGATGACATCACCTGGAGGTGACATTATTGAGCAGGGCACATTGTGTGTATGTGGGGGGACACTCTAGCATTTGAGAGAGAAAAAAGCTATGGTTACCATAGAGTTGTTCCTGAAACGCTAGAGCATCTCCCCGCAACATGCCCAGCGCTATGACATCACTTCCTGGTGAAATTGTTGTTCCCCCCCACTGGCAGGCAGTTAAGACCTGGCAAGCCGAGCACCTGCCGCACCTGAGGGTATGCTGGTGCAGGCCATGACCAGGCCAATGTGGGTACGCGTCCAGAAAAAAATTACCAAGAAAGATTACAAAACATCACAGCAAGATTGCCTGCTTTGAGGAACAGATGGAGGGCAATGAGGGCACCGCGCGATGGGATGAAGTATCTCCATCACTCCGTAAAAGGTCGGTTGTGCACGTGGCTGCGGTCCCAACTGGGGCTGCAGGAGCTGAAGGGTTAAATCTCTGCTCCCCCTCCTGGGTGGCCCCCGATCTGACTCAGGGCTGGCTTTGCAGATCGATGGCGACCTCCGGTCTTTCTCACGACTGTGTGTGACCCGAGAAAGTTCCATTTACTTAGCAGCAGAATAACATAGACATCGTATGGAAATCCCCCCCACCCTCCAGTACAAAAGGAATTTATTTTAAAATGTCCTTAACATATTTCAGATGATTAAAGGGGAAGTCATAAGGACTGAAGCTCGCGCCATATGGCTTTGGTTTGGGTTGGAGATAAATAGGCGTTGCTCTTCACAGGAAAGCAGTGAGTGCCCCCAAAGGACTCGGCTATTTCCTCTCCTCCAAGTCTCGTCAGTGGGATTTTTAAAAGCTGAGATGATAAGTTTTGCATAAATTATCTGCCGGTGACTGTTTGAGGAATGGGGGGTGGGTGGAGGAAAAGCTATTGCCCTGGCACAGAAAAAGAGGGTTTTGTGTGTATCTGTGGCTGGAGTTGTTGGCTAGCGCCGGTGCGCATCTGTGTCCCAGCGCTCTCCTTGAACACCCTGGAAATCCAACACAGTTCTTGTTCCTCCGAAGTCTCCTGATCACAGCTAATCAGGTCCGGGGATAGTCACAGTCCACCTCAGATTCAAAGCCAAATCTCACAAGATGCTTAAGCCGGCACTGTAACCCAGATATTGTCAATCCATGTGTAGCGGAGAAACCTTGATTAAGGGAAGCTGGGATATACTCTCCTCATAATAAATGCATGCATCCGGTTGGCTTTTGGAATCTTTTCTCCCTTTCTGAAGGGGCTGTTAGCAGCCTGAATAGCCCAGAGTAGCCCTAGGCTGTCAGGGCTCAGAAGCTAAGCAGGATTGACCATGGTTGATGCTTGGGTGAGAGACCAACAAGGAGGTGTGCGGTTGCTATGCAAAGGAAGAAAAAGAAGACAAAGGAGAGATTGGATTTATACCCCGCCCTTCACTCGGGAGTCTCAGAGTGGCTTACAGTCACCTTTCCCTTCCCCTGCCCACAATAGACACCCTGTGAGATAGACGGGGTTGAGAGAGCTCTGACAGAAACTGCTCTTTTTCAAGAACAGCCTTGACAGAACTATGGCTTGCCCAAGGTCATCCAGCAGCTGCAAGTGGAGGAGTGGGGAATCAAACCTGGGTCTCCCAGATTAGAGTCCATGCATTTAACCACTACACCAAACTGGAAGGCAGTGGCAACCCACCTCTGCTCATCTCTTGCCTTCAAAACCCCTTGAGGGGGTCAACCCTGAGTTGTCTGTGACTTGATGGCACTTAATTATTATTCCAACTATTGTCATCTGCAGATCCCATCCCTGCCTGGAGCCATGACCTCCAGAAGCTCCCTGAGCCCTACACAGCTGAAGGTGCAGGAAGATCCCATCTCAGATGAAACCGGGGAATCATGATGAAGGCTACGTATGACTACAGGAATCTCCTGGAAACACCAACACACACCCTAATAACTGAATCATAGAGTTGGAAGGTACCTCCATGGACATCTAGTCCAACCCCCTGCACAATGCAGGAAATTCATAAATACCTCCCCCCCACAGCCCCAGTGACCCCTGTTCCATGCCCAGAAGAGGGCAAGAAACCTCCAGAACCCCCAGCCAAACTGGCCTGGAGAAAAATTGCTTCTGGACCCCAAAATGGCAATTGGCATTTCCCTGGTTGTGTAAGTAAGGGCCACAAGATCTAAGCACTGAGTCAATCCTTCCTGCTGTCCCTTCTCGTGATCTGCCTCAGTCCAAAGAATCAGCATTGCTGTCAGATGGCCATCTAGCCTCTGATTGAAAACCTCCAAAGAAGGAGAGCCCACCACCTCCCAAGGAAGCCTGTTCCACCGAGGAACTGCTCTGTCAGGAAGTTCTTCCTAATGTTTAGCTGAAAACGCCTCTGATTTAATTCCAACCCGTTGGTTCTGGTCCGACCTTCTGGGGCAGCAGAAAACAACTCCGTACCATCATCTACATAGTAGTAGTAGTGATAAATTTATTGTTCGTGGCCATTGGCCTTCACAATTAAGCCATATTTGAAGCATTAAAACATCTGAAACATATTTACAATATCATCCTCTATATGACAGCCCTTCAGGTACTTGAAGATGGTTATCGTATCGCCTCTCAGTTATCTCCTCTCCAACCTAATCAAGGACTCATTCAGCTCTTCTTGGGGATCCCTCATAATCAAGCCTTAAAGAATGAGCAATGTTTGTAGGCCACTCAGAGAGCTCTCTCTCTCTCACTAGGCCAAATGGCCCTTAATCAGGAGGATTACCTCATCTCCCACCCCATTAGCATCTCCTTCAGATTAGTCTCAGTATCCTGAGTCACAGTATGGGTGACCCAGGAGGCCTTTAGTTTTCAGTTTCCTGGTTCTGGCAAAGCGGGGCCAATTTCACATGTATGAGGGACATTCGTGTCTTCAGAAAATCATGCAGGGGTTTCCACCCAGATCGTCTTCCATCACTGAAGATGACGTCCAACCTGATTGTCTTCAGCTCTCTTCATCTGCAGATTCCAGCTCTTTCAGGACGGTCAAAATGAGCAGTCTGTTTTGATATTTTAACTCATCTCAATGGGAGCAAACTTTAAAACCATCTCCTGATCACCGAAGACAATATCTTGGATGTGTTTCCACCGGGGGCAGGAGTGGGGGGGATTTCTTCCCACACAGCATAACCTTCTGGCCTCTTGAAGTATTGGAAGGGCTGTCACTTAGAGGAGGGCAGGGAGCTGTTCCTGTTGGCAGCAGAGGAGAGGACTCACAACCGTGGGTTCAAATTAAGGGCGGGAAGGTACCGGCTGGATCTTAGAAAAACTTTTTTACAGTAAGAGTTGTGCAACAGTGGAACCAGCTGCCTCGGGAGGTGGTGAGCTCCCCCTCCCTGGCAGTCTTTAAGCAGTGGCTGGACAAACACTTGTCAGGGATGCTCTAGGCCTGTTATTGCCCCTTCCAACTCTGTGATTCTAGGATTCTACTATTCTATTCCCTCCTGATGCAGCCAGGAGTGCCCCTCGATTGCTGTTCCTGGGTCCCAGAGGTATTGAGTTAAATGTAAAAACCCCCAATTGACTTGGAAACTCAGAAGCTTTTTCATAGTATCCACGATTTCCCATGTTTCCCGGTTAAGGGGAAAATGCTGTTCAAACAAATTACAAAGATGATCTGCCTCCAATGGTAACAAGTGAAAGAAATTTTACTTACAGAAGTGGAGGCACATCTTACAAGAACTATTCATGGAGGTACATTTAACTTATAGTGAACAGGTTAACTTCAAAAGTTACAGCTCCGAGCCCAGGTAAGAGAGAGAAGGTCCTATATAAGAGGAAACAGAACCCAATCAACACCCAAAGAGATTTGACATCTAACCAATGGGGGGGGGCGTACTTGAGAGAGTACTCGAGAGAGAGAATTCTCTTAACCTTTTCCCTCCCAGATCCTCTTACATGCGAGTTACGATATCTAACAAGAGGACTGCCCTGGAACAGCATTTGGGGGAGTCATTTTTATAGACTGCGTCAGAAGAGCAGAGTCGTGTTCCATGGGGGGAAAAATCCTTTTGCTCAAAGAAACACCGTGCTGGACCTGAGGCTCTGAATCTGAATACTCAAATGTGTGCGTATTGCATGGTGTATATCAGCCCAGTTCAGTGGCTGAGCCTGTTCATCCTGCAGTCTTTCCAGTGATGGTCCAGCTAGCCCAGTGATCTCGTCAGATTTCAGAAGCTAAGCGGGGTCGGCCCTGGTTAGTACTTGGATGGGAGACCACCAAGGAAGTCCAGGTTCGCGATGCAAAGGCAGGCAATGGCAAACCACCTCTGCTCGTTTCTCGCCTTGATAACCTGATGGGGTCGCCATAGGTCAGATGTGACTTGACCGCACTTCACAGATATACATGCTTCTAATTCAGCCCCCCCCCCCCCCACCGGTCCCCAGTAATCACTCCGAGACCACTTCTTGACCCAAAATTGATCCAACAAGTCATCTGGCCCCCAGACTTCCGATTTCTAACCTGGTATGCCTTTCTGCACTTTTGAACCAGGCTGTGGTGCCTGATGGCAGTCCTGGGCCAGATGGCAACAACAAATGGACCAGCGGTGTTTGCAGGCGTGGGACTGCAGAGAACAAAAGACCTCACACTTTGATGTGAAACCTTGATGCAACCGAAACCAGCTCAATTGGACACACATAATTCTAGCCGTGGAGCCGGTCGTTTAGGACTGCCAGCTCCCAAATTAACCACATGATTATGATTACCCTTCCCTTGATTTTGCTTCGATGCCTAAACGTCCTTCGATGTTATGCAAACTGAGCAGTTTGCGATCCTTGAAAGGACCCATTACTTGCAATTAAAACAAACAGAGGTTCAACAGAGTAAAAACAGAAGAACAGAAGAAGAGCCCAGCTGGATCAGACCACTAGCCCCGGTAATCCAGCATCCTGTCTCATGCAGTGGCCAACCAATTCCTTGGGAAGAAGAAGGAGAAGAAGAAAAAGTAGGAGGAGGAGGAGGAGGAGGAGGAGGAGAAGAAGAAGATTGGATTTATACCCACTCTTCACTCTGAGTCTCAGAGTGGCTTACAATCTCCTTCTCTTCCCTTCCCCACAACAGACACCCTGTGAGGTAGGTGGGGGCGAAAGAAATTTGCACATGCTCCAGAGTTGTCTCATAAGAACATAAGAAGAGCCCTGCTGGATCAGACCAGTAGTCCATCTATTCCAGCATCCTGTCTCACACCGTGGCCAATCAGTTCCTCTGGAGGGCCAACAACAGGGCACAGAGGCCAAGGCCTTCCCCTGATAAGAACATAAGAAAAGCCCTGCTGGATCAGACCAACTGTCCATCTAGTCCAGCATCCTGTCCCACACTGTGGCCAACCAGTTCCTCTGCAACTATGGGGCAGAGAAGCCAAGGTCTTCCCCTGATAAGAACATGAGAAGAGCATTGCTGGGTCAGACCCATCTGGTCCATCTAGTCCAGCATCCTGTTTCACACAGTGGCCAACCAGTTCTTCTGGAGGGCCAACAACCGGGCATAGAGGCTGAGGCCTTCCACTCGCAAGAATGTAAGAACAGCCCTGCTGGATCAGACCAGTGATCCATCTAGTCCAGCATCCTGTCTCACACAGTGGCCAACCAGTTCCTCTGGAGGGTCAACAACAGGGCAGAGAGGCTGAGGTCTTCCCCTGATGCTGCCTCCTGGTTCTGGGATTCTGAGGATTAGTGCCTCTGAACATGGAGATCTCTCTCTCTCTTTTTAATATTCAACCCATTAAATTACAAAATTCATACACCAACCAATTCATATAATACGTAGGATAGGCAGAAAGAAAGAGAGAGTGGTAAATATTACAGGGATCATCCCCTGAGGGATACACTTCAGTGCAGCTAGGCCTGACATTCAGCGCACGAAAACCAACTCTGCTTTTAGCTGCTTAGAACTATTCTGAACTCACCTCTTTGGTCACACTGAAGTGTGACAGACCCATCTATTATCTAATATAATATAACATACTCCTCAACATTTCCCCATCAAGGATTTTCTGTACCACCAAGAAAGCCTAATTTCTCCTCTTCCTCATTTTCCCCCTTTAGCTGACTCATAAACTTTCTCAACATTCCAAGCCTCCTAGGGCATATTTAGTTCTCATCAGGCCAGTTTTTGTGTCCCTCCCTCCCAACTGTTAATTTATCGAGTCATATTTTTATACATACCAGGGGGGGAACTGCTGACTATACACAATCCATAGCGACTCAGTGTTGTGGTTTTTGGTGTCCACATATGGGACAGCCACGTATTAGATGCAGTGATGTAATATTCTGATGCTGAGCGTTTGGCACTAAAACTAAGTTCTGGGGTGCTGGGAGCTGACGCCCAGCCCTGACTCAGCCCTGCCCTGGCTCCCTGAGCTAGGACAGCCAGGGGTCTGACTCACCCAAACGAGGAAGGCTGGGGGAAGATGGTGGCCAGGACCCAGGCAGATTGCTCCAACACAGCTGGGAACAAGGCTGGGAGCCAGTCAGCAGTGGAGAGGGACATGGTCAGAAGGCAAGGCCAAGCCTGGATTTGGTGAAGGCCAGGACGGGAGAAGCTTAGAGGCAGCCCAGAGCAACCAGGGGAAGGAACAGGGCAGGGAGACAGGCAGCAGGGAAAACACGCAGGGGAAAACCTCCCTTTCCTTATATGGCCTCTCAGGTGGAGCAGGTGCTAGAGGACTGGATAGAGGCCAGGTGGGGGTGGGGCTAGGGATTCCCATATAAGGGAAGACACCACACCTTGCCAGGGGGACTGAGTTCCTAGAAGGAGAGAGAGAAGGCCAGAGTGAGCCAGCCTGGGGAAGGAAGAACCCCCTCTCCTTCCCAATTACCCCCGGCCCAAAGAACGTCTGCTTAGCCTTGACCAGGGCCAGGGCTTTTTCTGCCCTGGTGGAATCAGCTCCTACCGAAGTTTAGGGCACCACGGGACCTTCTATCATCCCGCGGGGCCTGCAAAATGGAGCTGTTCCGCCAGGCCTTCGGGTGAGGTGGTAGACGTCCACCTCAGTTGGCCTCCCTGCTCTAGTTCCCAACCCGCTGAAAGGGCCCGTCGATTCCATCTTGTAGCGTCAACAGATTTATATGAAATTGTTGCTGCCAGCGTTAATTTTATTGTCTACTGTTTTAATGATTTTAATGCGATTTTATTGTGATGAGTCTTGAAGTCGATTTTGGGTTTTTTTGTGATCTGCCCTGAGCCCGCTTAGGGAGGGTGGAATAAAAATCCCAAAATAAATAAATAAAACAAATAAATTCTGAGGCCCGTGTGAGGGCCTCCTCCTCACTTCCTTTATGTCTGGGGAACCCATGGAGGGCGAGGAGTCCACCCTGGGGGCAGGGGAATCTCACACGGGGCAAAGAGCTAGTGAGCCACAGCTCAAATCCTGCTCCTGTTCCTTGTGGCTGGAACATGCCACACACACGAAACCTGGTCACCACCTGGAGGTTTCGGTGGAGCTGCTCTCCTGCGGGTTTCTTTCGGTCCCATTAGCCATGAATCCAAACAGCGGTTACCTTTATGTTTTCTTCCGGCCACGAGTTCAGCATAGCTGCGATATGTCCTTTGTCATGAATGGTGATGAACAGCCCGCTAGGAGAGAAAACACAGTGACGACTCAGTACTGGAATGGCTGCGTTCCGCTGAAGAAACATTTGTCGAGCATCACAATCTGTGATTGTGGGGTGAAACAATGAGAAATAATGTATTGCAAAATACACAACTTGAGAGTCACTTGTGTAATTGTTGAGACTGGTGGTGGTGGTGGTGGGGGGAAATTGCTGTTCAGTCACAGCTGACTTATGGTGAACCTGAAGGGTCTTCAAAGCAAGAGATGTTCAAAGGTCACTGGCCAACCTATGTAAGGGACCATGTTTGTTGAGGGATTCTGAACTCTGGGGGAAGGGGTGTTATGTACGGAGCCTAAGACTGTACTTGGAGTTGGACTGAGCTTGGGGATAGAAGACAATAGACAGCCAGGATCCTGGCAGGAACCAGTTAGCTAGAGTTGTTATGTAAATAGCCTATCACCAGGTGTGTCTGTGTGTGTGTGTGGGGAGTGGTGTTGGGTGCACATTTAAGCAGGGCTGCGGTCCTGCTAGTTTGTCTTTAGTCTCAACTTACCCTCTAATAATCTACGAGCTGATCACTCTACGTGTCTGAACCCAGTACACTTCACATTGCCTGCCTCCATGTCATGACCCTGGTATTCCTTGGAGGTCTCCCATCCAAACAGCAGCCAGGGCTGACCCTGCTTTGCTTCTAACAAGCTCAGGTTAACTTGGGCTATTCATGTCAGGCCAGAATATTATGGCAAGTTTGCAACTTATTTCAGGGGGTGTGAGCGGTCTTTACCCTGCCCTGGGTCGCCTGATCTCATTAGATCTCGGAAGCAAAGCAGGGTTGTGCTTGGTGTTTGGCTGAGAGATCACGAAGGAAGTCTAGGGCTGCTGTGCAAAAGCAGGCAATGGCGATCAAGAACCACAAGGGTAAGAAAGAAGTCTAATAAAGGGTCGATATTAAAACCCTGGTTGAAACTTATAATATACAAAAATACATGCACTCATTAGAAAGACAGTTAAAAACATATAAGGGCCCAATGAAAGCCTCGTAAAAAAAGTAAAGGTGGCCTAAACACAAGGGCCAATGCACAAGACCTGACGCGTTTCCGCCCAATTTCTAGTGATTCCTAGAGCTGCCCTGTAGCACATCTGGGGTTTCCTTGGAAGTGACATAGCAGTGCAGATGTTGTCCTTCTACATCCCCATCCCCATCCCCATCCTCCTGCTGGTTATAAAGTTGCCAGTCTCCAGGATGGGACTGGGGATCTCCAGACTAAACAAATTGCTTGCTTACTTATTTATTTTAGAAAAACATTTATTCCATTTTTCTTGCAGCAAATGGCTGGTTTGGAATGTGGACCGCATAGCACTATATCTACCAAAGTCCCTTTCCGCCTTGAACCCCACTCTCCTAGGCTTCAACCTCAAATCTCTAGGTGTTTTCAAACCCAAAGTTGGCAACCCTAGCTATCATATTTATATACTTTCACTTCAAGGTTGCATTCACTGGACATCAGGCAAGAAGGCAAGCATTACATTTTATAAATATTTTTTTTAAAAAAATCACATTCCTAAGTCTCCACAGGGACTCCTGGCATCAGTTACACTGGCTCTCAAAAAACTGACCTGTTTGTACACTCTGGCTTTCCCCCCCATATTGCTAATTTAGCCAGAGGTGTGGTGAGGGAAAATGTGAGTTTGTTTTCCAAAGGGGAAACAGATCCATGTGCCTTTGTGGCTCAGAGGCACTGGCTAAGCCTGGTGAACATCTGTAGAAGATCAACAGTCCGGTTCAAGACAACCTAGAAGGAACACAGTTCCTGCACATTAGAAGTGTGCTGATTAGGTGCAACGTCCCAAGGAAGGCTGGGCCAGGCCTGGCACCTCAGCCACCAAAAAATCATCTAAGTTCTCCCCCCACCTCGTGGTGAACATCTGGCCTTCTCCATACCTTTTGGTGGTGCGCACAAATGCATTATGTTCTTGGTGTGACCAGCCAGAAGGGGAGACACTCTTAGATTAGTGTAGTCTCTGACACAAATCCATTGGGCTCGAGAAGATATATTTGTCTAAAATTTATTAATGGAATGGCAGGATATAATTTACGAGCACGGTGAAGCACTGCTCTCTGCACAGTTCTCCCCCTCCATCCTCCTTTCAAAAGAAAAGTTCCAAGGCATCTCTTCCACAGATTGCAGCCTTGAGTTTCAGCACTGAAGGCGTAGAGCAATTAGCCCTAATAGAAACATGGTTTTCACTTGGCTGAAGGGATCCAAAACTGCAAGAAGTCCAACTTCCTCCACAAGGCTGAAATCACTGGCGGTGGTGGAAAGTGCCAAGTCACAGCTGACTTATGGCGACCCTGTCGGGTTTTCAAGGCAAGAGGCCCTTTGCCACTGCCTGCCTCCATGTCGTGCGGCAGCGGCGCGAGTCCTGACGGGAACGCCACAGGCAGCGCATATACAACCTGTGCTGTGCCAGCTGCACTGGCTCTCAGTGGAATACTGAGTCAGGCTCAAAGTGTTGTTTTTGACCTTTAAGGCCTTGAGTGGTCTGGGACCTGTATATCTCCGGGACTGTCTCTCCTGGTATGTCCCCAGAAAAGTCTCATGCATGCTGAGAACAATCTACTGGTGGTCCCTAGCCCTAAAGATGTTCGGCTGTCCTCAACCTGGTGAGGTCAAACACCACCAGGGCCCTGTGGGATTTAATGCAATAATGCAGGTGCGGCGGAGTCAGAAAGACAGAGCCGGAGCCACGCTGACGCAGGAACCACGCACCGGAGGGACCTGCGAATGCGGAGCTGACCCAGGATGAAATTGACAAGACCTACCCAGGATGAAATCGACAAGACCTCTCTCCAGGGGTGCTGGTAGGGCAGCCCCTTCCCAATCATCTATGTGGCCTTAGATATAGGATTGAGAGTAACTGTAAGCCGCTCAGAGACCCCTTCGGGGGTTCGAGCGGGGTATAAGTCGAAGATATAAATAAATAAATAAATAAATAAATTTGGTAGGGACTCTAAGGCAGAGATGTTTCGCCAGGCCTTTGGTTGAGGACAGCGACGATTCCATTACAGCTGATACCCTTCTCTTTCTATCTTCTTTTCCCTCCATTTTTGTTTCGGCCCTCTCCTCACCTGCCTGCGAATTTATAGCGCAGCCCAGAGTGGGTTAACAAAGAGAGTTCTAACACCATCTGACTCAATGTAGTTGTCTTTTCTTGGCTTTGTTTTTAACTTTTTATTGCTTGTACATTGCCTAGAGCCCCACATTGTGGGGAATAGGCGATCCACAAATTGAATGAATGAATAAAATGGCCCTGGTATTCTTTGGAGGTCTCCCCTCCAAATAGGAGCCAGGGACGACCCTGCTTAGGTCCCAAGGTCTGACAAAATCAGATGCCAAATATCCTATCTGCCACGCCGGCACCTGAAGAAAGCAGGCTCCTATAAAATATCACTAGCTCCTCAGTTCTGCAGGGGAGGGGATCTTGTATCCTTCATCACAGGTATACTTTATTTGCTTCAATGGCCTGTTTCCTATCCATCCACTAAGCAAAGTTTAAAGCCCTTCTCCAATGTAAGCGGCTCTTCCTCTAATATTAGAGCTACCCAAGTTGGAGGAAGATTCCTTCCGTTGGACAAAGGCCCCACCCAATATTTCAACATTGTCCCCTGTTCCTCATTAAATTTGCAGATTCCTCTGCACATAGGCTTGCCAACTCCAGCTTGGGAGATTCCTGGAGATCTGGGGGTGGAGTCTGGGGAGGAAGTTCAGCAGTGATGTAATGCCATAGAGTGTCTGTCCTCTGAAGCCGCCATTTTCCTCCAGGGGACACCATCTGTCATTCCAGGAGAAACTCCAGTCCTCACCCAGAAGCTGGCCATCCTATAACTGCACAGTACAGAACACAGCTCTTGAATTAACTGTACCTTGACCCTGCAATATAATTCCAGGTGGTCAGCCGTGTTGGTCTGAAGGAGTACAACAAATTTAGAGTCCAGTGGCACCTTTAAGACCAACCGAGGTTTATTCAAGGTATGAGCTCATACCTTGAATAAACCTTGGTTGGTCTTAAAGGTGCCACTGGACTCTAAATTTGTTCTTCTGCAATATAGCTTAGGATAAGGGGCTTCACGCTCAAGTTTGAATCTATAAATGAAATACGAAAATGGCACGGGATTAAATTGGGAGGGGGTGTTTCCCCGAGAACCTTCCCAAGAAGCCCCTCCCATCATTAATCTCCTTTGCTGTTTGCCTGGGTCATAAATCACGGTGACAACCCCATTAGGTTCTGAAATGCGCAAAGCAAACATTCCAAGTGTTTCGTTCTTTAGGGAAAACTTAAGCTAACAATCCTATCTGGCCTGCGAGAAGGGGGTCTGCGGATCAGAGTTCTGTCTGGGCCTGCACTTGATTTCTCCAAACAGAGCATAATTAACGATCCGATGGCTCGAAAGGACTCCGGTGACTCATCTTGGCTTTTTATAGATTGGCTTCCTTACATGTACGTGCAAAGGCCCCGCTAATCACGGGTTGGATTTCTACAAAGAGAGAGGGCGGGGAATCGTTCTTGGATAGGAGTGTTGTTAAACTGAAGAAAGATAGGTAAAAACGAGGGAGTATTTTGAACTGGCACAGCTTTGGGGGGCAAAAATCCTAACGTTTTATTATGGAGGCTAAAATCCCCCCCTACCCCCGCAATAACTTATAAGCAGATGGGAGAAGGGGAAACAGGGGGCTGATCCCCTCGCTTTGCCTTGTAAACATTCTGCATGTTTTAAAACAGGCCTTTAGTTCGGGAGCCAGGAGATACATCACTTTCCAAGGCATGATTATGAAAATTTGCTATACAACCCCTTCCTCCCTACATGTTTAAACTTCAGGGATCTCTAGCCAGTGAAAGGAGTCCAAGTGTAAGGACGGAACAATTTTATTTATTTATTCACTTATTTGATTCAATTATATCCCGCCAGGCAGGCTCAGGGCTGCTTACATTAAAAAAGTTAAAATACATTAATAGACATCTTAAAATCATATACATAACAACTAAAGTGCTGTTGTTAAGAGAGGCATGGAGCTGCCTCTATGTCTTCACTCCACTGCAGGGGTTCTCAAACCATAGGCAGAGCACCTCTTGAAGGCACCCCTGGAAAGAGGAAGTCAAGGGCCAGGAAGGAATGGGTCCTGAGGCCGGTGGGATCTTCCTCTCTTCTAAGAGTTCCAAAAGGGGGGGGAGGACATATGAACACTTGCAGTGGGCTGATAAGAACATCAGAAGAGCCCTGCTGGATCAGACCAGTGGTCCATCTAGTACAGCCTCCTGTCTCACACAGTGGCCAACCAGTTCCTCTGGAGGGCCAGCAAGCAGGGCATAGAGGCCAAGGCCTTCCCCTGGTAAGAACGTAAGAAGAGCCTTGCTGGACCAGACCAGTGGTCCATCTAATCCAGCATACTGTTTCACAAAGCAGCCAACCAGTTCCTCTGCAGGGCCAACAACAGGGCACAGAGGCTGAGGCCTTCCCCCGGTAAGAACGTTAAGAAGAGCCCTGCTGGACCAGACCAGTGGTCCATCTAGTCCAGCATACTGTTTCACAAAGCAGCCAGCCAGTTCCTCTGCAGGGCCAACAACAGGGCACAGAGGCTGAGGCCTTCCCCTGGTAAGAACGTTAAGAAGAGCCCTGCTGGACCAGACCAGTGGTCCATCTAGTCCAGCATACTGTTTCACAAAGCAGCCAACCAGTTCCTCTGCAGGGCCAAAACCACGCACAGAGGCTGAGGCCTTCCCCTGGTAAGAACATAAGAAGAGCCTTGCTGGATCAGACCAGTGGTCCATCTAGCCCAGCATCCTGTCTCACACAGTGGCCAACCAGTCCCTCTAGAGGACCAACAACAGGGCATAGAGGCCGAGGCCTTCTAATGATAAGAATGTAAGAAGAGCCCTGCTGGACCAGACCAGTGGTCCATCTAGTCCAGCATACTGTTTCACAAAGCAGCCAACTAGTTCCTCTGGAGGGCCGAGGCAAACAGGGGAAAGTGGCTGAGCACCCTTCTCTGATGTTGCCTCTCAGCAATGATATTTTGAGGTTTGCTGTCTTCATATACAGAGATTCCCTTTATTCATCATGGCCAGCATTTATTCATTTCATTATTTATTACATTACATTTATGAATCACCCAATCCCTACAGTTGTAGGGCTCTGGGCGATATACAAGCTCGTAAAAGCATCAAAACTATAAAATGAGAACAGACAGTATTAGTATTAATACATTGATATTTTTTCAAAAAAACCCAAATAGTGAAAATTACAGATTTCTTCTATTTCCAGCCTGTGATCGCCTCGTGTGTATGGGGGAGGAAATAAAAACAATCTGAGGAGAAGGATAATAGAAGGAGGAGGGTGCCAGCCAAGATGTAAATCATCACTGCCCTCAACCAAAAGCCTGGCGGAACACCTCTACCTTACAGGCTCTTGCATAAGATCCCGCAGGGCCCTGATAGTGTTTGGCAGAGAGTTCCATCAGGTTGGGGCCAGGACTGAAAAGGCCCTGACCCTGGTTGAGGATAGCAAGATGTGTTTAGGGCCAGGGATAACCAGCAGATTGTTATCTGAGGAGTGTAATGCTCTCTTAGGGACATATCAGAGGAGATGGTTCCACAGTAGCCATTGAAGGACTATATGGAGTCAGACCACTGGTCAATCGAAGTCTGTATTGTCTATTCTGACAGGAGTAGCTCTCCAGGTCTACAATACAGTTAGCAATCAGACCCCTCCCATGGACGGGTAGTTTGGCACAAAGGAAGAAACAAATGCCCCTCTTTAACATCACTCCAGAATCATGTGCGCACTGCACTCCCTGGCCTAGATATGAACAAAATGGAAGTGACACAAAACAGAAGATGAATGTTGGCCAGAGACAAGTCCAGACGCATATCTTGGCAGGTGAGACAGAAAGGCTGACCAGCTAACAATTCTCCTCCCCACCCTAAAGGAATGTATAATTTAAACAACGGGTCTCCCAGGAAAACATTACCTCACCTCGGATTAACCTCATCCACGCCCGGTCACACTTTCGTTACCCATTCACCCTAATTATGCAATACTTAAACACTACTCATACAACCTAGTGGTTTTCCCATCCTGTACTCAAGGGTAATCAAGAAAACATTAGAATCCTTAGGCCAAGCTGTCATGAGTTTCCCAAGACCTTTGTTCACCGTGGAAAAGCCAATCAAGGTTTTGTTTTAGGGGCAAACATATCAGACAGCCCCAGGGCTAATTTTTCCTATAACTGTATGCACTTGGCTTCCATGGCACCGTGTGTGTTCTCAGCACTAAACAGCACACACACACACACTTGCATGTGGGTTTCCTCCTGTCTTCACCGTGTGAAACATCGACCATTTTCACAGCCTTCTCTGCAGACTTTGATCTACTAGATTGGTAAATATCGCCTTCCTCAAATTCACTATCTCCCCTGCCTCCCTTATTTTCCTCTTAGCTAGTCTGGGTGCTTTCTGTGTGTTCTGTATGCATGTTTTGCTCTTTTATTCCTTTTATAATAAAACACATTTCCGGTTAAACTTCAGCTGGTTTTATTCTGAAAGTTCTCTAAGAGAATATCCTGGTATACATAGGTGGAGATCCCTAGTTACCCTCTCTCACTTGTCTCCAATAAAGCTAATTCCCCCAACTAATTAGGAGACTACCAATTTGGGCAACAATTTTGGTAACCTTTTGATGAGAGATGCCAGAGACGGCACTTGACCTTCTGCATGCAATGCAGATGCTCCATCCTGAAGCTCCATCTCTTCCCCAACCACTGATGGTGGCTGAGTGTCCTTTAGCAGACAATCCTCATTTGCCCAGATGGGATTTGGGTGGATGACCTCTCCATACACCATCATCCACCACAAGAATACATCTACTGAATCAGACTAAAGGTCCATCTAGCCCCAGCTTTCTTTTTCCAAGAGCAGCCAGTCAGATGTTTCTGGGAAGCTTACAAGCAAGGCTGAAAGACGGTGGCCACCCAGTATCTAGTGCCACACAAACACTAACGGGGCTGCAAGCCGACAACCACAACAAGATCGGCACAACAGTTATACCCATATCTGATTTACTCATAATTAAAAAGAGACTGCAGTCTACTGCAGAGGAACATTCTTACTTCCTAGCCTTGGCTGGGTGATAGTTTTATAGGCTGGTTCTCTGTTCCTCTCACACAAATCCCCTCTTCCTTCTCACAGTTTGCTTTAACCAAATTTTACCTTGCTTCTTTATATAATTAATATATTTAAAACATTGTTCAAAGCCCCCTGTCACAACAAAGAAGAACAATGATAAAGATCAAAGAGTCCAATAGCAAGGGTTTTTTGTATTTGTGTGTGTGTTTGCCCCTGTGCCTGGAAGTCATGGCGATCTCTGGCGACTCCTACTGGGGCACAGAGGACCTTCAGATAAGTGGCTTGATAGCCTGCTTCTGGTCTCTCAGCCCTGGTATTCTCTGGAGGTCTCCCATTTAAATACTTGCCAGGCTCGGCCCTGTTTAGCTTCCAAGATCTGTCGAGATTGGGCGTGCCTGGGCTATCCAGGTCAGGGCCCAATACCAAAAGTGTTAAAGGTTTCTAGAATTTAAAATAGATCCAAGTTTTTTCTCTCTACCATCCTTTAATTGTACCAATTGTGTTCGTCTAGGCGCTTTTACAAGTTGCCAAACATCTCAAGTTCATGCTTCAGCAGTCAAAAGTGTAGCATTTGGCCAGTTCTCTGCAATTATCATTTTTTGTGGCTGTAGGCATATCTGAAATCATGTCTCTGTTTACAGGACGTACAGGATCTCCAAACGAATAGTGTAAGAGAACCTTAAGAATGTTTGAAATTTGAAACCCAACCATAGAGTTCAACCACAGCCTTTGTCTAAAAACTGCTTGATGACAGGCCAAGACCATCACATATGCCAACTATGGCTAACACTAACCAGATTTCCCTGTAACCAGGATGTGCAAATCTACTCTAAACCTTGGTTTCAAACCCTAATTGTGAGGATAACCTTGGTGAACACTACCCATGATAACTGCTGAGGGGAAGATACACCTGAAAGACCATCTCTTCCATTTGCCAGTCCAGGTTCTCTCAACACACTTTTTCTATGGTACCTTCAAATTGCTTGCTATGGACTTCCTCAGCATGGTTCCATAACTTTCCTGTTGCCGAACCACCCCTGTGGATGGTAGATTGGAGGGCATCCTTAGTAGCAGCCTCCATAGGACATGAAAAATTATCCTTTTTTTCATAGTAAGGTCTTTTAGGTCAGGTCTCTTAGACCTCACCTGGAGTACTGTGTTCAGTTACGGGCACCATAGTTTAGGAAGTCAGTCAGTAAGGCAGAAGGAGTCCAGCAGGGGGCAACAAAGCTGGTATCTGAAGATCATGTACTATTAGAGAGCCAGTTAGGAGCGCAGACTGTAACCTGGGAGAACTGGGTTTGATTCCCCACTCCTCCACATGGAGCTGCTGGTCGTCAGTCATAACTTCCTTCAGAGCTGTTCTCTCAAGGACAGTTCTCTCAGAGCTCTCTCAGCCCCATCTACCTCACAGGGTGTCTGTTGTAGGGAGGGGAAGATAAAGGAGATTGTAAGCCACTCTGAGACTCCTTTGGGTAGTGAAGGCCAGGGTATAAATCCAATCTCTTATTCTCTGTTAGAAGAGGATGAAGGAGCTAGGAATCTCTATGTTGGAAAAGAGACATGAGGTGATATGATTTTGACACCTTCCAGTACCTAAAGGGATGTCATGCAAGAGGATGGTGCAGATATGTTTTCAGTTGTTTTGGATGTCAGAACTCACACCAATGGATATAAAATATTTCAAAGGGTGTTTTGTTTGAATTTGAGGAAGAACTTGCTGACATTGAAGTTTGTTCAACCCTGGAACAGTTGCCCCCATGAAGAGGTGGATTCTTCATCACTGGAGGTGTTTTGAGTATTCACTGGATACCTACTTGTTGGAGATATTATAGTTGTAATTTCTGGGTTGGTAGTGAGCTGGACTAGATGACCCTGGTTATTCCTTACAACTCTGAGAAGAAATAAATAAATTTGGCATGGCATAGGGCTAGAACCTGGGACAACAAAGTTTGAATTCCGGGTCTGCCATTATAGCTTGCCAGGTGACCCTCAGCCTGTCAAGACCTCTCAGGCTAAACTACCTCACCATGTTGTTGTCATGAGGATAGGGTAGAAAAGGGGAGGACAATGTGACCAGCCATTTAAGGTCTCTTCAAGGGTGAAAAATGGAATATAAATGGAGAAGAAGAGAATGGATTTACACCCAGCCCTTCACTACCTGAAGGAGTCTCAGAGCGGCTTACAATCCCTTCCCCTCCCCACAACAGACACCCTGTGAGGTAGGTGGGGCTGAGAGAGCTCTTTCGAGGACTGACCTTGAGAGAACAGCTCTGAAAGAACTTATGACTGACCCAAGGTCACACCAGCAGCTGCATGTGGAAGAGTGGGGTTCTCCCAGATTAGAGTCCGCGCTCTTAACCACTACACCAAACTGGCTCTACACCAAGGAGGGCTTTGTCCTATTACAGCTATAACCATCCATAATACAGATAAAGCTGCCTAATACTGAATCACACCATTGGTTCATCACGGTCAATACTGTTTACTCAGACTGGCAAGCGGGTTAGATAGCAGCTCTCCAGGGTCTCAAGCTGAGGTCTTTCACATCACCTACTGCCTGTTCCTTCTAACTGGAGATGTCGGGGATTGAACCTGGGCCTTTTGCAAGCCAAGCAGAAGCTCTTCCACTGAGCCACAGCCCCTCTCCTAATACATTTATTATTATTATCTCTGGGCAGCTGAATCTTTAACAATTGTTTCAGAGGGCAGTTGTGCTGGCCGGCAGTAGAACTGCTATATCAGAGTCCAGCAGGACCTTAGGGACCAACGAGAACATCTGACAAAGGGAGATTTGACTCTCGAAGGCCTATACCCTGAAAACCTTGTTGGTCTCTGAGGTGCCACTGGACTGAAACCTAGCCATTTTAATGGTGTTTAATACTGGATGGTTTTGTTATTTTTAATGTTCTAATTTTAGCGTGTCCGGCAAACGACCGCTGATCACTGTAAGCTCCCTGAGCGTCAGAAAAGGCAGGACACTTATTTTTAAACAAAGAGCCAGATGAATAAGATGCAGGGGGCAGCACGTGAGACTCTGGCCCTGTCCCAATGTCCTAATGATCATTAATCTGCACGAGGTCGTTAGCTTTACAGGCAGAGTTTAGCTCCCTGATCTGTCTATTGCAGTGCCAATTTCAAGCACAGAAACAATCTCTCTCGCTGGCAACACATTTTAGGATGGTTGTGAGATTCTTTTTTTATGAACAGTAAAATAATTAAAAAAGGCCGTTGAGATAGGAGGGAGCCATTTTTGAGGTATGCGCTTTGGTTTTGTGCTGATGGGAAGGAGAGCCAAAATTCCTCTTGTTATTCTTTCATTTTCCTTCGTAAAATGGACTCCCCCTTTTCAAGTACATCTGTTTTCTGTAGACTCGCAGCCACTGAAATGGGTGCTTTTTTTTCTCTCCATCTCAAGAAGCTAAAGAAATTCTGCCAAAATCTACATCTCCCTACAGCCCGCCATATTCTTAAAATGTTTCTCCTCAGCACCAGTTGATGTACCAAACGGAGCTGCCAAAAGGGTAACACTTCCAAAGGCACCAGCAGATCCTGTCATCTCTGTTGGCCTCCATTTCAACCCCCCACCCCTTCTCCATGGCCTCTGGAACTAAAGGCAAATTTTATATGAATTGAATTAAAATTAAAATTTATTGTATTTAGCCATAGGCCATTACAAGCCAAAGATAAATTAAAATTTATTGTATTTAGCCATAGGCCATTACAAACCAAAGATAACAACAGAGAGGAATTCTATAAACATGAATAATGGTATAAAATTGAGTAAAAGCTAAGATATTATAAAACCATAAAACCGAAGTTAACTGAATCAAAACGTACCCACTAAGATCAATACTAATTAGTCCCCATAAGAGCAGCGTTGGCCCATATTTTCTTTGCGCCAAGGCAAATAGAGCCATTCTATAGGATATATTGGCATTGGAATCAGCTAACAAAAATACAGTCTTCTCAGAGTCTGAATAAAAGCTTAAGTCTGATAAAATACCGGAGAGAAATTTTAACCTAGGTTGGGTATACACTGAGCATTCAAGAACAGAATGGGGAAGATCCTCAATAACAGAAGTGCCACAAATACAAAGGCGCTGTTCCTTAGGTGTTCTACGATAGCGGCCAGCTAATACAGCCGTTGGCATTGATTCAAAATGCAAGGATGTGGAAGCTGCTCTGAGGTTACGATTATCTATACTAACTAGCTAGGGGGATCTAAAATGGTCATTCTTAAATGATTTGAACCAGGGAACAGACTGTGATTTTAAAATTAACTGTCTATATATGAGGGATAGATAAGTGGGGGCCCTTAGTTGACTTAGATAGCCCAAGCTAGCCCATTCTTGTTAGATCTCAGAAACTAAGTAGGGTTGGCCCTGGTTAGTACTTGGATGGGAGATCCCTAAGAAAGTCTAGGCTTGCTACACAGAGGCAAGGCATTGGCAAACCACCTTTGAACATCTCTTGCCCTGGAAACCCCATGAGGTGGGACTTCTTGGGGTCTCCATGGCTGTGAATTTTTTTTTAATTTTAAGAAACTTTATTAACATGAAAATAGAAATACAATACAAGGAAAAGTCATTGAGCTGAGGTGTATAACAAACTTTTTCTGTGTTATACCTCTGACAATGCCAGTCACAGCTACTGGCAAAACGTCAGGTCCTACAATGCCAAGACTACAGCCACATAACCTGGAAAGTCTACAGCAACTAATGAACTCCGGCCGTGAAAGCCTTTGACAACAAACTTTCATAATAACAAGGACTCTAGTCCAAGTATAATGCAGCTGGAAGGAGCAAGCAAAAGAAGGGTGTTCTTTTTCACCATGCATCCTTTCTGCACATTTGCAGTCCTCTTCCTATAGAGGATTTTATAAAAAAAATCTCATAATGCTTGCAATGCTTGTAATTTATCACTAGGTGTCGCTATCATACTGTCTGCACAGCTAATAGTTTTGTAACAAAAATGTAAAACATTTGCTCATACATCAAACGAAGAGAAGTTCCTTGAATGCTTGTCCTTTATTCCTTCTGTACAATATGTACGGATGCATTATGCCTTAGTGGTAAACCACATACAGGGATTCTTTAGCCAATGGGCAAAATAAGCAGTTGCTTAGGAACCACTGAATGTCAGAGGCACACTGCATGCAAGAATGAAACAAGTCCTGTAAACACGAAATATTTGTGGACAGGCCAATATGCATACAGAGGGCCTGGTGCTAAGCACTGTTCCCTCCAAGCTGAGCGAGTGAGCAGCCGCTCATTAACACAAGATGCTCCACTCAGCAGCAATCTGGAGCTGCGCCAGGTCTTGCACAGCCCATTACCCATTTTAAGATTACAAGCAGTTAAATTCTGCTCAGGATGTGAACTGCTCTGCTCAGTAGGGGGGGAAATTAGAGGGAACATTGGTGACAAACATGCTGGCCCCACTCACAACCTACGCATGTACAAACTGACTGCATACAGGTGCCACCTCTATGAGGGAATACTGCAAAGACAGCATTCCTGATCACAGAGATGAAGTTTATGCATACACCATTTGTATGCACATAAGTAGCTGCTCCCACATTTGGATGAAGGTGCGTGAAGAAGATGGGTCAGTACATTTGGTTATGAGCAGTGCGAGACCAATGCCCTGAATGTGTGTTGCTCTGTAAAACAATATATGACATGTACGAAATCTGAAGCCCATGAACACAGGGATCTGTGTCCACAAATACGAGGGGCCCAGTGGTCCCATGGGAGGTCATTTTGCCCAGGGCTCTTCAAACCCAGGCCAAGCTCTGACAACATGCTTCACGTGCTGATGATCCTGGTTTCTATCCCTGATAAGTCCAGAGAAAAGATCTCTGGTAGAAGGTGTTGGGAAAACCCTTCTCTGCCTGAGGTTCTGGAGAGCATCTGCTCATCAGGAAACACAGCAGTCCAACTCACTATAACCCCCCTTCATATGTTCAGCCAATAAGAATCTAGCAACTATTCCAATGATATGAGAGGAGGCTACAATAGGTTCATACACACAAACAACTCCTGGGGTGGATGAGGAGAGAGACATGTCCACAAAAACTTTCACATGGAATAGGATACTTCACAGTGAAGTATTTCCTCTGGCCACATGGTTTCAATTAGAAATGATCAAAGAGTCTTTCAGCTCACTCTAACAATCAGGATCCTAAGAATGTTTATTGGAAAGCAAGCTCCACTAATTTCAAGGAAATGTACTTCCGACTGAGAATTGTTACGATTGCCTCTTTAGATTATTTGAGGGTGTGGGGACGGGAGAAGGTCACCTATTTGTACAGCATCCTCGTCGCCAGTCTTGAACTACTAGGACAGAATGTGCTACAGACTCAAAGAGATTCAATCTTTTCCTCCAGATGTTCTTGACGGTAGTGGAAAGTGCTGTCGAGCTGATTTACAGAGACCCCATCGGACTTTCAAGGCGAGAGGTGATTTGCCGTTGACTGCCTCTGTGTAACAACCCTGGGCTCCCACTGTGGTCTCCCATCCAAGTACTAACTGAGGCCAACCTAGCTTAGCTTCTGAGATCTGATGAGAACAGGCTAGCCTGGGCCATGGACCAGACATTCTTAGAAGACCTTTTAGTTGGGATTCTTCTATGGCAGTGGAAAGGGCTGTCAAGCTGCAGCCAACTTATGGCGACCCCTTAAGGGTTTCCAGGCAAGAGACAGACGGAGGTGGTCTGCCGTGGCCGGCCTCTGTGCAGTGACCCTGGACTTCCTTGGTGGTCACTGGTCCCCCATCCAAATACTGACCGGGGCCAACCCTGCTTAGCTTCCGAGATCCGACAAGATCAGGCTAGACTGGGTCAGGGATTCTGTGTCTATACTGATGCACTGATTATCAATGGCCCAGCACAGACATAACAAACCAGTGTCCCTCTCCACAGTCCTCCTCTTCCTGGAGCAAATCCCATCCTCCTTACTTAACCGTAGTTATGTAGTTTATAGGCACCAACATTTACCATGATTAACAACAGCCAGGGCTTTGCATAACCCAGGAATGCCAACCTACTTCAAACGATGGCTAACCATGGTTCGTCTTATCCAGGGTGCTGACAAATTGCTTTACTGCAATTGAGGGGCTAAAGGGGGAGAATTTGTTCCAGAGAGGATAGGGGGCCATGAGCAGGGTGCATTTTCTAAACCTGGTTCCTGAACTGTTAGCTGTTGTTAACAAGAAGACTTACATCTGTGCCCATCTACTGGGACTGCACGGTATCTTTTGAAAGGAGAAAAAATACTGTTAAAAAACAGAATGATTTCTCCGGGGGGAGGAGGAGGAGGAGGAGGAGGAGGAGAAGGAAGAAGAAGAAGAAGAAGAAGAGAGAAGAAGAAGAAGAAGAAGAAGAAGAAGAAGAAGAAGAAGAAGAAGAAGAAGAAGAAGAAGAAGAAGAAGAGGAGGAGGAGGAGGAGGAGGAGGAGGAGGAGGAGGAGGAGGAGGAGGAGGAGGATTTATACCCCGCCCTTCACTACCCGAAGGACAGCGGCTTACAATCTCCTTTCCCTTCCCCTCCCCACAACAGACACCTTGTGAGGTAGGTGGGGCTGAGAGAGCTCTTGAGAGAACTGCTCTTGAGAGAACAGCTCTGAGAGAACTTGTAACTGACCCAAGGTCACACCAGAAGCTGCATGTGGAGGAGTGAGGAATCAAACGATAAATGGCCAACGTTCCACTTCTCTACTCAAATGTTTCCACTGGGGCAGGATTTCTTCCCGCATAGCATAACCTTCTTGCCTCTTAAGGATTTAAAGGGCTGTCACTTAGAGGAGGAGGGCAGGGAGCTGTTTCTGTTAGCAGCAGTGGAGAGGACTTGCAATCACAGGTTTCGATTAAGGGTGGGAAGAGCTGTTCCACTGTGGAATCAGCTGCCTAGGGATGTCATGAGCTCCCCCTCACTGGCACAGGTTTAAATTAAGTGTGAGAAGGTACCGGCTGGATCTTAGGGAAAACTTGTTTAAAGTAAGAGCTGTTCAACTGTGGAATCAGCAGCCTAGGGAGGTGATGATCTCCTCCTCACTGGCAGTCTTTAAGCAGCGGCTGGACAAACCCTTGTCAGGGATGCTCTAGGTTGATCCTGCATTGGGCAGGGGGTTGGACTAGATGGCCAGTACGGCCCCTTTCAACTCTGTGATTCTATAGTTCTGTGATTGTTAATATAGTTTGAGTCCCTTGAGTCCCTTCAGACTAATCTGTGGAACTCTGCATTAAAAAAACCCCAAACCCTCACAGGTATCCGATACCCACAGATCTCTGCTTCTCAGGGTATTTTCTTTGGGACAGGATGTATGGGAGGGACTGGATCCATGTGAGGTTTTGTGTTGTTTTTTTAAAATTGCGCATCCTTTTCCTACTCGTTTTTCTGTTCAGGCCTGGGAAACAAAGAAGTCCCAATTACAGACTCGCTTCCTTCTGTTCTCTGCTTTAAAGGTGGCACGTAGGCCCTTAAACTGGAGAGAGGAAGAAAGAGGACCGTGATGTGACTCGAGGAAAGAGTTAAAAGTTTTAAGAGAGATGCTGGGAGAGGAAATGTGAATAGAACAGGATTTACAGGGGTAGAGGTGGAAACAGGACAATAAAAACCCACAGGGAAGAAAAACATCCCAACAAGCAACCATGTCAGAGAGATCCACACGAAACTGATCTCCGCAGGATGCTAACCACTAACCTATGACGTAAGGTGAAAGCGTAAAGTGACTCCCGTCAAATGTTTCCAGGAAGGCGGGGAAGAGAAAAAATGACTGTAAAAGACATCTTTGAGACAAAACTTTAGAAGTAGAAGACTCGGGGAGAGTGACTGAGCCAAGGTCATCCAGTGAACTTCCGGGGTCGAGTGGGGATTCGAACCTGGGTCACCATGCTGGCTCCCTACTCTAATAACAACTCTTCAACATTTCAAGCAGAAGCTCTACTTAACAGGATACCTTTTAAACGGAGTAATCGTTGACACACAGTTTTCCTTCAGTCACGCGCTGAAGACGCTGGTGCTGTTGTGGAAGAAACTGCCAAAGCAATGTGGGTTCTTTTAAAAAAAAAAAAAATCTGCAAAGCCGATTGGATCTCCTGTGGCCAATGAGAAGCCCAGCTGGGCAAAAGACTCACCTGGCCCTGCCTTCTGAAAAGATATTAGCTGATGTTGTGGTGCCCGTGGGTGCTGTTTTGGGGACCCCTGGGCTAGATACCAGAGCTGGGAGACAACATGGGCGGTGTGTGTGTGCGCATGGCCTCTGTGCCCTGTTTGTTGGCTTTCCTGGGAAACTGGGTGGCCACTGTATAAAACAAGACGCTGGCCTAGGCCCTGACCTGGATAGCCCAGGTGAGCCTGATCTCATCAGATCTCGGAAGCTAAGCAGGGCCGACCTTGGCAAGTATTTGGATGGGAGACCTCCAAAGAATTCCAGAGGCAGGCTATCAAGCTACTGAATGTCCTCCATGCCCCAGTAGGAGTTGCCAGAGGTCGCCATGACTTCCAGGCATGAACACATGCACATACACATGCGCGCACATGCAAAAATACCAGAAAAAAGATGCTGGCCTAGTTGGACCACTGGTTTGATCCAGCAGGGCACCTCAGATGGTCTTAAGCAGCATTCCCTCTAAGCTGATTTAGTGTGAGCTAGCTCACAGTTTTTTAGCCTCCGGCTCACACATTTTTGTCTTCGCTCAGGAAGGGTGGCTCCAGAGCAAACTAAATTTATGCAGCAGCCGAATCACCTGCTCACGACTTTAACGCTGGTAGCTCAGAAAGTAGAATTTTTGCTCTCAGGACTCCACAGCTGAGAGGGAACCGAGAATTCACTGTTATGATGATGACATGTATTAGTTTCCTCAGCAATACCAGACTAAATGACTACGAAACTGTTTTGCCTTAATCTCCGAGCCTAAGCGTGTACTTTGGGAGGAAATGGGAGAGAATATCTAAAGAGTACAAGAAGAAAAGCAGATTAAAATAAAAGTTAGGGCCTTAAAATGGCAACGTCTTCAGACTGATCGCTATCATGGGCTTAAATACTGCAGAAAGAACAATCTGCCCCATTTGTGATAAGTCCCTCCAGGGCTCCTTAAAACAGATTAGGAAAAAAATAAAAATAGACTTGGCAAGCGCACACTTCTATACATGTACAGAAGAGATAAATCTTAATACAGGGTACCGAGTGAATTTCAGTTGTTATGGCTCAGGGCTAGGGGAACGAACAAAAGCGTAATTGAAAAAGTGACTTTCATCGCACAAAAGCCTTGTTTAACATTCCGGAGCGTTCAGATAAATCAACTGAGTTAAAAGCCTAACAACAATTTTAATCAGTTGATCTCCCCCGTTAAAATGTACTATTTTCCATGCCCGTAAATACCTACTGGCAGGGTCGCCCGTGGCCAATTAGCTTTGAAGTGCACGAGACACATAATCTTCAGTCACTCTGAGACTGATGGTTTCCCTCCCCGCTTCCATACTACTGATGTGCAACATGTTACCAGAACAGGTATGCATTGGCTTACTTAATATTCTGGACTTCTGATTTGCACGGCTCCAAATTAGAAGCATGAAATAGGATGCTCAGAGCACATTTCAGAGTTCCAAATAGCTAGTGAGATTCTTTTAAAAAGTAGATTGTATTTGCTGCATTATTAAAAAACAATGCAAAATACTACAAGTAAATGCATTTTGATGCACAGTTGTTAGGAACTATTCCGACCTTGACTTATAACTTGTAAAGGTTTCCCTTGCTCAAAAGCCAGTCGAATCCGACTCATCTCCATTTCCAAGCCAAAGAGCCAGCACTGTCCAAAGACTTCTCCATGGTCATGACTAGATGCCGAGGCACATGGAACACTGTTACCTTCCCGCTGAAGCAGTGCCTATTTATCTACTTGCAAGTTCTTGCTTTCGAACTGCTAGGTTGGCAGGAGCTGGGACCAGAGATGGGAGCTCACTCTGTCATGCGGCACTCGGGTCTTGAACTGCTGAACTACCGACCTTCTGGTCTGCAGTTCAGCGTCTTAACCACTTGAGCCACCGCAGCCCTAGAGTTATAACCTGAGTACACCTAAAATCCATCAAGAAATTCCACACAGGTTCCTTGGAGACAAACTACAATTTACCTTAGGAATCTGAGATCTGGTCTCCCAATGTTTAATTTAGCTTTCAAAATCAAGTGCTTCTGAAGATACCTTTCCCCTCCTGTGCCATTTCCCTAATAGAAAGAAAATCAGGGCCTGTTGCTCAGCGGAACTGCCTCTACTTTGCATGCAGAAGGTCCCACGTTCAAACCTTGGCATCTCCAACTGCAAGGATAAGCTAACGGTAACGGAGTCCGAACTTTCTGAGACTGAGAGGGAAAAGGATCTTGGGATCGCAATGGATACCTCAATGAAAGTATCGGTGCAGTGAAAAAGGCAAACTCTACGTTAGGGATCATCAGGAAAGGGACTGAGAATAAAATGGCTGATATTGTAACACGCCTGTGTAGATCTATGGTGAGGCCTCATTTGGAGTACTGTGTACAGTTCTGGTCACCGTATCTCCAAAAGGACATTGCTGAGCTGGAAAAAGTCCAGAGGAGGGCAACCAAGAGGACTGGGGGTCAGAGCACCTTCGTTGGGAGGAAAGGCAGAAGAGTCTGGAGCTTTTCAGTTCAGATGCATGGGGTGGAGAGAGTTTGATCAAGGGAAATTTTTCTCCCTCTCCCAAAAGGATGCATTAACAGAAGCATTGCATCCAGATCACGGGAGGTGGTAGTTCTGTTCTATTCTGCCATGGTCAGGCCTCACCTGAAGTACTGTGTCCAGTTTGGGGCACCACACTTTAGGAAGGATGTTGACAAGCTCGAGAGTGTCCAGAAGAGGGCGACCAGGATGGTGAGAGGGTCGGAATCCAAGACTTACGAGGAAAGGCTGATAGAGTTGGGTATGCTTAGCCTGGGAAAGAGGAGGCTGAGAGGGGACATGACTGCAGTCTACAAAATATTTGAAGGGCTGTCATGTAAAAGATGGAGCAGATCTGTTCTCTCTTGCTCTGGATTGCAAGATTAGATTTAATGGGTGGAAATTACAAGGGAGTCGTTACCGGCTAGATATCAGGAGAAACTTCCTGACTGTAAGAGTGGTTGAGCAGTGGAACAGACTGCCTCGGGAGGTGGTGGCTGCTCCTTCCCTGGATGTTTTCAAGCGGAGGCTGGGTGACCATCTTTCGGGTATGTTTTAGGGCTATCTTTCAGCTCTGCTCCTGCAGAGTGCAGGAGGTTGGACTAGATGACCTGCAAAGTCCCTTCCAACTCTAACATTCCATGATTCTAAAAGACTAGAACTTGAGGGCCTCCAATGTAGCTGATGGGCAGTGGGCTCAGGATGGAGAAAAGGAAATACTGCTTTACACAGAGAGTATTAAAATGTGGAATTCACTGCCAGAGGATATAGCGGTGGCCACAGGAATAAACAGTTTTAAAAGGGGATTAGACAAATTCCTGGAGGATAAGTCTATCCATGGCTACTAATCATGGTGACTGAGCAGAACCTCCACATTCAGAGGCACTAAGCCTCTGAATCCCAGAGCCAGGAGGCAACATCAGGGGAAGGCCTCAACCTTCCCAGAGAGCCAGTCTGGTGTAGTGGTTAAGTGCACGGACTCTAATCTGGGAGAACTGGGTTTGATTCCCTGCTCCTCCACTTGCACCTGGCTGGATGACCTTGGGCAAGCCGGTAATTCTGATAAGAGCTGTTCTTTGACTAAATAGAGCAGTGTTCTGTCCAGAGACTCTTCTCTCAGCCCCAGCCTCAGCCTCACAGGGTGTTTGTTGCTGGGGAGGGGAGGGGACAGTGGAGTTTGTAAGCCGCGACTGATGGACACCGTTTGGGTCCAAGTCTCTTCTGCGTTCTTCTCTCTTCCTCTCTGCCCTGTTGTTGGTGGTCCAGAGGGACTGGTCGGCCACTGTGTGAGACAGGATGCTGGACTAGATGGACCACTGGCCTGATCCAGCAGCTCTTCTTAGGTTCTCATCAGCGGAAGGCCTCGGCCCCTATGCCCTGTTGATGGCTCTCCAGGGGAACTGGTTGGCCACTGTGTGAGACAGGATGCTGGACTAGATGGACCACTGGTTTGATCCAGCAGGGCTCTTCTTATGATGCGAAACACCTCCACTTGAGACCCTGGAAAGCCACTGGCAGTCTGAATAGACTGCACTGATCTTGGTGGATCGATGCTCTGCTGTGATATCAGGCAGTTTCATCCGTGTTCACCCAAGCTGCCATTAAGGAGCAGGGGAGACTCCAAGTCTAGCACCCGATACGATCTACTTATGTCATTTCAGAAATATAATCAACATTTTTCTTTCACAACTCACCAGGTTATATATTTGGGGTGGGACTGTGTGTGAGGTGAGCTACAAGTCTGTCCTGGGCCGAAAGAAATTATGCCTGGGTTTTGCTACTAGACATGGGACCCAAGGAAAAAAGACATGCTTCCTATCGTATCTTTCTTTTTTCCATTTCAGGGGTAATAGCAGTTCACAGTGTGCATGCATGCTCATGAATACCATTTACCAAGGAAAAGGTATGGAGGGAGGGTTAAATACTAACCCCACCTTAGCACCAAAACTTCAATCCAAATTGCTCTTCCCTGTGTCTGATTTTCCATAGCTGAACTACACAGTGAGATATCCAATCACAGATCACAGTTGGTGTAGCGGTTATGAGTATGGACTCTAATCTGGGAGAACCGGGTTTGATTCCCCACTCCTCCACATGCAGCTGCTGGTGTGACATGGGGTCAGTCACAAGTTCTCTCAGAGCTGTTCTCTCAAGAGCAGTCCTCGAAAGAGCTCTCTCAGCCCCACCTACCTCACAGGGTGTCTGTTGTGGGGAGGGGGAGGGGAAGGAGATTGTAAGCCGCTCTGAGACTCCTTTGGGTAGCGAAGGGCGGGGTATAAATCTAACAACAACTTCTTTTTCTTCTTCTCTTTCTCCTCCTCCTCTCTCAGCACAAAAAGGATGCCAGTCAGGTGGATTATAGCCAGAGCTATACCGCCTTGCCTATCTGGAACCTAAACAGTGCTGCTTGTGGTTGCCTCTGACTTTTCCATTCTTGATCCTCACCAGCCAGCTTGCCGGTTCCCTGCTGGTTTGTCATCCAAATGTTGGCTGCCCCTCAACAGTCAGGTTGGCCCCCCCTGCCCCCCCAACAATCAGCAGGAAGCATGAAGGCGTTTAACCACTCCTGGCTGCCTGACTAAGCAAAAGGCTGAATTCCAAGGACTGCCATAATCTTCAAGGGATGCGCCATAAAAAACAACAACAAGAAAGGTTGAAGAGCTTCCAGAAGAGAGTTAAAGTGGGAATTCATAGTGACATTTTGTGGTTTGAGTTAGCCAGACTGTACTGTACTGTTTTAGAACAAAACTAGCCTTGTTAGGCTGTTTACAGGGAAGAAAAGCAGGAATCCTGCCCAGATTAAAACACAAACACGGACCCGAGCTGTCCGATAGCTTACTGCGTCTAATCGAGGATCACATTTTCATTTCCTTTCAGGGACCACCCTGAGAAAGAGGAGGAACAGAGTACAAAAGAATATTCATTTGCAACTAATGGGGGAAACAAGACAGGGCTCTGGAGGGTAAAAAAGAGTTCCGCTCACTCACCGCGGCCTTCGGAAAGCCAATCCGTACTGCTGACAGGCCAAGCCGACTGTAGGCGTGTACACTATAGGCATGAATCTCTCTATATCCGACGTGAGAACTCGGTAGAAGAGCTTCTCGTTTCGGTCTTGGAGGGTCATCAGGATGATGTACCTGGAAGGGACATAGCAAGGAGAGGGTGGACAAACCTCTAGGTGAGGTCTGGAGGCCTCCCCAAATTACTACAGAGATCCGTTCCTCTGGATAAAACGGGTGTTTTGGAGGACGGACTCTATGGCCTTACACTCCACCAAGGTCCCTCCCCTCCCCAAACCCTGGCCTCCTCTTTCCCCCATAAATCTTTTCCCAGTCCAGAGAGGGGAGCCCAATCAGTGGAGCCAACCATGGACAATTCAGCCCATCCTTGGCTTGATCTGAAAAACTTCTCTCAGGTCTACTCATGACTTTCAGAATAATTATCAAGGAGGGTTGCTTTTATACAACACTAGAGATGTTCAGTGAGTTAATTTCCATGGTTTATTTTGGCTTGATGCTGTCAGAGATATTTCACTGCTTTTACTGTGATACAGAATTTACTAGAGTCCCTCAGTAAGTCCTTTCTCTGTGCATGCACAGAGAATGCTGTCTTAGTTTTTTGGGGGGGATTTAAGTATCGCCCGTATAGTTTTTAAAAGATGTAAGATGTCTCTGCACACCTGGAGAGTGTCCCAAGTGTGCAGAAACATTTCTTTACCCTCCATGTGCTCCCTATCTGTGGAAATAAGTAACTGCACATAGGGGGCATGTTGGGAATTAGATATATATATCAAGGAGCACAGTCTGTGCACATGCTACAGTTTTACAGGGGGGAAAGCCACAATTCAGCGGCTTGAGAATGTGAGCTTTCATGTTTTATTTTAAAAACAAGCTAAGTTTCCAGGCCTTATGGCTGCAAAATTATACCTGAAGGCATGTGGGCAAAACCTGCTGAAATATCAAGAAGCTAGAGGAATGGTTGCTCAAGATTCCCATTGGTCAGAATCAGGTCTTCAGTGCCCTACACAGCTTCTTACTCTTGACTGGGAAAAGGTGAATACAATTACACTTAGCAAGAATGACAGTAACAATTGCCCACCTCTTGGCAACATGGAAGAACAGTCCCTATCCATAAAAAAGGTGATCCAACAGACCCATAGGTTTATCCTCAGCAGTGGGCAAATTATATGCTTCTTTGCTCTATAAAAAGTTACTTCTCCGGACTGAGGATGAAGCCATACTGGGTCGAGAGCGAGCTGGATTCCGTAGAGGAGTTAGTGCAGTTGACCTTTGCCATATTCTTCAATTTTTTGTAGACAAGTATACGAGCTCAAAAGATGGTATGTTAGCTGTTGCCTTTATGGATCTCAGAACAGCTTTTGACTCAGTGCCTAGGCAAAGATTACGGGACGAACTGAATAAATAATCTATCGATAAGCGGCTCCTTTTCTGATTCAAAAGCTATATGGCAGACAAATGATAGATTGAAATTTAATGCTGGCGAGACAAACACTCTTTCCTGTGGACTTTGCACTTGCACAGAGTCTCTATTATTTATTTATTTGAATCATTTATTTACCACCATTCTTCCTTACAGAGCTCACGGTGGCTTACAACATTGATAAAATGTATAAAATAGAATATCATGTCTGGCACAATGAGGCCCCTTGAACCAATCCTGGAATTTGATTATCCGCACATTAATCCATGGATATGCCTATTTACTGAGTTCCAATTGTTTTGATTCTCATTCTGTTTTTTAATTTTAAAACTAAAGTTACTCATATACACAACTTCTGCTCTTATTCTAAGGCACTTTGGCGGTTCCCTGCCAAAACAACAGGATAAACATGAACACCAGGCAATTTGTATTATGTACTGGAATTAAAAAGTTAAGAGATATTTCCTCTTGCTGTTTCCTTTTGTTTTTTTGACCTTTCCTTTAGATTTTCTGAATTGTGTTACCCCTAGGATAATTATAACATATTATCCTGTGTGAGACAGGATGCTGGCCTAAATGGACCACTGGTCTAATCCAGCCAGGCTCTTTTTATGTTCTTCTGTTCAGTTATAGCTGCCAACATTGAGGGAAGACATTGGCTTCCATGTGGTGTTTGCTGGCCCTCCAGGACAACTGCTTGATTGCTCTGTGAAACTGGATGCTGGACCAGATGATTGGTCTGACCCAGCTGAGTCCTTCTTATGGCCACAGCCATTCCCAGATCAAGTTATCTTTGAACTATGCATATTTCATGAAAACAAGGTGTTTGGTAGCATGAGCATGAACTAGAATGACCTTCTTCCTTTTACCCCCAGTCAGGCCCCCAGGATTTTGTGGCTTGTGGGGCAATTTTTTTTTCTGGTGGGGCTGAAGTTCTCAGTGCATTTAGCCAATAGAAAGCTGTCACCCGGCTAGATCTCTAAATTGCAAACTGTCAACCATTTTAGATGACAGTTCTCAGCTGCTGCAAGTTAATCACTACGGCCAGCCTAAGTGACAATTCTGATCACAAGCCCGCAGGTGGGGGTGATGACTTCTGTAGTCAAGAAAGCTAATGCTTAGGCAGGAAAACTCTCTTAAAGGAGACCAGTTTCTTGACACAGAGTTAGAGGGAAACCCAGAGGTCACCTACTCCAACCCCTTTGCTCAGTGTGGGAATTAGTCAACTACAGCACCCCATTCTGCTTAAAGGAGTGCACGCCTTTAAAAAAATGTTTTAAAATGACTGGGGGGAAAAAGCATTTACAGGAGAAATTCTTGTGGGTCTGTGCCTTTAAGAAAGTCCCACCATCGCTATGGGCCTGTCCCCAGTCTGTGATGTGATGTCATTAGGGCTGTCAACTCCAGGCTGGAAATTCCTGGGATGGGTGTGGTTTGGGGACGGGGAGGCCCTCAGTAGGTTATATCGCCACAGAGTCCACTCTCCAAAGCAGCCGCTTTCTCCAGGGGAACTGATTTCTGTTGTTCTGGAGATGAGTGGTTAATTCTGGGAGGCCTCTGGGCCCCCCACCTGGAGGCTGGCAACTCATATCACAAATATTTCTGCCCCCGGAAAAGTCAGCCAAGGAGGGTGACGAGGGAAGAGAAAACCTTTCTCCGTGTACCCTCCGTCACATTTACTGCTGGTCGCAGACCTTACCAAAAAGTTCTCGGATCACGTCATGCTTACTTGTCCAGGTCGCTGGATTTGGTCTCGTAGCTCTTTAGGACGCGGAGGACTTGAACGTCTTGGCTCAGGAAGCAAGGAGGAAGCAGGCCGTGAATGCCGAGCTGGAGTCTCTCCTCAAGTGTAAAGGCCATCCCCTGGGAAGGAAGAGAGAGGAGGTCGGTCGGAGCCCAGGAAGGAGCTGCCCTCTCAATCAGAAAGAGGCATAATTAGATTTCCACTTCAGTGAGCCCACTTCATGATACACTGCAAAGGTAGAGCAGCTAATATGGGGCCCATTTAAACACGGATGGCCTCCACGGGGAGGCCAATGAGAAAAATCACTGTCTTGTCAACTTGCCACTGGCCAAGATGTCGAAAAGGCTCTTGATCTTCATGCTAAATCACAAACAAATAGATTGGCATGGCTGTCCCAGAATAAGTAAGAGAGAGAATGTGGTGTCATGATTAGAGGGATGGACTAGAACTGTGGAGACCCAGGTTCGGATGTTGATAGGACAGGCAAACCCTCTTGGTATGACCTACCTTGTGGGGTTGTTGTGAGGATAAAATGGAAGAGGGAAGAACCATGCATGCTGTTGTGAGTTCCTTGGAGACCGGGGGAAATTGAAAAATTGGGGGACATACACACACAATCCTGGCATGCAGGCAACACAGCCGTATGGGGTTTAAAATTGGTGGGCTTGGATCGGAGAGACCCAGGTCTGAATCGCCACTCTGCCATGGAAGTCTGCGGGGTCACCTTGGGCCAATCTCAGCCTGACACACCCCACAAGGCTGTTGTGAAGATAAAATGGGAGAATGTTGTACGTCACTTTGGGTCCCTGTTGGGGAGAACAGTGGGGTACAGACAAAGCAAATGTATAAACCTTGAACTTGGTCCTGGAGGGCCACAGGGCTCGGTCCTGGGCCCAGTATTGTTCAACGTTTTTATAAATGACGTGGAGGAAGACATAGAGGGGATACCTATCAAATTTGCAGATGACACAAAGCTGGGTGGGCTTGCTAATTCTGAAGAAGACACAGTCAGGATTCAAAATGATCTAGATAGGCTGGAACAGTGGGCTGAGGCAAATAAAATGCAATTCGATAGAGATAAATGCAAAGTCCTACACCAGGGCACAAAAAATCAAAGGCACAGATATAGAATGGGAGGGACTTGGCTTGACAGCAGCACATCTGAAAGGGATCTAGGTGTTCTGGTTGATCACAAGCTCAACATGAGCCTGCAGTGTGATGTGGCTGTGAAGAAAGCTCATGCAGTCTTAGGATGCATTAACAGAAGCATTGTGTCCAGATCACGGGAGGTGGTGGTTCTGCTCTATTCTGCTATAGTCAGGCCTCACCTGGAGTACTGTGTCCAGTTTTGGGCACCACACTTTAGGAAGGATGCTGACAAGCTTGAGTGTGTCCAGAAGAGGGCAACCAGAAGGGTTGAGAGGGTTTGAATCCAAGTCTTACAAGGAAAGGCTGAAAGAGTTGGGTATGCTTAGCCTGGGAAAGAGAAGGCTTAGAGGGGACATGATTGCAGTCTCCAAGTATCTGAAGGGCTGTCATGTAAAAGATGGAGCAGATCTATTCTCTCTTGCTCCGGATTGCAAGACTAGATCGAATGGGTGGAAATTACAAGGGAGTTGTTACTGGCTAAATATCAGGAGAAACTTCCTGACTGTAAGAGTGACTGAGCAGTGGAACGGTTTGCCTCAGGAGGTGATGGATGCTCCTTCCTTGGACATTTTCAAGCGGAGGCTGGACGACCATCTTTTGGGTATGTTGTAGGTATGTAGGGCTATCTTTCAGCTATGCTTCTGCAGAGTGCAGGGGGTTGGAATAGATGACTTGCAAGATCCCTTCCAACTCTAACATTCTATGATTCTATGATTTTATGTACTCTGTGATGTGCTAACTCTGCATGACATGAGCTAGGTAGGCATGAGAGAGAGGGCCTTTTCTACTGTGCCCCCAAGGGGTCTGCCATTCCTTCTCCCTGGAGACCTGGTTGGTCCCCTCACTAATGGCCTTCTGGAGGCCTGGGGTCACACTCTCATTGAGTGAACCATTATCTAGATCGGAGGTCCCCGACTTTTTTGAGCCTGCAGGCACCTTTGGAGTTCTGACATGTCATGACAGGCGCAGCCACAGAACGGCTGCCAGACAATGGCTGCCGCAGCAGGCACAGCCATCCACAAAATAACCACTGTAGCTTAACTTCAGTCACACAATGAAGATCCTAACGGAGATCAGAAACCTTGCTGGGCAGGAGCCTCGCCTGACTCCACCCACTTTCTGAAAATACTTGATGGGTGGCAGGGAAGGTGTCGGCAGGTGCCGTGGCAACCAAGGCCACCACATGGAGGACCACTGATCTAGGTTCTTGCTAAGTTATTTGTTTAAATTACGAGGCTGAAGGGGAGCAAAGTTTATCGTGCAACCTTCCCCCCTCCCTTTCCTTCCAGATGCAAAAAAGTTTTACTTGTAACATTTAAAGACTTTGTTTGGGATTCATCACAAGACAATAAATAAATATAAGAAGTCAACGCCTAATTGCGGTTTTCAGTTGCCAGACTGCTGTTATGTCTGGGAGCCTAACACATTTCTTAAATCCCATCCTTCTTCCAAGGAGAACAGAAGTGTGCATGAGGCTGGTCCTTCCCCATTTAATTCTGCCCCAAACCCTGTGAGGTCGGACTGGCTGTGAGTATGTGAGTGGCCCAAGGTCACCCAGCGAACTTCAGAGTAGAGCTAGGATCTGAACCCAGATCCTAGTCACTGTACTACACAAGCCCACCTGAAGCTCTGTCCCATAAGTTCTCTCTCACTTTCTCACATGAGTAGAGGATGCTTTTGAAAATGTGAATCTCACTGTCGAAGACATACATGAACCTGCCTTATGCCGTATCAGACCCTTGGTCCACCAAGGTCAGTAGACCATCCTACCACCACCACCACCACCCTCCATTACAGTAGACTATCCTTTACCACTTTACAGTCACCAAATGGGTACATGGAACGTTCAGAATTGCTATCTGCTGAATGGTCTTTGCTCCGAGGGTCCAGATCACCTTTTGGTTGGCTCAACTTTTCCCCATCACCCTTCAGTGGCCAGGTGTGCGCTACCTGGTCCTTCGAGGGAGGAAAGGCTGCTTCGCTGGCAGAATCGGCTGTACTTAATGGCGCTCTGCACCAGCCCCGTCTTACGAGGATGACTAAACAGATTGGGATGGGCAACCACTGTGCCAAAAGCAATATTGTTTTCATTTAAGTTATTGCATTTGGGAGAACTGAGAAATTAAACATACGTGCTGTTGGGGTTTTTTTTTAGAAAAAAGATTCCCATTTGAAGGGCTGCCAAAGGGTGGTGTGACTCACGGCTTCCATCCGAATAATGAACAATTCAGCTGTCTTGAGCAGCGTGTGGTGACGAATTAGGGTGAACCGGACAAAAATATTTTTATTAAAATATTGGCTTTCATTCCTGTTCCATGGTAACACTTGGAGACTGATTGGAAACAGTGGTTTTTGTTTAAAATCCTCCACCCCCCGTCAGTGTGTGTGTGTGTGTGTGTGTTTCCCAGTCTCTGCTTATAATGATTCATCTTTCCAATTTTACTGTATTTTGTTATTTTG
The DNA here is from genome assembly GCA_029375565.1 of Gekko gecko. Taxonomy (NCBI): domain Eukaryota; kingdom Metazoa; phylum Chordata; class Lepidosauria; order Squamata; family Gekkonidae; genus Gekko; species Gekko gecko. The sequence goes on from JAPDNY010000004.1 coordinate 16,199,820, forward strand.
CCATTGATACTGCTGATTATAAACAACCGAAACGGTACTTTCTGCACCGTTGTTCAGAACAATACGGCTGCTTGGCAACCCACGGCATATTTCTATCCCTTCACTCATCAGTTCGATGGAGTGCCCGGCATGTGCCAGCTTATGTGCTACAGCTGGCCTAGGCACTGCCACTTAGGCTAACAGCTGAACTCAAAGAGGCACGTCTGAGCAGGGTAACCACACCTCTGCTTTCATAGATGTGAGGGAAAGACATCTAGGGGCCCTCAGCGCCATTGCAGAAGCTCCGGACTCTCCTCCTTTTTAACTACTAGAAAGGCTGAGAGATGGCCCAGGTCAAAATCCATGCATGGCTCTGAGGTGCCCTGCATTAATATCAGTCTGCTGCTTCTGGACTACCCTTCGAAAATGCTTCCTGGCCGAGTGCAAATGAAGCCATAGTTCTGACAAGAGCTGTCCTTGAAAGGGCAGTTCTCAAGAGAGTTCTCTCAGCCCCACCTACCTCACAGGGTGTCTGTTGTGGGAAGGGGAAGGGAAAGGAGTTTGTAAGCCGCTCTGAGACTCCAAGTGAAGGGCGGGGTATAAATCCAATCTTTTCTTGCCTCTTTTCTTCTTTAGTGCAGAGCATGTAAGATTCATATATTGCTCAAAATCTGTGTGGATGACCCCGAGGTGTCCAGCGTTAGTATCAGTCTCCTGCTTCTGCACTATCCTTCAAAAGTGTTTCCCGGCGGAGTGCTTCCTGGCCAAGTGCAAATGAAGCTCAGTGCATTGCATCGAAGATTGGATGGAGCGACAACAAACGAAAAGCAAGGAAACGGGGAGACTCAGAGAAAGAACACTGCAGTTCGGCACCCAAATGGCAGGAAAAATCTTGCGGCAAAAAGGAAAATAGTTAGGGCCAATCTTCACAAGTCGAGTTCAGGTTTCTCACGTGTAGTTCCAAAGTTCTGCAAATATCCCCAGGAGGCATTCTGGCCTGGGAAACTGTTGAGGCGGGAAGGCAGGATCAGGCCTCCTGAGCAGAATGAGGCTTCTCACCAACTTCAAAACTGATGTTACCCATAAATTCCGTGCGGCTCCAGGAAACCAGGTTGGGTCTGGGGAATGCATGAAGCCGCCTTGCAGCGAACCAGACCATCTGTCTATCAAGGTCAGTATTGTCTACTCAGACTGGCAGCCGCTGTCCAGACTCTCAGGTGCAGGTCTTTCCCATCACCTACGAACTGATCCTTTTAACCAGAGATGCCAAATTGAACCTGGGACCTCTTGAATGCCAAGCAGATACTCTGCCAATGAACCACGGACCCTCCCTGACCCGACTAATTAAATATATATATATTGTGTAGTTTTGCCCTTCGAGGCTGCTGAGCTAAGACCGCCAAAATTAGAAATCCAAAGTCAATGGCTTTAAAAAACGAACTTTTCAAGGCGAACCACTTGGGAATCCGCACTCGCTGCATCCGATGAAGGGACCTCTGACTCTCGAAAGTGTATACCCAAAAAATCTTGTTAGTCTCTAAGGTGCAAGTGGACTCAAATCTAGGTGTTCTACTGTAGACCAACAAGACCACCCTCTGAAACTGAGCAGTCGCTGGGTTTCCCCAGTTATTTGGGTATGTGGAGCTCTCACCCACGGGAGCGAGGTCCTCTCGAATGCTCCCTATCAGAGAAATTTACATTTCGGAAGCTGAACTCCGGGACTCCGGGAGAGAGGACAGCTCGAAAACGTCACCTTGGAGATGGGGCCTCCGCTGACGACTGTTTTCCAAGTCTTCACTTGGTGCTTTGTTGTAGGCTGACAAAGAGCCAGCTTGTCTTCGGTGCTGAGAATATGGAAATGTATTCCAGGTCGGTCCCAGTAACTAAGAGAGAGAGCCTTCTGCTTCTCCCAAAGCCTGCCAAGCGACATGAAAACAACTTCCCTTTTCTTATCGACAATATGATTCTTTCACTTGCTGACTCTCCCGCTGCAGGCTCCTTTTTCAGCACTGCTCATTTCCAGCTCGGCAATAAAGCTCCCCCCTCCAAATGAAGGGACGGGAATTTACAAGACCTTTTTGCTTGCCTCGGACATAAATTCAAGCTTGTTGTCTGTTGGGCGCCTGGAGAGCCGACAACCCAGCTTTTCTCTCCAATTCCATTTTTTAGCCACATGGTACACTTTGGACCAATCCCGGAGCACCTTCTCTGTAAGCCAAAGCTTACTCTTAACAATATACAAGAGTTGCAATTCTTTGTCTTCATTGGGACCGCGATTTGGCAAAAACTGAGGCATGACATTCGCACGCGGAACCCTGCTGTTCGATTCATTACGTTCAAAGTGACTTTTCATTTCACCGAGCAAGAACTCCGTAGTGTCAACAGGAGATACAGTGGCGTGCATAATACTGAGAACTGAATAAAGAGTGTTAGACCAATTCACTGAGGATAGGTATAGAGCCATTAGCTATGAGAGATAAATGGAACCTCCAGATTCAGAGGCAGTTTACCTCTAAATAACAGTTGCCGTGGCGGATTATATGGAAGTGCTATTATCCTCATGCTTTGATTGGGAGCCTCCTGGGAGCATCTGGCTAGCCACTGTGAGAATATAAGAAGTGCCCTTTAGAGATGGAGCGTGGCTCAGTGGTAGAGCATCTGCTTGGTATGCAGAAGGTCCCAGGTTTAATCCCTGGCATCTCCAATACGCATCAGGTGGCCGATGATATGAAAGCCCATTGCCTGATACTCTGGGGAGCTGCTGCCAACCTGAGTACATAGGAACATAAGAGGAGCCATGTTGGATCAGGCCAATGGCCCATCCAGGCCAGCGCTCTGTGTTACACAGTGGCCAAAACCCAGGAGTTATCAGGAGGTTCACCAGCGGGGCCAGAACTCCAGAAGCCCTCCCACTTTTGCCCCCCCCAGCACCAAGAATACAGAGCATCATTGCCCCAGACAAAGTGTTCTGCCTATACCTTGTGGCTGATAGCCACTTATGGACCTCTGCTCCATATGTTTATTCAATCCCCTCTTGAAGCTCTCTATGCATGTAGCTGCCACCACTCCCTGTGGCAGTGAATTCCGCCTGTTAATTACTCTTTGGGTGAAGAAGTACTTCCTTTTATCTGTTGTACGCTTATTGCTCATTGATTTCATTGAGTGCCCACGAGTTCTTGTATTGTGAGAAAGGGAGAAAAGTACTTCTCTATCCCATGCACAAGTTTGTAGACAATGCAGATCTTGAAAGACCAAGGGTCCGACTTGATTTAAGGCAGTATTGTCTAGGAAAAGGGGCTGTGGCTCAGCAGTAGAGCATGTGTTTTACACACTGAAGATCCCAAGTTCAATCGCTGGCATCTCTGGTTAACAAAAGACCAGCTCCTAGATGATCCTGGAGAGCTGTTGTCAGCCGCTGCTTCCACTACTGACCTTGACGGACTAATGGGGAGGGGCCATGGCTCACTGGCAAAGCATCTGCTTGGCATACAGAAAGTCCCAGGTTTAATCCAGCATCTCCAGGTAAAAGGGCCAAGGCGGTAGGTGATGTGAAAGACCTCAGCCATTGGCTTCCCCTGATGATGCCTTCTAGTATCAGTATTCAGAGGTCTGCTGCCTATGAATACAGAGGTCCCTTTTAGTCACCATGAGTAGTAGCCACTGTATGAATCTGTTGAATCCCCTTTACAGACACTTATGTTTGAGGCCATCGTTATGACAGTGAATTCCACTGACAGTGAATTCCACGATGTAATTACATGTTGACTCAAGTTGTTCTTCCTTGCTCCAATCCCAAATCCATTGCCCATCAACTTCATTTTGAGCCCCTGAATTCTAGTATTATGGCAGGGGGAGGACAAAGTTCTTCCTATCCACTGTTCCCTGGAAGGCCAGATCCTGAAGTTGAAGCTCAAATACTTTGGCCACCAAATGAGAAGGGAGCATTCACTGGAGAAGACCCTGATGCTGGGAAAGATTGAAGGTCAAAGAAGAAGGGGACGGCAAAGGATGAGATGGTTAGACAGTGTCATCGATGCAACGAACATGAAATTGAACAAACTTCAGCAGACAGCGGAAGACAGGAGGGCCTGGCGTGATCTGATCCATGGGGTCGCAAAGAGTCGGACTCGGCTGTGTGACTGAACAACAACAACAAAATCATGTCCTCCCTTAGTTGTCTTTTTCCCCCTAAACCAAAAGCCCTAGAGTTTCTAGCCTTTTCTCACAGAAAAGGGATTCCTAATCATATTGGATTGCTCATCGGATGTCCCAAATTTGATTGCATTGATTTACACTGTCATGTGATCCACCTTAAGTCTCAGTGAGAAAGGGGGATGGGGCAGCAGGTTCAGGATGGATAAAAGGAATTAATTAATTAATTATCATATGGCATTGTATGTAGAATAGCCAGGAGATCCTAAGATTGTCTAGCGGACAGAAGTTATAGCTCTTTTAGCGACGTGCACCACTAGGTGGCGAGCTAGACTTGTTTTTAAGGCAAGAGACGTTTCAGAGGTAGTTTACTGTTGTCTGCCTCTGCATCACGACCTGTCAGAATCTAGGGTCAGTCCAAGCCGAATTTCAGGGTCAGAGTCAAAGTTCAGTCCAAAAGTCAGTTACCAAGATATCACCATCCAGTTCAGATCGCTCTCTGGAAGCAAGGTCCAACAGTCCAAGGTTGTTCACAAGTACAAAAAGGAAGACTACAGAGTCAGAGTAAACAGCCAGTCCAAGGGTCACGGGAACAGAGCAGAGTTCAGAGCTGTGGCTGCTGAGTCAAGAGGCTGGTGACTTCTTGTTTCCACATCCAGCAGTCTTCCTTGACTGGCTTTTACAGGCCACTGCTGGAAGATCTTACTCGTAGCCAGCTGTTTGGGAGTAACCCTGCAGCTACTCACCATCAGCAAACAGGTGACGTTAGGCCAGGAGACATGCGCTTTGTCTTCTTTCCCGAAGCTCCATTTTAAGTCTTCGTCTCCGGTGCTCAAAGGGTGTGGGTGAAACTGGAGGGCTGGTAATGACCACCTGTGTTTCCTCTGTTGGAACAAGGCTGGAAGGTGCTGGTGGCTCTGCATCAGATGTTGTGGCTGTGAACTCTGACAAGCCTGCAGCTCATCTTCTTGCATGCCGGCTTCTGCTGGTTCACAGCTGATTTCCTGAGGTGCTTCTTTTGAGAAGTCCACTTCTCCTGAGGAGTCCTTGCTTTTACTGAGTCCTAACTGACCCACAACACAACCCTGGTATTCCTTGGAGGTCACTCTTCCAAATACTAGTCGAGGCTAACCCTGTTTAGTTTCTGCGAATCTGATGGGATCAGGCCAGCCTGGGCTATACAGGTCAGGACCTGGGCAAAAGGAAATATTACTTTACACAGAGAGTGATCAAAATGTGGAATTTGCTGCCAGAGGATGTAGTGATGGCCACAGGAATAAACAGCTTTAAAAGGGGATCAGATACATTCATGGAGGATATGTCTATCAATGGCTACTAGCTATGGTGACTGAGGGGAACCTCCACATTCAGAGGCACTAATCCTCTGAATACTCGAGACAGGAGGCAACATCAGGGGAAGGCCTTGGCCTCTATGCCTTGTTGTCAGTCATCCAGAGGAACTGGTTGGCCACTGTGTGACACAGGATGCTGGACTAGATGGGCCACTGGTCTTAACCAGCAGGGCTCTTCTAATGTTCTTATGACTATAAATAATGACTTCATGAGGAATCAGGTTTTGTTTATGTGCACATGAAAGGATCCAGAAACGCACTCACCAGCTCACCACTTTCAAGTGTGTTTTTAAAATTCAGGCAAGAAACACTCCCATCTTTCTCCAAAAGCTGGGAAAGATGCTGGGGAAGGGGTCCTCCCTGACATTGTTTTCAGCTTCACTTTTTCCAGAACCAGGTCCCCTTGCCAGCTCAGCTTTTCCATTAAAGTCATGCTGAGCCCTGAGGGCAATTGGAGGGTCTCCAAGGTCGAGTATGACCTCATAGAGAAGACCTGTCCCTTCCTCTCAGGAGAGGATGAAGGTCATAAGAACGTAAGAACATAAGAGAAGCCAATGTTGAATCAGGCCAATGGCCCATCTAGTCCAACACTCTGTCACACAGCGGCCAAAAATACCAGGTGCCATCTGGAGGTCCAGCAGTGGGGCCAGGACACTAGAAGCCCTCCCAAGGTCAGTGGGGAGTGAAAGCTTTAGCTAGCAATGAAGAATGTACATGATGTGTGGAGCATGCCACTGTGGCTACATGAACATCACTTGATTGAGGTGTGCATAATAATGAGTACGTGAATGAGTACGCTGACTCTGCTTAAAAGCACTGCCTTTGAGTTGATGTGAGGGAAAACAGAAGTTGGATCCAACAAAAAGTAATCAGCAAACATTAATCAGAATGTGTAGGTTGATAGATTCCTTCCTTTTCAACTTCCTTTGCCTTTGTTGAATCGAACCCCTGGTGAGGAATCCATTGTGATCACCATAGACATGGGAACCTGGAAACAAGGGGACAAAGGACGGCTGTGGCTCAGTAGTAGAGCTTCTGCTTGGCATGCAGAAGATCCCAGGTTCAATCCCTGGCAATCTCCAGTTAAAGGATTTGGCATGAGGTGATGTGAAAGCCCTCCTCAGCCTGAGGCCCTGGAGAGCTGCTGCCAGTCGGAGTAGAAGATACTGACCTCGATGGACCAAGGGTCTGATTCAGTAGAAGGCAGCTTCACGTGTTCATGTGCTGCCTACACAAAATACAAAGGCTCTACCTCAGAGGCAAGAATTCTTTTTTCCTTTTTGGGATGATGCTGTCCAATGAAGAAGAAACTGTGTTCGACATTCTTAAGAGGACTGGAAACCCAGAGCACATTCACAGAACCCTCAAGGCGGGAGAATGTAAAGCAGAGAAGGTGTCTCAGTGGAATTCCGAGACCTGCCCTACTGGCTAGTTTGATGTGGATCTCAGATGATACGGGCTGCTTCCACCCAGGGGTTCCCCCCCCCGCCTCCACATCCCATGCAGGATGCCTGTGAATCCAATGGGAGCAACCACACAACAGTGCGCTCACTGTGGGAACAACTTAGGGAACCCCCTTGGGGAAACCCTTTTAAGCCAACTGAATAAAAACCTCCTTCGATCTGGTTCAAACGAGGAACTGTGTGGTGGCTTTGAACAGAGTGTCTAAGTCAGTGCTTGACCCACAGCCACTACAGTAAGGGGGTGGAACTAAGATTTCTTCCACCTCTTTTGGCTACTTAAAGACTTTCTTTCTTTCTTTTTCTTTCTTTCTTTCTTTCTTTCTTTCTTTCTTTCTTTCTTTCTTTCTTTCTTTCTTTCTTTCTTTCTTTCTTTCTTTCTTTCTTTCTTTCTTTCTTTCTTTCTTTCTTTCTTTCTTTCTGCTAGGGTTGTGGGGGGTGGGTTGTGGGTGCAGAAATGGGGGGAGTGCAACATCCTTTATGCTACTATGCCACTTCTGGATAAAACCTGGAAGTGATGTAGGGTAAGCCTAGGAACCACCGGAAACTCTATGGTTTTACCATAGTTTCCAGTGATTCCTAGAGCTACCCTATGTCATTTCTTGGTTTTCCCTGGGAATGATACAGCAGTGCAGAGGATGCTGATGGGTTTTTAAATTTGTTTTGTCCTACTGCTGCTTGTTGGCCACAGTCAATGTGAGCCAGGGTTTCCAGTTGAATGGTAAACCTGTTTCTAGCTGAGCTGTGCACTGGGGGATGCTGTAAAGTCCACCATGTCTGTGTCTTTGTGCAGATGTAATGGAGGAAAAGGAGGAGTGGCGGGAGAGCAGCAAGCAGCACCAAGATGGGGTGTATGGGTGAAATTCCCACCTTTTCCCATGCCACTTGTTGTTGGGGATGGCCAAAAATGGATTTAGTGATAAGGACTAGGACCTTGAGAAATGAAGCAGAGAGCCAGTTTGGTGTAGTGGTTAGGAACATGGACTCTAATCTGGGAGAACTGGATTTGATTCCCCGCACCTCCACATGCAGCTGCTGGAGGACCTTGGGTCAGTCACAAGTGCTTTCAGAGCTGTTCTTTCAAGGACAGTCCTCAAAAGAGCTCCCTCAGCCCTGCCTACCTCACTGGGTGTCTGTTGTGGGGAGGGGAAGGGAAAGGAGTTTGTAAGCCGCTCTGAGATTCCTTCGGGGTATAAATCCAATCTCCTCCTCCTCCTCTTCTTCTTCGACCATGGCAGGGATGTGTTTTTTGTGCCCCTGAGTGGAAGCAACCACATGCAGACTAGTTACTTTTAAGGCCTGGTCTCCAAATGCTGCCAGATCTGGCATAAAATAAACCGCAAGTCTCAGCTCAATCCAAACTGATCCCAGCCAGATCCAATGCATGTTTCTCAAAGCATGCTTCGCCATATTGCTCCCGCAACTGTCACGAATGAATGCCGTCATGTGTTTGATTTGCAGACACCACTCAAGCGAAACATCTGTCCCACGAGTTGCTTTTCAAAGGACGCAGACACTTGGCCCGTGCCAACAAGAAATACATTTGAGCCGCTAATTCCAGCAAACGCCTGTCTTACATTTGCAAGGAGAGATTCCTTTTTCCAAAGGAAAAGAGGTCTGTAGAAGAATGACAGAAAGAGCTCTGAAGAGGAGCTGGTCATCTGCTGAACAGAGAAAGGATAATCACAGCAGGAAACAACGGGGCTGGGAAATGGGTGGGGGAGCAACTGGTACAATGTGTTTATGGCCATAAAAACGTCCTCGCATCAAGCCGAGTGGTGGTGGGGGGAACATACCCTTTAAGATTCTCATTAAAAACCTGGCAGGGGAAGAAAGAGAACACAACAGATCATAAAAGCATCATTAAACCGTGCCTGGGTCTGCCAAAATGTAACCTCTGCAGCCTGGGATGAAGCAGGAGGACCAGAGATCGTGCATGAAGGTGGCCAAATGAGAAGGGTTTCAAGAGTTCTGCTCGGACAACGTTTGCCCAAAGGGAGCATCTGATCTGGTAATCATCCTTCAAAAAGGATGTGGACAGAATGGAGCGGGTGCAGAGGAGAGCGACGAGGATGATCGGGGGGCCTGGAGACCAAGCCCTACAGGGAAAGGCTGAGGGACTTCTTGGGAACGTTCAGTCTGGAGAAGAGGAGGTGGAGGGGGGAAGAGGATGCCTTTGTTTAAAAATACCTTCTCGCACATACATTACAGCTTACCTTCAGTTATGCAGTGAAGAATCTTGGTGGCAACTGTTGCCAAAGCAACATTTTAAAAAATATGAACAGCCAATAAGATCTCCAGTGGCTGAGCAGAAGCTCTGCCGGGCAAAAGCCCTGCCCACTTCCTAGGAAAGGTGTTGGCAGGTTCCAACAGGCACCACATTGGAGACCCCTGCTGTACAGGCAACAAGTGCTGGGAAGTCATAGGACCCGGAGACTGCTGCCAGTCATAGGAGGAGACAAAACTGAACTAGGTAGACCAATGGTCACACTTGGGTAGCTTTATATAGTCATCTGAGATAGATGGATGGATGGAGTCCATCTTTTTTTGGTACTTTTTTGTACTTGTGTGTGTGTGTGCTGTCTGCACCTGGAATTCATGGCGACCTCTGGTGACTGGCCCCAGCTGGGGGCCTGGAGGATATTCAGAGAGGTGGCTGAATAAAGCCTGCCCCTGTCCTCCCACCTGCTGGTATCCCAAGGAGGTCTCCCATCCAAGTATTTGCCAGAGTTGACTCTGCTTAGCTTACGAGATCCGACGAGATCGGTCTTGCCTGGGCTATCCAGGCCAGGACTGATAGAGTCCATCTTGTGATCTGGGACTAACGAGTATCTTGCAGCTTAATCTACTTTATAGGGTTGTTATGTGGATAAACCAGACAGTGGCATGCTGCCCTGAGTTCTGTGGAGGAAGGATAAAATTCTTAGGCACGCACATGCATACACAAACAATTCCTTACTCTGGGAAAAGAAGAAGCGAGTCAAAAAGTATATAGTACTATCTCTGCTTCACTTCTCAAGCTCCTAGTCCTTACGACTAAATTCATTTTTGGCCATCCTCACATATTCTCAATCTCAGGGCATTCCACGCTACAAATATATGCCACTCCAATCTACTCAAGCTGTTTAGTAAACCTAAGATATTTGGGGATGCCCGCACACTGCATAGCACCCAGTGAGAGGACTTTAGGGGCAGGGACAGGACTGCCAATTAAACCACAGTGTTTTGGCAAATCCTAGAGTACCTTCTTGGACGTCATTAAGTCACTTACTGTTTTTGCCAGAAGTGCTGTTGCCCCCCTTCAAACTGCCAGGAAGGTCTCCTGTTATAGTTGGAGGCCTGGTATCCCCGGTGTTCGAAATACACTATTAAAAATGTACACACAAAAGAGTCAGACTGTTAGCCTTCCCAGCCCAGTGTTGTCTTCTCCGACCAGGACCAGTTCTTCATGGTCTCAGCCAAAGGCCTTTCCCAGGTCTGTTAAGAAGAGATATCGGGGAATATGAACCTTTGACCTCCAACTATGTACAGGTGGGAAGCTGGCCACATATCTCCTGGCTTTGTTCATGTCATGACTCTGCCACAAGGTTTTACTCGGAGTGTAGGGGGGGAATATAACCCAACCTGGAGCCTTGGATCTTCAGTTGCAGGTTGGCAAGGAAATTTGGCCTTGACTAGGAAACAGGTCCTAATGGACTTGCTGGCTGGCTGCGTTCCTTTCAAAGCATTCTCCCTTGCCACTCCCTGGGGAACGTCTGTGTTTGGATCTGACAAAGCTGATGAAAAAAAGGAAAGGAAATGTTTGCTCCGGGTGTATCTGCGCTGACAGCAGAGATGTTATTGCAAACTTCCATGGCTGCAGGGATACACAAAAGACATGGCATGCGGAGATTCCCCAAGCCACGTGAAGGTCCGTCACATGAAAACCTTTGAACTTGGCGAATTTGCGGCTGTGCGTTACTGCATTCCTCGGTCTGCTTGAGAACAAGTTCAAAGACAAAAAAGAAAAAGAAAAAAAGAAAATAAGGAGTAAACTCGCCTGGGCATCGTTCGTCACCATCACAAGTTTGGCAAGAGAATAAAACAAGTTCTGTTATCACCACTATGGCTTTCACTGCGGCCAGCTGCTTAAACAGGGAGCAGACGACCGGGATGGCCCAGACTAGCCCAATCTCATCAGATCTTGAAAGCTAAGCGGGGGTCGGCCCTGGCTAGTATTTGGATGGGAGACCACCGAGGAAGCCCAGGGTCTATATACAGAGGTTTAGACCACCTCGGTTTGTCTGGTCGCCTTGAAAACCCCGTGGGGGTACCATTAAGTCAGCCGTGACTTGACAGGAATTTTTTTTTAAAAAGAGATGAAAATAGCATTTAATATATCCGTGTACCTCAGGAAACAAAGATGGACAATTCTCTTGTAATCACTTTAGATAAAATAAGACCATTTATGAATTGCCTAACAGTTCACTGTTCGGGTCTGGACATCATACCCCTTAGCTGTAGTTTGACTGTGGGAACCATGGTCTTCCCAGAAGCTAAGATGACTAAACTGAGGGAATCACACTTCAGTCACATTACGAGAAAAGACAAACAAGATAGGGAAAGTTGAGGGCTGCAGGAAAAGAGGAAGACTCAACATGAGATAGATCAGAGGTGGTCAAATGGCCACTCGGGAGCCATATGAAGAAGGAGGAGATTGGATTTATACCCCCGCCCTTCACTCGGAGTCTCAGAGTGGCTTACAAACTCCTTCCCCCTCCTGAGGTAGGTGGGGCTGAGAGAGCTCACTCGAGAACTGCCCTTTCAAGAATAGCTCTGACAGAACTATGGCTTGCCCAAGGTCATCCAGCAGCTGCAAGTGGAGGAGCGGGGAATCAAACCCAGTTCTCCCAGATTAGAGTCCATGCACTTATCCACTACACAAAAATGGCTCTTTCACGCATATTCTGTGGCTCCTGGCAGGGCGGCTGGGGAAGGGGAGGCATGCTTCCCTGATTGGTCTTCCCTTCCCCAGACAGTGTTCCCTTCCCTGGGTAAGCTTGAAGTGGGGGGGGGGAGCAGAGAAAGAAAGCAATTTTAACTTTAAATACATCCTCGAAGCCCCCACCCCCAGCCTATAAATATCATTGGACAAATAAATATCCTTATCAATATCTGTTTTTACCCCCTTTTTTGATTGTTTTTGGCAGTCTCATTTAATGTTAATAAAAAATTACATATTAATAAAAATTTACATATTTTTCAATAAAAACGTGTGTGATATTTTAGTTGCTGTAGATTTTCTGGGTTGTGTGGCCGTGGTCTTGGGATTGTAGGACCTGACGTTTCGCCAGTAGCTGTGACTGGCATCCTCAGAGGTATAACACAAAAAGATGTAGTACTCTCTGTGTCAAGGTAAGCAGAAAAATGGTAGGCAGGTAATTTATATCTACCCTGGAAGGTGGGGTAGGGCTGAGTCATTATCTTGTAGTAGTTCTCCAGGCTATGAACATGCTAATGAAGGAGCTTTCCTGAGGCGGTTCTTTTGTCTATGGATTGTTTCCTGAGGAGGTTCTTTTGTGTGTGGAATGGCTATTGAAACTCTAATCTTATCTGTAGTGCTACTGTCAGCTGTAGAGCATTTTGTGTTTTTTAGGACAGGAACCCATGCCCTGTTTATTTTTAATCTCTCTTCTTTCCTGTTGAAATTGTGTTTATGTTTATGAATTTCAATGGCTTCCCTATGTAATCTGACATTGTAAATGGAAGTGTTGTCCAGTCTTTCAGTCTTTTGGAACCAAATGCTGTGTCCTGTTTGGGTTAGGCTATGTTCAGCCACTGCTGATTTTTCAGGTTGGCCAAGTCTTCAGTGTCTTTCATGTTCTTTTATTCTTGTCTGAATGCTACGCTGTGTGATATTTGTTCGTATCTTGCGGCTCTCGAACATCTGACGTTTATTCTACGTGTGGCTCTTATGTTAAGCAAGTCTGGCCACCCCCCTGAGACAGATGGGCCCCATCAAGGAAGCCAGGGCCTTCAGTTGGCAAGGCCTGAGCAAGGTTGCTAACAACTGAACTTTTGGGAGGCTATCAATTCATAAGGTCGCCATAAGTCAGAAATCATTTCACACACACACACCATCCAACATCCCCAAAACTTCAGTGTCCACTTATACAAAGAAAAGGTGTTAGCCCTCATGCAGTGCTGGATCAGATGAATGATCCGTCTAGTCCAGCGCTCCACTTCCAACAGTGGACACCAGATGCCCCCAACCCTACTCTATAAGCAGGACACGGACAGCTGGGTTTCCTCCTCTTTGTTTCCCCTCCACTGAACTGGTGTTCAAACATTCCCTGCACAGAGTTTCTGTTAAGTATGGGACTTCAGTCAGCTCTTAACAAGTGATTTCGGCTTTATTAGAACATGACAAACAACAACAAGAACACAGAGCAAGAAGCTCTCTTTTAAACTTTCCGGGCTTGGATAACCACGCCCCCTAGTGAGTTAATAACCAATCATAGTTCATGCATAAAGGCCAATTCCTGTTGTTCCCTCCAGAACTTCTCCTAGACTCTGACTGGCCTGCTGCGCAGAGCAGCCAATCAGAATGTGTGTTTTACGATACCAGCCTTCTATGAAGCCCTGGTTGAAGCTCAGGCATTACTGAATGTATACACATACGTAACAGTTTCCAATAAATTCTGTACTGAGTTTTTAAAAAAATGCTTTGGGTGGGAAATACCTGGAGATTTTGGGGGTGGAGCCTGAGGAGGGCAGGGGAGGGGAGGGACTTCAGTGGGGTCTAATGCCATAAAGTCCAACTTCCAAAGTGGACATTTTCTCCAGGGGGACTGACCGCTGTTGCCTGGAGACCAGTTGTAATCCCAGGAGATCTCCAGCTACCAACTAGAGGTTGGCAACTCTGGCTGTATCCCACCCCTGCTCCTGAGTTTCTCACTGGAAACTTTTAGGAGGTGCTGTGAAGGTGCTTTCTTCGCAAGAGCTGGATATGAGACGGGGTCTCCCAAAGCCTAGTCTAACACCCTATGACAGCATACTGGCTACATCTCGTCTGCTAATTTATTGATTTGATTTGTAACCCACAGCCTCTCCTCAACGGAAGATTCAGGGAGGTTCACAGCATACACAAACATAGCATTAAAACTTAAAATAGACAATAAAACCTATAAATAAATAAAATAAAATAGATTCCAACGAAAATTCAACCGGTCATCAGCTCTGGAACAAATCCCAATTAAAGAAAAAGGGAACACGGCGTGGAGAACAACTCAAAAGACAAAATGACTCACACCGCGTAGCAGATAGCTGTATGTCTGCAATAATGTTCTTATATAATTGTAATAAATTCCAATGTATTGATAAATTCCAATATAGTCGTCGTCGTCGTCGTCGTCGTCATCATCATCATCATCATCATCATCATCATCACAAATTTAATTCTGATATGTCAATCTATTCATGAAATCATAAATTCTTTCAGTTCGTAATTTTTTATCAATTTATACACAATTTTATATTATATCACTACAATGAATACAAATTCACATATAGTACAGCTAGGCTAGGTCAATGAGAAGACATTCAAATGGATGTTTGAGAGACAAAAGTCTATTGAATGATTTTGTAGAATTCCTGCATCAACAGAATCCAGCATGCTGTTCATCTCTTGCCCTGACCTGGGTGGCCCAGGCTAGCCCAATCTCATTAGATTTTGGAAGCTAAGCAGGGTCAGCCCTGGTTGATACTTGGATGGGAGACCACCAAGGAAGTCAAGGGGTTATTACACAGAGGTGGGCAATGGCAAACCACCTCTGAACGTCTCTTGCCTTGAAAACCCTACAGGGTCACCATCAATGTTCCCTCTAAGCTGTGAAATCTTGTGAGCAAAAATTCTACTTTGTGAGCCGCTGGCATTAAAGTTGTGAACAAGCGCTTTGGCTACTGCATAAATTAGTTTGCTCCGGAGCCATCCTTCCTGAGCTGAGAAAAAAATGTGCACGCCAGAGGCTAAAAGACTGTGAGCTAGCTCACACAAACTCAGCTTAGAGGGAACATTGGTCACCATAAGTCCGCTGTGACTTCATGGCAAAAAAACTCCTACCAGAATATCCAGTGGATCACAGTTTCTCTGAAAGGGACCTTTGCATGGAATGATGATAAATAAACCATTGCCTTCTACAATTATAATCAGACAACGAATCACAGAAATGTCAGTTTCTCGTTTTCCTTGGCTATTCGACATATGCAGATATATGGAGATTTCACTGGTTTGCAGGGGTTTGCTCAGGGTGCACAACTGGAGTTCCCCTGGAGCAGAATTTTGGCTTCTTCCTCTAAAGCATAGCAACAACTATTAATAATGGAGGAACCGCAAGCATCTCGGTGGTATAGAAGGAAAAACAAATCCACATCCCGCCCTCGCTCTTATAACCTAACCAACTAGTCTTGTGGTTGTATATTCAGCATTTGGGCCCCCACGGCATTCCACAGGACTTGCTCACATGAAAGCGTTCAACGGATTGTAGCCAAAGGCAGTAAATTTCCTAAATGTATGCAGGGGGCACATTAATGTCCCTCAAGAAATAGCTGAAATGCTCAGCAGTGCATGATCCAAGGACATTTTTATGGCTCAATCCGTTCCTGTTGTACTTTGTTGTACCTGTTGTACTTTGCACCCGGCATGCCAGACAGAACTTCAGGCTAGAGTTGCCAGCTCCGGGTTGGAATACCTGGAGATTTAGGGTGGAGCTTGAGAGGAGGGACTTCAATGGGCAGGGCTCTTTTTTGTAGCAGGAACTCCTTTGCATATTAGGCAACACACCCCTGATGTAGCCAATCCTCCAAGAGCTTACAGAGCTCTTCTTACAGGGGCAAGTGTAAGCTCTTGGAGGATTGGCTACATTAGGGATATGTGACCTCATATGCAAAGGAGTTCCTGCTACAAAAAAGAGCCCTGTCAATGGGATATAATGCCACAGAGCCCACCTTCCAGAGCTGCCATTTCCTCCAGGTGAACAGATTCTCTGTCACCTGGAGATCAGGTGTAATCTCAGGAGATCTCCAACTACCACCTGGAGGTTGGCAACCCTACTTGAGGCCAATCTATATACACTTATTTAGGATCAGGCTTTTTGCAAATACAAGCTATATTGCTTCGTGGCATCAGAACCCACAGAGGAGTCCTGCCTTTAAATAAATAAATCTCATTTAAGTCAAGAGACCGGCAAAGACTACAAAGCAAACAAAAGGGTGTGATTTCTAACTGGGGTGGCGAGACCCTTGCACTGCCCCCCCCAGCGGCCTTTGCCTGATCCAGCCGCAAAGAATATATCAACGATCTTCCACTGTGGGGAGCCGGAGACCACACAGAGACCCTCTGCCCAATTCTAAGAGACAAAGCACATTAAAAAGGGCCACTGGATTGGAGTCCAGTAGCACCGTAGAGAGCAGCAAATTTGGGGGAGTGTAATCTTTCAAGCCATGAAATTAAAAGACGCCTGCTCCTTGAGAGGAAAGCAATGGCAAACCTAAACAGCATGATAAAAAGCAGAGACATTACCCTGCCAACAAAAGTCTGCATGGTCAAAGCAATGGTATTCCCAGTTGGGAGAGTTGGACTATAAGGAAGGCTGAGCGCTGAAGAATACATTTTTTTGAACTATGATGCTGGAGAAGACTCTTGAGAGTCCCTTGGACTGCAAGGAGATCAAATAATTCAATCCTAAAAGAAATCAACCCTGACTGTTCCCTGGAAGGCCAGATCCTGAAGTTGAAGCTCAAATACTTTGGCCACCAAATGAGAAGGGAGCACTCACTGGAGAAGACCCTGATGCTGGGAAAGACTGAAGGTCAAAGAAGAAGGGGACGGCAAAGGATGAGATGGTTAGACAGTGTTATCGATGCAACGAACATGAAATTGAGCAAACTTCAGAGGACAGCGGAACACAGGAGGGCCTGGCGTGATCTGGTCCATGGGGTCATGAAGAGTCGGACTCGACTGTGCGACTGAACAACAAAAAAATCTTTCGAGAGACCAGCTGTCCTGAACTAAGAGGAAACTTGGGATATGAACGTTTTAAATAACTTAAAAATAACAGAGTCAAAGCTCACTTCGTCAGGTACAAAGGTAGCTTTGACTTTCAAAATCTTATACCCTGAAAATCTTGTTGATCTCTAAGGTGTCACTGGACTAGAATTGCGCTTTTCTACTGCACAGAAGAAGAAGAGGAGGAGGAGGAGAGTTGGATTTATACCCTGCCCTATCACTACCTGAAAGACTCTCAGAGCAGCTTACAAATTCCTTTCCCTTCACCCCCCACAACTGACACCCTGTGAGGTGGGTGGGGCTGAGAGAGCTCTTTCAAGAATTGTTCCGGAGAGAACAGCTCTGAGAAAACTTGTGACTGACCCAATGTCGCGCCAGCAGCTGCATGTGGCGAAGTGGGGAATTAGACCCGGTTCTCCCAGATTAGATTTCACGCTCCTAACCACTGTACCAAACCACTACACTACACCAAAACACAGCTACCCTCTGAAGCTATCATTAAGAGGGGAGCTTGTCATTGAGGGTCCCTGTATTTCATTAGCCCAAATAAATTTCTTGAGGAAGAGTATATTTAGCCAGATCTTATCAGAAAAGGGAGAGCTCTGAACCCCTCCTCCTGCTTTAAGCCACTCTTGTTGGAAGAGCTTTAAGGCATCTGAAAAACCAAATAAATTTCTTGCATCATAAGCTTTTGCTGGATGCAACAGCGCGATCAGGTTCAGATAGCTTCATAAAGAGGTCTTTGCACACGAAAAATACTGCTTGCAAAGTTTTCACATTTCTTCACTGGGACTGATTTGTTTAGGTTGCAGAGTTCAGCCTTCTAAGAAACAGCATCAGAATTATGCACAGAACAGCAAATTTTATTTTTATTTTCCGCCGTGCCCCAAACGTGCATAGGCCTGCCAATGTAGCACTGACAGCAAGCAAGGGAGACATTGTTCTGAACATGTAAGTGAAATTGTTCCTGCTCATCTACATGTGATGAGTGTGGAGCATGACAGAACTTTATTAGGACTGTGGTTTCCCACTGCCTGCAGAAACAAAGTGCCCCAGCCCTTTAACAGAGGTTTAAGAGGATGTTTTTACCAGGTGATACTATTTACCTTCATGTCATGCAAAACCATCACCTGTCCTTTTCCATACATTTAGCCAACATTCAAGGGACAGGGCATTTTTCTCCAGGCCTGTTGGCAATCCTAGTTAACATACTGGAACATACCATTATAATCACGGGAAGGGGCTGTGGCTCAGTGGTAGCACAACTGCTCGGCATGCAGGAGGCCCCAGGTTCAATCCCCGGTGTATCTCCACTTAAAAAGGACTGGGCAGGAAGTGATGTGAAAGACCTCCGCATGAGACCCCGGAGAGCTGCTGGCAGTCCGACGGCCAATCAAAACATTAGTGATTTCAAAGAGTTGGGTTGGGATTCACAGCTCTTTAAAATCAGTAACATTTTGATTGGCCAACAGGCTGGCAGCAGCTCTTCCTAAAATACTAGGCAGGCTCCAGGAAAGGTGTTAGCCAATGGGCACCATGTCGGAGACCTCTGCTCTGTGGCAACCCAAATGGACTCAGAACAGCGCCACAGGTGGAGAAATGGTTCCAGCCTCCCCTAAACCCATTTTCTCATGTTATAACAGTGCTGGGGAGTGGGGGGGGAGCTATTGCTGCAATTTTGCTGTCCCACATGCAGGTAATCCCCATGGAGTGGCAAAATCAGGGAAATAACTCCCTCCGCAGTGCTGTTTTTGTGTGGGAACCAAGAAACCTGGACTCAGCTCTTTAAAAACAGTAACGTTTTGTTTGGCTCTGAGTAGACTGTACTGACCTTGATGGCCCAAGGCCTAATTCAGTATAAGGCAGCTTCATGCATTCAATCCATCCGTATACAACTCAAACGCATGCCAGGCTAGGTAAAGAGATGGGCAAAGACTGTACCAGGAGCCAACCCGCTAGCAGAAGATTCAGATACTAGACAAGATGATACACAGATCAAGATCCTCAGACGACAAGGCAAACCATCCCCCAGCACGTGCGCGCACACACACACACACACACACACACACAACGATTCATCAGAAAAGAGCAAGAGTCCAGTAGTACCTTAAAGACTAACAAAATTTGTGGCAGGGTATGAGCTATCGTGATACATACCTGAAGAAGTGAGCAGTGGCCTATTATGCATGGGTGTTATACTTTGCTTTCACTGTGCACATCCATTGGGTTTTCTTTGTCATTCTGCATTGGTTTTCCCCCCTTCAGCGCTCAGTTCTCTTTCTGAATGCTGTTTCTCCAGGTTTTCTAAGAGTGCTTTTGTGCCGATTTTTCCCTTGTTTCGCTTTTGCTTCCAAGCCAAAGGTAATTCAAAAGCATGCAGAGTCCCTAGGATTTCCTCCTCACCCTTTTGCCACCCCTTGAAGGTCACTCCCTCACCCACATCGAGGCCGTTCCGCCCATTCTGCACCTTCCATCATCGTCCCCCCTTCATCAGTGTACAAGCCCCATTTCCCCCTCATTGTTTTAAATTTTTACATTTTTTTGACAAGTGGCATGAGTCTAGCGATAACAGACTATCGCTAGTGCCAGATCGCTGAATAAAAAAATAAAATGATGGGGGGAAAGTTTAAAAGGAGCCACACGAGGTTTAGTTCCCTGCTGGTATTGACTTGAAAGGGGGATTGGAGATGAGGCAAATGGCAGCGTCCCCAGTGCAAAAAAGAAAAGAAAAAAGGATTTCAGTGCTGCATGCAAATATAATAAAGGGGGAGAGAATCCTCATTGTGGAACGGAATTGACATGAGATGTAAAGACAGAAAGAGACACTGGGATGGGAAGCCCAAAGCTTTGAAAACATTTTCCTTTTTAATGTTTTAGTGATGAAAGTTGGGGTGGGGGGGAACCATTTTGGCAGTCTTCGGAAGCCTAACATTAAGATAGTGGCTGAGCCGCATGGACCTTCTGCAAGCCACCAAACTTAAAAATCACTTCGGATCGATTCATTTGGAGTACAGAATGCAATCAGCACAGGGCAT
The DNA here is from genome assembly GCA_029375565.1 of Gekko gecko. NCBI lineage: Eukaryota > Metazoa > Chordata > Lepidosauria > Squamata > Gekkonidae > Gekko > Gekko gecko. The sequence continues at coordinate 16,219,843 of JAPDNY010000004.1, forward strand.
GCTTTTAAAAACTGCCAAGATTGCAACCAGTGGGTGATCAAATCACAAAGAGGAAACCGTGCAAATGTTCAAGGAAGGGCAGGAAATTAGCCCTACTATGCAGCTGTGCTAGGGTATTGGCAAAAATCCCCCCCCCAATTTTCTTTCAATTTAGTGGCACAAAAAAGCTCTCCAGAGCTTCTTCCAGAGGACTCCTCTCCCATACAAACTGCAGCCCTGTGCAAAACCTCGTGGAGTAGCAGCCGGTGTTGCATAGGAGTGTGCGCGCACACTCACACACATAGCCAGTGATCACAACCTGCAATGCCAGTGTCTGTAGGTTCTACTGTGCTTTCTATCCACTCAACATGTTTCCCCGCTATTATGAGATCATATGACTCTTTCCTGTTTTTCACTGTGACCGATAATACAGCAGAGAATCCCCTAATGCTGGGCAATATGGAAAAGGGGCTTCACAGCTGCTTGTCAGTTAAAAAAAAAAAAGGCTTTGTCAGTTTCAACATTGGGTTTTTCCCCTTTGCCTTCCTTCCTTTCTGTTCCCTTTCATTCAACCAACTAACCCTAAAAATGCATGTGCGAAACCTGAAACACGAGGATTTAAATGGAACATGAGAACATAAGAACGTAAGAGAAGCCAATGTTGGATCAGGCCAATGGCCCATCTAGTCCCAACACTCTGTGTCACACAGTGGCCAAAAATACCAGGTGCCATCAGGAGGTCCAGCAGTGGGGCCAGGACGCTAGAAGCCCTCCCACTGTTGACCTCCCTCCCCAAGCACCAAGAATACAGAGCATCACTTGCCTCAGACTGAGAGTTCCTATCTATACCCTGTGTCTAATAGCCACTGATGGATCTCTGCTTCATATGTTTATCCAATTCCCTCTTGAAGCCATCCATGCGTGTAGCTGCCACCGCCTCCTGTGGCCTGAGCCTCACTGTGGCAGTGAATTCCAGGTGTTCATCACTCTTTGGGTGAAGTAGGGCTTCCTTTGATCTGTTCTAACCCGACTGTGCAGCAACTTCATTGAGTGCCCAAAAGTTCTTGTATTGTGAGAAAGGGAGAAAAGTACTTTTTTCTCGTCCTGCTCTATTCCATGCATAATCTTATAAACCTCGATCATGTCACCCCTCAGCCGTCATTTCTCCAAGCTAAAGAGCCCCAAGCATTTCAACCTTTCTTCATAGGGAAAGTGTTCCAACCCTTTTATCATTCTAGTTGCCCTTTTCTGCACTTTTCCCAATGCTATAATATCCTGTTTGAGGTGTGGTGACCAGAAATGTACATAGTACTTCAAATGAGGTCACACCACTGATTATGATACTGGCTGATTCGTTTTCAGTTCCCTTCCTAATTATCACCAGCATAGCATTGGCCTTTTTTACTGCAGTCAATACACTGTCTCAACATTTTCAGTGAATTATCTACTACGACTCCAAGATCTCTCTCTTGCTCAGTCTCTGCTAGTTTGGACCCCATCAACGTGTATTTATAGTTAGGATTTTTGGCTCCAATGTGCATCACTTTGCACTTGGCCACACTGAACCCCATTTGCCACGTTGACACCCACTCGCCCATCCTCGACAGATCCCTTTGGAGTGCCTCACAATCCTCCCTGGTTCTCACCACCCTGGCATCTGTAGTACTCGCTGGATGTAGTACTTGCTGGATGCTACTGCACAGCTGCAAAACGGTAACTGCATGATTTCTAAAAAACTTTGGACACCCACCCCCACATGTCACTAGTGACCTTCCACCCTGATTTAGAAAAGTGCAGAAGAAGAAAATGAATTAGAATTAGATTTTTGAATTGTTACCGTTTGTAAGAGAAAATAAGTTTAGAAGTAATTGTAACAGAATAAGAGAGACATTAATGGGGTTGGAGCAGTGCGGGAAGCCTTGTTTGGGGGGAGAAGGAAATTAGAAAAATGGATATGTAGGTAGGTTTAAACTGTATGAACATGTGATATATCCAATAATAAACTGTATTTACTAAAAAAAAAGAAAAGTGCAGAAGAAATACACCAGAGGCAAAAGAATGGTGCGTAAGGCAGGCACTGAAGTCAAGATTAAAGGTTTTACTACTCTGAAAACCTGCAGTAAGATGTTTGTGCGCAATGGGCCAGTGACTCACAAAAACTCCTTCCCAGCCACAAATTTCGTCAGTCTTGAAGGTGCTACTGGACTCTTGCTCTTTTCTACTGCTACAGACAGACTGACATGGCTCCCCGTCTTGAACAATGATTCGTGACCATCTCAATGTCCTTCTGTTCTCTCGGCCTCTAAAATGACGGCTGGAAGAGATGACAGATACAGGCTGCTGTTTTGCTGCACTCGTTATGACAGCAGCTCTCCAGGTTCCTAAGAAGGGAGGGGTCTGCAAACTAACATCCTTTACCTTGAGATATCAGGGATTGATGCGGGGACCTTCTGCATGCAGGACAGGCTCTCTGCCACTGAGCCACGGCCCCTTTCTACTGAGTTTAAGCATGACTGCGAGCCCTTAAATGTACGCTTCAAACATTGCCTGCTTGGAAACTCCATGCAAAAGAATCAGACATCTGTTATTGTTCAGTACTACAGATGTCCAATTGCTCTTTGCTAGTCAGCAGAATTCCATGGCTGCATTTAAAAAAAAAATATCATGCCAGACTCCGGGAAGAGGGCCAATGAAACTGCAATCAAACCACTCTGCCTGGCAGGCTGCCCTCACTAATCCTCTGAGCACACCCTCACACACTGAAAAGAAAACATGGGCACAATCCAACCACAGTTAAAGAGTTTTCAGGCCTACTGATTTTAGGCCTAATTCTCCTACTGAACTCAACACAGCTTAAGGCCACATCCACACTGTCACTTTTGTCACTCATTTGCAACTATTGCTTTGGTTCTCCCCCCACTTTTCCGTATGTCTTTTGGTCCCTCTGGGACTACTCGAGAGAGCAAAACACATTGGGGGGAGAAAACCCTGAAGCAATAGGGACAAACGAGTGGCAAAAATGACAGTGCGGTGCGACTATTGTTGGAACAACATTATGCCCAACATAATAACAATGATGGGCAAAACTTCATTTATTATATCCCAACTTCCTTCCCAATGGTGACCTGGAGCAGCTTAGTCATTATTCCCCCTTGGCAAAATATATTTTATGGACTGTGTCCACTCTGCCCCCTTATCTAAGTGGAGGCCAGGGCAGATGTCCTTATTTTCCTAGCCTGACTACAGAATCACAGAGTTGGAAGGGGCCATACAGGCCATCTAGCCCAACCCCCTGCTCAATGCAGGATCAGCCTCGAGCATCCCTGGCAAAGGTTTGTCCAGCCACTGCTTAAAGGTTGCCAGTACTGAGCGGGATTCCTAGGCAGCTGATTCCACTGTTGCACAACTCTGACTGTCAAAAAGTTTCCCCTAAGATCCAGCCAGTACCTCCCCGCCCTTAACTTAAACCCATTATTTCGAGTCCTCTCCTCTGCTGCCCACAGGAACAGCTTCCTGTCCTCCTCCTCTGAGTGGCAGCCCTTCAAATACTTCAAGAGAGCCATCCCGTCCCCCCCTCTACCTCCTCTTCTCCTGGCTGACCATTCCCCAGTCCCTGAGCCTTTCCTCACAGGGCTTCTTGGTCTCCAGGCCCCTGATCATTCTCATTGCTCTTCTCTGCACCCGCTCCATTCTGTACTATTGATGAGGAGGCAGTCCCAGTACACTATCCTGGCCATGATCTCATTTTTTTATTTACTACATTTATACCCCACTTTACTCACAAATGGAGATCCCAAGCGGCATACAACATTATCCCCCCTCTCCATTTTAGCCTCAGAACAAACCCTTTGAGGTATGTTAGGCTGTGTGTGTGTGTGACTGGCGCAGCAAGCATCCTTGGCAGAGTGGGGATTCGAACCTGGGACTCCTACATCCTAGTCTGACACGCTAACCACTGTGACATGCTGGCTCTTGCAGATTCTGTTCATGCCCCAGCCAGCCCTATAGCTTTGCAACGAAGACCAACGTCCTGGCAACGAACTGTGTGCAATTCTGGTCACCACACCTCAGAAAGAATATTTTCTCAAGAACTCGTCGGCACTCAATGAAATTGCTGAGTGGTCGGGTTAGAACGGATAAAAGGAAGTACTTCTTCACCCAAAGAGTGATTAACACCTGGAATTCACTGTCACAGGAGGTGGTGGCAGCTACAAGCATGGACAGTTTCAAGAGGGAATTGGATAAACATATGGAGCAGAAGTCCATCAGTGGCTATTAGCCACATGATATAGATAGGGACTCTCGGTCTGGGTCAAGTGATGCTCTGTATTCTTGGTGCTTGTGAGGGGCAACAGTGGGAGGGCTTCTAGTGTCCTGGCCCCACTGCTAGACCTCCTGATGGCACCTGGTATTTTTGGCCATTGTGTGACAAAGGGTTGGACTGGATGAGCCACTGGCCTGATCCAACATTGGCTTTTCTTACATTCTTATGTTCTTAAGATAACAAAGTCCAGGGGATGGCTGTATAAAGCTGCTTCTCCTTCAGTGCTAGCGGAGGCTGGAACGCAAGAGCTGATGACCCAACTTCACCTGCCACGGAGGCATTAAGGAAACAGCTGTTCAGAAGCCCGTAAAACGAGAACTTGAACCTGAGATCTCTTGGGGACCTTTTCTTTGTGTGTTCTGAGTTAGCAAAAAACAGCGGAGAGATGACTTCCCATTCCCGAGTTTGATCTGCATACTGTGCTAATGGAAGCCAGGCATTGGCGTTGGGCGCTTTCATAGAAATTTGCCAGGCACAACAGAGGGAAGCCAAGGATGACTGAGAATAAGTCAGCCATGTTTGGGAAGGAAGAGAGGGGCTAATTGAAGAAACAAAAAAGGACCCAGCTTCCAGGAATGCAAGAGGGGGCCCCCTCCTCCTCCCTCATGGAAGGTGAATGAGTACAGAGAAAGACAAACAAGAGAAGGCGCTTGCTCCAATGAACAACATCGACAAAGGTGTTGTGTATTAAGATAGGCAGCTGCCATGCTCGAAGAGACCTCGGTCAAAGACAATAGCCACCTCAGATCCTAGGGCACACCAAGGGGCTCACCCGGATCCAAAAGGGAACCTATAGAAACAAAGACTTGTAAATAGAGCCAATTACGGGTGATGGGTGTGTGGGGGTGTGGTACTGGGGTATGCATATAAACCGGACTTGCAAAAACCATGCTTCATTCTGCTATGTAATCAATAAACGTCTTGCTGATTTCACCATGCTGAGCTTCCAGCCTCAGTACTTTTTGAAAGGGCAACCATTGGGATCGGGCATTGGCTCTTTGTGCCGCCCGGATTTCTCGGAAGAGGGAACTTCAGGCAGTTCCAGCTAGGAAACTGGCCCAGAATCCTCCTGCCCTGAAGAGTCAGGTGACACCAGAGGGCTAGTCCCGTTTCACCGTGTCATATAAAAGCTCTCGGACCAGGGGACTTTCAAACTTGTTGCTGACATGACAGATGCAATCAAGTTTTCCTTCTGTGCTACCCAGCCTGGGCACTTAAGAATTCTCTTTTCTAAGTCAAAAATGCAGAAGTACATGGTGTGCCCAAATATCACAAAGTTATTCTTGCAGCAGACAAGGCTTTGCTGGCATCTAATTGGAAAAATAAAGAACTTCCACTGGTTCTACAATGGTACAAGAAAATATGGGACTTTTCATTATGGAAAAAAACATCTCAGACCAAATTCAGAGCACAGAGAACCCACTTTGTCAGTCTACATTTTTAGAACCATGGCTTCCCTTTATGGACTATGCAATCAATAGAAATGACTCAGAAACAGCTATTCCAACTGCCTACAGCTTTTTAGCATGGTTGTAAACGTATCTCCATCCCGCCAACAAAAGACAACATTCAAGCAACGTAATGACAGAAGATCTTCATTAGTTATACACTATATTGTGTGCCAGCTTACTTCATTTTACAGTTTGTTATTCTTAACTTGCAGACTGTTTGTAATATCTTTATCTGTTTACTGTATTAATATAGATTTGCTATATGGTTTATGTTTATAAAAATTAAAAATAAAACGTGGGTTTTTTTAAATGCAGAAGTACGATGCACGACTTCTGTTCACATTTTAAAATGATATTTGTGTCACTAAGTTCTGCTTGCTTTCTGAGGTGTAAGGATATGTCGCTGGCGACCAAGATCAAGTTAATTCACGCCACAGTGTGCCTCATAATTCTGTATGGGCGTGGAATTCATTTATTTATTTGATTACATTTTTAAATCACCTAATCCCCACAGGCGTGGGGCACCAGGCAATATACACATTTAAAAACAATGAAACTGTGAAGTCATTATCAAAATATATTATTCAGTAATTAAAAATCAAGAGGCAAAAGTTTGTGAATCCCTCTCACTATCCGGGTCTGTGTTGCTCGGGGAGGGGGAGATATGAGAGATATTAAATCCTTCAGGGGACAACAAAGAGACCTGACAGGAAGAAAGTTGATTCATTTGAAAGGTGGTGTTGGCTTAGAGTGTTATGGATACCCCAGACCACCAAAAAGACAAATAAGTGGGTTGTAGATCAAATCCAGTCTGAACGCTCCCTAGAAGATAAAACGACTAAACTGAGGCTATCGTACTTTGGTCACAGAACAAATTTAGAGTCCAGTGGCACCTTTAAGAAGAAGAAGAAGAAGAAGAAGAGATTGGATTTATACCCCGCCCTTCACCACCCAAAGGTGTCTCAGAGCGGCTTACAAACTCCTTTCCCTTCCCCCTCCCCACAACAGACACGCTGGGAGGTAGGTGGGGCTGAGAGAGCTCTGACAGAAACTGCTCTTTTTCAAGAACAGCTCTTATCAGAACTACGGCTTGCCCAAGACCAACAAAGTTTTATTCCAGGTATGAGCTTTCGTGGGCATGCACACTTTTTCAGATACATTGGAATGGTACCTTGGTCACATTCTGAGAATACAAAAGTCACTGGAAAAGACAATAATGCTGTGAAAAGTTGAAGGTAGTGGGGAAAGAGGAAGACCCGACATGAGACGGATGGACTCAATCAAGGAAGCCACAAAGGCCCTCAGCTTGCAAAACCTGCGCAAGGCTGTTAATGATAGGATGTTTTGGAGGTCATTCATTCACAGGGGTGGTCACAAGTACGAAGCCACTAGACGGCACTTAACACAACATCCCTCAATAGGCTCAGCTTGCTTTCAAGATCTACAATGGTAGGTTGTAGCATTGTACTATAGCATTGGAAAAAGTGCAGAGAAGGGCAACTAGAATGATAAAAGGGTTGGAACACCTTCCCTATGAAGAAAGGTTAAAACGCTCGGGGCTCTTCAGCTTGGAGAAACGACGGCTGAGGGGTGACATGATCGAGGTTTATAAGATTATGAATGGGCTTGAGCAGGTTGAGAAAGAAGTACTTTTCTCCCTTTCTCACAGTACAAGAACTCGTGGGCACTCCATGAAATTGCTGAGCAGTCGGGTTAGAACAGATAAAAGGAAATACTTCTTCACCCAAAGAGTGATTAACATATGGAATTCACTGCCACAGGAGGTGGTGGCAGCTGCAAGCATGGACAGTTTCAAGAGGGAATTAGATAAACATATGGAGCAGAAGTCCATCAGTGGCTATTAGCCACAGGGTATAGATAGGAACTCTCGGTCTGGGGCAGGTGATGCACTCTATTCTTGGTGCTGGAGGGGGCAGCAGTGGGAGGGCTTCTCGTGTCCTGGCCCCACTGCTGGACCTCCTGATAGCATGTGGTATTTTTGGCTGCTGTGTGGACTAGATGGGCCATTGGCCTGATTCAACATTGGCTTCTCTTATGTTCTTATGTTGTCAGAAACTGACCTTCTGCTCCAAACCCAGTGGGTGGTATCCTCCCACAGCCTAGACGAGGAAATGCCTTCAGCCTAAGCAGCTTTCTTCCAACTTAAGTGGCTCTTCCACTGGAGGAAGAGCTACTTAAGTTGGAAGAAGGCGTCCAACTTTGCTTATTGGAGCGGTAGGATGCCAGCCATTGATCTATGGTAGCCCACTAACGGTATTTGACTTAATACTCTTCTGTTTTGTGCACATCAAATCCAGCCGCACATAAATGCTTAGTGTGCTAAGCAATAACCAAGGAAAGCTGCAGTTCTGAGGGGCTTCCAAATACAATAGACCTCTGACTTACGATCATTCCAAAAATGTGACAAATAAAAGTCACAATATAAAATAGCAGCGCCACGTAACTTGCAAGTTTTGGTTTCCAAAAAAGTGGCAGTTCAGTTTGCTTCATTCTTTGAAGCCTCATCAAAGTTCTCCACAAGATCTGGGACCAGAGTTCCCGCTGAGATGGGTTAGTGTGAGCTAGCTTTCAGTTTTTTTAGGCTCCGGCTCACACATTTATGTCTTAGGTTGGGAAGGATGGCTCCAGAGCAAACTAATTTATGCGGTAGCCAAATCGCTCACTCACGACTTTAATGCCGGTAGCTCACAAAGTAGAACTTTTGCTCACAGGACAACTTAGAGGGAGCATTGTCTGGGATGTCATCCTGCTCCTCCTCCCCAGGAGCAAGAGATGCTTTTCCCTCAACAGGTTGTTTCGGTAGAGCCTCCTCAAGCTAGTTAGACTCTCCGCTCCAAGCTGGTTTAAGATGCTAGGAAGCATTTCAGTGAGCTGCCTTGTCCCAGCATGGTCTGTGACTGTGAAAGTATTAGCAGCCAAAGATGGCTGAACCTTCGGAATGTTAAAATGGATGACTCTTCCTTGACTGGTGAACATATTTACCTCCTCAGTGCCAGAGATATTGTTTACTCCTAGCTTCCTTAAGGAAAACTGAAGTTCCTTATCAACTGCAGTAGCTGTCCTATGGACAACCTTCTTCTTTCTGCAAGTAGTACCCTTTCCTCCAATGCGCACTTGTGCTTGGAGGTTAGTTACCTTTCCTTGATTCATGAACGTTTCTTTAATCTCCTCAGAAGGAAGTAGCCCGGTCTGGGCAAGTTGAGGAGCCAGGGACCGCAAAGGGAAGCGGGGAGCTCAGAGAACGCACGCGGAAGGAGTCCCCACGAAGGGTAAAAACAGGGTAGATGTCAAACATTTAGCTGCCCACATCACATGACTGATCTCTCCTGCCTTAGATCTAGTCCTACTGGAACTGTGGTCCGACTGCACAGTGAGAAAGGGTAAGAAGGCTATGATTAATACCCTACCGGCGGCAGCAAGGCTAGCCATTGCTTCCAAATGGAAAGCCAAGGAAGCACCAACTATAGAACTATGGGCACAGTTTGTGATGGGAAAGATCGCTGATGGTCTAAACCACCACTCCTGTGATGATACGAACAGCACCTTTGTCGTTACCTGCCTCCCGATACTGCAAATATCTAGCTGAGAATGTGAGCCAGTTTGGTGTAATGGTTAAGTGTGTGGACTCACCTCACAGGGTGTCTGTTGTGGGGAGGGGAGGGGAAAAGAGTTTATAAGCCGCTCTGAGACTCCAAGTGAAGGGCGGGGTATAAATCCAATCATCTACTACTACTACTACTACTACTACTACTACTACTACTACTACTACTACTACTACTACTATTATTATTATTACATCTAATATACACTATCAGGACTGGATTTATTTCTGAGCGTTTGGCTGTTAAATGTCTTTTGAGGGGGTTATGATCTGGCTTAATGCCCTTAATAGTATGAATATGTTACTTACCTTCCTATCGCCATATATGTGTTATTACTTCTTTCCCTCTCCTGGTTTTTTTCATGACAATACATGTATTTTTGCATTATATTAATTACTGATGGGCAGCACTTGACTCAGTGAGTGATGAGGTGGTCAAGCTCATTCAATAGATGGTGGAGGTGGAAAGCACCGTCCAGTCACGGCCGACATAAGAGCATAAGAACATAAGAGAAGTCAATGTTGAATCAGGCCAATGGCCCATCTAGTCCAACACTCTGTCACACAGTGGCCAAAATATACCAGGTGCATCAGGAGGTCCAGCAGTGGGGCCAGGACACTAGAAGCCCTCCCACTGCTCCCCACCCCAGCACCAAGAATAGAGTGCATCACCTGCCCCAGACTGAGAGTTCCCATCTATACCCTGTGGCTAATAGCCACTGATGGACTTCTGCTCCATATGTTTATCCGACTTATGGCGACCCCTTAGGGTTTTCGAGGCAAGAGATGAACAGAGGTGGTTTGCCACTGCCTGCCTCTGTGTAGCAACCCTGGACTTCCTCAGTGGTCTCCCATCCAAGTACTAACCAGGGCCGACCCTGCTTAGCTTCTGAGAACTGAGGAGATCAGGTCAGCCTGGGCCATCCAAGTCAGAGGAGATTATCAGAGTTGGTCTGCCATCACCTGTCTCTATGTAGCAACTTTTTACTTCCTTGGTAGCAGTGTTCCCGCCAAGCTGAGTTAGTGTGAGCTAGCTCACAGTTTTCTAGCCTCCAGATCACACGTTTTTGTCTTAGCTCAGGAAGGACGACTCCAGAGCAAACTGATTTACGCAGAAGTCGAATCGCTCGCTCACAACTTTAATGCCGGTAGCTCACAAAGTAGAATTTTTGCTCACAAGACGCCACAGATAGGAGGGAGCACTGCTTCGTAGTCTTCCGTCCAAGTACTAACCAGGGCCTACTCTTCTGTGACTAGAGATGGCTAACCTGGGCCACGCAGGCCAGGTCTTTCAGTAGGATGATCGGATACAAAAAAGGAAGAGGGATCTGTGACCTTCATAAGAGGTGCGGAAGAAATGAGTTTGGCGGGTGTGGCTTCTCGAGTGACGCAGGGGTGAGAAAAGCTGCCTTTGCCCAAATCCCCTCTTCTACAGGGCTATTAAAAGCACAAGATCCCTGTCAGCCTTTGCATCCCGACTTCCCAGCATTCAGTGCATTCGGGCACAAAACAGTGGCCAAAGTAGAGGCATAATTACAGAGGACCCACAAACAGTCACTTCCTTGATATTAAAAAGGGGGCACGGTATTTTTAGATTCTGTTCCTCCTGTCCTCCCGCCATCTTCACAGCGTCAGTTAACGTTTCTCTTCACATGTTAGAAGAAAAGGGCAATAGGTTACTAGGGCTGCCAGATCTCACCTGGGAAATACCTGGAACGTAAGGAGGGTGGTGTTAGAGAGCCAGCTTGGTGTAGTGGTTAAGTGTGTGGACTCCAATCTGGGAGAACCGGGTTGGATGCCCCACTCCTCCACATGCAGCTGCTGGCATGACCTTGGGTCAGTCACACGTTCTCTCAGAGCTGTTCTCTCACGAGCAATTCTCTCAGAGCTCTCTCAGCCCTACCAACCTCACAGCTGTCTGTTGTGGGGAGAGGAAGGGAAAGGAGATTGTAAGCCGCTCTGAGACTCCGAGTGAAGGGCAGGGTATAAATCCAATCTCTTCTCTTCTCCTTCTCTTCTAGGGGAGGGATTTCAATGAAGTAAATTGCCATGGAGTCAACCTTCCAAAGTGGCCATTTCCTCCAGGTGAAACCGATCTCTGTCACTCGGCGATCAGTTGTAATCCCGTGAGATCTTTGGCCACCACCTGGAGGTTGGCAACACTAGGTTATATACCCATTCCTCATGTTTTCTTCATCCTCCTGGGCATCAGGCAAAGGGTGGGAGATTACATATCTCCACAGCAGGGAACTGCACGTGTTGTGAGGAGCTCCATCCATTTCAAAGGCCTCACGCAGCGCAGCAGAAAATCTTACAAAAACAGGCCCTCAGATTTTACCGGGCAAGGCTGCCACTGGGGGGGATTATTATTATTCCCAAATGCTTTCCAAACCTTCATTCAAATTCTCAGCAATAAAGGAGATGTCCAGAAAAGATTTTAATCTTCCCAGGCCCTGAGGAGGGGGTGGGGGTGGAGGCAAACGTTCTGAAGCATCGAGCGAGCCTCGTTGGAAATAATTTGTTAAAGGTTATAGTGACATGATGGGAAAAGAATGACACGCTCTTCTCAAACCAGAATGTTTTTGAACCAGAATGGATTTTCTTTCAGGGTCAGAGATTTTCTGCATGATAAAAAGTCAGCTGTGATAATCTCACAGGGCGGGTCGTCCAACATGGTTTGCGACAAAAGCGCCTTTTTGAGAGAGGCAGCCTCTATATTCAAAGATTAAAATCTTTAAAAAGATTAAAATCTCATTTAGGGGCCCCAGTTTGACAGAAAACAAACTTCCTAGAGTATTGACAATGGGCGTAATTGATGGCCTTTAAACAAAAACTTCTTGATTGGAGGAAAAACTTCTGTAAAACAATGCCATCTTCTGTTATCACACAAAAGCAATTTTTTCTGTCTCATGCCAGATATGGTCCAACTAGGGTTGCCAGCTCCAGGCTGGGAAATACCTGGAGATTTGGGGGTGGATTTGGGGGAGGGAGGCCTTTGGGGAGGGGAGGTATTTCAGTGGGGTACAATGCCACAGAGTTCACCTTCCAAAGCAGCCATTTTCTCCAGAAACACTGATCTCTCCTGCAGATCAGTTGCAATCCCAGGAGCTCTCCAGCCACCACCTGGAGGCTGGCAACCCTAGGTTCCACCTACTCAACCAAACCCCAGCCTAGTCATTTTCTTAGATGCCATCTGCATGCTGACATTTTCTTCTCATCCACTGTAACCAGCAATTTGTCTCCTCGCCTTCGTGGGAGATGTACCATCGCCACAATGACCTAACCGCATCAAAGGAAAAAGCTCATGCTGAACCACCGGAGAGGAGAAGGAGGAGGAGGAGGAGGAGGAGGAGGAGGAGGAGATTGGATTTATTCCCCACCCTTCACTAACCAAAGGAGTCTCAGGGTGGCTTTCAATCTCCTTTCCCTTCCCCTCCCCACAACAGACACCTTGTGAGCAATGGTCCCTCTAAGCTGTGGAGTCTTGTGAGCAAATATTCTACTTCATGACCTACTGACATTAAAGTTGTGAGCAAGCAATTTGGCTACTGCATAAATTAGTCTGTTCTGGAGCCATCCTTCCTGAGCTAAGACAAAGACCGATTTCGCTCAAAAATAGGATCACGAAACCGCAGGGGAAATCGGGCGAAGCCACGGGTCAAAATGCGTCTGGGCAGCTTCGAGTGGGAACTTGACCAATGGAAATGAGGCAAAGGGAGGCGTGATGGTGGCGCAGCTCCTTGTGCGAAATCGGTCAAAAATGTGTGAGCCGGGGGCTAAAAAACTATAAGCTAGCTCACATTAATTCAGCTTAGAGGGAACACTGCCTGTGAGAGGAAGGTGGTGCTTAGAGAGCTCTGAGAGAACTGCTCTTGAGAGAACAGCTCTGAAAGAATTTATGACTGACCCAAGGTCACACCAGCAGCTGCATGTGGAGGAGTAGGGAATCAAACCCAGTTCTCCCAGATTAGTCTGTGATCCTAACCACTGCACCAAACTGGTGAAGAACAGAATTGCCTCTAGGCAGATGAGGCCGTTTCAGTGCTGACAGTGAAGGAATTTGGCATTATAAGATATCAGTTGCCTTGAGCTCTCTGGAGGAAAGAAATATTCCTCCAAATAAATATTGATATAGTTTTTTAAACAAAGGGGAGAGATGTGTCACCAACAAAAAGGAGAGATATGTCAACAGACAAACTAGGAGGAGCGCTACTCCACTGAGAAATTATTCAAGCTGCCAGGTGTGCTAGGATTGCCAGCTCTGGGTTGGGAAATACCTGGGGATTTAGGGGGTGGAGCCTGAGGAAGGTGAGGTTTGGGGAGGGACTTCAATGGGGGTCTAGTGCCACAGAGTCCACCCTCCAAAGCAGCCATTTTCTCCAGGGGAACTAATCTCTGTTGCCTGGAGATCAGTTGTAATAGCGGGAGATCTCCAGCCGCCACATGGAGGTTGGCAAGCCTCGGCATAGCCTTGGGGCCATCTCCATGTTTTGCCTTTACTTAAATGACACAACAAACAAGACCACGGTGTATAATTAGCCAATAGAACAATCAATCACCATGTATAATTAAACAATTTTTGTTTGTTCTTTTATATATGCTATGTGTGAATTTCAGTTATCAGCACGATTGCAACAATAATCCTACAGAATAAAGTATACCACTTAGCAGTACATTCAAAATAATACAGCTCCTAATTACAGAAACAATCGAGACAAACGATGGAGTCCTAGTACAATATCCGTTTGCATGTCCTTCATCAGGTTTGTCCTTCTGTTATTGTTTCTTCACAAGCAGGAAGTGCTGCAAGCTGCAAAGGAGTACCGTACTTAATAAACCACCAAAGCGCAGTAGCGTACATCAAAAATGGCATAAGAATTAGCATTCTGAAACACGGGTGAGTTTATAAAGTGTAAAATGCTTCTCTGTATCATTAGAGAATTCTTTATGTTTTTGGTGGCACGTAGCCCCACATCATTTCCACCTCTCACTGTTTCTCCCACTGGCCCAAGAGGGCAACGGCGGGTGGGAGGACCACTGGCCAGCGCTTGGCATGCTGAGAGCCCACTTCAAGCAAGGCCTCTCTGCCCATACCTGAGGCTCCCCTGAGGGACAGCCCCTTAATTTCAGTGGGCACAAGTGCAGCCATCTTTGTCCTGGTGGCCTCTGTAATAATTTTTCCAAAGCCTCAGTCCCCGTGAGCCTTTACAATATATGCTGTAGTATAAAAAGAGAAAAGCTGGGACGCATTGCTTATTTTGGGTTTCTCAGCTGGGAGACTCGTACTCCCCCCCCCCCCCACATAACAGTATGAATATGAAAGAACACCTTGCCCCAGTTTTCCTCCTACGTGTACTCCACAGGGGTAAAAGTGTATTTTTAAAGAGGTCTATTAAAATCCATATTTTGACCTTACAGAAGCATAAAACAGCTATTTTAATTAAGAAGCAAATAAACGATAATATGCAATAGACTGTGATAATGATTTTCTGTCTCTAGGATTTTTCATAAATATTTGAAACAAACCACGTCAAAAAAAACCTAATAAAAAGATAAGAGAATGATGCTAAAATGGACTGGCACAAACATGAGCAGCGAGGAATCAAGAACAAGCAGTCACACATCTAATAAGATCAATATCATGTCACAAGAAACACAAAGTAAGCCTTGGAGAACAAGCGGATCTTAACCAGACGCTGAAGATATAAAAATGTAGGTGCCTTTCAGATCCACATGGGAAGAATATTCCAGAAAGTCATCACCACAGAGACAGCCCTGCTTCTGGGCCTCCATTTGCCTGATTTGTGGAAGCACCCAGAGAAGGCTTTCAGCCACAAATCCATAAGTAATCCTTAGTCCTAAAAATCATGTCCTAGAGAAAACTCACATATCTCACAGGGTGTCTGTTGTGGGGAGATGAAGGAAAGGAGTTTGTAAGCCGCTCTGAGACTCTGAGTGAAGGGCAGGGCATAAATCCAACTCTCCTCCTTCTCCTCCAGGTCTCAGGCAGAGGTCTTCCACATCACCTGGTCCTTTTAACAGGAGATGCCAGGGATAAAACTTGGGACCTTTTGCACGCCAGGCAGATGGTCTTCCACTGAGCCACGGAGTCTCCCCGAACCAGAGAATTTCCCAAACCAGAGTTGGCACCCTTCCCCTGTGGCAAATTATTGTCCTCCACCCTTTGGGAACTGCTCTTGAGAGAACAGCTCTGAGAAAACTGTGACTGGCCCAAGGTCAACCAGCTGGCTTCATGTGGAGGAGTGGGGAATCAAACCTGGTTCTCCAGATTAGAGTCCCCCACTCTTAACTACTACACCAAACTGCTGCCAGTCTGAGAAGATAACACTGACCTTGACGGATCAAGGGTCTGATCTGGAACAAGACAGTTCCAATTCCTAGAAATCTGGGGGCAGTGCCCCTCTTCCTGAACACTGTTTGATCTCTGTGTCTGATTCCAATAACCAATGAATACCACCATTCTGTAAACAGTCCTTGCCTATAAAATTTCTTCTCCCTTAGAACTTAACAGCTGTCGTTTTATTCACAAGCATAATGAACTATATTTTTCTAAACCATTCATGCCTATCTGGGAATCATCTTTTTACAAAACTGAATAATTAAGATCCTTGCTGCTGCCAACGTATTTACCATCAGTGTTCTAAATGTACGTGTGCGTGGTACTGATGTGGACAGGATCCCTAAAAGAGCCAAACTTGGATTTTTATTAATCTGTTTACACATAATTTTCCCTGCCTATTCAAATACCCTAACTTGGGTGCCCCAGGCTAGCCTGATCCTTGTCAGAGTTAAGGGAAGCTAAGCAGGATCAACCCTGGTTAGTATTTGGATGGGAGACCTCCAGGGAAGTCCAGTGTCGCTATGCAGACACAGGAAATGGCAAACCACCTCTGTTTGTTTCTTACCTTGGAAGCCCTATGGGGTCAACAGACACATATCTAAGCTGCCACCACCCTAACTTTCCACCACCAGCGTAAATTCAAATGTTTTTATCCCAATACACTGGACTTCCGAACAATTTCACCACTTTTGTATGAAGGCACCCATCATCTTACATTGCCAACATTTACTATATCCTGAGCCAAGCTTTTGTGCCAATCTGAACAGGGATATGGTACTACTTAATCCCCACATTTTTGGTAAATGTATGCATTATTTTATGCAGCTTGCAACATTCCTGTGTTGACGTAGGGCGCTTTCATAATAACACCCTCTCAATCCACTTTCAATGCACTTTGCAGCTGGATTTTACTGTGTGAAATGGCAAAACCCACTGGCAAATGGTCACCAAAGTGGATTGAAACGGCATTGTTCAGCATGTATGAAAGTGTTCAGTGACAGCCACGTCTCTTTCCCATTTTTCTCTGATTGACAACACTTCAATGCTCTGCTCCATGAAAGTCTCCATAGATTGTTTTCCCCGTAACCACTCTGGAGTAAATTGTTTTAAAAAAATATTCAGATTTGGTAAGTTCCTTGGACATGTTAAACGCCCTACCTAGGAGGACCTGTACAAAATTCTTTAGATGGCATATATTAATGCCTGGAAACCTCCTTTGGACTACATTTTCTTTCACAGCATCAAAGGATATTATTGATCGGGTGTCACTGAAATGTATCAACTCAGTCATACGCTGTCTTTCCTAGACATTGAAATCGCCAGTTCATTTCGCCGTTTTAAAATCCAGGTGATCGATAATGAATTCCTATGGAGACATGAGGGGTGTGGTTTGTGGCCTGCATTTATCCAACATTTTAATCAGATGGCATCTATCCGGTTAGTTGCAGATGCCCTTTTATCCCTTTCCCCCACCATCACCACACTGAAGTGAACAGAACACCATCACAGGGCATCAGTTGGATATTCTAGGCTACACAAACTATCTCCCCTTAGCCATAATGATAAGGTCGCCAGCGTTCCTACTTAGGTCTCACTTTTTGGAATTGCAACGCATTAAGTTCAGCACGTGCACCAACAGCGGCTTCGGGCCCACTGCCTGCAAAACAAATGCTATCAACTGCATCTGGCCCTGCTCCCAAAATACTACCTCTGTATAACTGCAAACAAATAAGCAGTTTGAGAGTACGACCTTTTGGCATGGGTGCAATTGTAGAAGCAGCTGCAGTCAGGTACTGGAAAAGAGGCTGTTACAAGACAGGTAATGCAAACATGGTGAGTTAGATTCTGGGCCATACTGTTTGCAAGGATCATGACGTCCTTGTGTCTGACAGAAGACCATTTTCATCACGGCTAATCAGAAACGTTGGAGAACGAACCTCGGAGTTTCTGCACTCTATCTTTTCCCCCCTGAGTGGAAGAGAGTTTGCCACATGATCTGCAATAAAGATATTCCATGAGTGCAAGCATATGAAGGACTTACTTAAAAATAAAATAAAAATCTACTGCATGTTAAAAATTTCATGGCGGTACCAAACTGGCACAGTTGGTATTTAAGGAGGACGCAAATAAAAAAACACGACTTCTTTTACAATTCTGCCTAAGAACAGGACTGTTTCTAAGGCTTCTTTGCCAAAATGCCCCTTTTTTGCATATCCTTTTTCGAAGGGCGTTGCAAGGGCTTACCAAGTGTGATTGGTATTCCTTTAATTAATGTCAGAAGCATGGGAAACATATTTTTCCCCCTCAGAATTTGCCACGGAGGGAGTTTCCTCCCAGCCTGAAAAAGGTCATGGCTGTAGAGATCCTTCTTGGGAACCTCACATGGCCCTCTCTCACTCATTCCTCTGCTCTTTGTGAGGTCTTTGCGATGGGAAAAGTACACGAGACAGCCCTGTGGTACCCAGCAGCAACGCATCGCCTGCAACGCCTCTGCGGCCTGGATTTGAAGCCAGCTGAGGAGGGAGAAAAATGTGCTCATTAACGCAGAGGAAGGGAAACTGATGGGTGGAGTAATTTCACTCTTCTCCAGGCCAGAAAACTGGAAGAGAACTACCCAGCAGACTCACCCCTTTTCCTCACACGATTCCCACTCCACTCTTTAACACGTGGAATTCACTGCCACAGGAGGTGGTGGCAGCTACAAGAATGGACAGCTTCAAGAGGGAACTAGATCAACATATGGAGCAGAAGTCCAGCAGTGGCTATTAGCCATAGGGACTCTCAGTCTGAGACAAGTGATGCTCGGTATTCTTGGTGCTTGGGGGGGGCAACAGTGGGAGGGCTTCTAGTTTCCTGGCCCCACTAGTGGACCTCCTGATGGCACCTGGTATTTTTGGCCACTGTGTGACACTGAGTGTTGGACTGGATGGGCCATTGGCCTGATCCAACATTGGCTTCTCTTATATTCTTATGTTCTTTCAAATTTAATATTGGTCCCATTGGACAAAGCATGGCATATATTACCATGAGGGTAACAGCCTCTTTTCCAGTTACTTTTTTCCCACCATAGAGAACAATGGAGGGAATAGGGGCAACCTGTTTGGGAGCCCATAGAATTGGATCCCCTGGTCCAATGTTCTTGAAACTTGGTGAGTATCTTGGGGAGAGGCTCCATCAGCTACCCTGTGAGTTTGGAGCCTCTCCCTCAAACCCCCTCCCCTCCAGCCCCCAGAATATACCTTATGTTTTCACCATTGACTTCAGAGGCCCATAGGATATAATGGAGCTGAAATTGACATTCGGCTGCCTGAAAGACTCCCTGGGGATGCTGGCTGGGGCGGGGCTTGGCTCCTGAGCTCCCGCACTCCCCCCAAAAAAGACCCCTGAGGGTATGCAGATTGCATGTTCTGAGGGTCCATTCTTTCACACCATGCATCAGCTGATGTGGGGGCTAGTCCACAGGAAGCTATGAGCGCAATAAATTTGCTAGTCTTTAATTATTTATTGAGATATTCAAATCCCATTTTTATATTTATACCCCACTGAGATATTTATACCACAAAAAGAGAACCAATTTGGTGCAGTGGTTAGGAGCACAGACTCTAACCTGAGAGAACCAGGTTTGATTCCCCACTCCTCCACATGCAGCTGCTGGTGTGACCTTGGGTCAGTCACGACTTCAAGAAGGAATTGGATAAACATATGGAACAGAGGTCCATCAGTAGCTATTAGCCACAAGGTGTAGATAGGAACTCTCAGGCTGGGGCAAGTGATGCTCTGTATTCTTGGTGCTTGGGGGGGGCAACAGTGGGAGGGCTTCTAGCATCCTAGCCCCACTGGTGGACTTCCTGATGGCACCTGGTATTTTTGGCCACTGTGTGACAGAGTGTTGGACTGGATGGGCCATTGGCCTGATCCAATATTGGCTTCTCTTATGTTCTTATGAGTTCTTTCAGAGCTGTTCTCTCACGAGCAGTCCTTGAGAGAGCTCTCTCAGCCCCACCTACCTCACAGGGTGTCTGTTGGGGGAAGGGGAAGGGAAAGGAGATTGTAAGCTGCTCTGAGAGTCCTTTGGGTAGTAAAGGGAAGGGTATAAATCCAATCTCCTCCTCCTCCTCCTCTTCTTCTTCTCTCCCCCACAATGGGAACCCAAAGTGCCTTACAACACTTCCTCCTCTGTTTTACCCTTATAACAACAACCCTGTGAGGTAAGTTGGCTTGAAAAGACGTGAAAGGTCTAGGGAATCTGAGCCCCCCCGATCCTAGCCAGACACTCAAACCACTAGACCTTGCTTTCTCTTTGAGGTGTTGACAGACTCCTTTTTGTTTTCATATTAAAATGGCAGTGTGAATTGACCCTTAGTCAAAATGAAGACCAGTTCCTTCCAACTGGGTGGGGGTAGACAGAGACAGAGAGACCGACCTGTGGGATGTCACGTATAAAGTCAAGTGCAAATTGTAGCTGCATTACGTAGCGCTCTCTAAAATGATCTCCTCGAAATAACTGGATTTTTCTTCTCTTGTGAGGTGCCTCATGCTCTTAACATAGAAGGGAGAACTTTCAGGTATACGCCCATCTGGGAACCATGAAGGTTGGTTGCCAGCCACACGCCCAGTAATCTGGAACTTGACATCTACCAAAACACTGGCTCGGGATCGAATCACCTAATAAGGATGAAGTATGTTCCCAGCTCTTCAACACGCAAAGTCGCATTTGTAGAAAAGTTTCCAACTATCTATTCCACAGCATATCATAATGAGTTTTCCCCAACGCTCACGTTTGTTTCTAAATCCCCTTTCTACATCACACTTAACTGCGGCTGTTAACCTAAGGAAAGTTCTT
Organism: Gekko gecko; assembly: GCA_029375565.1. Taxonomy (NCBI): domain Eukaryota; kingdom Metazoa; phylum Chordata; class Lepidosauria; order Squamata; family Gekkonidae; genus Gekko; species Gekko gecko. Next base: position 16,240,423 of record JAPDNY010000004.1, read on the forward strand.
GGTTTTCCTTCAGGACTGAAGATTGGGATCGACATGGTAGATTTTAGAAGATTTCTCCCGTTTCCAGCGTTTCTTTTCCAAGCCGGGGGAGTGGGAAGAAGAGTTCAGAGGCTGGGTGGATTCTGAATATAACGGAGTCGAGTCGACTGGCCAAGTTGTCGGGACAAGAGCCAAACTGTGTAGACAACTATTCCTGTCTTGGCTAGAGCAGTGTGTTGGGGACCGGTGGGAGAAAGACAGAATGGGGAAGCAAATCAGCCAGTGTCATAATGTCCCGGTATAAATTGATGGTGCGACCTCATTTGGAATACTGTGTGCAATTCTGGTCACCACACCTCAGAAAGGGATATCATAGCATTGGAAAAAGTGCAGAAAAGGGCAACTAGAATGATAAAAGTGTTGGAACACTTTCCCTATGAAGAAAGCTTAAAGTGCTTGAGGCTCTTTAGCTTGGATAAATGACGGCTGAGGGGTGACATGATCGAGGTTTACAAGATCATGCATGGGGTAGAGCAGGTCGAGAAAGAAGGACTTTTCTCCCTTTCTCACAATACAAGAACTCGTGGGCACTCAATGAAATTGCTCAGCAGTCGGGTTAGAATGGATAAAAGGAAGTACTTCTTCACCCAAAGAGTGATGAACACATGGAATTCACTGCCACAGGAGGTGGTGGCAGCTACAAGCATAGACAGTTTCAAGAGGGAATTAGATAAACATATGGAGCAGAGGTCCATCAGTGGCTATTAACCACAAGGTATAGATAGGGATTCTCGGTCTGAGGCAAGTGATGCTCTGTACTATTGGTGCTTGGGGGGCGGCAACAGTGGGGGGCTTCTAGTGTCCTAGCCCCACTACTGGACCTCCTGATGGCACCGGGTATTGTTGGCCACCGTGTGACACAGAGTGTTGTACTGGATGGGCCATTGGCCCAATCCAACATTGGCTTCTCTTATGTTCTTAGGTATCCATTAGTGTCTGGGACTAAGCCAGATAAAGAGGTGGGTCACAACAGCCTGGTAGTCATGACCTCTAACCTGCAGCATCAGCTGCACGTGCTTGCAAGCTCCAATAACTCATGGGAGACAGAACTGAACTCTGCATAGGCTCAGAGGCAGAGATCCCCAACTTATGATCACGACCAAAATTAGTATCCCAACCATTACACACTGAAGCAGTTCCTAAGGTGCCACATAGCTTCCTGGAGATGAACAGGATGCTCTTAACAACCTCTCCTTCCTATTCAAAGCTGGTGCTAGAGGAAGAAAAATGACACAAATTACAATGGGCCTGTGAGGAAGACAAACGGGAGGTCATCGCAACGAAGAAGGTGCGACAATCGAGAGTCCAGGTGTTGCGTGAGCGACCCATTGTAGTCCAGCCACTTATTAAAGCATCTGAATGTCTTGCTCTGTCGTCAAACCAGAGAGTGACACCGAATGCTCAGAAATGAAACATGGTGAAGACACACTGAACTATCAAAAAGATAAATCAGGGCAGGTTTTTGGAAAACAGAATTGCACCTGTCTTCAAAGCTGCAAAACGGTCTTAGCTATGTTCACAGCAGTGTGTTTGACTGCACCCCCCCAAATTCCACTGAAGGCAACACAATAGGCTCTCCAAACTACAAGCTTTCAGGCTTCCTACCCATTCCCCATTAGTTTCTCAGTGCACAAACCTCGATGTGGATGCCAAAGAATCCCTCTGTGTTACAAAGGACTCCAAAGGGCATTCTGAGATATATTCTCTGTCAATGTGGGGCACCAACTTCACAATGCATTGCCATGGATTGATTTAATTCATTGCTTTAGGAAAAAGCACACTTTGCTATCTAGACACCAAGGTGGCTTACAGTCAGAAAGAAAAAAATATACTACAGTCATCCCCAATACACATAACTCAAGACCATCAGTCACATGGTCCTGCAGGAGAGGATGGTTTTGCTGGGAAATGCCAGCCACAATGATACCTTCTGCACATGTTCAGGCGACACATTGCACAAGCCTGCAGCTGCCACCACAAGAACTTGTGTGCTTCCAGTGCAATGTTGTGCATCATGTGCCTCACTGCTAAGGAGAAAAACAGTGCCACAGGACTCAAACTTTAGTTCTCACATCAGTTTGTTAACTCTTTAATTAGATGTATGCTAATTTGCTATTCACAGATCCTACCAACTGCTTTAATCCAATCTTAGCTATACTTATTGCTCAGTTCCTTAGGCATCTCGACTCCAATTAGCCTTTCCTGGCAACTAACCCCCACACCACCTGTATATAATGGCTGAGGAAGTCTTGTTTCGATGTATCTGAAAAAGTGAGCATGCACACAACAACTTAGAAAATTAAACTCGGTTGGCCTTAAAGGTGCCACGGGACTCCAACTTCATTCTGAGAAGAAGACTTGGTTTTTATATCCCACTTTTCTCTATCGTAAGGAGTCCCAAAGCAGCTTACCAATGTGTTCCCTTCCTCTCCTTGCAGCAGTCACCTTCTGAGGTAAGTGGGGCTGGGGGAGTTCTGAGAGAATTCGGAGTGGCCCAGGTCACCCAGCAGGCCTCATGTAGAAGTGGAGTGGGGAAATCAAACTGGGTTCTCACAATTCGAGTCCGCTGCTCTTAACCACTAAACCACACTGGCTAACAGGCCATGCTGGCAGGAAGAGGAAATCCTCCAGCTCTGTGGATCCCAGGTCAAAAAGGCTTTCCAAGCGTCAGCTGGCAAATACTGAAGCAAACAGGGAGCCAATGAAGCTGCTCCAAACAGATTTGATACATGTCTGTTGCCCAATGTGAATCCACAAGAGTAGAGCTACATTACCGCTTGGAGCACCCAAGGGTAAAATGGACACTGGTCAAGCCTGCTCTGGACAGCTTGTCTACTGGTATGGGTGGTCTTCTCATACAGTTTGAAAACTCCTACTTCAGGCCATGAACATGCACGCCACACAACGGTTGTCAGTCCTGAGGAACCTGAAGAAAAGCTCTGCCATATATGTGTTACTCTTCAAAAATTAAAAAGGGCCCACTGATTGTGCAGCTGCACAGATTTCAATACTTTAGATTCCACCCCATCTGGGGGAGGGAAAGCACTATATATCAGAAAACTATTAGAACAATTAATGCCACATGAATAAAATGCACATGGGGAAAATGCCATGGTAATAAAACACATGTGTAAGCCACTACACGTTGGCAGCAGCTCCAGGTTTTGATGCAGTTCTAAAAAATTGCTGCCTACACCAGCAGAATTCTATAATCCTCTAGAAATACAAGAGTTGGACCATAGAGACCACCTCTTGCTCGAGGCCAGAAATCCAAAGCTAGAGCATTCTTTATCTATGGCTGTTCAACCTCTTCTTGAAGACCTCCAGGGAGGGAACAGCACCAGTTTCCTTCCCAGGTAATTGTCAAACCCCTCTCATTGCTAGGAGATTTCTCCTAATGGTCAGCTGAAATCGACTGTCTTGTAATTTAAGCTCCTTAAGATCTACTCTTCCTGGAATATACTGGGTTCCAGAGGCGTATAGTGAGCAGCTCATAGTTTATTAGTGATTTCAGCTTAACTCTAAGACAACTCTAGCAGGGCCGGAGCCCTACTTATATGCATACAAAACCAGGGCTTTTTTTTTTTGTAGAAAAAGACCAGCAGGAACTCATTAGCATAATAGGCCACACCCAACAGCAGAAACTCATTAGCATGTTAGGCCACACCCTCATGTTACCAGAAGTGTGGTCATCCAGCCACACCCACCTTTTGCTTCTTATTCTGTTTACCTTGTTTGTTGTCAAAATCCATGGCTTTTTTGTAGCAGGAACTCCTTTGCATGTTAGGCCACACATACCAAATGTAGCCAGTCCTAATGAGTTTCTGCTGTTGGGTGTGGCCTGTTATGCTAATGAGTTCCTGCTGGGCGTGGCCAACTCTGGAGCCAGCCGGAACTCCGTTCCTGTGCGTTCCTGCCCAGAAATAGCCCTGTGAAACACCACACACACCCCACACTCCCTGTGATAGGCTATTTACAAAACATTACTACTTGACTGGTTTATTCCAGAGTCCTGGTCTGCTATTCTTCTTGTGCTCCAAGCTCAGCCAGTCTCCAGGGTGATTCAGTTGGGGATGATTCAATCCCAGTACATAAATCCACTGCCATCTTTGTTGTTGGTCATCCAAAGGTACCGGTGGGCCCTCTGTGAGACAGGATCTGGTCTGGTCCAGCAGGGTTCTTAAGTTCTTATTGGTAATGACTTGGTTTGGAATGCAAGTTTGCAAAGCTCATAATATTTTCTATATATGTTATGAATATACAGGAATGCATGAAACTGCCTTGGTTCATCAAAAGCCACTTAGACTGGCAGAAACTCTTCGAGGTCTCAGGCAGAGATCTTTCACATTGCCTACTACCTGATCCTTTTAGCTGGAGATGCCGGGGACTGAACCTGGGACCTTCTGCACGCCATGTCTGGGTACCCTGGAACCAACTCTGCTTCCCTGCAGACACACAGCGGCTGCAAGGAATCCCTCATGAAAAATAAAGGAGAGCTCAGATGGGCTTGGATGCCCCTATAGAGGGAAAAAGGACTCCTGCCTCCCTCCCCCCAGCCAATTAGGTATAGTGGTTCAGAGTACAGACTCTAATCTGGGAGGACCGGGTTTGATTCCCCACTCCTCCACATGCAGCTGCTGGTGTGACCTTGGGTCAGTCACAAGTTCTCCCAGAGCTGTTCTCTCAATGGCAGTTCCTGTCAGCTCTCTCAGCCCCACCCACCTCACAGGGTGTATGTTGTAGGGAGGGGAAGGGAAAGGGGTTTGTAAGCCGCTTTGAGTGAAGGGCAGAATATAAATCCACTCTCCTCCTCCTTCTCCTACTCCCGTACCAAAGCTGCCCAAGGTGGGAGCAGTTATTTCCCCATTCTTGCTGTTCCATATGCACAGAGTACTCCATATGGAGCAGCAAAAAAGGGTAATAACTCCCTCCCTGGCACTGTTTTGCCGTGGGAAAATGGCTCGGGGAGGGGGAGAGGCAGAAGCCCTTCCTCCCACTGAGGCATTCCCAGCCCCTCTGGGCTCTCCTTTGTTTTTAAAAAGCCATTTCCTGCAGCCGCTGCAGGGAACCCGAGCTGGGTTCCGGGAACCAGCACCCAACTCTACAGAAACCTGAATAAGTAATTTGGCCCTTAAAAGCGAGTCCTGGGAGCAGCAGCCGTTGCTTTACAGTGCTTGTAAGCACAGAGAACTGTGCATTTGGTGGATACCTAGAATTTACATCTATCTCTACAAACACATTTTAGGTCTGAAGTTCAATTGGGTGTGAAGCCGCCTTTGCTCTAGATTACATAATTAAGACCGGACCTGAATATTTGCCAAAGGGGGCACTTTCAACAAGCTGCATACGCATAATGCAATTGCTGAGAACTGATTCTGATGCCATTACATCCACACATAGAGACATGCTTTGCTGCAGTAGATCAGGGTTTGTGACTGAGAGCCAAACGACATGAGATGTTAGGAGCTCCACCCTGAGCTCCCAACACTAGAAGGTGGAGGAGGAGGAGGAGGAAATTGGATTTGTACCCCGCCCTTCACTCAGAGCAGATTACAAATTCCTTTCCCTTCCCCTCCCCACAACAGATAACCTGTGAAGTAGGTGGGGCTGAGAGAGCTCTGACAGAAACTGCTCTTTTCAAAAGCCCCTCTGACAGAACTATGGTTTACCCAAGGTCATCCAGCAGGTGCAAGTGGAAGAGTGGGGAACCAAACCTGGTCCTCCCAGATTAGAGCCTGTGCACTTAACCACTACAACAAACTGGCCTGCAAGACCTAATTCAGATCGGAACTGCAGTGCAGAGGGAAGGTGCTTTTATGCCTTTTCCCCACAGTGTCATTTCTCTGTCTGAAACAATGCCAGGTATGTTTCCTCTGCGGGGAACCTGCAACCCCACAAGGACACTTCAGGCAGGGAAAATGGCACAGAAGGGGCAGTTTAAATCCCATGTTATGGATTGACAACTCCAGGTTGTGAAATACCTGGAGATTGGGGGGGGGTGGAATGGAGCCTGAGGAGGGTGGAGTTCAGGGAGGAAGTCCCCCTCCAAAGGAGCCATTTCCTTCAGGGAAACTGATCTGGGTCATCTGGGAGGTCTCCAGGTGCCCCCTGGAGGTTGGTAACACTACTGTGGTAAAAGTCCAAATTGGAGACTTGGCTATTTAGAACATCCTTGGTGGGGGGAACGGCAGTCAACACTGCCTCTCCCTGCATGGGTTGCCTCTTTCCACAGACACATTTCTCTCAGTCACACGTCGCAGAGAGTCCTAGAGGTGGACGAGGCCTTAGAGGCCACCTTGTCCAACCCCCTCCATGGCACAGGAAATCCCCGGCGAGGGTGTTCCTGAGAGATGGCCGATCCACCTCTGCTTGAAGACCTCCAGCGATGGAGAGTTCATCACCCCATCGGGTAACCGGGACCACTGCCAAAACGTCTCTCGCAGTGAAGGGAGGGGCCGTGGTTCAGCAGAAGAGCCTCCGCTTTGCAGACAGACCCGGCATCTGCAACTGTATTCATTATCAGAATTATTTCCTCAAATTAAGAAGTAATATATGGGACAGGCGATTAAGTGTTTCTCAGCACATTAAAATAATCCCTGAAGAACGTTCAATTACTCTTCAAAAAGGTCTTGAGGAACAGCTCCCTACTGAAAATGAGCACCTAAATTTACTAGGGGCCTTTTTAAAGCACCGGTGCTTCCAAAATGCCGATTTAGACACATAAACAATCCAAAGCCAGAACTGTAAAATACAAATTTCAGTAAATATACCCATTTCAACAGTAAAATACAAATTTCACATCCTTGGAACAAAGGAGCACAGCTCTCAGAATTACTGGGTTCGGATTAATCCAAGTGTTCGGCTTATTGCTCCTCAGATGTAATGACAGAAAATCATTACCACTCAGGTTCAGGGTTGCAGAACTCATACGCAGTTAGGTCCAGATACCACATTCTTTTTCACATATTTAATAAAACCTGGGCTATATCCCGGGGTGTGCACAGTTGACTGACAGCAAAGCAAGCGGAAAGAAATCCCCCAAATGTGCATTCACCTCCTCCAGCCCAAAGACATTAAAGAGTTTATAATTTTCAAAAGAAATGAAAATCCAGCTCCCTGAACTGTTCCTGGCAAGCTGTCTACGGGACCCTGGCCAGAACGGTAAAATTTATCTGTTTGTGCATCCCCCTTAAAGAGAAAAGTGGCAATCACTATTACATTTGATTTTGGGTTTTTGAAAGCAAGTGAGCAAAGCAATTATTTCTGTAAAGCGGGGGACTGCAGGGTTGCATCTTCTCCAGTGCCCTCAAGTTCAATCACACGGCAATTTGCAGCCGCTGGCTCTGAATGATGCAACACAAAGGCATTTCAGGAACGCTGGAGACACTGGAGCTTGTTTACGGACTCCTCTGAGTAGAGCTGTAAACATGTCTCCAACCCTGTCCTGCTGGGATGCGGGGAAGAAAAAAAAATTGAAGGATCTGGTTAACCCTTCACTGAAAACACCTGCCACGTGCCACTCGATTGGGCCTGAAACTAATGTATAACCCCCTCCAGATCTTGCTGGTTTCGACTGAAGGGCAGGTGGCACCCATCAACTTGTTCCCATGAGATCCAAGCCTTGAAGGGTAATCCATGCCAGGGAGCCAAGCCTGGATCCTCAGATGTGGGGCTTTGCTATTTCACCAAGCAACAGGGCTGACTCCCATAAGCCGTTTTAAAGCCAGGGGGGAGAAGTGGAGCTGCCAGCCTCCAGGTGGGGGCCTGGAGATCTCTCACAATTACCATCTTCAGACTGCAGAGATCTCTTCCCCCAGAGAAAATGGCTGCTTTGAAGGGTGGACTCTATGGCAATATACCCCACTGAGGTCCCTTCCTCCCTCCCCAAACCTCGACCTTCCAAGCTTCAAACCTCCAGGGATTTCTTAGCCCAGAGTTGGCAACCCAGTATCCAGGCTTCCAGACAGAGGTCTTTCACATCACTAGCTGCCTTGATCCTTTCAACTGGAGATGCTGGGGATTGAACCTGGGACCTTCTGCATGCCAAGCAGATGTTCTACCACTGAGCCACGGCCCCTCCCATCATCAGCTCTTGGGAGCTAAGCAGGGTCAGCCCTGGCTAGTACTTGGATGGGAGACCACCAAGGAAGAGCAGGGTCACTACGCAGAGGCAGGCATCGGCAAACTACCTCTGTATGTCTCTTGCCCTGAACACCCTACAGAGTTGCCAGAAGCTGGCTGCAATTTGATGGCGCTTTCCACCACCAGGGACCAAAGAGAAATCGCCTCCGACTAGAATGGGCAGCCTACTGCCTATCCCTGCCATAGGATGCAGTGGTTCAGTGGTAGAGCATCTGCCTTGCATGCAAAAGGTCCTGGGTTCAGTCCCGGGCATCTCCAGTTTAAAGGACCAATTAGAAGGTGACGGGAGGGATTACTACCTCAGACCCTGGAGAGCCCCTGCCAGTCAGAGTAAACCTTGATGGACCAATGGTCTGATTCAGTGCAAGGCAGTTCCAGGGGTTCATATGACCAGTCTCTCCTCCCCCTCCCCTATTCCATACCTCCCTCTTTTATCATAAGCACTGTAAGTATGGGAAATCAAGGGAGGCAGCTACACCTACAGAGGGGGAAGGGGACCTCATTAATGTCACAAGGGGCTTGGGCTTTGGAGGGAACATGCTATACACTGCATTGGACAGGCCGCACCTGGAGTACTGGAGAGAGCCAGTTTGGTGTAGTGGTTAAGTGTGCGGACTCTAATCTGGGAGAACTGGGTTTGATTCCCCCACTCCTCCACTTGCACCTGCTGATGTGACCTTGGGTCAGTCACAAGCTCTGGCACAGCTGTTCTTGAAAAACAGCAGTTTCTGTCAGAAGTTCTCTCAGCCCTACCTACCTCACAGGGTGTCTGTTGTGGGGAGGGGAAGGGAAAGGAGTTTGTAAGCCACTCTGAGACGCCTTCGGGCAGTGAAGGGCGGGATATAAATCCAAACTCTTCTTCTTCTTCTACTGTGTGCTGTTCTGGAGGCCTCACTTTAAAAAGGAATGTGGACAGAATGGAGTGGGTGCAGAGGAGAGCGACGAAGATGATCGCGGGCCTGGAGACCAAGAAACCCTGGGAGGAAAGGCTGAGGGACTGGGGAAAGTTCAATCTGGAGAAGAGGAGGTTAAGGGGGGGACGTGCTGGCTCTCTGGAAGTCTTTGAAGGGCTGTCACTTGGAGGAGGAGGGCAGGGAGCTGTTCCTGTGGGCAGCAGAGGAGAGGACTTGCAAGAATGGGTTTAAATTAAGGGTGGGAAGGTACTGGCTGGATGTTAGGGAAAACTTTTTTGACAGTCAGAGTTGTGCAACAGTGGGATCAGCTGCCTCGGGAGGTGGTGAGCTCCCCCTCCCTGGCAGTCTTCAAGCAGCGGCTGGACAAACACTTGTCAGGGTTGCTCTTGGCTGATTCTGCACTAAGCAGGGGGTTGGACTCGATGGCCTGTCTGGCCCCTTCCAGCTCTGTGAGTCTATGATTCTCTCATTCTAGATGCCTGCTGGATTCTCGATTACTTTTAGTCGCCATTTGGAAACTTCATTTGCAAAAGGGCTGCAATTTGCATCCAAAGCTGTCTCCTCGCGCCAGCCCGGAAACTAGGATAGCTGGACCATGTGCAGAAGGCCCAATCACAACTGTAATTATAGTTTGTACAACTGCAACCATCTTTTCCCTAATGCATTCCTTAGTCTCACCAGTGCCAGCAACTCTCCAAACGGCTTCACATATTACTCAATTGTAGGCCTTGTTAGCATGAATGTGGCACAACAGCCAGCAGATAGGAAATCCAGTAGGAGTTCCCTCATTTGGTCATACAAATGGGGGGAAACATGGAGCAGAGAAGAAGAAGAAGAAGAAGAAGAAGAAAGAGATTGGATTTATACCCCACCCTTCACTTCCCAAGGGAGTCTCAGAGCGGCTTACAAACTCCTTTCCCTTCCCCTCCCCACAACAGACACCCTGTGAGGTAGGTGGGGCTGAGAGAGCTCTGACAGGAACTGCTCTTTTTCAAGAACAGCTGTGCCAGAGCTTGTGACTGACCCAAGGTCACATCAGCAGGTGCAAGTGGAGGAGTGGGGAATCAAACCCGGTTCTCCCAGATTAGAGTCTGTACATTTAACCACTACACCAAACTGGCAAATACCACAGAGCCCCATGAAGTTTCATGCACCGGAACTTCCAAAATGTAGCTTAAAATTCTAGCCTGCTTTCAGAGATGCACGAAGAGAGCCAGTGGGGTACAGTGGTTAAGAGTGCTGGGATTAGAATCTAGGAGACCTGGATTCGAATCCCCACTCGTGCCAAGGAAGTTCGCTGGGTGACCTTGGGCCAGTCACATTCTCTCAGCCTAACCTACCTCACAGGGCTGTTGTGATGCTAAATTAGAGGAGAGGAAAACAACGTTAGCTGCTTTGGGTCCCCACAGGGGGAAAAGGCAAAGTATCAATGCATCAACTCAAAGAAACAGCACAAGATCAGAAAACGTGGGGAGAGCTGGCCCACAGAATCACCAACAGTCAAACATGACTGAATGGCTAACAACAACAATAAATGAATTAATTTAATTTCATTTAACACCCCTGCCTCTATTCAGTGTGGATGGGGAACCACACTCACTCCTGCCCTGCACTCAGAAGTCTTTGATGTTTGTAAAAATGAGAAAAGAGCCACTGTCGGTAGAGACAAAACTTGTGGAAATTTAAAGACTATTCTAGCATAACGTTTTTCGGAGTTGCGTATTAAGCAGGAAGGCAGGCATGAAATGAGGCTATGGTGGGGGGTAAGCATGGCCAAAGGGCCAGGAAATAGAGGGTGAGATGTAATTATATAAAATTCAAATGGAATTAAGAAAAAGCCAGATCCACACACTATCAGCTCCACTTCACATCCGCTTGGCTGTGAAACTATTTGATTTCATTGGCCCTTATTGAAGATTAGAACTGGATGGCTTTGTTAGCCGCTACTCTGCCGGTTTAGTCCCCGTCGAACAACCGTCGTGAAGCAATATTATTTCGTCCAACTCAGACGTGTTGATTGTTTTTCTTCTGGTTTTTTTAGGGTTTTTTTTTAATTTGTGGGACACCTTGAGAACTTCGGTTGTGAGGCAGGATGAACGATGTTTTCAACCAATGAACAGTTAGCCAGAAGGAATTAACCAGGGGGAGAGGAAGGCATTTAATTGAAAGAGCAGTCGGGCACATGGAATCAGTCACAGATTGAAATATAATATAAGAACCTAAGAGAAGCCAATGCTGAATCAGGCCAATGGCCCATCTAGTCCAACACTCTGTCACACAGTGGCCAAAAATACTAGGTGCCATCAGGAAGTTCATACATCTAGCCCATAATCAATTCCTCTGCTAAAGACACAGTGGTTAGCACAGCCTTTCGTGGGCACAACCTTCCCCCCTTTAAGAAATTCACAGTACCATGCCATCTGATTCCTAAAGATACTTATACCCTTTTAACTCCATGGGCTAAGGAAGGAGTACTTCTTCTTAGGATGGCACTGTCAGTGCCCCTTGAACTTACTTGTCTCTGGAAATGTGGCTTTTTGTCTCTGGCTTGGAAAGGTCCAGTCCAGGGTGGCCAGCTGCCCGGAGCAAAAAAATGGCCTGTCCCTTTAACAGAGGTTTAATGGGATGTTATTTACCAGAGGATTCTATTTACTCCCATGCCGTGCAATGCACCCCCTAAACATTTTCAGACACTAAGCCTCTGCTAAAGGAACAGTGCTAGGGTTGACAGGCACCTGGTCTGGCCAGGTGTTCCTCCGCTTCCATGAGCCCCTTTCTACCACTGCCCAAACATGATATAATAATGCTCGTGATGTGGAGGGATGATGCTGTAGTTTTGGGGCAAAAGTCTATGGTAAAATTGGGATCAAACCATAGAGTTACATGCCATTAAAACCAACCAAAGCACAACATCAACACAGTTAAAACCCAGGGCTAAACTACAGTTCCGCAGGGCCCGTAAAGCGGAGCTCTTCCACTAGGCTTCCGATTAGGGTGTTACCTTTCAGCACAGTGGCCCTGGCCCCAATATCAGCACCAGCTTAATAACTGGTAGCCGGGCAAGAACCCAGACGATGGGTGGACTACTTGGATGCCGAGAGAACGCCACCATCGTTATTAGTATCTGTGTTTAATAGCACCCATGATTTTATATGTTGTGGTTTTACTCAGATCTTGTGTTTTAATATAGTTCACTGTAAGCTGCCCTGAGCTTCCCTTGGCAGGGAGGGTGGGATACAAATTAAACAAACAAACAAATAATGCAAAAAACAAACACAGAAACAATAAATTATTACGATTAATGATCACGAACACTCAGGCTAGAATAGACAGGCAGCAAGAACGTATCGGTGGAGGCGAGGGGGGACGACCTCCAAAGAATTGGCAATTTGCCGCCATCTAATCCCAAAATCTGCTACCTAAAGAGGGCTGCATCATCCTGGCTGGATATTAGGTGGGGAATTTTATTTTACAGTCAGAGTAGTTCTACAGCCTTGGGAGGTGATGAGTTCCTCTTCCCCAACAGTCTTCCAGCAGCAGCTGGACAAAAACTTGTCAGGGATGCTCTAGGCTGATCCTGCACTGAGCAGGGGCTGGACTCGGTGGCCTGTCTGGCTCCTTCCAACTCTATGATTGTGTGATCCGGCCTAAGGTTAGGGCTGGCCCAGACAGGTGGTGAGGAGAGTGGCTAAAGAGTATATGGGGCCAGCAGAGGGGCCACAACTGTGGAACATGAAAGGGACCAGGCTGTGGCTCAGTGGGAAAAGCCTCTGTTTGGCATGTAGAAGAAGAGTTGGTTTTATACCCTGCTCTTCACTACCTGAAGGAGTCTCAGAGCGGCTTACAATCACTTTCCCTTCTTCTCAGCACACAACAGACACCCTGTGAGGTAGGTGGACTGAGAGAGTTCTGAGAGATCTGTGACTGGTGGCCCAGGGTTACCAAGCTGGCTTCATGTGGAGAATTGGGGAACAAAACCCAGTTCTCCAGATTAGAGTCTGCTGCTCTTACCTACTGCACCAAGCTGGCTTACACCAAGAAGGCCCCAGGTTCAAACCCTGGCATCTCCAGTTAAAGGATTACATAGTAGGTGATATAAAAGAGCTCTGTCTAAAACTCTGGAGAGCCGCTGCCTGTCTGATTAGAGAATACTGACCTTGATTGTGGTCTGACAGAATATAAGGCAGCTCCCTGCGTGTTAATAGGCTCCCAAGGGGACACCCCCCCCAGAATGGGATGACCCAGGGTGAGAGGAACAGTTGGGCAAGGACCAAGATTTATGATACCAGGCCTCCTCCCTTTCCCCCTTCTCTAACTTCCTTAAAATGAGGTAAATGATTTTCTCGCTTGCTTGCATCTGAGGAAGTAAGCTCTAACCCAGAAAAGCCCATACTGGAATCAATGTTAGTCTTTAAGGTGCCACTGGATTTCCATTTCAGTTCTGCTGCAACATCTGCCTGTACCAGCTTCTAATGTTTCAGCTGGAATGGCCAACTACTGTACCCCCACACCCAGGACTTTTAAACACTGGCTCCATGGCCACAAATCCACAAACTGATTTTCTTGTCGATAGCCCGGTTCCACAATTATGCGTGTGCTCTCTAGCAATAAATATTTTGGAGATCTGGAGTACACATTCTCAGGCGTATCACTGCAGATGCATGTGTGCGTCTGTATCCTTACAACCTTTCTTTTCGGATTTCGTTTGTAATGATAAAAGTGTGGGATAGCTCCTTCACCGTCTTTTGACATGGAGATTTCCCAGAAGTTTGGGTGCTGACCCTGCCCTGGTTTTTCTCCCAGCTCCCTCCGAGCTTTCTCATGCCCTCGTTTTTTCATTTGTCATCTTTCCGTGTTTTCCTCGTCATTTCCCCATGTTTTCTCACACCACCGAGGGGCCCTTATGAGGGGCGGAAAGACTGGGTATAAATTCTGTCAAATAAATTTTAAAAATAGGAAACGACAAAAATAAATAAATAAAAACCTACAGATGAACGACAAATAGAAAACCAAGCGGGAGGGAGCTCAGAGGAAAACCGGGGCAGGTCCACACTGAAACCACAGGGAAACCTCTGTATGAAAAAAACCCTCAGAAGAGAAATTGTGGCCAAACGGGGGACTGATAAAATTCTGCTAAGGGCTATATCTAGCACGTTGGCACTTGGTTCTAATCTTTCAGAAACTACCCCGCAAACTATTTTTGCAAAGAGTTTCAGCAAGAACAGATCTCCTACTATGTACTATTTATGACCCAAAATGGTTATGATCCATGCCTCTCAAAGACACATTCTGAACCAACGCATTGTCTGCCGTGCCCTAGCAATGGGCTTCTTGGGAAATTCCGATACCCATCTATTGCTAGTACCGCCAGAGGCTTGGAAAGGTCTGCATGGATCAGTTTGTCCAATTTTTAAAATTGCATGGTGAAATCATTCTTGGTAAATTGAGATGATTAAAAAAATATGTTCTGTGTGACGAGAGAAGCTTTTTAGAAAGCGGACCTTGTATGCGCGCACAAATTAATCCGCCGAAGCGGTATTTGGTAGCTTCCAAAAGATAATATTACTTTTTTTTCCCCTCCAGCAGAAGGGAAAAAAATACACCGGGATAGTTTCTGTCTAGGCCACTCATTTTCATGTTGTGCATTGGGAGATAGAAATAGATTCAGAGCTCTTGTGAGGCCCGTGAGCCCAATCATAGAGGAGTCTGCCCGTTGTGCCTCTGTCTGATCCACCACAATGGCCTTGCCTGCTTTTAAGAAGAAGGAAGAAGAAGAAGAGATTGGATTTATACCCTGCTCTTTACTTGGAGTCTCAGAGCGGCTTATAAACTCCTTTCCCTTCCCCTCCCCACAACAGACACCCTGTGAGGTAGGTGGGGCTGAGAGAACTCTAACACAAACTGCTCCTTCAGAGAACAGCTGTGCCAGAGCTTGTGACTGACCCAAGGTCACATCAGCAGGTGCAAGTGGAGGAGTGGGGAATCAAACCCAGTTCTCCCAGATTAGAGTCCGCGCACTTAACCACTACACCAAATTAGTCTCTGCTGGAGGCAGGTCATTCTGTGATGTCTTCGCACGGGGTACAGTTGGAACTTCCGATCTCTCTTTTGATTGAGGAAAGAACTGGGGCTGCCACAGAGTTTTCGCAGGTCCTCTGGGTGACCTAGGTTGCTAACGGGACCTGGAGATCTCCCAGAATTACAACTGATCTTCAGACTACAGAGATTAGTTCCTCTGGAGAAAATGGTTGCTTTGGAGGGTGGACTCTATGGCACCATAGCATGCTGAGGCCCCTCTCCTCCCCAAACCCTGCCCTTCTCAGGCTCCACCCACAAATCTCAAGGAAGTTGCCAACCCAAAGTTGGCAACCCTAGTGTGACCCCCCGCCATTCCCTGTTTTGATTTCATTTTTCTCTTATGCAAAAAAAAAAAAATAAATCAAACCTCTTTTCTTTTGGTATCATCGTCAGTTTTTGCAGGAAACATTATTCCCATTAAATTTGCACCATTTTGACAATTATTTCTGTACCCATGCTGTACAGATGGCCTAAAAGAAGCAACAGAAACAGCTAAAACAGAAAAGGTCTCATGGCAGCAAATTGGGGTGATAAAATGGGTTGCTCTCAGACAGGGGTGGCCAAACTGCAGCTTGTGTGGCTCTTTCACACAGCCTAATCTAATGTTAATAAAAAGCAAATTTGCATATTTTTCAATTAAAAATGTATTGTGTGTATAATATTTGTTCACTTCTTGTGGCTCTCAGACATCTGGTGTTTATTCTGTGTGCCTGTTACGTTAAGCGAGTCTGGCCACCCCGGCTCTAAGGGTAGGGAAGATTTCCTGTCCTTCATCAAGCTGCTGACTGCTGAGTCACATGGAGTGCAAAAAGTAGGGGTGGTAGGGCCCCCTGTGGGTGTGGGGGTCTCCCACTGCCAGCCCCACTTCTCCACCACCGGCCGGCCGGCCGTGGGTGGAATTACCCCCCCTCCCCGAAAAGGGGAGGAAGTAGATACATGGACACTTCATCTTGGTCGTGTCAGATATTTTATGTCGAGGGGATTAGATAAACATATGGAACCAAGGTCCATCAGTGGCTATTAGCTATATGGATGGATCACTGTCTGGGGCAGTGATGTTCTGTCTTCTTGGTGTTTGGGGACAACAGCAGGAGGGCTTCTAGTGTCCTGGCCCCACTGGTGGACCTCCTGACGGCACCTGGGTTTTGGCCACTGTGTGACACAGAGTGTTGGACTGGATGGGCCTTTGGCCTGATCCAACATGGCTTCTCTTGTGTTCTTATGAGGTTAAGCGGAAGTGCCTTGGGGGTGCTCCGAGGCCACCCCTTGTACCTGTGGGTCATGCTTTTTCTACAATTTCACTATGCAAACACAAAAACTGGTCTGGAGCACAGAATTATGATCTGAGGGCCTTCGCTTGAGTTGGACAAGAAGAAAAACAGGCCTATGTACATTTTAAATCAATACATACATCTGTCAGGATCAGCCAGGAGTCACATGGAAGCCTCCCAATCAGCGCACTGATACCCGTTCTAGAAAGACGCTCAAGATGGCAGAGGCAACCAGAGATGGACCAATACTGAACAGGCGAAACTGCCTTATACTGAATTAGACCATCAGTCCACTGCAGTCAGTATTGCCTACTCAGACTGGCAGTGGCTCTCCAGGGTCTCAGGCTGAAGTCTTTCTCATCACCTCCAACCGGATCCTTTTAACTGGAGAAGCCAGGGATTGAACCTGGGGACTTCTGCATGCCAAGCAGATGCACTACCGCTCAGCCCGTCCCGAGTCCCAGAATATTGTCCTCCCAAATCCCAGGACTGCTACGCACAGTCAGAAGCAAGTCTAACTCATTCCTCCTGACCGCGCCTGCCTGTAAATGCTCCCAGGTCAGGTGAAACTCCAGGCTTGCTCGCAGTGATTCTCCAGTCCTGCATCAGACACGTGCCGGTTTGCTGTCTCCTCCATGACCTCTCTGCCTGCTCCCTTCCCACTCTGCCTGCCTTCCTACAATGCGGTCCTGCTCACTTGCAGGCCAAATTTCTCCATTCAGAACCCAGCTTGCCACTCGTTCTTGCTTGCAAATGGATCCTTCAGTGGATCTGGCCCAGTCTTGAGGAACTCCCATCAGGGCCTCGGTATTGATTGCAAAGTCCTTATGTTCATCGGCAGACGACACCAGGACTCTAGCCTCTCAGGTACACACTAGTCCTTTTCCACTCACAACCACAGTATGCCAGGAGAATCAGTGTCCACCTTCCACACTGTGCCTTTTTCACATCCCCAGACTGTGGCACAGAGCCACTGTGGGCTTTGCTGCGAAAATCACATGCAGCCACAGAAGTAACAGGATTTGTGATCAGAGAGCCAGTTTGGTGTAGTGGTTAAGTGCACGGACTCTAATCAGGGAGAACTGGGTTTGATTCCCCACTCCTCCACTTGCACCTGGCTGGATGACCTTGGGCAAGCCATAGCTCTGATAAGAGCTGTTCTTGAAAAGAGCAGTTTCTGTCAAGAGCTCTCTCAGCCCACCTACCTCAAAGTTGTCTGTTGTGGGGAGGGAAGGGAAAGGAGTTTGTAAGCCACTCTGAGACACCTTTGGGTAGTGAAGGGCAGGGTATAAATCCAATCTCTTCTTCTCTTCTTCTTTTTACACTGTTAGTGCTTCTAAACCGAGAACTGTTCTGGTCTGATGCCATTTTTAGGCTCTGGCTGGGTTTTACAACTCCTGGGTTTATTAAGTCTTTGCAGGCTGCATGCCGATTCTAGGGTTGCCAACCTCCAGGGGGCATCTGGAGACCACCCACTATTTCAACACATCTCCGGGTGACAGAGGCCAGTTCCCCTGGAGAAAATGGCTGCTTTGGAGGGTGGATTCTGTGGCATTGTCCCCCACTGAGGACCCTCCCCTCCCCAAACTATACCTTCCCCAAGCTCCACGCCCCCGCAAAAAAATCTCCAGGTACTTTCCAACTCATAGCTTTTTTTTAATGCCTAGAGTCATACAGCAGAAAAACAAGAAAACTAGCTTAACTATCTGACACATTTGCACAGCCAGCATTACATGGCAGAAACCTTAAGTCCAAGAGTCAAAAGGCCACAGCTGATGCATTCTCTATGTTGCTATCTACTGCAATATAAGCTTATCATGGTCCAGGCCTTCAGTCCATCAGAAATCCAAGCTCGCCTCCTTTTTCCAGGCTCTTAGCTCAATTACAGTTTTTGGCCAATCAGCATCAGGTGATGGTGACACCCAATCAGGACATGGTCTTGCTGGAACCCTCTAGAAAATTACCTCATCAGTCCAGTTGCTCCCCTATCATCCTGTGGGACGCAGGTTCTCATGAGAAGGTAACTACCATGTTCCAGCTCCAGCCCTGAAGATGATAAGGGCCATGTAGGCCAAGAGACCAATTAGTAACACCTGCAGGAGTCAATTACCATTCACATTAACCCTTGAGAGGGCAGGGGTGCTTTGCCCCACAAGCGCCTTAGAGGTATCAGACCAAGGGGGCTCTGACTCTCAAAATGTCATACCCTCCAACTCTTGCTGGTCTCTAAAGTGCTACTGGACTCCAATCAAGATGTTTTACTTTGTAAGCTGCCTCAAGCCGTTTTTCTAGAGAGGAAAAATAAATTTTCTAAACAAATAAACCCTTTTGCATCACAATGGTGGCGCCTCTGGGCAATCTGTGGGACACAAAATAAGCATGGGGGGGGGAGAAGCCAAAGCTCCTTCTCCTCACATACTGCCGTTGTAATAATTTCTTGTTTTGGTGTGTGTGTTTCTTTCAATGCTTAGTGTGACTGCAGTAATGTAAGGAAAGTGATAGTGATTGTGTGATGTGATTGGCTGATGACTGAGAGTGTGGGAGGAGAGATGTCTCTGAGGTGATTGTGTTCTTGAAGAGACGAGTGTGGATAGTTTTTGTGAGAGTCTATATGACAGAAGAAGCAGTTGGAGTTTAGCCTGTGTAGCTATATGAGCAAGAGAGTTCAGCCTGTGTGGCTATGAGAGATAGAGTTCAGCCTGTGTGGCTATATATGAGAGAGAGACAGATAAGCCTGTCAGAGTTGACTTTTAGTGTATGAGAGACTGTGTGTGATGCCAAGCTTTGTCAGTTATATTTTCTTCAACAACAGTTCAAAAATTCCCAGAAACCTATTTTATTCTTTTATAAATAAATCATTATTTGTTTAAACTTATCCCAACAATCAGACAGTCCTTCCTCAGGGCCACATAGTCCTCTGAAGCACCCAGACACTGGGTCATTCTACCAAAATAGAGAGAGTTGGAATTTTTAATTCCTGGTGGCAGCAGAAATCTACTAAGTTCATGTGCACAGAGTGTGTTTTAAAGGAGAAACAGTCTCCTCAAATAAGCAGGATGTCACAGCTGTCATCAGCAAAAACAGACAGCATGCACCTGGGAGGCAGAAAACTCCTGCCATCTGATACAAAGTCCTCATGTCATCCACCAGCAAACAGAAGCCAGGGAGACATCTGATACTGGATAATGAGTAGACAGAGGAGGGGCTGTGGCTCAGTGGCACAGCATCTGCTTAACACACAGAAAGTGCCTGTAAAAAAGAGCAAGAGACCAGTAGCACCTTAAAGACTAACAAAATAAGTGGCAGGGCATGAGCTTTTGTGAGTCCCTGCTCACTTCTTCAGATAAAGAACTATCTGAAGAAGTGAACAGTGACTCGCAAAAGCTCCTACCCTGCCACGTATTTTCTCAGTCTTTAAGGTGCTGCTGGACTCTTCCTCTTTTCTGCTGCTACAGACAGACTAACACGGCTACCCATCTTGATCTATCACCATAGAAGGTCCCAGGTTCAATCCCCGGCATCTTCAGTCAAAAGGACCTGGTAGTAGATGATGTTGTGAAAAATCTCTCTGGCCAGTCTGAGTAGGCAATACTGACTTTGATGGAACAAGGTTCTGATTCAGTATAAGGCCGCTTCGTCTGCTCATTTCATGCTTCAGGGGAGGTACTGTGGCTTAGCGGAAAAGCCTCTGCTCAGCATGCAGAAGTTCCCAGCTTCAGTCCCCAGCATCTCCAGATGAAAGACCAGATCACAGATGATGTGAAAGACCTCTCCCTGAGACCCTGGGGAGCCAGTACCAGTCTGAGTAGACAACAATATAAGGCAGCTGTTGATTTTCTGGGTTGTCTGGCCGTGATCTTGGCATTATAGGACCTGACGTTTCACCAAGACCACGGCGAAACTCCAGCTGTGAAAGCCTTCGACAAAATATAAGGCAGCTTTGTGTGTTCATTGGGAGGGGTTGTGGCTCAGTGGTAGAGCATCTGCTTGGCATGCAGAAGGTCCTGGGATCGATTCCTGCCATGTCCAGTTATAAAAGGTCCAGGCAGTAGATGACATGAAAGACCTCAGCTTGAGAACCTGGAGAGCCCCTGCCAGTCTGAGTAGACAATTCTGACCCTGATGGATTACTGATTCAGTATAAGGCAGCTTCCTGTGTCCATGAGCCACCCCCCAATGCCAGGAAAGGTTTTGTATAGACTTCTGTTGCGCAGCAACAGGCATACTGCAAAATCCTCAAAAGGTTTCAAGATTGTTCCTCAGGGGAACATCTCCTACACAGAGACACTGCGCCTCCATTGTATCTGGTTTGGGTCATGCTGTACTTACTCAGGGCTCGCCCTCAAGCTAAGAGCTTTGAGAAATGAGGAGGAAAGCACTTGGGCGTCTTGCTTCTTGTGGCGGCGGTGTGTCAGTGAATGGGGAAGGCGAGCAGGGCGCTGCCACTCAAGACACGTCAGCAATTCAGCCTGAGGGGCCACCTAGGCTGTGTTTGCATAAGGAAGGCCCCTGCGTCTGCCTCCCGGGATTCCCTAGAACAACTTTCTAATCCTTTCCCTCCCAGCTCCAGTGCCAAGCAGAGCACACAGGGGCTTAGATGCTCCACCGGCCCGCTCTTAGCCCGACTGCAAAGGTTTCCTGGCGGGCAAAATGAACTTCTTTGGGGAGGTCAAGTCACAGCCAACTTACGGCGACCCCATAGAGTTTTCAGGGCAAGAGATGAACAGAGGTGGGTTTGCCGTTGCCTGCCTCAACGTAGCAGCTGTGGACTTCGTTGGTGGTCTCCCATCCAAGTACTAACCAGGGCCGACCCTGCTTAGCTTCTGAGATCTGATCTGATGCTATCAAGCTAGCCTCGGCCATCTAGGGCAGTGATATTCCTACTACCTATTAAAAAGTCAGCAAAACATATTCTGAGTCTGGAGACCTGGGTGGGGTAAGAATAGCTGCAAGGGAATACCATGGGAAATATTCCAGTGTGGACTGTTCATTGCCACTACAAATGCTTCCGCAATGAGTGCGCAAGGAGGAATTTTCCCCGTGCGGAAGCTGCCTTAGCCATTTTGATCTTTTCATTTGGACAGAAAAGCAGAATAAAAATAAATGGACAGTAATAACACAGAGGGATGAGACACCACCCAAACTATCATGCGGAAAACAAAGCCAGCCCGATGCAGCACTATTTCAATCTGTAAGCATGGGTTTCAGGAGCGTTAGACCAGAGCAACCGTGCACGGGATAACACTCGCTGTATTGCGGCATGCTCTCGCACGCACATTCCCGCTGCGGTACACAAGAAAAGTTGCAGAGACCTATTTGAAGCAGCTGACAAAGCATTATTCTGCTGCTATTCTACCACATCCTTTTAAAAAAAAGAAAAGAAAAAATGCCGACTCCTGAACTTTACATTTGCAATGCTTGCAAATGGCACGTCTCCAAAAGATAGGGAAAATCTCACTCCAAAGTACATAAACGATCCTTCCTACTGCTGCCAACTTTATATATATATACACACACACATCACAGGCAAGAGAAGTTTAATGGGGAAGAGATGACAATCAAGACTTAGTTCAGACATGCAGGAGACTGCGGTGGTAGAGCAGAGTGCATTAAGAACCAAAAAGGTTAACTGGATACAAATTAGGGACTCAGCATTAATTTCAAGAAGTATAAAACATCAATATCTAAATAATACAAATTATGCAAAAATATATGTATTTATTACAAATTGGTTTAAAAACCGCTATAGGCCCAGCTATAGCCTCAATAAGCATTCAAATCATACAATATTCACAATTAGGACCTTAGGCAACCCTAACAGACGCGTTTTGACCTACTGGCCTTCTTCAGCGGTCAAGCATAAATGTTACACGTACGCTCAATTATTGCAATTATTGCAACCGCAATAATAATATTAATCCATATAGGACCATGTGAAAATTATGTTCTGATAAATATCAGTGACTCAAAGGCAAGGATGTACAACATAGGCCTCACATGGAATCACCTTATGTCCAAATCAGGTACATGTAGCCCAAATGGTGTTTCCTAGAGGGAATCAATTGAGAGAGAGAGAGAGAGAGAGAGAGAGAGAGAGAGAGAGAGAGAGAGAGAGAGAGAGAGAGAGAGAGAGAGAGAGAGAGAGAGAGAGAGAATCAATTTAAAACGTGCTCTAGAGCCAGTGTAACATACATACTATTACGTTACGCTGGCTCCATATTGCTTTTTAAATATCATGGGAGGCCTATATAGTACATCCTTGCCTTGAGACAAGCCTGTTTTCTCCTTCTGCATCCATATCAGGAAGAAAAGGCCAACGGAGGCAGTCAGCATGAAACCCCAACATCCAACAGGTCCCTAACTGACAGAAAATCAAGAGAAGGCATCTATAAACACAGTCTTCCAAGGCCAACTAAGTTAGTTTTACAGGGCAGCCAATGTAGGTCTTCATTAGAACAGCTAAATTCGACACCTGACGAAGGGGGCTTCGGTGCTCAAAAGCTTCTACCCAAAAAATCTTCTTGGTCTCTGAGGTGCTATTGGGCCAACTAAGGCTATCAGAAGCCTGGGCCCACGATTAAGTGGAAAACCAAGTTCTCAGTAAGACTCACGGCGGCATCGCAAGCAGAGATATATCTTTCTAAGCCTACGGGTTCAATAGGCGTAGAGGGACATTAACTCTGTTTAGGATTGCACCATAATACTGTGGGTTTGGACCGGGGGGGCGGGGGGAGAACAATGCTTAGGTGTGCATTCTTACTAACTCACAATCCTGTCGTACACAAGTCCTGTTCACAAGTTCCAATGAACACCTGTGCAATCTGCGTACTGGTGTACGCCTGGATTTTGTAAGTCCTCGTGTTGAGTAATTCTCACATTACGTTCAATTCCCATTCAGATCATCATGCAACTTAAAACCTGCATTGATCCACGTACTGACCTCCAGTTTCATTTGTAAAGTGAAAATGCATAGCCTCTCTCTCACAAGCAGGTACATAGAATCATAGAGTTAGATGGGACCTCCAGGGTCATCTAGTCCAACCCCTGGTACAATGCAGGAAATTCACAAATAACTCCACCCCCCCAGGGACCCCTGTTCCACACCCAGAAAAGATGACAAAAAACCTCCAGAATCCCCAGCCATACTGGCTGGAGAAAAATTGCTTCCTGACCCCAAAGTGTCGATCAGCATTTTCCTGGGCATGTAAGAAAGGGCCACAAGAACTAAGCACTGAGGCAACCCTTCCCGCCCGCCCTCTCATGATCTGCCTAAGTTCATAGAATCAGCATTGCTGTCAGGTGGCCACCTAGCCTCTGTTCCACTGAGGAACCGCTCTAACTGCCAGGAAGCTCTTCCTAATATTTACCCGAAAACTCTTTTGATTTTATTTCAATCCGTTGGTTCCGGTCTGACCTTATGTGCAGGAGGTTCACTATAACTTATAACTAGGCCTCAAAAGTGCATTGGGGAGGAAGCCCCGTGAAGTCACGCCAATAGCAGGCCCCAAACTGTTGCATGAATAGGGCGCACACAAAGAAGCCATGTTGGGGAACGTCGGCTCAATATTGCGACCTAGAGTAAATAGCAGCATACTTGTTGACAAAGCACAGCACAAGTCCCGCTGGTTTTTTTCCACCCTTCAATCTCCTGGGACATCTTTTGAAAGTTTGCAGCCACCAAGGAGACACCTATCTCTGCGCCAAGGAACACATCCCAAAGACCAAGGCTGAGATCAACAGGAAACCTTCAAGTCAGAAAGGGGCGTGTCTGTCTCACCTTGTTCAGATGGGGGTTCCTGGTGATGTCATAGCCCCTCTTCTTGATTGCGGCGGCTTTCGTAGGGTGATGGGAGGACCCTCCGAAGTGGCAGCCCCTCTCCTGGGGGAAACTGGGAAGCTGAAGTTGGTGCACGGCCCCCACTGCCCGAAGAAGGGGGGCAAAGCTTCTGCCAGAAAGGGGCATGAGCATCATCTTCTCCAGAGAGCAGGTGGAAGGCTTTCACCTGCAAAAGAGAGAATTCTAGATGAGTAAATGAGCAGCCCCCTTCCCGGATGGCCTGGGCAAGCCCAACCTCGCCAGATCTCACAAGCCAAGCAGGGTCGGCCCCAGGTTCGTATTTGGATGGGAGGCCACCTCGGAAGCCCAGGGTTGTGACGCAGAGGCTGGCAATGGCAAATCTCCTCCAAAAGACTCTTGCCTTGGAAACCCCAAGGGGTTGCCCTAGTTCGGCTGTGGCTTGACAGCAAGAATAAATCAAAACTGAGCCGCAAAATTAAACAGGAGACCAGTGGCAGGTTAAGGGCTTAACAGCCTTTATTCCAGTTTTTTTACACATCTGACCAAGCGAGCTTTTACTCATGGAAAGCTTACCCCTGGAATCAATTCTCTAATGTGCCACTGGACTCCTGTTTCATCTTGCAAGAGAGGAGGACCTCAGCCAGGCGGATGCAGCCCCAGGAAGGGCTATCTCCAAGTCTCTACTCTCCCCCTCCCCTAGGGTTAGCCGGGTCCCCCCTGGCCACCAGCAGGGGATGAGATGGGAGGGTTAGGGTTGCCAGATCCAGGTGGGGAAACTCCTAGAGAGGTATGGGGGTGGAGCACAATGCCACAGAGTCCACCCTCCAAAGCATCCATTTCCTCCAAGGGAAGCTGATCTCTGTGGTTTGGAGAGGAGCTGAAATTATCCCGGGAGGGATCCCCAGGTCGTCCCCCCCGGGAGGCTGGCATCCCCACCACGCCCCCCTGACCTCCATGCACGCAATGCAAACGAAGCGCGGCTTACGGGGGGAGGGAGGGGGTCGCGCGTCTTCCCTTCGCCGGCTTCCTCTGCCGCTCAGGCGCATCCAGGAGCCCGGAGAGAGGAGGCGACCCCGCCAAAGCGAAAGCAAACCCCAGGAAGCGGATCAAGTAACCGCCTTGCGAGCCGGCGACTGGCTGCTGCGCCTCCGCCTCCCGGCCCGGCTGTCCTTCCTTCGCCCGCACCTGTTAAGGAACCGATGCTCCCCGGGGGAGGAGGAAGGACCGGCGGCTTCCGTTAGCTGGCCGTGGAGGTCGTCACGCCGGAGAGGAGGAAGGTTGCGTCCGTCTGGGGTCTGCACAGAGCCCCCCACCCCCGATCGGTGGAAACGCTTTGGCAGGCCCGGCTCTGTTTCTGCAATGGGACCTGCCTGATAGGAGACCAGCCCCCTGGGCCGGCCGCCCCCTCCCTAGACAGAAATATGGAACGAATGAGGCTCGGGTTCGGTGTGGAAGGTAAAGTGCTGGGCTGAGACTGCGAGAGACCTGGATTCCAATCCTCACCCTGCCGTGCAGTTTGCTGGGTGACCTAGGGCTCGTCCCTCCCTGCAGGCTCACCGCTTTTGCAGGCAGGGTTGTGCCAGCCTCCATGGGGGGGGGGGAACCTGGAGATCTCTTGGTTCGGGGGTTGCCAACTCTGGGTTGGGAAATACCTGCGTAGCCCGTAACTATGGTGGGGCTGTTGGGGGTTCCACCGCCTTCCTTCAAGGGCCAGCACCCCTTCCTTTGGTTGAGGGCCAGCGACGGTTCTTTACATCCGCCCAGCACCCTTCCCTTCCTCCCCGGAAACTGAATGCGACATATGCCATTAAAATGCTTGTGGTTGAATGCTTTAAATATTGGATGTGTGTGTTTCTAATGGGTTTCGCAATGTATTGAATTATTCTGTTGTAAGTCGCCTTGAGCCCCGCATAAGCAGGGAAGGGTGGTCAAGAAATCTTAATTAATTGCCCCCTGCTTCTTAAAGGCCCCGCTCAGCTGGAGGGCCCTTTAAATATTGCAGAAGGGAGGGAGAGGGGCAGGAGCTGCCCCTTGTTATGGCAAATAATGGCAGCCCCAACCAGGGAAAAAATTGCCCCACAAGTCACAAAACCCTGGCTACCGGCATGCCTGGAGATTTTCAGGGCGGAGCCTGGGGGTGGGTGGGGTTTGGGGAAGAGGTGGGACCTCAGCGAAGTAGGATTCCATAGAGTCCACTCTCCAAGGCAGCCATTTTCTCCAGGGAAACGGATCTTGGTTGTCTGGAGATGTGAAGGCAGGAGATATCCAGGTGCCACCTGGAGGTTGGTAACCTCACCTCAGTTCCCCTGCTTTAGTAGGTGGACTCTATATCATTGTGTAATGCTGAGGTCCCTCTCCTCCTCAAACCTGGCCCTCTCCAGGCTCCACCCCGCCCCCAAATCTCCAGGTATTTCCCAACCCAGAGCTAGCCAATCCTTAAATTTATCACAGGCTGTTGTAAGGATAAAAACTGCATGCCTGTGTGTTCATTTCTCCAGCTCCCTGACAAAAGAATGTGGTAGAAAAATAATCAAGGGCTCTCCACTCAGAGATTTTTCTCCACCTTGCTTCCCATAACTTCCATGTGATGGAAGTTCAGTAAACATCCCACTGCCGGGTTTCACACATCCTCAATATACCCTTTCCTAAATCTGCTTTACTCCAATGTTTCTTTGAAAGAATGCCGTTCAAGCATGTTCACCTGCCATCTTGAAGTAGAGTTGCCAATTTGCAGCACTGTATCATGGTGTTCTACTGGGATTATGACTGGCCTCCAGACTGCAGAGATCAGTTCCCCTGGAGAAAATGGCGGCTTTTGACAGTGGATTTTGTGGTATCACTTCTCTGCTGACCTCCGCCCCCTTCCCAAATTCCACCCTCCCCACACTCTGCTCCCCCCCCACCCCCGGAATTTCCCAACCTGGAATTGACAACCCTACGTTGAAAAAATTTTCAATGTATGTTCCATTGGCTCCATACTGCACTTTTAAGTGATTTTCTTTGGACCAGAATAGGAAGGTACACAATTGAATTACCACCTGAGGCACATGTACCTGACTAGGGTAGAAGGTGATTTCAAAGGAGGCCTCTTAATTACATCTCTCCCTTGAGTCATGAACATTCATTAGAAAACAATCCAAACTTGATCCTATATTGCATAATTATTGTAATACTATTGCCGTGTCTGGAGCCAAGGTGTAATAACTGTGCTTGACCACTAAGGCTGAAATGTGTTTGGTCAGGGTCGCATAAGGTCTGTGTTTGAGATTACTGTATGATTTTAATCTGAACTGAGGCTATATTTGTGCCTGTAACTGTTTTTAAATCATTTTGTAATAAATACATGTATTTTTGTTTATTTCATGTATATATATGTCCTATATTCAGTTCTTTAAATGCCAGGCCCTTCAATTTGGATTCATTTAAACTTCTAGGTTCTTAGTTCATTCTTTTGGGTTCGGTTTTCTCTCTCCCCCCCCCCCTTTTTGTCCTTTTGTGCATTTTCTTGCCCACATCACTACTATGTCCCCACCATCTGTCCTTCACGGGCACCCTTTTTCACATAATCTTTTCCAGGGTTATTATGAAAAAAAGACACTTGCTGTAGTGCTTGAAGAAGAAGAAGAAGAGATTGGATTTATACCCTGGCCTTCACTCGGAGTCTCAGAGCGACTTACAAACTCCTTTCCCTTCCCCTCCCTACAACAGACACCCTGTGAGGTAGGTGGGGCTGAGAGAACTCTGACAGAAACTGCTCTTTTTCAAGAACAGCTCTGACAGAACTTGTGACTGACCCAATATTATAAACAATCGATTGCCAGTTATCTATTTCTGATGTTAACGGAATAGTTATGACGCATGTGTTGGGAATGATGTACAAGGAAAGGGCCAGCAAGTTAACCACAGCAGCCTGTGACTGCTCTCCCAACAGCCAGTCCAGTCTCTGTGGTACACGTGTGGGTGGGGGAAATGGGGGTGGGGGAGGCAGAGGAAAGGACGCAGAAAAATCCCCACGTGTAGAAGCTCTGCCACCAGTGTGCGTGCCTCTGCATTCCCCACTGCAATGGAAGCAACGTGGCAAATCCTCCCCATGTGGAAGCAGCCATGCACAGAAAACATTTTTATCTTGCATTTTGGTCAAAGGAAATAATATTTTAAAATGACTTTTAGTATTATGGCTGCCCTGATCAGGATGTCCCAGGCTAGCCCGATCTCATCAAATCTCAGAAGCTAAGCAGGGTCAATGAAATTGCTGAGCAGTCGGGTTAGGACAGATAAAAGGAAGTCCTTCTTCACCCATAGAGTGATTAAGACATGGAATTCACTGCCACAGGAGGTGGTGGCAGCTACAACTATGGACCGCTTCAAGAGGGAATTGATAAACACGTGGAGCAGAGGTCCATCAGTAGCTATTAGCCACAAGGTATAGATAGAAACTCTCAGTCTGGGGCAGGTATTCTTGGTGCTTGGGTGGGGGGCAACAGTGGGAGGGCTTCTTGTGTCCTGGCCCCACTGCTGGACCTCCTGTTGGCCCCTGGTATTTTTGGTCACTGTGTGACAGAGTGTTGGACCAGATGGGCCATTGGCCTGATCCGACATTGGCTTCTCTTATGTTCTTAGGGCCAGCCCTGGTTAGGAATTGGATGGGAGACTTCCAAGGAAGCTCAGGGACGCTACCTAGAGGCAAGCAATGGCAAATGATCTCTGAACGTCTCTTGCCTTGAAAACTCTACAGGGCTGCCATGAGCTGGCTGCGACCTGACAGCGCTTCCCACCACGACAATAGTACGGAAGTAGTAAGTCCTCAAGAGCAAGACAAATCCCAGGACTTATCAGCAGTGGTGCGAACAAAGAAGTCTCGCTGTCGCATTAAAAACATATTCTTGGGTTTGGCTCAGACGTGATGCAAGGCCGTTGCTCCTTTTGACAATAAATCTGTGAAACGGATTCGGCTTGCAGATGGTCTTCATTGGCAAAAGCCGGTTTCTCTACCTTTGCTCTTTCACCTTCTTCACCAACAGAAACCCAGCTGATATCCGGGCCTGCGTTGGTCGGAGATCGGAGCTGGGGAGAAAGTCAGGGTGTCTGATTTCATGCATGACTGTTCAGACTAACTGTTTCAAATCCTGGTTTGCCATACCCGAATTAACTGTATTTAGTGGAGTGGCTCATGTTTGGAGGATTATGCTAATTGCAGTTATTTTAGTTAAACTCTGGTTTTTATCACATTTTTATCGTAGCAGCCCTTCGTTCATGGAGCTCAGGGTGATGTATGTGGTTTTAATGTTTTTTTATCTTCTCAACAAGTCTCTGAGGTAGGTTAAGCTGAGAGAGAGACTGGTTAGACTAAAAATCACCCAGCAGCTTCTATAGGAGAGTGGGTATCTGGACATGGGTTTCCCAGATTATAATCTGACACTGTATCCACTGAACAATGCTAGCTCTACAACAGCTCCATGGAGTAGATTAGGCTGAGAGAGACCTGGCAGGCCCAGTTCATCCTATGAGTTTTGTGGCTCAGTGACACTACAAACCGAAAAGAGATTAGATTTGCACCCAACCCTTCACTACCCAAAGGAGTCTCAGAGAAGTTTACCATCTCCTTTCCCTTCCCCTCCCCACATCAAACACCCTGTGAGGTAGGCGGGGCTGAGAGAGCTCTCCCTAGAACTGTCCTTGAGAGAACACCTCTGAGAGAACTTGTGATTTACCCAAGGTCACGCCAGCAGCTGCATGTGGAGGAGTGGGGAATCAAACCCGGTTCTCCCAGATAAGAGTCTGCGCTCTTAACCACTACACTAAATTGGCACCAAACCTAGGCCTTCCCAATCTGAGTTCAGCACTTTAACCACTATCCATGCTGTCTCTTTGCATGGTATTGGAACTGAGTCATTCTGGCCATGCAAAGATTAACACATTTTAGTTCAGTAATTTTTTTTCATGAGTCAGAGCTTTATCAGGTACATAAAGTATAAATCCATGTGTGTCCTGCACCATCAAGCCACTTATGATTTATGAACTTATGACCTCCAAAACAGCCTTGCTCAGGTCTTGCAAATGGAGGGCCTTCCTTAGTTGTCAACTAATTGTGCAGGGGGTTGGACTAGATGACCCTGAAAGTCCCTTCCAACTCTATGATTCTATGTTGGGTCTAGGGTTGCCAACCCCCCGGTTTGGCAGGGGTCCCCCGCATTTTGCCAACCCCCCCAGAAACCCTGCCCCCAAGCCCCAACACCCACAGCCACCCCTCTCCCTTCACTCTTGAGAGAGAGGAGGGAGAGGGGTGGCTGCGGGCCACGCACCCAATCCCCACAGAGATCGGGCATGCAAAGCCTCCCAGCTCCCTGCACTTAAAGGGGATATGACCAAAGGACAACAGCCTCAGTTAAGTCATTTTAGCTTCAAGGGAGAATTCTGGCTTGATTTGATCTAGAACCCACTTATTTGTCTTTTTGGCAGTCCGTGGTATCCATATACACCCACAGCAGTTGGCAGTTCTTTATGCTGAAAAGTTACAAGCAACCGTAATAAATCAGTTTGCCTTTAAGTGCTTCAAGGCTCCTATGCAGCTGTGTTGTCTTGCTCATAAAACAATATAATCTGCCGATGGAAAAATACAAATAATCTTCCGATGGAAAACTACAAGTAATCAGTACTGCATAAAAGTCAGCCATCCACTAAAACATACCTCAGCCTAAGAGTTCTTCCGCATTGTCGTTTTTGTGAGTCGTTTGTCCCTATCGCTTCAGGGGTTCCCCCCCCCCAATGTGTTTTGCTCTCTCTCTCTGGTAGTCCCAGAGGGAGCAAAACACATGTGAAGGGGAGGGGGGGGGCAAAGCAATAGGGACAAACGAGTGACAAAAATGACATTGTGAAAGAGCCCTAAATCAGGGCCCCCAACCTTTTAAAGCACATTTGGAATTCTGACACATCATGGTGGGCGCAGTCATACAATGGCTGTCTCAAAATGCCAGTTGATAGAGGCGGAACCAGTACAAAATGGCCGCTGCAGCTTACCTTTAGTCACATAGTGAGGACCCTTGTGCTGTGGTGGCGGCTGCTGCCAAAAACATCATTTTAAAAATCTTCATAGCCAATCAAATTCCCAGGCAACTCTGATCTTGTCAAATCTTGGAAGCTAAGCAGGGACTACTGTGGTTAGTATTTGGATGGGAGACTTCCTTGGAATACCAAGTTGGGAGGCGGGGGCAGGCTTTATTCAGCCACCTCTCTGAATATCCAACAGGCCCCCAGTAGGGGTCAGTCACCAGGGGTCGCCATGACTTCCAGGTGCGCGCACACTCAATGCACCACCCACTTTCTAAAAACAGAAAAGGTGTCCATGGGTGCCGTGATGCCCATGTGCACTAAATTTAAGGACCCCTAACTGGTGACTAACCAAAAGCCCACCAAAACTGAAAATTTTGTGACTGATTTCCTGAAGGCTAAAGGAATGGGGCAAAAGGTCCCTTGGGGGAGAGAGAATTCCATCACATTCATGTCCTCCCAGTTTGGACTGGGGCACTTGTTACCTTTCCTCAGAATGACTGCTATACCAACGGTGTTCGTCCCCTCAGAGGGAAGCCGTGACAGGGCTCTGCCATTGTTCACTTGGCTGCCCAGTCAAGCCCTTACAGTCGGCTGAGCCTGCTAATTAGTTTTAATTGGACCAGTTTGCTTTTCGGGTTGTCAGAAGTTGTCACTCGTTCTGCCTAATGGACTCGACTAAGAAAGAAAAACGAGGGTGGCGGGGAGCCGATTGGGCCATGGGGCTTAATCCTATGCCAGCGTGCTCGTGAATGTGATATCAGAGGGACGGGGCTGGTAGAAGTATGCTTAATATATATATGTATATGTTTTCTTGCTGATTCTAGTGGATGGCCTTGGACACTGAAGCATCTTTCCTGTGAGGAAAAGCTAAAGAACCTGAGAACCTTCAGTTTAGGGGGAAAAGGCAACTGAGGGGGACGTGATGGAGGTTTAAAAAATTATGCACTGGATAGAGAACTTTTCCTCCCTTTCCCATAAAACTAGAACTTGGAGGGACCCAATGACGTAGATTCAGGATGGTCAAAAGGAACTACTTTACTCAATGAGTCATTAAATTGTGGACTGTGCTACCAGGGGGCATTGCAATGGCCATGGCTGACCATGGATGGCTTTAAAAGGGCTTTACATAGATTTTTGGGAAGACAGGTCCATCACTGGCTACTAGCCATGGTGGTTAGAAGGAACTTCCATAATCAGATGCAGCAAGCCTCTGAATACCAGTAAGGTAAAGGTAAAGGCTCCCTTGCTCAAAAGCCAGTCGAATCAGACTCAAGGGTTGCGGTGCTCATCTCCGTTTCAAAGCCGAAGAGCCAGCGCTGTCCGAAGATGTTTCCGTGGTCATGTGGCCGGCATGACTAAACACCAAGGCGCATGGAACACTGTTACCTTCCCACCGAAGTGGTACCTATTTATCTACTTGCAATTTCTTGCTTTCGAACTGCTAGGTTGGCAGGAGCTGGAACTAGAGACGGGAGCTCACTCCGTCTTGCGGCACCCGGGTCTTGAACTGCTGAACTACTGACCTTCCACAGCCTGCAGTTCAGCGTCTGGAGGCAAAATGAGGGGAAGGCCTTGGCCTCTCTGCCCTGTTTGCTAGGTTCCAGGGCAACTGGTTGGCCACTTGGTGCAAAAGGAAACTGGACTATATGGACTATTCTTACATTCTCATGACATTTTTAGGGCCTGAGACAAAATCTAAACGTCTTTTGTCCCATAATTACCATGCCTATAATAGCTCTTAAATGTTGAAGTGGCCCCCCCATCCTGCCCCTAGGGTTTTGAAT
Source organism: Gekko gecko (assembly GCA_029375565.1). NCBI lineage: Eukaryota > Metazoa > Chordata > Lepidosauria > Squamata > Gekkonidae > Gekko > Gekko gecko. The sequence continues at coordinate 16,273,499 of JAPDNY010000004.1, forward strand.
TTTTTGAATTTTCCCTGTTCCTCAGCTTTTAATAGCGACTTGATTTTCAGATATCCGCAAGTAATAATGCTTGGCTCAGTGCTATACCACAGTTCACCTGCCAATTTCTACTGCCTTGGCCTGGCCAGCTGTGAATTATCGGACTTGGCTACCCACCCGCCCGCCTTGTCATTTGGCACCCCTAAGTATAAGGTTGCAAACAGCAATTTTAAATTCATTATTTTCCTCATGGTGTTCTAGAATGAAGTTTGAGTCCAGTGGCACCTGTAAGACCAAAAACGTTGTATTCAAGGTATAAGCATTCATGTGCAAGCACACTTCCTCAGATACAGTGAAAAAGAATTTCCTCAACCGTTATATATAGAAAGAGGGGGGGATAGTTGCCAGAAAGGCCCACTTAGAGTCAAGACAGAGACAGAAAAATTGGAAATTACCAGTCCATACATATAATTAGAAGGTGAGCAGTAAATTATCATACAGCATAATAAAGATGTTTAACAGATACAAGGATACACCCCCCTCCGGTAACGGTTGAGGGAATTCTGTTTCATTGTATGTAGATCCTAAATCCTAGAGTGTCGCCTCATCACACCAGTGATACCCATGAAAGCGTATACCTTGAATAAAATTTTGTTGGTCTTAGAGGTGCCACTGGACTCAAACTTTGTTCTGCTGCTTCATACCAACACGGCTACCCACCCGGATTGATCCTCATGGTATACTGTTTGTATGAAGAGTTCTGTATCACTCAAAAATGTTTTGTCATTAAATGCATTTGATCCAAATAAAGGATCAAATATTGATCCTCTTCTCTTATTAAGGGAAATAACTTCCTGTGCAGCTAGGGTTGTTAACCTCCAGGTGGGACCCAGAATTGTCTCAGAATTATGAATGTAATTCCTATTCTGCATGGTTTCTGTATGGGTTATTAGTCCCAAATTCAATACTGTTGGGAAATGAGATGTGTTTCCCTATAAAGAGTGTAGGGAGACCAGGTGGTTATGTGCTGGTGGGAGGGGAAAATTAAAAATGGCATTGTGCTAGCAGTACAGCATCACCTCTGGCAAATACCTTGAAGTGATGTCACATTGCTGGAGTGATGTGGTTGCAGCATTCTAGGATCTGGGCAAAACTCAATGGTTTGCCATAGAGTTTTGCCTAAATCCTAGAGTGTCGCCTCATCACACCAGTGATACCCAGAAGCGCCATCCATCGACTAGCAGCTTTGGAGGACAGATTCTGTGGCATCACATCCCTGCTGAGCTCCTTTCCCTCCTGAAACTGTCCTCTTCAGGCTCCACCACCAAATCTCTAGGAATTTCCTAACCTAGAGTGGACAATCCTTTATTTGGCTAGGCTCAGGGCCTATCCCATAGTGCCCCAGGCATGGAAAATCCCCTCAAGAGGTGAGAGAGTCTGGGCCTCTCCTGGAGCTTTCTAGTGATCCTGTAGAGTCCATCTGTTTAGGGAAATCTGGGATGTCATGGTGTGAGATTAAGACAGGGTTGCCAACCTCCAGGTGGCCGCTGGAGATCTACACTATTACAGCTGATCCCCAGGCGACAGAGATCAGTTCCCCTGAAGAAAATGGCTGCTTTGGAGGGTGGGCTCTATGACTTCATACCCCACTGAGTCCTTCCTCTCCTCAAACCCCACCCTTTTCAGGCTCCACTCTCAAAATCTCCAGGTATTTCCCAAACTGGAGTTGGCAACCCTAGATTAAGGTGAGAGAGCCACTTTCCAATCTCCAGTCACTCCTTGGTGACCCTGAGCTATTGATTAATTTCCAGCCTCACAGGATTGTTAGAATCAGAGAATCATAAAGTTGGAAGGGACCTCCAGGGTCATCTAGTCCACCCCCCTGCACAATGCAGGAAATTCACAAATACCTCCCCCCACATACACATATACCCAGTGACCCCTGCTCTGTGCCCAGAAGATGGCAAAATACCTCCAGGATCCCTGGCCAAACTGGCCTGGGGAAAAGTGCTTCCTGACCCCAAAGTGCCTGTGAGGATAAAATAGGGGAAAGCCACATATACTCCCCTGGGTTCCTTAGAGGAAGGACAGGATTTTTTATTTTTAAAGATGGATAAGAAGTTGAAATTGCTGATTTCTAGGAATTGTTCCTAAATGTTATGCTGTGAAAAATCCTGAATTCAAGTGTGTTTGTTTTTAAGATCTGCTCTTCTTTTATGCCTTTAGTGATGCGATTTTGTATTTTTTTTTAAAGATCTAATTAGACTGTTAGGTCCCCTTGAAGAAGATGAGGTAACAGCGTTATGAACAAATGATAGCATTGTACAAAGCCAGATAACCTGGAGTTAGTGGCTGGAGTACTGGACTAATAGCTGAGAGGCTTGGGTTCAAATACCCACTCTGCTGTGGAAGCTTGAAAGGAGATTTGGGCTGGTAACTCTCTCAGCCAAACCTACTTCACAAGGTTGTTGTTTTGAGGTTAAATCGGAAGAGAAGAGAACAATGCCGTAAGCCACTTGGGTCTCCCTTGGGGAGAAAAGCAAGCTATAAATGTATAAATAAGTAAAGATGAAGATAAATAAAGATGTATATCTTACAGGAAGTACTATCTCTTTTATGCCATACAGATCAACTGTGTCTGGGTCTGAGAAACTGGGCCGCCATTTGGCAGCAAAGGGCAGGAAGGAGCCCAGGAAATGGGCCAAGTTGCTGCCTCAGAGAAGAACCAGATATAATGATGAGCAAATTTGCTTTTTCTGTTTACCTGTTAGGAAGAGGAGGGAAACCAAGGAGTGTAACTGGCATTTCCCACATAAAGATCTATGAGATCAAAGAAGCTTAATAGATTCTCTGCTGACAGCTATGGCTAGATTAGGGGTGCCAACTGCCTGGAGGAAAAGAACGCCCGTGTACCTTTAGGACAGACTTAATGGGATATTTCAAGGTGGGCAGCTGTGTTGGTCTGAAGCAACGGAACAAAGTTAGTGTCCAGGGGCACCTTTAAGACCAACAAAGTTTTATTCAAGGTGTGAGCTTTCATGTGCAAAGCACACTTTGTCCGACAATGAAACGGAATTACAAGATAAAAGGATGTTTTTTAATAGGTAAAAAACCCAAGCTTGTCATCCTTTTTATCTGTTGAAAAACATCTTCACTATTTTGCATGCTGGTTTAACAAGCTACCCTTTCTATATACAACTACAAACTGTAATTCCATTCCATTGTCTGATGAAAGCTCGTGGCTTGAGTAAAACTTTGCTGGTCTTAAAGGTGCCACTGGACTCTAACTTTGTTCTAATGGGATGTTGTTTACTACATACCTTTTGATGACGACAAAATCGAAATTGTTCAAGATTTTCTACTCCTTTTGGCTCCATCATAGACCAAAAGGGAGACTGCAACCAAGAATTTTGATATGTTTTGATATTATGCTGTGATCCGCCCTGAGCCTGCTTGCGGGGAGGGTGGAATATAAATTTGAATAATAAATAATATAAACAAGAAATCAAAAGGTGACTGAGACTGGGAAGGGCAGAGCTGAAGGTGCTAGGAAAGATCCTTAAGAGTAAGGACGGTGCCGCTGGCAACCAAGATCAAGATAATCCATACTGAAATATCCCCCATTACTGTGTGTGGGTGTGGAAGTTGGCCAATGAGAGAAAGCAAACAGGAAGAAAAACGGTTCCATTGAAATGTGATGTTGGAGAAGAGTTTTACGGATACCGTGGACCACCAAGAGGCAGGGCCGGATTGCCCACTGGGCAAACTAGGTGCTCGCCTAGGGCGCCCCGGCCTCAGGGGCACCAAATGGCGCCCCACTCCCCCCCGAAAAGCGCCCCCCGCCGCCCTAACCAGGTGCCTGCCGCCGCCACTAAATCTCCGCCCCCTTCCCAGCTTTCCTGGGGGCCCGCAGCCACGGAGCCCCCAGGACAGCCGGCTCTGGGAGGGAGGGGGCGGCGGCTAGACCCCCGCGCCTTCCCAGCTTTCCTGGGGGTCCCGCAGCCGCGGAGCCCCCAGGAAAGCCGGTGCTGGGAGGGAGGGGGCGGCGGTTTAAACCTCTGCCCCCTTCCCGGCTTTCCTGGGGGTCCCACAGCCGCGGAGCCCCCAAAACAGCTGGCGCTGGGAGGGAGGGGGCGGCGGCTAGACCCCCGCCCCCTTCCTGGCTTTCCTGGGGGTCCCGCAGATGCGGAGCCCCCAGGACAGCCGGTGCTGGGAGGGAGGGGCGGTGGCTAGACCCCCGCCCCCTTCCCCGGCTTTCCTGGGGGCTCCGCAGCTGCGGAGCCTCCAGGAAAGCCAGCGTTCAGCCACCGCCCCCGGTCTCCAGGCCCCACCGGGAGGTTGGCATCCCTAGTGGGGGGCGCCCCAGGTTTCCTGCCTAGGGCGCTCAGACACCTGGAGCCGGCCCTGCCAAGAGGACAAACAAGTGGGTTCTAGATAAAATCGAGCCAGAACTCTCCCTAGAAGCTAAGAGGACTATGAGGCTATTGTACTTTGGTTACACTCTGAGAAGACGGGAGTCACTGGAAAAGACATTAATGCTAGGAAAAGTTGAAGGCAGCAGGAAAAGATGAACACCCAACATGAGATGGGATGACTCCATTAAGGATGCCGCAGCCATCAGTCATCAAGATCTGAGCAAGGTTGTTAACGAAAAGACATTTGGGAGGACACTGATACACAGAGTCGCTGTAAGTCAGAACCAACTTGACGACACTTAACACACATACAATATTTACCTCCCTGCCTAAAAAGCATCAGCTTCCCCCTTTCCATACATTAAAACTCTAGCGACAGGAGGACAGGCTTCTCCAGGCCTGTTGGCAGCCCCAGCACGCGCATCAATTAATGCCGGAGCGAAATGACCCCAAATGTCATTTGCTGAGTTCCACAGCCTCCCACAAAACAAAGCGGCTTTTTTGCCTTGCCGCCAACCCATTCTCTGAAGAACAAACACTGTAAATCATGAAAAAGTATTTAAAAGTCAAACAAACTGGGCAGCTTGTTGGTATAGCTGGAGAACTGGATTCTCTGTGCGCTCCACCTCGTCGCCCCCAGTCATGCTGAGCCCTCCCCAAAGAAGGACAAGGTCCCGTGAGATAGGGTTGCCAACCTCCAGGTGGGGGCCCGGAGATCACTTGCAATTATAACTGATCTCCCAACAGAAGCGCTGTGTTTTAAATCAGAGGTTTTCAACATTAGATTTCAAGCAGTAACGATGGGAACAAGGTGGTATTTAATACCTGCAAGGCTGTATAAAATGAGAAATATAAGTAATCCAAATTGTTGGAAAGGTTGTGGTCAATTGGGTGATTTATTTATTTTTTGCATGTTTGGTGGGGAATGGGGCTGTGATGATGTTAAGGTCCTTTGGGGACAGGTCTTGAAGGAGATCCAAATCATAACTGGTTGTAACTTACCCTGTCTCTCAGAAGATGGTATTGCTGAATTGGTGGTCAGAGGATCTAGTTAATAGAACAGAAACAGAAACAATCTCTTTATTATTAGCGGGAGCACCACTAGCTATAGCGATGCATTGGAAAAATATGACAGTGCATACATTACAATCCCGGAGACTATGTTTATGGGACTACTTCATTCTAGAGAAACTGACAACGTATGGTTCTCAGTCTCTGTCATGTAAGAACAATGAAAGATTTACAAAATTGTGGTACTGCCTTAATACAATATCTCTCAGAAAAGGGGATATTACCTAAAAATCCACATTATTATATAACTTAATATACTTTTGAATTAAAGCTACTTACCTGATCCAGCTAGGGTAATCTCACACTGGAGACCTTCAAATGCTTAGAGGGCGATAGATAAGGAGTACAGAAAGAAGGCATATCAAACTAGATTGAACATCTGGTGGGCATAATTGTTGGGAAAATGTTGTTAATTTAAATTTGTTGCCTACTTCTTGCGTAGTGTAGGCAAACTCCTCAAGACTTTAGTTGTTTCTTGGAATTGCTTAACGTTTGTAATTATGTAGATCGGATACATGGTTGAATTGTTCATTTTGCTATGAAAACTGTTCAAAATTTTAAAAAAATTAATAACTGATCTCCATACTACATACATTAGTTCTTCTGGATAAAACATCTGTTTTGGATGATGGAGTCTATGGCCTTAAACCATGCTGAGGTCCCTCTTCTCCCTCAAACCCTGCCTCTCCAGACTCCACCCCCAAATCTCCAGGCATTTCAAAAGCGGAGTTGGCAATCCTATCCTGAGCCATTGACATTCATAGAGAGGAGAGAATGAAAACTTCCTGTCTCATCTGCTTAGCCAGCCTCAGCCTACTGTGATGTTCCCTTTAGGAAGGTTTCCTTTGAACACCGTTCCGGCAACCTTCGGGGATGAAGAAAGCAGCGGCCTGTCTCCTGACAAGAGTGGGCCACCAAACGGTATTACTCCTGCAGTGTCCTAGTACTAGAGGTCCTCAACTTTGTTGAAACTGTGGGCACTTTAGGGATTTTGAAAGAAGTGGATGGGTGCAGCCACAAAATGGCTGCCTTGGGAGTCAGGAGCAATCTCAAAATGGCTGCCATGGGAGATGAGGGCGGCCATTCACAAAATGTTGTTAAGTTCTGAGCCAAACATTCTCCTGTGATGGGGAGCCGAGCAGGACAGCTGTTTCCAAACGGGTGCTCCCTGCAGATTCAAATGGTGACGTCTCCTGGGGTCTTCAGAAGCACCTCCTGTTCCAGTGAGGTAGAGGATAGCTAGGACTGGCTCTTTGCTTGGGAGAAGAGGGTTTGTTGAAGAAGCAAACAGTCTGCTGGAAGCACTTTGGTGGGCACCACATTGGAGGGTTCTGTCTGAGTGGGACTAGGACGTGTTGTGTTGTTTGCGTGATATTTACGTGATGGTGGCACAGATACTTCTTCTCCAACTGGATCTGGGGTTTAGGGAACTTCTCCAAAACTTCCAGCAGGGTAGTTAAGTCTGCTGAGGCCAAAATTTATAGTAATGAAAGGGTCCATCTTGTCTGTCCATCCATCCACTTGTGGCATGCATAACTCAAGAAGAAGAAGAACCCTGACCTTCACTACTTGAAGGAGTCTGAGTGGCTTACAATCTCCTTTCCCTTCCCCTCCCCACAGCAGACACCCTGTGAGATAGGTGGGGCTGAGGGAGCTCTGAGAGAAACTGTCCTTGAGAGAACAAATTAACTGACCCAAGGTCACACCAGCAGTTGCATGTGGAGGAGCGGGGAATCAAACCTGGTTCTCCCAGACTAGAGTCCGCGCTCCTAACCACTGCACCAAACTGAAGCCAAGAGTCTCAAAACTGGCCACCAGCTTCTAGATGACCATGACCATGGGAGTTGCAGTGCCAAACCCGAAGGCAATCAAAACATCCCAGCCCCATGTAATCTCCAGACATCGCCCCCCCCAAATTCCTTGCATTAGAAACTATGGTTTTCTTGGGCACACACAACGCACCAGAAAATAAAGGCTAAGCATTTGAAAATGCTGTTAGGAAGCCAGAGAAATTTCTGTTTTGCTGTGATGTGCAGCTTAATCCTGTGTGAGTTTGCTCAGAAAGAAGTCCCACTATGTCCCATGTGCTTATTTCCAGGGAAGCCTCCGGAAGCTTACAGTGCTAAAATTGCTGTTTGCACACGCAAGGCTGCAAACCTGTACAGCATGTGGGCTATGAGGCTCGACAGCAGACATGAATAGGATGGGCTGTAATTCTGTTCCTTTCTGTTGGAGGCTCCTGCTGCCTTGCATGGCAAGGTAACCCTTGAGGTAATGGGATGGAGGACAGTGGACCCTAATGGTCGTTTCAAGTGCCAGGAATTCAAGCCAGGCTGGGGACTCAGACCAGTTTAGTTTGACCAACTATATAAACATATAAGAACCACTTAATAGTAGCAGGTTGGATAAGAGACTGCCAGGTGAGTCCTAAGTATCTCCCAAAAATTACATCTGAGAATGTGATTTTCATGTTTCCGTCTCAATAATAATCTTGCCAACCGTGAACTGAATGTCTACCTTAATGGTGCCTGACTTATGCACAACCACACACCTAAGTATCTTGGCATTACCCTGGACAGGACCTTGAGCCATAAACGTCATCTCACCAACGTAGCAGCGAAAATACACACGCGAAACGACATCCTCCAAAAATTATGTGGTACAACTTGCAGTACGTCTGCTACAACCCTTAGATGCTCAGCTTTGGAGTCGGTGTCTAGTACTGTGGAATATGGTGCTTCAGTGTGGCTCAACAGCCCCCATGACCACAAATACAACAATGAGAACCCACTCCGACTGATTGGCTCCCCACACTGTGCCACATCGCTGCCCCGCATCTCCGAAGACAAGATGCTGTTCTTCATGGATATAGAAAGATTACGGAAAACAAAGAGTTGCCCATCCACAAAGACATGGCTGAGGCGGGCCTATCCAGACTAAGATCCCAACACTCAGCGATAAGATCTGCACAAATCCTGCAAGCACAACATTTCATTCTAGGGAATGAATGGTTGCAAACATGGATGCGATCAGTTCCACCCGATATCCGTAACCTGATAAACCCCAACAAGAGGCCCACAGCATTTGACTTGTAAAGTACGCAAGATGGCTAATAGAATACGAACAGCATGCACACAGAAGCTTATACCCCAAATTAACCTTTGCTGGTTTTGCAAGGTGCCGTTGGACTCAGACTTTGTTCTGATGCTACCAATTCTTTATTCAAAGCTTGTATCCCTCTTTTATTTGATTGTGGGTGGCTGGGGTATAAAGAAGCTATAGGAGAGGCCAGAATGGGGATTGGATATCCTATCGATCCAGAAGGCAGTTGCCTCAGAGCCTCCCTCCACCCTCACCCCGTAGCCTCCACAACACTGGTGTAGTGGTTAAGTGTGCGGACTCTAATCTGGGAGAACCGGGTTTGATTCCCCACTCCTCCACTTGTAGCTGCTGGATGATGTTGGGCAAGCCATCGTTCTGTCCGAGCTGTTCTCTCACAGACCGTTCTGGAAAGAGCTCTCTCAGCCCCACCGACATCACAGGGTGTCTGTTGTGGGGAGGGGAAGGGAAAGGAGTTTGTAAGGTGCTCTGAGACTCCGAGTGAAGGGTGGGGTATAAATCCAATCTCCTCCTCCTCCTCCTCCTCCTGTTCTTCTTCTCCTCTTCCTCCTCCTCCTCCTCGTCCTCATATGCATTGCATGCGCAGTTGTATCTTCAGAATGGCAGCGGACTAACACTATATTGGGCACAATACTGCCTGCCTGTGTGCTTCCCTCTAACACTCTCTAAACACCTGCTCAACTTGTATGTTTGTAACAAAGTAGATTACGATAAAGGAACCCCAAAATCTCCAGGGTTTTTTCCTCCAAAGAAAGCCCAGCCTTTATATGTTGTCCAGAGCATCCCATTGCCTGAGGGAACTGGAACGCACCACAGTTTTATCATCAGCATCCTCACGATTTAGAAAATGATCCCTCCAAGGGGAGAGGCACGCATGACATGACACAGTGATTAAGTATCTTTTCCAAGGGCACTCAGCAAATGAACATCCACGCTAGGAATAGATCTGATGTAAGTCCTCCTTCCCTCCAAGATTTTTTGGCTTGCCTATCGTTGAACTCCATCATCCCGACTTGATTTTGCTGCTTAGACAAAGCTGTTTTTTTCAGGACTGCCAATCTATCCATCATGCGGACATAAAACATCTGTAACAGTTAAGTAGGAAGGCTTGGCCAGACTCAGAGACCCAGTTTATGGCTATGGTTAATCTGTTCAGTTGAAGAGTGAAATAAGAGAATTAAGGATATCTGGGGTTTGGTGTAGTGGTTAAGAGCGCGAACTCTAATCTGGGAGAACCAGGTTTGATTCCCCACTCCTCCACATGCAGCTGCTGGTGTGACCTTGGGTCAGTCACAAGTTCTCTCAGAGGTTCTCTCGAGCAGTTCTCGAAAGAGCTCTCTCAGCCCCACCTACCTCACAGGGTGTCTGTTGTGGGGAGGGGAAGGGAAAGGAAATTGTAAGCTGCTCTGAGACTGAGTGAAGGGCAGGGTATAAATCCAGCTCTCCTCCTCTTATAATAATACAACCAGGACATAGTTCAAAGACTCAAAAAAAGAACGTAAGAAGAGCCCTGCTGGATCAGGCCAGTAGTCCATCTAGACCAGCATCCTGTTTGCAGAGTGGCCAGCTGCCCTGGAGGGCCAGCAAATGGGACAGGCACCTTACAAGCATTTTCCTAAATAACTCGCTATTTTTACAGGCAGCTGAGAAAAGCTTCAGTTCCAACACAGCAAGCTATTTTTTATTTGCAGCCGAGAAAAGATTTGGTTCCAACACAGGAAGACAATGAGATGGGGCTTGTGCCGATCTCTGCTCAAAAGAGCCTTTGGTCTCTGAATTCGGAAGGCATCCCTATTCATAGCTATACCTCCGGCACAATTAGCCACGGTCCGGAATCAGGAATGCAAACTTTCCGATTAAGGCATGCAAGTTCAGAGATCAGCAGAGGCCTGAATGATGGTTTTGTTGGGCTGAAAGATAACATTGGTAGCGGTCCCATGACAGTGATAGATTAGAGGAACGGAGGGCTTTTCCAACACCATCCTCAGCAGAGTTCCACCCATCCAAGCCCCTTGAGTTTTCAGTGGATTTAGAAGGATGCAGCTCAGCTTAGGACGGCACTGTTACTGTGTTAGAAATATGCCCAGGTGGTAAAGGTTTTCCGCATAAGCAACATTGTGTATAACAGTAAAATTCCAACAACAGTGTCTCCTACACACATCTGTGTATGACTTTTACAGCATTTACAACAAATCACAAGTTAAAACTGATTCTAAACTGTACCACCTCACATTTTAAGTGGTAGGGCTGAATGCTACCCATATTTAAATGTAAGACAAGCACAAACTCCCTGTCATTATGGAATTAGATGTGCATAAAGAAGGGCTCTGGGTTTTCTCCTGATGTCCTACTTTTAGGGTTGCTGTCCCCCCACCCCGTGAAAGTGGGGAACCCCTGCTTTGGCAGACTCTTGCCCACAGCTGGTCAGCGGGGGAAATCCCACCCCCAACAGATTTGTCGAGCCTACCTCTGGTTTCAGGCCTACTTCTGGTTGAGGTGATGCTCTGTTTTTTGGGCAAAATTGAAGCTGAATTTACCATAGAGTTTTGCCTCAAAACCAGAGTGTCGCCTCCAACTGGAAGTAGACCTGAAACTGGAAGTAGGCCTGTAACGGAGAAGTAGGCCCAAAAATACCCAATATCACTTCCAGTCTCCCAGAAGGATGTCAGAAGACCCCTGCTGGCCAGGTATCTCAACCTGGCAACTGTAACTACTTTTCTACATATAAGGACCCCCCATCCCAAATTATGTAGTCCCCCCTCCCACTGCTATCTGAAATGGTATGGTCCAATTTGTACTGTTGGTCTGGGTTGTACATATGTTAGAATATGTACGTATATGAACACTTAAAGCTGCTTGGAGGTGTTAGGAAGCAAAACTGGTGTGTGTTTTTTTACAAGAAATATATTGTAAACATTCAACACCTAGTAAAGAAACTGATATCCACCTACTTCATATAACAGTCCCGAAGTTTAATACCCATATGTTCGGTCCATAATCGTTTCCATTCTCACCTAATATATTTAACCGAATAAAGTGTTTGTGTCAAAAAACGTCAATTCGTTGTTTTCAAAATACAGCAGTCAGGTCTTTCAAAACAGTTTGTTGTTTTCAGAACATAGCAGAAAAGTCTTTCAAACAATACAATTTCTAAATGCGTGCATGGAGACTGTAGAAAGGGCACTGCCTGTTCCACCTCTGGCGGAGCCTGCCGGCCTTTACACATCCGTTTCGAAAAAGCTTTTTCAAAGAGGGGACAGGACGTTGTCCATGCACGCAGTCCTGCCACTCCAATATGAATGTCCCAGATCCTCACAAGCCCAATTTACAGGAGAGTAACCTCCTTTTACAATACCCCCACACCTGATCAGAAATCTAGAGAAACAAACGGTGTTCACTCCAGCGGGCAGAGACCTTGTTTTCTTCTCATTCCCCATTTCTCTGCTCCCTGTGCAAAGCAGAGCTTTGCCAAATGTTAGCGCCTGCTAATCCTGTATCCTTCAGCGACCACAATAACATTTTTTGACAACTCTTAGCAGGATGAAGAAAGTGGCTGCTTGCACAGTCTGGTGGTAAGCCCTCTGTTGACCAATGGGCGTCTGTATTCACCCACATTTGCACGACAGGGGATCCTTCGTGGCTTTCATAGGACTCCGCAAATAGTTTCCATTCTACTCTCTGTTTCTCTTTTTGGCTTGGCCAGGCAGCTTCCCACAAGCGACCACTTCAGAAGAAAGCAGACCAGATAAGGGACGGAAAACCAACAAAGGGAAAGTGTGAAACAGCTTATGTGGTCAAAGGTGAACTGGATTATTAAAGTCGGAGGTTGCTCTACTGATAACGTGTTATCGATCTGTGGTCAGATGTGGCCGGAATGGTCTCTGCCCTTTGGATAGATAAGCGCGGTCCCTACACACAGATAACTTCACAGCCACGTACATCTGCCAAAAAACTAGGAAGGGAGAGGGCCCCAAGTTGTATTATACCTGAGTATTTTTAGAAATGCAAATAGGTACAGTAGTAAATACAACTGGGATTCGGAAATCATCAGCATGGCTTTGACTCTTTCTAGCAGGAGAAGGGCTTTTCGTTTGCTCATATAAAGCTTCCCCGACCTGGATATACAGCTGCCAAGCTCTAGGTGGGGCCTGGAGATCAACTGCTATTACGACCAGTGTTCCCTCTAAGCTGAGTGAGTGTGAGCTAGCTCACAGGTTTTTTTAGCCTCTGGTTCACACGTCTTTGTCTTCTCTCAGGAAGGGATGGCTCCGGAGCAAACTAATTTATGCAGTAGCCAAATTGCTCACTCACAACTTTAATGCCAGTAGCTCACAAAGTAGCATTTTTGCTCAGAAGACTCCACAGCTTAAAGGGGGCATTGATTACAACCAGGGGTCATATTGTAGAAAAAGAGGTGCAGGAGCTCATTAGCATAACTCATTAGCATAACTTATTTGTGTATGCCACACCCCCTGACATCACTGGAAGTGTGTCAGAAGGCAACACCCACCACTCAGGCTCCACCCCTAGGGACTGTCTTTTCACTCTGGGGGCTGTCATTCCAGCCCCAGAGTAGCCTATCTGGACCCAGGAGGAATGCAACACGTGCTGCTTTGTGCTCCTGCTGGGAGCTGGGGGTGGGGCTTGCCACCGCCTGTGCTTCTAACTGCCAGAGCTCTGCTCCTGCGTGCTCCTGCTCCAAATGACCCCTGATTACAACCAATCTCCAGGTGATAGAGATCAATTCACCTGGAGAAAATGAGCACTTGGGAAGGTGGACTCTGTGGCATTATACCTAGGGTTGCCAGCTCTGGGTTGGGAAATACCTGGAGATTTTGGGGGTGGAGCCTGAGGAGGGGAATTTTATAGAAGGGAGGTGACCTCAGCAGGGCACAATGCCACACAGTCCACCTTCCAAAGCAGCCATTTTCTCCAGGGGAGCTGATCTTGGTCATCTGGTGATCAATTGTAATAGCAGGAGATCTCCAGATACCACCTGGATGTTGGCAACCCTAATTATTATTGTTGGGCTATTGGGTTAATACAACAGAGTTTGCCCAGTCACAGAAGCATGATGCTGAGTGCAGTAAATAAATCTCCCAAGAAGTATATTGCACAAAAAGGTAAACTTGCATTTATTCAAGGGGATCCAGTTCACATTCAGGTTGCAGTCAAAAGGAGAGAGAGAAGCCTAATCTAAAGAGGACTTTCCCTCTCACACATGGCCAGCTAATCCAACATCATGTATATGGGAGTATGAGCAAGGCACTGTTTTTTCAAGAGAGACCTACAGAGACATGTGTCTCCATGGAAGGCCATGTGAGAAAGTGAGAGGACAGAGGGTTAAGTCAAAGAGAGGCATCTCGTTCAAGGAGATAATCCCTATGAACACTTAAGAGTGATGTAGTGTCCCCCTAATGTCCAGGCATGCTGAGTCGTTCACTCCAACAACTATACCCTGTTGATGTCCCTCCTCCTCTCCCTCCCCTTCCCAACCCCACCTTCATCAGGCTCCACCCCCCAAATCTCCAGGGATTTCCCAACTCAGCTGGCAACTCTATGAGTGGGGTGATGCATGCAGGCAGGTGTACCCGATGGCCCAGATTAGCTGCTGGGTTGCTTCCTGCAGCTCCCGACCTCTCGTGGAGCTGGTGAGTGTGGGGCTGGGGCTGCTGGCTCTGGGCAGGCGCCTGAAAGATTCCTGTTTATTTCAGCACGAGATTTCATGAGTCAGAACTCACTTCATCAGATGCACAGGGCATAGGGCATGCATCTATAAGCAAGTAGTGGGGGGAGTGGGGGAGTGTTGCCAACCTCCAGGTTGGGCCTGGAGATGTGGAATGACAGCGATCTCCAGAACAAAGTTTGAGTCCAGTGGCACCTTTAAGACCAACAAAGTTCAATTCAAGGTCTGAGCTTTCATGTGCAAAGCACACTTCCTCAGATACGATGGAATGGAAATTTCCAGTCCATTACATATAGGTAGAGGGTGAGCAGTAGATTAGCATACAACATAATGAAGATGTTTAAGAGAAACTAAACCCAAGCAAACGTTAACCATATAAACTAGGGTTGTTCTTCCTGAGTCTGTTAAACATGCTCATTATGTTGTATGCTGATTTACTGCTCACTCTTGACCTATATGTAATGGACTGGTAATTTCCACTTCATTGTATCTGAGGAAGTGTGCATGCACATGACAGCTCAGACCTTGAATTAAACTTTGTTGGTCTCAAAGGTGCCACGCTGGACTCCAACTTTGTTCTGCTGCTTCAGACCGACACGGCTACCCCCACCTGAATCTAAGCTGAGCCCTAGACCCCAGAGATCAGTTCCCTTGGAGAAAATGGCTGCTTTGGAGGGTGGGGTCTGCGGCATTATACCCCTGCTAAGGTCCCACCCCACCAATGCTCCCTCTAAGCTGTGGAGTCTTGTGAGCAAAAATTCTACTTGGTGAGCTACTGGCATTAAAGTTGTGAGTGAGCGATTTGGCTGTTGCATAAATTAGTTTGCTCTGGAGCCGTCCCTTCCTGAGCTAAGACAAAAATGTGTGAGCCGGAGGCTAAAAACCTGTGAGCTAGCTCACACTAACTCAGCTTAGAGGGAACACTGCACCCCACCCACCCCAATCCCCAGGAATTTCCTAACTCAGAGTCGGCTAGCAAAGCGTGGGCCAATCGGACATAGAGAAGCCATTTAGACACACTGATCAAAGAAAATCGGCTCCCTTCAAACTGGGTAAGGACCACTCCCACCTGTAAACAGATGGGGCAGAAAAGGACAAACATAAAATCAGACGGAATCAAGGAGAATTTCTGGGTGTGCAGCAAACTTCAATTTGCTGTGTGATCTGGGCCCTGAATTTGGATAGTTCAGGAAAAGCTGATCTTGTTGTATCTTGGAAGCTAAGCAGGGTCGGCCCCGGTTAGTGCTTGGATGGGAGACTGTCAAGGAAGTCTAGGGGTTGCTGTGCAGAGGCAGGCAATGGCAAACCACCTCTGAACATCTCTTGCCCTGACCTGGATGGCCCAGGCTAACCCAATCTCATCAGACCTCAGAAGCTAAGCAGGGTCGGCCCTGGTTAGTGCTTGGATGGGAGCCCACCAAGGAATACCAGGGTTGCCACTCAGAGGCAGGCACTGGCAAACCACCTCTGTTCATCTCTCGATCTGAAAATCCTATAAGGTTGCCGTAAATTGGCTGTGATTTTTTTTTTTTTTTTTGGGGGGGGAGAATCTAATCTGGAAGGCCTGTATTGTTTTTGGTAAATCCAGTAAGTGGAGCCCTGCATCCTTATATAAAGATGTTCGTATATCATTTTCCGCTTCAGAAAATATGTACTTTGGAATATGTGTCGTTCCAAGCGTGGGCTGAAGGAAACAGAAGGGACCACAGGTCAGAGGCCAGCCAACTGGATCTAGTCTGTCCCTGGATGAGGAGGCAGCCTCCCAAAGTCAATAGGAAACAAATTCCATCGGGTGTCCAAAGTTTAATTTAAAACATGCAAGAGCTTTCCAGCACATTTCAAACACACATCTTCCCCCCCACCCCCCGCCCCCAGGAGAACAGACTTTAAAAAGCACTTATCAGCTTTTGGCATTCGATAGCAAATTGCTTGAAAGGGGGGCGGTAATTATCGAGCGTTCAAAAGACAGTCAGTTCTCCGCTCAGCACTCCACAGACAACTCCTCGTAGGACAGCTAAAATAATAAATACTTGGATTTGTGAAGTGCCTTTGAGTTAGGGTTGCCAGCTCAGGGCAGGGAAATTCCTGGAGATTTTTGGGGGGTGGAGCCTAAGGAAGGCAGAGTTTGGGGAGGGGAAGGGTCTATAGGATCCCAAAGTGGCTGTTTTCTCCAAGGGAATCAGTCTCTGTCATCTGGAGATTGGCAATCCTAGCTGTGTATTTCTAGGAGATCTCCAGGTTCAACCTGGAGCTTGGCAACCATACTTGGAGTATTAAAAGTACCGCCGGTATTATTTCATACAACAGTCCTCTAAAGTAGGCCAGTACTGTTGTTTCCTTGTTACTGATGGCAAACTGGAACTTGGAGACCGTGGCTAAAACCACTAGTTGATAACTTCCGAGTTCACTCCTTGTTTTGCACCTTGGACTCTTACAATGCCATCCTAAACAGACTGACACCCGGCTAAGCCCCTTCATGCCAATGGACGCAGAAGGGTGTAACTTGGTTTAGGATTGCACAGTTAGATATCTATGAAGAAATGCGTTTTTGGATGGAGGTCTGAACTGAGCAAAACCTTCACCATTTTTAGAAGTTTTTTTTCTCCCTGGGCAGAGAACAGGCAGGAAAGGGGAAGTCAGCTCAATGGCTTTCCAGCTTCACCTCAGCTTCATCCTTACGCAATGCTAATAGGTCTAACTAGAGACAATAGGAGGGTCCAGTCTCTCCTCCCCCTGCCATCCAAGCAGGGAACAGAGATTTGGAGGTATTATGTACTAGGAGGACTTCAGGAAGAAACTCCTGGAGAATTCAGGAAAAGCTGTTTTGACCCAGCCTGACCTGGTCAGTGGGTGGAGAAAGAGGAATGATAAAACTCCTGGGAGCAAGGAGGAAGCAGACAGAGCTCTTAACTGATGTCTGGAGGAGGAGGCCATTGTCATGTGTTGGCCTGCACACCTGAAGGAGGCTTAAAGGTAATGGTACTCCTGTAAGCATCTGGTAACTCTCTAAAGGATTAGTTTTAGGCAGGGGAATGCAATAAGAACATCTCAGGGAGATTAAAATGCAGTGGCAAGGCACCAAATTAGGGTTGGGATACACCTGGAAATTTGCAGGTAGAGCCTGAGGATGGCAGTGTCTGGGGAGGAGAGGGACCTCAGCCAGGAATAATACCATAGAGTCCAGCCCCCAAAGCAGCCATTTCCTCCAGGGGAACTGATCTCTGTCACTTAGAGATCAGTCGTAATCCCAGGAGCTCTCCGGTCACCACCTGGAGGGTGGCATCCCTATGCTGAATATGTTGGTAAGTCCCCTCACGTTTTCTCCGAGTTGCTCCAGAAATGTTTACTGTTAGCTTCAGATATTTTTTCCTCCTTCGAAAGCCTGTCTCCAGCAACCTATTCCTGAAGAAACAGAAAGCCCAATTATTCTTGTGCTATTTCTTTCCCTAGAAGCGGAGGTGGACGGGCGGAAGGATCCAGTAAGCTCTGCCGGCCTTTTGGGTGCCGTGGGAACCAGACTCCCGGGACGAAGTTATTAGTCATCGCTGACTAATAGCTGTGGAAATTGGGAAGTTAACCCAGGGAATGGGACGTAGGTGGCTGGTGGTCTCCTAGCCTCAAATTTTCTGGGAATATCCCCCAGAGCAATCTCTACCGGCAGGGTAAAGGATAGGGTGCTCTTAAACTGGGAGTTAATTCTTTGACCCTTTTAACAAGAGAACAGATAAACATCACATCCCTGAAAGGACTGATAACTGTTTCACGCACTGTGCCAGGGAGGGGGAGTGACTATTTGAGGGGGAGAAGGAGAAAATGAAAAGCAGCCGTATCCCACATATTCTCTGCATGATGCATTTGAGATCTAGGCTGAGATAAATCCAAAACACTAACAAAAAGGATCTCTTTTTTTAGTTTTGACATATCATTTTCTCAGGAGACCCCAAAGGCTCGATTATTTGAAATAAATAGCAGGGGAAAGAGACCCTCGGCCCACTCTTCGCATGATGCAATGAAATGCTGTTTCAGCACTTCATAGGAGGGCGGGGAGATCCAGAGCTTGTGGAAAGGAACAGAAATGGTTCCAGGGAACAGGATATCTTTAGTATACTTCAAGATGATTTGAACTAATGGGGCAGATTTTCTCTTGAGGAGAGCTCCAAGATTTCTTAGTCTTGCCCATTTTCTAAGCTTGGCAATATATATAATTCTCAATGTGGTTCTATCTATGGATACTTAGAAGACATATCTTTTCACAAACTTGAGAAAAGCCCCAGGTTTGCAGGAAAACCTGAAATCTCAAAAAAACAAACAAACAAACGAAAAAAACAACCTAACCCAAAACATTGAGGGGTTAAAAAAAACCAGAATAGAAGAAGCTGCACCTGTAGCTTTAAGAAACAAACGCCCTTAGTAGCTATCGCTCGGCAACCAAAACAATATTGCCAGTCTCTCTTAAAGGGCTTTGGCCTTTGAGAGAGGACTCATCAGGGCCAGGCCTGGCAGCAACCACAAATAACTTGATATCACCTGACTAGCCTGACTCATCCAGGCCTGGTGGCTTGCTACTTTTCAACAGCAGCCACCCCATGATAGCCGGTGTGGAGCAGTGGTTAGCATTTCAGATTAGGATCTGGGAGATCTAAAAAAAAAAAAAGAACCCAAAAAAAGAACCCAACACAAAACATTGAGGGGTTAAAACACCCCAGAATAGAAGAAGCTGTACCTGTAGCTTTAAGAAGCATATGCCCTTAGTAGCTATCGCTTGGCAACCAAAACAATATTGCCAGTCTCTCTTAAAGAGCTTTGGCCTTTGAGAGAGGACTCATCAGGGCCAGGCCTGGTGGCAACCATGGGTAACTTGGTATCACCTGACTAGCCTGATTCATCCAGGCCTGTTGGCTTGCTACTTTTCAACAGCAGCCACCCCATGATAGCCGGTGTGGTGCAGTGGTTAGCATTTCAGGTTAGGATCTGGGAGTAGGGTTGCCAGGTCTGGGTTGGAAAATACCTGGAGACTTTGGGGGTGGATCCAGGAGAGAGCGGGGTTTGGGGAGGGGCCTCAACATGGTACAATGAAAGCATCCATTTTCTCCAGGGGAGCTGATCCCTGTCAGCTGGAGATCAGTTGTAAAAGCAGGAGATCCCCAGGCCTCACCTGGAGGTTGGCAACCCTGCCTGAGAGACCCATGTTCAAATCTTCATTATGCTGTGGAAGCCCACTGGGTGACTTTGGGGCAGTCACACACTCAAGATAACCTACGTCAAAAAGTTGTTCTGAGGACAAAATGGAGAAGAGAATGATGTAAACTACTTCGGGTCCCCGCTGTGGAGAAAGGCATGGTATGGGCAGTATAGAAATGTAATTAATAATAATAAAAAATAAATAATGTAGCTGAAGATGGGGAGGGCCCAGATAAATGGTAGGTATGTGAGAAGGGGAGAAGGAAGCAGAGAAAGGTGAGTATTCTGGGGCTGCCAGGAGGAGGAAAAGAGGAACTAGCATGGGGAGGGGAATACAGGGGGAAGCATGTCATCGCAGGTTCCCCACTGCACAGCTGGTTTCAGCCTAGTGGCTGGCATCACATCAAGTTTTTTCACGGGGAGGCTGCCAGGGGAGAGGAGGAGGATAAGCCAAAGACAGGGGCAGTTAGAAGTAGGTTGGCTGCTGAGTGGGAAGGTCAGAAGGAAGCAGGACAAGGGGAGAGGCTACAGGGACTTGCCGGGGAGGGTAAGTCCCCAGTTGGGGGAAGGGTGCAGTGCATCACTTTCCACCTACCTTCCACCTCTCCCCAATTCCTTTTTTCCCTTTCACCATTTTGTATGCCATTAGTGGGGTTGCCAGTCTCCAGGCGGGGCCTGGAGCTCTCTCCAAACTGCAACTGATCTCTAAATGACAGCCACCTGTTCTCCTGTAGAAAACGGCTACTTAGAGGTGGGCTGTATGGCACCACGTTCCTGCTGAGGTCTCTCCCCTCCCCGCCCCAGGCTCTACCTCCAAGTCTCCAACAATTCCCCAACCTCGGTTTGGTAACCTTGGCCACCAGGAAACATGGAATTTGGACTCCTGTGTTTGCCACCAATCACATAGGACTGGTTTTCAAACTAAAATGCTGAAAGAAGTCACTTCACTGGAACTTTCCTGCTTTCCCCTACATCTCACTGATCTTACCAAAAGGAACTTCTCCAGTACACCCAGGGATGCTCAACAACAGCACAAGGGACAAATGGAGGGTCTGCTTTGGGAGGGGAGAACTGGCCGAAATTGTCCCCCGCCTTTCATGTACAGTCTGAATCCAGCCTATGGACCTTCCCCGCGATCTTGGAGAGCCAGGGTCAATAGCTAACATTGAACTAGACGGGCCCCCTAGCCTAATATGGTATACGTTAGCTTCCAACTTCATCTCTTGTCTGAACTTGAAGACTGGTGGCAAAATGATTCCCTAAAAGAGAAAAGAAACATCAACAAGGGCATGATTAATAGATGATGATTTGGTTTCCAGGGATGCTGGGCTACCCTGTCTCACAATATCACTATATATTTAACCACTAAATCTCTTTATTTGCTCAGTCTCTGGGGCCTTGGTTAGTCACACATCACAAAAGGCAAATGTGTCTAGACATTGAGGGTGGGGAAGAATTTTTCATGTACATCTGTGAACGGCAGCTTGGGGCTGTTCCACACTGGGCTCTTGCTTCAGCTCAGCTGAAGAAGGAGGAGGAGGAGGAGAAGAGTAGTAGTAGTAGTAGTAGTAGTAGTAGTAGTAGTAGTAGTAGTAGTTGGATTTTATACCCCACTTTTCACTATCCAAAGGAGTCTCAGAGCGGCTTACAATCACCTTCCCTTCCTTTCCCCACAACAAACACCCTATGAGGTAGGTGGGGCTGAGAGAGCTCTGAGAGAACTGTGATTGGCTCAAGGTCACCAAGCTGGCTTCATGTGGAGGAGTGGGGAATCAAATCAGGTTCTCCAGATCCCAGTCCGCCGCTCTTAACCACTACACCAAGAACACAAGTCCAGCTTGCTGGATCATACCAGTGATCCATCCAGTCCAGCGTCCTATGTCACAGAGTGGCCAACCAGTTGCTCTGAAGGGCCAAACCTGAGGCTGTCCCCTGCTGCTGCCTCCCAGCACTGGAATACAGAGGTTTGCTGCCTCTGTAGATGGAACATTCACCATGGTTAGTAGCCGTTGATGGACCTCCCCTCCTCTCCCCTCTATGAATCAGTCTAACCCCCCTTTTCAAGCTATTTGTGCTCCTGGCTATTACATCTGTTCATAGTGTTTACTTGTTGACTACTTGTTTATTTCTTTACACACAGAGGGTGATTAAAATGTGGAATTCTCTGCCAGAGGATGTAGTGATAGCCACAAGAATAAACAGCTTTAAAAGGGGATTAGATAGACCTATACTCCATGAATCTATTCATGGCTACTAGCCATGGTGAGGGGAGCCTCCGCATTCAGAGGCACTAGTCCTCTGAATCCCAGAGCCAGGAGGCAATATCAGGGGAAGGCCTTGGCCCCTCTCTGCCCTGTTGATGGCCCTCCAGAGGAACTGGTTGGCCTCTGTGTGAGACAGGATGCTGGTCTAGATGGACCGCTGGTCTGATCCAGCAGAGCTTTTCGGGTGTTCTTTTCAGGGAAGGCCTCGGCCTCTGTGCCCTGTTGTTGGCCCTCAAGAGGAACTGGTTGGCCTCTGTGTGAGACAGGATGCTGAACTAGATGGACCGCTGGTCTGATCCAGCAGGGCTCTTCTGGTGTTCTTTTCAGGGGAAGGCCTTGGTCTCTGTGCCCTCTTGTTGGCCCTCTAGAGGAACTGGTTGGCCACTGTGTGAGGCAGGATGTTGAACTAGATGGAGCCCTGATCCAGCAGGGCTCTTCTAGTGCTCTTAGTAAAGCAGTATTTCCTTTTCGTCTGTCCTGAACCCTGCAGTTTCCCTGCAGTTTCATTGGGTGCTACTGATTCTAGTACTATGAGAAAGAGAGAGAGAGAAAGCTTCTGCCTAACCACCTTTTTTACCCCACGTATGATTTTATAAACCTCTACCACAGTGGTACTCACTCCATGGCTCATGGAGAACCACCATCTCAATTACCATTAACAAGTTAGCCTGTTCTTCTGGTGGCAGCTGAGTTAAGTTGAAAACCACCTGCCAGCCACAAGGTAAAGGTAAAGGTTCCCTTGCTCGAAAGCCAGTCGAATCCGACTCTAGGGTTGCGGTGCTCATCTCCGTTTCAAAGCCGAAGAGCCAGCGCTGTCCGAAGACGTTTCCGTGGTCATGTGGCCGGCATGACTAAACACCAAGGCGCACGGAACGCTGTTACCTTCCCACCGAAGTGGTACCTATTTATCTACTTGCAATTTCTTGCTTTCGAACTGCCACAAGCCCCACTATGAAAAGCCTTGCCCACTTTTCTGGAATGTGAGACAGGTACCACATTGGGAAACAGTAGTCAGAAGAACAGCAAGTGGCATGTCAAATAGCCGCAAGTCACAGGCTCCCAAGTCACTGGGTGCGTTCAGACGGGCCGTTTAGTCGGCTTTCGGCATGCTTCAGTAACAGATTTTATATCCACATTCACACACCCAAGGAGCTGCGGTGGCTCAAGTGGTTAAGACGCTGAACTGCAGGCTGTGGAAGGTCAGTAGTTCAGCAGTTCAAGACCCGAGAGTGCCGCATGACGGAGTGAGCTCCCGTCTCTAGTTCCAGCTCCTGCCAACCTAGCAGTTCGAAAGCAGGAAATTGCAAGTAGATAAATAGGTACCACTTCGGTGGGAAGGTAACAGCGTTCCGTGCACCTTGGTGTTTGGTCATGCCGGCCACATGACCACGGAAACGTCTTCAGACAGCGCTGGCTCTTCGGCTTTGAAACGGAGATGAGCACCGCAACCCTAGAGTCGGATTCGACTGGCTTTCGAGTAAGGGAACCTTTACCTTTACCTCACACACCCAACATCTGCACACCGTCCCCAGCCGTCGCTTTCGGGATCAAACCCCTTTTAAAACAGAGTATTTTGATACCACTTACCCAAGTGGTGTTTCCCCAATTCTCCGGTTTTGAGCCGCAGTTTCCGATGTCTGATTACTCCTGCGGTGTCGAGCCACTTCCGGGTGCCTCAACCCCCTCCCCTCTGGAAAGTTGCTGCGGAAGCCTCAGGCTTCCGCTTTTCGTCCACCATTTTTTTATAACTTGGCAGTATGTGTATGGGCAGAGCTCCACTCCTAAGTTAATAAAAGCAAAATTTAAATGGTGCCTAGTTTTAGCACTTAGATGAGTTCGGGATCTCACGGAGGCCAGTTTCGGGAGGTAAAAGTTTCATTTAAAGTGTTCATTTAACGTTTAAAGGGAAGTGTGGAAATCGCTGTTCTGCGCATGCGTGAAAATTTTAGTTCTAAAGATGGCTGCCTGTGCGCATGCTCAAGCTGAGAGGGAAAAAACTCATCGATGCACGCTTCCGGCAGGGAGCGATGTGGCTGCGCAGCAATCCAGAACAAGGAGGTCAGTGCGATCACGATTCTCCAGGTTAAAAAAAACCCTGCATCGGACCGGAGCAATTTACACCACTCCCAGTGCGCTGTCTGAATGCACCTATCGAGTATCAGTGTTCTACCATGTCTCCCCTTAGCCATCTTTTTCTAGACTGAAAAGGCCCAGACTCTCCAGCCTTTCCTCACAGAGAACATGCTCCAACCCCCTAATCAACCTGGTTGCCCTCCTCTGTACTTTCCCCAGCTCTGCAATGTCCTTTTGGAGATTCAGTGGCCAGAACGGCACACCGTTTTCCAAATGAGGTAACCCCATAGCTCTGCACAAAGGTGTCACAATATTAGCTGTTTTATTTTCAGCCCCTTTCATCATAATCTCTAGTACAGGCTTTCCCTTTATTCACTGCTGCCACTCTCTGAGTCAACGTTTTCACTGGGCTTTCCACTACAACCCCGAGATCTCTTTCAGTCTAAGTCTCAGCCAGTTTGGACTCCCATCAGCATATATTTAAAATCAGGAGAGCAGCAACCAGTAAACAAAAACTGTGTATAAAGGAAGGAGGGAAATGATGCTGTTAAGAAGCCGAATTGCACCCTTACCTGTCTGCCTAATCAGGCCCATCAAGTTGGGAAATAAGGTAGAGAAGTGGTGGTGGGATTAGTTGGCAGATATGTAACGGTTGCGGAAATCTGTTTCAATGTATCTGAAGAAGTGTGCACGCCCAGGAAAGCTTATACCTAGGATTAAACTTTGTTGGTCTTAAAGGTGCCTCTGGACTCAAACTTTGTCCTTTTGTTTCAATTGTTAGTTGTCTTGATGGCCCTGATTAGGGAGACAGAGGGGAATTTCAGACAGACGATATAATCCGGAAAAGGAACAGTTCCCAAAGGGTTTCTGTTCTGGCATTTCAGACAGAACTGTTTTAGAACTGGTTCCCTACTGGAATATATTTATAATTTCACACAGAAACGCTTCTGTCCCATTCAGGAAACGGAGCTGAAAAGTTTTACCTGTCAACCGCTTCCAAGTAGTCGTCAGTTTCTTCTCCCGGATCCGATGTGCTTTTTTCCTGCTTTTTTCCGCCTGCGCGGGTGATCTCCGGCTTTTTTTTTTTTTTTTTGAACATTCACTTTAGAGCACTATAGCGCTATAGCGCTCTAAAGCAAACGTTCAAAAAAAAAAAAAAAGCACAGGGGGAAACGGCAGAAAAACAAAGTGGTGCAGTCTGAATTGCCAAACCGCTTCTGATTCGGCTCTTTTCCGGTCGGGGAGAGCCATGTGTGAAATGGCAGCCCTGTACCAGTTTACTTCAAGACGAATCAGAAACGGCTTCAAACCAGCAGAATCTCAGCAATGTGAAATTCCCTTGAGTTAGGGTTAGGGTGCACCTCAGCTTCTTAACGGCATCATTTCCCCCCTTCCTTTATACCTAGAATTAAACTTAGTTGGTCTTAAAGGTGCCACTGGACTCCAACTTTGTTCTGTTGCCTGAGACCAATACGGCTACCCCACCTGCATTGAAATAAAGCATTTGAAAAAATGCATCATTAAACCAGTTAAAACCAAATATAAGAAAAATAGGTAAAACATAAAGACAGCAATCAAAACATAAGGGAGGATAGGGGAGTCACCGAGAGAACCCGAGACAAATAAATCTTCACATGCTCGCAAAACCCCGTTCATAATCCGCTACACGCTTTCAGACTGTCAAAAACCAACAGAACTGGAATGTATGGCTAAGCCTCTAAATCCCAGTGTTATCAAAGGGAATGTGATCCACCTCGTTTTCTCTGTTTTGTACACTGGCGTAAGCAATCTATTTCACGCTCCACTGCTGCCGGACACAAACAGAGGCAAGCCGGAGAGATCCCCCGTTCCTTTCAATCAAGCAAACACTCCACATCTCCAAATCTGCCTGTCTAGGAGCTCTATATTTGCACTGCAGCACTCTTGAAGTTTCTCCCACTGTGCGGAAGTCCCAGGGCAACAGTCTGCAAGGCATTACATGAACAAAGGCACCTTGAGAGCAGTCACAGCCCCATCGAACGAAAGGTGCTCGGTGACTGAAGGTACGTGGTTGTCCTCTGCGTACGTTATCAGCCTTGGCCGCCTAGAACAATTCCTGCTTCTGAAAACAAACAGAAAGTCTGCCGAAATCAGCAAAGATTGTTCAGGGCCTTGGTCCTGGAATACAATGGATGACCTTCGCCTTTCCTTCCAAAGCTGGCCTAAATATAGTCCGACTCAAAGCCATCGCCGGTGCTAAAGATTTTTCCCTCCCCGGTGGCCTCTCATGACCGAGGTTCTTAAACTGCCTCACAAGCCAAGCAAGAGTCTGAGGCAGCTCCAGATTCGAAACACGCAGCTCCGATCCCAGAAAGGTAACCTTGGAAGGTTCTCTTGAGATGTTCTCCCAGCTCCGTGGGAAGCAATGTCTGTTTTGCATGGAGAATCTCTCTCATTTTTATCCCTTCCTAGGAGACCTCAACGTGTCATACGTGGTCTTTTCTTCCTCTTCACAGCAGCACCGTGGGGGGCAGATTAGGTTGAGAGAGAGTGGCAGGTCGAAGGATATGAAGCTACCGCCTTATACAAAATCCAACCATTAGTCCAACAAGGTCAGTGTTGTCTAGTTAGACTGGCTGTGGCTCTCCGGGCCTCAAGCAGAGGTCTTTCACATCACCAACTGCCTGGTCCTTTCAACTGGAGATACCAGGGACTGAACCTGGGGCCTTCTGTGATGAAAGCAGATGCTTTACCGCTGAGCCACAGCCCCTCATCCAACTCAGGTCTCTGGATTCCTAGCCTAACATTTCAATCACTAAGTGACTTGGCTCTCTCTGAGAATGTTTAAATTGACCCAAAAGCGTCAAAGTCAGTTTTAGACCAAGTGGTGCTTCAGGTGGGGAAGGTCTTCAGCATTATGTTTCCTTCCATCCAGTTTCCAAAGACTTTATTTTTTATCATATCTTACACCTTAATGGCCCAGGCTAGCCTGATCTTGTCAGATGGAGGAAGAAGAGGAAGAAGAAGAGGAAGAAGAAGAGGAAGAGGAAGAAGAAGAAGAAGAAGAAGAAGAAGAAGAAGAAGAAGAAGAAGAAGAAGAAGAAGAAGAAGAAGAAGAAGAAGAAGAAGAAGAAGAAGAAGAAGAAGAAGAAGAAGAAGAAGAAGAAGAAGAAACTGGATTTATACGCTGCCCTTCACTCAGAGTTTTGGCCGTCTTACAATCTCCTTTCCATTCCCCTCCCCACAACAGACACCCTGAGAGGTAGGTGGGGCTGAGAGAACTCTTTCCAGAACTGTCCTTGAGAGAACAGCTCTGAGAGAACTTGTGACTGACCCAGGTTCATCCTGCAGCTGCATGTGGAGGAGTGGGGAATCAAACCCTGTTCTCCCAAATTAGAGTCCATCGCTCTGAATCACTACACCAAACTGGGTTGGCCCTGCTGAATCGGTTTGACTTTTGTGAAAGGATAAGCTGAGCCTATTGTTATGAATATGAAAGGTATCTGAGAATAATTGGTAATAGCTGGGTGTTTGAATCTGTGTGAGAGGCGTTCCTGTGCACAGCTCTGAAGAAGGGCAACGAAATGCACCCGTTTAAATCCAGAGGGTACGTCAAGTGGAAGCATTGTTGCTGTGAATGTGGAACGTCATGAGAGTTGTGGGATACTCCCAGAGAAAGTGAAAATTGCTTCTGTTTGCCAGCAGCTTCATATTGGAATTCTTAAAAGCAAGATGGAATTCCCAAAGGGACAGCGAGGATTTATTCTTCTTCCCTAATTTTGGTCATATGAACTTTAGTGCCTGTGTATTTTTGCCAGTATTAATGAATATATGAATGTATGAAATGTATTGTAATTCTGTATAAACACGACAACTGAAAATAGAGTATTTATTACCGAAAGGTTATCGATGTATACAAAATTTATAAATACATAGAAAAGCATATAAAATATATATATTGTTTTATTTACAGAGGTTATTGGTAACATATTTTTTCCTGTAGTAGAAGAAGAAGAAGAGATTGGATTTATACCCTGCCCTTCACTCTGAGTCTCAGAGCGGCTTACAATCTCCTTCCCTTCCTCTCCCTACAACAGGACACCATGAGGTAGGTGGTGTTGAGAGAGCTCTTCTGAGAACTGCTTGTGAGAGAACTGCTCTGAGACAACTTGTGACTGACCCAAGGTCACCCAGCAGCTGCATGCAGAGGAGTGGGAAATCAAACCTGGTTGTCCCAGATTACGGTCGGCCAGTCTTAACCACTACAACAAACTGGCCCTATTGGCTTTATTAGTGTATATCTTGCTGCAAGCAATGGCAGAAACGTGAACCAAAGGATTTATCAATAGAATGGCTAGATTTTCACAACATTTCATAGGGACAGAGGTTCGGCTTCCATACATTCTGTTCCATACTTTTTGGTTCCCAAGCCGGTATGTGTGCAGAGCAAGAGGAAATCTGGAGACTGTCCAGTGAATGGACAATTCGTATGACTCATTTGTGGTCAGGAGCCTTTCTTCTGGAGTTTCCCATGATCAAGCGGTCAAGCTGTTCTCCGAGAGAGAGGAAACGGGAGTAAGTTCAGTTCGTTCACCACTGTTGGCTTCCTCCAGTGTTTTCCTTTCTGTTCTCAGTGCCCTGAATCCCACATTGGATGTGAATATTCTAAAAATCTCCTTGGGAACGCAAAAGAGAACATATTACGTTTCTTGGCCGCATTTGGTAATCCTCACCGAAGCCATAGGGCTTCTCGCATGTGCCATAAAACTTTCTTTATGAATAAGTCTTGTTTGAATTGGAATAATTTTTGTTAATCTTCTTTTGGTATAAGTAGACAGGGATAGATAAAGAGCCAAAATAGACACAGGAGGCTGTCATTTTGAGTCAGTCCATTGGTTGGTCAAGGTCAATATTGACTGCTCTGACCAGCAGCGACTTTCTGGGGTCTCGGGTGGAGGTCTTTTACATCACCTACTGTGATTCTTTTAACAGGAGATGCCAGGGATCGAACCTGGGACCTTCCGCATGCCAAGCAGGTGCTCTACTGCTGAGTCACAGGCCTTCTCCTGTGGAAGATGATGGCTATGCATTAGTAAAAGGCAAACTGTAACCGTGTGGCGCCATCCAGTGTGTGCCCAATCTCTGCCATGTCACTCTCCCATTTGGGATCAAACTGTTCAGATCAACGTATAAACATGAGGCTGCCTTATACTGAATCAAACCATTGCTGTATTATCATCCATACTATCAGACTGGCAGCAGCTCTTTGGGTTCTCAGACAGAGGAGGTCTTTCACATCTCCTGTTATCTGATTATTTTAACCTACTAGGGTTGCCAGATCCCCCAGTGGAGGTGGGGGGTCCCCTGCTGCCACCAACCACCGATCAGTGGAGGTGGGGGTCCCCCACTGTCCCACCACCGATCAGCTGGTCGGCAGGGGGAACTTACCCTCAAAAAGAAGGATATCCAGCCAACGTGCAGCTGTGTCTACATCACTGCCCACGTGACCCAAAAGTGATGTTATCACATCGGGGATGTCGAGATGACGCTCTGGTATCCGGACAAAAACTCTCTGGTAGAAACCAAATTTACCATAGAGTTTTTGCCTGAATACCAGAGCCTCGCCCTGACATCCCCAACGTGATGATGCCACTTGACCACATGAACACGTGAAGCTGCTTTATACTGAATCAGACCCTTGGTCTATCCAAGCCAGTATTGTCTACTCTTGACTGGCAGCAGGTCTCCAGGGTCCCAGGCAGAGAGGGGTCTTTCACATCACCTACTAACCAGTGTTCCCTCTAAGCTGAGTTAGTGTGAGCTAGCTCACAGTTATTTAGCCTCCAGTTCACACATTTTTGTCTTGGCTCAGGAAGGAGGGCTCCAGAGCAAACTAATCTATGCAGTAGCCAAATCGCTCACTCACAACTTTAATGCCAGGAGCTTACAAAGTAGAATTTTTGCTCACAAGGCTCCACAGCTTAGAGGGAACATTGCTACTAACTGGTCCTTTTTCACCAGGAGATGCTGGGGATTGAACCTGGGACCTTCTGCATGCCAAACAGATGCTCTTCGGACTGAGCCGCAGCCCCTCCCCACTTCTGGGTCATGTGGGCCGTGATGTAGGCATGTCACTGCACATTGGCTGGGGCTCCCTCCTGTTCCTGGTAAGCCCTCCCCCCATCCCCTGCCAGTTGCCAGGAAGGACATGGCAACCCTAGAATCTGCGTTGCCTGAAACTGAGCCTAGGACCTTCTGCTTGCAAAGCAGAGACTCTACCAATAGGCCGTGGTGCGTTCTTCCTGAGATGGGCAGGACATTTCACTTTGGTCAAACAATGTCCCAAGGCAGCATGTCCTAATTTAAAATAAATCAGTGGTTGAATAAGGATGAATGAGCCATAGACACAAATATCACACAATCCAGCACAGAGTTAGGTGTGCTGAATTCATAAGAACATAAGAGAAGCCAATGTTGGATCAGGCCAATGGCTCACCCAGTCCCACACTCTGTCACACAGTGGCCAAAAATACCAGGTGCCATCAGGAGGTCCACCAGTGGGGCCAGGACACTAGAAGCCCTCCCACTGCTGCCCTCCCCCCCAAGCACCAGGAATACAGAGCATCAGTGCCCCAGACAATACGCTTCCGCACATGCTAAACAATGCAGTTTCAATCCACTTCAGCCACTGTTTGCAAGTGGATCCTGCCATTTTACACAACAGAATCCCGTTGCAAAGCGGATTGAAAGTGTATTCTTAAGTGTGTGTGAAATCACCTTCTATACTTTGTGGCTAATAGCCACTGATGGACTTCTGCTCCATTTGTTTATCCAACTTCCCCCCCCTTGAAGCTGTCCATGCTTGTAGCTGCTGCCACCTCCTGTGCCAGTGAATTCCACATGCTAATTACTCTTTGGGTGAAGAAGTACTTCCTTTTATCTGTTCTAAACCAACTGCTCATCAATTTCATTGAGTGCCCACAAATTCTTGTATGGTGAGAAAGGGAGAAAAGGACTTCTTTCTCTGCCTTCTCTATCCCATGCATAATTTTGTAAACTTCTATCATGTCACCCCTGGGGCTGGGCTTAGGCTGTGGACAGGCAGACCAGACCTGGAGTGCTTGTTCTTCAACTCAGAGTCTGATTGGCTGCTGGAAGCTTGGCGCTGTAGCTGGAATTACAACAAAGGCTCCATTTGACAGGCCAGGTCAAGGCAAAATGTTAGGCCTCCTGCTGTGTATACCAGACCTAAGCCAATCTGAAGGCTCTGTACGGCCTGCCTACTCCTACGCCTTTTTGTGTTTGGCAAGACTTGAGCGCATTGCATCTTGGGTAGTTTACGAAGATAGCCTTCAGGCCTAGGAGGTGCCCAATTCAGGTAGCTGACATAAGTCTTCTTTTATTTTGGACTTATGTATATTGGACGGTGGCCAAAATGGGTTGGTTATGACTCACAGCAACCTAGAGTTCAAAGAATGCCTTACAAAGGAATGTCCTCATACACTGAGTCATGCGCCGGTCTTGTTTTAAAAAAGCATAAAATATTTTTGCCTATAATTGTTTTTTTCCCATGCAAACAGTTTAATGAGTTAAATCCCCTCTGCCCTTAGGGATCACAGTACATAGCTGAGATATTTGCCACATACATAAAGATATCTAGTTTTTAAAAAACTTTGGTCTTTCAAACCACATAGGGCTCGAATCGCATATTTTGCTTTAAAATGGGAATGTTGGGACTCAAACACTGAGAGGCCAGAACAAGTTATATGATGCCCATTGGCATTGGCTGGCCATTTTGCCCACCCGCGGAGGGCAAACCCTGCCCTCAGCCCCAATCCCATACCCCAATCCCAACCTGTTTGGAATACATCATTGTATTGCCAGACATGCACTATTATTTTATTGCAGGGCTTTTTTTTGAAGAAAAAGCCCAGCAGGAACTCAATCGCATAATAGACCACACCCAACAGCAGAAACTCATTAGCATATTAGGCCACACACCTGACAGCACAGCTTATTAGCATATTAGGCCACACCCCCATGTTACCAGAAGTGTGGCCATCCAGCCACACCCACCTTTTGCTTCTTATTCTGTTTGCCTTGTTTGTTGTCAAAACCCAGGGCTTTTTTGGTAGCAGGAACTTCTTTGCGTGTTAGGCCACACACCCCTCATGTAGCCAATCCTAATGAGTTCCTGCTGTTGGGTGTGGCCTGTTATGCTAATGAGTTCCTGCTGGGCGTGGCCAACTTGGGAGCCAGCCGGAACTCTGTTCCTGTGTGTTCCTGCCCAAAAATAGCCCTGCTTTATTGTAAAAATAAACCCTCGTTTAAAAACGGCTCGTCCCCCATCAAGACCTGGTCATTTTAAATGTCAGAAGGTGAACCCTGAGCTCATACCGTCCATGGAGCTGATTGTTGCTGGTTTTCTACAGTTTGGTGTAGTGGTAAAGAGTGGCGGACTCTAATCTGGAGAACCGGGTTTGATTCCCCAATCCTCCACATGCAGTTGCTGGGTGATCTTGGATCAGTCACAAGTTCTCTCAGAGCTGTTCTCTCAAGAGCAGTTCTCTCAGAGCTCTCTCAGCCCCACCTACCTCACAGGGTGTCTGTTGTGGGGGGAGGAAGGGAAGGAGACTGTAAGTCGCTCTGAGACTCCAAGTGAATGGTGGGTAGAAATCCAATCTCTTCTTCTACCTCCTACAAAAGAAAGAGCTAGACTTTTGCACTTTAAAATAAAACGAAAACACAGCTTGTATATTTCAGCCTTAGCAATCAGGTGCTCGGAGAGATACGTGTGCACAGTGTTTACCTTACTTGACAGCTAGCAGGTCGCACCCTGGGCTGGGGAATGTTTTGTGAGACAGCCTTGGAGCTGTTAGTTCTGTTCCAGGAACGGAGTCCAAGAGATCCAGAGGCACGGGAGTTCCCAGGCCGGATATCCTAGGGACTCCAAGTAACTAAGCCAAGGCCCGAACTTTTGGCAACCTGTCTTATGGGATGCCATTCCAGCTCCTCAAACTGGATATCGGGATACGGAAAACAGACAAGGCAGGTCAAGCGCTGCAGCAAGAGCCCACAGTCAGATCACCGGGAGATCTAAAGAGGCCTTGAGCTTCTGATGTAAACAGGGCATGAATTTCCCAGGAGGCTTGCTGAACTATCCCAGCAGGCAGTGAACAAGACCAAAGGGCCGAGACATTAAACAGCCCGGGAAGGATCCCACCGAGGTCCTGCCCATGAAAGGAAAGTGGGAGGCAATGCAGGAGGCTCCCTAGAGTTGCCAACTCCAGGTTGGGGAATTCCTGGAGATTTGGGGGTTGATTTCGGGGAGGGCAGTGTCGGAGGAGGGGAGAGACCTCAGCAGGAACGTGATGCCTTATGGTCCACCCTTACTCTCAGACAGTTATTTTTCTCCAGGGGAACAGATCACTGCAGTCTGGAGATCAACTGTAATCCAAGGAAGAAGAAGAAGAAGAAGAATTGGATTTATATCCTGCCCCTCACTCAGAGTCTCAAAGTGGCTTACAATCCCTTCCCCTCCCCACAATAGACACCCTGTGAGGTAGGTGGGGCTGAGAGAGCTCTGAGAGAACTGCTCTGGAGAGAACAGCTCTGAGAGAACTGTGACTGACCCAAGGTCACACCAGCAGCTGCATGTGGAGGAGGAGTGGGGAATCAAACCCGGTTCTCCCAGATCAGAGTCTGTGCTCTTAACCACTACACCAAACTGGAAATTTCCAGACCCCACCTGGAAGCTGGCACTTCTGAAGCTTTGAGCGGTGAGCTGGCCTCTTACTGCAGGCTGGCATGAAGTCTCTGAACCAAACATTGAACAGACTCTGGGACAGGGTTGTCAGCTCAGCAGTGTTCCCTCTAAGCCGAGTTAGTGTGAGCTAGCTCACAGGTTTTTAGCCACCGGCTCACACATTTTTATCTTAGCTCAGGAAGGAGGGCTCCAGAGCAAACTAACTTATGCAGGAGCCAAATCACTCACTCACAACTTTAATGCCAGTCGCTCACAAAGTAGAATTTTTGCTCACAAGACTCCACCGCTTACAGGGAGTATTGGAGACCATCAAGGAAGACCAGGGTTGCTACGCAGAGGCCGGCAATGGCAATCCACCTCTGAATGTCTCTTCCCCTGAAAACCCTACAAGGTCACCGTACACCAGTTGCAACTTGACGGCAAAAAAATAATAATTTCCCAACATTCTAAACCACTACCCCCTGCTGGTTATCCATGAGAGTGCTTAAAGGCAAGCATACATCCTGGCTCGGCTCAGACATCAATCAAAAACAGGGTTTATTTGAACAACGGCGACTTTGTGGGACCCGGGTTTGGCTCGCAGATGATCCCTGAAATCCAAGTTTCCCTCCACAAATGCTGACTTCGTCGACTTCGCTCCAGCCAGGTGTCTCTGTACTTACAGAGTGCACCAGGGTGTTGCCAGTGAACAAGCTAGAACATCTGTGTTTATATAGCACACAAAGCCATAGTTAATGACTGACTTCGTGCCATGATTTTAGGGTTGCCAGCTCTGTGTTGGGAAATTCTTGGAGATTTGGGGGGTGGAGCCAGGGAAGGATAGGGTCTGGGGAGAGGAGGAACCCCTCAGCAGAGTATAATACCATAGAGTTCACCATCCAAAGCAGCCATTTTCTCCAGTGGAACGGACCGGTGTTGTCTGGAGATTGGCTGTAATCCCCGGGAATCTCCAGCCCCCACCTGGAAGTTGGGAACCCAATTTCAGGCCCTCTTACCTAACCATAGTTAGTGGAATGGTGGCCTGTCTTCAGGCAATCCTACTAACCTCAGTTAGTTTAATTCTGCCACAGTTTCACCGACATGCAACCTGGAAATTTATTTCATTTATTTTATTTCATTAGATTTTTTTAACCCGCCCTCCCAGGCAAGCCTGTCAACAGGTGCTGTCAATCAAGTGCTGGACCTCCTGATGGCACCTGGTATATTTTGGCCGCTGTGTGACAGAGTGTTGGACTAGATGGGCCATTGGCCTGATTCAACATTGGCTTCTCTTATGTTCTTATGTTCTAACAGCTGAAGCATCTCCAGGAACGCAGCGGCAATGACAACAGGAATCATAGAATCACAGAGTCGGAAGGGACCTCCGGGGTCCTCTAGTCCAGCCCCCTGCATAATCGTGTCTTGTGTGACCCCCATCTTTGCACCCCTTTTTGGTTTGCAAAGACAGGCAGACTCACACAGCACCGTCTCTTGCATGGCTGGGGGCAGAGTAGTTAGTAGGGGGCCGTGCAGGCCCGTGCACAGGATGTAGGGAATTCTGAGCCAAGGAAGATCCCAGACCAGAGTTGCCAACCTCCAGGTGGTGGGTGGAGATCTCCTGGGGTTACAGCTGACCTCCAGGGGACAGAGGTCAGTTCACCTGGAGAAAATCGCTACTTCGGACAGCGCTGGCTCTTCGGCTTTGAAACGGAGATAAGCACCGCAACCCTAGAGTCGGATTCGACTGGCTTTCCAGCAAGGGAAACCTTTAGCTTTACTCCCCAAACCCTGCCCTCCTTGGGCTCCACCCCCACAAATCCCCAGGTATTTCCTAAACTGGAGCTGGTAATGCTCCCTCTAAGCTGTGGATTCCTGTGAGCAAAAATTCTACTTTGTTGTGGGTGAGCGATTTGGCTCTGGAGCCATCCCTTCCTGACCTAAGACAAAAAAATCTGTGATCTGGAGGCTAAAAAATCCTGTGAGCTAGATCACACTAACTCAGCTTAGAGGGAACACTGGTGGTCTCCCATCCAAGTACTAAACAAAGGCCAACCCTACTTAGCATCCGAGACCTGATGAGACCAAGCTAGCCTGGTGAATTTATCCTTAAATAAAACTGCCTACTTTGCTAGCAACCCCCCCCCCCATGAAGTGAGTTTTTCTGTAGATACACCTCAGTAAAGAGGAGGAGGATTTTCGTTAGGTTTAAAGGGGAAATCCCCTTATACCTGAGCTATCCAGGTCAGGGCAGAGTATCAGAACCGGATCCTGGTAACCCAGGTTCAAACCCCCACTCTGCCATGGGAACTCGATGGGTGTCCTTGGGCCTGTCACAAGTTCTCAGCCCAACCTACCTCCCGGGGTTGTTGTGAGGATCAAATGGCAAATGATACAAACTGCTTTGGGTCCCCTTTGGGGAGAAAGATGGGGTGTAAAGGAAGTAAATAAATACATAAACTGAGGAATAAGCCAGTTGCAGTTGTCCGCCAGTTAGAATAATAGAACCGCAGAGTCGGAAGGGACCTCCACGGTCATCTAGTCCAACCCCCTGCACAATGCAGGAAATTCGCAAGTACCTCCCCCACACACCCCCAGTGACCCCTGCTCCATGCCCAGAAAATGACAAAAAAAACCCTCTGGAATCTCCAGCCAAACTGGCCTGGAGAAAAATTGCTTCCTGACCCCAAAGTGGCCATCAGCATTTCCCTGGACGTGTAAGAAAGGGCCACAAGGACTAAGCCCTCCCTTCTCGTGATCTGCCTAAGTTCACAGGATCAGCATTGCTGTCCAATGGCCATCTAGCCTCTGCTTGAAAACCTCCAAAGAAGGAGAGCTCATCACCTCCCGAGGAAGCCTGTTCCACTGCTCTGTCAGGAAGTTCTTCCTAATGTTTAGCCGGAAACTCTTCTGATTTAATCTCAACCCGTTGGTTCTGGTCCAACCTTCTGGGGCACTGTTCTCTTTGGTTTGTACTCCTAACAAGCCAGGCTCCATACTTCCCCTACTACAGCTGTTGAGTTGGACCTCCTATGAAACTGGGGGTGCCATATTCCCAGTTAGGGTGGAAGATCTCCTGGCCCCCCCCCACTGACCCCCCACCACTTAGGAGGAAACCGGTGTGCGTGTGTGTATGTGCAATCAACATCCTTTATGCAATGACACAACTTCAGTCATGACCAGAAAGATCTATCGTCACGTGGAGCTACGCTCTAGCATTGCCCCAAGCTCTACTGTTAAACCGTGGAGTGTTTGGTAAATGGTAGAGCGTCGTCCTTGGCATGATGACATCACTTCTGGGTCACACCTAGGGTTGCCAGGCCATGAGCAGGGGATGGAGGGATAAGGTTGCCAGACCCAGGTTGGGAAACTCCTAGAGATTTGGGGAAGGAGCCTGGGGAGGACAGGGACCTCAGTGGGGTACAATGCCATAGAGTCCACCCTCCAAAGCATCCATTTTCTCCAGGGAAACTGATCCCTGTAAGTCTGGAGATGAGCTATAATTCTGGAGGATCTCCAGGCCTCACCTGGAGGATGGCACCCCTATTTGTGCCAGGGATGCCGATTGCCCTCACCACCTGTTGGTTCCCGCCTCACGTATCTCCCGCCGAATACCATGCCTGTCAACCTTGTACGCCACTCTTGACAAACACCGAAGCTGTGTTCCCCACAAAACAGTGACAGGTCAAGTTTTAGGGCTGAGAAAGGGCAGCTCTCCCTCTATCCAGATAAGGAAAGAGCTGATGGAAATAGAACCTCAACAGCAGAGCATAACCGAGAGGCAGGAATATAACCGCAATGAACTCGATAGGATGGAATCCTACCACAAGCCTGATCTGCAGTGGACCATCTACCACAGACAACCACACAATCTCCTCAGGCCAGTAGCGAGTAACCAAGCCTATTAAGATTGTTCCTTCAGGGAAGAGGAGGGGGAGAGGGAGAAAGAAGGAAGGCCATTTATGGCCTTGAAGGACCATTTTCTAGCCATTCCTTCTGCTCTTTTTTCTCAGTGGCTTTGGAACAACCAAAGTCCCACGCCGGATTTCATTACATGTTGCCACTTGTAAGACTCAGATGAATTCGATATGTACACTGGCTGGGATGTATGTGTAAACATAAGAAATGAAGAACGCTGGAAGTGCATCAGCTGGAATGCAAAGCAAGGTTTGGGTTCGGCGGTCTATCAAATATTCCTGGAACAGCCAGCCCCTTCCCGTCATCTCCCAAACCGAAGAGTGAATGATCTTTTTCTTCATGTTTATTTTTCTCAGGAGGGAAGGTGAATCTGGGATGAATTAGACTGAACGTTTGGCAGGCGGACACTGAAAATTGCTTCAGTCTGATTGTGAGGCAGAAACCGATTTGCACCGAGCGCACCCAAGTTCCACAGCTGCCTTTGCTGTAGGATGCAGCTGCCAAATATTTGAGTACTCCTCTTATGGAATTTGACCCAGGGACCATCTAACTGATGTTTGGTTCTGGATTCCTCAACTGAGACCTTTACAAAGTACATAAAAGAGAAATCTCAGTCATTTTCAGAATGCAGCAGCGCAAGTCCTCACAGGGACTCTGCATACGGTCAGGGGCCTGCATACCTGAGGGACTGCCTCTCCCCACATGTTCCCCAGAGAGCACTACGTTCAGGGTCTCAACATCGTCTAGCCCTCCCTGGTCCCAAAGATGCCAG
Source organism: Gekko gecko (assembly GCA_029375565.1). Classification (NCBI taxonomy): domain Eukaryota; kingdom Metazoa; phylum Chordata; class Lepidosauria; order Squamata; family Gekkonidae; genus Gekko; species Gekko gecko. Next base: position 16,311,699 of record JAPDNY010000004.1, read on the forward strand.
GCTGGCCACAACTAGGGCCAGGGCCTTTTTAGTGGCGGCACCATACTGGTGGAACGAGCTCCCAAATGACATTAGGGCCTGCAAGGCGGAGCTCTTCCACCAGGCTTTCAACCAAGGAGCCTCGTAAAACCTAAAAACTGAATATTGGCCAAGGCCCGGTCCTCTGAAACCAACACTGGCAGCCTGTGCTCCACCGGCATACAGGGATTGAAACAATGGCTTTAACATCAATGCTGATGATATTCCACTATATTCCGCCGTCATTATACAATACTGATACCGATACTGGCACTTTATGAACTGGTTTTATAATTGTTTGTTTTACATATCTTAATTTTTATGTAAGCTGCCCTGAGCATGCTTTGGCGGGGAGGGTGGGGTATAAATCAAATAAATAAATATACAACCTGTGCTTCATGAGCTGCACTGGCTTCCAGTGGAGTACCAGATCAGGACCAGGGTTATGGTATTAACCTTTAAGGCCCTGAACGGTCAGGAACCCACGGGTCTTCAGGATCACCTCTCCTGGTGTACCCCCCAAAGAGCATTACGCTCAGGTGCTAAGAACCTGCTGGTGGTCCCCTGCCCGAGAGATATCCAGCTGTCCTGAATAACGTCTGTGCTCTGAGAGACTTCATGCAGTTCCGCAGGGCATGCAAGGCAGAGGTGTTCCGCCAGGCCTATGGTTGAGGACAGTGATGGTTTTCCATCTGGCTGACCCTCTTGTTTCTCCTGCCCTCCCCTCCCCCACAAGGCAGAGGCATATCTTTTTAGCAGTTCTATCACCATCTTACTGGTTTTAGGTTATTACTGTTGTATAATATATTATGGATTTGAAATATGATTTGAAATTAAAAGACGCCTGCTCCTGGGGAGGAAAGCGATGGCAAACCTAGACAGCATAATAAAAAAGTAGAGACATCACCCTGCCAACAAGAGTCCGTAAGGTCAAGGCAATGATATTCCCAGTAGTAACGTATGGCTGCGAGGATTGGACTGTAAGGAAGGCCGAGCTTTTGAATTATCAGTCAATCCTCAAAGAAATCATTCCTGACTGTTCCCTGGAAGGCCAGATACTGAAGCTGAAGCTCAAACACTTTGGCCACCAAATGAGAAGGGACTGGGAGCCCTCACTGGAGAAGACCCCCAGTGCTGGGAAAGATTGAAGGTCAAAGAAGAAGGGGACGGCAAAGGATGAGATGGTTGGACAGTGTCACCGATGCAACGAACATGAAATTGAGCAAACTCCAGAGGATGGCAGAAGACAGGAGGGCCTGGCGTGATCTGGTCCAGGGGGTCGCGAAGAGTCAGACTCAACTGTGCAACTGAACAACACCGTCCTGTCCCACAAGAGAGGGTGGTTTAAAAATCAAATAACTAAGATCAACAGTCTGATTCTGTAAAAGGCAGCTTCATGGTTCAAGATTTATGAAGCTTATGCCTTTTAAAGTTCTGCCTTGAACTTGCCTGTTCCAGCCGAGCCTGGTCTTTATAATGGTATTCTAATGAAATTTTGCCTGTTGGTACCTGTAAGATCTTTCCTCCCCTCTACAGACTGTTTCCCCAGCAAAATGGAAAAAGCAGAGAATCTCAGCTGGTGACACTGTGCCTTTGAAATTTAGATGAGGTGCAATTAGCAAGCTGGGATCAGCCGGGTGTTCCCTACAGCCAAGACAATTCTAGGTCAGGCTGAGTCATTTCCAGGTTTCTGCCAGTCTGTCTCTTCCCCTATTCAACTGCTGGCAGGAGGGCCCAGCTGCTCAGCTTGAATGGCACTGTGCAATTAATTGTGAATTATCAAGCAGATCAGACGGGTAGTGCAGGGCTCTGGGGGTAAAGTTGCCAACGAGTCTGGAGAAAAATATCCTGCCCCTATAATAGAGGTTTCATGCGTAGAAATAGGTCACTGAAGCATTTCATAAGAAGAGCCCTGCTGGATCAGACCAGTGGTCCATCTAGTCCAGCATCCTGTCTCACACAGCGGCCTGCCACAGTTCCTCTGGAAGGCCAACAAACAACAGGGCATAGAATCTGAGGCCTTCTCCTGAGGTTGCCTCCTGGCTCTGGGATTTCAGAGGTTTAGTGCCTCTGAATGTGGAGGTTCCCCTCAGTCACCATGGCTAGTAGCTACTGACAGACTTATCCTCTGTGACTCTATCTAATCCCCTTTTAAACTGATCTGAGAGAGTTCTGAGAGATCAACTGTGACTGGCCCAAGGTGACCCAGCTGGCTTCATGTGGCTCGAAACGGCTTACAATCACCTTCCTTTCCTCTCCCCACAACAATCTTGCGAGGTATGTGGGGCTGAGAGAGTTCTGAGAGAACTGTGACTCACCCAAGGTCACCCAGCTGGCTCCATGTGGAGGAGTGGGGGATCAAAGCCAGTTCTTCAGATTAGTCCACCACTCTTAATCAAGATGGCTCTGTTATGAGCACTGCTCGTTTCTGGTATCAGAGATCATTGTACGGGATGTCCTGAGAACTGGTACAGCCTGGAACTTCCCACCTGTTGAGGGAGCGGGGAGAGCCCATTTGGGTAACATATGGAGTAGGGCACAAATATTTGTCTTTATATTTCCGTAAGTCAGTAGGTTAGCCTGGTGTAGTGGTTAAGAGTAGCCAAGTCTAATCTGGAGCACCAGGTTTGATTCCCCACTCTTCCACATGCAGCCTGCTGGGTGATCTTGGGCCAGTCACAGTTCTCTCAGATTCTCTCAGCCCCACCTACCTCACAAGGTGCCTGTTGTGGGGAGAGGAAAGGAGGCTATTGTAAGCCGCTTTGAGATCCATGAGGTCGGCTGGATGACCTTGGGCCAGTCACAGTTTTCTCAGAACTCTCTCAGCCTCACTTAACTCACAGGGTATCTGTTGTGGGGAGAGGAAAGGAGGCGATTGTAAGCTACTTTTGAGACACATGAGGCCTGTTGGGTGACCTTGGGCCAGTCACAGTTCTCTCAGAATTCTCTCAACCCCACCTGCCTCACAAAATGCCTGGGGGGGGGGGGAAGGCGATTGTAAGCCACTTTGAGACACATAAGGCCTGCTGGGTGACCTTGGGCCAGTCATAGTTTTCACAGAGCTTTCTTAGCCCCACCTGCCTCACAAGGTGCCTGCTGTGGGGAGAGGAAAGAAAAGTGATTGCAAACCATTTTGAGACAAATCAGGCCTGCTGGGTGACCTTGGGCCAGTCACAGTCCTCTCAGAACTCTTTTCAGCCCCAGCTCCCTCACAGGACGTCTGTTGTGGGGAGAGGAAGGGAAGGTGATTGTAAGCTGCTTTGGGACTCCTGAAGGTAGAGAAAAGCAGGGTATAAAAACCAGCTCTTCTTCCTCTACAGATTTTAAATGTCATCCCAAGCAGAGTTATGTCCTTCTAAATCCATTGAAGCCAATATTCTTGGAAGGGTGTAACTCTGCTTACGGTGGTGTAGATATGCCGAGAGAGAGAGAGAGAGAGAGAGAGAGAGAGAGAGAGAGAGAGAGAGAGAGAGAGAGAGAGAGAGAGAGAGAGAGAGAGAGAACAACCAGGAGGTAGTTGGGGTTGTGACTTCCACTGAGTCTACTCCCTCCCTCCCTCCACTGTGGTGATAAAAAGGAAATATTTGACTTTTTTTTTAAGAGTCCTTTCTCAAATATTTCCTGATCAGTTTCTTTTTCCAGATATCACCAAGCTCAGTGGTTTGGCTCCCAGCTTGGACCTTCTTCCCCCCTCAGACGCTTTTCCTCACTTGACTCCTGGATCAACCCTGCAACTGGCTCTGCTCTGAAACTTGCGTTGCTCCCTGTTAATGTTTAACAAACTTTAACTGGAGCAAGCCTTAAATCACAAGTGGGAGCTGGCCCGTTTCTCTCTCTTCTGCTCACTGACCCTACCCTGTCGCTTCCGAGCCATGCTTTGAGGTGGAGATGCTTTGCCAGAAGTGATCACGTGACCTTATTAAATCCACAGGGGCTTTGCTACGGGCCCGAATGTGCGACCCACACAACGGAAAGCACTCCTTTCAGCAGGAATGCCAACGGGCCAGTTTTCTATCGGTATGACCAGGCCCATAGCCAGAATTTTTTTAATTTGGGGGGCCTTGGAAGTTGGGTGGGGCATTGGCAGTAAATCAGGGGGCCAGGCCCCGAGATGCCTCACGAGCCTGGGTATGACTCCCCCCTTCAGTTGTCAGATGAAGCTGCCTTATACTGAATAAGAGCCATCGTCCATCAAAGTTAGCATTGTCTCTCCAGGGTCTCAGGCTGAGGTTTTTCACATCACCTCATGCCTGCCGTGTTTTAACTGGAGATGCCAGGGACTGAAACTGTGACCTTATGTCCGCCAAGTAGATGCTCTGCCAACGAGCCATGGCCCTCACCTGGATAAGTTTTGGTTTCTTCTAACGGGGAAAAAGGAGGAAGACAATTTCTGCTCCTACTTCATTTTATTGTTACAACAACAGTCCTTTGAGTTAGGATAGCCTGAGAGAGAGAGACCAGCTGGGCCAAGGCCACTCAACAAACTTCTATGGCAAACGGTGGGTTCAAGTCTTCTTCTTCTTCTTTCTCCTCCTGTCCTGGCCTGGCTAGCCCGATTTCATCAGATCTCAGAAGCCAAGCAGGGTCGGTCCTGGCTAGTATTTGGATGGGCGAATGCCAAGGAACACCGGGGGTATGACGCAGAGCCGGGCGATGGCAAACCAGCTGTGAAATGTCTTTTGCCTTAAAAACAAGTCTAGCTCGCCACCTAGTGGTACATAATGTTAAAAGAGCTAGAACTTCTCGCTGCCCAACAATCTCCGGATCTCCTGGTTATACTACACACGCTGCCATATGATGACAACAACAACAACAACAACAATCTTTCCTTCATGACTGGAATGGCTTTGAATGGCTTGAGGGGCTCAGTGGCAGAGCATCGGTTTGGAGTTCGGGAAGGCCCAGTTGCGATCCCCAGCATCTCCAGTTAAAAGGTAGGAGGTGGTGTGAAAGACCTCTGCCTGAGACACTGGAGAGCTGCTGCCAGTCTGACCTTGATGGACCAAGGGGTCTGATTCAGTAAGAAGGCAACTTAGTTAATGGGAATGGTGGGATTTGCCCACGCTATTGGCTTACTTTATCCTACTCCTTCTGCTCCCACCTTGGTTGGGTCATAATAGTCCCCCCCCACTCCAGCAAGTACATGAGTGGGTGGTCCCTAGGCAAGACCCCACCTCTGGAGATACACCCAAGACAGATCTGTGCCTTCTAAGTCTTTGGAAACCCCTCCCATCATATTTGTTAAATAGTGGGTTCCATGGATGAGCAGACCCCAAGTCTAGTGAACAGCTCTATTTTATTTGTGATTCCAGCAAGAACAAGACAAGAACCCCAGAGCCTCAGCTCTGTTAAATAGCTTGCAATTGCCACCCCCAAACACACCCCACCCCCAGTGATAGGCTATTTATATAACATTACTACTTGATTGGTTACTTTCAGAATCCTGGTAGGCTATTGTTCTTGTGCTCCAAGCACAGGCAGTCTGGGGTGGGGGGGCAGACCTGGAATGATTCAATCCCAATACATAACAATATTCATGGCAGCCTGCTTGGGGAGGGAGGGTGTTTGAAAACCTTGTTTCAGCAGATTTCTTGTGTTTGGGTGGTGTTCTGAATTTCGTAGGCTGTATTTCAGCTTGGTGAATCCCAAATTGTCCAAGCCCGTTTTACAGCGATCCAGTCCATTCATTAGGAAAAAAGACTGGCATTCAAATAATTATTTAAAATGCAAACAAAAATATGTTCAATAGCTGATGTCTCCAGTGAAAGGATCATAGGGGTAGTGAGTGTTCCAAGACGACCTTTCTTCGTTTGATCCCAAGACATGAAATGAAATTGCCTTACACCGTTGATCCATCTACTCAGACTGGATATGGCTATCCAGGGTCTCAAATCTAATCTAATCGCCTAAGCTAAACACTGTATGCTTTTTTAACAATAAATATTCAAATAACAAGTCTAAGTGGGGTTTTTTTTGTTTTCTGTATTATGAAATGTTCATAAGTATTCTAATATCCCATTTTCTATTGTTTCATACATACACAATGAAAAACATACAAGAACATAAATCAATCACAAGATAGAAAGCTCATGGAAAACAATACCAGGGTGTGTATTTACAAAGTCACTGAAGTTAAAGAAAAAAAAGGTCCTTTTTAAACAACAGTATCAATAAAGATATAAACCTTGAACCGGACCAATGTTTTCAAAAGCCACGGAACATCCACTAAATGCCGAAATGAGCTTGGCAAGGCTTAGGACTCCGCAATATGTCCACACAGGTGCGGCAGTCCTTATCCTCTTCAAATTGAACTACTACCGACAAAGATCCCAAGTAGTCTCGGGCTTTTTATTTCTTCATCAGAGAGTATGGTTCATGCAGTCTTCCTTTGACAATGCTATACTGGAGCTGATGGAATGCATAAGATTTCATTTTAAAGCAGCCCCCTTCTCCCCCCCACAATATACAGCAAATCAATACAATGCCTTAAAAAAGCAGCTTACCTTCTCATTAATCATCAAAAGCGCTTTACACCTTCCAAGGAGCATCAAAGCTTCAAACACCTGTGAGGAATAGTGCTCGGATGGAAGTCCACCAAGGGATACCAGGACTGCTATGCTGAGGCAGGCAATGGCAATACCACCTCTGTTTGTCTCTGCTCTGATCTGGTTGGGCAGGTTACCTTGCTCTCATCGGACCTCAGAAGCAAAGCAGGATTGGCCCTAGTTACTATTTGGATGGGAAACCAAGGAAGTCCAGGGTTGCCACGCAGAGGCAGGCAATGGCAAACCACCTCTGTTCATCTCTTGCCTCGAAAGCCCTACAGGGGTCGCCATAAGAGAGCTGCAACTTGACGGCACTTTCCACCACACAGCCTGATCTTTTTAACTAGACTTGCCAGGGATCAAACCTGGGACCTTCTGCAGTGCAAAGCAAGAGACTCTTCCATCGAGCCACAGCCCTTAACTCAGCCTCACACGTTCACAAAACATGAGCTTGTGTGATTGCTACTTTTGATGGGGTGGCGTATTCTTGCCCTACAAAGAAGAAACTATTTGGGCTCCATTTGGACAGAACAGAATAACGTTGGCAGGGGAATTCCACAGTACCAGTTAGGCACTGGGTTAGGGAAGCTTGCCGATGATTCAGCCGAAAACTCTCTGCACCACACACCTCTCTTTGGCAGCCGAAAAGCATTCTCCCCGCCACGTTTATCTGTTTATTCACAATGATGACTTGTTTAAATTACCAGGCCATTTGTTATTTAGCAGGGGCATGTTATTGGCCATAAAGTCCCCAGAAGGAGGAGCGGCTGCTTTATTTCCAAGCGAATAAATATTTTGCTCCAATTCATTCCTCCCTCGTTTTAATGTGGGAACAAAACAGGGCTGGAGTCGACAGAGGGCGTTTGATGGTGGGTATTTGAGGAATGTGTGTGTCTGAGAACAAGTTGAGTTTTGTGGTCTCTCCGAGATGAAAGTTTCAATCCTACTAGCTTTCTTCTACTCTGTCTTGCCTGATTCCCTTCTCCACTGCAGCTGACTTTGTTACGTGGCAGCCAATTAATGTATTTGTTTAATTCACAGATAGCCTGCCTTTCTTCTTACAGGGACTCCAAACAAAGAGGTTTCTAATCCCTAAAAGTTTACATCACAGTAAGGCCGTTAGTCCACAACACGACACATCTCACTAGTTTGGATCCAAAAGCGCTCTTCTGCTGGAAGAAGAGCTCTTCTGTTAGCAGAACAGCATCTTTCCATTAAGGTAGGGTTGCCAGTTCTGGGTGAGGAAATATCTGGAGATTTCATAGAATCATAGAGTTGGAAGGGACCTCCAAGGTAATCTAGTCCAACCCCCTGAAAAATGCAGGGAATTCACAAATACCTCCCCCTCACACCCCCAATGACCCCTATTCCATGCCCAGAAGATGATAAAAAACTTCCAGGATCTCCAGCCTGAAGAAAAATTGCTTCCTGACCCCAAAGTGTCGATCAGCATTTCCCGGGGCATGTAAGAAAGGGCCACAAGAACTAAGCACGGAGGCAACCCTTCCTGCCCTCCCTCTCATGATCTACCTAAATTCACAGAATCAGCATTGCTATCAGATGGCCATCCAGCCTCTGTTTGAAAACCTCCAAAGAAGGAGAGCCCACCACCTCCTGAGGAAGCCTCTTCCACTGAGGAACCGCTCTGTCTGGAAGTTCCTCATAGTGTTTAGCCAAAAACACTTCTGATATAATTTCAACCCCTTGGTTCTGGTCCAACCTTCTGGGGCAACAGAAAACAACTCCGCGCCATCCTTTACTTGACAGTCCTTCAGGTATCTGAATAATATGTTTATTGATTTTCCAGTATAACAGACAATACAGAACACAAATAAGACCTAATCGTCCTGTCTTATTTTGATGGCAATAAGTCCTTCAGGTATTTGAAGATGGTTATCATATCACTTCTCAGTCGTCTCCTCTCCAGGCTAAACAGATCCGGCTCCTTCAACCTTTCCTCACAGAACTTGGTCTCCAGACCCCTCACCATCTTCGTTGCCCTCCTCTGGACACGTTCCAGTTTGTCTGTATCCTTCTTAAATTGTGGTGCCCGAAACTGAACACAGTACTCTAGGTGAGGTCTAAGCGGAGCAGACTAACGTGGCATGGAGCCTGGGGAGGGCAAGACTTGGAGACGGAAGGGACCCCAGCAGGGTACAGTGAGATAAGAGCCCACCCTCCAAAGAAGCCATTTCCTCCAGGAGAACTGAACTCTGTAGTCCGAAGTTCAGTTGTAATAGTGGGAGATCGCCAGGTTCCACCTGGAGGTTGGCAACGCTAGGTATGAGTGCTACAACCTGCAGCTTCTGCTAGCACAAGGTGTGGCTTTGCGCACAGCGACTGCTCTAAGGCACATGCCAGTGCCGCCGACAGGAGATGAATACAACAGCTGCTGCTATGTGTCTATCAGGACCCAACTAAATAGAGTCTCCTTACCTAACGCCCACATATGATGGTGATGGACAGGTAAAACAGCCACTCAGCTATTTCGCACTTGAGTATCATAGAATCATAGAATGTTAGAGTTGGAAGGGACCTTGCAGGCCATCTAGTCCAACCCCCTGCACTCTGCAGGAACACAGCCGAAACCCCTCCATACCTACAACATACCCAAAAGATGGTTGTCCAGTCTCCTCTTGAAAACGTCCAGCGAAGGAGCATCCACCACCTCCCGAGGCAGTCTGTTCCACTGCTCAACCACTCTTACAGTCAGGAAGTTTCTCCTGATATTAAGCCGGTAACGACTCCCTTGTCATTTCCACCCATTAGATCTAGTCTTGCAATCCGGAGCAAGAGAGAATAGATCCACTCCATCTTCTACATGACAGCCCTTCAAATACTTGAAGACTGCAATCATGTCCCCTCTAAACCTTCTCTTTCCCAGGCTAAACATACCCAACTCCCTCAGCCTTTCCTCATAAGACTTGGACTCCAACCCTCTCACCATCCTGGTCGCCCTCCTCTGGACCCGCTCGAGTTTGTCAACATCCTTACCATAGGGTTACCATATTTTGAAAAGCAAAAAAGAAGACATATTTCCTGACTGCTTCGAACAAGTGATCACTATAACAAACCTCATTTTTCAGGACTCCTGCTCTTCAAGCTGTGATCATTGTTAATAACTAGGAATATGCCTAACCTTCCAACCCCAAAAGAGGACATTTTCATCAGGTTTTTTTTTAAGAGTCCAAAAAAGTATGGACACACAAAAAAAGAGGACATCTGGTTACCCTACACTTGAGCCTACGGGAGTGCTGCTCCAGCATCCAATCCCCTGTCAGAGGAGGGATTTTTGATTTTTGCCATGAAATCACAGCTGATTTACGGCAACCGGGGGCGGGGTTTAAAGGCAAGAGATGTTCAGAGGTGGTTTGCCATTTTCTGCCTCTGCGGAGCAACCCTGGACTTCCTTGGTGAGCTCCAGTGTTCCCTCTAAGCTGAGTTAGTGTGAGCTAGCTCACAGTCTTCTAGCCTCCAGCTCACACATTTTTGTCTTGGCTCAGGAAGGAGGGCTCCAGAGCAAACTAACTGACACAGTAGCCAAATCGCTCGCCCACAACTTGAGTGCCAGTCGCTCACAAAGTAGAATTTTTGCTCACAAGACTCCACAGCTTAGAGGGAGCATTGGTGATCTCCCATCCAAATACCAACCGGGGCCAACCCTGCTTAGCTTCTGAGATCTGACGAGATCAGACTAGCCTGGACCATCCAGGTCAGGCAAAATACATACAGAGGGTGGTTTGCTATTGCCTGCCTCTGCGTGAGTAACCCTGGACTTCCTCAGCAGACTCCCATCCTAATACTGTCCAGGGCCAACCTTGCTTAGCTTCAGAGATCTGATAAGACCATGTTACCCAAATAGGCAGTTTCCTAATTAGTTCAGTGAATTAGCTTTAATGAGACAGAGCGAGAGGGGGGTAATTGGGATTCTCTGCCTATATAGGGCCAGTTTGGTGTAGTGGTTAAGTGCGCCGACTCTAATCTAGGAGAACCAGGTTTGATTCCCCACTCCTCCACTTGCACCTGGCTGGATGACCTTGGGCAAGCTGTAGTTCTGATAAGAGCTGTTCTTGAAAAAAGGGCAGTTTCTGTTAAGAGCTCTCTCAGCCCCACCTGCCTCACAGGGTGTCTGTTGTGGGGAGGGGAAGGGAAAGGAGATTGTAAGCTGCTCTGAGACACCTTTGGGTAGTGAAAGGCGGGGTATAAATCCAATCCAATCCAATCCAATCTCTCTCTCTTCTTCTTCTATGTATGGGATCTTTCCTTAGAGAACTCTGGAAATAAACCAGTCAGATGTTCAACTGGAAAGGGTTGTATTGAAATAGGAATAACAGGACAAACAAACACATGGAAACACACATGGAAAACACACAAACACATAGAAAACACACAAGCTAGCTAAGAGGAAATCAGGGAGGAGACGGGAGAAAGCAATTTCGGGGAAGGTTATAGTTACCAGTCTCGAAGAGCGAGGTCCGTGGAGGTTTCACAGAGCGAAGAAGAGAGGATCCAAATGGATTTGGGGTGTGTGAAGTATGACGTCAAGAAAAACATACACACTGGTATGGAGCAGGGTGCTACAATTATAGGGGGGAAATGTTCCTTAGGGCAATCTGACGTGTTCACCCCCCAAACAATACCTTGATGGGTTTTTTGGAGGTGAACAATTATTTGGGAGAAACTTGATGAGTTTACTTGCGGTGGACTATAGGTGTTAATGGCGCTTGATGACCCTGTAAGTCCACTTGGTTTTATCTAAGCTCTAGGCTACCCTGAGGACATATTCCATCCCCACTGCAAATGTGTCCATCAGTTTTCCTCCATTGTTAGAAACCACCCAACGACTGACAGTGTAACACCTTCTTAATCCTTCATGTCAATATACACTGCATATCAGTATTATGTCAGGAACTTGTCGACGCCTTCTGTCATATCATTTCCTCTAGTGTCGCTCTTGTTTCCTTCCTTTCTAGACAAAGTGCCTATCAGTGCTATGTTTTCTTGAAGAGATAGCATCAGATGAAGTCATTCTGTAACTGAAATGACATGCCCTTGCTTGGCAGACTTGATGCCATTGCATTAGAAAAAGTGGAAGGTGGAAAGTGCTGTCAAGTTGCAGTCGACTTATGGCGACCCCCTAGGATTTTCAGGGCAAAGGTGAACAGAGGTGTCTTGCCATTTCCTGCCTCTGCATAGTAACCCTTGACTTCCTTGGTGGTCTTCCATCCAAGTACTCACCAGAGCCAACCCAGCTTAGCTTCTGAGATCTGTCGAGATCAAGCTAGCTTGGGCCATCGTGATCAGGGCAGTAGGGAAGGAAAATGTATGTATTTAGTGCTATAATGCCAAGGCAGGTGGGAGTAGTTTATCAGTGTTGACCCTGACGTCAGATGTTGATGACCCTGAGGACAAGAGAACCTGAAGACAATGGAGGGGCCGTGGCTCACTGGCAGAGCATCTGCTTGGCATGCAGAAGGTTCCAGGTTCAATCTTGGCATCTCCAGTTAAAAGAGTCAGATAGGAGTTGATGTGAAAGACCTCCACCTGAGACCCTGGAGAGCTGCTGCCAGTCCGAGCAGACAATGCTGAACCTGACAGACCAAAGGCCTGATTCAGTATAAGCCAGCTTCCTGTTTTCATATGTGTTCACGTGTTCCTTTCCATGCTACCCAAGAGCTTGGCTCCTTGTTCTATTCGAAGTCCACAATATGTCCTCTCTTCCAGGCCCCTGAAAGCTAGGTCTCTTGAGGGCCTTCAGCATTTGCCAAAGTCTCCTGCCAGGCAAGTAGTTCACGGTTTGAAATTGCACACTGAAGCCGAACTGATGTGATTACCTGGTCATTCAAAAGCATAAAAGCCACACAACAAAGCTCCCCTACTATGCTACGAGGAAGATCCATTTCTCAGTGGTGGGACGTACGATTTGCACACGGAAGGTCCCTGCTTCAATCCTTCTTATCGCCACTAAAAAAGTAGCAGCACCAGGACCAGAATCCTTGGTGAACCACTGCCAGTCAAAGTAAAATGTACGGAGCAAGGTAGACCACTGGTCTCAATTGGTCTAATGCAGCTTTCTACATATTCAGCAGTCCCGAAATGTACGTCATCCCTAGGAAAGTGGTGGTGGAAAGCGCCGTCAAGTCACCGCCAACTCGTGGCGACCCCGAAGAGTTTTGAAGGGAAGAGATGTCCAGCGGTGGTTTGCCATTGCCTGCCTCTGTCTAAGTACTCACCAAGACTGACCTTGGTGAACTTCCAAGATCCGACAATATTTGGGTCGCCTGGGCCATCCAACTCAGGGCCCAAATAAAGTATTTTTTATTTATTTATTTGGATTTATTTATTCATTAAATTGGATTTACTAGGCAGCCCTTCCCTACAAGTCGGGCTTAGGGCAGCTTACGACAAATAGGATACAATATCGTACGACAACATTTAAAACAATCCAACAAATAAAACTAGATAAAAACAGTATTTGTGCCGTATATAAGATGGCGGAAGGATCCATACTCCCCAGCCTCCCTGGGGGGAGGGGCCTTGCGGGGTGGGGAATTATATGAGAGTGCCAGAAGAAGTCCTGTTGCTGCCCTCAGTCAAAAGCCCAGCGGAATATCTCTGCCTTGCATGCCCTGCGGAAAGGTAACAACTCCCACAGGGCACGGACGTCTTCTGGCAGAGTGTTCCACCAGGCAGGGGCCAGGGCTGAATTTATATCTCGCCCTTTCCCACAAGTGGGCTCAGGGCGGCTCGCAACCAAAAACACAATACAGGTCAAGAAAGAATAAATAACAACATTAAAACAATACAATAAAACCAAATTAAAACATTGAGCAGTGCAGTATGTTTGGTGTCGTGGTTAAGTGCACAGACTCTAATCTGGGAGAACCGGGTTTGATTCCCCACTCCTCCACTTGCACCTGGCTGGATGACCTTGGGCAAGCCATAGTTCTGATAAGAGCTGTTCTTGAAAAAAGAGCAGTTTCTGCCAAGAGCTCTCTCAGCCCCACCTACCTCACAGGGTGTCTGTTGTGGGGAGGGGAGGGGAAAGGAGTTTGTAAGCCGCTCTGAGACTCTGAGTGCAAGGCGGGGTATAAATACAATCTCCTCCTCCTCCTCCTCCTCTTCTTCTATTAGTTTCAGTTCCTACGGTCGGCATGGATGGTCTGGCGCCAAGCCATAATGATCTCATGCAGTGGCAATAGGGAGGCCAACTGGTAGATGCCCGCTGCCTCAGCCAAAGGCCTGGCGGAAAAGCTCCATTTTACAGGCCCTGCAAAACAGTAATAAGTCTCACAGGGCCCTGATCTCAATAGGGGGCACGTTCTACCAGGCTGGGGCCAGGACTGAAAAATCCCTGGCCCCACTTGAGGCTAGGCAGGCATCTTTTGGGCTGGGGGCAACCGGCAGAGTACCACCACGATTTTCATGCTGGACACCAAAGGGTAAACGAGGAAGGCATTACGATAGCCATCCTAGACGAAAATCGGTTGGAAGTTCACAGATTCCAACTTAGGTCCCTTCAGGCATTTAGTGAGGAAAAAATGTAGACCATTTGTACTTACTCAGGATTAAATCCTAATTTTGAACATCTTGTAAACATTTTCATTTCTCCCCCTTCCATTGTATCTGATGGCAATTTAATCCTACAATTATAAATATTTTACGGCATTTGGTTTTTATTGGGGGTTTTATTGTTCCTGGGGCTTTCGCAAATGCCAGCTTGAGTGTTTCTTGGATCACAGATTGTTCAAATAAGTAGCTGAGGGACAATTTACACATTACCGGCTCTTAAGGGGAGGGGCGGTTTGGTCCACTCATGAAGAGGCCGCCTTGAAAATGTAAAGTGGGAACAAGAAGTAGGAACAAAATTGAGTTGCAAACATGTGTATGATAGATTTACCTTCCAATGTAGCCAAAATTGGCTGAGGTTCGCCAGGCCCAAGAGTAGTTTGGGGGCTTTTCAGGAATCGGGGTGTGTGTGTGTGTGTGCTTTCCCTGGTTCAGGCTGCAAGCTCAGTTATATGATACGGTCCAATTAGGTCTTTTCAGAAATAGAACAGGACAAGAGGGAACCTGCGAGAACTCACAGGGGAGGGGAAATGCATAACCTGCAGGGTCCCCCTATTCCCCCCCCTTTGGCTCCAACTCCACTTTTCCTCATTCCCACCCTCCCAGCTCTGTTCTCATTCCCCAGTTAGAGTTCTCCCCCTCCCCTCCCGGTCCTTGTTCTAGGACACTGTTTGGTGTAGTGGTTAAGTGCACGGACTCTAATCTGGGAGAACCGGTTTTGATTCCCCACTCCTCCACATGCAACTGTTGGCGTGACATTGGGTCAGTCACAGTTCTTTCAGAGCTCTTCTCTCAAGAGCAGTTCTTGAAAGAGCTCTCTCAGACCCACCTACCTCACAGGGTGTCTGTTGTGGGGAGGGGAAGGGAAAGGAGATTGTAAACTGCCCTGAGACTCTGAGTGAAGGGTGGGGTATAAATCCAATCTCAGTTTGTTGTAGTGGTTAAGTGTGCAGATTCTAATCTGGGGGAACTGGGTTTGATTCCCCACTCCTCCACTTGCAGCTGCTAGGTGACCTTGGGCAAGCCATAGTTCTGACAAGAACTGTCCTTGAAAGGGCAGTTCTGGAAAGAGCTCTCTCAGCCTCACAGGGTGTCTGTTGTGGGGAGGGGAAGGGAAAGGAGTTTGTAAGCCGCTCAGGGACTCTGAGTGAAGGGCGGGGTATAAATCCAATCTCCACCTCCTCCTCTTCTTCTCTTTCTGCTTCTGGTGGCCAGGGCTGCCATAGTGGGGGTTGTTTGGGGTTGTTACAGCAACTGAATATACAAACCAAACTTCTTTTATATTGTGTTGGGGATCTTATACTCCCCCACCTTTTAAAATCAAATCAGGTATTTGTGGTCCTGACCTGGATAGCCCAGGCAAGCGCAATCTCCTCAGATCTTAGAAGCTAAGCAGGGCCAACCCTGGAAAGTACTTGGATGGGAGACCTCCAAGGAATACCAGGGCTGGGACGCAGAGGCAAGCAATAGCAAGCCACCTCTCTGAAACGTCCAAGCCCCACTAGGGGTCACCAGAAGTCAACCATGACTTCCAGGCACACAAACAAACACACAAATACTCACCCCCCGAAAAGTCAAATCAGGTATTTGTGTAAATGCGGTGGTTCCTGCGCCTTGGTAGAACCTTAAATTGTAGCAAGGATTGGATTCATTCTGCAGTTCTTTTGATCCACCACCTCAGACTATTTAAGATTTTTTTTGGTTCCGTGATCACTGTATGTATGGGGTAGAAAGAATCATGGTGGCAGGGCTTGCTTTGCAAATCTGTACCGGGCCTAGAGAAATTATACTTCAGCCCTGACTGTGTGGTATAGTGGTTAAAGTATTCGGCTAGGACAGTGGAGACTTCTGTTCGAACTGGTGTCCTTCATGAGGATCAGTGTTTGACCTCAGCTCAGTCGCTTTCTGTCAGCCCAACCTGCCTCATCGGTTCATTGTAAGGACAAATGAAGGCGGGAAGAACCATGCATGCCACCCTGAGCTTCTTGGAGAAAGGACAAGGCCGGTGAATGGTAGCAGAACCTCTGGGTAGCGAGAAGAAGAAAGGTTGTCTCAGAAGGTAGCCGCGTTTGTTCAGAGTAGAATAACTAGATTCAAATCTAGTTGCACCTTAGAGACCAAAAAGATTTTGGGAAGTATAAGCTTTTGCCAAATATATCTACATGCCTCCAGCCACCTACCTCACAGGGTGTCTGTTGTGGGGAGGGTAAGGGAAAGGGATTGAAAGCTGCCCTGAGACTCTTTCGGATAGTGAAGGGCGGGGTATAAATCCAATCTCCTCCTCCTCTACTTCTTTTTCTTCTTCTTCTTCTTCTTCTTGGATGGCCTTGGGCAAGCCATAGTTCTGGCACAGCTGTTCTTGAAAAAGAGCAGTTTCTGTCAGAGCTCTCTCAGCCCCACCTACCTCACAGGGTGTCTGTTGTGGGGAGGGGAAGGGAAAGGGATTGAAAGCCGCCCTGAAACTCTTTTGGGTAGTGAAGGGCGGGGTATAAATCCAATCTCCTCTTCTTCTTTTTCTTCTTCTTGGATGACCTTGGGGAAGCCATAGTTCTGGCACAGCTGTTCTTGAAAAAGAGCAGTTTCTGTCAAAGCTCTCTCAGCCCCACCTACCTCACAGGGTATCTGTTGTGGGGAGGGGAAGGGAAAGGAGTTTGTAAGCCGCTCTGAGACTCCTTTGGGTAGTGAAGGGTGGGGTATAAATCCAATCCCCTCCTCCTCCTCCCCTTCTTCTCACACCAAACAATCCATTGTCTGCAACCAAGCTCTGCACTGCAGCCACATCTGTTCCAATCCCATGGACAGAGATTTTCACCTGCAGAATCTACAACAGACATTTTTGGAATCACAATACCCACCTGATTGTTGGGTGTTGGGAGGGATTGCAAGCTGAAGAAGGATGCACAGGCAGGTGGGGGCATGCAGGTATTGGAGGTCAAAGGAGGGTACGAGGGGCACCTTAGGGGGTCTGCCCAGGGCCCCCCAAAACTTGGGACTGGCCCAGTCCAGCTGCATTACCATTCAAAGCCTGCCTCCCCATAAGACCACCATGTCCAGAGTCTATAATTACCTATCTATAGCTCTACTTGCAAGGAAACGGAATTTGCTCCCCCTGTGCTGGAACGGAAGAGGTGGATTTTCCCCTTGCCTTGATTCTCTATATTGCTAGGAGCCTTCAAGCGGCGGCATCATCTTTAATCAGAGACAGATGTCCGGAGACGCTGGAGGTTTCGCCCGGGGATTGTAGCTGCTCATTTTGGAGATCAAACATGGCACCTTGTCGATTCCAAGGATGAGTCAGTGATTAATTTGTGATCGGCATCACTCCAGAGGGCCACGGCAAAACTCGACTTGTTAGCCTTCTGCAGAAGATTAGCTGACTTCTAACACATTGGGGGATTTGCAAATCCCCGTCAATCAGCAGTCCAAGATTCCTTCCTAGTTAGCAAAGACGGGAGCTGGTGCCAACAGCACTTACCTGTTTGTCTTTCGGTATTTGCCAGAACATTCATTTGGTCTCTTTAGGTTTCCAGCTTGGCTTGGATCCCTGGAAACTTCTGCTTGGATTTCTCAACTCCCACTTTGCGGGAGGAAGAAATATATATTGAGGATGAACTGGAGGTGATAGACAAGGACGACGGGTGCGCGTTTTTAAGTATGACATATATCCCACACTGTTTCAGATCTGGAACACCGCAGGAGACTGCGTTAAACCCCCAAATGTCAAGTTTTACAACAGGACTACAATCAATGGGCCTTTGCCTGTGACCATTTTATTTGCACAAGAAACTGCAGCTCTCAGTTGATGCAAGAGGCCCAAATGTCCCCCCCTCTGATGCCTCTCTTTTTGAATTTGTTTATATATTTTAATTTTTTTAAAAAAGCCAGTTTGGTGTAGTGGTTAAGTGCACGGACTCTAATCTGGGAGAACCGGGTTTGATTCCCCCACTCCTCCTCTTGCACCTGCTGATGTGACCTTGGGTCAGTCACAAGCTCTGGCACAGCTGTTCCTGAAAGAGCAGTTTCTGTCAAGAGTTCTCTCAGCCCCACCTACCTCACAGGGTGTCTGTTATGGGGAAGGGAAGGGAAAGGAGTTTGTAGGCCGCTCTGAGACTCCAAGTGAAGGGCACGGTATAAATCCAATCTCTTCTCTTCTTCTTCATAAATCATCCCAGAGCTGTTCTCTCAAGGGCAGTCCTCACAACAGCTCTCTCAGCCCCACTGACTTATGGATTGTATAACTGCCACACTGACTTAAGGACTGTATAACTGCCACAACTGCCATAAGTCAGTTGCGACTTTACACCCCATCCCAAAAGCATCATCTGGTTTGCTGTTCAGTTGCACAGTCGAGTCCGACTCTTCGTGACCCCATGGACCAGATTACGCCAGGCCCTCCTGTCTTCCGCTGTCCGCTGAAGTTTGCTCAATTTCATGTTCGTTGCATCGATGACACTGTCTAACCATCTCATCCTTTGCCGTCCCCTTCTTCTTTGACCTTCATCATCTGGTTAATAACATCCTATTAAGCCTCTATTAAAGGAACAAGATATATATTTTTTTCTCCAGGCCTGTTGGCAGGAGAGAACATAAGAACATAAGAGAAGCCAATGTTGGATCAGGCCAATGGCCCATCTAGTCCAACACTCTGTCACACAGCGGCCAAAATATACCAGGTGCCATCAGGAGGTCCAGCAGTGGGGCCATATTGAACAATATAGTGAGAGCAATATAGAACATTTCTCCTCTGGTTCACTAAGCCATATGTACTTTGACTAATTGTTCATTTGCTATCACAGCAGTCTTTTGGTGGAGCAGCAAGGTAGAATTTCACTAACAAAAATGCCAAATGTAAATGACAACATGTACTGAGTCAGGCTAGTGCAGTGACTGGAACACAACTGGGGAGACCTCGGTTCATCGTGGTGTAGTGGTTAAGGTGTCAGAATCCCCACTCTACCACGGCCAGTCGCATGCTCTTGACCTAACCTACCTCACGGCGCTTTGGGTCCCCGTTGAGGAGGAAGGCAGGATAGAGATATAGTAAGTAAATAAAATACTAAACGAATTTCCAAACAGAGTTTGAGTCCAGTGGGGCACCTTTAAGACCAACCAAGTTTTATTCTGGGTATAAGCTTTTGTGAGCACGCGCGTGTATCCCGAATAAAACTTGGTTGGTCTTATGAGGAAAGGCCGAGGGACTTGGGAAGGTTCAGTCTGGAGAAGAGGAGGTTGAGGGGGGACACGATTGCTCTCTTGAAGTATGTGAAGGGCCGTCACTGAGAGGAAGAGGGCAGGGAGCTGTTCCCGTTGGCAGCAGAGGAGAGGACTCGCAATCACGGGTTTAAATTAAGGGTGGGAAGGTACCGGCTGGATCTTAGGAAAAACTTCTTTACAGTAAGAGTTGTTCAGCAGTGGAATCAGCTGCCTAGGGAGGTGGTGAGCTCCCCCTCCCTGGCAGTCTTCCAGCCGTGGCTGGTCAAGCACTTGTCAGGGGTGCTCTAGGCTGATCCTGCACTGAGCAGGGGGTTGGGCTAGACGGCCTGTCTGGCCCCTTCCAACTCTGTGATTCGAGGATTCTATGAAAGGTGCCGCTGGACCCCAACTTTCTTCTGCCGCTTCAGACCAACACAGCTGCCCAGCTGAATCTAAATAAATCTCCGTTTGCAATAAATCTCACTGGCGATCTGGGCCCCGTCACACTCTGTCAGCCTGCCCTGCTTCCCAGAGTTGTTGTTAGGCTAAAACAGAATAGGGGAGAGGGACGCAGGCAGCCCTCTGCTCCTCGGAGGAAGGGTGGGAGAGCGATGTAATAAAATGCACGCCATGTCTACTCATTAGTCAGCCGTGGGGATGCTGAGCTGCTCTGTCCGTCTCAGGAATTAACCCTCCCCGGTTTACAAGCAATAAAAATTCTTCTCATGTTATCGTTCCTCGTGGACCGGACTTGCAGCTGCATGCAAATGAATGGAAACTCACTTTAGTGGGGGAGACACCTTTAGATTCCTGGGGTCGCTCCAAGACGTATCTGGAAGGCGTTCTTTTTTTTTTTTTGCGATTAAGCTGTCTCGGATAACTCAAATATTTTTATCTGAAGCAAAGCTGGCTCTCCGCGGCCCTGAAAACTGGCTTACGCTTTTGGCTGACGGGGAACAGAAATGCCTGCATTGGGGTTTTTTTTTGCCAGGAATTGGCCCAGTGAAAGAGACGACCTTGCTTTTTCGTTATCTCTTGGCATCTGTAATTCCAAGCTGACAATTCCAAATCTAAAGAGTTTTGACGTCCTCCCCCTCCAGATCTTATTGCATCAAATATGTCTTTGTGGCTAGATATAACAGGAGCGAACATTCGGTCTGCAGCGAAGCTACAGGTTCTATTTATTATCTGGCACATTATTTTAAAAAATACTTATATTCCACCTTTCCATCCAGAGTTTCTAAGATAAGCATCGTATTAAAACATGACCAACAACTAAATGCTACTAACGACAATTATACCAGAAACAACAACCAGTTTATAGATTGTGTCATCTAAAGCTTTCATCGATTCATTAGGAACGAGTTTGAATCAAAGGGCAGAAGTTCCAAGAGCATGCGTATTTTTTTTTTTAAGCCACTGTGTTCCTGGCATGGTGCAATGTGGAGCAGAAAGGGAACTATTTCTAGAAGGATTTCCCTCTAACTGAGAGTAGAAGCTTTTGTTTAAAAGAACTGCCCTTGATTTCCCACTTCCCTTGGAATACTCAAAAGGGAAGCTATGACAATAATGATCATCGTACGGTCGTGTGTTTAGCATATCCAGGAGATCCTAAGATTGCCTGGCATCCACAAGTCCAAGCTCTTTTAGCATTATGCATCACTAGGTGATGAGCCAGACCTGTTTTTAAGGCAAGAGATGTTTCAGAGGTGGTTTGCTATTGTCTGCCTCTCGGTCACGCCCTTGGTATTCCTTGGAGGTTGCCCTTCCAAATACTAGCCAAGGCTGACCCCGCTTAGCTTCCGAGATCTGGCGGGATTGGGCTAGCCTGGGCTATTAAGATCTTGTTTGAGGCACACTTAATCAATCAATCAATCAGTTCACCGGTCCATCAGAATCAAGACAATTCAGCAGCTAACATGTTTTTTAATTGATGGACAGTCCCTAGTGGCTATGGCTGCTGCCACCATGATAAAAAGCCAGAACAACAGCCCACCAGGACTCTGTAAGTGACCAGTGGGGAAGTAATGTTATGTAAATAGCCTACAGTTGGGAATGGGGTGTGTTTGGGTGTGGTTTTTGCATGCTATTTAAATAGGGCTGTTGCCCTGGGGTTTTAGTCTTGTTCCTGAAATCACTTAATAAAGTAGAGCTGTTAATAAAGTAGAGTATTTAACACAACTGTTCTCTCAAGAGCAGTCCTCGAAAGAGCTCTCTCAGCCCCACCTACCTCACAGGGTGTCTCTTGTGGGGAGGGGAAGGGAAAGGAGATTGTAAGCCGCTCTGAGACTACTTCGAGTAGTGAAGGGCAGGGTGTAAATCCAAACTCGTCTTTTCTTTTCTTCTCTTCAGGACCGCAAAGCCATTTCCAGGACCAGCATGCCACCTCATCTTTTAGAATTTGTATGCATTTTCCAAGGGCCATGTGGAAACCCTCTCACCTGCAAAACCCTCTCATCCTTATATAGAACCAGACCCTTGGCCAATCAACACTGGCAGTGGACCTCCAAAGGTCAGATCTTTCACAACACCTGCTTGGACAGGGGGGAGGGTCCACGACTCAGTGGAAGAGCCTCTGCTTGGCATGCAGAAGGTCCCAGGGTCAGTCCCCAGCCCCTCCAGTAGAAAGGATCGGGAAAGAGGTGATGTGAAAGACCTCTTCTTGGAGACCCTGGAGAGCTGCTGCCAGTTTGGGTAGATGGTACTGACCTTGATGGACCAATGGTCCGATTTAGTATAAGACAGCTTCATGTCTTCATTTCATGCTTTGGTAGAAGGTCTGTGGCTCATTGGGAGAACATGTGCTTGGCATGCAGAAGGTCCCAGGTTCAATCCCCAGCATCTCTAGTTAAAAGGAACAAGCAATGCCAGTAGGTGATGTGAAAGATCTCTACCTGAGACCTTGGAGAGCCGCTGTCAGTCTGAGTAGACAATACTGACCTCGATGCACCAGTGCTCTGACTCAGTATGCAGTAGCTTAGTGGGTGCTCCTGTGCACCTTCTGCATGACAAGCAAGTGCTCTAGGTCTCAGTCCCTCCTCATAAGGAAAGCACAGGCAGCTGCCTTGTGCTGAATTAGACCACTGGCCTATCAAGGTTTATCCAGACCGGCCACGGCTTTCCACATCATTTTTCCACTGGAGATGCAGGGAACTGAACCGGGGACCTTCTGCATGCAAAGAATATGCTACACTTCTCAGCCACAACTGCCCCATTTTTTTCCCCAAAAGGGACCCAAAGCGGCTTACATCCTCCTCCTGTCCTCCATTCTGTTCTCACAACAACCCTGTGAGGTAGGTTATGTTGAGAGTATACAGCTGACCCCCAGTCACCCAGTGAGGTGCTTGATGACTGGGGGATTCGAACCCAGACTCTCAGATGTCAGTCCAACACTCTTAACCACATAGAATTGTCTTGAATCAGATCCAGCAGAAGTAGATGTTTTTCTGGTACTCTCTTGCTTTCTCCATAATCCAGCGAATGTTGGCAATTTGATCTCTAGTTCCTCTACCTCTTCGAAACCCAGCTTGTACTTCTGGCAGTTCTCTATCCACGTACTGTTGGAGCCTAGCTTGTAGGATTTTGAGCATGACCTTGCTAGCATGTATCACTTTATCTGCGGAAGTGTGCTTGCACAAGAAAGTTCATACCTTGAATAAACTTTTGTTGGTCTTAAAGGTGCCACTGGACTCAAGACTTGTCTTGAATCAAAGCACTGGTCAGTCGGGACTATTCTATCCGGCAGCAGTTCTCCACGATTTCAGGGGAAGATCTTTCTTTCGCATCACCTATTTTTTCATGGGATGATCTGAACCTGGGACCTTCCGCTTGCAAAGCAGACACTCTCCCAGGGGCCACTCCAGCCCACGCTTCCCAAAAGCCCTTCATTCCCACCCCCAAGCCGCGCTCCCCGGATCTTTCTGGGCATTTCCACTTTGCCCGTGGGTGTTCGGGCATTCATAGGCTGAAGGCCGTTTTAGCAATCCGGAGCAATGACCCAGCAGGGGGCCGGGAATACACACAACCAATACGCCCACTAAACTGTGGAGTCTTGCGAGCAAACATTCTGCTTTGTGAGTTACCGGCATTAAAGCTGTGAGCGAGCGATTTGGCTACTGCATAAATTAGTTTGCTCTGGAGCCCTCCTTCCTGAGCCAAGACAACAATGTGTGAGCCGGAGGCTAGAAAGCGATGAGCTAGCTCACACTAACTCAGCTTGGAGAGAACAGTGCACACAGCACGGGGAGGGGACGGGGAAGCCAGAGGGGGGATTGCCCCTTGCTTCGGGGCGGGGGCGCCATATACCTTTTCAATCTTCCCTTCTCCGTGAGATCTGGCGCCCGGGGAGTTTCTGCAACAGGCGACCGGCTACGCGCCGCTTGTGCAAGGGTGGAGGGGTCTGCGCACACCACCGCCGTGCCCGGGGGAGGGGGGGCTTCTGCACGGAGGGGAGGGGCCCTCGATCCGCCGACACGAAGGGGGTGGGCTCTCCGGCACATCACGTGGCGCCTGCGCCGCCGTGCCGGCTGACTTCTCGCCCGGAGGGGAGGCAAAAAAGTTTCTTCTTCTGCAAAGAGGGCTGAGCGAGAGCGGGCAGAAGGAGTCCGGGAGGCGCCGCGGCGACACCTGCCAGGCGGACCGGGCCCTTGCGACTGCCCCCCATCCCATCCCGCCCCACCCCTCCCGGCTTCCTGCTCCTGGGCTGCGGGGGTCCAGCGGTGCCTTGGCGGGGAAAGGGCCCCCCAGGCGGGCTGCGGTGGGGAGCGGACCGCGCGCACTGCAGGTCGGCGTTGGGGGGGATCCCGGCCCCGGAGGAGGTCGGCAGGCGGCGCGGCAGACTTGCGACGACAGCCATGGCCCGGGAGGCGTCGCCGGCGTGAGCTCGGGTGGGGAAGATCCAGATCCGTCCCGGGATGACCAGGTGAGCTGGGCGAGAGTTGGAAGCCCAGGACGGGGATTGGGGACCGGCGCCCGCGTCCCTGTGCCCGTGCCGGAGAGCGGCGTCGCGCCTCGGCTCCACGCCGCCGGCGTTTTTGGGGCGCTCCCCTGGAGAGAGTCGAGGGGAGCGGCGCTGAGTGGTGGGTCTCCTCGGGAGTAAGGCCCGCGTTGGCTTTTGGGGCTTGATCCCGGGAAAGGGTCTTTCGGAGTGCAGCCTGGGGGCGACCCTAAGGATGTCTACGCAGAAGCAGGCCCCTTGTAGCCAGTGGGCTGCCTCCCGTGAGAGTGCTCGGGATTGCAGCCTGACAGTGCCCTCCTCCTGAGCTGGTCGACTCAGAGTTCTACCAAAGTCTGCCCAATGGGACTTACTCCCAGGAGAATGTTTTTAGGATTGCATTGATAGTGTCTGTCTGTCTCCCCTTGTCTGTCTATCTAAACTGTCTTTCTAATCTGTCTATCTATTGTATGCATACTTTTTCAAATCTGAAATTTTTTTTGGAAAAGTGTGCATGCACGGGAAAGCTCAGACCTTGAATAAAACTTTGTTGGTCTTCAAGGTGCCACCGGACTCTAAATTTGTTCTGCTGCTTCAGACCAGCACAGCTGACCACCTGGATCCGTCCGTCTGTCTGTCTGTCTGTCTGTCTGTCCGTCCGTCCTTCCCTCCCTCTCTCTCTTCATCATCATCATCATCACCACCTATCTAGCTATCATCACATGCACACTTTTTCAATTTTTTTTTCCAATTTGAAAAAGTGTACATACACATGAAAGCACAGACCTTGAATAAAACTTTGTTGGTCTTAAAGGTGCCCCAGATAATAAATTAATAAAATAAATAAAAATAAATAAATTTGTTCTACTGCTTCAGACCAACACGACTGACCACCTGGATCTATCTATCATCATCATCTATCTATCTATCTATCTATCTATCTATCTATCTATCTATCTATCTATCTATCTATCTATCTATCTATCTATCTTCATCTATCTATCATCCCCTGTCCCAGCATAAGTGTCATTGTCAATGCTGTGTGAATTCCAACTGAGACCTGGGATGCTGAGTATCCCCCCACCCCCACCAAGAACCCCTTCCCTTTCTCAGGAAAAGTCCCCTTTTCTGCCTGGGGAGGGTGCGAGGGAAGGGGAGCTCCTTTGGCAAAGCCAGGAAGTCAATATTTTGTTACACAGGATTTAAGCCAGCCTAAAGAGATTGGACCACGAAGCGTGGGAGGGACGAGGAACAGGAAAGAGAGCCGAGAGTCCAGTCAAGAGGGGCCATCCGATCAGGTGCTTTTGTCCCTGGGAGGTGTTTTTGGACTGTTCAGGTGGCCAGATTGTAACCTGGAGATCTGTCTGTGCTGTCACTCTTATTGCAGTTTGGGCTTTTCACTCTTAGTCATCTGTCTAGGTGCAACTTTTTATTCCGTTCCAAAGACAGGAGGAGTCTCTTTTAAAAAGGAACCCCTTTATCAAGCCCAGGAAATTCCAGTTTATAATGCAGATCTAAGTGATTGTATAGTGCATCAGTCTTGGAGAAGTAAACCAGAATTTCACTCCCTTTAAATCGGCCCCCAAATTTAGAGGTGAGACATGTTCTCTCTTTCCCTCCATTTACCTGTCATCTGTATTCCTGTACTGCTAGGTAGCACACCTGAGGATCGTATTTGCCACAGTCAGTACATATTTTTTAATCCTTTAGAACAACAGCCCTGTAAAGTAGGCCAGAATATGTGGGGTGAGATGATCCAGGCTTACCTTAAACTCAACCTGATGATGGTCTGGCTGATTTGAGACAGGAATCGGATAGATAGCAATGTAGCCGGCAAAAGGGATCATATTGCCATCTTGGAAAGGTTAATTTATTGGTTTACTGTGATATTTTTACACTGATTGTACTTTTAATAGCTTTTAAGGTTGTAAATTGCCCGGAGCCTGCTAGCGTGGGTGATTCATAAATTGAATAAATAATAATAATAATTTCCCAGTTTGCAGCTGGGGAATTAAATCAGGATTAATTTAAATCCTGCAATCCTAACTTCGCCCCGCGGGCATCCTCTGAGTGGCGGCAGCTTTGATCTGAGTTGGGAATTCACCGATTCCTCATCCGGACCCTGCCTTCCACCTTTTGGAATGCCTGCCCTAATGAAGTTCCCTTAGAAGAAAGGGAGCCTTTCACAAATGACATTTCCCCCACTTTCATACAGATTAGGGGGGAAATGTGCACAGCGTGTGGGAAAATGACGCAAGGGTCTATTTTGACACAGTGGCTATAAGACGTTGCCACCAGACACATTTATGCAACAAAAGAGACACTTGTGCAAGTTTTG
The DNA here is from genome assembly GCA_029375565.1 of Gekko gecko. Classification (NCBI taxonomy): domain Eukaryota; kingdom Metazoa; phylum Chordata; class Lepidosauria; order Squamata; family Gekkonidae; genus Gekko; species Gekko gecko. Next base: position 16,338,295 of record JAPDNY010000004.1, read on the forward strand.
CGCTTGATGGCATACGCATTTTTCCACCCTTGTTTCCATACGAGAGGGTCGATTTTGTTAACATTGTGCCTAGCTGCGCTTCCTAAAACGGTGTAACGTCAACCTCAGAGACAGTGCTGCAGTTTTCATGCGGTGTGTTGTTTGCAGGTGTGCATGGCTATCGATAGGTCATCGAAGACATGTATTGTTCAGGAAGAAGTATTCATTTGCATGCAAAGTTACTTTACTGTGCGATCCTAAACAGGGCCTTAGAAGAATGTAACTGTTTAGGATTGCCCTGGCAGACCTGGTAGTTTGGTGTAGTGGTTAAGTGCGTGGACTCTAATCTGGGAGAACCGGGTTTGATTCCCCACTCCTCCACTTGCAGCTGCTGGATGACCTTGGGCAAGCCAGAGTTCTGTCAGAGCTGTCCTCTCAGAGCTCTCTCAGCCCCACCTACCTCACAGGGTATCTGTTGTGGGGAGGGGAAGGGAAAGGAGTTTGTAAGCTGCTCTGAGACTCCGAGTGAAGGGCGGGGTATAAATCCAGTCGCCTCCTCCTCTTCTTCTTCCTTTTGTCCAAAAAGGCCCGTGTGCATTGGTCTCTGGACCGAAGGGAGAAGCGCAGATTGCGTATGGCGTTGGGCGCATCATGCTTGCGAGCCTGATGTTCAGAAAGCTGTCTTTCCTTGGAGATGCCTTTGAGAAAGCTTTGGACTGGGCAACAGTCGTGTCATGTTTTTACCCCGCCCTTCCTGCAAGGACCTCCGGGGGGGCGTGACCGGGGCTATCGCATTCGGTGAGACAGAACAATTCAGAGAGATTTCTACATCGTAGGCATGCTGCAGTAAATACAGACACGTGCTGCTCCAACTCTCTCTGGGGATGCCCCCTTAGTATTTCAGTCTCATTCTTAGTATTTGGGGACAAATGTCTCCCCGTCACATTCGATACCTGCTCCACAATTTACCAGGGTCACCCTACGAAGGGTCCCTTCAGGAGTGAGCGGAGAGTTAAGTTGCTCTTCTGGACAGCAGGATCATCTTCCCCTGATGGTGCAAAGGAAAACCAAGTCTTTGGCCTCTTCTGGTCTGTGGTACACCTTTTGCATCTCCCATATGCTGGAGATGCGAATGCTGTGATCTTGCACACTGATGTGTGTGAGAGCCAGTTTGGTGTAGTGGTTAAGAGTGGTGGATTCTAATGTGGGAGAACCGGGTTTGGTTCCCCACTCCTCCACTTGCAGCGGCTGGTGTGGCCTTGGGTCAGTCGCAAGTTCTGTCGGAGCTGTTCTCTCAAGGGCAGTCCTCGAAAGAGCTCTCTCAGCCCCACCCACCTCACAGGGTGTCTCTTGTGGGGAGGGGGAGGGAAAGGAGATCATAAGCCGCTCTGAGACTCCTTTGTGTAGTGAAGGGCGGGATAGAAATCCAGTCTCCACTTCTGTCTCCGATGAAGGGAGCTTTGACTCTCCAAAGCTTCCACCCTGGAAATCTTATTGGTCTCCTAAGGTGCCCTGGGAGCAATGCTCCCTCTAAGCCACGAAGTCTTGTGAGCAAAAATTCTACTTTGTGAGCTATTGCCATTAAAGTTGTGAGCAAGCAATTTGGCTGCTGCGTACATTAGTTTGCTCTGGAGCCATCCCTACCTGAGCTAAGACAACAATGTGTGAGCTGGGGGCTAAAGCACTGTGAGCTAGCTCATACTAACTCAGCTTAGAGGGAACATTGCCCGGGACTCAGATCTCACTTTTTGATGCAACCTGAAACTGTTGGCACACTGACAGTGAACACAGATCCTAAATGGAAGAAATGCAGAGTTTGGATTCCAAACCAGGCGATGCTCAGGAACATAAAAGCTTGAGTATCCTTGACTCCTTATGGTTTTGTTACAGCTGGAAGAGACCTAGCATATTTTTTTTATTCCACCTTTCCTCTAAGGCAGGGGTCCTCAAACTTTTTAAACAGGGGGCCAGTTCACTGTCCCTCAGACCGTTGGAGGGCCGCCGCGTTCGCCCCTCCCCCACCAGCCTGCTCGCCCCACCACCGCGTTCGCCCTCCCCCACAACCAGCCTGCTCGCCCTTCCTCCTCCTCAGCTCCTGGGCGCTCTTGCCGCCCAGGGCTGCTGGAGGAATAAAGAGGCCGCGGGGGCGCTGCTGCTGCGCTCCTCGAGGAGGAGGAGGCTCCGGGCGGGGGGGGGGCGGGCATAAACACTTGGCGGGCCGCATAAATGTCCTCAGCGGGCCGCATGTGGCCCGCGGGCCGTAGTTTGAGGACCCCTGCTCTAAGGTATTCAGGGCAGCACAGTTTGGTGTAGTGGTTAAGAGAGGCGGGACTCTGATCTGGGAGAACCGGGTTTGATTCCCCACTCCGCCGCATGCAGCCAGCTGGGTGACCTTGGGACAGTCACAAGTTCTCTCTCAGAGCTGTTCTCTCAAGGGTAGTCCTCTCAGAGCTCTCTCAGCCCCACCTACCTCACAGGATGTCTGTTGTGGGGAGGGGAAGGGAAAGGAGAATGTAAGCTGCTCTGAGACTCTGAGTGAAGGGCGGAGTATAAATCTAACTCTTCTTCTTCTTCTTCACACTTTGTTCTCTGTTCCCCATTTTATCCTAACAACGACCCTGTGAGGTAGGTGAGGCGGAGGAGGAGCAACTGGCCCAGGGTCACCCAGCAGGGTTTGTGACAGAGTGAGGATTTGAACCTGAGCCCCTGAAATCCTGGTTCAGCATTCTAACCACTATACCATACTGGCCAAGTACTAATTTCTAAATCACCAGCGTTTGCTTCTCCACAGTTACCACTGTAGAGGAAGCTCACAGAGTTGAAAGCTCTTACATTAAATAAAAATTCCCTAGAATATCAGGTGTCCAGGAGGAGGGTTCTAGCCTAGACTTTACCCTGATGTGCTAGCTTTCTGGATGCAGGGATCTTTTTTTTGGATGAAGAAGCATTCAGTCCTGTGAGCTCCGACATGCAGCCTGAAATCAGGGGGTGAAAGTAAGAGGTTACATAGTTCACTGGGGGTGTGGGGGGAGATATTTCTGAATCTCCTGCATTGTACAGGGGGTTGGATTAGATGACCCTGGAGATCCCTTCTAACTCTATGATTCTATGATTCTGGTAAACAGTGGTCAATGTGCTGTCTCAGGTTGCCAGCACGGGGTTGAGAAATACCTGGAATCTTTTGGGTGCAGAGCCTGAGGAGAGTGAGGTTTGGGAAGGGGAAGGATTTCAGTGGGGCACAGTGCCCTAGACTTCCAAAGGGGCCATTTTTTTCCAGGGGGAACTGATCTCTGCCGCCTGGAAATGCGTTGCAATCCCAGGAGATCTTTAGTCACCATCTGGAGGTTGGCAACCCCAGCTCTCTCACACCTTTTGCTGTGAGCTCCCCAAGAAAGGCATTCTCATAAAACATGTAAATCCCACACCTACCCAAACAAGTCTGGAAACCCAAGTTTACTGCCACATCTGCTGTTTCCGGAGAACGGAGGCCAAGATTCCAACATGTAAATGAATCAGAGGGAGAAGGAGAGGTTGCAGCTCAAAATCGGATCACCGTGCCGCTAAGGCCTGAGTTCAGATTCCCACCGAGGGTTTTTTATTTTATTGAAAACATTTGTATTTTGTATAGATAAATCAATAAGAGAATGGCAGATGGAACAGAATAGGTTTCACCCACGGATGGGAGACAGTGGCTGCGGTCACACAAACTAACTAAATAATTTCAGTGCATAAGAACATAAGAGAAGCCAATGTTGGATCAGGCCAGTGGCCCATCCAGTCCGACACTCTGTGTCACACAGTGGCCAAAAATACCAGGTTCCACCAGGAGGTCCAGCAGTGGGGCCAGGACACTAGAAGCCCTCCCACTGTTGCCCCCTCCAGCACCAAGAATAGAGTGCATCACCTGCCCCAGACTGAGAGTTCCTATCTATACATTGTGGCTAATAGCCACTAATGGACCTCTGCTCCATATGTTTATCTAATTCCCTCTTGAAACTGTCCATGCTTGTAGCTGCCACCACCTCCTGTGGCAGTGAAATCCATGTGTTAATCACTCTCTGGATGAAGAAGGACTGTTCTAACCCGACTGCTCAGCAATTTCATTGAGTGCCCACGAGTTCTTGTGTTGTGAGAAAGGGAGAACAGTACTTCTTTCTCGACCTGCTCTATCCCATGCATTATCTTGTAAACCTTGATCATGTCACTCCTCCGTGCACTTCACAACTGGATTTTACTGTGTGAACTGGCAAAATCCAGTTGGAAAGTGGATTGAAAGTGGTTTATTTGGCGTGCGTGACCGCAGCCATAGATCAGGGAGGAGAGATGAATCCCCCCGGAAGGGAATTCCTTAATTTTGGTGTTGTGACTGTGAAGGTCTTCTCTTAGCTTGCCACCCACCTTAGCCTCTGATGGCAGGGACACCCAAAGCAGAGTTCCTAAAGATATTGTAATGGTGGGCAGGTTCCTATGGGAATAGGTGGCCACTGGGCGGTGTTAGGCCAGCCACTGTACTTCAGGCTGACCTACCTTGTAGGGTTGTTGTAAGGACAAAGATGGGAGGAGGAACCATCTATTCCCCCCCCCCACAACCTCCTCGGTGGAAGGGCAGGGATAAAGATAGATGAGACTGAAATTCTTTGGAATGTATTTATCGGAAAATGTTCAAATTCAGGGAGACGAGTCCGCTCACAGGTCTGAGTTTTCTTTCTCCCTCGGCCATTTCTTGGGAGAGAGAGAGAGATTAATGTTTAACTTCTTATCAGCGTTCCTTCGCAAACACACGCCCGGGCCGGGCTCCCTCACACTCTTCGGCCTGGCCCGAAATAGAACAATTAATATTTGTTCTTGGATTCGGACGGAGGACTGCTGGAGGAGAGTTGATTAGAAGCAAATGTCCAGCGTTTCTAAGCTGCGCTGGAGGGAAGGAATGAGAGAAGGTTTTGCCTTTGGGGAATTGGGGGGTGGAGAGGATATTATGTCCAATACACATTTTGGAAATGCCAGCCCGGATTGGCCGTGCGGCTCCTGTGAAAACAGCTGATTACAATCACGCTCGCTTTATTGGGTGACACCCAGGAGATAGTTAGCTGTTTCCACCAGCTGTTATTCCCCCCCCCTTCATTGCAAAATCGTTGGGGGAATGCATCCTGTGAGATGCTATTTGCAAAACCAGGCCTGCCGGCTTCAGACTTTATTGATTTTTAGTGATTTATTTAGATATTTTTTCCCCTGCTGCCGCTCTAGGAACCCTGCCCGAGGTGGCTCACGGAAGACAAAATAGATAAAAAGAAATGAAAAGTTGTCCGTTGAAATCCAGCGCGACAAACCCAGTCCAGCTTAGAAACAGAGAGTTTACAAACAGGCTACTGACAGCTTAAATTAACAGTTTCTGGATTGAAATAGTATTAAAAGCTCAGTCCCCTAATTAAAAGACTGGGTTAGCAGAAATGTTTTGGCCTGGTGCTGAAAAGAGAGCAACGGTAGGCGCCAGGCGAAGCCCAAGGAGAAAGGAAAGTTCATGTGCATGTGTGGCGAAAAAGAAACGCATTGTCCAGAGGCATCTAACACAGGGGTCCGCAACCTTTTTGAGCCTGCAGGCACCTTTGGAATTTTGAGACAGGGTGGTGACGACCACTCCAACATGTCTGCCTCAAGGGGCGGAGCCAAACCCAAAATGGCTGCCTCGAGGGGTGGAGCCACTTATGAAGGCGGTAAGGAAGGGCACACTTTTTGTGAACTAAAATAAAGAGCCAGTCTGGTGTCGTGGTTAAGTGCGTGGGACTCTCATCTGGGAGAACTGGGTTTGATTCCCCACTCCTCCACATGCAGCTGCTGGTGTGACCTTGGGTCAGTCACAAGTTCTTTCAGAGCTATTCTTGAAAGAGCAGTTCTCTCAAGAGCTCTTTCAGCTCCACCCACCTCACCGGGTATCTGTTGTGGGGAGGGGAAGGGAAAGGATTTTGTAAGCCGCTCTGGGACTCTGAGTGAAGGGTGGGGTACAAATCCAATCTCCTCCCTCCTCCTCCTCCTCCTCCTCCTCTTCTTCTTCTTCTTCTTCCCTCCTTGCTTTGCAGAAGAATCACAGAAGAGAAATAAAAACAAATGAGGGAAAGCCTGGAGTGGATGGGGGGAAGAGAAGGGGGGATAAGAAGATTGGAAGCCTAAAGGTGGGATAGAACCACAAGCCCGAGTGCTTATTAATTCTCTGGATCCTCAGGTGGCTGCCTGCGGCTGTGATTGCGCTGGTGGAAAGCCTTTTCTGAACAAGGGCAGCCAGTTACAAGCACTGCCTTTCAGTGGTCCCGCGCGTGTTGGAGATCCCTTATCTAGTGCCTAAATGTGACATTGCTTAATTTGAATGGGTTGCCCCATCTGAACCACTGTCGATCCATGGCTTCCTGTGCAACCACCAGAATTCTTAGATTACACTCCTAAATTCTTCCCTAAGGATGCACTGGATTTTTTTTTTTTAAAAAAATACAGATTTCAGCCTCTAACTGTTGTGAATACACATTCAGCCTTACACTGCATCAAGGTCAGTATTGTCTACCCAGATGGCTCTCCATGGTCTTTTACATCGTCTACTGCCCGGTTCTTTAACTGGAGATATTGGGGACTGAACCGGGGACCTTCTGCATGCCAAGCAGATGCTCTACCGCTGAGCCACAGGGAGGTTTAAATAGGCAAAGCCACTTTTCACATGCACCTATAGCCATGGATGTTCTGTAGCTCTGAGCAGCACAGGTTTTCCCCCCTTCCTTCCATTTTTATTCTTGCAACAACCCTGTGAGGTAGGTCAGGCTGAGAATGAGTGACTGGCCCAAGGTCACCTAGCAGGCTTCTGTGGCAGAGTGGGGATTTGAACCTGGGTCTCCCCAATCCTAGGCCTGTACTCTCCCCACTGCACCACACTGGCTCTCAAAGTGGGGGTGGCAAATGGCAGAGGTGATAAACCAGACCACATTGCTGAATGCACCGCTGCCATTAAGATCTCCTCGCGGAGAGAAAAAGAGCGCTGAAAGGCTGTGCTGGTGCTTTTCTTCCCCCGCTGTGCAGGTTTTCTCTTTGTTGGCAGGCAGGTTTATTTCTGCAGAGAGAGATGCAAGACTAGAATCCATTCAGACTGGATTCTAACCCCTGTTCTAATCCATTCTAACCTCCCGGCCAATCATTTACTCAGTTACATAGGTGGTTTGAGACGAGCTCAGAAACAATTCGCAGAAACACTGGCTACAGTGGCCTTTTTAGAAACAACACTTGGCCTAGCCCAGACAAGCCTGGTCTTGTCAGATCTTGGAAGCTAAATAGGGCCAACCCTGGCAAGTAATTGGAAGAGAGACCTCCAAGGAATACCAGGGCCAGGAAGCAGAGGCAGGTAATATCAAGCCACCTCTCTAAAGTGCCCTAGCCCCACTAGTCACCAGAAGTCACCATGATTTCCAGACTTGCAAGCATACACACACACACAAAATACTCACAAAACAACAACACTTGAGCTATGACACCATTCAGGATTGGCATCATTTCTCAGTGTACAGTTTCCTCAGGGAACATCTGAATTTGAGAGGAGAAGGAGGAGACTGGATTTATACCCCGCCCTTCACTACCTGAAGGTGTCTCAGAGCTCCTTCCCCTTCCCCTCCCCACAACAGACACCCTGTGAGGTAGGTGGGGCTGAGAGAGCTCTGAGAGAAACTGTTCTTTTTCAAAGACAGCTGTGCCAGAACTATGGCTTGCCCAAGGTCACATCAGCAGGTGCAAGTGGAGGAGTGGGGAATCAAACCCAGTTCTCCCAGATTAGAGTCCACGCACTTAACCACTACACCAAACTGGACAGCATGGAGTTTCTACCAGCATGGAGACAGCATGGAGTTTTCTACTCTGAGTTAGCTGAAACACTGGGGTTACCACTAATACAACTGACCTCCAGGTGACAGAGTCCAGATTACCTGGAGAAAATGGCTGCTTTGGGAGGTGGACTCTATGA